>OW386563.1:12509594-13944496 GCA_936435175.1 Glyphotaelius pellucidus
ACACATGTAAATCACAAGTTTGTACATGATCAATATAAAAATAAAGATTTGTTGGTAAATTTTAATTATTATAAATGAAGTTGACTGATTCGACCCATTGCCTTGCCGATATTCTTCGGCCATTATAAACGGCGTTTGGAATCTCGTGGTTCACATTTGTAGTCGATTTTATGGTGTTTTTTTTTTAAATTTAACTTCTAAATATTCAGCCATTTATTGTCTTTTAAACTATATTTTCTAGAATAGATATCATAGATATATATCATATCATAAAATATCTTTGATTTGACAACGTGTTAATGGTTACGTGTTTATACGCAGAAAGGCGATATTATTGTTAATTTTTCCTTTAAAAGTTGTTTTTGTCTGTTTCTCTATGTACAAACTTTATTGACAAACTTCATTTGAAATTTTAAAGATAAAAATAAAAAAAACGGCAATAAACTTGTTTAGTCCTTATGCTAATACCCCTTACCGTGTAAGGTCGGAACAGTGGAAAACTTGACTTATTATCACTTAAAACCATAAAATGCGTATTTGCCGTTGTAATTAATAACATGGCGTACACGAAAAAAGAGAATTTGTGAGTACTAACTGTTATTGTAGCTTCCTTAGATTATCGTATTACTTGAAGTGAATTATTGGTATTGTAGTATTTGACTCATTTATGGAACATTTTGATGGCGTTTTAGAAATATATTGGCTATGAAATATGGAGCGTGTAGTTTCACCACCGCTCACGGGGGCTCCTCTCCCGGAATGATAAAAAACTTTGAAATGTGTTAAAATTTCGTGCAAAATTAAGTATTTATTTAATTGTTGATATCCACAGATATCATAACGATAATAAGAGGTCGTACTTCTACAGGTGTGTATTGTTTACATGTTTCAATTTAAAAATATAGTGTAAAATCATTATTAATGCGACAATCATAGATCGAAGTTTTAAAAGTGGGTTGTATGGTGTATCAATGTTTTTATTTTTTATGGTTGAATGCCTACATCAATTAAAAAAATAAATAAACAGATTGAAAAATAATAGTCCATTATTTAGTAACAAAAAATATCAAGTCTGGGAATGACACCCAAAATGTAGTATTAAGCCGTTTTAGACAGCCGTTTTCCAGCAAAATACCATTCTGCCATAAAACACACTCTTAATGAGAAATGTGAGCCTGCTTAACTGAGCACAGGCAATCAAAATACAGCTAGGTATTAATTGGTGTGTTACCTTCCAGGTGGGATGCAGTCACACCGCCGTCCCGACCCCCCGTCGTCTCAACCGGTCGTCTCCTCGTCTCGTGACAGGGAGCGAGAGCGGGACAGGGAAAGGGAGAGGGAGCGAGACAGGGAGAGGGAGCAGCGGGACAATCGCGGGGAGAGAGCGAGGGGGACGGGCGGCAGGGGCAGACCCCCCTCACCACCGCCGCAGAGGAGGGTGTGTAATCTTTGTGTTTTTAATTGTTTTCGCCACCCCTGAAAAGTTGATTGTCTCTTGGATTTTTTTTTTTACAGTAGCTCCACACAGGAGGCCCTGAGGAAAAAATTTCCCTACGGGGCCTACGTCGTCTTTTTAGGATAGGAAATAGAGGAAGTTCTGGGAAGGAAAAGGGTATTAGAAGTGGGTAGGAATATGGGGGTTGTGTGTCCAGGAGCGACGAACGTACAAATCCATCCTTCGCACTGCGGTGCAAGTCGATGTTCCGAGAATGTACGGCTAGAGAAGTCTCTAGGGACTCACTCCACCATTTTCCCACGATTTGGCCTGCCATGCAGCCGGTGGGCAGACACATCTGCCGCCAAGACCCGGACAAATCTCACTCCATGAACCCGGGCACCCCTGCTAGTCCACCAAACGTATCTTTTTAAGCAAAGAAATGAGAGGAAGTTCTGGGAAAGAAAAAGATTTGAGCGGCCCAGGACCCTCCCATTGCGATTCACGGCCAAGTTCTGGAGAGACTCACAACCAGTCTCCCGATCCGGCCCGCCACACAGTGGGCGGGTTAAAGCATCCGCCGCCAAGACCCAGACAAACCTCACCCCATACACCCGGACACTTATGTATAAAGACAACGTATGAAGAAGAAGGTCAGAATCGCTTGGGGCATTCTTGTTCATAAGGTTTAAGATACTGTGAACCCACCTAGCGCAGCCATATTTTTTCTTTGAAATTGTTTATGACACGAGCCTGGAACTTTTTCCCGCCTATCGGCTGTCAGTTGGCGTCTTTCAAGTCTTGTGCCGCGATCGATGAAATGATCGTAAAACATATAAATTCATCGAATAAACGCATGTAATGTTATTTTTTTATGCATAGTTTACTTTTCAAGGAATGTGTTTCAGTAAATATTACATATGATAGCATAAAATTAACCTGCAAAATATTACGTAAAAGTCAAAACATTGCGAAATTTTTTCGTTTTTTCCCGTGGCATTTGAAAAGTTAAAACCAATGAAAACAAATATATTTCACTTTTTATCTTATATTTTTAGGTTCTATAAATTTGGCACATAATGGCAAGTGATCGCTCGAGACATTTTGCAAACTTGGCAAAAGATGCCATAAATCATTCTACGGTTGAATAGGGATTCTATGTCCATTTCGACTTTGGTTTTACGTGTATGAATTATTTTTTTACTGATGAAGTGGTTGTGTTGTTTCCAGGCTGCCCGCTCTCCCATAGCGTCCTCGCTCAGCAGCTGTTCAGATGACTCCTGCTCCGTGTGCTCCATGAACAAGCATACCAGCAAACACCATCGCTCCAGGTAAAAAATATAAGTCACTAGCTATTAGCTTTAGACTTATACGTAAGTCACTAGCTATAATTATAAATCTTAGTTGTAAGTTAGTCATATTAATTTAATTTAATTAAATGAAGACACTATGAGCGAAACTCAATCGAAAATCTGGAAACAGAAAAATCAGAAAAAGATATTTGCACCTCTGAGACTCGAACCCAGGACCTCTCTGCTTTCCGGGCGGGTGCTCTTGACCACTGAGCTAAGGTGTCAATATCAAATTCGGTCACCTTTAACTGTACCATACTTCGACTAAGAACCACCCATATTATCTTCATTTTTCTTAATGCATATTTTTATTGGCTGCCATTTTTCTGTTTCCAGATTTTCGATTGAGTTTTGCTCATAGTGTCTTCATTTAATTAAATATTACATTTTGAGGTTTTACTCATAAAAGTTAAAATAAAAAATAATAATATTAATTTTATTCTATATCTATTTGTACAGCGCCCTGGAGGTGATATTTCATGAAAACGGTGCTATGTAAATTGGCCAAATATCAGATTTTATTAATAGCTTACGTCTGTACAGTTGAAATTTAAGAATATGACTTCTAATACATCTCTGACGCATTCAAAACCATTGTTAAAAAGCTACTTTTGTAATAGAACTGAATTCCATGCAAGTAGCCAACAATGCCAAAGGATGGTGGCATTTATGTTAACATATCGTATGAGTATAAGTACTATTGGATTTGTAGCTTTGTGAATCTTTCTGGATATGGAGAGATTGACGATAATATGATTATTATTGTAACTGGCAGTTGTGAATAATAAAACCACGCGTCTATGTATTATATATGACGTCATTGCCTGTCGCTCGTTATTTATCCCTGTGACTAGCTGTCACTGGGTCCATGGAACCGGTTCCTATCAAATTTATAATGGTCACTCACACTTAAACTGGGTGCAGCCGAACCAAAGTCGCCCGCAGGGCCTAGCAGAAAAAGCTTGCAGAGCGGATTTTTAACTGCTAGCTGTTATTATTATGCGTCTGTGCAGTCCAGCGATTGCATATAATCTTGGCTAAAATCACCTATAGTATTACAACTGAGCGTAACAAAGTTCAGTTTTAACTCCAATGTTTGGTATTTCATCTGTAAATCTGTAAATTTATTCTGTTTCTGATTCGAGATGGTTGCTGTGTTGGATAGTATCTTTTTATCCCACCAGAGTTGTCTTGAGCGTGAATCCTACTGCAAACATACCACTGTAAAACCAAATAATCAATATTATGATACCTACCGAGTGAATGAATGATTGATTGATTTATTTAATGATGAGTGAATGAATAAATGATGAGTGAATGAATGAATGATGAGTGAATGAATGAATGGACGAACAAATGAATGAACGAGCGAATGAATGAATGAATAATGAATTAATATCTTTGTTAAGTGGCATAGCAACGCATGCCGGGAACTCGCTATTGTATGTAAATGCCTAGGTCAGAATTTGGTAAATTGAATTATGTAATTGGAAGTACCTACTCTAAAATCCAAAATAGTAATATAAATTTTGCGACCAATCGACGTGATTTTTTTTTTGCACAGAGATAATTGGAGGAGTGGGAAATGGCAAATTTTTATCCCGGAAAAACATTTCATTCCCGTGGGAAAATTTTTTCCCCTAAATACCATGCGAGCGGGTAAAAGCTAGTTGTATATAAGTATCCTGGGAGGCCAACAGTCGGGGGATTATGAAGAATGTTTGAAAAGAGAATTGTTGACGTTTCTTTTGACAAATTGTGAAATTTTCACGATCGACACAAAGATTTAGGACAGGTTGTTTCACAGATTTTGAACAATTCATCAAATTTCAAAGTTAATTTTCAAGTTCTGTGAAAGTTCTGTATAGCAGTGCCCACAATGATATAATAACAAAACTTGAAGATTCTGATCATTGTACTAAAAATGTGTATTTTTAGTATTTTCATTCAAAATTATTGATTTGAAAAAACCACACATTCCGAAATGGCTACAACATCATTTTGAAATAGAAGATGCCACTGGCTGGTAAGACGGCTGTCACCAACCTTTCTCGGCGTGATGTCAATGCCGCCGAATTCACTAATAAAAATCGTTTTGGCCGCAAATCGAAAATGGTACATTTTAAATTGGTAAAGAAAATTGATTCGTCAATTTAAAAATAAGAAAAAGACGTACCTTGAAGTAAACTTGTATTGTAGTTAATTCAAATCTCCCAGTGGAACATGGACTGCGACCTACCTCACGAATTTTTAGCCAATCACTGCTCTACCCCCTCGATGAGGTAACCTTGTTAACTCATTTCTATGGTAATTTTCTTAATTTATTTTTTTGAGAATAAAAAAATCTGTGAAAATTTTCTTCCTTATTTGAAATAAAAAAAAAAGTTTATAAAATATTTATGGTAAACAGAAGTTTTTTCTCCCTGCATGTCCTTTCCCATTCGTCCCGTTCCCCTTCCGACTCCCCTTCCTCTCCCGCGTCCCCTTTCTCTCTCAAGTTCCCACTCCGCCTTCCCTCTCCCCACCCCCCTCACCCTCTTCCCCCATCCCGCGAACCCCCCTACAAATTTCATAATTCCAGAGCTCACCAGTATATATAGAAACCATCGCTGGCAGGCACACATCAAATCCCCAAAGTTTCATCGCAATCGAATGAACTGTTAGCAATGCATAATTTCATGATGCCAGAACTCACTATTATAAACAGTAAGAATCGCGGGCATGCGCACATCAAACTCCCAAAGTTTCATCGCAATTGGATGAATGGTTTAGCAACGCATAGCATACATACATACATAGATAGAAGCAAACATATTTTTATATTTATAGACGTTTAAAAAAATAGGTAGGTATTTAAATATCTTGTGATTTCAGGAGATGTTTTGATTTTTGATTTATTAAAATAAGAGAGAAAGAGAAACTTACCTTTTTGGACGCGAGATCTGCTCTTCACAGAACTGATAGTTGTAATACATTTATTTGACCCTTTCAGGTCTCGCTCGTTCTCCGTGCCGCGCTCCTCAAACCGTCCGCAGCCCCCTCACCCCGGGCGCGCAGCCCCCGCCCATTCGGGCCCCGCCGCCAACGGCCACCCCGCCCCGCCCCCGCACCACCCCTCCCAGCAGCAGGGGCCGGCGGGGGGCAAGGCGCAGCGCCTCACCAAGCCGCTCAACTCGGGCAACGCCAATGCCGGCCCCTCCACGCTCAGCCTGAGGAGGGGGGCCCCCGCACCCGGTGAGTCCTCGACCGTTTTAGTGCTATGCTTATTTTGTAAGATATAGATAAAACATGGTGTGTATTAAAAAAATGTAATAACTTGGACAAATGTCAACCAATTTTAACGATTTTTTCTGCAATTATACTAGTAAAGAATGATATTTTATACTTCTAATAAAAATAAACTACACATTTACATCTACAAAAGATATGACTTTTGAAATACTGGTATACAGAGCTCCGGGCCAAAAAAAGCCCCTTCCTCTTTCATCATGAGTTTATAATTAAATTATGGTTGTAGAAAAAATTACCCTCAACCACTTGGGGGCGCCCAGGGCTGTACGGATAACTTTGTTTTGAAAGGTTTGGGTACAAAAGATATTAAATATAAAAATGTAAGGTTACATCGCATCATAATTGTTTTTACCCGCGCGAAGTACATGTGATCCTTTTTACGGCAAGCGCATATGAGGTAGAATTTGATGCATTGCGATGTACAATAATTCACTTCGTCATCACTGCCTCCATTCATCAGAACTCTCGTAATCCGTAGTGTCGCTGTCATTATAGATCCCGATCTTCTGCAATAGAACTGACTTCCGACACATTGAAAAATATCGATTTTCTTTAGGATGTGTTAATTTGACACGATAAAATATCGATTCCCTTTGGAATGTGTTAATTTGACACGATAAAATGTTGATTCCCTTTGGGATGTGTTAATTTGACACAATAAAATATCGATTCCCTTTAGGATGTGTTAATTTAACACAATAAAATATCGATTCCCTTTAGGATGTTTGCCCGGGTTAATCAGGTGTCTTGGCGGCAGATGCGTCTGTCCACCTGCTGCGTGGCGGGCCGGATTGATAGAGACTGGTTGAGGACGTCCTTTGACTTCTCCAGCCGGACTCTCTCAACCCATCGCCTTACACCGCAATTGATGGGATGGATTCATACATCTGTCACTTCTGGACACACTGACCCCCCCCAGATTCCTACCCACCTCTCATACCTATTTCCTTCCTTTCCTTAAAAAATACACTCCACACAGCATCCCCTAAGATGACATATGTCCTGAGTGAAATTATTTTCCTCAGGGCCTCTTGTGTGGAGCTAAAAGCTGTAAAAACAAAATATATAATCGCAATCAGTGCTTCCGTGATTCAGTGTTGCCCCATATGAAAAATATAGTTGGAGGTTTATGTTCTTAGTAACAAATCGAATTTAAAAATGTTTTGAAGTCTTTGTAATGTGTAACAAAACACTTTTTTTTAAGTAATGTGAGAAATTAAACGTGCGATCACCGCGAGACTGTGGTACACATCAATAATATAACAATTGTCGTTGCAGGGCCGCCGTCGCGGGTGAACGTGCCGGGCACCAAGAAACCCAAAAGCTCGGCCCCGCCAAGCACGCCGCTCACCACCAGAGATCTGGAGGCCAACTCCGCCAAGAAGCGAACCAGGGATGAAAAGGTTTGTGTATTTTCTACCGCACCGTACTTCCGTCTCTTTTTATTGGATCCATCCAGGGACATTGCATCCAATCCTAGGAAACGCTTCCTTGCCAGTGGGCAGTGATCATCATTTCAATATATTCAATAATACTATTATTTAATCTATAAAAACAGTTTATTATAAACAAGTTCTGCTACGTAACTATTATTACGCGTGACAGCTGTCTCGACCTTTGAAGGCATTATCAAACTGTGGCCATACTACTTAGAGACAATGTATTTATATCATTTCTAGATAGGTACTTATGATGAAAAAATTTATTGTTTATATTTTTATTATCTATTAATTTCCGAGTTAACCTCTTAAATGCCACTGGAGAAAACTCGAAAATTTCGAGATGTTTTGACTTTGACGTGATATTTTCTGGGTTTATATTATGCTATCTTATGTAATATTTACCCAAACACATTCCTTGAACAACAAACTATCCCGAATAACAACGTTACTTGCGTTTATCTGCCGAATTCGTATGATTACGATCTTTCTTTCAAGAATGATGCAACCGAACTGTCAGATGAAATGCTCCGAAAAAAACTTTGCCAGAAATCCATAAAGAATTCATAGAAATAATTTGGGTTCCATAGATGTGTTCAAAGCATTCTATACCTTAAGAACAATAATGCCCCAAGCGATTCTGACCTTATCCTTCATACGTTTTCTTTATGGTTAAGGTTTAAAATCGCATTTCAAAAAATATTTTTAGAGGTCAATTTCGCGCGCTGACCGGCGCGCAATCGGCAAGCAACCGGTTAAATGACTGAAAATATTAACGGTTATTATCCATTTAAAGTTTCCCCAATTACTGCACTGTTAAAATTTGACTGAAGGTCGTTAGCTGGTTGTCATATACTTAACCCGTCTGCTTGTTTAGGAATAAATACATCCCAAAACACGTAATCGCGCTATACTTTCATAAGACCAAAAACATCCCAGAGCGATTTTACATTTTAAAAGCTATATATCTCTTTTCCTCTCATGCAAACATATGTATTTTTCTTTTATCCAGAAAGAGAAAGAAATAATGCTTCTTATTGTCTTTGAAATATGAAAGCTATCTTGTATAGATATTTTACAATCTCGATCTAAAGTGACGTTTTGATTTCGCACCATTTTCTCAAGATAACCATTCTTGCAGCGCAAACAAGGTTTCACAAAAAGTGCAGTTTTTACCAAAAATACCACGAAATGTCCAGGTAAGTAAATTTGTATTTGTTAATCAATATATTGTTTACCTATTTATACTACATTTTTGTAGGTTTTGATGATTTATAATGCAATAATTAAATATAGAAAATTTAAAAAGCTATAAAATCGATGGAAACACATTTTTAAATCCATTTTTACTAATTGAATTTCTGGTATTTTATGAATATTCTTGTATAAAGAGTGGAAGCATATATTTACATTCAATATTCCAGAAAAACAGTAATGTCATTTCAATATATTTACATAGTTTTATTGGAAAATATCAAGTCGAGTGTGGAAATGTTTTGTTATCTGTCACATTCAACCGTTCCTCGGAGTAGTGATGGGGTCACTCAAATAGTCATTAAAATTGAATCGATATTAATTTATTGGAAGATTTTTGGTATTTATCTAAGTTTTTTGTTTTTGTTTTGTAGAACTCCATTTTAATTATATTTTTAGAATAAATATTATCATTATTGTGCTTAACAAATTAAAATTAAATGTTATAATTTTTTTTAAATAAACTAAAGTTAATAAGACAAGGTTTTTATGCATAGCACAAAGGATAACAAATTATTATTAGCAATGTTTAAACGAGTTCGAGTCTTGTCGGTGGCATAATTTAATAAGGCGGAAGACTTTTTCCGTTTGTATGAATGTTTCAGGCTAATAATTATTGCTTATAATATGTATTTTTTTTAATTTTAAATTGTTTTTATGTATTTTCGTAACAATATTTGATATCCGAAATGAATTGGAGAAAAAATAACTTAATGAATTAATAGATAGGTATCTATCTGGTTGTAAAGATATTTTGACTACCAAAATTCTGCGATAGAATAATACATAAAACTCATTATTGTTATAATTACATTAGGGAAATTTGGAATTGTGCGACGGAAGAGGAGCCCCCGACCGAGCGGCTGGAGTTCATGGAAGCGGACTTAAGTTGCAGCGAGGAAGAAGAGGATGATGAGGGTGAAATCATTAACCCGGTTGATGTTTTCGAAGAGGTATTTTTAAAATTTTACTGCTCTAAAACGGGAATATCTTCACATTTAATTTATTTTATAATTACTTTGGATAACCACTACGTAACATATTTATAATTGGTTCATAGTATACAGCATTTATATTTATTTACCGTGAAAAAAAATTGTGATATTTTATTATTTAAATTCATCAACCAACATTTAAACAATCTTGACCTAAAAAGTATGATTAATTACAAAGTACCCAATAAATAGAACACTAGACTCCATGTTCCATTCATTGTAGTTGCTTCTCGCACTTCCTACAATTCCTGTTCTCAGAGATAACATCGTGTGGAGAATGAAACTTTCTCTGTCGACATATTTCAATATAGAAACATTGCTTCCAAAGCAAATACATACGGAATTATCCAATAATCCTTAAGTGTCTCCGATTGTTATTACGTATTATGTAATTGTTATTATTTATATCCAATCTACTTAAATTCTTAAAAAAAAAACAATTGTATATATGTACGTAAAATGTAATGTTGCATTTGGGTACCACCCAGACGTCGCGTGTTCAATTCCTCGGCTCGTAGCCTCCATCTTATTCTCAGCTTCGAAGTCTATTTATCTATGTATAAAATCCTATAAATCCTATAAACACGTACACACAAACATAACATACATACACAAACGTATACGCATGCATGCAGTATTCAGTTTTATTAAATTTAAGAGTTTAGATAGCATCTAAAAACAATAACATTTCAACAAAATAATATAAAGTATTAAACTAGACATGGGTAAAACATAAGCAAATATAAGCATAAGAAAGCATAAATCTCTAAAAATTTAAATATCGCATATATGCAAATAGAGAGTCAGGATTAGACTAAGATGGGATTATCAGTAACTTGGTGATGCATTCCCTTTTTTTGTGTAGTAACCAAGTGTTGAAATATTTATAGAACCCTTTTAGGTTTTTTTGATTCAAGCAAAAAGTGGTTTCTTTTAGGAATGTGTTGTAAATGAGAGGTGCGAGGTAGGATTCGTGCTTTTTGGCAAAGGTTGATTTAATTTTTGGGACAAGAAGTTGATTATGCGTTTTTGCTCTTGTATTTTGTTTATGTATATTATTGTGCGCAAAAACGTGTTTATATATATATTCACACAATGTATTTATTAGTAATTGATTGAACAGCTATTCTTCTTATTACTTGTATACCTTTTTTTTTTAACTCTATTTTATTTATAATTTTTTTTTTAAACTTAAGTAGGTATGTATTTTCTACTTATAATTATTATTTGTTAATTACCAGCCTCAGAACAGACTTTGTCTAGTGAGGAGGGTAATGAGAAAAATATGTATGTTCAAAATCCTATATGAAATAAACGCCCGGGTTTCCGGCACTGAAACTGAATTTTTTTTTACCCAAATGTAGCTAAAACTCAGCGAAACCGATTTGTCATGTAAATAAAATTCCATGGTTTTTTACAAGATTATTGTTTTATTTCAATATAAAAAGGTATGAATACGGTACAATCACAATTTTTTTTTTACCAAAAATTAAAGAAAAAATTACAAACTGAAATATTCAAGCAACAAAATTTACAGGATACGAATACTCTTTCAACAACGTTTTGAATATTCACATTTCAAATTACGTTCAAAAAGCTTTTTTTCGCGCGGTTTTGGCTTGTGACGTCTCTACGCAGCGCGATTTACTTCTCGACTACACGACAATGTAATCAATCTTCGGTGATCAATTGTTTTTCGAAGAAAATGTCTGTAAATACCATTTATTAATATTTAATATTACCAAAGTGTACAAAAACAACATTTTCAACACCAAATTTATTTATAAATGTCCCAAATTATATTATTAGAAGTTTTATATTTAAAAACAATATTTTGTACCGACGCGACGCCAGCCAATCGTGTCTCGTTTATTGCTATTTGAATTTTCATTCAACTATAAAAGAAATAATTAATTTAAATTATTTTTTTTGAGTTTAACGTACGATATTCGAATATATTAAAATTATTTACATATATTAAATGCATTGAAAACACTAAATTACATGTACCCTGTTTGTATAGTTTTTTGTTGTATAAAAACTACCAACCCCCAGTTCCGTGCCAAAAGTCGATAATATTGGAACAGTGACGGACCGTAAATTGATGACATCTCTCGCCCGATAACAATGTCGTTGTTTTTGAAGATATTTGAGCTGGTTTAGTTCGGTCTAATGATGGCAATTTCTTATTGTAAATTATAGTTATTCAGTGTGTTTCTAAACATTTTATCAATTATGTTACATTAACTATTGAATTTTCCATTTATATCCATGTTATTTTTTAAGGATCTCTCGGAAACTAGTTTTTAAAATTAAGTGGTTTTGAGGTTATTTTCGACTAGTATGGATAAATCTATCAAATAGTCAATAAATTTTGCAATAAATTTACAGAAGTGATATTAATTTATTATATAAATGCCTCAGGCATATGTGTATCGTAAATATTCCTCGTAAATGATTATATAATACATCAAAAACGTGATTCGACTAATGGTAAATTTTTTACCTAAAAAATGTTTCAATCCTGTTTAATGTCAAATTAAAATATATATATGAAATGGATAAAAAGTGAAGTGACAGTTTGATAAAAAAGAGTTTTAAGTAAAGTAATTTTATTTCCAAATCTTCAGTTTCTTAATTCTTATAGTGTTTTTGTATCAAAATACACGTGTAAGTTTTTTTTTGCTAATATTGAGTTTTAATATCGAAATTCAATTAGTTTAAAACAAAAATATTGATTTCTAATAAACACATCTTAAAGATTATTTTATCTAGTTTTTAGAATAGTTTTTGTTTTGGCAAAATGATAGAAAATAACTATTTAATCGGAATTGTTGTAAAAGTCAAAACAATTCAGAATTTACGCGCCAAACCGAGGCGTCTGAATTGTGAAACGCGATTATATTGAGCCAAGCAGACGGGTTAACTATGCTGAACCTAATAACTATATGAACTTGTTTATAATAAACTAATTTTATAGATTAAATAATAATATTATTGAATATATAAAAGAAATTAAAATTAAAATGGAGTTTTACAAAATAAACTTCATTTGAACAGGATTCTAACTTCCCTTTATCATAGGGACTATTCATATATGTACAGTGAAACCCTCTTAAGAAGTTTTCCAAGTGACCGGGAAAAACAAACTTCTTAAGCAGGAAAACTTTATATGAGGGAAAAGTTGGGCCAGTTTTGGGCCGAGAGACCGAAAAAACCGAACTTCTTAAATCGTGATATGCCAAGGAAGGAAACCAGTAAATTTCGCAAAGTTTTGACTTTGACGTAACATTTTGTGGGTTTATTTTATGCTATCGTATATTATATTTACTGAAACACATTCCTTGAACAATAAACTATGCATAAAAACAACATTACTTGCGTTTATTTGACGAATTGATAGGTTTATCGATCTTTTCAAGACCCACAACGCTCACAGTTTGACAGCTTGTATCGCGCCAAAAATGAAGGTCGAAGTCATGGATTAATTTTTTTAAATTTATTCCGAGTGGCTAGGTGTGTTTATGATATCTGTTACGTCAAGAACAAGAGTGCCCCAAGCGATTCTGGCCTTGTCCTTCATACATTTTCTTTATACATAATGATTAAAATCCCCTTCTAAAATTTTTTTTTTAATTTTGTTCCGCGCCCGCCGGCGCTTCTGCGACCACGAAACTTCTTAAGAGGTTTTCACTGTATTATCAAAGATTCGTCAAAATTGATGGAGATTCAGATGCCCCTTGTTAACCGGTTGCTTGCCGATTGCGCGCCCCAAATTAAACTCTAAAAAATATTTTTTGAAATGCGATTTTAAACCTTAATTATAAAGAAAACGTATGAAGGATAAGGTCAGAATTGCTTGGGGTATTCTTGTTCTTAAGAGTGTGTTATATGGCAGAATGGTATTTTGCTGGAAAACGGCTGTCTAAAACGGCTTAATACTACATGTTGTGTGTCATTCCCAGACTTGATATTTTTTTTACTAAATAATGGACTATTATTTTTCAATCTGCTTATTTATTTTTTTAATTGATGTAGGCATTCGACCATAAAAAATAAAAACATTGATACACCATACAACCCACTTTTAAAACTTCGATCTATGATTGTCGCATTAATAATGATTTTACACTATATTTTTAAATTGAAACATGTAAACAATACACACCTGTAGAAGTACGACCTCTTATTATCGTTATGATATCTGTGGATATCAACAATTAAATAAATACTTAATTTTGCACGAAATTTTAACACATTTCAAAGTTTTTTATCATTCCGGGAGAGGAGCCCCCGTGAGCGGTGGTGAAACTACACGCTCCATATTTCATAGCCAATATATTTCTAAAACGCCATCAAAATGTTCCATAAATGAGTCAAATACTACAATACCAATAATTCACTTCAAGTAATACGATAATCTAAGGAAGCTACAATAACAGTTAGTACTCACAAATTCTCTTTTTTCGTGTAACTTTACCGCATTATATGTTTTCAACTGACAGACGCGTAAAAAAACAACATCCAACATGCGTTCTGTTTGCAACTTCACGCGTATTGTTGACCAGCGCGCTCGTTTTGCAAGTATGTGCGAGAATTTGTCTTTCTGATTGAACGTTTTTTACGTACGCGGTGTTTGGTAATAAAACCAAAAATTACCGTCTCGTAATTAGATTCTTAGGTAAATATTTATTAAATAGGGACATGCTTAATATGCACTTTTTATTTAAAAAAAAAAACTTAATATCAGATAGATAATAATGGGAAGTAAGTATTCCAGTTTCCGAAATTGGAAAGTAATGAATTTTAATAGTTATTTCGTTAAAATTAAAATCGATTATTCACTTGGCGGCCATTATCATTATAGGAACACGCTTAATATACACTTTAAAAAAATTAGTAGGTAGATTTTAACTAGAACTAATTGATTCAGTAACCGGAAATTGGAAAAAATGCATTTTAATGGTTATTTTGTTAACTTAAAGAATGCGAAATGTAATTTTTTTTCAAGGACGCCATGTTATTAATTACAACGGCAAATACGCATTTTATGGTTTTAAGTGATAATAAGTCAAGTTTTCCACTGTTCCGACCTTACACGGTAAGGGGTATTAGCATAAGGAATAAACCAGTTTATTGCCGTTTTTTTATTTTTATCTTTAAAATTTCAAATGAAGTCAATAAAGTTTGTACATAGAGAAAAAGACAAAAAAAAACTTTTAGAAAAATTAACAATAATATCGCCTTTCTGCGTATAAACACGTAACCATTAACACGTTGTCAAATCAAAGATATTTTATGATATGATATCTATTCTAGAAAATATAGTTTAAAAGACAATAAACGGCTGAATATTTAGAAGTTAAATTTAAAAAAAAAACACCATAAAATCGACTACAAATGTGAACCACGAGATTCCAAACGCCGTTTATAATGGCCGAAGAATATCGGCAAGGCAATGGGCCGAATCAGTCAACTTCATTTATAATAATTAAAATTTACCAACAAATCTTTATTTTTATATTGATCATGTACAAACTTGTGATTTACATGTGTCATAGGTGTTTCTGTATATACAGTAGAACCCCGTCAATTCGAAATCCACGGGACATCAAAAATAAAATTTTGAATTGACGAATTCCCACGTAATTAGAAATTTAACGAAAAAAAAAATTGCCGAAAATTGAGTTCCTCGGTTGCAAATTCAAATACGGGTAGGTTCTTCGGAATAAATTCGTAATAATATGACTTATTCCCATGTAAGTCGCCCAATGTATTCGAAGTAAATTCATAAAAATACGATATTTTCCGTAAAATATTCCGCATAAATCAAATTTTCACGGCCGCGACCGTCGCGGCCATCTCGTTAAACTCATAAAAATGTGATATATTACCGCGTAAATCGAAATTTCGTTGCCGATTTCTGATGCAACCGGCTCTTCAAATTTAGATATTCGAAGAAAATTCGTAAAATTACGATACATTTCGCGTAAATCATACTTTGATGTATAAATCTAATAATAACGTGAGGGGAAAGGGACATGGGAGGGGAAATGGAGACGAAAGGCGAACGGAACGAATGGGAAAAGTCACGCAGGGAGAAACAAATTTTTATTAGTGGTATTTCAACGTATGCCGGGAACTAACTAAGTAATCTATTAATTTTGAAAAAGAAATTCGTTCAGCAAATAATGCGTAATGCGTAATTATATTTTGTCGATAAAATGTGAAAAAACTGAACTAAACATATTTTTATTATGAAATAAATAAAATAATGTTAAGCCCATTAACAGTCCGGCCCTTCTCTGTAGATCACCCTCCCTCCACTAGCTGCCAATAACTTTTTTCGTCGGCGGAGTTTAGGACGAAATTTGTGTAGCGACGCGCGTACAATTTTCAATATTTCAAATTCAAGAAGGTACCTCTACTGCCATCTATCGAAGTAATCATAAAGCAATTCTTGCAGTTTACGAATTGAATGAAGGGTATCATATCCCTTTAAGGTATAGAATGCTTTGAACACATCTATGGAATCTGAAAAATTTCTATGAATTCTTTATGGATTTGTGGCAAAGTTTTTTTCTGAGCATTTCAACTGTTAGTTCGATTGAATCATTCTCGTAAGAAAGATCGTAAACATATGAATTTGTCTGATAAACGCAAGTAATGTTGTTATTAGGCATAGTTTATTGTTCAAGAAATGTGTTTCGGTAAATATTACATAAGATAGCATAAAATAAACCCACTAAATATAACGTCAAAGTCAAAACATTGCGAAATTTTCGAGTTTCCTCCAGAGGCACGGGACGAGTTAAAAAGTGAAATGTGTTGATTGTTTGTACATACGGATGTTTGTTTGATGCTTGTGGTCTCGACCAGCAGGTGCTGGAATGGCAGCGGACGCAGCTGGCCCCCAACCACAAGGGGGGCCGTCCCCCTCCCCCCCACAAGGGGGTGGTGCAGCCCTCCTCGCCCCCTCCGCCGGAGAGACCCCACAAGGTACCCCAGCCACTCACTCGCTTATTCTCACAGTTTGAGGCTCTACCACTCGCTGCCTGTTACAATAATCTCATTTCTGAACCAACTACTAACCATCATTCTTTTTATTGCGACAATTTGATACAATGACATTTTTGCTTCAGATTTCAGTTTTACCACCCATCTAACGTCTCGGCATGAACTTAATTTGGTAGAGTCCAAAAAAACTATGAAATGAAAACAATTGGATAATTTGTAGAGGGCCATTTTTGTGAAAAATCACCTTAAGGCGCTGTGCAATTTATTATGAATTCTTAGGCTCTATCTCATTTTATTATTTTATTTATTTATTTATTTTTTTTTTTTACAGTTAATACCGCACAAGAGTCCCAACTGCTCCCGTCTGGAGCCAGTGAGACTATGGCATCCCCAATGCTATTCAGATCTGGTCACTAAACACGGCTAAAGCCATTTCAAGCAACGTTTCAATTCTGAATGGTGGTCTTACACCAGGGCGATACTGATAGTATCTTCCACTCTGGAACGTGCCGCAAATATACTTTATATTATTTTAAATGAATAAATTGTGAAATAACACAAATTAATCAAATAAAATTTATTTGCGCACGCCGGGTTCGAACCCGCGACCTTCGGATTGTGAGTCGAGAGTCTTGCCTCGGGACCATGGAGGCCGTCAAGATTTATTAACGGACTTACGTTCAATTTACAACAAAGTGACATGAAATTTGGGAAATGTACATTGCAAGAATTAGGGGTGGTGTATTAACTCCTGGACTGCCGATTGCATAAAAAAAAAATAATTTTGAGATGCGATTTTAAACCTTATGTATAAAGAAAATGTATGAAGGACAAGGTCAGAATCGCTTGGGGCATTCTTGTTCTTGACGTAATCTCACATCGTGAGAAGGGCAGAACTCACGAGAATTGGCTCCCAGCCAAAAGGATCTTCCAGAAGCAGGAGATGCGGATGATCCCTCCAGGATGATTTCCAGTCCGCTCCCAAGATGGCGACTTTGACGACCAAGGTCCACAATCACGATCGTAGCGATCTTCAAAAATGATCCGTTGTGAAAGGATGCGGTCGAGAGGACCGCCCCAAAGCTCTCGGCTGCTCCGCAAAGTATGACTAGCTTTCTTTTTGAATCTGTGCAGGATCGACAACTGTTGCATTCCGAAATATAGCAGGGCTCGCAATTTAACCAATGCCCAAATGTCGACAGGCAAGCAAGCACTAGAGGTGCCACACACCGTAACCGTAATTAAAGTGTGTATAAGAGGGTGCACACACCTTGTTACAAATTCTTTTATGTATTACGGCTTTGCACGCTGGGGACATTATATCGGAAACACTGGACATTGCGTGATTTTGCTTTTGCTTCTTCTATTACTCTTATTTTTACATTTATGAGGAGATTAGTGGCAAAAGTAGAGTTGATATTTATTTTGAAAGACTGGAGAAATTTTATGAAATGACCTTTATAAAAGCTTACAAATAAGAATTTTTTACAATTTTATACAATTATTTATTTACGATGTCGCGGGCAGTGAATGAGGTGAAAGGTTTTTGACTTTATGGATACGGCTGTCTGAAAAGGTGAGTTTTAAGTTTAGCTCTAAATTCAGCTAAGTCTGTGATCATTTTATCTATAAAAAAACTGTGTGGAACGTGCTCTCTATTTTGCCCCGGTGTAAGACCACCAATCAGATTTGAAATGTTGCTTGAAACGGCTTTAGACCAGATCTGAATAGCCAGGTATTTCCCCACCTTCCTCTTTCCCATCTCCTTCCCCTCCCCACTACCAATGTACCCCAATTTGGGATACCATAGTCTCACTGACTCCTAAAGGGAGGAGTTGGGGGACTCTTGTGAGGTATTCAAGTCAGGTTCTCTTCATATGTCACACATATGTCTGGTAATGTTATTTTATATTGAAGACAAGCTTAAGGGTCCGAGTGGTTAAAAAAAAACAAGTTAAAAAAATTATGGTCCGCTTTTGGTATTGACACCAATTTCATTCAATTATCAATTTATGGTAGTTTTTATTGATAATTGGATAAAAGAGATTTTTTAAAAATTTATTTTCTAAATGTTCCATCTGTCATGGAAGCGTTTTTATTGTTCAAATAGAA
Source organism: Glyphotaelius pellucidus (assembly GCA_936435175.1). Classification (NCBI taxonomy): domain Eukaryota; kingdom Metazoa; phylum Arthropoda; class Insecta; order Trichoptera; family Limnephilidae; genus Glyphotaelius; species Glyphotaelius pellucidus. The sequence continues at coordinate 12,528,490 of OW386563.1, forward strand.
GCATGGCTTGAAATGGATGATATAATGTATCAATATTGTTGTTATTAGCTGAAGACACGCATCAAGAAGGAAGGCGAGCGGCCTAAAAAGAAGGAAGTGGCGCGCAAGGAGCGAGAGGAGGGCGCCGTCAGCCCGGGGGCCATCGCGGCCGCACTGGCCGGGGACAGCAGCGGAGAAGACGACTCCAGCAGCGAGGAGGACAGCACACAACACCCTCCCGACACCAGGTAACCCATTTACTTATATTTAAGAAATTACCTCTCTCTCTTGTACACATCAAGAGCAATTTATTTATTTATTTAAAATTTACGGCACAAAGTGCCATTTACAAGCTTGTGTATATTTAATTACGGTCATAGTACATTATACAGGCATTAAAAATAAACAATAATATCAAAAAATCATTATGTAGTGACCTCGTTAACGTATAATTGGCTGAAATGTTCGATCAGTACAACCTTATATTTCAGTATGGAAATATTAAAAATATCAGCCACATTGGCATAAAAATTTCCAATGGTGTGTAATCTATTTACAACTGAATTGGAGCCTGATACCGACATATAGTTGTCACAATAAAACAAACTAGGGAACCTTGATCTTATTGTAGGTATATGAAAGTTAATCAACTTTAATATATCAGGGCTATCCAACTGATAGTTAACGATTTTATACAAAAATATCAGATCAAAAATTTTTCTTCTGTCACTTAATTTTAACAATTTTAATGAGTGCAACAAAAAATCATAATTTATTGATTCTAAGGGAATTCCAAGTCTAAAATTAATACACCTCAAAAATTTGTGTTGGACTCTTTCAATGGTATTGATGTGATTGTTGAAGACAGGTGACCAAATTGTTGAATTATATTCAAGAATGCTTCTAACAAGAGATGTGAACAGAATTTTTAATGTGTAAATATTTTTAAAATCCTTGGATTTAATATAAAACCTAACATTTTCATAGCCCTGTTAGCTATAGAAGTTACATGAGATGCAAAGCAGAGTTTCTGATCAAAAATGATGCCCAGGTCAAGTATTTCGACTACAGAGATTAAGTCAACATTACAGAGTGCATAATTATATATTATTGGATGTTTAATTTTGTGGAACCTCATAACTTGGCATTTGTTAATATTTAGCTGAAGTTTATTATCTGAACACCATTTGAAAAAGTTATTAAGGTTTTCTTGCAAGATTAAGCAATCGTGCACATCATTTATGACTTTAAACAGCTTCATGTCATCAGCAAAGAGTAAGACTTCAACACTATGGAAAATGCTTGTGACATCATTGATGAATAGGATAAATAATAAAGGTCCTAGGTGCGAACCTTGCGGGACTCCGCTGGTGGCAATAGGTGGGATAGACAGTCATTGATCTTTATAAAGAGTAATCTATCAGATAAGTAGCTGATCAACCAAGCCAAGAAATTGCCACTTAATCCTAATTTTTTTAGTTTATTTATTAGTATTTTGTGGCAGACCTTATCAAAAGCCTTGGAGAAATCTGTATAGACGGAGTCAACCTGTTGCCTGTTAGTCAAAGCTGAGTTTATATAGTTTTCATATACTGTGAGGTTCGTGAGAGTAGATCTAGATGAGACAAAACCGTGTTGGAAATTGGTAATAATATGTTTAATATTAGAGGATATTTTGCTAAGAATGATTTTTTCAAAGAGCTTAGGAATACTAGACAGAATACAAATAGGTCTGTAATTGCATACATCATTTTTTGAACCCCTTTTTTCAATTTATACAAGTTATTTTTCTGTTTCCAGGCTAACTTTGTCCGAGCGTTTTGGCAAGATGGCCCAGTGGTCAGCCGACCGCTGCAGCCTCATGGAGAACATGCACATCACGCGGCGGGGGCCCGGTGAGGGGGGCTCGCTGAGCGTGCGCATCGAGGAGCGACAGGCGCAGCAGGATGAGGAGCCCCCCGTACGCGGAGCGTAAGTTACCTAACCTTGCAAACCAACCAACCGACGTGTGTTTATCCAGCTCCTGGCTTCCCCTTCCCAATCCTCTTTCCCTATATTTTTCCTACATTTCTTCTTCAACTTTCTTTCCCTTCTTCAACTTTCTTTCCCTTCCCCTCTCCCTTAATACTCTCCACCTTCCATTCACTTCCCCCACACTTGAACTTCTATTTCCCTTCACTTTTTCTTCCTTATTTCCTTAATATTCCCCATATCCACTTCACTTCTTGTCCCCCTTTCCCATAATATTTTCCTATCTTTTAATCAGTTTCCTTTCACCTTCTATTCATTTTCCCTTCCCCTCTCTTTTTCCATTAATATTCCCCACCTTCCATTTGCTTACCCTTCAATTTCCCTTTACTTTCACTTTACTTTCCTTTTAATTTCACTCCTTGTCTCCATTTCTCTTAGTATTTCCTACCTTCCAATCAATTTCCTTTCACATTCCATTTACTTACCTTTAAATTTCCCTTTATTTTCCCTTCAATTTCACTTCCCCGCCCTCTTTCCCTCAATATTCCCTTCACTTTCCCTTTACTTTCCCTTCACTTTCTCTTCAATTTAACTCCCCATCCCCTTTCTCTTAGTATTCCCCACCTTCCTATGACTTTCCTTTTACCTTCCACTCACTTTCCCTTCAGTTTCCCTTCAACTCCCCTATATATAACCTAGATAAGAAGTGGTGCAAAATGAGAGCTGTGTATTTGTGTTCCCCAGGCACTCTCCCGCTCCCGAAGGCCACTACCCCGAAGAGCTGCTGGCCTCGGCCCCCATGGGCATGCCGTGCTGGGACGATGTTCGGGTCAGATACGACTACTATAAGAAAAGCGGCTATCTCAGAGGTAACAATAATGTCAACATCTTTCCTTAACCCATTGGCCACAAACCCCGGCAGCTTGCCGGGTGTGCAACTCAGGTACTTAACCACAAACCCCGAGGCCTAGAGTATGTCCGCCGAAAAACGGAAAACTAGCACAACAGTGACTTTTTAAAAAAAAAAATTAAATGCCGAACGCTCTGTAGGTAATAAATCATTAATTTGGTAGAATTTTCAATAATATGTTTCATATGTTTTTTCCCTGATATTTTTGCTCCAAGTTTAGTATGCAGCCAGCCGCCATTTAATTTCTTCAAAATTGCGAGTGGTTCTAGGCTTTTTGCAGTGACCAGTGCACTGCACGTCCCTGATTACTTTTGGGACTATCATACTAAATTATTTTATTAGTAATTAGTATACATGTAAGCAAAAAACAAAAATTATTAATTTTCGATTTATGAATATTATGTTTTTTGTAACTTTATGAATAAAAATGTGAAAAAAAACTTACGAAAAAAGACAAGGTTATATTTGTATCCTTATTTACACATATTTTAGTATTTTTTAAATTTTTATTTTTATGTTTTTCTTTACCTTACTCTCTTATATGTAAGAAAATTTAAAGAAATTAATTCATTTGAATATATAGTTAAAAAGTTACAACAGCTTTAGTGCATCAAGGCAGGTGTTCAATTTTTGGTACAAGATTAATTCAGTGGTGAAGGCAAATTTTTTAGCTCATTAATTCTGTGGCTAATGGGTTAAAAACAGTGTTTTATTTTGAAATATTTTCAAGAACAGCAAATTTATCGGGAATCGAATGTTACGCGAAAATATTTCCCGCGCAATCAGCATTTTGACAATTTGCTGAGAAATACATTGCAAAATACCAGAAGCTCTAGGAAAATTATTAACCCCTCAGGCCTCGAGCATATTCTGTCAGAAGGTCTAATCTAAATAAATGAAATATTTCTGAATTTGTCCGAAAACTAAAAACTGTTTTTGAAAGATGATGCAATACACTTTCAAACGTTATTATTAGAAATAAACAAATAATTTTTTGAATATTAAAATTTTGAATTCAAACATAAAAAAGTTTTAAAAATGGCTTTTCTTGCATTTTTTTGAACTAAAATATTGATAACCGAAAAAAGCGTGCACCTATTTTATTAAACAAATCTTATATATAAAAATCAATTTTTGTTTGTTTGTTTGTATGTTATGTACTTCCATACCATTCATCGGATTGCGATGTAACTTTGGTGATTTGTTGTGCGCAAGCTCGCAAAGGTTATAGGCTATATACAATGGTAAGCTCCGGCTCTGGTTATGAAATTTGTATAAATGAGTGTATTTTATATATTTAAGCGGTAGGAAGGGAAGGCGTGTGGGAAAGGGTGGGGTTAGCGAGAGGGATGACGAGGGAGGGTAAGGTGTGGAAGGCGGAAGGGGAACGCGGGGGTAAGGGGACGCGGGAAGGGAACGGGGACCCATGGGAAAGGAAATGCGGAGAGAAACAATTTATTTCTTTGCATTGCAACACATGCCGAGTTACAGCTAGTGTATTATAAATATTATTATTATTTCACTTTAAATCTCATAAATTTTTTCTCAAATTTCCATCAGGATCTTTGGTTTCATAGAGGTGCATTTTCTAACCTAACCTAACATCTAGATTTGAATTTAAAGTGGTGTTTTTTCTTCCTAACACAGGAAGTAAGGGAGATACAACGATTTCTATGACACCTACATGAGCTATTCACAAAAGTGAACAAATAAGCCTAAGGGGTTAACCCCTTAAATGCCTTGGAGCATACTGGTAAATTTCGCGATGTTTTGACTTTTACGTAATATTTTGTGGGTTTATTTTATGCTATCTTATGTAAAATTTACCGAAACACATTCTTTGAACAATAAACTCAGAAATAAATCTGAAAACAACATAACCTGGTTTATTCAATGAATTTATACGTTTTACGATCTTTTCATGGACCACGGCGCGAGAGCGACGGACGCTAATCTGACAGTTCAAAGGCGGGAAAAAATCTAAGCCGGTGATCATAAACAATTCCACAGAAAATATTTCGCTCCGCTAGTTGGATTCACGGTATCTTATACCTTATGAACAAGAATGCCCCAAGCGATTCTGACCTTATCCTTCATACGTTTTCTTTATAATTAAGGTTTAACCCCTAACGTGCCAGGAAAAAACGAAAAAACGTCAACTTTAACGTAATATTTTGCAGGTTAATTTTATGCTATCTAATGTAATTTTTACTGAAACACATTCCTTGAATACTAAACTATACATAAGAACAATATTACTTGCGTTTATTCAATGAATTTATACTTTTTACTACGTTTCAAATAACATGGAAAAAACGAAAAAATTTCGCGATGTTTTGACTTTTACGTAATATTTTGCAGGTTAATTTTATGCTATCTTATGTAATCTTTACTGAAACACATTCCTTGAATACTAAACTATACATAAGAACAATATTACTTGCGTTTATTCGATGAATTTATACGTTTTACGATCATTTCGTCGCCCGCGACGCGAGACTTGACAGCCGCCATTTTGTCCAGCCGAGCGGCGCGCAGCCACGCAGGCCGTGTCATAAACAATTTCAAAGAAATTATATCGCTGCTCTAGGTGGGTTCATGGTATCTTATACCTTATGAACAAGAATGCCCCAAGCGATTCTGACCTTCTTCTTCACACGTTTTCTTTATACATAAGGGTTAAAATCGCATAACAAAATTATTTTTTAGTGATTATTTTGGCTTGCGTCGATGGTACGCCGGCGGACGAATGGCAAGTTAAGCGTTAAAATCGCATTTCAAAAAATATTTTTTAGAGTTTAATTTGGCTCGCATCTGGCGGACCGGTTAAATGAGATTTGTTCTTTTTCAGTTTATTTTTTGCTTGTCAACTAAATGGCTGAGGGTTCTATAATGTCCTTGAATATGTTACGCAGATCATTATATAATGAATTTGTGGTTTGCAGGTCTGTCACTGTCCGACTACATAAAGTGGGAGGAATGGTGGTATCGCTACCAGCAGTGGCTGAAGCAGGAGCGCAACTACGAGCGCTGGATGACGTCGGGCTCGCGCGGAGGTGGCAGCTCGCATCGGCGGCGCCGCCAGCACTAGCAGCACGCCCGCGCCGGGGCCGCCCTGCTCGTGTCCAAGCGGGACAAGTAGGGCCCCCCTGCTCAAACACCAGCGCTTCTCATGCCCGAGGGGGATAAGCAGGACTCCCTTGTCTGGTGATGCGACCTTACATCAACCTGACTTAGTCCCCGTGTGTGGCGTGTTGTCAGAGTGCAATTTAAATAAGTGACTGCGAAAAGAGAAAAAAACCTTGATGTGTTCAGTGAAGTGAAAATTCATCCCCTTGCTCATATCATTAACATCTTAACTTAACCTAACCTAACACCCGGAACTCGGGGTGAATTCATAGTGTTTGTTTGTGGAGATTAACGGTTAAGAGGAGACATGTATACGCAAATAAGTTCAAGCTAACTGTTAAGGAAAGAGCTACTAACAGACATAAGTGAACACCATTAAACTATTAATACGCATAAGTGAATAACACTGAACTAGCAATAAACATAAGTCGACACTCATACAAATGTTAACCGGTTGCTTGCCGATTGCGCGCCGGTGCGCGTGCGAAATTGACCTCTTAAAATATTTTTTGAAATGCAATTTTAAACCTTAATCATAAAGAAAATGTATGAAGGATAAGGTCAGAATCGCTTGAGGCATTCTTGTTCTTAACCCCTCAAATGCCAGGAAAAAACGAAAAAACGTCAACTTTAACGTAATATTTTGCAGGTTAATTTTATGCTATCTAATGTAATTTTTACTGAAACACATTCCTTGAATACTAAACTATACATAAAAACAATATTACTTGCGTTTATTCAATGAATTTATACTTTTTACTACTTTTCAAATGCCACGGAAAAAACTAAAAAATTTCGCGATGTTTTGACTTTTACGTAATATTTTGCAGGTTAATTTTATGCTATCTTATGTAATCTTTACTGAAACACATTCCTTGAATACTAAACTATACATAAGAACAATATTACTTGCGTTTATTCGATGAATTTATACGTTTTACGATCATTTCATCGACCGCGACGCGAGACTTGACAGCCGCCATTTTGACAGCCGAGCGGCAGGAAAAAGTTCCAGGCCGTGTCATAAACAATTTCAAAGAAAATATATCGCTGCTCTAGGTGGGTTCACGGTATCTTATACCTTATGAACAAGAATGCCCCAAGCGATTCTGACCTTCTTCTTCGTACGTTTTCTTTATACATAAGGGTTAAAATCGCATAACAAAATTATTTTTTAGTGATTATTTTGGCTTGCGCCGATGGTACGCCGGCGGACGAACGGCAAGGGGCAGTTTAAGGTATAGAATGCTTTGAACACATCTATGGAACCCAAATTATTTCTATGAATTCTTTATGGATTTCTGGCAAAGCTTTTTGGTTGCATCATTCCTGAAAGAAAGATCGTGAACATACGAATTCAGCAGATAAAAGCAAGTAATGTTGTTATTCGGGATACTTTGTTGTTCAAGGAATGTGTTGGGGTAAATATTACATTATTACATAAGATAGCGTGATATAAAAGTCAAAACATCGCAAAATTTTCGAGTTTCCTCCAGTGGCATTTAAAAGGTTAACTGGCTGCTTGCCGATAACGCGCCGGCGCACGCCCCATAGCCGAATAAAATTAAAAAAAAAAAAAAACTTTTTGAAATGCGATTTTAAAACTTATGTATAAAGAAAATGTATGAAGGAGTAGGTCCGAATCGCTTGGGGCATTCTTGTTCTTGACGTAACAGATATAAGAAACACACCTAGCCACTCAAATAATTATTTTTGAATATTTCTATGACTTTGCAAATGTCATTTCTCCCGCGATTTGAGCTGTCAAACTGTGAGCGTCCCGGGTCATGAAAAGATCGATAAACCTATCAATTTGTCAAATAAACGCAAGTAATGTTGTTTTTAGACGCAGTTTATTGTTCAAGGAACGTGTTTCGATAAATATTATATACGATAACATAAAATAAACCCACAAAATATTACGTCAAAGTCAAAACATCGCGAAATTTCGAGTTTCATCCGTAAAAATCGTGGCATTTAAGAGGTTGATAGACGTAGGCGGACACCGCTTATATTTACAAACATAAGTGGGTAACACTAAACTGTTAATATGAGACATAAGTGGAAACCACTGAACTAAATAAGTGGTTAACACTGAACTAAGCAAAATTTCTCACAAATGGTGATGAGTTTAGTGACTCTGTACAGTATTTTATAGTGCTAAGATGAAAGACAGTCTGGTCGGCAGTCTGTTGTCGATGGAACAAAGTTTTTACTGAACGGCGTGCGGTTGTCGAAAATGTCGAAAATATAAATTGTCAAAAATATTAAGATAATCATTTTTAATTTGTCAATCACTCAAGAAAAAATCATGGTACAAACTTGAACAATTTTTTTTAATCGTTGTAATTTCTCTACCGTTTGAGCTATTCTACTCTAAGGGTGGGTTTTTTCATTTACCTTTACTTTTAGCTGTGCAGTTTACAGTTACTTCAGCAGTACATTTGACATTTACGGCAAAATGAGTTTTTTCATGACACTAACTGCTAAAGTAAAGATAAACAGGGATGACAGCATATATTTGTATAACTGTTCATATATTTTTTCATGAATTTACACACAATAAATGTCAAACATTCGGTGAATTCTATGCGCAATGTCAATGATTGCATTGTCTTGTGTAAATTTTGTGATTGGGGAGATGTTATTGGTATATGGGTACAATCAATGCTCCTATGACGTTTGGAAATTGCCAATTTGTGAAATTTCAAATTATTTTACAACATTTCAGCGTCACTTCTAGGCATTAAATTTTTGTTGAGTGATGCTATGGCCTTTTACACGTTAAAAATCATTTTGCAAACTGTAATTTTGTTTGTGTTTGCAATATCTCCAAGTACTCTTTGCATTACCCAGTTGCATAAAACCATAAAGCCAATAACAACTGCTCAGATGGTGGTAAATATTTACCTAATAGGGACACGCTTAATATGCACTTTTTATTTCAAAAACACTTAATATCAGTTAGATAATAATGAGAAGCAAGTATTTCAGTTTCCGGAATTGGAAAATAATGCATTTTAGTAGATATTTCATTGAAAAAACAGACAATTTCACATCTTTTCTTCACACCATGTTTTGATATAATAATATTAAAATAGTTTTTTATGCTAGTTTTTTTTTCCTTTTTTACTTAAACCCAAACTAAGAACCTATTTTAGGGTCATGTGTTAATATTTTGGATTAACCCCTGGTTTGCCAATTGCGCCCAGGACGCGCCATAAAAACAAAAAAAATTTGAGATGCGATTTTAAACCTTATGTATAAATTATTTTCCCATTAGATTAACCGAAATTTCTTATCCATTTTAAATATTACCGGCACAAAGCACTCTCTCCAGGGTGAATTGCCTAAAACCAAAAAAAAAAAAAAGAAAATGTATGAAGGACAAGGTCAGAATCGCTTGGGGCATTCTTGTTCTTGACGTAACAGATATAAGGAACACACCTAGCCTCTCAAATAATCATCTTTGCACATATCTATGACTTTCGAAATGACATTTCTGCCGGCAGAAATGTCATTTCGAAAGTCATTACGAGCTGTCATTACGAGCACTGTCATTACGAGCTGTCAAACTTTGAGCGTCGCATGTCATGAAAAGATCGATAAAACTATCAATTTGTCAAATAAACGCAAGTAATATTATTTGTAAGCATAGTTTATTGTTCAGGGAACGTGTTTCGGTAAATATTATATACGATAGCATAAAATAAATCCGCAAAATATTACGTCAAAGTCAAAACATCGCGAAATTTTCGAGTTTCTTCCCTGGCATTTGAGAGGTTAAATAAGAGAAGAAAAAAAAAACTAACCTTAAAACTTTGACATCAAAGACAATGGCCGCCAAGCGAAAAATCGTTTTTAACAAAATAACTATTGAAATTCATTATTTTTCAATTCCGGAAACTGAAATACTTACTTCCCATTATTATCTTACTGATGATAAGTGTTTTTGTAATAAAAAATGTATATTAAGCGTGTCCCTATTAGGTAAATATTTACCCAGATGGTTTGACAGCAATATTCCTAGCTGAGGAGAGAAACAATTTATAGAAGCTTTATTTTATTTACGTCATGTCATTTGAATAAATATTTGTAATTACACTTTATCAATCATTAATTACATGTCACTGAGATTACGTACCGTATCTGCAATTAATGTGGTCAAAAGTCGAGCAATTTCTTTATTAACGCGAAATCGGCATGCGAAATCTATCCCTAAAGTGACATTAGACAACGGCCGCCATTTTGATTACCTTTACTTTAGCATTTACAGTACCATTGTGGGCCTGTAAGATTGTAATTAAAAGTAAATGTCAAATGAAAAAACTCATTTCTATGACTTTTACAATTAGCATTGCATTTAGCATTTTCGGTAAATGAAAAAACCCACCCTAAATATCAAATAAACAAACGGCTTTTTCCTGAAGAAATTGATGAAACATTATTTTATTTAATGATTTAATAAAATCTTTACGTAAAATAAAGTTGTACAATAAAAATCAAGTTATGTATATAATATTAGACTCACAAGGGTTTATCTTAAAAGTGAAATAGACATGGATTGACGACCCTGCGTTTTTAAACCAAGTTTATATTACATCGTCTATGTAATTTTTAATATCGCATATGAGCCAATATTTAAAAAAAAAAAAATTTATCACTTTCAGTTGAACAGCACAAGTCACATTGATTGGTGCTTTCAAATTGTGAAATTGACCAATCGACTGTGTTAAAGTCCGTGTACGAACCATCCCTAGTACGAAAGCAAGCAAGTGCGCGTACATCACAAATTTTTTTGTTCTCCTGAACATTTTTACAAATCTTCTGCGGTTTATTATATCTCATTGGATTTGCTCTAACCTTACATTATTATTATTATATAACTAGAAAGAGAATGTTGTGGGTGTCTCCGTGTGCTTGAAGTAAGCTCTATTTTACCTTACTTCTCGTTAATCAAACATTTTCAAGTTTTGAAATTCTTGCTCGAACAGATTTTACAGAATTTCACTAGCCGTTAGTGTTTTTATAGATCAAACTTTACATATTAGAAAATGATCTATTTTTAAACGAAAATGTTCTCAGAGCGCCATTTCTAATGTAAAAATTTGAAGCAATCAATGAAATCAATTAAAAATTTTATTATGTCATCTTTGAGGATGCTGTGCGCAGGGTCCATATCAATGTTTAAAACTCGCTCAATACAACGTTTGGTTCTTATTAGCTGTGCGTCTACCACTAGATCTGGCAACTATACTAAATTTGAGTGTTCATTTTTACGGGCAACTGCAATTATTATTAAACTAGGTTAGGATAGTTTAGGTTATCTTGAAAGGCGTGTCCTGTTGACCAGCCTGCTTATTGACGTTGAAACCTGGCCCAGTGTTGGTAGACATGAAATTGTTAAGTACTTATTCGAATATGTCGAGATTTTTTGGAATATTTTGCGCAAAATGAAATGGATAGTTTTAAATGTGTAATTTTTATATAATTTATTGTTATATAAATTAAATTTAAATTCATGCTTCAAGCGCAGCTTTTTGGTCAGGAAAATTTAAAAATTAACTGTCTTAATTATTATGGAATCGTCAGTTAAAAGCGATGAGTGGCTAATTTATTTTTCCAAATTGATTTTTTAATTATCGAGTAGTGTTCTTTATCAATGAATGAAAAAAAATGGCAAAATTAATTTATTATTATTAAATATTCGAATTATAAAATAAGATCAATCATCCAGTAAGACATTTCCAAATACTAAATATGAGATTTTTCAGAGATGTCTGACTAATCAACTGGACAATTGACAAAACTAGCTACTTGTCGCTCTTAACCGATGAAGTATTGTACATATCTATTGAGTAAATTTTTAAATTAGGTTTTTTTTTATTTTATTTAAAGCATATTTTATAACTAACTTTGTTTAGCAATGTGTACTAAAAAATAATCTTATTTATATAGAAATAAAAATATATCGAACCAAATCTTGTTTTGTTTTAATTTTTTTAAAGTAAGCGGAGCAAGGTAAGTAGGGGAGAGGTTGGAAAATACCTGGTTATTCAGATCTGGCCACTTAACATTTTTTTATTTTATTTATTTTTTTATTTATTAGGGAGAAAACACAGATACAGATGATAATTGACAAGAATTTTCTCAAGACGACAACTAGAGAACTCACCTGTATCCAAACTATTTCTCACGAATAGACAGCAGATAAAAACATGTACAAATATTTTAACATATAAATAGGGAAAAACATAAGAATATTATTTTACAAAAATAAAGATGAGAGAAATGCGCAATATCCTTACAAAAGTTTAAAAACTATATTTGCAGAAATTGCAGCATTGATTTCAGGCTTTCCAATTCTGAATGGTTTTCTCATCGGAGTGATACTGAGAGTATCCAAGCACTGTGAAATGTACCTACATAACATGTACACATGTGATGGTCGCGTTTTGGTAAATACCCACGTGTTAACCATTCAGGATATTTCGGTAGCGCTTGGTAAATGCTGAAATAATTTTTAATATTTATGTCGTCGAAAATGGTTGTTTGGCTGTCTCCGTGAACTTTCAATGACATTAAAATATATTGTGTCCGTTGAACGGTGGATGGACCACAGATGGTGCTCAAGTGTCCTTTTGAACAAAAATTGGAATTATTCAAATAATGTTATTGTGACACGAAAAACTCAAATCTGCAAATCATCAAAACTCAAACCGAGGTGTTTGGGTCGTCCGCCTACCCAGTTGTGCGTTCAAGTCCTCCATCATGACACAAGCAACATTTTCCGCTCACTGTTGTGGAAATAAGAGATTTTCAAATATAGTCAGGTTATTTATATTATGTTAAAAAATTATTTATTTTTCCCAAGTACTACCTTTTGACTTTTAGCTGACCTGTCGTTAACAGACATCGGGTATTAGCGCTACCGAACGGATTACGCATCTGATATTTTTTACCAATACGCGTGACGGACACTGAGCGGGCGGCAAAGATTTGATTTTTACATAAATCTAGTTTATTTGGAGATTGATGAAATTTTGCTTGCTTGACCTTCAAAACAAGAGAGGTCACTGTCCAGTGGCGGCCGCTGCTCTGAAAATGTGGTGGTTCACTGAAAATCCACACTTATGAGATAACTCTTACTAAGCAACATTAGTTAAAAATTATTCCACTAATCTTTTTGGGAGAGAAGGTCAATTCTAAGCTGTTTTTTTTTTTTGGTTTTAGGCAATTCACCCTGGAGAGAGTGCTTTGTGCCGGTAATATTTAAAATGGATAAGAAATTTCGGTTAATCTAATGGGAAAATAATAAAACAAATTAAATATTGGACTCATTTAGATCACTAAAACAAATTAAATATTGAATTCATTCAGGTTAATAAACTTACATAAAGCTGTATGAACACGAGAATTGTTAAGAGATAAAAGGTATGAAATGTTAAGGGGGGACTGGTGTGTGATTTTAATAAGCCGGCGGTATATGTTCTTGAAAGATGAATGGTTTTTACAGTTAAAGAAAACGTGGTCGAGGGTTTCCTCTTCCACACCGCACTGGCAGAACGGATCATCTAAAACTCTAATTCTAGACAAGTGAGATGCAATTGAACAGTGGCCAATTCTCATTCTCGAGATACATGAAATGAATCGTTTTGAAAGTTTTTTACCGTGAAACCATGGCTTAGCAGGGATATGGTTTTGAATTCCCGCATAGAAAGATCCAGTTCTTATTTTGGAGACTGCCCAATTTTCTTCCCAGGCACGAGTCATATTAGATTTAAGAATCGGAAAGACATCGGATATAGGAATTCTAAAATTTAGTGGGATAGTTCCGGAATCTGAACCAGATTTGGCGAGAAAATCGGCCATCTCATTACCCTCGATACCCAAATGGGCAGGGACCCAGGCCAATATCGTCTCAAACCCAGATTCACTAAGAGAATTGAGAAGATTTTTTATTTTACATATAATATTGTCTTCCGGATAACGTAAAATATTTGACCTAATTTTAGTTAGATCACTTAGCGAATCAGTACATAGTAAGGCTCGATGAATGTTGAGAACCTGGATTTGATTTAGCGCTTGTTCAATTGCAAAGCATTCGGCTGTAAATATGGAAGCTTCTTTCGGTAATTTATAAGTGAGATTGATGTTGAATTCTGGACTATATATAGATGCTCCACATCTTTTATTTTCAAATTTGGAACCATCCGTGAAAAGGATGGAAAATCCAGGGAATTTCGAAGCCACTATGCTTTTAAAACAATCATCCACATTTTGAAATTTATTTGGGGAAGATAAAATATTCTTCCGAAAGACTGATGTTATTGTGTTCGGCATAAAAGTGATTGCCTTAAATGAAATATTGTATATAGGAAGATTGGGAACTTCTTGAAGATATTGAAGGGAAGATGATAGAGAATTATTGAGATGAAAACTTTTAATTAAGAGAGGAAAACATTGTTTTTCTCTCAATCTTTTGTTAGAATTCAAATTAACACTTAACCTATTAAGACTTTGTTTAATAGGATGATGTGATAACGATAAAGCCTTGAAAATATATTTATTGGCAAGGAATTGCCTTCTGAAATATAATGGAGGCTCCACACATTCCACCTGAAGAGCATTAATTGGAGAAGACTTCATAGCTCCAATAATCATTCTGAGGGCTTTTGATTGAATTCTTTCCATTTTCTTATCTAGATATTTAGGGAGTGGGTCAAAAAGGAAAGAGCCATAATCCAAGTGGCTCCGAACTAGGGAATTATACATTAATTTAAGAGTGGTAGGGTGAGATCCCCACCATACTCTGGAAACTGCTCGCATCATATTAAGTCCCTTTTCACACTTTGTAGAAATTATCTGAATGTGTGGAAGCCAGGAAAGTTTATGGTTCAAAAGAAGACCAAGGAATTTGATTTGAGTAGCGGTTTGTAGAGGCACATTATCAAAAGAAATTGAGAATTGGGGAATTTTTCTTTTGCGCGTGAAAGCCACGACCCTTGTTTTAGATGCCGCCAGATTCATCCCATTTATTGACAACCAGCTTTTAATATATTGTAAAGCCAAATTCATTTCCTTAGCTGCAAGAATAATATTTTTATGTAACAAATATATAAGGATATCATCCGCAAAGTAAAGACGCTTGATAGAAAAAGGAATTACTGAGTCTAGGTCGCTTATATAAATATTAAACAACAGAGGACTAATAACAGAACCCTGGGGCAAACCTCTCCATAGTTTGCGCCTTAAGCATTTAGAGGAAGACTCAATAATAATGGACCTATCTGAGAGCAAATTAATAATAAATTGGACTAATTTCGGGGGGATTTGTTTTTTAATTAGCTTTTCTTTCAAAACATTCAGTAAAACATCATCGTAAGCTGATGAAAGGTCAAGGAATGTGGCCAATGTATAAGAATTTAGGGATTGGGAAACTCGGATATCAGTTGTGAACAAACTTAAATTATCCATTGTAGATTTCTTTTTCCGAAAACCATACTGATTTGGTGAGATAATATCTTGACTTTCAACAAACCACTCTAATCTGTTCTTCATCAAACGCTCCGCTACTTTCATCAAACATGATGAAAGAGCAATAGGCCGATAAGACGAAATTTCAGATGGATTTTTTCCAGGTTTTAAAATGGGAATGATTTTTTGAGTTTTCCAATCATCCGGAATTAGTCCTGTTTCAAACATATTATTAATAAGAGATAAGAAATATTCAACCGCCATATCAGAAAATGATTTAATGAAACTATAAGTATTCCATCGGGACCCGGAGCAGAGTCAGAAAGGGTTCTTATTACTAGTTTCATCTCATCAATGGAGAAAGGAGCATCTAGCCAGTTAGAGTGAGATGGATATGGCTTAATAGAAGGCATTTCTTCACATCCGGCCACTGATGGGGGGGCTATTTTATCCGCAAATCCTATAAGAATTTCTTCTGATATATGCTTGGTACTCGGCGGAGAATACGATGATCCGAATTTTTTTAGTTTAATTGGGGAGTTTCCGGAGACAGGTTCTCACAGAACTTCCGCCATCCAGCGCGTTTTTTATTTTTCAAAATTCGTTTGGTTTCTGCCTGGGCTTTTTTAACTGATAAAAAATTTTCTAGTGTCATACACTTACGAAAAGAGGAAATTGCTTTTTTACGAGAGTTGACGGAGCGAGTGCATTCCTCGTCCCACCACGGATTAGAGTGTTTTATTTTAATGTTCGCATTGCGTTTCGGGATGGATTTTTCTGCTGCATTTATAACCATAGAGGGAAACGTCTCACATTGCAATCTGATGTCTCCCGGGGACGATTTTTTTTTAAAATTAATAAGGTTAACTAGTTCAGAAGAGAAAGTGCTCCAATTCGCATCATTTATTCTAAATTTAAGATTATTTTTAACTGGTGGGCGATAAGTGTTAGATTGATGTTGGAATCGGATTATAATTGGAAAATGATCACTAGAGAGGGGATCGTTTAGGATGTCCCAAGAGCATTTAGATGCTAACGAATATGAACAAAGAGATAAATCAACAGCACTTTTCCGTTGATGAGGGGGGGTGAATCTGGTTGGAGATCCGTCATTTAAAAAACATAGGTTATGGGTATCAATAAAATCTAAAAGATTGCGGCCAGAACGATTTGTTATTTTGCTACCCCAAGAAGGGGAATGTGCATTAAAATCTCCTAGGATCATAAAAGGGGAACAAATCTGGGTTAAGATTGGTGCCCATTCATTTTCAATAAAAGTGGTAGAGGGAGGAATATATATTGATAATATTGTGATATCAGATAAGACAGCTGCTATTATCTGGATATCGTCGGAGGGAGTATGTATATTAATTTGTTTAAACGGGATAGAATTATGGATTATCAGAGCCGTGCCGCCTTTACCATCCGGTCTGTCGTGTCTGAGACAATAATAACCCGGAATTCTTAAGTGAAAGGAGGGTTTTAACCACGTTTCAGAAATGGCGGCCACTGAAACGTCGTGTTCGTCGAGTAATTGAATTAGGTCAGATTTGTTAGCGAAGAGGCTTCTACTGTTCCACTGAAGAATTTTGTTCAGTTTCGAAGTCATTGGGGAGGCAAGATAATAAAGATTTAATGTAATCGGCAGCGTTGGACGGTACAGTATTGTTGTTTGTAAGGATAGAAATTAAAAGGGTAATTAAAGTTTGTATAAAAGAATTATTATTCAATATTTCGGGGAGAGCAGGAGGGGATGTATTACTATTAATGGCACACCCATTGGGGGTCCGAGATTTGGCATTCCCATTCGGGCTGGTCAAAATATTATTCAATTGTTTTTTATCAAGGTAAGGAGTATATTTTGGGTTGGGTTTGACTGGCTTGAGAATGGTTTCTCTGTGAGAAGATGACGTTGAATTTAAAAAGGTGGTTGATTGGAAAGGAGCTGAGGACGATGTCATCTCTGCGAAAGATTTTTTCGCAGGAGAGAATAACTTTGAGGCCTGGAAGTACGAAATGTTGTCGGTAGCCATTTTATGTTTTATGTTCCTCTGTCTTGTCAATTCCGGACAGGCTAGACTGACCGCAGTATGTGCACCCGAACAGTTAATGCAAATGGGATTATTGGGAGATTTTGGACATTGATCAAATGGGTGACCTTCTCCGCAAAAGTAACAACGTGGAGGGGAGCGGCATACGGATTTTGTATGTCCAAACCGGCAGCAATTGAAGCATTGAACAGTTGGAAATTTATAAACTTCGACGGGAAGCGAGGTATAATAAATAAACACACGAGACGGAAGGGATTGTCCCTCAAATGTAACAACAACAGATTGGGAAGGTTTCCAGATCATGTTCCCATCAGTAGAATCCTTGTAGTTCAGTCGACGTGCTTTTATTACTTTCGGGGTTCCTTGGGAATTATTCAAAGCATCAACAATTTCAGCCTCTGGGATATCCGTGGGAATTCCTCGAACAAGACCCATTCTCGTAAGGTTAAATGACGGGATGAACGATTTATATTTATGTTTTGAGAGCGAGTCAATTTTTTTTACAAATCCATTTGCGGAAGCGGCAGTATTAAGCTCGATAGATAATTTATATCGTCCTTCCGGTTTAATTGAACCATTAACAATACCAAGGTTATTATTTTTTGAGTCAAATAAGAATTTTCCAAAATCTAAAGGATGAATAAGTTTTCTTTGTTCAGTTCTCTGAACAATTACGATAAAAGGACCGGAAGCGGAAGCAGGATAAAGTAAGTCAGTACTTTTTGTATTATCGCTAGCTAAAGTACTTGTCTGGGTGTTACTATTGGGGTTAAGGTCGTTAGAGGTCGAGGTTTGTTGAATCGGCGGTATAGATTTAACTTTCGATGGGATGTAAAGGCTATGCGATGGTCGTCGTTTACGAGATGGAAGCGTAATAGAAGCCTGGCTAGTGTTAGATTCCGAATCAGAAAAATCTAATATCGATCCTGGGTCGGGAGGTCTATCTTCGTCTTCCTCCATTATATAAAAAAAAAACTTAACTTTTAAAAATTAAACTGAAAAAATAATACGCAGTCTATTTCATTGACTGTACAAACAAAAACGGATTAGCCGTAAGTAGGAATGCAAACAAATAAGTATACGATAAACAGAATTAAATAAAATGTAACAATAATCTCTTATCTGTATGAGGCACGGGAACGGGCGAACGGCACTAAGCAATAGGTAAGGTACACACAACCACTGTTGACCGCGGCTCGAATCGGACTCTTCTAAGCTGTTGTCGAAGGGCGAAAACTTCTACATATCGCTTTTTAAGTAAAATTAAAAAATTTTTGTACAAATATTTTTTCAGTACCTACCAAGGGCCCTTGAGGTGATTTTTCACAAAAACGGCGCTCTACAAATTGTCCAATTATTATTATTATTACCAAGAAAATAAAAATAACACAAATTTGTCGTAAATAAAATATAAATTTCAACAAAAACTTTTTTTTTAACAATGTTTAATTTATTTTATTTTATATTTCATTATAAACAGTACATAAACAGTATTTATAACAATGTATAATCCGTATGTGGGTAAAATTGTCAAGGTTACCTATAAAAAAATTGAATTCCGTAATGATTTGCGTTTTATAACTTAAAACACAAATCAATGAAAAAGCAAATTTATGTATAATGTAGGTATTTGCTTTACCTTTTGATTAAAAAAAGAATTATTCAGTTTGGTTAAGTATTTTTTCCTTAAATCCAAATTTAAGTTAAGTATGATAAAGGCCGCGAAGCCGTCCGGTGGCACACGCGGATAGCTTGATTTTTCATACAGATGGCCGGCTTGACGCTCCAGCGATGTTTGAGATATTGGATACAAAAACACAATTCGTTCCGCTTGCTACCGGTCTGCACACGGGCACAGGGCAACTTCGCGCGTAACTTTGAGAATTCGCTCTCCTCTAAACATTCATATTAGGCATTATATTGATAGGTGATATTTTTAATGAGATTCATAGATTTTATATTTTTCGGTAAGATATTATAAAGTAATTTAAGGCGATATAATTTACCAGTGCTGCACACGAACACACTGTGCAACCAGCCGCCCTTGACACTGTCTACATCTGATTTTGAGAAACTGTGTAAAGCCTGGGTGAAGGCAACACCAAGGACTAACTACATAGTAATACATACATACTATTTGCTTGCTTGCATCTGCTGTTAGCAGATTATATAAATTAAAATTTTATGTTCCAAAATGCACACTTCGAATAATTTATTTATCATTAGCTGAATCTATTATAAGGTATGGAATTACAGCTTGGGGACTTTCCTGTAAATAAATGTAAATCGTGTTCTATCAGTTCAAAATTCATTAGTTAAATTATTAGCTCATAAAAGTTTATACAAACAAAGGCATAATGTTCCGTACTTTTACCAGAATCTCAAAATTGTCTCAGTAAGAGCAATTCTGTGGTATATAATTATATTTCAGCATATGAATAGCTCTATATACATAAATAAACTGGACCACACTTACAACACTCATTTTATGTTAAATGAAGGACTAATTGTTCCTAAGCATTTCAACAAATATGGACAAAGAACGCTGAACTACATGATACCTAATTGCTTAAATATGATACCTGCCGAAATTAAAAAATGTACAAATGGTAAAACAAATATTATGTGGAAGAATTGGCTCGCCAAAAGAAATAATTTGTATTAGACTAACACAAAAATTCTAACTGCATAATAAAGTAAAATAAGTTTATTTATATCTTCAGAGTAAAAGTACCTATTGACAAACTACTTTTTCTGTACAATATTTTATTTTTGCTGTCATATTGTATTACTTTGTATTTATATTAAATAAATAAATAAAAAAAGTGCCGAGTCAAGGAGTTTGCCGCTCTGCTACGGAGATCTGTATGGTATAAAAAATAATAAGAAGAAAACAGTTGATTTAGTTAAATTTTTTATTCATAATTTTTCGATTTTACAATTTACAATATTTTTTACAAAATTGCACTAGTATTGTAGTGAGATTACATAATTACCGTTGGAATGCCATTAAAAATTATTACTAGTAGAATTAACGTTGTTACTACCAGAACCAAAAGTTATTTTAGTAATAAAATATATAAATATTTAGTAATAAAATATATTTGGTAATAAAATAATAAATAAGGAGACAGATATTAGCAACATAACATGAAACATTAGCATTATGTACGCATCACGAGCACGAAATGAGGTTATGCACCGTGCGACATTTTCAAGCATTTACGAGGTTTGTTCAAAAGAAAAGGTGAATTTCGAATTTTTTCGAAAAGTATTTATTTATTTATCAATATCCATTTTCTCCCCTTCAAAGTAATCCCCCTCAGATATAATGCACTTATGCCAGCGCTTCTTCCAATCCTCGAAGCACTTCTGGAATGCGCTTTTCAGTATGGCCATCAGCTCGTTCTTCGATTCTGACTTTATCTCATCAATGGTGGCAAAACGCTTTCCTTTCATTGGTCTCTTCAGTTTTGGGAATAGGAAAAAATCGCAGGGAGCCAAATCTGGTGAATACGGTGGTTGAGGCATGATTACGATGTTATTTTTGGCCAAATAATCACGAACAAGCATTGATGTGTGATCTGGTGCATTATCGTGATGCAAAATCCATGATTTGTTTTTCCACAATTCCGATCGTTTGTGCCGTATTGCTTCACGCAAACGTTGCATAACTTCCTTGTAGCATTCCTTATTAACCGTACGACCTGTTGGCAAGAACTCATGATGCACCACGCCATTGTAATCGAAGAAAACAGTGAGCAAAATCTTCACATTTGATCAAACTTGGCGTGCTTTTTTCGGTCTTGGCTCTTCTGGCCGCTTCCATTGGGATGATTGGGCCTTGGTTTCGACGTCATAACCATCTACCCAAGTTTCATCACTAGTTATGACCCTTTTGAGCAAATCTGGATCGTCGTTGACGTCATTCAACAACTCCTGAGCGATACTAATGCGACGTTGCTCTGCTCAAAATTTAGTAATCCATTTTTTTCAAAAGTAAAAAATCGAAGAATACACAAAAACGTAACTAACCTTTCCAGTTGTCAAAAACAAACCACTAATCCAAAATGGCTGATAATGCTAACATATGATAAACATATGTGTACCAACATAACAAAAAAATTTTTCGATAATCGAATGTACACAGCCCGCGAAAATTCAAAATTTACCTTTTCTTTTGAACAAACCTCGTACATTACACTGCACACATCTAGATCCACTTTGTGTTCATCTGAAAGACTGACTGGTGCGCAATTCGTGCGCACGGCAACGTAATTTGTTTATGCCATCTTTGGGGATGCTGTGTGGAGGGAATTTTTAGGGAAAGTATGGATAGGAAGTTAGAAATCTGCGGGTCAGCGTGACCAGGAGTGACGGACGTATGAATCCGTCCCTCTCACTGCGGTGTAAGGCGACAAGTCGAGAGAGTCCGAAGAAATCAAAAAGTCTCTCCTTCAATCTGTCTCACCTGATCCGCCACACAGTAAGGTGACTAAATGCATCCGCCGCCAAGACCTGTACGATGTAGCAAACCACTTGGGGGAACTACGATAGGGGTGTTGGTTATCCAATAAATGGTTCCCGGAGTGGCGGTACTCATATCTACCCCTCAAATTGTGTTGCTAATATTTGTACACAGTATTAGAAATATAACAAGACATAAATATTTTAAATTCTGTAAATAATAAATGCATTTTTAATTAATAAATTTAGATTGATACACCTTGTACATATATATTTCTACAGGGTGTCACGACAGAGCAGTTATCGTTAAGTGTGATTATTTTATTTCCCGCAACCACCACCGGGGCACTTCTTCTTGGGGGCCTTGTAGCCCCCGGAGGACCCTGCACCACACAGCGGAGAATATTCTGCAACAAAAAATCACATATATCACTATTTACTAGCGCAGACCCGTGAAAAATCACAGGATAGTGTGTATTCTTGACAAATCAGTTCCAATTTTGAAAATAACGGTCAAAATGGTGGTTATGAAGTAATTTTGATTATCAATATTATGGTTGTGTAATAAATTTCAATCGTCCAAATACGTAAATAAGTATTATATATACTCCAAATAAGTTTTGAGATGATGAGGAAAGCAATATTCTAATGCTCACCGTTAATCACATATTATTTAAACATGTCTGTGTTTTACATATTAAATATGCTATAAAATAACACTGGGAGGCCCAACGGTCCGGTAAATTAGTACAACATTTTGAAATGTTCTACTAGTGACCCAGGAACATCAACATTTAGTTTGATTCACAAGTTTTAATGCATTATGATTGTTTTTTTTTAATATGAATACCGCACAAGAGTCCCAACTGCTCCCGTCTGGAGCCAGTGAGACTGTGGCATCCCCAATTGAAATATATTGCGAAACTGAAGATAATGGGGGGGGGAAGTACCTGGCTATTCAGATTTGGTCACCAAACATGGCTTAAGGAATTTCAAGCAAAGTTTCAATTCTGAATGGTGGTCTTTTACCAGGGCGATACTGAGAGTATCTTCCACACCGAAACGTGCTGCAAATATATTATATTAAATGAATTAATTGTGAAATAACACAAATAAAATTTATTAGTTTATAAGCTACGAGCCGGTAAATTTAAAAGCAGGTGAATCGGCGAGTGAGATTATCATGATGACACACAAAACTGTCTACTCGCTCAGTAGCAACAGTAGCAGCTAAAATAACGACTCCCGCACCATGCAACTCTGTCGACATTTTGTAGAAAACTTGAATTCGCAGCAAGCGCCACACGCAAGAAAAAACGGCTCCCGCCCGAACTAATCCTGACAGACGAAATCAGCTGTTGGTGGGCCGCCATCTTTAGGCAAACACCAGCGAGCAGCGAGAAAAGTTGACCACCTTTCAACTTTTTTCTTAGATTGTCCACAATCTGCTAGTTAGCAAGTAATACGATGATGACACTGAGAGAGTTTACTAAAGCCTCAATTACATAGAGCGAGTTTACAAGCTACAAGGTGGCGCAAAATTAATCACCCTATCGGAAGATGTTATTATTTTAGCAAATGGTGTCGTACGTCAATCATATTTGACATTTGTGACCTAGACAGTTGCAGAATACAAATAGACAAGCAATGGAGCGCTATACTCCTCCGCAAGAGATTGGAATAATTGTGGATCAGTTGCCATCCCCAATCTCAACAACAAAGAGTATGATTTTGTGTCGAATGTCATCATGAGCGACGAGGCGCATTTCCACTTAAGCGGTTACATCAATAGGCAAAATCTTCGTTTCTGGGGCACTGAAAATCCGCGTGTGATGCACGAAGAGCCTTTACATTCACTCAAAGCCACTGTGTGGTGCAGTGTTCACGCGGGAGAAGTGATTGGGCCGTATTTTTTTGAGGACACAGTTGGCAATACGGTCACTGTTACTGGCGAATGCTACAGGGCCATAATAAACGACTTCTTACTGCCGGAATTGGATGAGCGGGGCTTGGTGAACATGTGGTTTCAACAAGACGGTGCAACCGCACACACAGCATGAACCACAATGGATATTGTGAAGGAAGCGTTTCCTGGTCGCGTAATCTCCCGTTTTGGGGATTTGACTTGCCAGCAAGATCGCCCGATTGAACCACACCAGACTTGTTTCTTTGGGGCTAGTTGAAGTCGCGGGTTTATGCCAATGCGCCTCAGACAATTGCAGCCGTTAAGGAGAATATTTGACAGGAATGCGAACAGTTATCACCGGAAATTTTGCAGAAAGTCATGGAAAATGCGATAAAACGGGCACAAATGTGTACCAACACTGGCGGCAGTCACTTAACGGATATCATCTTTTCCACTTAACAGAAAAAAATTTAAAGATCCAAACAAAGGTTTCCATCACTCAAAATCTTTTTTTTTTTTTTTTAGTAAAAAAGTTGTTCAAAAACAAAATTGGATGATTGAAATGAGAAAATTGGATTATGAAATTTTGCGCCACCCTGTTCTATCTGGGAAATTCACTATCTGTTAGTAAACTCGCTCAGTGTCATCGTATTGCTTGCTAACTAGCAGATTATGGACAATCTATGAAAAAAGTTGAAAGGTGGTCAACTTTACCCGCTATTTGCTAGTGTTTGCCTAAAAATGGCGGCCCACCAACAGCTGATTTCGTCTATCAGAATTAGTTCGGGCGGCAGCCGTTATTCTCGCTACTGATTAGCGCTGCAAATTCAGGTTTTTACAAAATGTCGACAGAATTGTTGGCGCGGGAGTCGTTATTTTAGCTGCTACTGTTGCTACTGAGCGAGTAGACAGTTTTGTGTGTCATCATGACAATCTCACTCCCCGATTCACCCGCTTTTAAACTTATCGGCTAGTAAACTCGCTCTATGTAAATGAGGCTTAACAGATAGTGAATTTCCCAGACAGTAGCTTGTAAACTCGCCCAATGTCATCGAGGCTTTAGACCCGTTTCCAAAAGATTTTCTTAACCCTTTGGTTGCCAAAAGAAAAAGGAAAAAAGTTTTTAAAAAAACCGAAAAATCAATTGAAATTTTTTTTAAATTTTTTTATTACAGTCCACCTTATGAATATATAAAATACATAACCCAATTTTTCCAAAACTTGTTTAACTTTTTTCTGCGTAATAAAAGTATGTAATTTACCTGATCTTGCTCCCAATCTGTTCCCTCCTCCTTGTCCCTTCCCTTCATTCCTCTTAATGTACTCTTCTTTCTTCTTGGCCGCCCGCTAAAAAACAAACATATTTGTGGTGTATAGGTTAGTCATGTAGTTTCAAAATCCTTCAATAGATGTCTTTGGTTATACGAAGTTTTGTGATATCTCAACAGATGTCAGTTAAGCATTATTTTAAAAGAGTACCATCTATTGTGTTTAGTGTCTAATGTATGTATGATGTTAGCCGAATGCATATTTGTGGTGTGTAGGTTAGTCATGTAGTTTCAAAATCCTTCAATAGATGTCTTTGGTTATACGAAGTTTTGTGATATCTCAACAGATGTCAGTTAAGCATTATTTTAAAAGAGTACCATCTATTGTCTTTAGTGTCTAATGTATGTATGATGTTAGCCGAATGCATATTTGTGGTGTGTAGGTTAGTCATGTAGTTTCAAAATCCTTCAATAGATGTCTTTGGTTATACGAAGTTTTGTGATATCTCAACAGATGTCAGTTAAGCATTATTTTAAAAGAGTACCATCTATTGTCTTTAGTGTCTAATGTATGTATGATGTTAGCCGAATGCATATTTGTGGTGTGTAGGTTAGTCATGTAGTTTCAAAATCCTTCAATAGATGTCATTGGTTATACGAAGTTTTGTGATATCTCAACAGATGTCAGTTAAGCATTATTTTAAAAGAGTACCATCTATTGTGTTTAGTGTCTAATGTATGTATGATGTTAGCCGAATGCATATTTGTGGTGTGTAGGTTAGTCATGTAGTTTCAAAATCCTTCAATAGATGTCTTTGGTTATACGAAGTTTTGTGATATCTCAACAGATGTCAGTTAAGCATTATTTTAAAAGAGTACCATCTATTGTGTTTAGTGTCTAATGTATGTATGATGTTAGCCGAATGCATATTTGTGGTGTGTAGGTTAGTCATGTAGTTTCAAAATCCTTCAATAGATGTCTTTGGTTATACGAAGTTTTGTGATATCTCAACAGATGTCAGTTAAGCATTATTTTAAAAGAGTACCATCTATTGTCTTTAGTGTCTAATGTATGTATGATGTTAGCCGAATGCAGTACCAAGAGTACCATCTATTGTCTTTAGTGTCTAATGTATTTATGATGTTAGCCGAGTGCATATTTGTGGTGTGTAGGTTAGTCATGTAGTTTCAAAATCCTTCAATAGATGTCATTGGTTATACGAAGTTTTGTGATATCTCAACAGATGTCAGTTAAGCATTATTTTAAAAGAGTACCATCTATTGTCTTTAGTGTCTAATGTATGTATGATGTTAGCCGAATGCATATTTGTGGTGTGTAGGTTAGTCATGTAGTTTCAAAATCCTTCAATAGATGTCATTGGTTATACGAAGTTTTGTGATATCTCAACAGATGTCAGTTAAGCATTATTTTAAAAGAGTACCATCTATTGTGTTTAGTGTCTAATGTATGTATGATGTTAGCCGAATGCATATTTGTGGTGTGTAGGTTAGTCATGTAGTTTCAAAATCCTTCAATAGATGTCTTTGGTTATACGAAGTTTTGTGATATCTCAACAGATGTCAGTTAAGCATTATTTTAAAAGAGTACCATCTATTGTGTTTAGTGTCTAATGTATGTATGATGTTAGCCGAATGCATATTTGTGGTGTGTAGGTTAGTCATGTAGTTTCAAAATCCTTCAATAGATGTCTTTGGTTATACGAAGTTTTGTGATATCTCAACAGATGTCAGTTAAGCATTATTTTAAAAGAGTACCATCTATTGTCTTTAGTGTCTAATGTATGTATGATGTTAGCCGAATGCAGTACCAAGAGTACCATCTATTGTCTTTAGTGTCTAATGTATTTATGATGTTAGCCGAGTGCATATTTGTGGTGTGTAGGTTAGTCATGTAGTTTCAAAATCCTTCAATAGATGTCATTGGTTATACGAAGTTTTGTGATATCTCAACAGATGTCAGTTAAGCATTATTTTAAAAGAGTACCATCTATTGTCTTTAGTGTCTAATGTATGTATGATGTTAGCCGAATGCAGTACCAAGAGTACCATCTATTGTCTTTAGTGTCTAATGTATTTATGATGTTAGCCGAATGCATATTTGTGGTGTGTAGGTTAGTCATGTAGTTTCAAAATCCTTCAATAGATGTCATTGGTTATACGAAGTTTTGTGATATCTCAACAGATGTCAGTTAAGCATTATTTTAAAAGAGTACCATCTATTGTCTTTAGTGTCTAATGTATTTATGATGTTAGCCGAATGCATATTTGTGGTGTGTAGGTTAGTCATGTAGTTTCAAAATCCTTCAATAGATTTCGTTAGTATAGTTAATTTTTTTTTTTTTTTAAGGTGCCGGTAGCCCGGGCGTTTATTAATATAAAGAGTTATTTACATTTACATATATGTGCGCTACCCGACTCACTAGACAATATCTGTTCTGAGCCGGGTAGCAGTATCTATAATTACATATATCAGTGAATGAAGATTAAAGCAAAAAAAATACATAAGATGATAAATAAAAATACAAAGTACAAAAGAAAAACATAAATAAAAATACAAAAGATAACCTACATTTAATAATCTAAATATAAAAAAATTAACAAACATATATAGTGTAATAGAACATTTTCAGTATGAAAGTTCTTTTTTTTTAAATTTTAATATATGTCTAAATAATAATATACAACATATAAAAAATTAACACATTCAGTTTGCAAGTAGCTTGTTAATGCAATCTCTTTTTTTTGTTTAATAACCACATATTAAAGTTTTTATATGTACGATTTCTATTGGTTTGAGTTATGTGTTGTGTTTCTTTTAAGAAAATGTTGAATATGGAAGGTGCGAGGTAAGATTCATGTTTTTTAGCAAGAGTGGATTTTATTTTTGGCACTTGTAAATGTTTGTTAGATTTAGCTCTAGTGTTCTGTGAGTGAGATATGTGGGAAGGTGATGATTTTATGCAATTTATATGGATAATTTTTTTTATGAATAGCTTCCTGATATCAAGTATTTTGTTTTGAATTAAAAGGTTTTCAGTGGGATGAAGATATGGTTTTTTGTACATAGTTCTAATAAGTGATTTATGAGCTGTGTTAAGCAGCTTAATGTATGTGTCTGCAGCTCCACCCCATGCCGATATACCATAAATTAAAATGCTTTGGCAAAGGGCTTTGGTATACATCTTTTAATAGTTTAGGTGACATAATGTTTCTAATCGTTTTAAAAATATATATTTGTTTCCGGATTCTCATTACAAGTGAATTTATGTGAAGTTCCCATTTTAGTTTGCAATCCACTGTTAAACCAAGATACTTAATACTATCCGAATGCTCAATTTTTTCGCAGTCGCAGTTTGTGGTTTGTAATGTAGTACATGGGTACAGATGTAAAAGCGGGACGGATTTAGGTTGCCCAGTTTTGGTTTTACTGAATGTTAAAAATTTGGTTTTCGAGGTGTTTAGGGTAAGAAGATTTTTGTCGAGCCATTTTTTTATCTCCTTCATACCAATTTCTGCACTTTTAAAGACCTTTTCCCAAGATTGCTCTTTAAAAAGAAGTACAGTATCATCTGCGTAGCTGATCACATTATAGCAGAGTGTTGGAATTTTAATATTAGTGAGACCATTAATATATATAAGAAAAAGAAGAGGGCCTAAAACACTACCCTGAGGCACTCCGTACTTTATTTCTGCTGTGTCACTCGGGCATTTGTTTAGTTCAACTATTTGTTTCCTATTTTTTGTATAACTGATGAACCATTTAAGCGGTTTTCCATTAATGCCAATATTTTTAAGTTTTTCGTATAGATTGAATTAAACAATGAGTGTATCTCAACAGATGTCAGTTAAGTATTATTTTAAAAGAGTACCATCTACTGTCGTTTGTGTCTAATGTGTGTACGATGTTAGACGAATGGATATTTGTGGTGTAGAGATTAGTCACATGGTTTCAACATCCTTCAATAGATTTCGTTAGTATAGTTAATTAAACAATGAGTGTATCTCAACAGATGTCAGTTAAGTATTATTTTAAAAGAGTACCATCTATTGTCGTTTGTGTCTAATGTATGTACGATGTTAGCTGAATGCATATTTGTAGTGTAAAGATTAGTCATATGGTTTCAACATCCTTCAATAGATTTCATTAGTATAGTTAATTATACAAAGTTTTTAGTGTATCTCAACAGATGTCAGTTAAGTTTTTTTTAAGAGTACCATCTTTCGTTGTTCATATCTAATGCACAAATGGTTACGACGACAGCCGAATGCATCGGGTAGTCGGGCAGACGCCATTAGTTTCGCAGCCCGCAGCTGCAGAATAACTTAAGAGCGTGCTGGAGTAAGGACATCTGGTCCAGTTAAGTCACCAAATATAGCAAACCACTTGGGGTGACCTACGGCAGAGGTGTTGGTTATCCAATGAATGATTCCCGGGGCGGCGATACCTATAACCACCTCACAAATTGGAATAATTAAATAACTCGACCGTAGCGAACTCTTGATGTAGTCAATTTAAGAGTACCTATTCAACTCACTAGGCGTAAGGACCTATTTCAATGTCACCATTATTTTATGGGTACTTTTACAGAAGGGAAATTTTATTGTTCCCTAAACGTTTTAACAATGGGGTTCCCAGTATTCTCTGGGTTAGCTGAATGTATTTCGGACCTGCCAGAGATATTTCCTTGAAGATGCGCGGGTAGAACCGGGAGGCAACTTAACTTTCTCGAGGTACCACATGATCTTGTATTCATCTGTATCTGAGAGGGGAGGTGCAAGATCTTTCTCTCTCCGATGGCGCTACAGCCCATATCAAGCCTTGGCCTCCCGCAACATTCGCCTCCAACTCCTCCTGTCCTCAGTGGCTGACTTCCAGTTTGTTATCTGGAGAAGCTGTGCTGCATCCCCTCTTATCTCGTCTTCCCATTTCAGTCTGGGTCTTCCCACTTTTCTCTTTCCACCTGGGTGTCCAGTCAAAATTCTCTCTGGAACGCGTGTATCCGGCATTCTCTGTACATGTCCAGCCCATCTCAACCTGATGAGTCTCATGTGGGCTGAGATGTTAGGGGCCTGATATATATCGTACAGTTCTTTGTTGTGCCGGATGCGCCATTGTTCCCCCTCTTTCACGGGTCCACATATTCTTCTCAGCACTTTTCTTTCAAAAGTATCTAGCATTTCAGCCATCTTTACCGTCAGTGTCAGCGCCTCACATCCATATGTCAGAACAGTTCTAATAATGGTCTTGTATATGGTTATTTTGATTTTTCTGTGGACGCTACATGACTTAAACATGTGATTCTCCTTCTGATTTCCGCTGGATCCTCATTGTTTTCTGTCAGACTGGAGCCCAGGTAGGTAAATTGATCGACCAATTCGTATGAGTAATTGTCTTTAAATTGTGCGGTACTTCTTCTTCTGTGTGAAGGATTTCTGCTCTGTATCATCATTTTCGTTTTGTCAACATTAACCCGCAGTCCTACTTCCCGTGCCGCTGTTTCTAAAGGCTGTTTCTAAACGCAGTCCTCCTTAATGGCTGAAATTGATCTTCCGACAATGTTAATGTCATCGGCATATCCGACAACTTGACTGCCCTTAAAAAAGATATTGGAGCCGGTGTCTATTAGCGTTTTTCTAATGACATATTCCAGCACAATGTTCAAGAGAGTGGGAGCCGCCATCCCCCTGTTTTAATCCCTGCGATATTGTGAATTCAAGATCTAACCAATAGTATCCCTCGACCATTATTAGTAAAAGACGAAGCGATGCCCGAATGAGAAAGCATTCGAGATTGAATAACTCTGAATATATGCTTGAAATTATACGATTGCTACACTATTGTTTATTACTAACCCTTATGTAAAAAAAAATTCAAATTCAAATTTTATCACAACAGATAACATGAAAAATCCTTTAACCACTTTACCGGCCTTGGATAATGTAAGTATTCAGACTGTCGGCTAGTTTATGGCATTTAACGCGAGTAGGGAAGAGACCCATATCGCAGGAAGGAGGAAACACAAAAGCCAGAAAATCATCAATAAAAAATAGTTTAGTTACCTCGTCCAGAACCTTCTGATATTCTATTGCGGCGAGGGCAAGCTCTCTCTGCTGACGAGCCCGCGCCATTTCCATCGCGTCGGATTGCTTCGACTTCACATCGTCGTCATCTGAAAGGAATTTTACATTTACATAATTTTTTGTTAACTCCAAATAGAAGGAGAGCCTGTCTATTACCTTCCCCTCCCCATACTATTGATGTTCTCCAATCTTTCTATATTTTTTTCAGCATGTAAAATCTATAACCCAATCTTTCCACTTTTTGTTCAGCTTCGTAAATTACATATAAACTTTCCACATTTAGTTTAGCTTTATAAATTACATATCAACTTTCCACATTTTGTTCAGCTTCGTAAATTACATATCAACTTTCCACATTTTGTCCAGCTTTGTAAATTACATATAAACTTTCCACATTTAGTTTAGCTTTGTAAATTACATGTCAACTTTCCACATTTTGTTCAGCTTCGTAAATTACATATCAACTTTCCACATTTTGTTCAGCACATAAATTACATATCAACTTTCCACATTTTGTTTAGCTTTGTAAATTACATATAAACTTTCCACATTTAGTTTAGCTTTGTAAATTACATATCAACTTTCCACATTTTGTTCCATGTTTGTAAAATACATATCTTTGATCTTTCCGTATTTTGTTCAGCATGTTTATTACACATACCGATCTTTTCACATTTGGTTTGGTAAAATACATAAAGAACAGGTAAAATACATTCCCTAATCTTTGCATTATGCAAACTACACATCCTTTCCACATTTTGTTCAGCGTGTAAACTACATATCCCAATCTTTCCACATTTTGTTCAGCATGTAAACTACATATCCCAATCTTTCCAGATTTTGTTCAGCATGTAAACTACATATCCCAATCTTTCCACATTTTGTTCAGCATGTAAACTACATATCCCAATCTTTCCACATTTTGTTCAGCATGTAAACTACATATCCCAATCTTTCCACATTTTGTTCAGCATGTAAACTACATATCCCAATCTTTCCAGATTTTGTTCAGCGTGTAAACTACATATCCCAATCTTTCCACATTTTGTTCAGCATGTAAACTACATATACCAATCTTTCCAGATTTTGTTCAGCATGTAAACTACATATCCCAATCTTTCCACATTTTGTTCAGCGTGTAAACTACATATCCCAATCTTTCCACATTTTGTTCAGCATGTAAACTACATATACCAATCTTTCCAGATTTTGTTCAGCATGTAAACTACATATCCCAATCTTTCCACATTTTGTTCAGCATGTAAACTACATATCCCAATCTTTCCACATTTTGTTCAGCATGTAAACTACATATCCCAATCTTTCCAGATTTTGTTCAGCATGTAAACTACATATCCCAATCTTTCCACATTTTGTTCAGCATGTAAACTACATATCCCAATCTTTCCAGATTTTGTTCAGCGTGTAAACTACATATCCCAATCTTTCCACATTTTGTTCAGCATGTAAACTACATATACCAATCTTTCCAGATTTTGTTCAGCATGTAAACTACATATCCCAATCTTTCCACATTTTGTTCAGCATGTAAACTACATATCCCAATCTTTCCACATTTTGTTCAGCATGTAAACTACATATCCCAATCTTTCCAGATTTTGTTCAGCATGTAAACTACATATCCCAATCTTTCCACATTTTGTTCAGCATGTAAACTACATATACCAATCTTTCCAGATTTTGTTCAGCATGTAAAATACATACCCTTGATATTTCCGTATTTTGTTTAACATGTAAAATAAATATCCTTTCTTTCCATATTCTGTTCAGCATGTGAACTGCATACTGCATATGTAAACTACATGTCGCCTTTAGAGATTTCTGTGTGAAGTCTTTTTTAATGAAAGAACGAAGTAAAGAGGAAAACAGAAGAAGTAAAGAAAAAAATAAAGGAGGGCGGAAACACAAAAGATATAAATATCAGTTCACGTTCAGAGCTAACCTTTTTTATTAGCCTCATTAACTTCATTAACGCCCAAAACTGCCGATAATGCAGGGATTGAGACTTTAATAAATACTGTGGCAACTTCAAGGTCGGGGCCCAGAATTATTACTACCGCCTGCTAAATAAGCCATCAGAGCTCATTGTTACCGACCACAAATAAAGTCCAAAGTTATTTGTTTTTCATTAAATTAATGATGACGCCACAAAGTAAATTTGCCTATTTTGAAGAAATAAATTTGCCTATTTTGAAGAAAGTCCAAAGTGTTTGTTGACCCTGGAATTTTATTTAACCGTCCTACCCATACGAACGTACGTGATGCGACCGCTATATTATCGCTTGAATGCAACAAGCCGTGTCCCGTACGTTCGGGTAAAAAAAATAACTACAGTGGACCCGTGGTAATCCGACAAAAATTTTGCAGGGCTATGTCGGATTATCGAATTTGTCAGATTATAGAGTACTGCCTAAGACCCTCTGTAATCCGGAATTTTTTTGAATGAGAGTACCAAGTAACCCGACAAATTACAAATCAAAGAATCTATTTGAACTACGAATCATACTACATAATTATGTACAGGAAATGTATGTGGAATTTAGTAAATTAAAATTCACAATGGAGAGCTAATATTTTATTATAAAAATAACATCATTAAATGATAATATGTACCAATCAATTTATTCATTAATTTTTTTTGTTTTAAGTATTCAGTCAAATTCAAACTGAAACAACATGCGTCGAGCTGTCGAGCACAATAGTGGTGGCGCGTACAAGTTACAACCTGTCCAATCATCAGGCGTATCGGATTACAGGGGGCACCGAATTAGCCAGGGGCCGGATTACCGCGGGTCCACTGTATACCCGAAACCCCCAAAACGTTTGTGATACGTTTGTATACATCAAGTTTTTTCCTGCATTATCGCAAAGCTAAGGGATGTGTTCAGATATTTTCGTCTCTCCCATACAAGTCACACCTATTTTTTTAACCCAACGTTTTTTACCTACTTTTTAAAGAGTTTGTGAGACCAGCCCGGATTTACATCTGTAAAGATGTGATAATGACAAAGGATAGGACAGTTAAGGGGGAGAAAGGTGTAGGACGGCATATTTTTAGTGATTTTCATGATTTTTTTTAACACATAAGGAATATTTTAATTTTATTTATACTTTAGGGTCATTTTACAGATATATTCAAGAGTATATTCTAAAATTTTCAAATATTTTCCTCAAAAACATAACGGAGATATCAGCTGCCGCGCAATGTAAGTACCCAACCGGCTGGGCAATTTGTGTAACTCCTGGAGAACACAATTTTCACTTGAAACCAATTTTTCAAGAATTTTTTTTATTTTTATAAGTGTTTCTTCTATTTGAACCACACTCCTCATAAAAAAATCGAAAATTAATATTTTTTTGAGGAAGGTGAAAATTTTATGTGATTTTTTTAACATTATTTTTTACTTTTTTTGCAATTAAAAAAAGTTTAAAAAAATAAACTATTTAGGATTGAGGTTCAAATAGAGCGTGTTTACATTAAGAAACTATGTGCTGAGTTTGATAACGATTGATCAAAAACTGTAGAAGCTAGATCGAAAAAAGCAGTTTTGAGAAAAACGCGTTTGAAAATAAGAGTGGCAGTAAGGTAGTAGTAGTTCGACAGAAGGACACTCACTCAAACGCTTATAACTTTTAAATTTTGGTTTCAAATTTTCAGAATATATTCTTGCTGTCTTACTCATAATCGCAAAAAAAAGATATTACGCCGCAACACGGACGGGTTAGGTGAAATTGTTACTCACATGATGGTCCGACAGTCGCGCGCATGCGCGATTTTTATCCACCGTTATAACATCGTTATATTAGCAGCTGTCAGATTTTAAACCACCTGACACCCAGGGTTAGCGTCGTTATTACGGCCGTAATTAATCGAGATGTCAAACTTTGTTGACATCTGACATAAAAGTTCGAAGGTTTAGCAAATTTTCGTCCACCACGGGCACGGAAAACGTATAAAAAGCGGTACGACCCATTTGCGGCGTTAACAGAGAGTGATTTCAGATATAAATATAGAATTGCCAAAGTAAATATGAGACGCTTAATCGATTTGTACGGCCATATTTGGATGTTTTGATCTCCAGGTTCTTTGTGCCGTACGATACTGGGGTCGAAACGAGGTAAGATTGTGTTTATAATACTCACTCCTGTGAAAAAAAAATCAGCTAAATCGATTACCAAACAAGCTATATTATTATACTTAAAATTTTTTTCGCAGATACTTGTGATTTTGCTGAAATTCGGATACGGATTTCTTGCTTCACAGCACATTAAAATGCCGCATAGCATTGAAGAACAACAAGCAACTTCTGCAGAGTTGTAAGGAATGAAACGTTTCCCCTGAGTAATGTGTGCACTGTTAGGAGAAGTATCTGTTCACCCCAGTTCAGAAACCAAGATACCCCAGAGAAGTTGCCTTCAACAAGGCTCAAATATCTATCGCAACACAAGTATCTGCTGCGGGGTATGTGTATGATACCATCAAGACATCAAGTTCTCCATGAATGTCTGCCAAGTCAAGTGCCATATGATTGTCTTGTCTTGATTCATCGATATGAATGACCCTCAATAGGTAAGAAAATAATTTAATACAATAGTTTATGCTCCTCAGCAACACTAGTGGATCGTGTGCCCCGTGCCTGACCGTACACTATACTATGCCACTACTATATTATACACTTCTTACATTAAATATATGATAAAAGATGTATATGTTAAAATTAAACATTATAATACAATCTGCTTTTAGATATTTCTTGGAGTTTTGTATGTGCTAATGCTATGATTTGTAATTTGGAATAGATGATGATGAACGCGACGAGGAAGCAGTAGCGGTAGCAGGTGGTGGTGCTGTTGTGGAACTGGAAGCAGCCCCAAACATGAACCAGATTGGAAATGCCTCTATACGGGTCTTCATTTGTCAACATTTTTAGTAATATGTATGACTGTAT
Source organism: Glyphotaelius pellucidus (assembly GCA_936435175.1). Lineage (NCBI taxonomy): Eukaryota > Metazoa > Arthropoda > Insecta > Trichoptera > Limnephilidae > Glyphotaelius > Glyphotaelius pellucidus. The sequence continues at coordinate 12,564,720 of OW386563.1, forward strand.
CATGTTGCTCTGTTTTTTTATATAAATGTGAATCTATAACTTCTGATTTGCCAACTATAAGATTATATTATACTATTTGAAAAATGTACCTACTTGGTCAATATAATGTACTTGCTGAAACAGACACATATTACATAACAACAGAAGAATAAAACACAATATCAAAATGAATACAACTAGATTTATTTATGTGTACTTTTATTTAGCTCTCCGTCCACATTTTAGCATCAATATTTTGAACATTAAGCTCCTCCATCAATCTTATTCTAGTCTGTGACTCCAGTTCCTTTAGCTGAATATTGGCTCTGGACTCTTCCTTCATAAACCTGAGCATACAGGAGCATTCATCTTCTCGGTGCTTTCTATTTTCATGTCGTTGGAATTAACTTTCTGGAAAAAAGACATTATATGACATAAAGCTTTCCTAATTTCTTAAAAATCAATCACTTTGTGGTTTACATAATTAATTATTGAACAAAGTTATTTATTTTCTTAACTTTCAATTTTGATATGACAATAAAGTCTGTTGTATTATTCTTTGACTTTGTTTGATCAAAGGTATTATTCTATATTTACGGTAAGTTCAAAGTCAACTACACATAGAACCGTTGATATTTTCATATATTACTTTCAACATACAAACTTATCTTAAAAAACAATAGAGCCACGATATTTACCTTTGATTTGAAAATGTACGTGGCCGGTACTTTTAGTACGAACTCGTCCTGTTCTCAACCTCATCTTCAGTTGCGCTTGTATCTGGTTTAGATCTTTGTGATTATCATTTGCCTATAACTGAAAAATAGTCCATTATTAATTAAGTTGCATACGTAGTTACATCGTAATGTGTCTTAATCTAATACGAATTGTATAGGTACTATAAGCATTTTTTCCAATTAAAATATATTCAAGTGCATTTTAGTTTCATTATAAATAATGACGAAGGGCAAAAATGCCTACCCCCTGACGAAAATGATATGAATAACGAGCCAAAAAAATAATGTAATTACTACTGAGATCAGATGCATTCATGTCAAATTTTGTGTGGCTGTCACTTTAATATGTAGAAAAATCAACATTAGTATATGTTTAACATGTAGGTATACTTACTTCATTAAAATTGTCGTTAATATTACTTCTTTGATGTTTCCGCATTCATTTTACAAACCATGTAATAACGCGAACCGTCGAGCCGTCAAAATAATATTGACATTTGAATGAACGTGAAGTCGGCAACGCGACGCAAAAATGCGAAATAAAGGGCATTTTTGAGATTTGGAATAGAGTGATGCCAGTCTAAAAATATCAAAACCTGTTGGAGTTGTATCAGGACAAAATGTGTTCGTGAGTAAAGATTTTTAATCTGAGCAGTATAGGCCCCCACCCCTGGATAGCTAATGCGTTGTTATTACGTCGTAACAGGGATTCATCGTGAGTAAGACGGTTGTAGTTTTACTATCGATTTATGAAAGAAAAAAATTGAATTTTTTGAAGCCTCTACACCTATTTCCCCCTTTAAAGGAATCACAACAAATATAACTAGGTACTGTTCCTACATAACTTACCATTGATAATATAATTACAGGGTAGACATGAAAAATGGAAAATAGGATAGGTTAACTAATTTATTGGGGAAAAATTTTATACATTCAACGGGAATTTCAATCCTTTGCGTAATTTCTGCCACCGTGATTGTCATATACACTTATTATGAGGTGAGCGTTTGGAAGTCTTACTGTCATGTAAACGCAGAGTGTAGCAGCATGTACCCAAAGGATTTTAATCAGCAATTCCTGGGCATATTTGAAGTAAAAATGTAGACTTCATTTTGCTGTCTGATGGTATATACACGGTGTCCGGAAACTCATAGTACAAGCGGGAAACTGGAGAATCTACACCACATTTGGAATCGATTTTGTAGTATAACTTTTTTTTCAAATTTTATTTATTTTTTAATATTTTTAAAATTTTAATTGTAAAAATGCTTAAATTGAAAATCTTTATGTTTATTTGGGTTCTCTATGTAATGTGGATTCACCAGTTTTCCGCTTGTACTACGAGTTTTCGGACACCTTGTATATATTTTTTTCAATTAAAAACAATGAAAATAATTTTCCATCACACGTCCCAGCAACACGGCAACACACGATACAGCGCACGTACCGTATTTAGGTGAGATCAGTGACTTTGTGTGATTGAAAATTTGATTTTTTGAAGTGAAGCTTCTTTGGCACCGTTGTGATTTGAAACTCGATGAAACGGAAAAGACACAAAAAAGAGACAAATACACACATCTATAGGATTTAGCTTGCGAGAGAATGAGATAGAATGAAACCTTACTGCATTGACCGCTTTGATTATGACTTAACTTTCAAGACTTTCACTTTTACCGCATGTGAACTGCACTCGATTTTTTTTGTTTTCAATAGAAAAAAAATCATCAGACAGCAAAATGACATCTGCTTTTTTACTCCAAATATGCTCAGGAATCGCTGATTAAAATTCTTCAGGTGCGTGCTGTTACATTTTGAATATATATGGTGTCCAAAAACTCGTAGTACAAGCGGGAAACTGGGGAATCTACATCACATTTCAAGTCGATTTTGTAGTATAACTTTTTTTGATTCGAGCTTTCGTTTCGAGTAAATCGAGTCAGAAGTTGATTTTTTTTGGGTCAAATTCTTGTAAATTATTATTCACGATCATAGTACCTAAGTAATAAAAACTATTTAAAAGAAGAAAAAAAACAAATCCGGATTTAAAGCATTATTTTGAAATCGCCCATCATTGAATCCATTGTAAAAATAAAATATTCGGTCGTTCCACGGTTAAAAAAACAGCTGACCAGACCCTATACACAGCTCGTAGTTCAAATTGCCTTGCAAAATAATCCATCTCTATTAGCTTGGCTCAATAAACACGTGAGAGAAGAGACAAACTATATTTAAATTGAACAGTACTGCTTGGGATTTCCCCGATTCCGGTACAATGTTTGTTGTTGTTTCCGCAGTTTATTACGGCGTGTGGTTCTGTTGACACATATCGAATAGATTTACAACTCGTTGCGTTTTTAAACTTTATAACAAAGTAAGGTAAGTTAATTCCTGAAATTTAGACGGTCATTGAAGATATTCCTCCTTAGGGAATCTGTGGTTTTTGGATTACAGTGAAATTTAGACGGTTATTGAAGATGTTCGTCTGATAATCATAAGGAATGTGGTTTGTGATATACGATTTGTGAAATTTAGACGGTTTTTGAAGACATTTGTCTGATAATTATAAGGAATATGTGGTTTGTGATGTACGATTGTGCTCCGCCTCATTTTGGGCTACAAGTTTGGAGATACCTCGACGAAGAGTTCGAGGGCTGGTGGATGGGACGTGCTGGACCTATCGCATGGTCACCGGGTCTGACAGCGATGAAACTTTTTCGGATTTGGATTCGAAGAGTGCAACTATCAGTCATAAGACGGGCCCAACTGTACCGGTGATAATTTTGAACAATTTGTTTTGTTTTTGGATTGGAAAAGGAATATTGCTACATAATGTAAGTAGGCACCTACCTTTGCTAAAACATAATTCTCTGTCGGCGAGCAACCCTAAAATAGCCGAAATAAAAAAAAAAAGAATTTTTTAAATGTAAAAATGCTCAAATCGAAAAACTTGATGTTTATTTGGGTTCTCTATGTGATGTAGATTCTCCAGTTTCCCGCTTGTACCACGAGTTTTCGGACACCGTGTATACGTATAATATCTGAACAATGAATTGGTGAATCCTCACTCTTCTTATGCAGCACGTCCTCGAGCTTGTCCTGCCAGACTGGTAGTCGAGGGCTGATCCATCCCCACAGGATGAGCAGGATGCCCGACAGTCCTAGAGCATACCAGCCATACTGGCTGAGGAACCACAGACCTGGAACCAACACAGAGATATATCAATCATTGAAGAAGATAATATTATACAAATAATAGTGTACATATGTTGGACGCACGTTTGGCGTATTTCCCGAATATGCACCGGTGCCGAAGGGATCAATGACGTTAGTTCCTCGAAGCATCTTCCATTGAAATACCGGTAGAACAAGGATAGCATTCCTACCCGACGCCTGTGCTCTAAAGATTGCAATCCGTCTGTTAAGATGGGAGAATCTATCAAACGGACGGCCCGTTTCTGCACAGAGTCGAGGTGCCTCTTTGCCTAAAAGTGTGGCGGTTACAGGAATAACTGCCGAAACTATTTTAGGGTCATGTGTTAATATTTTGGGTTAAATAAGAGAAGAAAAAAAAACTAACTGTAAAACTTTGACATCAATAACAATGGCCACCAAGTGAATAATCGATTTTAATTTTAACGAAATAATTCCTGCATTTTTCCAAAAAGAAATTTCCTCTCTTATTCGAATGAGAATCGGACATTGTTCCATTCCTTCTCACTTGTTTAAAATTCAAGTCCTTGACTCCCCAGATTGTACATTCTGTGGTCTAGAAGTGGAAACTTTAGATCACATATTTTTTTGGTTGTCCCTCTCTAAATAAATATCCTCTCTTCTATCAAGCGTTATCTAAATTACTTCCCCTCCATACAACATCTCATCTCTTCTAAGTCACTCGACTCTAATCTTCCATATAATTCTGAAATTTGCACATTTAAATAATATTAATATATACATTTACCTTTCCTTTCTCTATAATTTGAAATGATGGCCCTTGAAGGGTGAAAGCCAGAAATAATTGAAAAAAAAAAAACTATTCAAATTCATTAATTTTCTATTCTGGAAACCAAAATACTCACTTCCCATTATTATCTAACTGATATTAACTGTTTTTGAAATAAAAAGTGCATATTAAGCGTGTCCCTATTAGGCAAATATTTACAATTATGTCAAAACATGGCGTGAAGAAAAGATATTAAATTGTCTGTTTTTTAATGAAATAGCTAATAAAATGCATTAAATTCCATTTCCGGAAACTGAAATACTTACTTCTCTTTATTATCTAACTCAGGGCTCCAAACTTATTTCAACTGTGACGCCCTTGGGAAGTTGCCATATTTTTGCGACGAATTTTTTATAATGAAGTGAAAACTGCATATGGTGATAAAGCTATGAATCGTCCTAGTGTGTGCAAGTGGTATCGCGAGTTTGGGTGGCGTCACTCCTCTTCACCCTCCGCCAAAAAGTTCAAAACCACAAATTCAGCCAAGAAAATCATGGCATCCGTGTTTTGGGACTGTCAAGGCATAATTTTGATTGAATATCTGCCTCAAAGGGAGACCATCAACTCTGCAAGATACTGTGAGACCCTAAAAAAATTGCGGAAGGCAAATCAAAACAAAAGGAGAGGCATGCTGACAAAGGGAGTCAGCCTGCTGCACGACAATGCCAGACCACACACGGCCAACGCCACGAAGGAACTGCTTGCCTCGTTTAAACGGGATGTCCTGAACCACCCCGCGCATTCCCCTGACCTAGCACCTTCAGATTATTATCTCTTTATCTCCCTGAAGCTGGACATGTGTGGAAAAAGGTTTTCAACCGAAGAAGAGGTAAAGGAGGAGGTGGAGAAGTGGACGAAGGGGTTGGCGAGAAACTACTTCGAGGAAGGCATCACAAAGTTGATACCCCGCTTTACCACCTGCATTGAGAGGAATGGCGACTATCTCGAAAAATAGCTTACATATGTACCACGGTAACCATGTATTTTTTTTTGTTTCAATAAAAAAATTTGTAACCTACAAAAATTCAGTACACTTACTTTCTGGATATGCCTCGTACTTTCAGTACTTTCTGGATATGCCTCGTACTTTCAGTACTTTCTGGATATGCCTCGTATATAAAAAAAATAATCGTCTTGTGCAATAACGGGTTACTTTAGCACTTGTCCAGGTTATTTTTATAATGTGATAATTTCATTAACTCACACATCAGTTCTAATTTTGAAAATGTCAAACACGTCAGCACAGGGAAAATATATTATTGAATAATGTCACATTTACCAGCTTCGAATGGATTGAAGGACGGCAGAAGTTTTTCTGGCTCCGAGTTGACGAAATTAACATGCTCCTCGTCGACTTGCTCCATTTTTGATTTTAAAAACTTGTTTTAAATCAATTTCAAAATACTACAATTTATTGGGCAGTTTTATAAAAAATTGACGTATCTAAACACGGAACTTCGCGAATAAATAAATTTGATATAAATCGCTACTTGTCAGAAGTATGTTTTATAAACGTCATTGTTAGCGGCCAGCGTTGCCAGATCAAGAAATAGAATCTCCCCAGCAAAAGCATTAAAAAAATCCCCATAAATGGGAAAACTGACTAGATTCTTGGATGTTGCCAAAAACCAATTAATTTACCATTGCGCGTTTTCTCTGAGGGGTTGTGATTGTGATAACTTTAAATTACGTCACACGAATTTCATGATTTTTTTCAAACCCCCCCCCTCCCCCCATCCCTGACACATTTGTGAGACCCCTCCCCTCTAGCGTGATAGCACACATTTTGTAATTTTACATGTAAAAGTAAAAATAGTGGAAAATATTTTGAAGTTTTTCGTCGCAGTCATATTTACCACAATGTAGGGGGCGAGATGGGACGTTTTATGTCGGATGGGATCTCTACGGGGAGAGGTGATTCGGGATTCGGAGATACATTTTTGTGAATTCACTTGCGTTCAGGGAGGGGCGAAATGGGATACTGCAGGTGTCCGCCTGGTTTTATAAACTTGCGGGAACATGTGTGTGAGAACACGGGGTTCTGTTCTGTTCATGTTTTCTTTTGTTATGAAAATTCGTACAATCAGACGGACGTGTCAGAAAAATTCCTGTCATCTGGTAAACTTAACTTCATGTGAAATCACAAAGCTGATGACCCCCCGTACGCCTGTCACACAATGTCACACTTCTCTACACCCCTCCCCCCCTTAAGGAGTGACGTAATTTATGGATGGCCCCGTAGTACGCTAACAAGTAATTTTGTTTTGACCGGAAAGCAATAAATAAATATGTTTATTTAAATTGATTTATGTTTACTTACAAATGGAAAGAAACTCTATTGGATTTGTTTTGGTCGAAAATGATTTTTGTATCTCTCTTAAACACAGGAAGGCATTTTTTCACAAAAGAAAAAATGTGTATGCAATACTAAAAACAATTGTCTGTTTAAATCTCAAGTACGCTTGGCTCCTTAGATCCTGGGTGCCCTGGCAAGTCGGCGCCTGGAGCGGGTAATTCCAACTGCGCCTGCACAGAGCCGGCCCTGGGTTTCGCTATTATTTTTCATCATTCGCAAAATTTCGTTTTTGAGCTTTGGAACATCTGAATTGGATACGCACAACTACACACATAAAATGAGAGTCGCCAATCTGTATTCTACTCCGTAGTCTATACTTCTATACATCATTTTAATGTTTTTTTCTATGACAATAGACTGTCAACCTCGTGTCATTTGTCGTTAAAAGTCAAAATAGAAGCAATTTACAACAAGCTTTCTTAAATTATTTTTGTTTTTCAAGTTATATCATAAAATTAACCGCAATGGACGACGCGCAAAAGAGCCTTAAGTATTTAACATCTGTCGAGAAACTCGCAGAAGAAATATTAGCAGACAGAAGGTCAATAGTCCAATTGGACAAGCGAAGAAATGAAAACCGTGAAGCAATGCGCGCCATTAAAAACGATTCAAAACTCGAAAATAGAATGAAAAAATGCTGGATCACCATCGGCTCGAATTTATTTAAGATTTCCACAGAGAAAAGCTTGGAAATGATAGACAAAGATCAGAAACAACTGGATATTGATATAAATAAATTGAGAAGTGAATTGAAAGTCAAAGTTAACCAATTCAGGGATTTAGAACATCAGCCTCCAGTACCAGGCCTAATGTTGGTCCCCTTATCTTTGGAAGAAAGCAACATTACTAAGAGTTTAAGCGCCTTTTAACTACTGCCTTACCACATCAGAGGTTTGACTACAAACTACTTAACATATTAAGCGTGAGCCGGAATTCGGTAACCTTACCCAAAATCCATCACGACAGCAAGAGGATCTTTTGATCAGCAAGGGAAATTTTGAACTTTGATTTAAAATAAATTGATCCTTAACCTGTTGAACATGGGATGACATTTCAAGAACCGCACGAAAGGATATTTTATAACGATATTTGATCACTTTTGGTCTAATATCATTTTAAATACAAAACAATTTCTGTTAACCAGATAATTTATTTTATTATTCATGCATATTACATGATAATATCGTAAGAAATTTTTCCAGAATAACTAACTAAAAAAAAAAGATTAACAAATCTCCTATTTTGGAAAAATTGACAAAAAATATATTCATACAAATATTAACTGATTTTATTATTTCTACACAAACCTGAATACATACCCAACACAATTCATAGGAGTTTTCTAAGAAATAATGACCTTTATACTCATTTGAAAACTTAAAATAATGATAAATTCGCTGCTGACAGCTGCAGACGAGAGGTTGATGCATCTTTTTTCATCTCCCCCAATGTAAACAGTTGTTTCTTGTTGTTATTAAGCTGAAACCAAGTGTTAATTAAATAATTTATGAAGTGACCGGACAAGTCGGAATTGAGGGAACGGACTCCGGTGTCGACAGAGACGGAGGGAGAAATAAAAGGCATCCGAGTTGGTTGCGAGTCCAGTCATTGGATCATGAGCTACGTAGCTGAGGTCGGTGCGATGTAACATGATGATGTCGAAGTGCCGTAGAGTGAGGCGTTGCGGGTGCACGGTCATGATGAGTGATGCAGGTTGGTGATGCTGTGGTGGAGCAGGCCACGGGCCTGCAGGTCACCAGGGTGTTGCTCGACGCTCGTTGCGGAGATGACCTGATCGTCCAGGCTGTTGCTCGACGCTCGTTGCGGAGATGAACGGCGGTGACTCGGTGAGTGGAGCCACCGGCAGATAGTCCTTGTGATGGCCACGAAGGAAGCTGCCCTGGAGTGATGAACGGCGGTGACTCGGTGAGTGGAGCCACCAGCGTGATGCTCGACACCGTGGCGGTGGAGGATGACCTCGTCTTCCAGGCCGCTACTCGACGCTCGTTACGGAGATGAACGGCGGTGTCTCGATGAGCGGAGACACCGGCAGGTAGTCCTTGTGATGTCCACGAAGGAAGCTGCCTTGGAAGAGAGCGGATGCACCGGGCACTCGGAGTTACACACTGCGTCGCTGTAGAGAGGCGAGATGTAAAGGCGACCGTTGGATTGAGACTGACTACTGTGTTGATTAGCGCGTCGCGAGACTGACTAGTTTGTTGTTTAGTGCGCCGCCTTATATAAGAGCGACCGGCCAAGTAACTTTCCGTTCGCTGGCAATATGTGCGCTGGAAGGTGCTAGAATGTACTCGTCACTGTGTTCGTGGATGCACGCTCGAGTCTCGACCTTTCGCGAAGGTGGCGAAATTATTATTTATCGGGCAGCAGGTACTGGCAGCGACTGACTGTTACAAGTACTTAGCTGGCTGGCGTGAAACGTAAACAAATGCATTGCGATTTGTAGATCTTTCTCGCGATTTCTTTGAGTGGCGAAAAATAGTTGTATGAACGCCACAGAATGAAACCAACTCAGAACCATCTCGGATAAGTCATTTAGAGTGATGAAAATATATACATAAAAAATTGGTTAAATAGGTTACGTTAGGTTAGGGTTATCGGCTAATTTCAAATTATTTTTTTCACAGCTTTTAATGACTTCAAAGAAGCGTTGAGTTGACTTTATTCTCAGTTGGTATGGAACCAATTTATGCATATTAAGAAGTAAGCGGAGTTAGGCTCTTGACTCGCATTCCGAAGGTCGCGGGATCGAATCCCGGCATGGCAAATAAATTTTACTTGATATATTGTGTTATTTCACAATTTATTAATTTAAAATAATATATAGTGTATTTGCGCACGTTCCAGAGTGGAAGATACTCTCAGTATATCGCCCTGGTGTGAGACCACCGTTCAGAATTGAAACGATGCTTGAAATGGCTTTAGCCGTGTTTGGTGACCAGATCTGAATAGCCAGGTACTTTCCACCCTCCTCTTCCCCTTCAGGCTCACAACATACCCCAATTGGGGATGCCATAGTCTCACTGGCTCCAGACGAGAGCAGTTGGGACTCTTGTGCGGTATTCATATATAAAAAAAAAGAAACTTTACCAAAAAATTCTCACCTGTCTAAATATTGTCTGTTGTTTAATAATTATTGGCATTTTTGACCATTTTTGGCCACACTTTGGCCAATTTGCAAACACCCTCGAGCGTCCGCTGGCCAAAATGTGGCCAATTTTAAGAGGTATTTCAAAACATTTATTAAAATTTTTCAATAGTTTCAGCGCTTAGTATTCTCGGAAATTACAAAGATAACTTAGTAGTTTCACAGTTTAACAAGAGATGTCTCTCATCTCTTCTGAATTATTTGTTATTGACGTCTCGCAAACCGAAATTGTTGAAATATAATTTCTTACGAATCATCGATCATGTGCATCAATATAGAAAATTGCATGTTCTATTTTAAATTTATATCTGTGCTTATCAAATAGGCCATGGACAACCTGAAGAAGTCATAATATTTATTGTTCTCCAAATAGGTACTATGTACGCCAATTTTAAAGTAAATAAAATCAGAATGCGTTTGCAAGTTTAATGATTTTTTTATAATTTTTTTAAGAATCCTAAAAATGTGGGATAAATCGTTAATTATAGATGAATTCAATGGCAGTTTATATGTCACCATACTAAAATTCGGAGGTCTGATTTTTTTTAAAAGAGGCAGGAAATTTGCAAACTGAAAATAAAAACCGGCTTAAAATTTCCCTAGCGCTCGAGGTTGAATCCATTATACAGAGGAATGCTCCTGTGGTTATATATAGTGGCGGGCAAGGCGGCTCAGTTGAACGAGCCGCTTCACCAGTTCTCGTTCAATGAAAAGATCCGGGTCAGTGAACCGGCTCGATTGAACGACTGGTCAGACCGTAGTCCATCTCCCCCCGCCCCACCCACGGCCCTCCTTACTACTTCATTAAAAGGGAACCTCAATATTTCGGGGTTCCCTTTTTAACTGGATTCCCCTTTACTAGAATGAAAAAATGAAATCAAGAAATCCTTTGTTTGGTTGAGTTTTGAAAACGAAATTTTGGTGTAATAATCTTTGTTGAAAACCTCACTTTTTTTTAACAATTATTTAGATAACTGAATTATTGAAAGTAAATAATTAGTGAAAACTAGCTGGGTTACCCGGCTTCGCTCAGGACAACATTCGAGAGTGTTCTGGAATGTTCCACAATTTATTTTATTTATTTATAGCGGACCCGACAGACGTTGTCCTGTACACAACTGTAGGGACAAACTAAAATTAAAATAGAATAATAGTGACCACCACAACACGGGCATGTGCCTAGCATGGTGGTCGAAAAATTCTAAAATTTATGTAACAAACAATTCAATGAATAAAGAAAACTTAAAAAAAAAAAAAAAATTGAGTATTCGATACTGCGATGGTAGCGCAGTCTGCCGGATCCAATGTAAAACATTCCAAAATCAACAACTCCTTAGAAATAAAAAATTAATTAAAACAACATTTTCCAGTGGACCAAATTGTAAATCTAAACCATTCTCGAATCCCCTTGAACCCACACAAAAAATTTCATCAAAATCAGTCCAGCCGTTTAGGAGGAGTTCAGTGACATACACACGGACAGAAGAAATATATATATTAAGATAAACAATGGGCATAATAATAATATCACTCAACCCATGACGAATGCACGCTTACACGCGTTAATCCTGATATTATTTTATTGTACAGCTGGAATTACATGCACACTTAGCAGCAACGGTACGCCACCGCGCAGAAAAGTCTCACAGTGAACAGAGAAGTTAACCGTTACCTTACTTTCATCTTTTACTTTTCTGCGAGTTGCGCATATCTGTGAACGAACGACATATTAACTAATAAAATTAAATAAAAACCATGTTTTTTTTATTAAAACATTTTTATTTCTGAGTTGTTCAGTCGTCACCTCTTATAGTTATGAAAGACAATTTATTAATATTACATAATTTTATATTATATGATTAAACAACAAAACCATCTATCATATATATATGCTTATATCTAATACATTGTAATATTATTTAACTAGAGTTCTGGAGCGATTGACAATTCGATGAAATTTATACAAACTTTAATAATTTGATTTTAAAATAATATATGGTTTTCTGTCGTTGAATATCTAGATTTATACTTGTTAAATAGACTGCCATGTCTGTTTTTGATTGAAAACATTGCAGGTTTGAATTCTGTCACGAGCAAAAGTATAATTTAAATAAAATAATATAATATTTTATTTGCGGCTCGTACGGAGTGGTAGATATTTTTAGTATCGCTCCGGAGAAAGAGTATTGTCCAGAATTGAAATGCTGCTTGAAATGGCTTTAGCCGTGATTTGAGATTTCACAGCCAAAAGTATTATCGCAATTTATTTTTGGGGTAATATGCCGTGTTCCGCTACCTTTTTTTTTGTTTGCGTTGGATCCACACAGGAGGCCCTAAGGAAAATAATTTCCCTTAGGACCTATGTTATCTTAGGGGATGTCGTGTGGGGGTCTTAAGGAAAGGGAGGAGAGGAAGTTCTGGGAAGGAAAAAGGTATGAGGGGTGAGGTGAGGAATCTAGGAGTGACAGACATATGAATCCATCAATTGCGGTGCGAGGTGGTGGGTTGAGAGTCCAACTGGAGAAGTCAAAAGGTTTCACTCAACCAGTCTCTCGATCCGGCCCGCCACGCAGCAGGTGGGCAGACGCATCTGCCTCCAAAACCCGGACAAACCTCACCCCATGAACCCGGTCGCCCCTGATAAGTCACCAAACATAGCAAACAACTTGGGGTGACCTATGGCAGTTGGTTATTCAATCCAAGACAGTGGTACCCATACCCGCCTCCCAAATTGAACCTTCTTAAGCTAACGTTTCGGACAGCGTTACGGTGTCCATCATCAGAGCATGCAAGAAGGCAATTGAAATTTACAAAAGTCCCGTTAATATTAATAGAGACGACGGAACTAAGCTCAATAGTTTATGGTATCCGATAATTGACAGCTACACCAAAACTAAACGCAGAAAACCATTTTAAATTAAATTGTAATATTCATTCTTAGAGGTATCGCATCTACGTACACAAGCACACACTTCACCACTATCACTTACACATCTGCCCTAATGATGGAGACTATAACACTGTTGGAAACGTTGGTAACGCAACAAGTATAATATCCCAAAAATAAATCCCTAAAAACCAGTTTAAATGTGTTTTGTGATTTACAAGTTCTTTAAATATAATTATTTCATTTTCTGTCTAACATACTGTAGTCCGAACCAGTGTTGCCAACATACTGTAGTCCGAACCAGTGTTGCCAACTCGGTTCCTTAAGAGCTAGATTTAGCTCCAAGATGAGGATACTGTAGTCCGAACCAGTGTTGCCAACTCGGTTCCTTAAGAGCTAGATTTAGCTCCAAGATGAGGATACTGTAGTCCGAACCAGTGTTGCCAACTCGGTTCCTTAAGAGCTAGATTTAGCTCCAAGATGAGGATACTGTAGTCCGAACCAGTGTTGCCAACTCGGTTCCTTAAGAGCTAGATTTAGCTCCAAGATGAGGATACTGTAGTCCGAACCAGTGTTGCCAACTCGGTTCCTTAAGAGCTAGATTTAGCTCCAAGATGAGGATACTGTAGTCCGAACCAGTGTTGCCAACTCGGTTCCTTAAGAGCTAGAATTAGCTCCAAGATGAGGCCGTCAGCTAAAAAAAAGTGGTTTAGCTTTTTAGATCGTTTTTCAAAATCTAGCTCCATTGTTATAGTACAAAACCAATGAATTAAAACTGATAATCATTAATAAAACGGTATTAATAGCCTAGAGACTTTACGGTTGAAATTTAAGAATCCGGCTAAGAATGCAACTCTGACGCCGCACCGAATGCAAAACCGTTTTCGTATGTGGAGTTTGTTTACAAATGTATTTTGGTTTTATTAAATCAATACCACAAGTTGGCGCCACTTACGTTAACAACCAACAACATTTTACGGTAATATCAATCACTCCAGAATTTAATATATTTTCACATTCTTACGCACTATAATATTTTCCAACTATTTGGCAATTTTAAAACACACAATGAACTCAGTTCAACATTTAAAAACGCTGGACATTTGAATATATAATTCACATTTAAAAAATTTACAAAATCTACAGATAGTATGTTAGTAGTATATGGAATGGTATTAAGTTCTTTAACATTTGAATGAATTGCGTTTAGTTCTTCAATACATGAAATTGTTATTTTGCAGAGATTCAAATGTGACATTGTTATCAAATGGCCATCAAACGCCATTTTGTTTTTTTGACATTTGAAATTTTTTTGAAATTTGGAACTTGACATTAAACGCCGATTCTAGGTGCGTTTGAGCTCTATCAAATTGTAACAAGCTGACGAGCTTAACAACATGGTAGTTGTCCTCTTTTGCTGGTTAGAATTTGTTCAAAAGCTGAAACAGACTTAGAATTGGCATTTAACGGGAACCTTTTAAATGTAAAAAAAAAACAAAATGGTGCTGAATGGCCACTTGAAGACTTTGCGACACGTGAATTGCTGCGAAACATTTAGGTTGGAGTATTTCACAGAAAACCCTCCACTTATTAAAATCAGATCAGTCGCATTCGATCTTTGGAGAAATGCGCGGAAAAAACTGGTTTGAATTGATTGCTAAAATAAATTCTTAGTGTGGCCTTATGCCTGGCACTTTTAAAGAAATAAATCAAAATCCATACCGAGAGTCCGAGATCTAATATGAAGAAAGTTCTAATTTCACAAAAAATAATTTAAATGTGATTAATTAACAAAAACGATTTTTTCTTTTTTGTATGAATGCTGAAATCCAAAATATAGAAAGCTAAAAATTTCATTTTGGGCCGCACAAACCTTCGATTGGGCCGCATGTGACTCAAGGGATCTAACGGAATATGATGATTATGGCTAGTAAAAGGCTTGAAGGGTTAAATAAATTCAGTTTTACGTCAACCTTTAATCGAGTGTGAATCTGTATGACTTTGTTTTTCAATCTACTAAAGCATGGTACCTACAGTTTAAGATTTTAATGTTTTTCTTCAAGGGGTTAGGCCACTCTAGAATTTTCGAAAAATGTTTTTTTTTTTTTTTTAAATTGTCCCCCAAGACCTTAAAAATGATGCCCCAAAATATTATGATCGGGAAAAATCTCTAAGTACTCGGTTTTCGAGTTTTAGTACAAGGCCCCCTGGTCTCCTTTTGTGAACGCTGGAGGGAAGGTACGTTAGGGGATTGGAGCAGGTAAACGGCAGATGTTATTGAAGTAATTTAATTTGTGACTAGTCTAGACAAGTTTAGACTTGTTCAACTTCTCTTTCAGTCAGTTCGGTACAGCCAAGCATTTGAGAAGGATGTTAGTCGAGAAACGCTAATTTTTATCGATACTCATGATTTTCTACTACTAAAAACTTCAAATGCGTGTATCTTAAAACTGCATTTTTTTAAGTTTGCCGGAAACATAACTCAAACAATTTTCAACCGATTTACTTGAAATATTGAATATATCTTGAAAAATACATTGTCTATGGAAGTACGTAGGATTTTTTTAAAATATTGCATAGTTCATTTGTTATTAACAATTACCTGATGATTTTTTAGGCAAATTTTTCACTTTCCACTTTGGAAGTGCGCTATTTGACCAAAACTTAAAATATTGTAAAAAATCTACGTAATTCTACAGCAGTTATTATATAAAATCAAAAAGAAATTGGCTTATTATAATTAAAAAATAAAGGAGTTGTTTGTCCGGGCGCGGATCTTGAAAAAACGGTGACGTCAACGGAAAAATGCTGCACAGCCGCCATTTTGAAATTAATCGCTTCTAAAAAATGTTTGTATACAGTCACTGATATGTTTAAAAAATACTCTTTATTGGAATCTCGATATATTTTGTGATACTTCTGAAAAAAAAATTATCTTAAAAAAGCTTATTTTTTCGGCCTCCAGAGTGGCCTAACACCTTAATTACTTGAACATTTCTAAGAAAAACTTTCAAAATATTATTTAACACACAAATTGCATATCTGTTACTTTTTTTAAACATTAATTCCACCCAGGAGGCCCTGATGAAAATAATTTCTCACAGGGTCTACGTCATCTGAGATGCTGTGTGGAGGGACTTTTTGAGGAGAGGAAGGAATGAAGATTGGTTTTGAAGAGACCCACATTGTAAGAAGGAGGAAACACAGAGGCCGGCAAATCGTTCCACAGCCGAGCTGTTGAACTCAAGAACGAGTCGAAAAAACGGCTCATTCTCTTATGACAAATGTCAACCGTGTACATATCGTCGCCCGAGTTCTTAATTGTCCAAACGACCATTAGAAAATGTTTCAGGAGGAAAAGGTTTTCTTTCATTATTTCAATGAAACATTATGTTGGGTGTTTAAGATAAAGCTATTTCCGTAAAGGTAAAGGTCTCATAAATAATTCTTCGTAAAGTGATAAACTATAATTTTTTATACTTTATTTTTCATTTAAAGGTGGAGATTGAACAAAAATTCAAATGATCATTTGGACAACTAAGAACTAAGGCGACGATATGTAGGGCGCGCGTTTGGCGTGTTTACTGGCTATGCACCGGTGCCAAAGGGATCAATGACTAGTTCCTCGGAGCATCTTCCACTGAAAGTGACCTGACGCCTATGCTCTAAAGACTGCAAACCATTTGTTAAGATGGGAGAATCTACGCCTGAGCCCGTTTCTGCACAGAGTCGAGGGTTTTTTTCATGTATTTTGGAGCTCCAGATCAGAGGTTGCTACCAAATTCAACCATGAGGCGCACTTCCGATTTGTACAGGGTCAGCCGTTGGTTACTATTAAAGTATCTGCGGGCCCTGTGCAGTACACCTAGTTTTCGGGAGGTTAATTTAACTCTAGCTTCAATGGAGCCCCGTGCCTGAGCTGGTTATTGTGTTTTTCAATAAAGTTTGACTTGACTCTTCAATTTACAAAGGAACGATTCAGTTTTAGTTGTGTGTTTTTAAAAGGACATTACATAAACTGCTTACATTGTTTCAATAAGTAGCATTAAATTCTTCAACAAATGAACAATTTGCTGCACAATGTTTTTCAAGAAGCGTGAATAGGCATGACTTGATTCTTCAATCTACTAAAGGGTGGAGATGATCTATAATTACATGGACATTTATCAAAAAATTCTTAAAAAAAACATGAAATTAGAAATCTTCACAAAGTATGACTCGGCTCTTCATTTTACAAAAGGAGTAACACAATAATTATTGAATTTGTAGTTTTTTTTAGACATTATATACATATAATAGCTTCCATGTTTGAATAATTTGCTTTCAGTTCTTCAATATGTGAATAACACTGTTCTTCAAAATAGTTTGATTGGTTCTTCAATATCCGTACTAAAGAACGGTAAATTATTTATTTGTCTTTAAATACATAGTACAAAGGAATTAATTATCTACTAAAAAGAACATTTAACCCATTGGCCACATAATTAATTTTCTACCAAAAATTGAAAACCGCCATTGGTGTACTAAATCTATTTTAACTTTTGAACCGTATATTCAAATGAATTAATTTCTTTAAATTTGTTTACATATTGGATTAAGGTAAAGAAAAAATTAAAAATTTAAAAGCATTAAAATATGTGTAAAAAATGATACAAATATAACCTTCTCTTTTTTCTTACGGTTTTTAAAATTTTTTATTCATAAAGTTACAAAAAAACATTATATTCATAAATCGAACGTTAATAATTTTAGTTTTTTACATACTTATATACTAATAACTAATAAAATAATTTGGTACGATAGTCCCCAAAGCAATCAGGGACGTGCAGGGTTACTGCCAAAAGCCTAGAACCACTTGCAATTTTGAAGGAAATTAAATGGCGGCTATTATTGCCAATTCTACGAAATGAATGATTAATTACCTACAGAGCGTTCAGCATTTAAAATTTCATTAAAAAATGTCACTGTCATGCTCGTTTTCCGTTTTTTTGGCGGACCTACTCTAACCCGGCAGGCTGCCGGGGTTTGTGGCCAATGGGTTAAGAGATTTAACGAATTTTGATAAATTTGAATTATTTTTAAATAATAAATTTCATATAAATAGTAACAATAATAACAATTTATTGATACATAAATATTAATAATTTTGCAGTTAGATGCTCTTTGTTTAACAAAAGATAACACAGTTTTAAAAACAATCATTTAATGATAAAATAAAATATTTTAATGTCTTCCATACCAGCGACCTTTTTTTATAAATGATTTGTATCAAAGTGAAAACCAATTACATATTATTTAGTGACATAAATGGTCACTAAGTGGCCCAAAACTGACATTATTTTCTGTTTATCCACTGGAGCGACAAAGCGAAATAAATACATTTGCCTCGATTGAAAATGAACTCATATTTTCCTAAGCATAACCTGCATACTTTGGATTGGGTATGAAATCCATTCCCAGATAGCATTTCCCTTGGACACTCACAGATAAATGAGCAGGAAGATTCATGGAGCTAGAAACTAATCGGACATCAAAACCAAAAATTTCCGAAATAGAGCTAGCACATTTTAAGCCGCATATTAAAAATGAGTATACGCTGCTTTCAAAGCGTGCTATTGCAATTCTTTTAGCATTTGCTTTCTCCTGCGAATTGGGGTTTTTAACTCGCACTACGATTAAACTTAAAAAAAAAGAACGATCGACGAAGGGATAAGAGCGGCTTCTGATGGTATTAATACGCTAGCGTCTGTAGGTTGAAATTTAAGAACCCGCCTCGAGGACATCTTTGACGCCGCGCCTTATGCAAAACCATCTTCGTACTGTTCGTCTGTTACAAAGCTACTGTCGTGTCGTCCGCCGCCCGAAGGAACATGTGGAGCGTGTTTTTAACTACTCGTTATCAACGATTACTCCAAATTGCCGGTGCTCAGTTAAGTAGCCTCACATTTCTCATTAAACATATTTTCATATTATATTGATTACAGTAAATATTAAATAAACATTGGTTTTTTCTTTGGTGTACCTCTAAAATTTCTGAATTGTAAGGTATACCTTGAACACAAAAGGTTTGGGGAATACTGCTCTACCTAACACTATTTAAATCATGTTTCTAACCATGATGGTGAGGGAGAGACAACGATTTCTATGAGACGTAAACGAGTTGTTCTACCTGAGAGGACAGAATATTATTTATAAGTTTTTCAGAGAAAATAAATTATAAATTAGAATAACAAATCGATAGAAAAATGTACATAATTTATGTTAGGATGGAAGAGGTGCATTTTGAAAATCATCATTTTAATCTTAGATTTAACATTGGTCGCTAGTATGGAAGGCTGTAAATATATAATATAATTGTTTAAATTCAAATACAATTAATAACAAAATTTTATTTAACAAATTGCTTTTATTCCAAAGCACTGATCAATGTAGATTTTAGTGTCTTTCACACTTTACATTATTAAAAACATAAACATTAATAAATATTATTTGTGATTTTAACGATCCGGAGCCGAAAACAGCCCGTTCTCATGCGACAAATGTCAACCGTGTAAAAATTTTTGGCACATATTGTTTGGCGTATCTCCCAGCCGAATACAGGTGACAAATTCTTCAATGATGCTACTTCTTTGAAACATCTTACATTGGAATACCTGTAGAACACACAGCATTTCTGCAGTGATCCTAATGAATTCGGCATGCCTAGGGTTTCAATGACTTCTGAGCACCCTCTATTAAAATACCGATAAAATATGAGAAGTATATGAAACAATCACTCCTCAATTAATTATGATAAGACTCCTTTCAAATAAAGCTAGGTTAGGTTATAACACTTTTTTACAGCACGACACGGATAACTTTGCAGTCAGTCAGATATTAGGGACATATTTGAAAAAAATAATTTTTTATCAGAATTTTATGAATTCAAAATAATTTATCCGAAATAAACTATATTTTTATGTTAATACAATTAAGTAACAACAGAGACATTATGAAAGCACTGCAATGACAAAAAAAACATAAAATCAACTGCTTGTAAAATCCCACATGTTACAAAAGAAAATTTTCCGCGAATGTGTGAAAACTATGGCCGCCGCGCTTGCGCAAATCAACAAATGTTCAATGCAGCAAACATAAAAACGTCATTATGTTATTAGTAAAGTTGTAGAAATACAGTTTAACTCGTCAAATGCCACGGAAGGAAACATGTAAATTTTGCGATGTTTTGACTTTGACGTAATATTTTGTGGGTTTATTTTATGCTATCTTATGTAATATTTACCGAAACACATTCCTTGAACAATAAACCATGCCTAAAAACAACATTACTTAGGTTTATTTGATGAATTTATATGTTTTACGATCTTTTTCACGAGAATGCAATGCCACCAAATCTGACAGCTCAAATGGCGCGGAACATCTGTTCGGAGACCATAAAGAATTCCATAGAAATTATTCCGCTTCTATAGGTGTGTTCACGGTATTTTATTCCTTAAGAACAAGAATGCCCCAAGCGATTCTGACCTTGTTCTTCATACGTTTTCTTTATACATAAGGGTTAAAATCGCATTCCAAAATTAATTTTTTTTGAACATTTTGGCTCGTGCGCCGGCGCACGACCGGCAACCGGGCGGTTAATGGTTACTGAGCAGAAACACCGTTTAACGGTCATTAAGTGTTTTTTTATTAGTAAGGCTATACATCTTTAGCCCCTCTTCTTGTAGCCTGAAAAGTTAACCGTTTCAATGTGTATTATATTCCATGAAGAAAGGCTCTGCACACAATTTTTAAACATTTTTCCATAACTTGAAAATATTATAATATAATTTAAACATTTTTAATAGTTAGGTTAGGTTATAAACACTTTTTGGGTTAGGTTAGGTTGCCTGTGTATAATTCAGCAACTTGTACAAGGTGATTTATGCTATATATTTCTTCAATATTATGGCATTTTCCATTTGCGGAAGGAACGCTTAACGCGTCACATCAAATGCGATGGAAACAATTATTTACCACTGACAGCATCAATTATGAGTAAATAATCTTGTTCTTCTATACACAGTTTGTCAAATAAGAGTAGAAAACATAGGAGGGTGCCACTGTTGTTCAAATGGCAATACTAAATGCATGGTGTTAATGCAAAGCTGTGTAACCTACATTTTTATAAAAAATTAAAAAAGCATAAAAGTGAAAAAAAAAATTTTTCATTGCAATAGATACCCACTGATCTCGAAATTAGAATTGCATATAGGTATATTGTACCTTTGCAATTTTGTGTTAACATAATGAAGAATAACGATATTATAACAAAATATAAAGCACAGTTTAAAATTGCTGTCATTTATTTAATACTAGCTTAAGTACTAAGCGTTGCCCGGGCTTTAGATCATGTCTTTAATTTTAGATCTGAATATATTTAACTCATTCAGATCTAAAAGTAGTGTAACTAAACTCAACATTAGTGATTCTTTCTTTCTAACTGCTGTTAAATTCAAATTTATGTTAAATTAAATGAAAGCAAATCACTTTGTAAAACACCATTTAATCAAATTTATGTCATTGATGTGTCGTCATATTGTCATTATATTTTGTGTAAGTAGGTGTACTGTATTTTCCCTAAACTTACTGCCTATTGAATATAAGTACACCGGGGGCCAACTGCCGGGGGGGGGATCAACTGTCATGGAACCGGAGATGCATAATTTACCACAACTCCACACAGGAGGCCCGGAGGAAAATAATTTCCCTCCGGATCTACGTTATCTGAGATGCCGTGTGAAGAGATCGTGTTAGTGGCGAGTTTCCCGGCTATGCACCGGCGCCGACGGATCGCCGAATCTTCCAATGAAATTCCGGTAGAACAAGGATAGCATTCCCACCCAACTCCTGTGCTCTAAAGATGCATGATAGTTTTAAAGTAAAAATAATAATAATAAAAAGAGAAAAACGTGGGTTGGGGAGCAATAATGTGTGGCCATTTTGTCTACCAAAGGCGGGAAACTACACGGAACCGTCCGAAATTGGAATGCGGAAAACCATAGACAAAGAAAGATAGATCGTTAGACACTTTACTACCATGCGTTCAAGTACCTACCCAAGTACCGCGGTGAAAAGCATTTTATGGCTTTCACGTGGGAATTATGGCATAAGTTAACATTAGGTAATTTATTTCAGTATTTATCAGAAACTATCATGCCTCTGCATTTAATTTAAAGATGCTGATTGCAATCTGTTAACATGGGAGAATATATCAAACGGACCGCCCGTTTCTGCACAGAGTCGAGGATTTTTTCAGGTGTTTTGGAGCTACAACTGATGAACGATTCGATGCAGCGTATTAAAATAACTAACAATTATTGATAAAAGTTTTACATTTCTTCCTGGCTGGTTCTGTGTATTAAAATTACGGCAACGCTTTTGCCACAAACTTAAAGGTCTTTGACTTTTCGACTCAGTATTTAGAAGATACATTGATCGAGGACATCAAGGAATTTGCCCGCATTGATCCATGAAGATGAATAGATATTGCGTTGTGTTTGGTTCAGTTAGTATTCACACGGATTATGGATTACGAGTTAATATTCACATGGACATTGGATTACGAATGCGAATGGTAAGCTGCTATGGGTTTTGGGTATTATTTTATGGAATGGAAGCGTGGACGCTTACTGAAGAACTGATAAGGTGACTTGAGGCATTCGAGATGTGGATCTGCAGAAGAATACTCAAAATAAGCTGGATGGACAGAGTCACAAATGAAGATGTTATAGTTCGGATGAATAAAGAAAAACAAGTTGTTAAAACAATAAAAATCGGAAAACTTCAATATCTAGGACATGCGATGAAACATCCAGAGAAGTACGAGATTTTGCATCTCATAATGCAGGGAAAGATTGCCGGAAGGCGGGGCTCTGAAGGGAACATCATGGCTGAAAAACCTGAGGCATTGTAGCCAGTCTTCTGTAGAGCTGTTCCGGGTTGCCGCAGTAAACAAAGTCCGCATAGCCAACATGATAGCCAACGTTCGCTGAACGGACAGGGCACGAGAAGAAGTAGAAGTATTCACATGGTTTAAATTGTCGCAGATCGATTCGAGACATTAAAATAACTAACAATTATTGATAAAGGTGTTACGTTTCTTCCTGGCTGGAATGTGTATTCAAATTACGGCAACACTTTTGCCACAAACTTAAAGGTCTTTGTTGGTTTCACGTTAGTCTTTAGAATTTGTATCTATCAAGGAATTTACTATCAAGGATCACTCTGGATTAGTGATACAATTAAATGGTTGCAATGTCGAAAAGGTGGCAAGATTTAGATACCTCGGCAGCATTCTCATGGACTCTTGACCCAGATGTAGAGGTTAAGTGCAGAATTGAGGCAGCAAGAACTGCGTTCAGTAAAATGAAATCCCTCTTCTGCAATGACAACCTCAATTTAAAACTAAGGACGGGTTGTTTCAAAAAAATTGATGGATTCATCAAATATTTGAAGTTAATTTTCACGTTTTGTGTAAGTTCTATTCAAGTTCTGTGATTATTTCAGTATTGTGAAGCAACTGTCATAATAATAATAATAATTGGATAATTTGTAGAGCGCCGTTTTTGTGAAAAATCACCTCAAGGGCGCTGTACAGCTTATTATTAATTCCTAGGTTCTATCTAATTTAACTATTTACAAACAGATACAGAAACATACTTACCTGGCAGGTCACTTCCGAGAAATTAGAAAGTTAATAGATACGTTAAGATAGTTGCAGAAGATACGGTCTTGCACGCGGAGGGCATTATATTT
The DNA here is from genome assembly GCA_936435175.1 of Glyphotaelius pellucidus. NCBI lineage: Eukaryota > Metazoa > Arthropoda > Insecta > Trichoptera > Limnephilidae > Glyphotaelius > Glyphotaelius pellucidus. Next base: position 12,588,639 of record OW386563.1, read on the forward strand.
AAAACACTGGACTTTGCATGAATTTACATTAAAAGATTAGTGGCAAAAGTATAGTTGTATTTATTTTGAGAGACTGGAGAATTTAGGAGTCTTTAGGGAATCTTCATGAAATGACCCTTACATAAAGCTTATAACTGATTTCTTTATTTTTTATTTTTTTATTTATTTTTTTTTATTTATTTATTTATTTTTATTTTTTTTAACAAATGAGTTATTTTTACAATGTCGCGGGCATTGAAGGTTAAGGTGAAAGGTTTTTGAATTTAAGGGTACGACTGTCTGAAAAGGTGGGTTTTAAGTTTAGTTCTAAATTCCGCTGAATTTGTGATCATCCTTAAGTCGTGTGGCAGTCCATTCCAGGCTTTGGGTCCTGACACTCCGAAAGCGCGCTCACCGAACTTAGTATCTGGTGCACGCTTTGGTTCCTTTAACCTTCCGAAAGCTGATGACGCTGCTGATCTCAGGGTTAACTGTCGAGAATTGGAATTTTCTGGAATACACAATTCCGATAAGTAAGTCGGGGCCATTCCGTTGAGGGACTTAAATGCCATCCAACAGAGCTTAAACTGGATTCTTTCAGGACATTTGAGCCAATGAAGATTTTTGAGATGCTCTGAAATGTGGGAATATTTAGATACGCCGGTGATAAGTCTTGCCGCAGCGTTGAAAACGGATTGTAGTTTATTGATTTGATATTTCGGAAGACTGGCATATATTCCGTTGCAATAATCTAGACGTGAAATGACATACGAATTGACTAGTAATTTAGTCGCCTCCGTTGGTAGGTTTCGCTGTCCTATAACTATATAATTACAGAACTTGAAAAGAACTTACACAGAACGTGAAAATCAACTTCAAATATTTGATGAATCCATCAAATTTTTTGAAACAACCCATCCTTAGGCAGAGAATGTTAAAGTGTTATGTGTGGTCAGTCTTGCTGTATGGATGTGAGACATGGACCTTGAAAGTAAATACTATGAACAGGTTAGAGGCTTTTGAGATGTGGCTTCACCGGAGAATTCTCAAGGTTCCATGGATCAACATGATCACTAACCTAGAAATTCTCAGGCGGGCTAGAGCAGATAAAGAACTGCTCACATCAATAAAAGTCAGGAAATTTTCATATCTGGGTCACGTACTTCGAGGGGAAAAGTATCACTTGCTCCAATTAATATTGAAAGGAAAAATAGAAGGTTGCCGAGGGCCTGGTAGGAGACAAATGTCTTGGCTACGAAATATACGAGAGTGGACCGGCATTAGAAGTGCGGAGGAGCTATTCCGGACAGCACAATGTAGAGAGACATTTTCCAGAGTGATCGCCAATGTCGGGGGACCTGATAGGGCACACGAAGAAGAAGATCCATGAAGATGAGTAGAAGTTATGTTGTATTAGGTTAGGTTAGGTTAGTACTCACGTGGTGTAACAATGACTTCTTTCACAAAGATAAATATTGATTGGAATTCACACATTGGTCTATGAGATGAGGTGATGTTATGTCTTAATAAAGTTAGTATTCACATGGTGAAACATTGATTTAGCACATAAAGGTGTAAATGTTTAGTAATATATATATGTAACCACTGATTTAGTTTATGATAATGAGTAATTATGTTATATATTGTGTCATGTGAACTTACACTGAAAAACACTGATTTAGTTCACACAATGTTTTTTTAAGTAAGGTTAGGCCAAGTTAGTACATGATATAATATAAAATGTGAAACTTATTTGTTAAGTACTTATTCTAGATTAATATTCACACTTATTTAGTCCATGAAGATGAATATTATGTAATACTTATGTGTGTATATATATTAGGTTGGTACGCACACTAATTAAGGTAGGGTTAAGTTAGGTGTGTGGTAGACTGCACTAAGTGCGACTGTTAGACTAGGTTAGGTTAGATCACGTATCGGTGTGCGCGGGGAGGAAGTATGAGGAGTGGGGGGAGCCCCCGGCGCGTCGCTAGGAGCTTCGGAGGTCCTTTAAAGGTAGAGCCCCGCTTCCGTAGGTCAGCTCCTGAGGAAGGAAATACATACAAATATTATATTTTTATTTATGTATATTATATATGTATCCAGTTATAATAACTCAGCCATTATACAAATACGTAGGTAATTACAAAATTATATAAAAAAAAAAACCCACCCAAATGACAATTAACCTCTGGTTTGCCGATTGCGCGCCCAGGACGCGCCATAAAAAAAAAAAAAATTTGAGATGCGATTTTAAACCTTATGTATAAAGAAAATGTATGAAGGACAAGGTCAGAATCGCTTGGGGCATTCTTGTTCTTGACGTAACAGATATAAGGAATACACCTAGCCTCTCAAATAATCATCTTTGCACATATCTATGACTTTCGAAATGACATTTCTGCCGCGATTTGAGCTGTCAAACTTTGAGCGTCGCATGTCATGAAAAGATCGATAAAACTATCAATTTGTCAAATAAACGCAAGTAATATTATTTGTAAGCATAGTTTATTGTTCAGGGAACGTGTTTCGGTAAATATTATATGCGATAGCACGAAATAAATCCGCAAAATATTACGTCAAAGTCAAAACATCGCGAAATTTTCGAGTTTCTTCCCTGGCATTTAAGAGACACAAGAAACACAAAGAGAAACACAAGTGACAAATAATAGAGCAATGGCAGAATATTTTTGTAAAAATGTGTACTTCAGCACATTCTATCTTATTACATAGTTGACGCATTTGGGACAGGGGGTTAATGGAGTTCTTTAATTTTATCCGAATGACAGCAACCGACTTTGAATTCAAATACGTAATGTTATAAACAGAAACTGAGATAAGAAAGGATTGGACGGATAATGAAATGCAAGGATGCTCATTTTCAGAAAGCTTTTTTCCACCTGAAAAATAAATGATATCTCTTCAGTTTTTGGAATCAGAAAAGTTTTTTTCCGTTTACATTTATTTTTGTAGGTTGCGCGTTTTTGAGTTTTATCTAGTGTTATTTTTATATTGTTTTCGGAAGACGTTAATGTAGGTAATTAACCCACTTAACCTAACCAGATTTTAGTTAAAATAATAAAAATACTAGTATTTATAGGAAAAAAAATTCTACGAAAACAACTGTCTTTTAATTTTTGACATCTCGCATCGGCGCATTTTGGTACCACTTCTTACAGTGAGCATCTCTACTTTTCAAACTGATTTGATAAGTTGTGAGAAGGCTGGAAGTTCACGCGGACACAATAAGGAACTCCAGTGAAAAATATTATGACTTTAAAAAAAAATGTTCATATAGACCAATAAACGCTGATTCTGAATATATAAGTTTTATTAAATAATATTTAGCGTAGAGTTTTAAAAAAAATATTAAAAAGTCCATTTTAAAACAGTTCATTAAAACATCCTGTCAAGTTGGTATTATTGAATTTGTGAGGCGTGACGTCACCGCTTTCATAAAACGCTCCAATGCTGAAATTCGAAATGGCGGCGGTCGAACAGTTGATTCCAGTTCCCTACAAAATTCATGCTTCGGTTTCCTTAATATTTATTTCGATTCGTAAAGCTAAAAAAATAATAATTTCAAACAATTTTTATGCCAATCTCCCGTAATAATATTTAGGCTTATTAGATTTGTCAAAGAATCTTTATATAAAAATGCAAAAATCAGTCATATTGAATACATGTAGGATTACGAAAGATTTTTTAAATATTTATATTGAGGGATCAGTAGGATTTATCGGTTCAGTTAGGAGTTCTATCGAGCCGAACCCTCTGATATGAAAATATCTGGAGTCGGTGAAGTATTTTCGCATATGGTCTCTGGTAGGTTGACGTGTTGTTCTTGTATAGTTTTGTATTTAGTATACTTATACAATGCAATTACATCGCGTGAATTGACTAGATTAGCATTTGTGGAAAAGTGTGTGGAAGGATTAAGTTTTTCCTGTGAGGAAGATTTAACCCGGACATAAAATCTAGAGAACAAAATAATATAATAAATAAATAATTACACCTAAATAACGTTTTACTTATTGAATAGTTTCATCACTTCTTACATACAAAATGACAACATCTGTTGAAAATAACTAAAATTTTTGGGCAGATCACGTCACAGGGCCAGATGACGTCACGGTGGTTTTCGGGGGATCTTGAAAAATTAAAACTTTGACATTTATTTTAACTATTAAAACTAACTATAAAAATAAAAATAAATATGCAGTTATTTAAGTTAGAAGGTCATTATTCATTAAAAAAAATAAAAAAAATGGACTGGAGTTCTCTATTAGACCTGTCAAAAAAAAAACGAGTGTGCTTTAGACCTCACGACTGAAGTAAAACTTCTTTATGCTTCGTTCGCCTTGCCCGATCACACTTTTCGTAACGCTCTCGTCACGCATTCACCAGCTTACTCCCCAAATCACATGTGCGTAAAGAAGTTTCACTTCAAAAACTTATGTAAGAATAACTTTTGTAACTTAACCTCTTAAATGCCACAGGAACAAACGTGTAAATTTCGCGATGTTTTGACTTTGACGTAATATTTTGCAGGTTAATTTTATGCTATCTTATGTAATATTTACCCAAACACATTCCTTGAATACTAAACTATGCTTAAAAACAAAATTACTTGCGTTTATTCAATGAATTTATACGTTTTACGATCTTTTCATCGACCACGGCGCGACACTGAGGGACGCCAATCTGACAGCTGAGAGGCGGGAAAAAATCTAGGCCCGTGATCATAAACAATCCCACAGAAAAAATATTGCTGCGCTAGGTGGGTTCACGGTATCTTATACCTTATGAACAAGAATGCCCCAAGCGATTCTGACTTTCTTCTTCATACGTTTTCTTTATACATAAGGGTTAAAATCGCATTACAAAATTATTTTTTTGTGATTATTTTGGCCTGAGTGCCGGCGGACCAGTGGCAACCCACCGTGACTTTTGGTGTCGTTTACATTGGTAATTTGGCCATAAGTCGCTTACGTGAGTGACTTACAGCCTTATAACATATTTTTAAAGTCATAAATTTTTTCACCAGATTTCCATATTAGACATGATGTTCCATGTCACCCTGACGCAGTAGTGTATGCAAACGATGTTATTGTAACAGTTTCATACTAAATTGGTTCACGGCCAATCTCCTTTGATTCTATTAATAAAACGTAACACAGGGTTAAATTTGACAATTAATGATGAAACAATTGAAAAAGTAAATGAAATCAAATACTTGGGTGTAATACTCGATTCAAAACTAACTTTCACGGCAAATGTTGGAAATGTGCTAAAGAAGGTATCAAAAAAAGTAAATTTTCTTAGAAGACTAAGAAATGAATTAGATAGAAATATGTACTAGAGAGCTCATTTATAAATCTATAGCTGCCCCGCATTTTGAGGGAGCAGACATGTTTTTCGAAATCATTTTTTTAAATTTCAGTTTTTCGAAATACTAATTTTTCGAACAGCAATTGGCCGAAAGACATATTTTTCGAATTTGTTAATCAACTTTAAAATAAATATTTCACTTGTTTATGACTAACGAGATACTGTCAGACGTATCAGTTTTAGGTTAGGTTAGGTTAGGTTGTACGTACTGTATACATACTTATATCAATTAAAAAAACTAGTGTTTCGGTCAATTAATGTTAGAAAAATATGTTTTCGAAAAATTGAAGTTCGAAAAATTGCATTTCAAATAATTGAATTTGAATAATTGATTTCGAAATATTGCAATTTGGTCAATTTACCTAGACCAGCATTTTGATTACAATCTACGATGTTATATTTGGCCAAAGAAGGAAATTTGAATAAGCTAGAAGTTATACAGAACAGAAGAGGTCTATCTTTTGTGAGATCGATATAGATATCGGGCGAGATCTCCTGTCAGATTTGTGCGATTTTCTACGGCTGTTAAATGAATAAATAATCATGCATTCTTGCAGGAATTCGTGTTTAAAACGACCTAAACTAAAATACGTGACAGCTCACAGCTGAAATTCTGACATCGGCCCATAGATAAAGCAAATAACAGCCGTAAAAAATCACACAAATCTGACAGGAGATCTCGCCTTAGATCTATCTCGATCTCACAAAAGATAGAGAATAGCTCTTCAGAGCTATGAGATGTATGCTGGGGAAAGGCAAACACACAAGTGAGAGAGGAGCTGAATTGGATTCCAATAAAAAAGAAAGTGCTATTCAAATTTTAAATTTTTGTGCATAAAGTTATGAAAAACCAAATGCAAAAAAAGTTTAAGGGGGGGGGGGGGGGGGTAAGGTTTTAAACTCATTTTTTAATTTTTTTTTTCTAAATGTACAACATGACGAGAGTATTGTATTTAAATTTCAAGTAAATCGGAGCAAAACTAACGAAGATACAGCGTTTCAGGCGACCGGCTCTCTTGCTCGATTCAAGTATATTTCGAACATCATAACTCAAAATCTACTTGACCGATCTTTTTGAAATTTTGCACACTTTTTCACATATAAATCAACAGGTAGTGACGGAGAGTTTTTTTTTTGCCATTTTTTTCCATTTTATAATAACAAATTCATCAAAAATTTTAGCAAAAATCGCACTTTTGACTTCAACATGCTGCAAAAAAAAATAAACGCTTCGTCACTACCTGGAAAAACATATCACCTTTTAAACCCATTTCAGTTTTTTTGTTTAAAATGATTTGTTAAAGAGTTATGATGTTCACCGCGAAACATCTTTTTTTTGAGGCGCCTCTGGAGATTCGCTCTCACGGACTTATTTATTAATATTTTTAATTAAAATTTTTTTCAAAGATACTTCAGATGTCATAATATAATGTGTATTTAAAAGAAATAAGCCAAAATTATTCGTATCTCCAAAAAAAAAAAATAAAAAACCTAACCCCCCCCTTAAGATGATATAGTTTTCAACAGAGATGTACATAATTACGAAACAAGAAATATAAATAGAGTTAGATTGCTACATGTAAAAAAATCAAAATCACAGAACTGCCTAATGTATAGAGGACTAAAGATGTATGATGAAATGCCTTAAAGTATGAAGAATGAAGGAAGAATGAAAGTATTAAAAAAGAAGTGTTATGCTTACTGTAAAAATATTTAAATTTAACAAATGAAATGTTACATTGTGTACTAACTCAAAAAATAATAATAAAAATAATAGTAATTGTTGTATGAACTAACCCCGTTGTACTGCGCGTTCGGGACATATGTGGCGGGAACGGAACAGCGCGCGCAATGCCTGCGTAGGGCCGGCCTCTGCCTGGCTCCGCCCCCGCAGCGCACCGCAAACCTCAGCTCCTGAAACACAGCGAATAGTCCTGTAGTTACAACTTGCCTAGTTTCGATATCAAGCCAACGCTGATTGTATTAAAAATTTCTACTGGAGTGATTATGATCGAAAAATGGAGCACTTTTATTTTTCTGCGATTGATAGCGGTCCAAAATTGGACCACATTTTCCTACCATTCGTAAAACATTTATTGTAATTATTTAAAACATTTCCCCGGCCAGCCATTTATTTTAAAACGAAGCTATTGAAATGCTCTAACTATTATGTCCATAGATGTCGCAAATCCGAACTGCGTAGACTATTTTAGAACGATGCTAAAAATAAATTTTTAAAATAATTTTTTCACGCTGAATTTTTGATCAGTTGTTTACGGATAAAATTTAGTCCTTTTTCCATATCTATGGAAATATGGTGTACTTGATAATGAAAGGTGCGTATCTACGCACCTTTCATTATCAAGTACACCACAGACAACATACAGAATTCGAAAATATTCTATGTTCTCGAATAATGACTGCGTTCACCGTTTGTCTCATTTTCGACTGTTGTTATTTAGTGTGTAAGAAAAAGTTGTAGCATTATATGTTTAAAAAGAAAAGCAAACCATCAGCGCATTGACATTTGACATTTTTGGAACTCACTCACACCTCAATATTATCATTGTAACTATATTCCATACTTTCAAAATTATCATTACAGCTATTAGTATTGTAGGGGTCTACGTAGTACCGGGTCACGGTGCAGTGTGTGAAAGAGATGCAAGTAAATGATGACTTTTTCCTTTGTAAGAAATAGACCTACGTAATGATGTGGTCGAGGGCACTAGAAGAAGCATTACCCCAAGCTAAAATTCCGTATTCTATGTGTGATTGGCACAGTGAGAAATATACTGTTTTTAAAAGTTTTAGGTTAAAAAAATGGATAGATTACTGCACCTGGCTGTTTGACAAGTAACAAACGATCTGGCTATAAATGGGAACAAACATGCACCGTGAAGAAGTGTTACAAACCTGCCCCATCTCGCTGCAGAGCGACTGGCGGCCCTGCGCCGCATTCTTCTTGGAGTTCCAGCAGAATTCCAGGATGGCCACCAGGATGGCGAGGGCCAGCCCGCACAGGAGTACCACAAACACTCCACCTGAAGATGCACACAAAACAACATTGGTAACTGCAAGCAACACGTTGGCAAACTAAATAATAACTGAGCCAATTTTACTTAATACTCTTTTTACTTAATTGTCCATTTTACTCAATACCCTTTTACTTAATTGGCAATTTTACTTAATAATAAATTACTCTTTTCTTCTCTTTTATAAAAGAAAGACAAACTTTCCCAGGTTATGAATAACTTAATTTTTTAGTAAAATGATTCCCCTCAGGGCCCATGTTATTTTTGGGGATGCTGTGTGATGCAGGGTGGTTTTAGGAGTGATCAGGAATCTAGGGGTCAGTGTGTCCAGGAGTGACGGACGTATGAATCCATCCTTCCCGCTGTGGAGCAAGGCTTTGTTCCGAGAGTCCTGCTGGAGAGATCAAAAGGTATCCCTTGACCAGTCTCTCCTGATCCGGCCTGCCACGGAGCAGGTGGGCAGGCGCGACTGCCTGCACCCAGACAAACACCATGAACCTGGGCACCAAATGTGGCGACTTAAGACAAAGGTGTTGGTTTTCCAATAAATGGTTCCCGGGGCGGAGATACCCATAATTGCCTCCAAAATTGAAAATGTTGCTTGTACAATCATGGAGTACTTAACTTAAGGGTATATTACCGCGAACGCAGCATAATTGCGGTTTTTGATGCAGTTTTTAGAAAATTTCTATATTGTTTATTAGAAAATAAAATTATGTTTAGAACAAATAAATTATTCTTCTAAATGAAGATAAAATAAAACGTGTTGAAATCTTTAAAACAAATGCGTAAAAAAATAACATATTATTTACTAAGGAGTGGTATTCTCTTATATTTCAAGAAGTGTTTGTGAAGGATTGCTGGTGACGAGGGAGGGGAAGGCGGTGAAGGTAGAAGGGGAACGCGGGAGGGGAATGGGGACGCATGGGAAAGGACATTTATTTTATTTATTTATTTATTTAACGCCCAGATCGGAATTATTCTGGTAGTCCCAATTTTTTTATATGTTTTATACACTCAATCTGAGTTTTCGACCTTGGCGCACTTGAGCTTTTGCCGCCATCTTGAAAAATCTGAGTTTTCGACCTTGGCGCACTTGAGCTTTTGCCGCCATCTTGAAAAAAACTAACCGAAATCGCACCAAAATCTAGTTTTTCTCAAATATCTCATTTTCAATAAAAATTTTGGCTAAAGCAGCCTTACAAGTTTAGTAGAACATAAAATTACCTATAATTTTTATGTTAAAATTATTCTTCTATCTCTAATAAATATCGAGATACGCAGTCGTAAAAATGTCTATAAGTTTATGAAAACAGGTAAATTGCTCGACTGGGTTTGGTTTTTGGCGCGTATCTCTTTTCCAATACAATTTTATAAAAAAATTAATGCAATAAATTTTGTAGAGAAGAAAATTTGATAAAAGACGTAGATATATGTTTAATGTTTTTATCTCAATTAGATATCGAGGTTCTAATGCAAAAATTACATTAAAATTAGGTCAAAAGTGTTTTAATCTTGATTATTCTTTTTTTAACAATTGTCATTGAAATAACACGTTAAATACGCCTTATTTCAATGACAATTGTTAACAGAAACATTAACCATCAATGTTATCACAACATATAAATAAAATTATTAATAAAGGTACATAGATGTGATAAAAAGAAGAAAAAAATATATTTTCTTAAGATTTGTGACTATTGACTATAGTTTCTTACTACCACTTTCGGGCCCCGAACAGCTTCAATTTAGTCATCATCATGAACGAAGGCTTCCACAGCATTCTCGCACGAGCTGCCATTACAGTGAATTTAGGGTATGGAGCATTTCAAACCCGACTTTCTACATGTGCACTTTCCAGCGCAACCTTTTTTGCGTTGGCATGATATAAAGTTCAGCAACGATCACTTTTACTTTACCAACTTTTTGGTAATATACGTTTGAGGGTGAGAGGACTGTGAAGAGTACCAACAGGTCGATATCTTGACCAATGATTATGACTGCATCATGTTGAGATGACAAAAAATTTTCTGTGGTTATTATGAGAACGTCAGCATCCTATTCAGCTTGTACTGTCGTTATTTGCGATCGTTCAAATGAGGCTTCGAGTAAGGAAATTAAACGAGAATGGTTCTTTCTGCACTCCATGAAAAGATTTCAATTTAACGGAACCCAATTTTCCCACTAGTTCCCTTGATAATAAACGCTGTTTACGCTGAATGTTTTGATCTGGCCTACAGATGTATTAAGGATCACAGCTACAATCCCTCCCATTGCATGAAATGTTTTACGTCCATCCAAAGAGTCTATATTAAAATCTGCATTATGAAATACAAATTGCATAAAAGCATTATCTTAAGTTGGAATTTCCGGATGAAGAATGGCAAACTGTTCAAGTCGAGTTGCCTGTTTGTAAGAACATGAAAATCCGAGGGCTGAGGTAGCAACAATAAGCTTTTTTGAGGAAAAATTTTTTTCTCGTCGTATAAGCACCTACGATAGCAGTGATAAATGAAAGATGATGCTGATATCAGTGCATGCATTAAGCCAACACATTTCCTTTTCCATTCTGCTGTCTCGCCATGTTTGCTTTTGCCTATCACTCTCTCATAAAACCCTGTTACTGTACGTGGAATCATGGAGTTAACACCTCGAAGAAAGTCATCTGATGGACTAATTTTTCAATGTGTACACTTTGGATCGAATATCTTCTCTAATAATATATGTAGCAGCTCTTACAATCCCAAAACTTCCCTCCAGGGGGTTGGAGCTCCTATTTTTATACCACTGGTTAGTAATTATTTTACAGCCTGTAATTTTGAAGCACACTACTACTTTTTCTCTAACAAAGAGCAGTTGTGCCTTTAAAGTCTCGCTCTGACAGTTTTTATGTTAGGCCGAAAGACTCCTTTTAAGACTCCATTAACTGTTCCTGTGAAAACTGACAATCTAACAATGAAATGAGGGGGAGGGGGGAGTGACCCCCTCTCTTGTAAATATTTATTTACAAAATGTAAAAATGTAATGTAAACAAAATTCGAATAACGTGGTAATTAATCGTGATAAAACTTCTGTTTTCACTTACCGATATTTGTTTATACTTTATATCAGTAAATAAAATACAAAACCTTTTTTTTAGAAATTTTATTCTAAAGTCTTTTTTTTTAGAAATTTTATTCTCTACAAAATTGATTTCAAAAATGTTTTCATAAAATTGTACTGCAAACGAGGTACGTACAAAAAACCAAATCTAGTCGTGCGATTTACCTGTTTTTATAAACTTATACACATTTTTACGACTGTATATCTCAATACTTATTAGAGATAGAAGAAAATTATCTGTATAAAAATTGTAGGTAATTTTATGTTTTACTAAATTTGTCAAACTACTTTAGCCAAAATTTTCATTGGGAACGAGATATTTGAGAAAAACTAGATTTTGGCGCGATTTCGGCTGGCTTTTTTCAAGATGGCGGCGAAAGCTCAAGCGCGCCAAGGTCAAAAACTCAGATTTTTTATCAGGAGATGTGTGTTAAGAATATTTCTCAATTGCATTGAATTCTGTAGATCGATTTTTATTGGTCTAGGCTTGCTACTTGATAATTTTCCAATTCTGTAAAATTTTGAAATATTTTCATTTGCTGATTTGTCGATTTCACTGATTAAACTGGTGACAGCTGCCTGGTCATCCAAAATCCTGCCGGCTTCTGTCCATCCAATATGTTAATACTTTCAGGCACATTGCAAATAATAATATTTTTAGATCGCACTTGTTCATTCATTACCGAAATCGCCTCGCAAATACTAAAGTTATTTTGAGAAGAATTTGCTCTAATATCCTTGTAATGGCATTGCAACAATATTAATAAAAATTGAAAATTACCGATATTTTATTTATCTTGCCAATATATTCAGATATAATAATGATCACGTATTATGAAAATGATGCGTAATTGAATACCGTATTGTTTTGACAACTGTCAATGAAGAACATATCGGTTACGAGTCATAAGCTACTGCCTACCGTCTAGCAGTGTAGTTGATTGTATCGAATAATTTATCAAACAAGTTTCATCGAAATCTGATAAGAATCATAAAATCATGAACTTTACCAAGAAATTTACCTAAAACATGCACATTCAACTAAATAAACATAATTTGAAAGACGCCCATTATTAAGCGTTTCATGTTCAAACCTTACTCAAGGGTACCATCTAGTCTAATGGATTTGTTCGCTGCTTTGACTTCGTAGTGTTATCACCAAGCGCGTAGCAGGTTCCCCGGTTCAAATTACTTCATTCCTCTACCCCGAAATATTATTTCGGTTTTCGTTAATTCCCCCTTAACCACTAATCGGTCAAGTGAGAAAAAAGTGCGCAAGTCTAAATAACTAACTAACTAACCATCACGCCGTTTCCCGCAGGGGTAGGCAGAGAGGACGGACCGCCAAACAACTCGATCTTGGCACACACTCTTTGCTTCGTTCACATTCATACATCGTCTCATACATGCTCTTCTATTATTCTGACTCTTGACATCACCCGACTCAAGTATCTGATTCACTTGGTCGTGCCATGTCTTCCTCGGACGTCCCCGACTTCTTCTACCATTCACATTTGCGTCATATATTCTCCTTACACTCCTTTCCTCATTCATTCGCTCTACATGCCCAAACCATCTGATCGTCCCTTTCTTAATCTTTATCATTACGCTTACATCACCCTTGCATTCTAGCAATTTATATTAAAAAGTAATTTACATATTCGACCAGTCAGTGGTTGAGTGGGCATCGCGCTTGGGTCTCACCCGGGCGTTCCGTGTTCGATTCCTCGGCTGGCTAAGTCCTCCATCACAACACAAGCAACATTTTCGGCTTTCTGTGGTGGCAGTAGGAGATTTTCAAACATTGTTGGGTTATTCGTAACCCGGGAATGTTTGTCTTTTTTTTAATTGTACAACAGATAAATAATCCAATTACCGTACAATTTTCTCATTTTGACTATCTTAACACCTAAGAAGATGATCATTATACAAAAAAATCTTAAGGCTATCTAAAGAAGAGTTGTATATATCTAGTGTTTTTGATATTTTGTTCCTCTTGTCATGCTATGCTGTGCTAGAACAATTGTTCTGCCATATGGTATTTTGAACAAGTCGTGTCGACGACTACGACTGAAGTTTTCAGGCACGTATAAACCGTAGCATTCCAAGAGGAATGGACTGTCAATATAGTTATGGATTATGTTAAAACTAAGAATTGCAAGATTTGCATAACGTCTAGTTTCCAAAATAAATCTATTTGTTGCCTCAAGTAACTCTATATGGTGCATGAACCTCGGATAAGTTCCGTGCATTCGCATATGGACGTACTCAAGGAATTTTTTCTGGATTTGTTCCAGCATATTAATATATTTAGTCTGGTGCGGAGTCCACACACCACTAGCATACTCCGGCTTACTTCTTTTATTTTGCAAGTCTAGCAATTTATATTAAAAAAATATTAAGAAAAAGTGAGTTATTCAATTTTTTCATTTCCAATATCAAATTGTCAGTTTTCAATGGTAACCTCACGATTTTCAAGGCCAAAAGTGTTTTCGTGATTTATTTTTGGGGTTTTACGACATATGTTACACTTTCTTCTTCTTTAGCCAACGTTTCGGACAGCTTTACAGTGTCCACCATCAGTGCAGAGGCCACATCTGCCTTGACGATTGACATAGAAGGCCCTGGGAAAATAATTCCCCTGAGCCACGCCATCTATGGGGATGCTGTGTGGAGGATCTTTTGATGAAAGGAAGGAGTTCTAAGAAGGAAAAAGGTACAAGGGGAGGGTAGGAGCGAAGAACGTATGAATCCAATCTTCCCGCTGTGGTTCAAGGAGATGGGCCGACAGAGTCCGGCTGGAGAAGTCAAAATGTTATAAAATAAGAAATATTATGTTCCCAATATAATGAAAAATCTATTCAAATGGATAGTTACCAATGTTCTGTACGCCCAGAGCGTTGGCTTTGCTGTCCTTGGACTTGTCTTCACGGTTGCACACGTCACCCGTGTTCTTCCACCACTTGTCGTAGAGGATCTGCACCACCCCCTTTTCCTGCAGCTGCAGGATGGCCAGCGAGATCTTGTCCCGCCACGGGCTGCCCTTGGCCGTCGCTATCCCGTAACCCTGAAACAGGCAAAGTTAGGTTAGGTTAATTCAATTTGGGAAGCCGAAATAGGTACTGCCACCCCAAGAACCTACATCTTTGCCATAGGTCACCTCAAGTGGTTCGCTACGTCTGGTGACTTAGCAGTAGTGCCCGGGTTGGCAGGCCGAATCAGGAGAGATATTTTAATCTCTCCAGGACTCGCATTGGGAGGGATGGATTCATATGTCCTGGACATATTCTGACCCCCCCATTTCCTAACCCCCCCCTCATATCTTTATTCTTCCCAGAACTTGCACTCCTTCTTCCCTAAAAAGACCCTTCACACAGTATCCCCAAAGATGACATAGATCCTGAGGGGATTTTTTTTTCTCAGGGCCTTCTACGTGGACTAATAAAAATGTCAGAATTGCAGTCACCTTAGAATCTAGCATTACAATTTTTTTTTACATTAGCTCTACCCAGGAGGCCCTGAGGAAAATAATTCCCCTCAGGGACTATGTCGCCTTTGGGGATGCTGTGTGGAGGGTCTTTTTAGGAAAGGAATGGGACAGAAAAAGGTATGGGAGTCAGTGTGTCCAGTAGTGACAGATGTATGAATCTATCCCTCAAACTGCGGTGCAAGGCGATGTTCCGAGAGAATCCTGCTGGAGAGGTCAAAAGGTCTCCAAGAACCTCACTCTCCTGATTCCTGTTGAGCAGACGTATCCGCCTCCAAAATCTAGACAAACCTCAACCCATGAACCCAGGCACCCTTACTAAGTCACAAAACATAAATGTGTTAGGTCAGGTAAACTAAGACATGCACCAGATTGCAGTAACGCTGAACGAGATAGTCCAGCACAGTGGACTCCTTGAAGAATGTTACCTGAGGTAACCTGAACTAACTTAGTTCAGGTTACCTTAGAGTCCAGCAGCCCCCCGACCATGCATCAGATTGCAGTAACGCTGAACGAGATAGTCCAGCACAGTGGACTCCTTGAAGAATGTTAAGTTAGGTCAGGTTACCTTAGAGTCCAGCAGCCCCCCGACCATGCATCAGATTGCAGTAACGCTGAACGAGATAGTCCAGCACGGTGGACTCCTTGAAGAATGTTAAGTTAGGTCAGGTTACCTTAGAGTCCAGCAGCCCCCCGACCTGCGTCAGGTTGCAGTCGCGCTGCACGCGGTGGTCCAGCGAGGTGGACTCCATCAGGAAAGCGTAGCCCCCGCCCAGCACGCGCTTCACCCCCTCCTCGTACGTGGACACGAACACGGAGGGACGGCGCGACTCCATGTAACGCCACATCTTGTTGTAGATGTCTATCTTCGAGTCCTGCAACAAGAATATACACAAATTCAAACACCTCACAAGAGCGCTCCTCTCTGCACCAGATAAAGACATCGATTGTTCAGTTGATTAGTCAGACATCTCTAAATACTAAGTTTTGAGATAATGAGGGAAGCAATATTCGAATACTCACCATAAATCAAATTTTATTTACATGTGTCTGTGTTTTATATATTAATCTTAATCCCTTGAATTCTTTGGACCAAACGGGTAAATTTCGCAATGTTTTGCCTTTGAAGCAATATTTTGTGGGTTTAATTTATGCTTTCGTATATAATATTTACCGAAACACGTTCATTGAACAATAAACTACGCCTAATAACAACATTACTTGCGTTTATTTGACAAATTGATAGGTTTATCGATCTTTTGATGACCCGCGACGCTCAAAGTTTGACAGTTCAAATCGCGGGAGAAATGACATTTGCAAAGTCATAGAAACTTCCAAAAATAATTATTTGAGTGGCTAGGTGTGTTTCTTGTATCTGTTAGGTCAAGAACAAGAATGCCCCAAGCGATTCTGACCTTGTCCTTCATACATTTTCTTTATACATAAGGTTTAAAATCGCATATCAAAAAGTTTTTTTTTTAAATTTTATTTGGCTATAGGGCGCGCAACGGCAAGCAACCGGTTAATGCACAAAACGGCGACGGCCGGCGTAGTCCAGCAGAAAGACTTGCATTCCGAAGGTCGCGGGATCTAATCCCGGCGCGGCAAATAAATTTTATTTGATTTTTTTATTTTATTTTTTTTTTATTTATTTATTTATTATAAATACAAAGTAATACAATTACAACAAAAAATAAAAATTTATAGAAAAAAGAAAAGTCCCAATAAACTACTTTTAAGCAGTTTGTCGATGGGTACTTTTACTTTGAAGTTATAAAATGTACAAATGGTAAATTAAATATTATGTTGAAGAATTGGCTCGCCGAAAGAAATAATTTGTATTAGACAATACAAATTATTTCTTTCGGCGAGCCAATTCTTCAACATAATATTTAATTTACCATTTGTACATTTTTTAATTTCGACAGGTAACATATTTAAGCAATTAGGTATCATGTAGTCCAGCGTTCTTTGTCCGTATTTGTTTAAATGCTTAGGTACAATTAGTCCTTCATTTAACATAAAACGAGTATTGTAAGTGTGGTCCAGTTTATTTATGTATATAGGGCAATTCATATGCTGAAATATAATTTTATACCACAGTATTTGTGTTATTTCACAATTTATTCATTTTAAATAATATATAGTATATTTGCGGCAGGTTCCAGAGTGGAAGATACTCTCAGTATCGCCCTGGTGTAAGACCACCATTCAGAATTGAAACGTTGCTTGAAATGGCTTTAGCCATGTTTGGTGACCTGATCTGAATAGCCAGGTACTCCCCACCTTCCTCTTCCCCATCTCCTTCCCCTCCCCACTACTTCAGCCTCACAACATACCCCAATTGGGGATGCCATAGTCTCACTGGCTCCAGACGGGAGCAGTTGGGACTCTTGGACATATGAAAATATATATATATATAGAAGTGAATGTTTTTTTGTTTGTCCCTAATGCACTTCTAAACCATTCATCCGATTGCGAAGAAACTTTGAGGATTTGATTTGCACAAGTCCGCGACGGTTTCTATATATAATAGTGAGCTCTGGCATTATGAAATTATTTCCTATGCTATCCATCCGACTGTGCTGAAACTTTGAGGATTTGATTTGCACAAGTCCGCGACGGTTTCTATATATAATAGTGAGCTCTGGCATTATGAAATTATTTCCTATGCTATCCATCCGACTGTGCTGAAACTTTGATGAGTTATTGTGCACTCGCTCTTGAAGGTTTCTATATATATTGGTGAGCTCTGGCATTATGAAATTGGTTCAAAAATTTAGCAATAGGTGACGCGCAAGTTGTTTGAAAAATTAGTGGATTTCACACAGTTCAGCGACATGGAGGGAACGCGGGAGGGGAAGGGGTCAAGGAAACAATTCCTTTGTTTAAATAGCATTGCAACGCATGCCGGGAATTCGCTAGAATGCTATAAAATAATACCGGAGGCACAACATCAGTAAATGGTACTGTACATCAGTATCACATTTTAAAATATCTTATTAGTGACCCAAAAAACATCAACATTTAGTAAAATTAACTTTTTTTTTTTTTTTTTACATGAGCTCCACACAGGAGGCCCTGAGGAAAATAATTTCCCTCAGGGCCTATGTCATCTTTGAGGATGCTGTGTGGAGGGTTTTATCAGGAAAGGAAGGAGAGGAGAGTTCTGGGAAGGAAAAGGGTGGGTAGGAATCCGGGGTTCAGTTTGTCCTGGTCATCCGCCTCCAAGACCAAGACAAACCTCACCCCATGAACCCGGGCACCCCTGCTAAATCACCAAACGTAGCGAACCACTTGGGGTGACCTATGGCACTACAAGTCTTTCTGAGTTTCTTTGATTTGGTGGTGTTTATGAGTAATCTGTACCAGATGGAGGGAACACTTTTATATAAAACTGCATACTTAACTTTAATTTCGATTTTTCGAAGATGTTTTTTTAGTAAATAACTTGTAACAGTGACAATACATGCAACCAGCAGCTTACGGGTTCTTAACTCCTCAAGCTTCAACCGTAATTTCACAGATTTCACATTAACCAGAAGGTCAAAATATTTCCGTTTTGCAAAAAAAATCCAAATAATGGAATATTAGCGTTATTATTATATTAACTTTAGAAGCATTCTAGAATATAATTCAACAATTTGGTCACCTGTCTTCAATAATAACATCAATATCATTGAAAGAGTCCAACACAAATTTTTGAGGTGTATTAATTTTAGACTTGGAATTCCCTTAGAATCAATGAATTATGATTTTTTATTGCACTCATTAAAATTGTTGAAATTAAGTGACAGAAGAAAAATTTTTGATATGATATTTTTGTATAAAATAGTAAATTATCAGTTGGATAGCCCTGATATATTAAAGTTGATTCACTTTCATATACCTACAATAAGATCAAGGTATCCTAGTTTGTATTATTGTGACAACTACACGTCAGTACCAGGCTACAATTCAGTTATAAATAGATTACACACCATTGGAAATTTTTATGCCAATGTTGCTGATATTTTTAATATTTCCTTACTGAAATACATGGTTGTACTGATCGAACATTTCAGCCAAACATATGTTAACGAGGTCACTACATAACGAGTTTTTTGATATTATGGTTTATTTTTAACCTGCCCCTTGCCGTTCGTCCGCCGGCGTACCATCGGCGCAAGCCAAAATAATCACTAAAAAATAATTTTGTTATGCGATTTTAACCCTTATGTATAAAGAAAACGTGTGAAGAAGGTCAGAATCGCTTGGGGCATTCTTGTTCATAAGGTATAAGATACCGTGAACCCACCTAGAGTAGCGATATATTTTCTTTGAAATTGTTTATGACACGGCCTGGAACTTTTTCGCGCCGCTCGGCTGCCAAAATGGCGGCTGTCAAATCTCGCGTCGTGGTCGATGAAATGATCGTAAAACGTATAAATTCATCGAATAAACGCAAGTAATATTGTTCTTATGTATAGTTTAGTATTCAAGGAATGTGTTTCAGTAAATATTACATAAGATAGCATAAAATTAACCTGCAAAATATTACGTAAAAGTCAAAACATCGCCAAAAATGTTTCGTTTTTTCCGTGGCATTTGAAAAGTAGTAAAAAGTATAAATTCATTGAATAAACGCAAGTATTATTGTTTTTATGTATAGTTTAGTATTCAAGGAATGTGTTTCAGTAAAAATTACATAAGATAGCATAAAATTAACCTGCAAAATATTACGTTAAAGTTGACGTTTTTTCGTTTTTTCCTGGCATTTGAGGGGTTAATGCCTGTGTTAAGTACTTAGACTGTAATTAAATAAACACAAGCTTGTAAATGGCACTTTGTGCCGTAAATTTTAAATAAATAAATAAATTTCTGAATGTATCCGAAAACTAAAAACCTGTCTCATCAGAAAGGTGATAAAATAAGCTTACAAATTTTATAATTCGAAATAAACATATAATTTTTGAAATATAATATTTTGCTGCAAACATAAAAAAGTTTTAACTAAAATTATTGATAATGAAAAAAAAAAACATGCATAATTTATTAGGCAAATGTATTACAAACGTTGTCTTCAATTCACTTTTTTGTCGTTTCATGTAAAAATAATTAATAAAAAATTCTCAAAGTTTCATAATTTTTTTTCAAATTGCGGATGGCAACTTTGGATTCATAAAGGTGAACATTTTAATTATTTTGTGATTAACTTTTAGATTTGAATATAAAGCGTGGTGTTTTCTCTTTTAACACCGTTTAGATCATATTTCTAACCATGATAGTAAGGGAGACACAACGATTTCTATGAAACTTAAATGAGTTGTTCCGAAAACCGAAAAATAAACAGACCTGACGGGTTAAAGTACCTCAGTTTAAATTTCTGCAAAGATGCTAAACGAGTTTCAGACGGTTGGGACTCTTGTGCAGCATATAAATAAAGGTAGGAAGATGAAGTAAAATGTTGCATGGCCTCACCCTGAAGAAGCTCATGGTGCTGCCGCCGCTGAGCGTGCCGTACTGGATGGCGGCCTGCCCGGCGAGGTCGGCCACGGTCTCGATGGGCGCCACCGTCCGCTCCACCGTGAGGAAGGCGGCCAGGTTGGCCGTGTACGAGGAGATGATGATCAGCGTGAAGAACCACCAGATGCCGCCAACTATCCTCGTCGAAGTCGCCTGGAATTACAACACGCACAAAATATTTAAGAGGGAATAACCAGACACAACCGGAAATTCTTAAACCAAATTGATAAAACTAAATTATTAAATGATTAAATCTACACTTACGTTACCTTTTTGCGTGATAACATCTTTTGTACGTCACTGGGCATTATTCATATTTTTTTGCTGGGTTTACTTTTTAGAGCACCTCAAGATCTACACTAGAGGTTCCCAAACTTTTTTATCTCGTGGACCACTTTCAAAATTTTACTGGCTTCGGTGGACCCCCTGCTGCAACATTTCTACCGTATTCCCAAAACTCGACACGAGTTGTACTGACTATTGAATATAACTCTGGAGTTGTGGTCTGTCACAACAAAGGATGGGGGGGGGTAGTAATGTGATATGAGACAGGGGGCGGGATGGGTCTCAATATGACCATTTTTCACCAAAATACGAGTAGATTTAGGCAGATAGTACCTGCCTATATTGATAGGTAAAGCCAAGCCTGTACTGAATATCAAATGTGCAAGTTTTTACAAGTAACAGTTACTAACCTTCTTAAAAGACCTTCTCAAAAAAATTAAGGGAGGTTTTAAAAAAAGGAAATTAATGCTAAATAAACAAGCTATCTGATCCATATAACTGAAAAAAAAAAATTTTCAAGCCCGTGGGACCAAAAAATAAAAATTTTGCAAAATTATCTTTTCACGCTATCTGTTAGGATTGCATGAGAACCGTATCACCTAAAAAATTTTAGCCAGAAATCTGAAAATTAGAATCTTAAAGCTTCAATATGCTTTTTATAGTCTCAATACGACCATTTTTCATCAAAATACTGCCTGTCAAAAATCACCGTAAAATTTGGAATTTTTTTTGCTTTCTTAATTTTTTTTGAGTAGTGTATTATCTGCATTTATTGATAGGTAAAGCCAAGCCAACATTTTTGTTCTTTACTATCGAAACCAGATTTTTTTTCGTGGACCCCCACTTACAATTTGTGGACCCACATTTTTTTATCACGCCTACGTGGACCCCCGTGGAATCTCCTGTGGACCCCTGGGGTCCACCCAGACCACTTTGGGAATCACTGATCTACACTATGATGCACGAATAACTGGTGTAACCCTTTCGGTTGCAGAGTTGTGCATGATTCTTTGGTCGTGCTGAGTGAATTTCGGGTGACCAGACAACTTAGAAACATGCGATTTCAACACCTCCTTTGAAGTCATTAAAAGCGTTAAAAAAAAAATCAAAATTGGCTAAATAGTTACATTAGGTTATGGGCTTTTTAAATTTTTTTTTTTATTTCGTAACTTTTAATGACATTCCAAAGGGGTGTTGAAGTTGCACGATTCTGAGTTGTCATGGAACCGAATTTCGAGCCTCTTATTTGACCCCCCTCTCTCCATGACGACGTAAGCCCAATAACAAGCAACGGACAATGGTCTTTTTTCAGAATATAGATGCCACTCAGCGCCACAACCCTTGGGCCAAGAAAAAATTATTATATATTTGGCGACAACAATCTTTGATTGTTTCATCGCTACGGTGAGAGTAGAGACTGACCTTGGGGTTGAGGCCGGAGCCCTGACGCAGGAAGGTGCCGGTGATGAACCAGAAAGAGTTGGACACGGAGAACTGGTTGGTGACGAGACGAGACTCCCGAGCGCAGGGGTGGGGATTGGACCTGACACACAACCAAACCAAATAAGTCCATTTTAAAATCCTCTCCAATTCAATTCAATTTATTCATCAATTTCAAAAACATTACAAATTCATATTTCAAATCATTTTTAAAAGATAGATAAAGAACACAATAAGTGCCTTATAATGCTCTCCAAATTCTATACAACTGACAAAATACATCAATCAGCAAAAAATTAAGGTGATCCACTAGTCCTGGAGAAATTGGACATTGGAATCCACGCCTCTTTTTGTGAAGGATTCAAAAATACTTGAGAAGAAGTTTTTGGAAATGTTGGACAAGGTATTTGAGAGTTGTTTTCATAAAGTAAAGGCGTAAATAAACATTAAGAGGAATATAAACGCTAGAAATATTTCGATTCCCATGCCATACAAAATTTAAAATCGCGGGCCGTATTTGCACGAGGCAAGTAAGCGAAAAAGTGGTTTTTATTTATTTTGTGCATACTTTTATAAGAATGAAAAAAATTTAGAACATAAAAAAAGTCAAAAATAGTCTTAGCCATTAACCCTTTATATGCCGGAAGGTATTTGTATGGCTGTACATGGCAGGCCACGATTTTTTTCGCAAATTTAAAAATTAATAAAATTACATTTTTTTCAAACATATTCAAAGGATTTTATGAAGACTTACCAAATATGTACACTGCGTGTTGTTAGTGCCGCCATTTACTCAGAAAAACTCAAATTAATTTTTTACAGAATGTCAGGGTTGTCACAACTTATCATATTATTATAATGTTACAGGAATTAATATTTGGATAAATAATTTATGTATGGAAATCACGAAAATATTATTTATTATAAGAAAAGAATTTAAAATGAATATTATATAAAATTAATAGTCTTCTTCCGTGTGGTAGTTTTCAAAACACGGTTCAATGCAGAGAGCCACTTTGCACTGTTTGCACCAATATCTCGATTCTTTTCTTTGTTTTTTTGATAAACACACCACACATCTTGCCATTGCTACAGCTTTTTTCCCAGTTGGGGGTAATTTTTCCATGAAATGCCTTTCTGTGAGACGTGATGGCAATTCCACATGCCTTTTCCTCGATGAACATTTTGGGGGTACATCACGTTTATGTTCATTTATCAGTTGGCGAATCACCTCCAACTGAAACTGTGCTAGGGGCACACGTTTTCCGGATTTTTGACGGTATAGTACATGGGCATTCAGTAGCGAAAGGTCCATTAGGTGAAAGAACATTTTTTTGTACCACCTCATTGTCTTCCGCGATGAGTGTACACTCGACAAAACCATATCGGATTGGTCAACTGCACCCATGTTTTTATTGTAATCCTGAATACATTCAGGTTTTATAATTGGTTCGTTTCGGTAAGTAACTTTTCCAGTATCAGTTAGAAGAGCTGGATGAAGAGTTGTTAGCATAAATACCTCCCTTTTATCCTTCCACATTTGTGCAGAGATAGTGTCTGTATGATAGGCTTTCATTTCCCCTTTCTTTAGTTTGATGGTTAGTTTTGGCATCTCTTTTCGGTTTCTTCTTACAGTACCACATGCATTTGTTTTTCGGTCATGGAGCTTTTGAAATAACAGTGGACTAGTATACCAATTATCAATGAACAATGTATGTCCCCGATCTAAATATGGCTCCATGAGTGTCATAACTAAGCTTCCTGAAATGCCCACATGTGGATGTGTAACATATTCTGTCGTTTGTCCAGTATAAACAATAAAATTCTGAACATATCCTGTAGCACAGTCACAAATCACAAAAAATTTAATTCCAAAGCGGCTAGCTTTCGATGGAATGTATTGACGAAATGACAGTCTTCCTTTGAACAGCAGCAAACTTTCATCAATACATATATTCATGTAAGCATACATGTATTCTCCAAATTTGATTTTGAAATAGTCAACAACGAATCTAATTTTGAACATCTTATCCCCCCCTATTTGTTGAGTATTGTCACAAAAGTGAAGCATACGAAGAATCATTTGAAACCTATTTCGTGACATTGTATCTGAATATATAGGTGAATGTAGTAGGATATCTGTAGACCAGTGATCTTGTATCTTATTCCTTGAATTGCAGGCCATCAAGAGACACAAAGCCAGGAAAAGGTATAATTCTTCCTCTGTTGTATCCTTCCATTGTTTCAGTCTCCAACTCAATTCATTGCTTTGATTTTTGACAAACTGGTATTGCTTATTTGTTTCATTTGTAATAAAAGTCATCAAAGTACTGCCCATAAAAAGTTTGAAGAAATCAACTTCCCTGTTTCCAACATTTTCAATATTAGCTCCTGACCTAGAACCATCGAACACGTTTATTTTGGGAACAAAATCATCAGTTTCCCATTTGAAAACAGGCATCGATTCGTCAGTAGTAGAAAAGTCAGGGAGATCTTGTTCTTCATCATCAATATCGAATTCAAGATCACTGTCATCCGATTCAGCAGTACGGCCAGTTTCATCCATCAAATCTTCGACCAGTTGGTCATGACCAGACGTACTTTGTCCACCTTCCATTGTGGGTCGAAAGAATACAGAAATTCTACCACAGGAATAAAAAATCTCATAAACCACACACTCTAAAATCTTATAAAAACACAGAGAACACAGTACAAACTAAAAACAATGACTTATTTGCAAAAGTAATAACAATCGTGTCACACAGAAATGAAATATTCAAAAATTTGCTTATTCAAACGGCGAAATAAGTAAATCAGCAATACGTCACGCGGAGCGCGCCGAAAATATTCCACAGATTGTGTGTATGTACTCGAGTATGTGTCAACCCTGCATTAGCGGCACATATTGAACGTCACACGAAGCTTTTTTTAGATCACTGTGAAATCGATAATATCTGTAAACTGTCGTGTCATAGTATCTCAACACCCTAACAATAGATGGCTCTGTGTGTTCCATATTTTAGATTGCTCCAAAGATTTGACTTTGGCGGGAAAAAATGGATTATAAAACAGCGCGTTTACGCGCTGATTTTGTATGGCCGGCCTTGCGAACACGGCTATACAGAGCGCGTAAACGCGCTTATGGCAGAGAAGCGGTTAAGGGGTATCTTTTAAAAATTGTTTCTTATATTTACTTCATAGTTAAGTCATGAAAAAAATTTTTTTTAGTGGTTTACGCTTATATTTTTTGTTATATAAATAATAATTTTATTGTAATTCCAATTCATAGAAAAGCTAGTAAAAGCTTCAATTTATCCGTAGCATATTTTTTGATGTTCATAATGTAAACCAATTCGTCATAAAGATTAATCTAAATAGGATTTCGCGTATAACTTCATCTTAACTCGGTTTTAGGTCCTGTTTATTTTAATAACAAGGAATTTAAAACCGGTTGTACAGAACCAAGCAACGTGGAGTCAACGTCCGCACCCCACCGTGGCGGGGCGGTAACTAATACAAAATATGCATGTAGTCCTTATGCGGAAGGCGTAAGGTTTAATTCTCAAATTCTTTACAAATATTTAAATGTTTTCCGATTATTTTTTAGAGAACTTAATTTGCCACATTATATAATGAAACTTTATCTAAAAATGGATTCATTAGTAGATTTTGGCACAAAGAATTTTTATAGGCCTGATACTTTATTTTTTTCCAGACTTATAAAAGGACTTATTAAAAAATTACTCAATTATTTCCAAGGCCAAGAGATGTGTTCTACTCGCAGTATTTAATTGAAGCATCTATAATTTTTCTACGCGATCAAATTTTCAAACCAAAATCACATGATTTTGTATGATTTTTTATTATTTCGCATGGATTTATACTAACAGCATCAAAGCTTGCCATCTAAATTCTGTTTCATTGATGTTAAACATATCAATGAAGTGATTCTATTTAACAACAAGATAGCTCTCACCACTGGCGTGACAAGCCGGGAACAGTCTATGCTACACTTACTTTCTGAACATGCCTCGTAACATAAATATAAATATAGAATAATTTAAATGAAGTAATCGCGGTGCTAACCATTCGTAAGGAGAGAAGCGCGCCATGACGAAGAGCGTAAAGGAGACCAGGATGTAGGCGGCCAGCACGTACAGCCAGATCTCTATGGCCAGCGGGTTCAGGAAGCTGAACAGGCGCGTGGGCTGCGACGTGGGCGCCTGCGATACGCAAAACACAATCAATCAATTAAAACTTTTTACAGTAGTTCAACCAACTAATTTACAATCATTAAATCAATCAAACCAATCACAAACGAGAAAGCGAGATGCAGAACATAGCAACTCATAAGTATGAGAAGGACATCCTACTGGTAGTCTCGTATACGACGCAACTTTTATATTTTTAAACATAGTCCGATCCTATAACTGTTTTCAGAAATGATTTTAGATTTCCAGGGCCAAAAGCTTCATCATGATTTATATTTGGGATATTATGCCGTGTTGCGCTTCCTCCTTCTTTAGCCAACGTTTCGGACAGCATTGCAGTGCATGCTTACGTATACAAATATGATACCACGTTGCCAGTTCCAATCCTTTACGGGCTAGCATTACAGCTTAGTTTAAAATGGTTTAGTGTTTAGTTTTGGTGTAGCTGTCAAATACCAGATAAACTACTGAGCTTACCCCTGTCACCTCTATTAATCCCTAAGGTCTCAGGCATATTGCTTGCTGAGGATTGGTTTGTACTACGTCCACAAAAACTCTTATTGAAAAATAAAACTTTTTGAGTTTCAAAAAATTATATTTTTGTTTCCTGTATTTCAAACTAATTGTAATAAATATTTTTAAAAAATACAAGGGTTAATCTACCTACAAGTAAAAAAACAACATATTTGGTTGAATTTTTAACGAACTAACATGTACTTCAAATTACCGCGTAAAAAAAACCTAAAAATACAGGAGTACAAACCAATCCTCAGCAAGCGATATGTTGTCAGAATGTAAAAATATTTCCGCTTTGCAATAAAATCCAAATAAGCGATATTTCCGAATGTAATCGAAAACTCAAGTTCTATCTATTAGACCAGTGTTCCGCAAAGTGTGTGCCGCGGCACAGTGGTGTGTCGTGGTCGTGAGCTGGTGTGTCTCATCGCAATGCTACGTTGTGGCAAGGTAAAATTGCGACGCTGCACCGGCTTAGGCGATACGACTATCGGATCGGTAATAAAACAGGCCAGGCGGACATTCGCTCATTTAAATGAGCTCAACCAAAAAAGGAAGGCAAGAATTCTAATTGTATAATTTAAATTAGCTAGGGCTCACACCTCTCCAGACATTTCGATTTGTTGGTTTGTGTAAAGTTAATAAATTAACAAAAGAAATTATCAATAGATGTCAGGAGACGCAAACTCCCTTCAGACAAGACCGCTATAAAAGACCTAGGTTTAGGTTTTATCTCTCTCTTCTCTTCTCAACAGCCAGCCTTCTTAAATAAGTAAAAGTAAAATCCTTGGTCTGTCTTGGGTAGTTTGGGTCTCCGAAATTATTCACAATGTAATTGGGAATAAAGCAAAATAAAATGTCACGAGTCCTTTGAAAGTTTCCTGAAGCTGCCTTATTATTTTACGAAGTTCCTTCCTCCAAAACAAAACACTAATACTTTAACGTCATCAGATAAGATTGAAAGCTTTCGTGTTTAGTTGGTGTTATGGATCAGCCACGTCCATTGATATATAGTAACGAAATGTTCCCAAATGTTACGGCTGCCGATTCAATAAAAAAAGTGCAGGCTTTGATAGTGAAACACTCTAAGCATAGGCTAGCGAAACACAGCAGAAAAAATGAACTTGTATTTTCCTAAGTGTGACCTGCAACCTATGAACTGGGTTCGAAATCCATTCTCAGATAGCATTTTCCTTGGATACTTACCAATAAACGAGCAGGAAGAATTCTGAAGATAAAATCAGACATTAAAAGTAAAAAAATTCCGAAACAGAGCTAGCACATTTTTGACTATGCATAAAAAATGAGTATCCACTTTCCAGTGCTTTCAAAGCGTGCTATTGCAAATATCGTACCATTTTCCACGATCTATTTATGCAAATTGGGGTTTTCAACTCCAACTACGATAAAAAAAGAGAACGCCTGAGGACTATCGAAGAAGAGATAAGAGAAGCATTATCAACGATTGCTCCAAATTTTGATCGCCTGTGCTCAGTTAAGCAGGCTCATTTTTCTCATTAAACATGTTTTCATATTAAATTGATTTTAATAATGAATATTAAATAAACGTTGTTTTTTTCTTTGGTGTTCTGTTATGAAAATTATTTATACCTAAAATGACTTTCCTACCAAACCGTACGTAGGTACGGTCTTAATTTTTTTTTTTTAATCACTCGATTGTCTATGGGATATTACACGGGCAACAATGAGTTTCTTCCGCAAGGTGGCCACTTCCTGTCAGAGCCTGCACCGGGCAACAGACTCTGACGAGACGTCAATCATTGTGCCATGATTAAATTTTAAATAAAGTGTGTTGTGATATAGTAACACGTAATATATTTTCCATCCGCGTTCGCGGACCCGATATTGCAATAAGTTGCGCGAAAGTGTTTCGCAAGACGCGATGTTTTAACCGCGTGATTTTGTGGGCCGGTCGGCCATATCTGAGATAGAAGATAATAATCCAGGCAATCGGGCTGATAACCCTCGTCATCCGCAGCCCAGGATAGCTGGGAGCTGTTCTCAAATATAATTGCGTCGAGCGCCCGGTGTATTTTCGGGATAATTCCACGCCCTGGACGCCACGTCAAACTTGTGGGGGGGCATCCACACTCTAGCGGTCCCTCATCAGCCCTGTGGGGGCATCCACACGCTAGCGGTCCCTCATCAGCCCTGTGGGGGCATCCACTGGACCCGCCGGGATCGGACGATCCCCGAGACGACGCCATCCGGAGAGCTGGCCCTGCCTAGGCCCGACCTACCGCCCAGAGGACCGCATGGATCCCTTCCCGAGAGATAATCCCGCTTCGTTCGCGACGTCTAGCTAGCTAGCTTATTTCAGTATGGTCTGTTATGGGGGTAAGAATCTCTAACATTGTTTGTAAAATTGTATCATAACAAGTGCAATATACGCTCTTTTTGTTTCTCAAGAAACTCGATCTTTGATTTATAAGACACCCCAGTTATCAAGGTAAAATCACCCTTTCCCCACGGCGCTGAGATAGTGTCTCAAATCTGAGCTACGCCTGATACACCTAACCTCCAAAACGTAAGTATTCATAGTATTAAATTTGAATGTAACAGTTCCTCCAAATTTTTTTGTTTTGGTAGGTGTACCTTGATCACCAAAAGTTTGCGGAACACTGTATTAGACAAATGTATTAGGGGCCATCCATAAATTAAGTCACACGAATTTCATGATTTTTTGACCCCCTCTGTCCCTGACACATCCTCACATTTGTGAGACCCCCCCCCCCCCCTAGTGTGGCGTCACATATTTTGCAATTTTACAATAGTTTTTCTATATAAATTAGATTTTTTACATTTGATTTGAATATAAAGCGTGGTGTTTTTTCTTTCTAATACTGTTTACATCATATTTCTAATCATGATAGTAAGGGAGACAACGATTTCGATGAGACCTATGTGAGTCGTTCCGAAAAGCGAACAAATTGGCCTAAGGGGTGAAGTTTAAGTGACATATGAACGTGGATGAGGCCTCACCTTGAACAGAATGCCGATTCCCAGGTTCATGAACGGCTTGGTGAAGTCGATGACCGTCTCGCGGGCATAGTTAATGGTCATTGAAGCCACGGCCAAGTCTGCTTTCTGAAAATCAATTGCAATTACATTTAAAAATAAGTTTTTTTTTTTAAATAAATTATAACTAAGTAGCGCAGATCTGTGAAAAATCAGCGGACAGTCCGATTCTCGATAAATCAGTTCCAATTTTGAAAAGAGCAATTAAAATAATTATCTGTTAAAATATTACATTATAGGTAAATAAGTATTCAAATAAAAAATTAATAGTTATTTTAAACTTTTAGAAAAAGGGAACAGGTGTTCTATAAAAACATATATTTTTTTTACATTAGCTCCACCCAGGATAATGATTTCCCTCAGGGCCTCTGTCTGTGTGGAGGGTCTTTTTAAGGAAAGTAAAGGAAGTTCTCATAAGGAAAAGAAGGGTGGGTAGGAATATGTCTGTAGGTCAGTCAGTGTCCAGGAGTATCAGCAGATCAGTGTCCAGAAGTGAGAGATGTGTGAATTCATCCCTTTAATTGCGGTGCTTCCCTCAACCAGTCACTCTCGATCCGGCCCGCCACGCAGCAGGTGGGCTGACGTATCTACCGCCAAGACCCGGGCAAACCTTACCCCATGATCCCGGGCACCTGTGCTAAGTCACTAAATATAGCAAACCACTTGGAGTGACCTACGGCAGACGTGGTTATCCAATAAATGGTTCCCGGGAAGGCAGTACCCGTTAGGGTGGGTCACGACTGTATGGGGAATTTTTCTTGTTTTGATTTGTCTAATAGTGATAAAAGGGTGTTAAACGGAGATATAAAATCACATAATTTTTTAAATAATATTTGAATATCATCTTCTTCCTCCGGATTGAATTTGAAATTTCACTTAATAGAGAAAAACCCACCCTTGTTAAATCTTTAAAAAATGTTAGACAAACCACTAAAAAGAACTATTTTTTAATAAAACACGAAAAAGAGGGAAAATTTATATTTATTTATCAAAAAATATATTTGAATATAATTCAAATTATCTCAAGGCAGTGTATTCAAATATCAGCAAAATCCTTCTTACTCTCAAATTTCCGTATAATTTTGCGAGACTAAATTTTCGGACTTTTTGTAAATGATTTCATCAAAATATATTACATTTGCTATGGAAGATTACAAAAAATATGGTTTGGTAAAAAAAAAATTTTTTTTCAAAAAAATATTAAAATTTTCAAAACTTTGAAGTGAATCCGGAGGAAGAAGATCGTATCAGAAATTTGAAAAATTTTAAACACATTGTTTTGAACCCATTTGGCACCCTTTTATCGCTCTTAGAATTTAAAAATAACATTTTTTGTTAAATTACCCACCTTATGGGTATGGGTATACCCGCCTCTGAAATTGTCCCAAATCACATATAAATAAAATCGGATAAGGTTATCCGAGACACTATCTAAGTTTCAAATAAATTTGTTCGAATAACTTTGTAATCATTCTAAAAGAGAGCTGCCAAAAATATGGGTAAAATTAGTCGAGGATTATATTGTCAATTCTGAATTTGAAATATGAGATGAAAAAAATGGCAATGGCCGAGTTGGTTGGTTAAGGCGCTGCGTCCTGGTAAGACTGATTCTGGGTCCGTGTCCCAGTTTCGACTGATACCTTTGTATTTTTCCGTGTCTTGTTCTGTTTCATGATTTGTTTAGATTTATTAGTATTATCTTCTGTGTGTCCTGACTGCACCGGTGCCGAAGGGATCAATGACCGTTTCCTTGGAACATCTTCCATTGTAATGCTAGTAGAACAAGGGCAGTATACCTATAATATGATGCCTGTGTTCTAAAGAATGCAATCTGTTCGTCTACCAAAGTGATTGCCTGTTTCTGCACCAAGTCAAGTCAAGTCAAGGGTTTGTTTCAGGTATTTTGAAGATCCAGACCGCAATAAGGAACTCCAGCGAAAAATATTATGGCTTTAAAAAAATATGTTCATAAAGACCAATATACGCTGATTCTGAATATATAAGTTTTATTACATAATATTTAACGTAGAGTTTTTTAAAAAAATATTAAAAAGTCCATTTTAAAACGTGTCATTAAAACACCCTATTGGTGGATTTTGGCGGCGTGACGTCACCGCGCCGCGTCACCTGGGTCAAAGTTGTACAGAAATCAATAGAAATGTAATACGCAAGCCGTTCGGCATTCCGTTTTATTGGTTTATAGAGAATTGGACGTATAATAGTTTTTGTTTTTATTGAAACATTATTTAGGCCTAAATAATTCAGTATCAAAAATAAAGTATCTCTATTAGTTTATCTATATTATTTAAAATATTCAAAAGCTTTAACTGTACAAAAAACGATTGTATTGCCCAGTAATGTCTATGAAAACGCTCCAATGCTGAAATTCAAAATGGCGGGAGTCGAACAACTGATTCCCGTTCCCTACAAGATTCATACTTCGGTTAGTCATGATGACGTCACACTAGATTCGGTGGTTTTCGGAGGATCTTGAAAAATTAAAACTTTGACATTTATTTTAACTATCAAAACTAACTATAAAAATAAAAATAAATATGCAGTTATTTAAGTTAGAAGGTCATTATTCATAAAAAAAAATAAAAAAAATTGGACTGGAATTCTCTATTGTACCATTAATTATAAATAATAACTGGTTAGACATGTGTATTACCTGGTCCATCAGTTCCCGGACTATCCCGTTCCACTGGTTGGTCTCCGGATGCAGGTCCCCGTACATGTTGTCCGGCACCAGGCGCAGCGTGTAGGAGAAGCCCACCTTGGCCGCTATCCTTACCAGCAGGTCGATGCAGAAACCTTCATAGCGGTCGTTTCCCTGCAGGTTCCATCCCTCCTTCACCATCACGTATGGCTCTTCCTGGACACACCAATTAAATAACTTTACTGAAAGAAATTTGCATCCGTTACTAAAGAATGTCAACCCTATTGTTACCCTCGTAAAACACTTTCAACTATCTGACATTTTTTTCATCATCAAAGATAGATCCCGCAAGAGTATTGGCACATTGCTAGTCAATCCAAGGGAGCCTGCCATGCCTCAATACAAAAGACTATCCCATCAAAACCATGTTTTTAACAATTCCACAATTTTTCCAAAAAAGAAATTTCCTCACTTATTCAAATGAAAATTGGAGATTGTTCTGTTCCTTCTCACTTGTTAAAATTCAAGTCTTTGACTCCCCAGATTGTACATTCTGTGGTCTAGAAGTGGGAACTTAAGATCGTATATATTTTGGTTATCCCTCTATAAATAAATATCCTCTCTTCCATCAAGCGTCATCTAAAATTGCTTCCACCCCATTCAATATCTCATTTCTTCTAAACTCTTCAATATAATTTTTAAATTTTGCCCATTTCAATAAAATTTGAAAACCAGAAAAATTTGTAAAAGAAAAACTAAAGAATACATGTTCAGAATAAACAGTTTACATAGTATATGCTATTACATTGTATATGCAATTTATAAAGATGAATAAAGCATCTAAGACGCAATCAATTTGTTCTGTTCGATGTTTGAGAAATAAAAATGGTTGATTTATGAAAAGAGTCATCGTGAACTACCGTTTAGCGTAAAAAACTAAATGCTGACTGCAAATGCATGTTTAGGTAAGTATTTCAATTCAAAATTGCCAAATTATTAATATTTTTTAGTAATTGATTGGCGTTTGACGTTCCGGATTGTGAATTCGCGGATAGATCCGCCAGTGTTGTCAGCGTATATCGAATTGTTATTTATTCCCTGCCAATATCGGTCCTGCTATCAATAGTGAAACTGTGCTAGGGATATCGATATAAAATCATAGGAAGTTACGCCTATCGATCCAATATTGTAAAGTTATCGATTTCACCATGCCAGAGCCCCAGAAGCAGGACTGGCGGATGTTTCTGTCCAAATCGCGTCCAAGGTCCAAGATCACAATCGTAGCGATTTCTAAAATGATCCGTCGTGTTTCAATCGAGAGAACCGCCCAATGCTCTGGGCTGCTACACCAAGAATGACCCGCTTTCTTTTCAAATAGGAGGAACTCCAGTGAAAAATATTATGGCTTTAAAAAAATATGTTCATATACGCCGATTCTGAATATATAAGTTTTATTAAATAATATTTAACATGGAGTTTTAAAAATATTATTAAAAAGTCCATTTTAAAAGGCGTCATGAGAAAACCCTGTCAAGTTGGTATTATTGAATTTGTGAGGCGTGACGTCACCGCGTCCATAATTCTCCAGTCACCATGAATTGAAAATTATGACAAGCCTTCAACATTACGTGTTATTGGTTTATAAAGATTTAGACATATAAGAGTTATTGTTTTTATTGAAACATTATTTAGGCCTAAATAATTCAGTATCAAAAATAGAGTATCTCTATTAGTTTATCTATATTATTTAAAATATTCAAAAACTTTAACTGTCTAAAAACATCCTTTAACCTGTCAAATGCCTCACATATTTCGAAAAACTGCGCGGAAATTACCTTCCTGACTTTTGCTCAAATACCCGTATAAAAACAAAGAAATTGTTTTTTTTTAGATTGTTTTCTGTTTGACAGATAATGTTTCTTATTATTCATATATATTACATAATTATTTCTTTGCAAGTTTTCCCAGAATATCTAACTTTAAAAAAAAATGTATAAAAATTTTCCTACAAAAAAAAAAAAATATATCCATACAAAAATGAACTAATTATTTTATTTCTACACAAACCTGAATAGACACCCTACGTGAAAAAAAACAATCCGAAGGTGTTTTTGAAGATATAATGACATTGATACTTCTTTGAAAATGTAAAATATTTTCATTTTATCAAAAAAAATTCAAACGCCAAGTGTGCACTTTAGAATTTTTTTGTGACGCATTTCATAAGTTTATTATAACAATTCTTTCAGATTTTGGTAGTTTATACAACTGTTGTTTTTAATAATATTATTTTGTAATAGAAACCCGTAAATAGATAATGCTAAAAATATAATTGTTCATTATGACGTAAAAAATTTGACATTTCTACGACAATCTTACGAAGCTAACTTTAGTAACTTTTCTTTTGTGAAATGTTATAAAAATTACATCAAAATGATGTAAATAAAACTATCTTTCTGATGATATCTCAAATCTATTCTTTCCATAATGAATTTATATAAAAAACAATGAAAGTATGTACAGTTTACCTTACCAAATTCTGCCACTTTGTGGCATCGATATGAACTGACTTCATCCAAGATGGCCGCCGTGGCCTTATACAGATAAGGTCCATAGTACAGGGTGACACAATCATGACAATATAAATAAAATTTGCTTATATTTTTAATTATATTTATTTTAATTTTATGTACAATGAAAATACGTGAAATACATTTTTTTAAATTCAGATACTGTGTGGTTCAGTAAAAATAAAAGTTCAAGATATTTTTTTCATCATACTGTTTTCAGTTTTATAATACATGAAACACGTTTTTCAAACTTTGGTCGAGAGGTAAGGCTCCGGACTACGAGAAAAATCATTTTACACATACATAAATTTATTATTATAATATTCAAATTTTTAGACATTGTTTCTGTCCTCAACAAAAGTGGAAGATACAATGAATGGACACGAAACTTCAAAGATGCACAATGCACTTGTTTCAGTAAACATTTTTATTCAATAAATAATAAAAACCATAAATGACAACAACCAGTATCAAATTACAATCACAGATAACAAAATCCAAGTAACGAACGCAATACCCATTCAACAAATAACAAAAAGTAAGCCTCCGGACTATGAAAAAAATCATTTTACACATACATAAATTTATTATTATAATATGTATTCAAATTTTTAGATATTGTTTCTGTCCTCCACAAAAGTGGAAGATAAAATGAATGGACACGAAACTTCAACCGATGCAAAGACGCACTTGTTTCAGTAAACATTTGTATTCAAATGATGCACAAATACCCATGCAATAAATAATAAAAACCATAAATGACAACAACCAGTATCAAATTACAATCACAAATAACAAAATCCAAGTAACGAATGCAACACCCATTCAACAAATAACAAAAACCATAAATAACAAAACCCATAAAACCATAAAACCCAAAATAACATGATAACGAACAACATAAAAAAACACCGATCCAACAAATAGCGGCACGCTCCCTGAACTGTAATTGTGGGACTGCCACTATTAGGTATAATGAATTTCCTCTTCATGGCAATTTTTTAGGTTTTGTAACAAAAAATAAAAAAAGGTAATCTAAATTGTAAAAAAAACGATTTGAAAATAAAAAAAAAATGGAAAAAAAATTATAAATGTTCTAATTTGTGGTAATCCATAAAACACCCAATGCAAAGGAAAACTTTGCACTGGTAGCACACCGTACTAACATCCTTTCGTTTTTTACGTATTGTGCACAGTACGCACCTTTTGCGAATGCGTCGATTCCCACTGTTCATGTCAATGGATTCTTTTGGATAATGGTCAAGTGCATGATTTAATCTTGGATCCACGGGAAGAGCGTGTTCGGCAGAGTAAGTCCACGGTCTGGGTACAGTCAAAGAGGGATAGTGACGCGCTAAAATCTCAGATGCCAATTGCTTCCTGAATACACGATGAAGAATTGGCTTACCTGGGTCTTCTTGGTGAAGGTGCCTAAAAATCACCATGCTATTCAAGACGCTGACATTGAGCAGGCGACGAAATACCTTAATGTACCATTTGTTACCCCGCGTCCTCTCCATGCGGTAAGAGGATAACAGCGAATCTTTGTTATCCACTCCCCCCATGAAGCGATTGTATTGGACCACAGATAGAGGCATTTGGTATTTCTCTAACCCTCTTTGACCTTCGACCGTGTCGGTGTTGTGGTAGGTAGACACCATGGTGACAATTTTAATGTCATTCCAAGCAACGACTGACATGTCACCACAGTGTCTGCCAATAATGGTATGCCGTGGCACTCTCTTCTTCATGTCCTTAACAATATCAGGTACCATCTTTCGGTTGCGATTGAGGGTACCGATAAGATCGGTATTCCTCTGTTTCAGGTACCTAGTCAATGGCATGCTATTATAAAAATTGTCCATGTAGAGGCAGTACCCTTTGTCAAAGAGCCCCTCCATGAGTTTGAGTACAACTTTAGAAGTTTTACTAGAAAACCCAAGATGGTTCTCTTCGACTTCTGTATTCTTCCCTGCATACATTATAAAGCGGTACAAATACCCTGTTGCCGATTCGCACAGCTCGTAGGTCTTAATGCCGAACCGAGCCGCCTTAGTTCGGATGCACTGCTTGAACCCTAGGCGACCCTTCCAGAGCAACAGGGACTCGTCTATGCTAATGTCTTCATGGGGAGTATACAGACTGGAAAACTTTTCATTCATCATATCCAATAGTGGTTTAACTTTTGCAAGCTTGTTTTGGTAACCGACTCTAGAAATTTTATCACTATCAACAAAGTGTAGGAACCGAATTATCAGAAGAAACCTATTACGAGACATTATAGATCTGAATTTAGGCATCTCTAAAATGTCTGTTGTCCAGTATTCTGATAAGCAGGCTCTGTAACATATGGACATGTACATAAACAAAGCGAAAACTACGTACAGTTCAGGGACCGTAACATCCTGCCACCCCTTCAACCTGGAGTGGGTGGACAGATTCAAAAGACCATCCTCGGTATTCACTTCGTCCAGTGCGCTCCATGCATACTTATTCGTCTGCTCCACGATATAGGTCATGGTTTCCATGTCCCATATTTTGGAGAAGACATCATATGGAGATGTAGCGACTGACGGAGGGAACACCTCTGCTGATGGGCCAGGCTGAAGGACGGCAAAATGCTCACGCTGGCCCGGGAATGTGGAGAAATCTTCGGACCAGGCGAAGACCTGCTCCTCCGGGTTTTCCTCTTCCTCCTCCTCCAACGGCTCCAACTCGTCCTCAGGTACCCCTGCTTCCACCAACGGTGGAAGCTCATCGCCTTCGAGCCAGTCGTCTTCAGTAAAATCAATATACTCGAACTCGATGCCGGGTGCCTATAGACAGAAAGAAAATAAAAAATTTATATAGCTATGTAAAGCGCCCTTGAGATAATGCAAGACAAAAATGGCACTGTAGAAGTTAGCCAAGTGTTATTATAATTACCTGAGTCGTCGGAGCCAGATACGTGGAGGATGTTGAGGGTGTCAGATCGGGCTCTGCATTATCCACGTGGATGGTCCTCGCCCGCCTCCCCCCAGGAAGCTGAAACTATAAACATTAATTGTTACACTAATTTCTCTCAATTTTGGAAAGGACGGCGTACAACCATCCTAATAGAACTATTACTAATACACAACATACCGTAGCGAGGACCCCACACCCTTCCGTCACCTTTCGTTTTTTGACAATTCGTCGGTCTGCCATTCTATAACAATAGAAACAATCATGTATATCACATCATATAATCATCAATACGCTTGTATTTATAAATATTTTACAATTTTTGAAGAAAGTTCTTCGAAAGAAAAACTTCGTAATTTTTCTTTTCTTCATAATATAATATAAACAAAAAAAAAATTTTAGCATACCTAACTGATATTATTTTGTGATATTTATTACTATTTATGAATAATTGAAAAATTTATAAACATTGAAAAATTAATTATAAAAAACAATTATTATAATTATAACGTATTATCGTATCCACCCAGTATGATCTTGTAAAAACGTTCATGAATAATTCAAATTCGACACATTACCACGAGAGGGCAGCACAGGTGTTCATAATTCCAAGAATCGTCCGTTCACGCATACATTCAAAGAACAACCAATACACGTGAGCGATCGGCCGGCGTGGTTCATTTATTTATTTAGAATATTTTTACTAAATATTGATGAAACAAAGGCTTTGATACATAATCTAAATAGATTTCTCTACATAATGATGTACAAATCTTTATAACATTACGCTATTTACACGTAAACATCAACCTACAAAGTCAAAAATTTTTATTTAGCCGTATTTGAAGTGCCTGTGGCCCGGAATTTCATTTTTCGTAAAATAAAAACTAAATATGAACAGATCAAAGGCGTTGATATATTATCTCAATTGATTTTTCTACCAAATGAAAGACAAAACATTGCAAACTATACGAAATATCACACACAAAACTGAAGACAAAACTAAAAACTTTGTCGAACAAAAAATGGCATTTACTTTGACGTAATATATTGTCGGTATATTTTCACTTACCGTATTTTATATTTACTGTAACACATTCTATAGACAATAAACTATACGTATAAACAACTTTACTTACGTTTATTTGTTGAATTTGATTAATTTCG
Source organism: Glyphotaelius pellucidus (assembly GCA_936435175.1). NCBI lineage: Eukaryota > Metazoa > Arthropoda > Insecta > Trichoptera > Limnephilidae > Glyphotaelius > Glyphotaelius pellucidus. Next base: position 12,627,968 of record OW386563.1, read on the forward strand.
GAGCTTTTTCTGTAGCTGTTACGCACTGTATTTACTTTATCGTCGGCGGTTGAAAAGGACGCTTCAAGAAGCCATAGAAAAATTCAAAACAATTATTTGGAAGGGACTAGACGTACTGTAGGTTCTGGCATCGTGAAGTAAGAGAATAGCGCAAGCGATTCTGACCTTGTCTTTCATACGTTTTCTTTATAATAAAGGGTGAAAATCGCATCTCAAAATTTTTACTTTTAATTTTATTATTCGGCTGTAGAGTGCGCACATGTGCGCGAACGGCACACGACTTGTTAATGCCTGTCGCAGTGCTCCAATTCTGATTTTCAAAATGGCCGGCGACTAACAGCTGATTTGAGTTGCCTACAAATTTGATGCTTCGATTTCCACAATATTGATTTCGATTCGTAAAGCTAAAAAAATAATAATTTCAAACAATTTTTATACCACTATCCCGTAATAATATTGAAAAATATAATAATATAATAAATAAATAATTCCACCTAAATAACGTTTTACTTATTGAATAGTCTCATAGCTTCTTCCATACAAAATGACAACATCTGACACCTGTTGAAAATAACCAAAGCTTTTTGGTCATGATGACGTCACACTGGATACGGTGGTTTTGGGGGATCTTGAAAAATTAAAACTTTGACATTTATTTTAACTATTAAAACTAACTATAGAAATAAAAATAAATATGCAGTTATTTAAGTTAGAAGATCACTATTCATTTAAAAAAAATAAAAAATTAGATTGGAGTTCTCTATTGTGAAAGAGCAAGAACTGGAGGTGCCACACACCTAGACCATAAATAAAGTGTATCTAAAAGTGTGTACTGACCTTGTTACAAATACTTTTATGTAACAATGATTACCTCTCTAGTGACGACCACCAGCGTGAAGTTAGGCCCAGTCTGGTGCGTGAAGGCGCCCGGGTCGCTGAGCGTTAGTCCCGCCCCGGGGGCCCAGGAACCCACGGGCTCCAGGCTGGCCCCGTGCAGGCGGAGCAGGCTGAGCCGCACGCCAGTCCGCCGCCCCTCCGTGAACTCGATGGGGCCCGTCAGGCCGTGGGCAGACACCTGCAAACGCAATCGTGCATCACAAAACAGACCGAGACAAAATAAAACATTGAAGAAGATAAAATAAACTGATGAAAATAAATTTATAACTAGGCTGACTAGAAATTTCAACAATATTAAGGGGCATTTCACCAATCTCCTCACAGACAATCCATACGATAACAAACATTTTCGATTTATTAACACATTGTCATCGGGACACGGCATTTGCCGTTTTTGTCGACTGTCGGTTTTTGGCGGGAAACGGCATTATACGGGTTCGTTATCAGCGTGAAATAAAATGCCTTGAAGGGTAATTTGCTACCTGGGTGCTAGGCGACAGTCTGTCGAGGTTATTTGAGATGCCTTGTCCGGATTGGCTAGTGTGCCGCTTGTAAAGGCGTCGCCAGAAATCTAGAGTTTTTATGCGATCTCAATCTCCAGTTTAGTTTGAGTCATTTGAGTATTGAACTATTTTTCATACCGCTCGCACTGTTTTGTTTAGCATTGTATAGGAAGTTATCCCTACAAAAATGTCTTTGGTATTTTTTTGTATTTTGTTTTATTATGTACAGTTATATCATGTTGCCAAAGTTTTGTAAGGAAAAGTGACAACCGAATGTGTAATCAAAGCAATTATAATTTATTTTTGATGATAAAATGTCATATATGATTTTTTTGAAAATTTCAATGGAAAATATTATTTGGTTTAAAAATTGTGTCAATTTTAAGAAATCGATGTATTTTTGCGCTAATCGCGAAAAACACCCGCTAAAAGCTATAGTCTATTGTTCGAAGCTCCCGAATACAATGTGTTAACAAAATTTATTTATTTAAAAAGTCTGAGTTTACCATTTGGTACTTGAATCTATGAATAGTAGCTATATATATAGGCTAAGTTAGCCTAGTTTTTTACCTGTTGCGAGTATTTATTTGTTAATTTATTAATATTCCTTATCACGCGGATAAGCTATCAGGAGGATGATGAAATACCCCCCAAGTGTATTAAACTGTTATATTTTACCTTTGTTAGAAGTCAACTTGAGTACAATTCTCTTGTCTGGAACCCACATTATAGTATTCATGTACAAGCTATTGAAAGAATACCAAATAATTTCTTAAGTTCTAAAGTTTAAAAAGAGTTTTCCAGCAATTTTGTTGAACTACAACACTCTTTTAAATGATATGAAAATTCTTAAATTGTCAGACAGAAGGATTTTCACTGATTTTCAAAGGCACGCAAATATTTTAAGTTTTATTACGCGATCTTTTGCTGAAATTGCATAATTCTTCGGTGAGTGGAGTTGAATGCGGGTGGAGGGCACTTTTGTAGAACGCGATAATGGCAAGTGGGGAGACTTACAGAGCTGATGTAGTTGTAGAGGGTGAGGCCGTCGTCCCAGGGATTGGCCGCATCGCACGACAGGTTGGCGGGGCGCAGCGGGGCCTGCAGCGCGGCCAGACCCAGTGCCAACACGTGCACAGCGTCATACACCAGCGCAGGACCCGTCTGCAACATTAGTGCAATTGTTGACAATAAAACCAAAAATTAATACACGCATTTATTTTATTAGACAAATGTATTAAAAACCTGTAAACTCGTTGTTTCATGTAAAGATAATTAATAAAAAATTCACCAAATTTCATCATTTTTTTATAATTTGCGGTCGTAAACTTTGTTTTTATAAAGGGGTGCATTTTAATAACGCTGTGGTTAACTCTTAGATTTGAATATAAAGCGTGGTGTTTTCTCTTTTTAATGCCGTTTATATCATATCTCTCACCATGATAGTAAGGGCGATACAATGATTTCTATGAGACCTGTATGAGTTGTTCCAAAAACCTAACAAATTAGCCTGACGGGTTATAAAAATGGGAAAAAAACTATTGCAGTTATTGGAAATGGAAAATAATGTGTTTTAATAGCTATTTTCCCACTTTCCTGGTTAAATAAAATTAACAATTTCATCTTCCAGCAGCAGGTAGACACAGTAATTACTATAGGACACAGTAGGTAGACGCAGTAAGTCCTTTACGACACAGCAGATAGACACAGTAAGTCCTGTAGGACACAGCAGGTACACGGTTAAGTCCTATAGGATTAGGGATTGCAATCCCGCAGCTCGGGATTACTCAATCCCACGCGGGATCCCGCATCTTTGAAATTATGTTATAAAATCAAATTGAAACTGCAGATTTTTGTGTAAAAATCAACTTGTATTAAACATTTCTTAGATTTAGGGCGGCTTGCACCAAAAGTTAAATTTGGTTTAAATATCAAGTTAAACACATTATTTGATTTAAGTCGACTTGACGTCTTGCACCACAAAATTTAAGTCGTTAAATGCATTTAAAGAACTGTCAAAGTTAAATACCCAAAAGGGGCCGTTTAACTGAGTTAAACATGTTTAGCGAACAAGTTCTGTCTTTGATTTCGGATTGTCTAACTAATATTAATGAAATCTGTCTCATTTATTAATTTGTATTCACGATGGACATTTGGGTTTTATATTCTGACTTCTGACGTCGACGAAGAAATTGTAGACCATTTAAAGTGAGGGAAATAAATTTATTTGATGCACTCCGTAGTTTAAAACAATCTTTGTAAAAGAAATAATAAAAAAAATATTCAGATAATTGTTTTATTTTTAAACTAGCTTTTCCCAGCGGCTTCGCTCGCATGGTATTACGGGAAATTACTGTAGCGCTTGCACTTATCAATTGTCTCCCCCCCACCCCACCCCCATCCGCATTCCATATATTCATTCCCTTACATTCAGTTTTCAAACATCTCGCCTACCACCTAAATTTCATAATGCTATAGCTCAAAGAAAAAAAGAATTACTTATCCAATTTTGTTCATTCATTCGGAATTTATGCGCTTACAAACATTTCGGATGTTTATTTTTATTTAAATATTTGGAAGTTCGTTAATATAATAAAAAAATACTCTATTTATCATTCAGTCTTTATAATCGTTATGAATTATATTTTTAATATAGGAACTCTTATCTGACATTTATTCCAAGCTTGTCCAAAAAAAAAAACGAATTCTAATATTTGAATTTTCTGCAGTAGTAGCTGACCAGTAGACTGAGTACCTACCAGCATAGAGCCCAAAAATATATCAACATTGTTTCCATGGAAAAGATTTTTTTCTGACGTTAGCATAAACTCGCTTTTGTTAGCGACAGAAAACATATAACAAATATAATATATTAATATTAATAATTTCATAATGCCAGAGCTTACCATCATATACAACCTGTAGTCTGCGCATATAATTTAGCTTTATATTGGTGAAAGAATTATTAAAGTCTTTATATTGTGTTATGCGTGAAAAGGTCATAAACAAACTCGAGCAGTTTCGCATTTATAATATTAGTATGGATTTAACAATAAAATCTCTTTTTGCCTCATTTCATAGTTATGTTTGTTCCTTTTATTTTTTCTTCCAATTCTAGATCATTCATTTGTTTCTTGTACTCAATTTCTATTTGTAGTGACTATTTGTTGTTCCTAGTTGAATCAACTCCATTACTTTCAAAAACAAAAATTGTACCTCCTTCAAAAAGTTAGGAGCTCTCGCTCGGGATTTAATTGTTTGGGCACTCATTTTCTGGATCAAAATAAAATAATACATTACGCAACCCAACATAACCTCAAAATATTTTTATTTTTGACACTCGTAAATTTAAGCACCCCCCACACGGACACTTCGGAGCGACCGTGCCCCTCGCCACTACAGGCCGCTGCGTAGAAAGTGTACGTGTGGGAGATGCTAAGGAATGACGTAACTGTTATACCGACGCGTTAAACGGCGGTAACTGTTTTACCGACGCTTAACGACGTTTAACTAAATAGCCACTCCAACTGTGTGGTGCAAGACGAAATTTGACGAATTTAAGTTAAATGTATTTAGTGACTTAAATTCGTTTAGTTAAATACAATTTAAGATAAAATTAGCGATAGTTGGTGCAAGCCGCCCTAAGCAACAGAAATTATTTCTTTTCTATTAATTAAGTATAAGTAAATAGTAATCTGTTTTTTAGATTCGTCTTTAAATGTTTGGCATAGTTTAATAGTTTTGTTTAATTTTACCCTTACTCCTAACAACAGTTTTATATTTTTGATTCAGTCTTATTCATATAATGACTAATAATCAAATCACAACTTTCTCTTAGATGCTTACCATGATATCAACCTATGGTGATAACTTTTGAAAATACGTTCTTAAGGAGCAAATGGCATTTATTGTATCATCTCCGAGCCTGCTTCTGAGTGAACTGCAAATAAATCCTGATGCTGAAAACGCTCTCTCGGCTTCTACGCTAGTAGGCTGAACCAGTTCAGAGGCGAGCGTCAAGTACTCTCCTCTGCTACCATCGGATTCAAAGGTCATTTCTTTCTTCAAATTTTTAATTTGCGGGATCCGTGCTTTGAAGGTGCGGGATCCCGCAGATTAATAAAAGCAGCGGGATCCCGCGGGAATGCGTGATTCCGCGGGAATGCGTGATCCCGTTTTGCGGGATTGCAATCCCTATATAGGATACAGCAGGTGATAGAACTTACCTCGATGGTGCCCTTTTCAGAAAGAATATTGGTGCCGATAGGGTGGAACCTCTCCATCTGCTGCAGGGTGTCCCGCACCTTGTCACTGGACAAGTCCACCAGTCTCCAACCCGACATGTTCACCCGATTGAAGAAGAAGTCTTCCAGGTCGAATAGTTCCATGTCCTGAAAAACTTAGCATTGTTGGTCAACTGCATTACATTAATAATACTGCTTGAGTACAAGCAATGTACTGAGTACAAGCGATGTACTGAGTACAAGCGATGTACTGAGTACAAGCGATGTGGAACATTATTAAAAAAATGCACTATTTGATAAGTGTTTTCGAAAACCAAAGCTCATTGGTACTTTGGTAACTTTGGAGGCATTTTTCAATTGGTACGCAGTGTTTGTTTTACCGTTGGGTGCCGCACCCCCGAGGACCATTTATTGTATTTTTTTTTTTTTACATTAGTCCACACAAGAGGCCCCAAAGATATTGAAATACAAGCTATCAACAGTTTTTACAGGATGAGACTCTGCTTCCTGGTGTCGAGGATATTTTTAACCAATACTACTGCACACCTTAAAAAATCAACTAAATTCTGTATTCAAACTATTCCCATTAGGTAGTAGTTCCGGTGACATCGTAGTGTACTTCTTATATTTCAACATCTTTGGGAGGCCCTGAGAAAAATTTCCCCTCAGGGCCTATGTCATGTGAATCTGGGGATCAGTGTGTCCAAGAGTGACGGACGTATGAATCTAACTCTCCCACTGCAGTACAAGGCGATGTTCTGAGAGAGTACGGCTAGAGAAGTCGAGTCCCTTAACCACTCTCTCCCGGCCTGCCATGCAGCTGCGATCCGGCCTGCCATGCAGCTGGAGGGCAGACGCATTCGCCGCCAAGACCCGGACAAACTTCACCAACATGAACCCGGGCACCAAAGGTCAGGTCTAGGTCACCAAACATAGTGAACCAGTTGGGTGACCTATGGCAGAGGTGTCGGTTACCCAATAAATGGTTCCCGGGACGGCGGTACCCATACCCGTCTTCCAAATTGCAAATATAAACAACACCTCTGCCATAGGTCACCCCAAGTGGTTCACTATGTTTGGTGACATAGCAGAGGTGTCCCACTTGCATGGGATGAGGTTTGTCTAGGTCTTGGATGCGTCAGTCCATCTTCTGCACGGCAGGCCGGATCGAGAGAGACAGGTTGAGGGAGGCTGGTTGGTTCCTCTGCAGCCAGACTCACTCGACCTTGCACCGCAGCACTACTTAAATAGACACTAATTACACACACCGAGAGAACACTAGATTGATAATCATTGCACAGAGACCTCTTTAGCGAGGTCGATATTAACCGTTTGTGTGCCTTTTTTCATAATGTGTACTTCTTCTTCTTTCGTATGGTGGGGGGGGGTCAGAGGGGGACATCTAGGTCTGCGAGCCAGTCTAGGGCCTCAGGCGTTGCCCTGTGGACCTCATCAATCCCGCCGTGTAATGTTGACCACTTGTTTGGTGGTCTGCACCTCACCGCATTCACACATCTCCGACTCTTTAAGGCCCCATTTATACATCATATGGGCACAACGGCTATGGGAGCACCTTATTCTATTGATGGCGGACCAGAGTTTGCGAGGCAAAGAGAACCCAGGCTGTCGTCTCTCAGTGGGTTGAGTGAGACGTTCCCTCAATATTCAGGGACAATATAATGTGTGCTAAAATTGCACTTTAAAAAACAGGGAAAAAAATGAAAACTTGGGATGCTAAATAAAAAATCATAACTTGGTCAAATATTGAGATATTTTATTAATTCTTTTTTTTAAATTTGTTTAGGAAACTTAGCATTATGATGTAAAAATATACAAAAGCACAAAAAAAAACAAGACCAGGAAAAAAATACAATCAAATGTTGAAAAAACAAAATTACTGCTGTCCACAAATATGTTTGTCGAAGCAAACCCCGTGCAAACCCTTCTTGCAAACGACCAAATCAAAGAACGCTTTAGTCCATTGCCGCCTTTATTGCTGCAAACGACGCAACAGCGCAATTTAGTCCCCGGAAGTTTTTTCAAGTCCAAAAATTTTTGTTGAAGTGGATGGTATACCTGAAGATTTTTTTCGCCATCCACTCTTCTTCGAGTGCTTCTATTATGGCGGTAAGCTGCAACCTGGTCATTTTTTTGTTGCTATTTATTGAAAGAAGCGAAAAGCAACACACCGCGGACGCAGCGCATCATCCGAATACCAGAGATATACTTCGCGTCATATCGTCGATGTTTTGATGACACCCAATTCATGATAGATATTCGTTTGTCGAAATATCGACGATTAGCATTCAAATGGTTAAAGAACTGAGAGATCAGTTGATCATTGCACTAGTTACTTTAACAGACCGATTGCTCCTCAAAAGTTAAAGTTCCACAATGTCACAGATAGGTAATATTTGCACATATTGTTAGATAGGATGGGTACGGAGAGTAGGTTGGATGAAGGAAGGCAGATGTACATGGTTGCGTCAACAATACTAATTAATTAAATTATTGATTTAAGACTTACAAAAGAAGCGAAGAGGTAATGGTAGCGGTGATTATTCATTTGTAACTGGAGTATCTGAAAAAAAAAAAACAAAATGAATAGAGCGGGATTTTGAAAAAAAAATCCAGAAGGCATCTGAAATGGAATGTCAAAAAATATCGATCGATCGATTGTCTACGCATTGTTTTATCTGAAACAATTTAAAACTTTTTTTCCACATTTTTATTTTTGACATTTCCGGTTTCAGCCTATCACGGCCATCTTCATTTCATGTTTTATTATAAAATGTATTAGAAACGTTATTGTCATCTCATTGTTTTGCCGTTACATAAAAAAATAATTGATAATAAATTCAAAAAGTTTCATCAATTTTTTGTAGAGGTGCACATTTTTTTTTGTGTGATTAACTTCTACATTGAATACAAAGCGGTGTGTTTTCTTTTTCTAACACCGATTAGATCATTTTTCTTGCCATGACAGTAAGGGAGACACAACGATTTCTATTAGAACTATGAGCTATTCCCAAAATAGCTCATTCAACTAGCATTGAATATAAAAAAATGTCAGTTCATTCATTTTCACAGAATAAATAATCCAATATTTTTTCAATATACATTAAATGATAAAAATTTAAATTGCATTAGTGAGATTATTGACCTAGGTATAATGTTCGATAGCAAACTAACCTTTGTGTATCGTATTAATAACATTATCAATAAGGCCCTAAAGACTCTTGGTTTTGTTTTGAGAGCTGCAAAAGACTTCAATAATTTAGGCACATTTAACATGTTATATAAAACCCTAGTACGATGCCAATTAGAGTATAACTCTGTGTTATGGTCTCCCTTTTACAATATTCATTCCGACAACATTGAAAAGATTCAACATAAGTTCCTAAGGTATATAAACTATAAATTGCATATTCCTGTACAAAACATTGATTACAATTACCTACTGGATAAAATGTCCGTATTAAAACTTTCAGAAAGAAGAATAAACCCAGACTTAATACCATTACACAAAATACTGCATTACAAAATTGACTGTCCTGAATTGCTTCAATTAATCAACATCCATATTTCCAAAAGATCTGGCCGACATTTATTACCATTTTACTTTAACCCATTGGCCACAAACGCCGTCGTCCTGCCGGGCGTGCAACTGAGATACTTTACCACAAACCCCAGCGAGCCGCCGGCCTAGAGTATGCCCGCCAAAAAACGTAAAAAGGAGCATGATAGTGACATCTTTGAACAAAACTTTAAATGCTGAACGTTTTGTAGATAACAAACCATTCATTTGGTAGAATTGGCAATCATAAGTTTTTAGGTTTTTCCCCTAATATTTGTATTACAAGTTTTGTAAGTAGCCAGCCGCCATTTAATTTCTTCAAAATTGCGAGTGGTTCTAGGATTTTCGTAGTGACCCTGTACGTCCCTGATTGCTTTGAGGACTATCATACCAAATTATTTTATTATTTATTAGTATACATGTATGTAAAAAACAAAAATCATAAATGTTAGATTTATGAATATTATGTTTTTTTGTAACTTTATGGATAAAAATGTGAAAAAAAACTTACGAAAAAAAGAGAAGGTTATATTTGTATCCTTATTTACACATATTTGAATATTTTTTAAATTTTTATTTTTATGTTTTTCTTTACCATAATCTAATATGTAAACAAATTTAAATAAATTAATTCATTTGAATTTGTGGTTCAAAAGTTACAATAGATTTAGTACATCAATGCACGTTTTCAATTTTTGGTATAAAATTAATTCAGTGGTGAAGGCCAATTTTTTGGCTCAATAATTCCGTGGCCAATGGGTTAACAACACCAGGACACTCTCTTACCAAAATTACCAATTCCGAGACTTCACAGCCTCGGAAATAAATATTCTGATTTAGCAGATATATTTCACCTTACACATAACCAGTATAAATATTATTTATTCCAATTCTTCTATATATCTAGGCACAAATAGACATGTATAACTTCTGCAATTTTTTGTTTATATTCAATTTTTTTTATGTAAGCCTTCATATCATTTCTACAAATGTATTTTATTTTTATTATGTATACATATGCTTGTGTTGTTTACAGTTTTCTTTCTCACTATATTATATTTTCTTTTTTGTTTTAATTTTCAAGTACTTAAAATAAATGTGTACTCAACTTATAAATTAGAATGTAAAAGCCCATTAGGGCGTGTAATAAATAAATAAAAAATAAATAAAAGCGAATAAGTTGGCCTGAGGGGATAAAAAAACATGATAAAAGCACCCACCGCCCGGAATAGCTGTTGAATGTGCTTCGTATCGGTGTCAATTATGATGTTGGTGATCTTCTTGGCTCGTAGTTCTGACAGCACGGTGCGATACGTGCTGGGGCCCTCGCAGCGACGCACGTACAAGTCAGCCGCCGTGCTGAGGCCGCGGAACCTGAACACATCTGCAAACGCAAGACAAAGGTTACTGAATATTACAATGTGTATTAAATTCACATAGCAGAACAGGCATACGGAGAACTCGCGGGGCTCTAGGTGCTCAGGGCCCTGCGGGTCCAGCGCCTCGCACAGAGCCTGCACCGCCGAGCTGAGGCCCGATATTACAACAAAATACCAACGCAAGATGGCTGGATACTCACTGCTGCCGGTATCCTCGTAGAGCACCGCCGCCCGCGTCCAGTTCAGGTAGGTCATGAAGTCGGAGAAGGCCTGCCCCATGAGGGGCTGCGCGGGGTGCAGGTTGACGGAGAACTCGCGGGGCTCCAGGTGCTCGGGGCCCGCCTCCAGGTGGGGCAGGTCCAGCGCCTCGCACAGCGCCTGCACCGCCGAGCTGAGGCCCGGCTGCGGGGGCCCAAACAGCGCCAGCACACCCCCCTCCACCTGGGAACACGCTGCAAACAACAAAAGACATGAATATGTTTAACCCCTTAACCGCTAGATTGCCGCTCATACGCCGGCGTACCATCGGCGCAGGCCAAAATAATCACTAAAAAATAATTTTGTAATGCGATTTTAACCCTTATGTATAAAGAAAACGTATGAAGAAGAAGGTCAGAATCGCTTGGGGCATTGTTGTTCATAAGGTATAAGATACCGTAAACCCACCTAGAGCAGCGATATATTTTCTTTGAAATTGTTTATGACACGGCCTGGAACTTTTTCCCGCCGCTCGGCTGTCAGATGACACGGCTGTCAAGTCTCGCGTCGCGGTCGATGAAATGATCGTAAAACGTATAAATTCATCAAATAAACGCAAGTAATGTTATATTTATGTATAGTTTAGTATTCAAGGAATGTGTTTCAGTAAATATTACATAAGATAGCATAAAGTTAACCTGCAAAATATTACGTAAAAGTCAAAACATCGCGAAATTTTTTCGTTTTTCCCCGTGGCATATGAAAAGTAGTAAAAAGTATAAATTCATTGAATAAACGCAAGTAATATTGTTTTCATGTATAGTTTAGTATTCAAGGAATGTGTTTCAGTAAATATTACATAAGATAGCATAAAATTAACCTGCAAAATATTATGTTAAAGTTGAAATTTTTTCGTTTTTTCCTGGCATTTGAGGGGTTAAATGATATAAATATGCTTAACCCCTCCTCCCTCGACCGCATTTTATCAGAGAGTCATAATATTTCCGTTTTGCAATAAAATCCAAAAAAATGGAATATTTCTGAATGTATTCAAAAACTAAAAACTGTTTCGGAAAGGTGATGAAATACGCTTCCAAATTTTATAATTCAAAATAAACACATAATTTTTGAAATACAAAAATTTTGCGTGCAAACAAAAAAAAGTAACTAAAATTATTGATAATGAAAAAAAAAAAATAAATGTACATAATTTATTAAGCAAATGTATTACAAATATTATCGTCAACTCACTTTTTTGTCGTTTCGTGTAAAAATAATTAATAAAAAATTCTCAAATTTTCATAATTTTTTTTCAAATTGCGGTCGGAAAATTTGGACTTATAAGTTTTGAATTATTTTGCTGTTAATTTTTAGATCTGAATATAAAGCGTGATATGTTCTCTTTTTAACACCGTTTAGATCATATTTTTAAACATGATAGTAAGGGAGACAAAATGAGACTCTATGAGACCTATATGAGTTGTTCTGAAAAGCGAACAAATAGACCTGACGGGTAAAATTTAAGAAGGACTTTCACTGACTTATTATTTCTATATAAATTAACTCACACCGACATCTATTAGAAACTTATGGAACTTACAAATAATTACAAAGCATTGTTCTATAACATATATTTAATGAACATTTAATTTGCAATAATAAATATTGAGGTCAAGAATCGAGATGAAAACTACCCTATCTTTTAAGTTGGACCAAATTACACACAGTAAGCTAAATTTCATCAAAATCGGTTCAGTAGTTTCGGAGTTTATCTCAAAAAAACATTGTGACGCGAGATTTATATATATATAAAGATATTAAATGATGTATTTGATAGTCCATTGGAGGTTATCCACCACTTACCCGCCCTGGTATAAGTAACAGATGGTTACTCCTTCAAGGCTCTCGCAAGAAACTAATTTTTTTTGTTAAACGAAGCTACATTTATTTATTTTGAACGAATCTCGATCTCCAGTGTCCCTGCATACGTTGTTAGTAAGCAGTATGCAAGTGCTTAACAGGAAAAAACAAAATGCAAAAATAGGTTAGTAAAGCAAATATGAATTAAACGGGGCAAAATAAAAACTCATTCATGAGACTCCATGAGGTGGCATTGCATCGTGTAAAAAACCTGCAAACACCTATATAAAATGGAGAACATAAAAATACAATAAATCTCAAATCAATAGGCAAGTACCAACAAAAATTGTGAATGGCATTTGGTCTGACCATAAACCACACTTAGCTTCCGTGTCCTTAGCCAACCACTTAGTGAAGCCTCAAAGAATGTTAACTGAATATTTGGGGTAAAATACCCGAAGACTAAAAGAAAATTCAGCGTTGAATAGTCAGAGGCAGGACAAAGGACAGTTAAGGTCTCCTGATCAAGCCTCAAGCCTACACATGTCATTGGGGGAGGCGCAATGATTTGAGAGGGATCTGCAAAACTGATAATGTAACTAAAGATGAAGCAGGGATGAGGTCCATCACACCCCCATTTAGGGATAGGGAAATACATTTGGTATTCCAGTATTGCTTGCATTGTTAAGCTTTCGGATTCGGATGTAATACTAGAAGTTGGGATTTATTTCAGTGCACAAATTCTGGGACTAGCTACCATACGTATTCCTCTTTGCCCAGAATACTAATTAAGGGAAATTGGGGGTGACCTACGACAAAGGTGTTGGCGGTACCCATACCTGACTGCCAAATTCTGGGAGGCGGGTACGGGTGCCGCTGCCCCAGTAACCATTTATTGGTTAACCAACTAACCTCTGCCATAGGTCATCCCAAGCGGTTCACTATGTTTGGTGACTAAGCAGGGGTGGCCGGGTTTATGGGTTGAGGTTTGTCAAGGTCTTGGCGGTCAATGTGCCCACCTGCTGCATGGGGGGCCGGAACAAGAGAGACTGGTTGAGGAGGTCTTTTGACCTCTCCAGCCAGAATTCCTCGACCCGTCGACTTGCACCACAGTTGAAGGGATGGATTCCTGCGTCCGCAACTCCTGGACACACCGACCCCTAGAGTCCTACCAACCCTCGTTATCAATTTCTTTCTCAGAACTGAAGAAAACCCTCCACACAGCATCCCCTAAAATGAAATAGGTCCTGAAGGAAATTATTTTCCTGTGCGGAGCCATTGTAAAAAAAAAGGTCAAGCGGTAGAAGTGAAACCAGAAAACTAAAGTAGACTAGAGTGGGGAGGCTACGAAGCACCGCACAAAGAGGAGACCGATTATTCTATCTCATTCTCTTGCAGGCTAAATGAACTTCCTCTTCGTCCTTTCCTTAAAAAAACCCTCCACACAGCATCCTCTAAGATGACATAGATGGAGCTAATGTAAAAAAAAAATCGGGTCGTCTGTCTTACTTTTTAGCATATTTTGTATGTACGCCCATTATAATTTGCCACTCTAAATAATTGGACACTTGCCCAGTTTTTGGGGTGGCAGATCAGTGAGAGAATACTGTACTGTAAAAGGCATGTTTGATGGAACAGCGGCGTTACCCTTCTTGGTGGTGCGAAAAGAGTCTCCGGCCGGCACGTACTGGATGTCATACACCAGCGTGGAGTGCGGCAGCAGAGTGCGGTCCTTGTTGATGCGATACACCGCATACTTCAACGCCAGCTCAGCGCTGCAACCCTTCATGTCCTCCGAGAATATGGCGCCTGAAACAAACGGAAAACAAACCATCACATCAAAAATTTTGACTTTCGACATATTGGCATACAGAGCTCAGGGCCAAAAAGACCCCTTTCTATTTCATCACGAGTTGATATTAACATACTTCAGGCGGGTGAAAACAAGGAACGTGTTTGAGAAAATGGAATTTGTTTCAAACCGATATATCTTAACTAGGCGTACTGTACAGGGCCCCCAATAGTACACAACTTCTAACCCCATCCTATGGTTGAATATTGCAGCCACCTCTGATCTGGAGCTCCAAAATACCTGAAAAAAAAATTCTCAACTCTGCAAAAACGGGCGGTCCGTTTGATAGATCCTTAACCTTAACAAACGGATTGCAATCTTTAGTGGTAATAATGGTAAGCTCTGGCGTTATGAAGTTTGTATAAATTAAAATGTGTGTTTGTTATTCTTTCACGCATAAACTACTGAATGGATTTTAATGAAACCTTACAATAGTATAGTTCATACATCAGAATAACATATAGGTTATATTTAATGGTAAGATCTGGCATTATGAAATTTGTATAAATGAAAATGTGTGCGTTTAATATATTTTAGTGGCAGGGAGGAAGGCAGGGGGAAGGGGAACGGGGAAGGTGGGGTTCGCGGAGAGGGAAGAGACGAGGGAGGGGGAAGGCAGGGAAGGTGGAAGGGAACGGAAACGTGCGTGAAAGGACATCAATTTAAGCAGGGAGAATCAATTTATTTCTTTGAATGGCATTGCAACACATGCCGGGGACCAGCTAGTCAACAATAATGCACAAAAACATTTACTGAATTAAGCAAAATGTTGATATTTTCTGGGTCACTAGTAGGATATTTCAAAACGTCATACTAATGTACCAGACCGTTATGCTTCCCGCAGTTATTTTATAAAACACAGACATGTGCAAATAATATTTGATTAATGGCGAGCATTAGAATATTGCTTTCCCCATATATCAATACTTAGTATTTGGCTGACCGATCAACTGGACAATCGAAATTTTTTTAATTTTTTAAATTTTTTTTTTTATTTTTATTTATTTATTTATTTTTTTTTAAATTTTTTTTTTTAAAAGACAAACATTCCCGGGTTACGAATAACCCAACAATGTTTGAAAATCTCCTACTGCCACCACAGAAAGGGGAAAATGTTGCTTGTGTTGTGATGGAGGACTTAGCCAGCCGAGGACTCGAACACGGGACGCCCCGTGTTCGAGGTTAAATGAGGTTAGGTCACAACTTACCAATTTTGATGATAGGTGGCAGCGCGGTGATGGCGATGGTATGAGCCAGCACCACCCAGCAGCTGAGTCCCGTCGCGTGCATCCTCGCCCCGCGCCGCGCACCCCGCAGACCTTACCTATCCCGCGGCCTCCCCCACCACGCACCATCAATCCCGCGCATCCAACCCACAGGGAGCCATGACTGCAATGAAAACAAATAATAATTAAACACTTACAGTTACAAACCGCTCCGCAATTTCGCTGCTAGGCCCGGTTGCGGGCGGCTTTTGATACGGCTTCGCCCAGTTAGTGTTGGTGACCATTTTATAAATCCGAAAATTAGCCCGTTCCTCAGATCCACTGTGATCCAGTGATAGCTAGTCATCGGGACAGGCAGTGACGTCATATGTAATACGTAGCCGCGTGATATTGTTATTCACAACTAAGTATTACTGTCAATCTTTCCACATCCGGAGGATATACTCAAATTTACAAATTCGTGGTATTTATTGCCGCCAGGGGTACGTCTTCATGCGACCTGCTAACGGAAGTGGCGCCATATTTTGACGAATTCTTAAAACCGAATCACGACGGTAGCTTTGTTTGAAATTTCACATACACAGATGTTCATGTGGCGCGGCTTCAGACATGCACTTAAATTTCAACCGCGCAGATGCAAGGCTATTAAGGGGCCATCCATAAATAACGTCACACCTTGAGGGGGAGGGAGGGGTGCAGAGAAGTGTGACAAGGCGTACGGGGGAGTCATCAGCTTTGTGACGTCACATGCAGTTAGGCTTACCGCAGATGACAAGAATTTCCTGGACATGTCCGTCTGATTGTACAAATTTTCAAAATGAAAGAAAACAACAATGAAACCTCTTGTTCTTCTTGAGTTTGTAAAACCAGGCTGACACCTCGTAGTATCCCATTTGGCCCCTCCCCGCACGCAGTGAATTCACAAAAATATCTCCGTAACCCAATTGCATTTTACACAAAAATATCCCATCTCGCCCCCTCTGTTGTGGTAAATATGACCTCGACGAAAAACTTCAAAATACTACAAGCTATTATTAATTTTACACGTAAAATTGCAAAACGTGTGATGAAAATAATTTAAAATAATTTTATAATAATAGGAAAATAATTTCCCTCAGGGTCTATGTCATCTGGGATGCTGTGTGGATGGTCTTTTGAGGATAGGAAGGAATGAACATTGGTCTTGAAGAGACCCATGTTCTAGGAAAGAGGAAACACAGATGCCGGCAAATCGTTCCACAGCCAAGCTGTTGAACATATGAACGAGTCGAAGAAGCGACCCGTTCTCACGTGACAAATGTCAACTGTGTACATATGTTGGGCACGCATTTGGCGTGTTTCCCGACTATGCACCGGTGCCAAAGGGATCAATGACGGTAGTTCCTTGGAGCATCTTCCATTGAAATACTAGTACAGTATGCCCAGTTTTTGAGAGGCTAACTTAACTTCGATGGAGCCCCCATATATGAGCTTGTCACTTAGAGTTACACCAAGCATATCAATGGGGGGTCTGTTCGAAAGATTGCTTCCGTTGAAGGAGACTAGATTTTCATTTCGATCCCTTTTAGACGTAATCAGACATGATTGGGTCTTTGAAACATTAAATTCAACGAGATTATTTTTACCCCAAGAGAAAACACTCTCGAGGTAACCGTCCTTCTTTGCTTCAAAGCCCTCCGAGCTGTTGGAATTTGTGAGCCCTTTGGTGGCTTGTCAAACAAAAAGCTACTGTTAACACTTGCCGCCTTGTCGTTCCGGCGTGAACTCCACTACATCCCGAGCCCCAACCCGCACGCTCCCCGCCGCTAGGAAGCATGCACGCAGATTCTGCGTTATCATCTGATATGTTATCGTTCCGTTTTTTAAACAGAAGTGTGAACAGGACCGTAACGTCCAGCTTTTTATTGTCCGATTTTTAAATGGAAGTGGGAAAGGGCCCACACACAGTTGTTTGTCAATTGTATAAAATATTCACAATGTTTTTTAGTAGGCTGAACATGTCCAGTGACTAGTGACTGTTTAGTGTACTGGAATTTAGGTAACTGAATCAGCGGCAAATTGAGGTCACTGCTCCAACAGATTACACTTACTATAAGAGCAGTGCAGAATTGTAAACATTTTTTTCTATATCTTAATATATATATTTTTTCTGTCCGTGTGTATGTCACTGAACTCCTCCTAAACGGCTGGACCGATTTTGATGAAATTTTTTGTGTGGGTTCAAGGGGATTCGAGAATGGTTTAGATTCACAATTTGGTCCACTGGAAAATGTTCTTTTAATTAATTTTTTATTTCTAAGGAGTTGTTGATTTTGGAATGTTTTACATTGGATCCGGCAGACTGCGCTACCATCGCAGTATCGAATATTCAATATTATTTTATTTTAATTTTAGTTTGTCCCGACAGTTGTGTACAGGACAACAACGTCTGTCGGGTCCGCTATATATAAATAAAATAAATTGTGGAACATTCCAGAACACTCTCGGATGTTGTCCTGAGCGAAGCCGGGTAACCCAGCTAGTATATAAATATATTTAAAATTTAGGTTCCGTTTGTGTCCGCAAATCTCGGAAAGTAATCGATGAATTGACTCAAAATTTTTACAGAACGTAGCATTTTTGCAGAAGAGTATTTCTATATATAATGGTAAGCTCTGGCATTATGAAATTTGTATTAAAAAAATTACTCCAAGTGGTTTGAAAATATATTTGTATTTCATATATTTTAGCAGCAGGTATGGAAGACAGAAGAGGGAGGGAGGTTGACGAGGGGGGGGGAAGGCGCGGAAGGTGGAAGGGGAACGCATGAGGAGGAGTGGTTGCGGGAATCGACATGCAGGGAGAAACAATTTATTTCTTTGAATGGCCCGGTACCAGCTAGTTTACAATAATAAAATATTTCTATAAAATTCTGTATTTTTTTTTTACAATAACTCCACACAGGAGGCCCTGAGGAAAAAATTCTCTCAGGGCCTATGTCAGCTTTGGATGTGCTGCGTGAACAGTCTTTTTAGAGGAAGGAAGGAGAGGAAGTTCTGGGTAGGAAAACGGTATGAGGGGTGAGTAGGAATGTGGGGGTCAGTGTGTCGTAGGGCTCCAATAATGACCAAGAGTCACTCGTTACGCGCAATCTACGAATGAAAAATTACTTGTTGTCGTCTGGACAAACTTTGACGAACGTTTCAATTTTACATATTCTTTAATGACGAAGGGCTGAAGAGATGATTTTATTGGCAGCCCTGTGAATACTGTCTATGTTTCTGATTTTTGACGTTTCTGTGGTGTGAATTTGAAATTGTGGGGTTGTAATGCAAAACTGACTATTTCCTAAAACTGAACATTTCAGTAGAGGCAAAAAACTGCACCGACTCTCACAAGCATAGTAATAAAAATTTTTTTTTTTTAAATAATAACTAAAAATATTTCAAACCATTTCTGTGATTTATAGACTTCCCGATCGATGATTAATATTTCAAATTAATATTTGAAAAAAATTTTTGTTGCAAGCATGACTATTTCCTGCAAATAGTGCGTTTTGAAGTAAAACAATGTGTATGGACAAATAAATATTTTTGCTATATTTAAAGTAAAATAATAAAAACAAGACATTTTATGGAACAAGTACATAAAAAGTAAGAAACACATAAGACGTATTGGATTTTCAAGATGTGGCACATCTGCCCTGAAGATGGACACTGTAATACTAAAAATATAAAAATTTGCAGTAAGAAGAATTCTTTCTTTCTAGCCCGAGAAAAAGCAAAGAGAAAAAAGTAAAGACCCCAAATTAAACTTCGAAGCCAACGAAGCTTTGATAGACTTGAAGCAGAATAAATATTCGATCCACCATTTACAAAAAAAATATGGTGACAGTGAATTATGGAACAAAATTATGAGCGAAGATATAAATATCCGTATTGAAAATTTTCCCTGTCACAGAAGCTGTAGAGAGAGGTGTGAAGCTGGTTACTGAAACTAGTTTGGCTATTTGCAGAAGTACAGCATGCGATGGAAATATTCGAGCAAGAATAAATTGAGAAAAAAAAAATAATATATGAGAAAAGAAATGCCGATATTCGAAACAAAATCACGTTTTTCCTTTGCATTTCAAGGAGCTACCACATATGCAGATGACACGACTGAAGACTGAAATTATTAAAAAAGACGTGTGTTCTTGTTATTATTTATATTTTAATGCAGATAATAAAGTTAACGTTGAAAATAATATTCGTTTAAATTTAAAATTTTTTCTAGAATCGATTATTTTTTCAAAATTTCAAGTCCTCTGCTCCACCTAAAGACCATATTTGAAAAAAAAAAAAAAAATTATTTTTCATCAGCTATTTATCCATAGCAATATTTAGTTATACAGCGTTGATGAACTTCGAAAAAAAAATTTTTTGGACCTCTTTCACTCCGGGCTAATGTACGGTCGCTCTGGGACAATCTGGGTCTCCTGTTATTTATTGTTGTTATTATAAGCCCATAGGGGCTTTTACATAGATTATAAAAATGAAAACATTTTAAAAATATACAGGTAGTTTTTGAAAAATATAGCGTAAAACCGTGAAATATTTGAAACAATATAACATTTGACAATAACATAGAATAAAATATAATATAAAACATTACAATAACACATCAAATCGTTAAATATATTATACCCACGTTACAATAATTTGTAGGATTCCACAAAGTGTTGGTTTAAATTGCATTTTAGATTATAAAGGGAATCAGCGAATATATCTACAATATCACCAAACTTGTTGCCTAAATCATGCATCCTATTGATAAGTGAGTGTGATTGATAGTTGGTTGTGTATGTGTTGCAAAAGAATGTAATATTTTGTCTAGTATTCCTTGTCGGTACATGGAGTTTAATAGTAGTAACAATGGCAGGGCTGTCAATTAGGTTGTTCATGACTCTGTATAATAAAATTAGGTCTGAAATTATTCTTCTGTCAGATAGCGTAATTAAATTAAGTCGTTTCATTAAACTTAAATAATTAATGTTTTCTATTGGGATTTTGAGCTTGAAATTTAAGTACCTAAGAAATTTGTGTTGAACCCGTTCTATTTTGTTGGAGTGTACTTTATAGAAAGGGGACCAAATAGGTGAATTATATTCCACTTGATTTCTAACTAATGAAATATAGAGTGTTTTCATGCAATCCAAGGACTTAAAATCAGTTAAGGTTCTACAAAGGAAGCCAAGCATCTTTAAAGCCTTATTAGTTATTTCATCTATATGTGCTGTGAAAGTTAAGTTTGAATCGAATATAACTCCCAAGTCACGAATTTAGTTATTGTAACCGCATATGATGTTTTGAGACAACTTGAGTCTCCCGTGATTAGACGGGTTAAGAGAATTTTCTATGAAGTTTGCGGTCATTTTTTCGACACATCATCCAACATTTGACAGGTTAATTTACAAGTGAAAACTGGTTCCATGCCAACTCAGAATAAAGTCAACTCAACACATATTTGAAAACTCATACCTTACCCCATGAACCCGGGCGCCACTGCTAAATAACCAAACGTAGCGAACCACCTAGAGTGATCTACGGCAGAGGTGTCAGTTATTCAATAAATGATTTCTGGAGCGGCGGTACCTATACCCGCCTTGCAAATTGAGATTGCTAAATTTTATTTACAACATAAGTCACTAGACTTCGAAATGAATTACCCAAATTGATTAGATATGCTAGGGTGGCCCTGGAACACTTCTGTGGCTTCATTTGGGATGGATTAAGTTTAATTGGGAACACACACATAAAAATATCACCATTTTAACTAAATCAATGGAAACATCAATTTATTTATGACAACTGAATTTTTTTTAATGCAAAGTTGCAAAGAATAAACGTTTAGTTATACAGCGTTGATGAACTTCGAAAAAAAAACGTTGGACGACATTAAACGGGATGGCGATATACAAAGTCAGACAAGAGAACGTGAGGCATAGCGCATGCTAAATGGGCTAGAACCAAAAGATAGGCACCAAGTCAATGGCAGCATTTGCGTTCAAATCTACACAAGAGGCATAACTAATTGATTGACCATCACGCCGTTTTCCGCAGAGGCAGGCAGAGAGGATGTACCACCACACAACTCTGTCTCGGCACATACTCCTCGCATCATTCACATTCATACATTGTCTCATACATGACATGTACACACTTACTCAAGTATCTATCTGATTCACTTGATTTTTTTAACATTAGCTCCACACACCATAAGGAAAACAATTTTACTCGGTCACCTTTGGCGATGCTGTGTGGAGGGTCTTTTTAGGGAAAGCCAGACGCCAGAGCTCACTATTGTATAAAGAAACCATCGCGGGCATGCGCACGACAAATCCCCAAAGTTTCATCGCAAACGGATGAATGGTTTAGCAACGCATACATATAAGCAAGCACATTTTGATATATATATATATATATAATATAATCAAATTAAAATTAAGTCAAATTAAAATTACACTTTTATTCGAAATTCAAAATTTCCTTTGCAACCATTTTTGATTTTTTTTTTGTCCGGATTGGAGTTTCGTTTCAATCTAAACAGGCATGAATTACTTAATTAACCCAAACAAAGAACCTAATAACCTTTATTGTGCATGTAAATATTTGCTTTTGGAAGTAATTGAAACGGAGAGTAATTACTATAATCCATGCCCAAAAGTGCGGCGGTTGGGGGAATAATTACCAAAATTCCTAATAATTCATAATAATAAAACAACAAAAAAAAGATTATGAAAACATTGACGTGTAAAAAATTCAAATTGTTCTTTTTGCTTGAGTTGAAAAAATGCCAAAAAAACTAAACGTCAAATGAAAAATGACATTTATATTATCATTATACTTACGATTTTCTTTATGCATTTTACTGGCGGAACGTTTTGTATCACATACATTCGCTTCTCATTATTTGTTGGCACTTAATTTGCTGTAAAACTCGCCATTAATTCCTGTATTTAGAGCGCCAATTGACTTCCAAATGTCGAAAACCAAAATCTCGCACGGAATGAGCGCTGGTCATTTCACTGGGGTTTTCCTTAAAATCGCGCTATAAAAACTGACGGGGATGATTTTAAACTGTCGACGGTTAAATAAGCTCTCTTTAAAGTGATTTGGAGCCTAAAATTAGAGGGAAAGGGAAGTATTTTGAGGGAAATCTTTCCTACAATATTTACTGTCAACTTTATAAGGGTGTTTTCTAAAAGCAGTCGTATCCCCAATCCCCGCAAAATATACAGCCACCGGCATCCCTTGTTACAGTTCCAACCCTTGAGATATTTCACGCTAAACAAAGCCTTATCTATAAGTGTTTAACGTATCATTATCGCTTGGCAATTTTAGGTTAAAATCTAGACTACGAACTTGAATATTCTTTAAGCGAATTAAGTTCTTAATCATGCTGGTTCAAAGACTATTTTTGCTTGACAGATTTTGGTTGCATTACAACCTGAGAAATGTGCTTGTTTTCAAGCGAATTAAGATCTTATTCTTGCGAGTTTAAATGCTATTATTGCTTGAAGGTCTTTCATTGACATTCAAAGAATTTTTTGACGATTTTCAAATGAAATGAGTTCTTACTTTTGTAGGTTTATAATAAAATAATAAATATAATTTACGCCATTTTCTCTCGATAATATTACGCAGACCCGCGAAAAATCAATAGATACAGAGCGTATGTCATCTTTGGGGATGCTGCGTGGAGGGTCTTTTTGAGGTGAGGAAGGGGTGAATGTGTCTTTTTTTTCATACCGCAGTGAGGAACCGTGCCTAGTAAGTTTGCCTTTTCGGTGACGGTAATTGCTAGTAAGCCATTAATATGCCATTAAGTCTGGTGAGAGGTGGCAAACTGGATTTTTCAGAAATAGCGACCTATTGAGTCCGCAAATGACCAGAACGCTCTGCTGCCATGCGGGAACGCAGCCATCTTTTTGCTGATCTGCAGATCGTGCTCGAATTTTGACCTAGTTATGATTCTCTTGCCTTTCTTTGTTATATGCTGTTCAACGTTCGAGATATGTTGAAGGCTTGGTAAGCCGTTCTTTTTGTCAAACTTCGGAGTATTGCCGACTGAAGCACAGCTTTGAGCCCACACAAGTTGCTTTTTTGGTGGATTTAATGAAGCCATCCATAGCGAATACGATGACTTCACCAATTTCCTAGGCACATCTGGAAGGAATTGAAGTCTAAAAACAGATAGCTGACCACGGGAAAGCATTGAAATGTGCCCGCAGACCGAACCAATCTGCTGACCTTTAGTGCCGCTTTTTTTCTCTTCAGCCCTTGTTTGGCGGTCTGAAGTTGACGGGGATTCACCTCGTCACCAGGCAGTGGTCGGACGATCGCGTGTGGCAGAGTCTGGACAACAGGAACCCTGTAGGCTCCTGAACCATTTGTTCCAATCTGTGGCAAAGGGCGAAGAATTCCGCCTGTCGTCCAGTAGAGTCTGTAGATCCTGAGAACTTCAACTATGGTTTGTTATGAAATCCCCCAGAACCAAATAATTGAATAGTTGTAAATACCTCAAAATGCAATAAAATATCATTTACACGCAACATAAATAAATTTTCCTTCGAGTACACAATAAACGGGACACAAATTAAAGAAGTAGAATCTATCAGGGACCTTGCGGTAATAATGGACGTTAAATTAAACTTTATACGACACACTGACGAAATCATCAACAAAGCCAACAAAATGCTGGGATTTATAATTCGCATAACAAAACCTTTCCGCAACATTAAAACTCTTTATTCCCTTTACACGGCGTACGTCCGTCCCCACTTAGAACACTGCACACCGATCTGGACTCCTTTCTACCAAGTTCATGTCGAAAGAATCGAAAGTATTAAAAAAAAATTTTTTAAACACATAAATTACAAACAAAACTTACACTTTTCAAATTACCCCGAATCTATTAAATTCCACAACTTCAACTCCCTATATACACGACGCTTAATTTTTGACCAAACCTTGTTATTTAAAATTTTGAATAATGGCCTGGACTCACCCGAGCTTACCGACTTAATAAACATTCATATTCCGACAAGATCAACAAGAAAATCTGACTTATTTTATTTACCATCATCTAGAATTAACATTAGAAAAAATTCCCCGATTCCCCGTTTATGTGCGCAAAATAATACAACATTTTACAATATAGACATTTTTAACAATACCCTTCAGAAATACCGAATAGAAGTAACGCATACGATTGAAAATTAATTCAAGATTGTAGAATGTATCGGGAGCATCTCCTATCCTTATCCTATTTTCCTCTTCCTCTCCCCCTCACCAAAAATTAATTTTTAGATCTAACAAAACTCCATCTTCAAATAATTTTAACATAGGAGACCTTTTTGGCTTAACTTAATTTAATTTCATGTATGTATCTATATTTAATGTAAAAGCTGTTTGTCTCTTACAAATAAATAAATAAAAAAATGATATACTTTTTAATATTTCTGTTTTTGAAACTGACATTTCATGGTGGAATTTCATAATAATATTTAATAATAAAACAAATTTAAAACTTTTTTCCACTTTAATTTTATTGACCGTAACCGATTTCAGCTCGCTAGAGCCATCTTCAGACTGGTACAAATTATTCGTAGTCTATGGTGTATGTGTATACATAACAAATGAGGGAGGGGAAGTGGGGTGGTCTACAAGGATTTTAATCAATTATATTAACTGGTGGTCGCCCAATGGTCGAAATTCTACCATAATTAATTTAATGTGTAATGTTTTTTTTTATTGATTTAATGTATTTTTTATGCATAATTTTAAAAAAAATAGCATTCTGCACTCCTTCTCTATATAAACTATAAGTGTGCGAAATTTCATACTCCGTCCGCGCCATTTTCGTAAAAAGAGGTACAAAGTTTTTGCTTCACATATTAATATACTGATTACGTTTGTTTCAAGTCGTTTTAGACTGTTGAATTTCTAAAAATTTTGTTAATTCCAACTTGGGTTTGTAGCTCACTTTTATATTGTACAGGAAAAAACTTTACAAGTAATATGAATTATTAATGACCTAATTTTATTGTCAAATCGTTACTATATTTATGATGCATGGGATTTTTTGATTATTTTTTTATTGCTTTTTGGGATATTATTTTATTGCTTGAAGGGACACATGTATGCATTGGAGTAGGAATGGTCATTATGCAAACATGTATCCCTTCAAAAAGCAATAAAAAAATTTGGTTGTCTGTAAAGTCAGTTTATGGACGATAATTTTATGTGATAACGCCATAAGAAAACATTGATGAAAAATTGCATTGACGCATCATAAGCCGAATGCTTAGGCCGATTGTGCCTCTCTATCGCTTGTTCGGCCCTCTCGCTTCCACGCTAGGCTCAGGCGGAACGTGACAATGAATCATGCTTTTTCATGCATGCAGCCGGTGTTCATCGATTTATAAGACGTTATCACGTCAAAAAATAAAATTAAGTGGAAAACAGTTTTATATTTACTTTATTATAATCTATTATGTTGTACTTTATTGGATTCCAACAGGAAATCTGACATCCTGTAAATCCTGTTAGACATAAAATTCTCCTGAGGGCACTCCAATCTGTCAGATATGTCGGGAAATCCATTATGATGGCAAAACTGGCTGACTGATGCATTGCATTTTTTCAGTTTTTTTTTTACTTTCATTCTCAATCGCTAGAATAGCAACAATGATTTGGTCGATGACCCGACAATTGGCCCCCCGAAATGATATTAACTACAAACTTCTAATGTTTTTGAGCATTATATGTATACAACATCAAACATGAAATCGACAAAAATACCCAATAATAAGAAGGTATGAATATCGAACGAATTTTTATACAGTGTCAATTTTTTTTGTACGTGAATAAGGCAGCTACTCGAAATCGCAGTGTGATTCGATGAACGTTAAAAATAATATTACACTATTTTTAATTACCCGGTCTCACAGACATATACGTCACCAATAGCGGGTTAAATAAAATTGTACATTATATTTGCTGACTTCATTAAGCTATTAATTAATCAAACGTAGGCACAATGAGCAAGATTAAGAAAGGGACGCTTGATTAGATTGTTTGGACTTGTAGACAAGGACAGCCGAGGAAGACAAAACACAACCCAACGGTTTATTTTTTAAATATTTTTATTTAAACTTTTGTAAAAAAAACATTGTACCAAACAAAAATATAAAATATAAAAAAGAGAAAAGTCCCAATAAACTACTTTTTAGTAGTTTGTCAATGGCTACTTTTTTCATTGAAAAATTTATTTTGTTTTTTATTTGGTCGATTTAAAGTATAGATATCATCTATACTAGTCATCGTCCGTCAAAACTCCCACAGACTATGTTTTTAAAGCCCTAAATTTAATGTCTCTGAAAAAACTTTACACAAAAGATATTCTAATTTACGCTTTCAAAAAACCAGGATAAGTTTACACGGACAAACCTAGTTCCTTATATAAATAGAAAGTCGTCATTTAGTTAGCAAATGACGACATTCTATTTATAAAAGCAAGTTCCCGGCATGCGTTGCAATGCCACTTAAAAAAATATTTTGTTTCTCCCTGCGTGTCCTTCTCATTCTTTCCCGTTCCCCTCGCCTTTCACCCTCCCCTTTTTCCCCCCCTTAATTTCCCTTCACACCTCTCGGATTCCCGTTCCCCTTCCGCCTACCCTCCCTGCCGCTAAATTATATGAAATACACTCGTACATACATTTTTCAAACAACTCTCGCACCACCTATTGCAAATTTTTGATAAAAATTTCATAATGACAGAGCTCACTCAGTGTATGCAGAACCCTTCATTGGCGTGCACACAACAACTCACCAAAGTTTCATCGCAATCGGATGAATGATGTAGGAAATAATTTCATGACGCCAGAGCTTACTATTATATAAAGGAACCATCGCAGGCATGCGCACATAAAATCCCCAAAGTTTCATCGCAATCAGATGAATGGTTTAGAAATGCATAATTTCATGACGCCTCTATTATATAAAGAAACCATCGCAGGCATGTGAACATCAAATCCCCAAAGTTTCATCGCAATTAGATGAATGGTTTAGATACGCATAATTTCATGATGCCAGAACTCACTTTCATATACAGAAACCATCGCGGGCATGCGAACATCAAGTCCCCAAAGTTTCATTGCAATCCGAGGAACGGTTAGCAATGCATAATTTCATGATGCCAGAACTCACTAATGTATATAGAAACCATCGCGGGCATGCACACATCAAATCCCCAAAGTTTCATCGCAATCGGACGAATGATTTAGAAATGCATAAATTCATGACGCCAGAACTCACTTTCATATACAGAAACCATCGCGGGCATGCGAACATCAAATCCCCAAAGTTTCATCGCAATCAGAGGAACAGTTAGCAATGCATAATTTCATGATGCCAGAACTCACTAATGTATATAGAAACCATCGCGGGCATGCACACATCAAATCCCCAAAGTTTCATCGCAATCAGATGAATGGCTTAGAAACGCATCATTTCATGACGCTAGAACTCACTATTTTATAAAAAAACCATTGCGGGCATGCAAACATCAAATCCCCAAAGTTTCATCGCAATCGGACGAATGATTTAGAAATGCATAATTTCATGACGCCAGAACTCACTATTATATATAGAAACCATCGCGGGCATGCAAACATCAAAACCCCAAAGTTTCATCGCAATCAGACGAATGGTTTAGAAATGCATAATTTCATGATGCCAGAACTCTCTATTATACATAGAAACCATCGCGGGCATGCGCACATCAAATCCCAAAAGCTTAATCGCAATTGGATGAATGGTTTTCCAACTATGCAAGCAAGCAAACATCATTCATGTTTATATAGGTAGAAGATAAGTAGAGTTAAATTCAGTTAATTTAAATAATTCCCATTTCATTTAAAATAAAAACCTAGAAAACAAATAAAAATATGACAATCTTCAATTACACATCTGCCCTGTAACATTGTCCGAAACGTTGGTTAAAGAAGGAGATAGCGCAATACGGCACACCCCAAAAATAAATCGCAATGGCCGTGAAAATCTTAAATTAAGTTATAAAATATTTAAGTAATCGAACTGCTCGCACCTTGGTATTATCTATTGAGACAGATTAGATTAAGCAGGTGCCGTTGATAGCAATTGATAAGCTAGTAACAGACTACTGATACTGCAAATACCTGAACACTTTACTTGTTATCAAGTTCTTCTTTGTAACACCTCACACCTTGTGTCTTTCTAATATTTTCTCTGCTGTATTTGAAATTTCTTCGGTATTTAGTAGATAAATTAGTTACTTGTGTAAAGCTGTGTGTTATTGTGTACAAAACTAATTTCAACCAAAACCTCACAATTAGTTACCTGCTGTCTGTATTCCCAGTGTTCAGTTGTAATAATATTTGAAGTTTTCAAAATAACAATAAATTAAAGTGAATTTGACTTTGCTCCGTATCAATCAAGAATCATCAGCGTCTTCCGGTAAGTCCTTTTTAAACTAACTGACCCAATGGATTATATTTATGAACTCAATAACTCGATTGAAAATCAATTTTGTTTACATTTTTTATGCCCTTAACTACAAATGAATATCTTTTCTCATTCGGCGACACCTAAATCTTTAATCAGGGCCGGCCCAGACACAAACTTCACATGGCGTGCGTCAATTTTTGGCGTCCCTTGACAAAACCAGTAGACGTCTTCACTGTAATCAATAATATTTTTTTGTAGTTATAACTTTTTTAGCACCATTGCGATTTGAAGTTCGATGAAACAAAAAATAGCGACACTAAAAAGAGACAAATAGGATTTAGCCTACGAGAGAATGGGATTGTATAATTGGTCTCCACTATGTGCGGCGTTTTGTATCTTTTGTGCGGTGCTTCGTAACCTTCCCCACTCCTGTCTTCTTTAGTTTTCTGAAGGTTTTACTTCTACGCATGTGAATTGCACACCTTAGTAATCATTTCCAGTGCATTGGCACGAGCAACGTAACATAACCTAACTCTGAATTATCAATCCGGCCTGGTCGAGCTTTTCCCCTCTGGGGGCGTAGTAATCATTTCCAGTACATTGGCATGAGCAACGTAACATAACCTAACTCTGAATTATTAATTCGGCCTGGTCGAGCTTTTCCCCTCTGGGGGTGTAGTAATCATTTCCAGTACATTGGCATGAGCAACGTAACATAACCTAACTCTGAATTATCAATCCGGCCTGGTCGAGCTTTTCCCCTCTGGGGGCGTAGTAATCATTTCCAGTACATTGGCATGAGCAACGTAACATAACCTAACTCTGAATTATCAATCCGGCCTGGTCGAGCTTTTCCCCTCTGGGGGCGTAGTAATCATTTCCAGTACATTGGCATGAGCAACGTAACATAACCTAAGTGAATTATCAATCCGGCCTGGTCGAGCTTTTCCCCTCTGGGGGCGTAGTAATCATTTCCAGTACATTGGCATGAGCAACGCAACATAACCTAACTCTGAATTATCAATCTGGCCTGGTCGAGCTTTTCCCCTCTGGGGGCGTGGTAATCATTTCCAGTACATTGGCATGAGCAACGTAACATAACCTAACTCTGAATTATCAATCCGGCCTGGTCGAGCTTTTCCCCTCTGGGGGCGTAGTAATCATTTCCAGGACATTGGCATGAGCAACGTAACATAACCTAACTCGGAATTATCAATCCGGCCTGGTCGAGCTTTTCCCCTCTGGGGGCGTAGTAATCATTTCCAGCACATTGGCATGAGCAACGTAACATAATCTAACTCTGAATTATTAATTCGGCCTGGTCGAGCTTTTCCCCTCTGGGGGTGTAGTAATCATTTCCAGTACATTGGCATGAGCAACGTAACATAACCTAACTCTGAATTATCAATCCGGCCTGGTCGAGCTTTTCCCCTCTGGGGGCGTAGTAATCATTTCCAGTACATTGGCATGAGCAACGCAACATAACCTAACTCTGAATTATCAATCCGGCCTGGTCGAGCTTTTCCCCTCTTGGGGCGTGGTAATCATTTCCAGTACATTGGCATGAGCAACGTAACATAACCTAACTCTGAATTATCAATCCGGCCTGGTCGAGCTTTTCCCCTCTGGGGGCGTAGTAATCATTTCCAGTACATTGGCATGAGCAACGTAACATAACCTAACTCTGAATTATCAATCCGGCCTGGTCGAGCTTTTCCCCTCTGGGGGCGTAGTAATCATTTCCAGTACATTGGCATGAGCAACGTAACATAACCTAACTCTGAATTATCAATCCGGCCTGGTCGAGCTTTTCCCCTCTGGGGGCGTAGTAATCATTTCCAGTACATTGGCATGAGCAACTTAACATAACCTAACTCTGAATTATCAATCCGGCCTGGTCGAGCTTTTCCCCTCTGGGGGCGTAGTAATCATTTCCAGTACATTGGCATGAGCAACGTAACATAACCTAACTCTGAATTATCAATCCGGCCTGGTCGAGCTTTTCCCCTCTGGGGGCGTAGTAATCATTTCCAGTACATTGGCATGAGTAACGTAACATAACCTAACTCTGAATTATCAATCCGGCCTGGTCGAGCTTTTCCCCTCTGGGGGTGTAGTAATCATTTCCAGTACATTGGCATGAGCAACGTAACATAACCTAACTGAATTATCAATCCGGCCTGGTCGACCTTTTCCCCTCTGGGGGCGTAGTAATCATTTCCAGTACATTGGCATGAGCAACGTAACATAACCTAACTCTGAATTATCAATCCGGCCTGGTCGAGCTTTTCCCCTCTGGGGGCGTAGTAATCATTTCCAGTACATTGGCATGAGCAACGTAACATAACCTAACTCTGAATTATCAATCCGGCCTGGTCGAGCTTTTCCCCTCTGGGGGGCGTAGTAATCATTTCCAGTACATTGGCATGAGCAACGTAACATAACCTAACTCTGAATTATCAATCCGGCCTGGTCGAGCTTTTCCCCTCTGGGGGCGTAGTAATCATTTCCAGTACATTGGCATGAGCAACGTAACATAACCTAACTCTGAATTATCAATCCGGCCTGGTCGAGCTTTTCCCCTCTGGGGGCGTAGTAATCATTTCCAGTACATTGGCATGAGCAACGTAACATAACCTAACTCTGAATTATCAATCCGGCCTGGTCGAGTTTTTCCCCTCTGGGGGCGTAGTAATCATTTCCAGTACATTGGCATGAGCAACGTAACATAACCTAACTCTGAATTATCAATCCGGCCTGGTCGAGCTTTTCCCCTCTGGGGGCGTAGTAATCATTTCCAGTACATTGGCATGAGCAACGCAACATAACCTAACTCTGAATTATCAATCCGGCCTGGTCGAGCTTTTCCCCTCTTGGGGCGTGGTAATCATTTCCAGTACATTGGCATGAGCAACGTAACATAACCTAACTCTGAATTATCAATCCGGCCTGGTCGAGCTTTTCCCCTCTGGGGGCGTAGTAATCAGTTCCAGTACATTGGCATGAGCAACGTAACATAACCTAACTCTGAATTATCAATCCGGCCTGGTCGAGCTTTTCCCCTCTGGGGGCGTAGTAATCATTTCCAGTACATTGGCATGAGCAACGTAACATAACCTAACTCTGAATTATCAATCCGGCCTGGTCGAGCTTTTCCCCTCTGGGGGTGTAGTAATCATTTCCAGTACATTGGCATGAGCAACGTAACATAACCTAACTGAATTATCAATCCGGCCTGGTCGACCTTTTCCCCTCTGGGGGCGTAGTAATCATTTCCAGTACATTGGCATGAGCAACGTAACATAACCTAACTCTGAATTATCAATCCGGCCTGGTCGAGCTTTTCCCCTCTGGGGGGCGTAGTAATCATTTCCAGTACATTGGCATGAGCAACGTAACATAACCTAACTCTGAATTATCAATCCGGCCTGGTCGAGCTTTTCCCCTCTGGGGGCGTAGTAATCATTTCCAGTACATTGGCATGAGCAACGTAACATAACCTAACTCTGAATTATCAATCCGGCCTGGTCGAGTTTTTCCCCTCTGGGGGCGTAGTAATCATTTCCAGTACATTGGCATGAGCAACGTAACATAACCTAACTCTGAATTATCAATCCGGCCTGATCGAGCTTTTCCCCTCTGGGGGCGTAGTAATCATTTCCAGTACATTGGCATGAGCAACGTAACATAACCTAACTCTGAATTATCAATCCGGCCTGATCGAGCTTTTCCCCTCTGGGGGCGTAGTAATCATTTCCAGTACATTGGCATGAGCAACGTAACATAACCTAACTCTGAATTATCAATCCGGCCTGATCGAGCTTTTCCCCTCTGGGGGCGTAGTAATCATTTCCAGTACATTGGCATGAGCAACGTAACATAACCTAACTCTGAATTATCAATCCGGCCTGATCGAGCTTTTCCCCTCTGGGGGCGTAGTAATCATTTCCAGTACATTGGCATGAGCAACGTAACATAACCTAACTCTGAATTATCAATCCGGCCTGATCGAGCTTTTCCCCTCTGGGGGCGTAGTAATCATTTCCAGTACATTGGCATGAGCAACGTGACATAACCTAACTCTGAATTATCAATCCGGCCTGATCGAGCTTTTCCCCTCTGGGGGCGTAGTAATCATTTCCAGTACATTGGCATGAGCAACGTAACATAACCTAACTCTGAATTATCAATCCGGCCTGATCGAGCTTTTCCCCTCTGGGGGCGTAGTAATCATTTCCAGTACATTGGCATGAGCAACGTAACATAACCTAACTCTGAATTATCAATCCGGCCTGGTCGAGCTTTTCCCCTCTGGGGGCGTAGTAATCATTTCCAGTACATTGGCATGAGCAACGTAACATAACCTAACTCTGAATTATCAATCCGGCCTGGTCGAGCTTTTCCCCTCTGGGGGCGTAGTAATCATTTCCAGTACATTGGCATGAGTAACGTAATATAACCTAACTCTGAATTATCTATCCGGCCTGGTCGAGTTTTTCCCCTCTGGGGGCGTAGTAATCATTTCCAGTACATTGGCATGAGCAACGTAACAAAACCTTACTCTGAATTATCAATCCGGCCTGATCGAGCTTTTCCCCTCTGGGGGCGTAGTAATCATTTCCAGTACATTGGCATGAGCAACGTAACATAACCTAACTCTGAATTATCAATCCGGCCTGATCGAGCTTTTCCCCTCTGGGGGCGTAGTAATCATTTCCAGTACATTGGCATGAGCAACGTAACATAACCTAACTCTGAATTATCAATCCGGCCTGATCGAGCTTTTCCCCTCTGGGGGCGTAGTAATCATTTCCAGTACATTGGCATGAGCAACGTAACATAACCTAACTCTGAATTATCAATCCGGCCTGATCGAGCTTTTCCCCTCTGGGGGCGTAGTAATCATTTCCAGTACATTGGCATGAGCAACGTAACATAACCTAACTCTGAATTATCAATCCGGCCTGATCGAGCTTTTCCCCTCTGGGGGCGTAGTAATCATTTCCAGTACATTGGCATGAGCAACGTAACATAACCTAACTCTGAATTATCAATCCGGCCTGATCGAGCTTTTCCCCTCTGGGGGCGTTGTAATCATTTCCAGTACATTGGCATGAGCAACGTAACATAACCTAACTCTGAATTATCAATCCGGCCTGATCGAGCTTTTCCCCTCTGGGGGCGTAGTAATCATTTCCAGTACATTGGCATGAGCAACGTAACATAACCTAACTCTGAATTATCAATCCGGCCTGATCGAGCTTTTCCCCTCTGGGGGCGTAGTAATCATTTCCAGTACATTGGCATGAGCAACGTAACATAACCTAACTCTGAATTATCAATCCGGCCTGATCGAGCTTTTCCCCTCTGGGGGCGTAGTAATCATTTCCAGTACATTGGCATGAGCAACGTAACATAACCTAACTCTGAATTATCAATCCGGCCTGATCGAGCTTTTCCCCTCTGGGGGCGTAGTAATCATTTCCAGTACATTGGCATGAGCAACGTAACATAACCTAACTCTGAATTATCAATCCGGCCTGATCGAGCTTTTCCCCTCTGGGGGCGTAGTAATCATTTCCAGTACATTGGCATGAGCAACGTAACATAACCTAACTCTGAATTATCAATCCGGCCTGATCGAGCTTTTCCCCTCTGGGGGCGTATTAATCATTTCCAGTACATTGGCATGAGCAACGTAACATAACCTAACTCTGAATTATCAATCCGGCCTGATCGAGCTTTTCCCCTCTGGGGGCGTAGTAATCATTTCCAGTACATTGGCATGAGCAACGTAACATAACCTAACTCTGAATTATCAATCCGGCCTGATCGAGCTTTTCCCCTCTGGGGGCGTAGTAATCATTTCCAGTACATTGGCATGAGCAACGTAACATAACCTAACTCTGAATTATCAATCCGGCCTGATCGAGCTTTTCCCCTCTGGGGGCGTAGTAATCATTTCCAGTACATTGGCATGACATTCTAAGTTTTACTTCTTTAGTTTTCATAACAGCAGAACGTTTTGCTTTATTTTATTTTTTATCTTTAACTCAATCAAAAATTATTGTAGTATTTTTGATATTTCATGTTTCTTTAGTCTGGTAGGAATACCTTTTCTTATATTTGCAGAACACCACCCGCAGTAGAAGTTGCAGATTGGTTACTGTTTTCCTCACTATAACTATAGTATAACTAAACATTATAATACAAATACAAATTTATAACTTCTTTAACAGACGGTAATCTTGATTGAGACAAAGTTTGTGTCGTCCAAGACATAAAAAAGGAGAAAGTAGGTTTAGAAAAATATGAGTTAAACAATAAATACTAACAACAAAACAAT
This sequence comes from Glyphotaelius pellucidus, assembly GCA_936435175.1. Classification (NCBI taxonomy): domain Eukaryota; kingdom Metazoa; phylum Arthropoda; class Insecta; order Trichoptera; family Limnephilidae; genus Glyphotaelius; species Glyphotaelius pellucidus. Next base: position 12,663,558 of record OW386563.1, read on the forward strand.
AGAAACAAAGAGAAGAGAAGAGAAAATATAATAGAAGAGAAAATATAATAGAAAAGGACATGCATGTGGAATATTATATATATAATTATTTTTTGATACACTTGCATACATATCTGAGGGTTAATACTAGAAGTGTCTTTGTCAGTTTTAATAATTACATTTGGATACCAAAAAGTACTCTTTAACCTCGCTTATTTAAATGGTAGAATCTCTACGTCAGTATGGCCTTCGTGGTCGAGAGGCAAGGCTTTTTTCCAGCAATCCGTAGGCCCGGGTTTGAATCCCGAGTGCGCAAATAAATTTTATTTCTAAATTAATAACTTACTTAGTTTTAACCACGTTTATTGTTTATAAAAAACCGGGTGACCTGACAGTAGATCCGCCGACAATTGGCCCCCCAAAATGGTAGTTACTATAAAATTTTAATATTTGTGCTTTATTTATAGTGACCGACCGAAGGTTCGGTTTCGGTTTTGGTTTCCGCAAGTTTCGGCAAAAAAATTAGTTTCGGCATCAGTTTCGATTTCGGCCGGACCGAAACTCTACGTTCGTGAATTATCGCGCATGTTCGGCTGACTTCGGGTGAGTTCATGGCTCGTGTGTCACCCGCCATCATCAGCTGGGTTTTCAGGCCGGTTGAAATACTCAATTAATGATGTCCTTCCTTTATAATGTTGATTATTGAAAAAATTTTGTTTCAAGTTTGTTAATTTTTATAATTTTTGTTTGTTTTGTAGCAGTAATTAAAATTTTTATTTTTTTCACATACTTCAATTTTTGTTTATTTTTTTTTTTTGTTTCATTTAACACGTGTTAACTATTTGTATTGAGTCCGATTCGAGCCGCGGTCAACAGTGGTTGTGTGTACCTTACCTATTGCTTAGTGCCGTTCGCCCGTTCCCGTGCCTCATACAGATAAGAGATTATTGTTACATTTTATTTAATTCTGTTTATCGTATACTTATTTGTTTGCATTCCTAATTACGGCTAATCCGTTTTTGTTTGTACAGTCAATGAAATAGACTGCGTATTATTTTTTCAGTTTAATTTTTAAAAGTTAAGTTTTTTTTTTATATAATGGAGGAAGACGAAGATAGACCTCCCGACCCAGGATCGATATTAGATTTTTCTGATTCGGAATCTAACACTAGCCAGGCTTCTATTACGCTTCCATCTCGTAAACGACGACCATCGCATAGCCTTCACATCCCATCGAAAGTTAAATCTATACCGCCGATTCAACAAACCTCGACCTCTAACGACCTTAACCCCAATAGTAACACCCAGACAAGTACTTTAGCTAGCGATAATACAAAAAGTACTGACTTACTTTATCCTGCTTCCGCTTCCGGTCCTTTTATCGTAATTGTTCAGAGAACTGAACAAGGAAAACTTATTCATCCTTTAGATTTTGGAAAATTCTTATTTGACTCAAAAAATAATAACCTTGGTATTGTTAATGGTTCAATTAAACCGGAAGGGCGATATAAATTATCTATCGAGTTTAATACTGCCGCTTCCGCAAATGGATTTGTAAAAAAAATTGACTCGCTCTCAAAACATAAATATAAATCGTTCATCCCGTCATTTAACCTTACGAGAATGGGTCTTGTTCGAGGAATTCCCACGGATATCCCAGAGGCTGAAATTGTTGATGCTTTGAATAATTCCCAAGGAACCCCGAAAGTAATAAAAGCACGTCGACTGAACTACAAGGATTCTACTGATGGAAACAAGATCTGGAAACCTTCCCAATCTGTTGTTGTTACATTTGAGGGACAATCCCTTCCGTCTCGTGTGTTTATTTATTATACCTCGCTTCCCGTCGAAGTTTATAAATTTCCAACTGTTCAATGCTTCAATTGCTGCCGGTTTGGACATACAAAATCCGTATGCCGCTCCCCTCCACGTTGTTACTTTTGCGGAGAAAATCACCCATTTGATCAATGTCCAAAATCTTCCAATAATCCCATTTGCATTAACTGTTCGGGTGCACATACCGCGGTCAGTCTAGCCTGTCCGGAATTGACAAGACAGAGGAACATAAAACATAAAATGGCTACCGACAACATTTCGTACTTCCAGGCCTCAAAGTTATTCTCTCCTGCGAAAAAATCTTTCGCAGAGATGACATCGTCCTCAGCTCCTTTCCAATCAACCACCTTTTTAAATTCAACGTCATCTTCTCACAGAGAAACCATTCTCAAGCCAGTCAAACCCAACCCAAAATATACTCCTTACCTTGATAAAAAACAATTGAATAATATTTTGACCAGCCCGAATGGGAATGCCAAATCTCGGACCCCCAATGGGTGTGCCATTAATAGTAATACATCCCCTCCTGCTCTCCCCGAAATATTGAACAATAATTCTTTTATACAAACTTTAATTACCCTTTTAATTTCTATCCTTACAAACAACAATACTGTACCGTCCAACGCTGCCGATTACATTAAATCTTTATTATCTTGCCTCCCCAATGACTTCGAAACTGAACAAAATTCTTCAGTGGAACAGTAGAAGCCTCTTCGCTAACAAATCTGACCTAATTCAATTACTCGACGAACACGACGTTTCAGTGGCCGCCATTTCTGAAACGTGGTTAAAACCCTCCTTTCACTTAAGAATTCCGGGTTATTATTGTCTCAGACACGACAGACCGGATGGTAAAGGCGGCACGGCTCTGATAATCCATAATTCTATCCCGTTTAAACAAATTAATATACATACTCCCTCCGACGATATCCAGATAATAGCAGCTGTCTTATCTGATATCACAATATTATCAATATATATTCCTCCCTCTACCACTTTTATTGAAAATGAATGGGCACCAATCTTAACCCAGATTTGTTCCCCTTTTATGATCCTAGGAGATTTTAATGCACATTCCCCTTCTTGGGGTAGCAAAATAACAAATCGTTCTGGCCGCAATCTTTTAGATTTTATTGATACCCATAACCTATGTTTTTTAAATGACGGATCTCCAACCAGATTCACCCCCCCTCATCAACGGAAAAGTGCTGTTGATTTATCTCTTTGTTCATATTCGTTAGCATCTAAATGCTCTTGGGACATCCTAAACGATCCCCTCTCTAGTGATCATTTTCCAATTATAATCCGATTCCAACATCAATCTAACACTTATCCTCCACCAGTTAAAAATAATCTCAAATTTAGAATAAATGATGCGAATTGGAGCACTTTCTCTTCTGAACTAGATAACCTTATTAATTTAAAAAAAAAATCGTCCCCGGGAGACATCAGATTGCAATGTGAGACGTTTCCCTCTATGGTTATAAATGCAGCAGAAAAATCCATCCCGAAACGCAATGCGAACATTAAAATAAAACACTCTAATCCGTGGTGGGACGAGGAATGCACTCGCTCCGTCAACTCTCGTAAAAAAGCAATTTACTCTTTTCGTAAGTGTATGACACTAGAAAATTTTTTATCAGTTAAAAAAGCCCAGGCAGAAACCAAACGAATTTTGAAAAATAAAAAACGCGCTGGATGGCGGAAGTTCTGTGAGAACCTGTCTCCGGAAACTCCCCAATCTTCAGTTTGGTCTAGCTTAAAAAAATTCGGATCATCGTATTCTCCGCCGAGTACCAAGCATATATCAGAAGAAATTCTTATAGGATTTGCGGATAAAATAGCCCCCCCATCAGTGGCCGGATGTGAAGAAATGCCTTCTATTAAGCCATATCCATCTCACTCTAACTGGCTAGATGCTCCTTTCTCCATTGATGAGATGAAACTAGTAATAAGAACCCTTTCTGACTCTGCTCCGGGTCCCGATGGAATACTTAATAGTTTCATTAAATCATTTTCTGATATGGCGGTTGAATATTTCTTATCTCTTATTAATAATATGTTTGAAACAGGACTAATTCCGGATGATTGGAAAACTCAAAAAATCATTCCCATTTTAAAACCTGGAAAAAATCCATCTGAAATTTCGTCTTATCGGCCTATTGCTCTTTCATCATGTTTGATGAAAGTAGCAGAGCGTTTGATGAAGAACAGATTAGAGTGGTTTGTTGAAAGTCAAGATATTATCTCACCAAATCAGTATGGTTTTCGGAAAAAGAAATCTACAATGGATAATTTAAGTTTGTTCACAACTGATATCCGAGTTTCCCAATCCCTAAGTTCTTATACATTGGCCACATTCCTTGACCTTTCATCAGCTTACGATGATGTTTTACTGAATGTTTTGAAAGAAAAGCTAATTAAAAAACAAATCCCCCCGAAATTAGTCCAATTTATTATTAATTTACTCTCAGATAGGTCCATTATTATTGAGTCTTCCTCTAAATGCTTAAGGCGCAAACTATGGAGAGGTTTGCCCCAGGGTTCTGTTATTAGTCCTCTGTTGTTTAATATTTATATAAGCGACCTAGACTCAGTAATTCCTTTTTCTATCAAGCGTCTTTACTTTGCGGATGATATCCTTATATATTTGTTACATAAAAATATTATTCTTGCAGCTAAGGAAATGAATTTGGCTTTACAATATATTAAAAGCTGGTTGTCAATAAATGGGATGAATCTGGCGGCATCTAAAACAAGGGTCGTGGCTTTCACGCGCAAAAGAAAAATTCCCCAATTCTCAATTTCTTTTGATAATGTGCCTCTACAAACCGCTACTCAAATCAAATTCCTTGGTCTTCTTTTGAACCATAAACTTTCCTGGCTTCCACACATTCAGATAATTTCTACAAAGTGTGAAAAGGGACTTAATATGATGCGAGCAGTTTCCAGAGTATGGTGGGGATCTCACCCTACCACTCTTAAATTAATGTATAATTCCCTAGTTCGGAGCCACTTGGATTATGGCTCATTCCTTTTTGACCCACTCCCTAAATATCTAGATAAGAAAATGGAAAGAATTCAATCAAAAGCCCTCAGAATGATTATTGGAGCTATGAAGTCTTCTCCAATTAATGCTCTTCAGGTGGAATGTGTGGAGCCTCCATTATATTTCAGAAGACAATTCCTTGCCAATAAATATATTTTCAAGGCTTTATCGTTATCACATCATCCTATTAAACAAAGTCTTAATAGGTTAAGTGTTAATTTGAATTCTAACAAAAGATTGAGAGAAAAACAATCTTTTCCTCTCTTAATTAAAAGTTTTCATCTCTATAATTCTCTATCATCTTCCCTCCAATATCTTCAAGAAGTTCCCAATCTTCCTATATACAATATTCCATTTAAGGCAATCACTTTTATGCCAAACACAATAACATCAGTCTTTCAGAAGAATATTTTATCTTCCCCAAATAAATTTCAAAATGTGGATGATTGTTTTAAAAGCATAGTGGCTTCGAAATTCCCTGGATTTTCCATCCTTTTCACGGATGGTTCCAAATTTGAAAATAAAAGATGTGGAGCATCTATATATAGTCCAGAATTCAACATCAATCTCACTTATAAATTACCGAAAGAAGCTTCCATATTTACAGCCGAATGCTTTGCAATTGAACAAGCGCTAAATCAAATCCAGGTTCTCAACATTCATCGAACCTTACTATGTACTGATTCGCTAAGTGCTCTAACTAAAATTAGGTCAAATATTTTACGTTATCCGGAAGACAATATTATATGTAAAATAAAAAATCTTCTCAATTCTCTTAGTGAATCTGGGTTTGAGACGATATTGGCCTGGGTCCCTGCCCATTTGGGTATCGAGGGTAATGAGATGGCCGATTTTCTCGCCAAATCTGGTTCAGATTCCGGAACTATCCCACTAAATTTTAGAATTCCTATATCCGATGTCTTTCCGATTCTTAAATCTAATATGACTTGTGCCTGGGAAGAAAATTGGGCAGTCTCCAAAATAAGAACTGGATCTTTCTATGCGGGAATTCAAAACCATATCCCTGCTAAGCCATGGTTCCACGGTAAAAAACTTTCAAAACGATTCATTTCATGTATCTCGAGAATGAGAATTGGCCACTGTTCAATTGCATCTCACTTGTCTAGAATTAGAGTTTTAGATGATCCGTTCTGCCAGTGCGGTGTGGAAGAGGAAACCCTCGACCACGTTTTCTTTAACTGTAAAAACCATTCATCTTTCAAGAACATATACCGCCGGCTTATTAAAATCACACACCAGTCCCCCCTTAACATTTCATACCTTTTATCTCTTAACAATTCTCGTGTTCATACAGCTTTATGTAAGTTTATTAACCTGAATGAATTCAATATTTAATTTGTTTTAGTGATCTAAATGAGTCCAATATTTAATTTGTTTTATTATTTTCCCATTAGATTAACCGAAATTTCTTATCCATTTTAAATATTACCGGCACAAAGCACTCTCTCCAGGGTGAATTGCCTTAAACCAAAAAAAAAAAAAAAACTATTTGTATAAGCGTAAAAAATAAGCCGAGTTTCAGTAGACAACAGATTTTTAACATGTCTCAAAAGTTTCGGTTTCGGCTGAAACTGAGACAGCTGTTCGATGTCCGCCATTTTGGAGTTCGAAAAATTTCGGAGTTGGAAGGTTTGCTTCGGTGTTGAAGTACCATAAAATTCGTTTGCTTTATTGCCTGCGAACTTTGTTACAGGTACTTTATAAATTACGTCCCGTCCCAAAAAATGGTCTGATTTTCGGATTGAAAATTTCAAAAAATTGGCAGGGTTTCAAAAATACAATTAAAAAAAAATACGGAAAACCGTAGAATATTTGCCCAAACCGGAATTTTTTTTTTAAATGTGATGCAAGTGGCCTACTGGGTTTTCGTTGTCCTGCGTTATGATGGATCAAGTAGGTAAACTCTTCGACCACTTCGAAGTTATAGGTGTCTTTAAATTTCACTTTATATTTTATTCCGCGGAGTGGGGTTTTGGTTTGCATCACGATTTTAGTTTTATTCTCATTGATTTGCAAACCCACTTCTCTTGCCGCAGTCTCCAAAGGTTAAACACCTCTCTTACAGCCTGTAGGGATCTTCCAACAATGTTAAAGTCGTCTGCGTAGCCAACTATTTGATTATTTCTGTAGCAAATGTTTGAGTCGGTACTGATTGTTGTCTTCCTCACGACGTGCTCCAGTACAATATTAAAAAGAGTGGGTGCTAAGCCATCACCTTGTTTCAGTTTCTGGGAGACGTTAAAATACTCCATTGTTTCATCTCCTATCCCTACTCGACACCATGAGCCGACCATTGTTGCTTTTACAAGCTTCACTATTTTGGGTGATATTCCAAAATTTAGGAGTATTTCATATATTTTCTCCGTATCTATACTGTCCTATTATGCCTGTTTGAAGTCAACAAAAAGTTGATATGTGTCTTTATCGAGTTCCCAATATTTTGTTAGGATTTGTAGAGTAGTGAAGAGTTGATCTACCCCCCCTGAAAGCTGCCTGGTACTCTCCCAGCAAGTTCTCTGAGTGACGTTCCAGTCCTTCTTTCAAATTGTTGTGAAAATTTTACACGCTGCACAAAGTAACGAAATTCCTCTGTGGTTTTCACATTTAATTGATAATTGCCTTTTTTTATCCGAAAAGCAATCGGAGACATTTAAAATGGCGCCAATATATGACAAAAATCGTTCCAGTGGTTATCTCCTATTATCTCTGCACAGGGATGTGTTGGGTTTGAAGCTCTTTTTAAAGATTGACGCCTTTATATGCCTCACGTGGATTGTTATTTACAAAGTCATTTTCCATTTTCAACAATATATTGTTAAAATACAATCTTATCTTTCTTTTAATCAAATGGTCAGCATCTCTTCTTGCTTATTGGTAGGTTTGTCTTTTTGCTCTTTCTATACATATTTTTTTTCAAAGTACTGATTATTTGAATTGTCATAATTTCTTTTGTTGTGATTTAGAATGTTTTAAAACTGCTAAAAACCTAATGTTAACAGAGTGCCACAATACCAACTCTGGCTGTCATTGTCCTTGTTGCAGAATCAGTCTCCAGAACCCTCTTCTCTCCAATATGCAGGCCGATAGGAGTCTGTTGTACTGTTCACCCAACTGGCGGGAAACCCTCGAGGAGTTTCATCATATTAAAGACAACAATAAAAAACTGGAAATGCAACCTTACCCAAGTGTTAAAGTGCTATCTGCCTTTGCCAAGTTGGCATATTCAGACTGTTCGGGGGAAAAGCCTGGAGGGTGGTACCTGCTCACCACGGCACAAAACACGAATAACGGATACTTCGGTTGCGCCGTGTGGAGCCCCTCGCAGCATCAGATCATCATCGCCCATAGGGGGACGGACATTAAGAATATGGGAGCAATCTGGACTGACATACAAAGCATTTACCGCAACAAATGTACTGGGCAAATGAATTCCGCCATCTCTTTCGCAGATGAGGTTAAGAGGGTAATCATTGAAATAAATAAAGGAGACGGCCGCTACGTTTTGTCCTTCACAGGGCATTCCCTAGGGGCTTGGTTGGCCGGGGTCACCACCTTCACCGTGAAGTATCTGAAGATGGAAGGCCGTGGCTTCCGCGGGATTGACAGCCCCGAAGAAGGCCTCCACGCGCACACATTAGCCCTGGACAGCCCGGGAATTGAAGATATCTTGATAAAGATATGCAGAAATTATAGTGTTAAATATGACCGATCCAAGTGCTTGCTACAGTTGGATATCACAAATTACTTCGCTGCCCCAAATCTCGTGAATTGTACTGGACATCAGGTGGGAGACTTACTTCAGATCCGTATTGAACGGGTCGCTCTTCCCAGCGATTCGGAGGAACCCACACAGATGTCCAATATAGACAAACACAAAATAGAAATTTTTATCGAAGCGTTTGATGATGGGAATGATACACATGTGGTACGGAACTGGCCCCAAGGATGGAATGAACGCAAGAATTACCACGGGATAGAAATGTTCTGCAATTCCTACCTCTTACATCCCGATGCCATACAAGCTGCTCTTGCGAGTTCTAGTGGCAGCCACCTAAATATGCAACCAGTTAAAGGAAATGCTTGCGGCGAGCACTCAGAAAAAACACCGATCTTACAATACAGAACTATTAAATCCCTGGGAAATATCTGCCAGTTGGGGGTATTTTCCACGGAAGAGTTAAATTTTATACAAAATTGGAGTTTTTTTGTTACTAATAGGCTGATGATAAAAAATGAAATTGAAAAATTTATCTTGGGCCAAAAACTTAAAAAAATAGATTTCCCGCTATTTGAGATTGATTCAAGACGAAACACTATTACTTGTGATTCAAGGGAACATTTGGAAAATGTGATTGGACAAACTAAACAATTGTTGCGTTGGTTTCCTGCAGAGATCAAGGAAGCCATGAATTTACAGAACCGGAGCATAAAGTCAGCCCCCTTACACTTGGCTAGCCTGGCATACAGACGCACCTTGCCTAACATCCTGGCCTGCAGAGACACCTTGGGGCTAGAAACATTTTTAGAATCTTCTAATCGTGTTTTACAAATAATTGTGACTAGTGATTTTGAATTTCAAGCAGCTAGGTTATACAATATACTGATTCTCATGAAAAACACAACTTTGGATGGAACATACTTGGATGAAAAATACCACACAATATTGAGTTGGAATGATATGCCAACTCTAGCTAAGGTTATTGATTTCAAAGGTTTAAGCGAGACCGATGTTGACATCAGTAACCTGATCATTCTTATTGTTGATTCTACAAGAAGAATGACTCAACGATTCATTCCAATATTAGAAAATTTAGTAAAGTTCAGCCACAAGAAACTTGTAATTATTAAATCGCGTCCAATCGATAGAAATTTATTTGAGAAATATAATTTAACGGTTGAAACCGCAACTTTGGAAATATTTGGACTAGAGGATTTAACTCCTCTGTCTAGAGAAGAAATACTTTCCAGAGATGTGATTAAAATAGGTGAAGAAACCCTAAGCCTAGAAGTTATACTGGGAAACGATTGTAAAACTCCGAATGAGAGAATAAATCAATTGATTTCACCATTATTAAAGAACCTCGTGATGGACAACTTGCAAATAGATAAAATCCCAAACTGCCTTCCCCGGCTTTGTCAATTAGATGCCCTACACTCCAGAGGGAACAAACTGGTAGACAGAGCGAGGCTTACCGCACTTCTGGAGAGGAGTGGGGCTTCTGTGGTGATAAGCGATCCAGAGGGGCTTAGCCAGGACTACTGGGGGGAGGTGGGGGAGGGTGTGAAGGGAAGAATCCTTACCACAGAGGAAGATGGGCAGGAAATCTTTCTACAAAAATGTCAGGAGGAATCAGCCCTAGTAATCTACTGGTTCCATTTATCAGCTGAAGGCTTCATGCTGAAAGAAGTGTATAATGGAAGTGTATACCTGCCCAGGAAATTCCGCAGTCAACTTATTATTAAATCCATAAATGAATTAGTTCAGTACAAGGGAGATAAAAATTTATTTATATTCAACAACGTCGAAGATAAAACATCGCTTCTACAAACCTTTGGCTTAACTGGGGAAGCTGAGGACGCACTTATAAAAAACGATCACTTTATAATAAGATCACCTTCTCAAGAATTGAGTGTTGAAGACAAAAAAAAGGAGGAATCATTTAGTAAACACTATTTTGAAATGATTAGTGGCAACCCGTGTCTTGTGTGGAAATACTCCAAGGGCTCGTTGGATGGCCTGCGCCCTTTCATCACCAGGGACTGCAGGGACTCCATCGAGGAAACAGAATTCTGCGTAAAGAAGAAGAAGCATACCATCATCGCGGATGATCCTGGTATGGGGAAGACCACCATCCTAACACGCATGTCAGAGCTCATCTCAAACTCCTGGGTATTGAGAATTGACCACAAGCTTTTGGCTGACGGTTCCAAAAAGTTTCCTATAAAACCTACCCTGCAATCAGTTACAGATTATTTGATACAGTTATCGGGTTTACCTACCGATAAAAAGCTGTTTAGCAGTCTATTACAGCATTGCCTCGAATCAGTTAATTCGAGGCAGGTTTGTGTTTTGGTGGATGCCTTTGATGAGTTTTCTGAGGAAGACAAGGCTAAAATGGCAGAGCTCCTGAAATATTTAAAAACTGCTACAACGTGTCAAACATTAGTCACCACTCGGGTTTACCAACAAAAAAGGCTTGAAAATGATTTGGAAGAATTTGCGGTAGAACTGGAAAAAATTACAGGAGAAGAGCAGGAGGTTTATTTGGTGAACTTCTGGCTTCCTCACCTGGCATTGGAGCTCCCGGAGCATGGAGAGGAGGAGAAAGCGGGGCTGCTTCAGTTTGCTAGAGGTCTGCGGGAGGAAGTGGAGAGAGTGCTGGGGGCAGACGTGGCCAGCTTCATGGGAATCCCGCTGCAGATTCGTATGCTGGCAGAAGTGTTCCTCCAGCAGGCTTTACTGAATGTGATATCTCCTGACCAAGTTAATAACTTACGCAAAATCACTAATTTGTTTAATTTATATAAACAATTCATTGAAGTCAAGAAAAATATATATTTTAAGCAAAAGACTAATATCAACAAACTTCTACCTACCTTCCAAAAAGCTATGTTTAAAGACATGATGGAAAAGCATCGTGTCTTGGCTTTTCAGACCATCGATCCAACATTCGCAACGGAATACTTCACAAACATTAAACTACCCGACCTGAAGACCGAAGAAGAGAAAGATATAAGTAGTCTCGGGCTGATAAAATATAAAACTGATGGATCTTTCCATTTCATTCACAGGACGTTCCAAGAATATTTTTGCGCAGATTTCTTTGTTCGATGGCTGAAACAGGGAAGAAACAGCAAAGAAGAAAACATAATTATTAAAAATGAATTTTGTAAATTTTTGCTCAAGCCAGATTATAAAATAATCAGAATGTTCATCGAGACTCAGCTTGAAACATCGCCAATTTCTTGCGAAGAACTGGAAAATCACCCGAAAATGTACCAACATTGGTCTGAACATCGAGCGCTATTCTTCGATGATCGTAAAAACACTCCGTTGCATATAGCGGCAGCAGAACAGAATAAACGCATTGTTGAAGTCCTTCTTAGTGGCCCGACCAGCAGGACATCTGATGAAGCCTATATTTCCCTAATTACATCAAGAAACAAGGATGGGAGGACCGTGTTGAACACAGCATTGGGGATTAAAAACATTGATATTGTAAGCCAAATAACTGAAAATATAAGGAGTTGCTTGTACGAGTCAATATTAGGACTAATGCTCGCTACTTTCTTAGACAAGGGAGGGAACAAGGACGACGACTACTACAACAAATACGACGATGACAACAACGATAACAAAAGCGACGACGATGATGACGACGCCAACGACGATGACGATGACGAAAGATACATAGAAAGAATTTATTTAAAAAAAAATGTTTTAAATACACAGAAGTTATCTAGCGTAAACCGGGCCTTGGAAAGAACACGTCATATAAGAGATTATACATTTGAGCCATTTATTGCGGCAGTGAGAGATGAAGACAATGAGACTGTGCTAAAGATCTTTGATGACATGGAAAGTGATACAGAGCGAGCTTACTTACTGATTGCCACTGATGGTCGGGGAGATAATGCCATTAACCTCGCAACGAGAACACAAAATTATACATTATTTAAATTATTTGCAAAACAAGGAGTTTGTGTATCGTATGATAAATATATGAAGACCTCCTTGCATTGTGCAGCAGTCACGGGGCATTTCCAAATTGTTAATTTCTTATTAAATCAATCGGAAGAAACCTACGAACACATTAACGATGGACTCTTTGGAAGAGAAAATTCATTTTATAATAGTAATAATGTGGCATTAAAGTACGAAAATAATTTTTCTATAAATTCTCAAAACATATCGGCTACTATTAACTCTGTAAGTAACTACGGTGATACTGCCCTGATGTTGGCTGCTAAGAATGGACATCACGAGGTGACACGCATCCTGCTAGAGTCCGGGGCAGATACAAACCCTGCAGATAAGCATGGTTATACTGCCCTGATGAGTGCTGCATATAAAGGATACCACGAGGTAATTCGCAAGCTGCTAGAGTCCGGAGCAGATACTAAATCTGCAGATAGGTATGGTAATACTGCGCTGATGTGCGCTGCATATAATGGACACCACGAGGTGACACGCATGCTGTTAGAGTCCAGGGCAGATACTAACTCGGCAGATACGTTGGGTGATACTCCCCTGATGTTGGCTGTTAAGAACGAACACCACGAAGTGATACGCATCCTGCTAGAGTTTGGGGTAGATACTAACTCTGCAAGTGGTGATGGTTATACTGCTCTGATGTACGCTGCAAAGAAAGGATATCCCGAGGTGACACGCATGCTGCTAGAGTCCAAGGCAGATATTAACTGTGCAGATAAGTATGGTTATACTGCCCTGATGAGTGCAGCATATAATGGACACCACGTGGTGACACGCATGCTGCTAGAGTCCGGGGCAGACACTAACCCCGAGGATGGGTATGGTGATAATGCCCTGATGTTGGCTGTTAAGAACAAACACCACGAGGTGACACGCATACTGCTAGGGTCCGGGGCAGATACTAAATCTGTAAGTAGTGATGATTATACTGCCTTGATGTGGGCTGCTATGAATGGACATCACGAGGTGACACGCATCCTGCTAGAGTCCGGGGCAGATACTAACTCTGCAAATAATGATGGTTATACTGCCTTGATGTGGGCTACTAAGAATGGACATCATGAGGTGACACGCATCCTGTTAGAGTCCGGGGCAGATACTAATTCTGCAAATAATGATGGTTATACTGCCTTGATGTGGGCTGCTAAGAATGGACATCACGAGGTGACACGCATCCTGCTAGAGTCCGGGGCAGACACTAAATCTGTAAATAAAAGTGGTAAGACTGCCTTGACGTGCGCTGCTCAGAATGGACACCACGAGGTGACACGAATGCTGATAGAGTCCGGGGCAGATACTAACTCTGCAGATAGTGATGGTTATACTGCCTTGATGTGGGCTGCTAAGAATGGACATCACGAGGTGACACGCATACTGCTAGAGTCCGGGGCAGATACTAACTCGGCAGATACGTTGGGTGATACTCCCCTGATGTTGGCTGTTAAGAACGAACACCACGAAGTAATACGCATCCTGCTAGAGTTTGGGGTAGATACTAACTCTGCAAGTGGTGATGGTTATACTGCTCTGATGTACGCTGCAAAGAAAGGATATCCCGAGGTGACACGCATGCTGCTAGAGTCCAAGGCAGATATTAACTGTGCAAATAAGTATGGTTATACTGCCCTGATGAGTGCAGCATATAATGGACACCACGTGGTGACACGCATGCTGCTAGAGTCCGGGGCAGACACTAACCCCGAGGATGGGTATGGTGATAATGCCCTGATGTTGGCTGTTAAGAACAAACACCACGAGGTGACACGCATACTGCTAGGGTCCGGGGCAGATACTAAATCTGTAAGTAGTGATGATTATACTGCCTTGATGTGGGCTGCTATGAATGGACATCACGAGGTGACACGCATCCTGCTAGAGTCCGGGGCAGATACTAACTCTGCAAATAATGATGGTTATACTGCCTTGATGTGGGCTACTAAGAATGGACATCATGAGGTGACACGCATCCTGTTAGAGTCCGGGGCAGATACTAATTCTGCAAATAATAATGGTTATACTGCCTTGATGTGGGCTGCTAAGAATGGACATCACGAGGTGACACGCATCCTGCTAGAGTCCGGGGCAGACACTAAATCTGTAAATAAAAGTGGTAAGACTGCCTTGACGTGCGCTGCTCAGAATGGACACCACGAGGTGACACGAATGCTGATAGAGTCCGGGGCAGATACTAACTCTGCAGATAGTGATGGTTATACTGCCTTGATGTGGGCTGCTAAGAATGGACATCACGAGGTGACACGCATACTGCTAGAGTCCGGGGCAGATACTAACTCGGCAGATACGTTGGGTGATACTCCCCTGATGTGGGCTGCTACGAATGGACATCACGAGGTGACACGCATCCTGCTAGAGTCCGGGGTAGATACTAACTCTGCAAGTGGTGATGGTAATACTGCTCTGATGTACGCTGCAAAGAAAGGATATCCCGAGGTGACACGCATGCTGCTAGAGTCCAAGGCAGATATTAACTGTGCAAATAAGTATGGTTATACTGCCCTGATGAGTGCAGCATATAATGGACACCACGTGGTGACACGCATGCTGCTAGAGTCCGGGGCAGACACTAAATCTGTTAGTGATCATTATACTGCCTTGATGTGGGCTGCTACGAATGGACATCACGAGGTGACACGCATACTGCTAGGGTCCGGGGCAGATATTAAATCTGTTAGTGATGATTATACTGCCTTGATGTGGGCTGCTACAAATGGACATCACGAGGTGACACGCATCCTGCTAGAGTCCGGGGCAGATACTAACTCTGCAAATAATGATGGTTATACTGCCTTGATGTGGGCTACTAAGAATGGACATCATGAGGTGACACGCATCCTGTTAGAGTCCGGGGCAGATACTAATTCTGCAAATAATGATGGTTATACTGCCTTGATGTGGGCTGCTAAGAATGGACATCACGAGGTGACACGCATCCTGCTAGAATCCGGAGCAGACACTAAATCTGTAAGTAAAAGTGGTAAGACTGCCTTGATGTGCGCTGCTAAGAATGGACATCACGAGGTGACACGCATGCTGCTAGAGTCCGGGGCAGATACTAACTCTGCAGATAGTGATGGTTATACTGCCTTGATGTACGCTGCATTGAAAGGACACCACGAGGTGACACGCATGCTGCTAGAGTCCGGGGCAGACACTAAATCTGTAAGTAAAAGTGGTAAGACTGCCTTGATGTGCGCTGCTAAGAATGGACATCACGAGGTGACACGCATGCTGCTAGAGTCCGGGGCAGACACTAAATCTGTAAGTAAAAGTGGTAAGACTGCCTTGATGTGCGCTGCTAAGAATGGACATCACGAGGTGACACGCATGCTGCTAGAGTCCGGGGCAGATACTAACTCTGCAGATAGTGATGGTTATACTGCCTTGATGTACGCTGCATTGAAAGGACACCACGAGGTGACACGCATGCTGCTAGAGTCCGGGGCAGATACTAACTCTGCAGATAGTGATGGTTATACTGCCTTGATGTACGCTGCATTGAAAGGACACCACGAGGTGACACGCATGCTGCTAGAGTCCGGGGCAGATACTAACTCTGCAGATAGTGATGGTTATACTGCCTTGATGTACGCTGCATTGAAAGGACACCACGAGGTGACACGCATGCTGCTAGAATCCGGGGCAGATATTAAATCTTTAAGTAAAAGTGGTAAGACTGCCTTGATGTGCGCTGCTAAGAATGGACACCAGGAGGTGACACGCATCGTGCTAGAGTCCGCAGCAGATACTAACTATGCAAATAGGTATGATAATACCGCCCTGATGTGGGCTGTACTGAGGGGACATCGCGAGGTGACACGCATGCTGCTAGAGTCCGGGGCAGAAATAAACCATCAAAACAGAAAGGGTGAAACAGCGATGTATAAGGCAGCATTCAATGGACATGTGAATATTGTAGAGTTACTTCTGCAGTTCAATGCCAATATATCATTGCAGGACCAGAATGGGCGCACAGCTCTCTCCCAGGCGGAAGATAGGGGGCACCAAGAGATAGTTGATCTTCTCTGTGGCCACCAGGAAGCCAGACCCGCTGAGCATCTATAGGACTACACCACCATCAGTTGGACTTCAATTATGACAACTATGAAGGGCTATATTATTTTTTTTGTTTACAAGTTCATCACACACGTATTACTCACTCCAGTCTAAATTGTGTATAACCAATATTTTTCAATAAATTTTCAAACAAAAAAATGACATTAAAATATAAAAATGACCTGTTTAAAGCCTATAATATTTCATCTTGTTGTATTCCAAATTCAGAAGTTGAGATTCTGATAAGAAAATCCATAAAAAATTTGAATAACAATTTAAACTAAGTACAACTTAATTAAAAAATACAAGAGACTTATTGAAAACCTGCAATGTAAATATAATAAATAAAAACCTTCAATGTTAATAAAGTAAATAAAAACCTTCAATGTTAATATAGTAAATAAAAACCTTCAATGTTAATAAAGTAAATAAAAACCTTCAATGTTAATATAGTAAATATAAACCTTCAATGTAGGTAAAACATCAATAAAAATAATATTTTTTTATAAAGTAATTACAATTTAAAATAATTATTATATCTTTGCCTAGAAATAAAATAAAAACGTTATTTAACCTACATGTTTTAACACACTCTTTATGGGATTTACCCACACTTCCAATTACCTTTCTTTTTAACCCCCGATGCCAAAAGAGAGGTGTTATAAGTTTGACGTGTCTGTGTGTCAGTCTGTGACATCGTAGCTCCTAAACGAAGGGACCGATTATGATGAAAGCTGACGTGATTGAGATGGTTCTTAGCTACAATTCATAATAACTGTTCAGGCGTTTCAAGGTCGTCAGACCTTTTTTTAGAGTTTTTTTTATGTCTTAATTGCTTTAAATTATTGATTGAAGTGAAATTAAAATGTACTTAACCTTAAATATTTAAGTAACTATGTTTATATACATTTATGTACCTCTAAACCTCTCTCGACACAGGTACATCCTAGAGAGACAGGCATCGAAAAATCGGATGTAAACATACTTTTTATAGGTAAACAAATAAATGTCTCTTCATAACGCTTCATTAAAAAAACTTTTAACATAAATAAATATTAAAAAACAACTTAACCACGAAAATTCAAACACTTCAGTTCAAAATAAGAGCGTCACAAAACTTTGAATTTAGCCACAATTTAACTCTGCACCTGGACATCTTTTGATGGAATGAACACTCTAAATGCAGCCACAATCCACGTCTGCCCCTGGACATCTATTGAGGTAAATACTCTTAATCTACGTCTACCTCTGAACATCTGTTGAGGAAAACACTCTGGATGCAGCCACAATCTACGTCTGCCCCTGAACATCTCTTGAGGAAAACATGAATCCAACCACAATCTATGTCTGCCCCTGAACATCACTTGAGGAAAACATGAATCCAACCACAATCTATGTCTGCCCCTGAACATCTCTTGAGGAAAACATGAATCCAACCACAATCTATGTCTGCCCCTGAACATCACTTGAGGAAAACATGAATCCAACCACAATCTATGTCTGCCCCTGAACATCTCTTGAGGAAAACATGAATCCAACCACAATCTATGTCTGCTCCTGGACATCTCTTGATGGAATTAACACTGACAGCAGCCACAACCCCCTTTGCTCCTGGACATCTCTTGAGGGAACCTACATTCTGGAGACAAGGTTTAACATAACATATTTTTTATTATTTCTGCATTAATATTGCATTATTTAAATTCAGGATATGACATGTTGCTCACACATGATTTGTTTTAATTACAGACACTCTGTCACTGGGCATCACTAGAGGGGAGCAACTCTTGAGGCAGCCACATTCTAGTAAGGACTTTCAGACTAATATTTGTAGGTAAATGTGACCCTTTGGAAAACCTTAAATGTTGCTAAGCTTTCAGCGCAAGCCGTTTTTTAAATTTATTAATGCTTAGTTCACACTGAGCTATATATCTGCGAGCAGATATTTGTTGATTTGCGAGCGCTTATCTTTTGTCCTTTCACACGAGGCTATCAAATATTTCTTCCTGTGGTAGGAGAGGGGGTCAGTAGAATTAGGGAGCGGCAACGGAACGCATATTTTTTGTACTGAAATCTGTCAACTTGACATCTGTCATCAACGGGTTTAGGCAGCTCCGTATTTACAATGACCCCCTCTCCTGTTTTAGTCGGAGAAGGGGAGAGTTATCTTCTGGGATATCGCGTCTGGAGCGGTTACGTCTGAGATGTGTATTGTCTGCTATGTGATCTGCGCTTAAAAACGCTTAGGCATGAACGGTCTGAAGGGATTGTATGGAGAGCGTTATTTGGCGTGCTATGATCTTTTATATTTGATAGCTGAGTGTGAACCAGCTCTAAAGATTTATCACATTTTGTTGTGAAAATGTCGCAAACGTTTTTAAATACTTATTTATTGTCCATGACGTTAATCGAAATGATAAACCATCGTGCTCTTGCCTGTTTTGATTTGCTACAACCGGGACTATAGACAAATGTATTTTTTACACTTTCAGATCCACATAGATACATACATCACACAACCCTTGGATCTACTTGTCCACCTATAGGAAACGACTCCACTCTGCCGGTGTCCTGCTGTCTCCCTGCAGTTCCTCATGGCCAGGACTGCGGTGTTTGCCCCACACATCCAGCCACCGAGTGAAGGTCTCCTTAGTCCTGCAGGTTTATTAAAGAGAAGCAAGCCTCTTTCGCTGGACACCTTTCTTCCATTGTTGGTGTACGTGTTCCGTTCAGCGAAGCCGTTAGTTTCCTAAATCTTGTTAATGACGGTTCTTCAAACAGTTGATATATAGCTCACGATTGTACATAGTCCATCAGACACTATGTTCTTGTTTGGCACCAAAGAATCTTTCTTTTAATATTAATGTTTCAAACAGTTTGTCTGTTCTTGGTGAGATAGGCACTCTGAGCTATGGCACTTAGCACTGGTCTGATGAGCTTTTGTGGAGATTCGATTTTAGATCTTGTCTGGAGGACTCTTGATTTGTAATATGTTTTTAAAGGCCGTAGATGCACTTCTTGGTAAGGGGGGAGGGAGGTTCTTATATTCAGATCAATCTAATTAGGTTTAATTTAAAATGCACCAAAAGTTATCAAACTAGATAATTTAATTTGCACTCATGAGAACATAACACGGCTAATAGATGATATTTTTAATTACAGTGTCATCAGAAAGTGACAAAGAAGGAGAAGAGATCACTCACAGAAGAGATGGGCTGACGACATGAAGAGAACTCCTTCCGATGGGTGAGGGCGCTAGAGTGAGCAAAACTGAAGGCATTTGAAGTAGGCGTCAGGATCATAGATATCTGAATTGATAGACCAGCCTCACGCTTAATACACAAAACAAATAAAAATAACGCTTGCTTTCAGCTTAATCATTACAAGAAACAACTATTTATATCAGAGTAGATGATAAAAGACATATTAAAGTTACACTAGCAGTTAAAAAACCGCTCCGCAGGTTTTTGCTGCTAGGCCTTGCGGGCGGCTTTTAATTCGGCTTCGCCCAGTTTGAGTGTAGGTAACCATTCTATAAATCCGATAAGAACTGGTTCTAAAAATAACCAGTTCACTGTGATCCAGTGACAGCTAGTCACCGAGTTAAAGTAACCGTGTCAGGCAATGACGCCATATGTAATCTCTCCATCCATATGGAAACGTCCACATGCGAGCTGCTGACGTAAGTGGCGGCATCTTGTGACGAAGTCTTGAATTCAATACCGAATTTTTTTTTAATTTATTTTTTTTTAAATTTATTTCTATACATTACAGTATTTATTTCTATACATTACAGTATTTACCAGTATACATTACAGTATTTACAGTATTTATTTTTTATCATTTTATTATGTTGGGTGTAAGGTAGGTTTGTGAAGGTGAAACTGTGGATAGGTATTGTTGTATGTTTCGTGAACACCTCACTAGGAGAACCTGTGCTGAGGTGTTTACGTGTTTATTTATGTTTATGTGTGACAAGTATTTATGTGTTGTAATATAAAGTTTTATATGTATTTTTTTTTTAAATTTTAACAGTTATTGTACATTGGTTATATAGAAGAGAAAAAAAAGTATTTAAATATATTAGAGGAATATAAAAAAAAATTATATATATATATATAAACATACACATACATACACATCCATATAAATACATGTACCTGCACACATGCATATAAATATATATATACATACGTATACATCCGCATACACATTCACATACACATATATATATGTACACACATATATAAATTGTAAGTGTATGTATAGTTATTGGATACTTGAAAAACTACTTAATTTTTAGGTTTATTTAATTTTATACTTTTTATAGTTTTGTTATGTTTGGTTGGGAATAATAATTACAACGGTAGTTTTGTTTGAAATTCCACGAACACAGATGTTATTTATGGCGCAACGCGTACGGCGCGGCTTCAACATACACTCGAAACTGTGTTCTAAAATTCAACCACGCAAACGCTGCGGTATTAATAACGTTCGATTTTTCAATGAAAGTCTAGCTTAAAGGCTAGGAAATACGAATCAATTATTTCAATAACCCAAACTATGAACCTTATTATCTGTTTTGTGCTTGTTTTACGTCTAATCTGACTTAAAAAGTCGTTTCCAGTAGAAATTAAGTTGAAATCAAATGTTTTTTTTTCAAATTGTTTTGTTGAGAGAAACTGAACAAGCTTATCCAGGGATTTTTTAAACATTTTTAAAAGGAAGCATTTTCATTTTTTTTTTATTATTTAAAATTACTAACTGATATTTTTGAAAAAATTAAGCTGACGATATTTATAAAAAAATATTTTCTTGTAAAATCCAAAATGGATTTAATAATAATTAGTAATAACTTACTGTATGTTTATTGGCTGTAAAATTCCTTTGTAAAGTTGTACGTTTTTAGGAAATGATAAATTGATTGTTTTGATGCTTGTCTAAATGCATATTTATTTTATTTTCATATTAGTGTCTATCTATAATTACATTTTCTAATAATTACATTTAATCAAATAATCTGCATTTTATATTGTGTACTTAATTATCAAGGTACTAATTCGTATGACCAGTGACCAGCTTTGTAACATATTGCTATAGTATGCGGCTGGCGGTGGCAAAAACATTGGGAATGTACAGCGAGCGTTATGCTGAAATAGGCCAAACCAAATGTTCTTTTATATTTTCTAGCTAAGTCTGTTGTCCCCATAAAACAAATTTGACCGGTTAAGTAACTATAATTTAATTGTTTTGCCTTTAATAATGAGCGGCTCTGGAATATTTGCTGTGCCACCGCCAGCCGCATACTTAAGATAAATATAAACGCTAGAAATATCTTGATTCTCACGCCTTCAAAATTTAAAATCGAGCATCTTATTTGCATGAGGCAAGTAATCGCCAAAGTGGTTTTTATTTATTTTGTGTATAATTTTATAAGAATGAAAAAAAATTAGATCATACACATCGTCAAAAATAGTCTCAGCCATAAAGGGGTATTTTTAAAAATAGTTTCTTACATTACTTCATAGTTAAGTCATGAAAAAACATTTTTTTAGTGGTTTACGCTTATATTTTTTGTTACGGAAATAATAATTTTATTGTTATTCCAGTACATAGGAAAGGTAGCAAAAGCTTCAATTAATCCGTCGTATGTTTTTTGATGTTTATAATGTAAACAGATTCGTAGTAAAGATTCATCTAAATAGTGATTTCATGTATAGCTTCATTTCAAAAACTGTTTTTCCGCTGAATTTATATAATTTATTTTTATAAATTATATGTTGATTCTATTTTCATTTTTTTCAAATTTGTTTTTGTTTTTAAAGAAATATTTCATAGTTTGCAGTATAAATAGTTTACGGAGGCTGAATAGTTTTAATTTCAAGAACAGAATAAAAATAGTGAAAAATACAATGAAAAACATATTTCATAGATCTATTATGAAAACTAATATAAATAAAAAATAAAATAAAAACTATTCAGGGAGATCGCCGCATCGTCTGCATCCATCACTCATTGAGTGGAGAGCTGAGCCACTCGGTGCAGCCACGACAAGGACGTTGGTTGACTTCCGTGTCCTGCCCCAGAAGCTGGCTAGTCCGCGGGGAAGTAAGGCGGGGAATGAATGCACCCTCCCTTCAGTGAACATGGTAAAGACACTGCAGAAGTTGCCTGTATGCATTGTTGTATCACACCCTCAGCTTGTCCCATTGCGCTGCTGGGTATTGTGTCCACAGTTCAGATGTGCACAGGGCAGAGCAGTACGTCTTAGAAGTAATTTCCAGACATCGTCACTACAGTGGTGGAACCGCCTTGAGAGCTTTGCGGCTCGTATATTAATGGCCCTTTGTCGTTACATTTCTTCTCTTTCTTTAATATCTTTTGTAATTATATACATCCCAGGTATTTAACCCATGAGACCGCAAGCAGTTCATTTCCTTCGAGCCAGTTTGATGGTATATTTGCTCCTTGTTGTGTTTGAATACGACGATTGATTTTTTAGATTTGTTTGGCAAATTTTATATGAGTTTGTGTTCTCTTTGCATATTCGTAAAAGTCATCTCATCGCTTTAATCGAGGGTGCTAGCAGTACCATGTCATCCGCATAGTTGTTGTTACTCCCTTCTCCGCAGATATGGCAACCGATCAGTCAAATATTGAGTTATTATAGTATGTCGTTTATGTAAACATTAAAAAATGGAGTAGGAGTTATATTACCACTTTGCCTGACTCCGCTTTTAAGAAATAAGAGTCTAGAAGCAGTTCCTGCCCATTGAATGTTGTCCATCTCACTTTATGAGTTTTCCTGTAATAAGTGGCGATCTAAGGCCTTGATTAGGTAGAGATAACATCCATTAACGTAGTTTTTCTTTTTTCTGGTAGGTTATGGTTTTTTAAACTCCATTTTTTTATTTACTATGTAAATAGTTTGCCTTTTACTAGTGTGAACAAGATTTTCCAAAAGTCTTGAAATCATTGTGGCCAAGGAAATCGGTGGGTAATTTCCTAATATCGATGCATCCAGTCATAGCCGATCTTGTAGTAATCCAGAAGGCTGTGATTCAGTTGATTGGATTTCAAGATTGGAATGATAACAGTTTTATTCTTATCCATCGGCTCGGCAAACATGTGTTTCTTAGGAGGTTGGAGTAGAGGGCAACCAGAATAGTATAGAGCTGATCTCCTGCAAACCTTACGTGCTCAATATCAATGGCGTCGTACCCTGGACCTTTTCCTAGGTCGGTTTCCTTAATCGCACATAACCATTTCAGGAGTGACATTCATGACGCGGGCATCATTGGCCGCAGGTGGACATGTCAATACATATGGTTTAATTGTACTTCGTATGTTCTTCTTCTTCTATATGGTGGGGGTCAGAAGGGGTATTCTAGGCCTGTGAGCCAATTTAGACCCCATCAATCCGGCCGGGGAATGAATCGAGCGGGCATTTGTTGACCACATGTTTAGTAGTCTGCACCGTACCGCATTCACACCGAGCCATCCCTAAGGCCCCATATATGCATCATGTGGGCAGGGTGGCTGTGGAAGCACCTTATCCTATTGATGGCAGACCAGCCAATAAAGTTTCCGCCCATCTTCCGTAGTGAGAAGTAATCGGAGGAGCCTCTCGCCTTCCATCCAGAAGGGTTTTTGGAACTTCAGGCGGCATGTTGGGTGAGAGACGACGTCATCGTACAATAACATTGCGCTTTATAGCGGCGTCTTGAAAACAGAGTTTGGCTTTCACCTGTGAACTGTTAAGATGGAAAGCTGTCGCACCTGTTTTCAACCTATTTGTCCTTGGATGCCAAGTAAGGAAATATTCTTCCACAGCTTTTATATCAGATTATGGCTCTTTTCTGCTGCTTTAATGGTTTTGTATGTTACAACGAAGTCATCTGCATAAGCAATTTTTCTGCCTTCAGTGTGAGGAAGGTCTTGAATGTATATGTTAAAAAGCGATGGGATCAGCACAAAGCTTTGGGCAAGGCTATTATTGATTGGTATTTTTTTGTTTTTTTGTGCCTCTAGAAAATCCCTGAAAGTGCGACCAGTTGGCAGTTGCTCAATAAGTCATATGACTATGGTGTCATAGAGTTTAACAATGTCATTGAGCCACACCGTGTCGTAGGCCACAGAGAGATCAATGAATGCTGCCGCAGTGTTAAGCCGTTTCTGGAAATCATATTTAATATGTGTTGTCAGTACTAACACCTAGTCGCAGAAGTTACGGCCTGGTCTGAAACAAGCTACTTCCTGATGAATCACATTCTCAGAGCACAACTCCATCTAGAAGTGTGTACGTAAGGTACTTCAAAGTGAGATGGGCTGGTAGATTTTGAATTCTCTGGTGGCTCTTTGGATTTAAGTATCGCAATAACTTTAGCCTTTTCCAGATATTTGGTATTTCTCTAGATTAAAAAATTTCAGTAAATAGTTTTGCATCCACGGTTTTGTCTGTGGCCCAGTATCAGAAAGTCTGAGAGAACACATCATCGGCTTTCCCAGATTTTGCTGTAATAAGAACAATTTTTGGACCTTGTGGCGAATGTTAGACCTAGTTTTAGTTTTTGAACTATGGAGTGGTTGGTGAGCAATAGCACTTGATGATACTTAGAGCGCTGTTTTAGTTGGTTAATCTGCAGCTCATTTTTCTGCTTGAGTGTTTGAAACTCATTTCTTCCATTTTTCATTCCTTCATTTTCCAGAGACCGGAGAAGATCAGAAGTAGTGTCTGGGTTGTTCGTCCTCTCGAATTCAGCTAAAAGGAGTTCACTTTCTGAGTTCCATGCTGTGATATACACTTTTACGTAGCCTCTAGGAATTAATTTCTTCGCAGCTATGAACAAGATGATCCAAAATCGATCGTTGGAATTCTGCTTTGATGGCAAGTTATCCACAACTCTATCAACATATTCTGAGAAATCTCGCCATTTTGCTCTTCTTAGATTCCATCGTCGAATCGGATTACTGAAATTTGTATGCCAGTGCTCAGAAACTGAAACCAAAACTGCTCAATATAGTACTCGAAGCCCTCAAATGTATCACCTTGATCCTCGCTTAAAGTCCCTGAATTCATCGGCTATATTTTCATCCCCCGCTTTGTTGTTGATGCATGTGTTGAATGCTCGTCATACAGGCAGCGGATAGTGATAGAGATTGTGAAGGATGCAAGTTTAATATACGAAGAGGACTGGACTTGGAGAAGCAGCATTCTTGGATTCTGTTGTTACCGGACTTGCCTGCCAGCACCCAAATCCGTTAGCTTCCGATAATTGGACAGCTGCCCAAATTATGGAACAGAGATTTTGAATAATAATTATATTATTTTATATTGATATTATTTCTTAAAATTTTTTTATTGCTGCATATTGGTTTTGCTGGGACATATTGTTATTATATTATTTTGTTCATATTTTTGATATATTGCCACCATGATATGGACATTCGCCTAGTTTGGTGGGTTTATTTCTATTAACTTTACTCTTGGATTTCAGCACAGTTGACGTTTTGCGCCAAAACTTTCTGAATTCTTTGGCGTGGCTGTGCCATCTATTCGTGCTTTGTTTTCAGAGTGTTGGCATTTCTATAGGCTTTCCGGCTTGAATCCAGCAAAGAAATGCATGCCTTGAATGCTTATACAAAGTTAAGACTTGATCGTTCCACCCAGGAACAATGTTATACTTTGTTTCGGGTCTTTTATTTTTAACAGTTTGCATGGCGGAGTTTCTCATTAACAAGGGTGTTGTAAAGAGAATAAAAGTCCATTTTGTGATCCTCATTATCACAGTGTAGTCTCTGACACCTTATGGTATCTGGAGGTTTCGTTACAGACATTAATTTAATTGTCAGGGCGTTGTAAATTTTAACATCATTTTCGGACTTCATCGCACATTTTCAAAAAACTCTTGATGAAATTTGTCTGTTGTTTATAACGGGGATTAGAGCCAGATCTAGTGAACAGTCAGAGTGAGATGATCGGACCTCTACATCACAAAAAAAATGCGTTTAAAAATCACAAGGTTCATTTTCAATTTTCATTAGTTTCGTCAAACTTTTCAACTTTTGGCAGCGCAGTCGTGGGAGTGCATTATGGCTAGGAGGCATTCATCGTCAGAGGTTGAAACACTGTGCACCAGAGATCTGCGGGGAACTGGTTGAGTACCACTGTCCTAAGGCCACTCGGAACTTAATCCAGGAGGGGATGTAGGCAGTGGAGCACTGTGCACGAGAGTATTGCCGGGCAACAGTTGAACACACCTGCCTTAAGGCCAGACGATGCTCCGTATCCAGGGGAAGTAGGCAGTGGAACACTGGAAGTAGGCAGTGGAAGTAGGCAGTGGTTCACCACAGTACTGCGTGGCACTGGTTTAGGGCCACACGATGCTCTCCATCCAGGATGTATACCCGGCCATCCGAGTGTAGACAAACGTGCAAGATGGAGAATTGTGTGCAGATCCGATCCCCAGCAGCAGGTGGGTGCAGGCCACCCTGGGACCATTGTATAGAGTCAGTGGAGAGCCGGTACCGAAGGCCTGAGAACAAATAATATAATAATGTGAGCGCAGTCGGAATGGCAGATTATTAAATGATAGGTACAAATTCTACTTGTTTTCAGAATTTGACTTATCTTTTTTAATCAGCATTTAAGCTCCCGACCGCACAGAGCAAGTGGGACCATGGCATCCCCATGAAGGTGATAGGGAGGGTGAAGGAGAAGGAAAAGAGGAAGTTTGGAAAGTATTTGGCATTCAGATCTCGTCACTGTACACAGCTAAAGCCATATCAAATATCGAGCAATGTTTCAGTGCTGATTGGTGGTCAATCACTACGTCGAAACTAACTAACTTAGGAAACTAACTAAGGAAAAACTATAGAGTTTTGGAAGCCTTTTTTTTAACTAATAAACGTATGTAATATTAATATAAAAACATTTTGAGCACGCCGGGATTTGATCCTGCGACTTCTAAATTCATAGCCGAGGATTTTAACCGCTCGGCCACTGAGATCTTAAAACACCTTCATTTTTTCTACATTAACTCCACACAGGAGGATAATGACAATAATTTTCTATATATGGGCCTATATCATGTTTGAGAATGCTGTGTGGAGGGATTTATATATTGGATGCATTAACTAACGTTTATCATCAGGTATGCAATAGTTTAATTTTTAAATTTACATTCATGTTTGTGGAAATAAGTTCCAGTGTGCGCAGTGCAATATGTGTGGTGGAAAATCTGCTTTAAAATGTTGAAAATTAAAGAAAATGTATTAGAAAAACCTTAAATTTAAATCTGTTTAGTTTTTTTTAAATATTAGATTTGGTGGAAGTCCTTGAGGGGTGGGAACGCGAGTCTATTGCCTGTCAGGTATACCATCATATTATGGGGGAGGATACGGGCGCTGCGTCCACACTATCCAGCCACCTAGTTTAGGTCTCCCAACACTCTTCCCTCTGCAGGATTACATAGAATCCTCCTCAGTATCCCCCTCGACCACCACAACACGGGCATGTGCCTAGCATGGTGCTCGAAAAATCCTCGATTCATGTTACAAACAATTCAATGAATAAAGAAAACTTGAATAAAAAATAGCATCTGCATTATTTTCTTTTTCAATAGTTCCATGACAGTTAATCCGCAGACAGTTGGACCCCGGCATTCTTTTATACAATATGCAGTCAGTTTAGGGAAAATACGGTTTACCTAATTACACAAAATATAACTAAGTGACCTCGAAGGGATGTGCAGAGAGGATGACCACCGAATACCAAAGTATAAAACATATTTTCATTCAAATGCATCAAGGATAAATCTACTAGTCTATCGAAAAGTCTACTGCATATATCAGCGCATAAGTAAAAACATCGACACCGTATACAAATTTATTCGATATTCGTACCAACTTATTAAAGGTATTTTTTAAGTCAATTTTACGTTTGAATTTGGTAAATAATGCACAAAAAATTATACTTCTTTAGCACCGTTGTGATTTGTGGAGACCTCAGCACGGGTAAGCCACCCAGTGATGCCGGCATTATTAAATTATTATACTATAAAATGTAAACTAATGTATCAAATAAAAAAAAGTCAATGAAATGACAAATAGCGACACTAAAAAGTGACATACACATACATCTATAGGATTTAGATTGTGGGAGAATGAGATAGTATAATCGGTGTCCTCTTTGTGCGGTGCTTCGTAGCCTATCGGTCTTCTCTCTGTGCGGTGCTTAGTAGCCTCCTGACTTTAGTTTTCTGAAGGTTCCTCTTCTACCGCATGCGAATTGCACATTCTATTTTTTTTATTTTTTATATACAGTAAATATCGTATATAGTAAATATCATTGTCGGCAGATCAATTGTTGGATCACTTATATGAATACCGAACAAGAGTCCCAGGTGCCCATGGGATTCCCAATTGGGGTACGGACACGTGCCTGATTTGGAAGATCGTAATATTTGATATTTTTGTTGTGCACAAAAAAAATATTTTTAAAATAATTAAAAATGATTTTTAAGGGGCTGAAGGAAGTGGAGATAACATGGATAAGAAGTTTTTTAAGTACCTGGCTATTCAGATCTGGTCACCGAATAAATCTAACCTTATTTTAACCAAAAACGATTTGATTCTGAGTTATGATCATTCACCAGGGCGATACTAAGCATATTCAGTGTAAGAAACTTGAGGGAAATAGCAGGAGAGCAGCAGGAGTGGATGTGTTTCCTGTAGATGGACAAGGCTTCTTGGAGAGTAACTGATGGAGGTGTGGCGCGAGGATGCACTTTATATTATGTAACTTCCGGGACTTTTTACATTAACTCCACGGAGGAAGCCTCGAGGAAAATAATTTACCTCACGGGTATTTTTGAGAAGAGGAAGGAGTGAACACGGGCCTTGAAACCTTCCACAGCCGAGCTGTTGAACTCAAAAACGACACATTCTCAAGTGACATAAAATGCCAATGATCAATGATGCTTGTTCCTCAGAGCATCTTCCATTGAAATACGGGTAGAACAGGTACAGCATTTCCACCCCACACCTGTGCTCTAAAGAAAACAATCCAAACTATTATGATAGGGGAATTTATCAAACGGACCGCCCGATTCTTTAATGAGTTAAGGGTTGTTTTCCAGTATTTTGGGGCTCCAGACCGGAGGTGGCTGTCAAATTCAACAGTGGTGCACATTTGATAACTGAACTGATTCTAAAGGCGTCTCGTCGTTTAAGACAGAGGGTCTTTTTTTTTTTTTTTTACAGTTAAAACCGCACAAGAGTCCCAACTGCTCCCGTCTGGAGCCAGTGAGACTATGGCATCCCCAATCGGGGTATGTTGTGTGGCTGAAGGTAGTGGGGAGGGGAAGGAGATAGGGAAGAGGACGGTGGGGAAGTACCTGGCTATTCAGATCTGGTCACTAAACACGGCTTAAGCCATTTCAAGCAACGTTTCAATTCTGAATGGTGGTCTTACACCAGGGCGATACTGATAGTATCTTCCACTCTGGAACGTGCCGCAAATATACTAATCTTGGATCTGGTGTGAAGTTTATAATACAGTTATAAGCTTGGTTCATAATACATCCAACATTACATACCCCACATGGTCCACTAGTGCTGACAGGGCGGCTGCAGATCTGTATTCCGTGTCGCACACCATCTGGGTGAAGACTGTCAACAGTGAATATCCCGGAGCACTCTTCCTGGGGAACTAACTTCATTGATGTCTGAAATGAAGGATTTTTTTGTGATTATTTGGTTATTTTATTTTGTGAAAACAAACACACCCATTTTAGGCATTAATATTAAAACTCTGTCCACATCTCACATCACATAATAGTGTCAGGTAGCTGCTTCTCCTAACCAATCCAGATTCATGGTGGTAATAATAATAAAATAAATAAATAATAATCATTTCAGTTTCTCGCATAATGTTGGTAGGATTTTTTTGTATTTTTTTTTATTTATACTGTATTCTTCCCTTCATACATGCACATAAAACAATATTTACTTAAATACTTATAAAATACTAGCGAGTTCCCGGCGTGTGTTTCTATGCCACTTAATAAAGAAATTATTTCTCTCTGCATGTCCTTTTACGTTTGTTTCGTTCCCCTTCCCCTCACCTTCCTCACCCCGCTTCCGCCTTCTCCGCCTTCTCCCCATTCCCCTTGCGCTTTCCCCGTCCTGCGAACCCCCCTCCCCCCTCCTGGATTCGCCCCCCACCTCCCGCAAATCCCCCTTCCGAGTTCCCCTCCCACCTCCCAAGTTCTCCTCCCCCTCCCGGGTTCTCCTCCCCCTCCCGCATTCCATACATTCATTCCCGATACATTCAGTTTTGTGAAATAGATTTGTTTAAACTATTCCGTTTGAACCAATGTCGTTTAAAATAATTCAGTTCAGTTAAATAGATAAAGGAGTAGGTAGTAGGTAGGTAGGAAGTGCATTCAAGTTAAATTATCTGACATATAAACAGAAAGAATACTAATTGTGGAATAAGTAATCGATGGTAGAGGTATTACACAGTATATCAATACAATAGTCCCATACCTACTGCAAATGGCTGTCACATAAAGGTGTAAAGCGACTGGAAATGTTGTGTGATGGTACATTTGTGGGGAATACATTACGATACCGGCGGACATTAACTACACTTCCATTTCAAGGTACATATTAATCTACTAAGATGTAATCTAATACAAGTGTGTTTTGGGTGTGTCGAAGTAAGGACAATTTTATCCTGAAATATTTTCAAATGGTTTCGTGAACTGAGTTTGTAATTTACCTTAAATTATCATTTATTTAATTAATATTAGACAAGTTAGCACTCAACACTTATCAGAGGTATCCGGCTTTGGGGTTTAATTTCATTCACGCAGTAATTACAAAGAGCTTCAACAAGGTATAACTTGTACTCAAATAGCCGCCTACTCTACATACAAATCTATAACCTGAAGCTGGACACTGCAAGGCTTGCCAAAATGTTGGCTCAAGATGGAGGATGAAAGATATTAAGGCTTGAAACTCCAAAAGTTAAACAACGTAACTATTTGGGAGGGGGGTATGGGCACCGCCGCCCTGGGAACCGTTTATTGGATAACCAACACCTCTGCCATAGGTCACCCCAAGTGATTCGCTATGTTTGGTGACTTAGTAGGGGTGTCCGGGTTCGTGGGGTGAGGTTTGTACAGGTCTTTGAAATGGATGTGTCTGCCCACCAGCTGTGTGGCAGGCCGGATCAGGAGAGAATGATTGAATGCCGACTTCTCCTCCCTCTCGGAACATCGCCTTTCACCGCAGTGAGAGGGATGGATTCACACATCCGTCGCTCCTGGACACACTGACCCCCAGATTCATACCTACCACTCATACCCTTTTCCTTCCCAGGACTTCATCTTCCTTTTTTCATAAAAAAAACACTCCACACAGCATCCCCAAAGATAACATAGGCCCTGAGCGTCCTGTGTGAAGCTAATGTAAAAAACAAAAAAAATGTCTGCTCAATATCAGGAAATGTTTTTATACTTTATGTGAAAGTATGTAAGAAGATCAGAGTAGAGTACTGTGAGGTGTGATCTAATGTAAGTACATCAGAGCAGAGTACTGTGAGGTGTGATCTAATGTAAGTACATCAGAGCAGAGTACTGTGAGGTGTGATCTAATGTAAGTACATCAGAGTAGAGTACTGTGAGGTGTGATCTAATGTAAGTACATCAGAGCAGAGTACTGTGAGGTGTGATCTAATGTAAGTACATCAGAGTAGAGTACTGTGAGGTGTGATCTAATGTAAGTACATCAGAGCAGAGTACTGTGAGGTGTGATCTAATGTAAGTACATCAGAGCAGAGTACTGTGAGGTGTGATCTAATGTAAGTACATCAGAGCAGAGTACTGTGAGGTGTGATCTAATGTAAGTACATCAGAGCAGAGTACTGTGAGGTGTGATCTAATGTAAGTACATCAGAGCAGAGTACTGTGAGGTGTGATCTAATGTAAGTACATCAGAGCAGAGTACTGTGAGGTGTGATCTAATGTAAGTACATCAGAGCAGAGTACTGTGAGGTGTGATCTAATGTAAGTACATCAGAGCAGAGTACTGTGAGGTGTGATCTAATGTAAGTACATCAGAGCAGAGTACTGTGAGGTGTGATCTAATGTAAGTACATCAGAGCAGAGTACTGTGAGGTGTGATCTTATGTAAGTACATCAGAGCAGAGTACTGTGAGGTGTGATCTAATGTAAGTACATCAGAGTAGAGTACTGTGAGGTGTGATCTTATGTAAGAAATGTAAATAAAATAATACTTTCTTCTTCATCAAAGCAGACAAATAAGTTCTTACTTTAACGAAAGCCTTCAATGTGTCGTCCCACCCAGTGTGGATCAGGCCACTGTTTGGAAGAGGGGTGCCCGTGTGGAGACAGGCGGGGAGAATTCCGCTGGTGAAGTTAATCCTGAAATTGATAAAAATTGTTAGAAATATGTTTTTATTTTCCAGTTTTAGTAGCCCAACGCAATAGTTTTCCTAAAATGTGACATTTCCAAATAAAAGCTGAAAACCAATAAAAAAAATAACAATTTTACAAAAAGAGAAGATTATTGGCGCATATTAGTTGAGATGTTTGACGATGGGACTAAGGGGGACTCCATGCTCCATGGAGGCAACCATGGTATTGTTGGGTTGGCGTAATCTGCGCCATTATAGGCTTCCCGTGCCTTAAAGAGTTCATTCGTCCCTCCAGGAACATTTCCGTAGCGCTGCAGAACCTATTTCAGGAACCCCCAACTTGGCGACAGGTCAAATAATATGCATCGTCGTCTATTTTTAGATTGTTCGCGTGTTCAGTTACTCAGCTGGCTAAGTCCTTCATAACACAAGCAACATTTTCCGCTTACTGTGGTGGTAGTAGGAGATTTTCAAATATTGTCAGATTATTCGTAAACCGGGAATTTTTTTTTTTTTTTACATTAACTCTGAGGAAAATAATTTCCCTCAGGGCCTATGTCATCTTTGGGGATGCTGTGTGTAGGGTCTTTTTGAGGAGAGGAAGGAATAAACATAGGTCTTGAAGAGACCCATGTTGTAGGAAGGAGGAAACACAGAGACTGGCAAATCGTTCCATAGCTGAGCGATTGAACTCAAGAACGAGTCGAAAAAAACGACCCGTTCTCATGTGACAAATGTCAACCGTGTACATATGTTGGCCGCCAAGTTCAAAACAAATCTCACTCCATAAACCCGGGCACTCCTGCTAAATCACGAAACATAGCAAATTACTTGAGGTGATTTGAGGCAAAGGTGTTGGGTATCCATATTTTGTAAGTTTTGATAAAATGCATCGGAGAATATTATGACAGGTCCGAAGATTTTTTTTTACATTAACTCCACACAGGAGGCCCTGAGGAAAATAATTTCCCTCAGGGCCTACGTCATCTTTGGGAATGCTGTGTGGGGGGTATTTTTAAGAAAAGGAAGGACAGGAAGTTCTGGGAAGAAAAAAGGTATGAGGGGGTAGGTAGGAATCTGGAGTTCAGTGTGCCCAGGTCATCCGCCACCAAGACCTAGACAAACCTCATCCCGTGAACCCGGGCACCCCTGCTAAGTCACCAAACGTAGCGAAACACTTGAAGTGACCCATTGCAGAGGTGTTGGTTAACCAACAAATGGTTCCTGGGGCGGCGGTACCCATTCCCGCCTCCTAAATTGGGGAGATATCTTAGATGTTAGAGTAAACTCCCGATAACACTCGGTCCTGAGTAAAAATTCCTGTCACACAAATCATTTTTATTATTTTTAGTGTTCTTTTGCGTGGTTTTTGTTAACATAGAAATAAAGAAAATTATTACAAAAATGCTCACCGCCTGTCTACCTCCACCAGGGCGATGTTGTTATACGCTAGGGAGGTAGTGGAGTTGAACTCTGGATGGATTACTATTCTCTTTATCTTGAAGACAACACCTACAGAGAACGGGTTGAATCTTAGCCCCAACCCAACGTATTTTATATTTCCGGATCTGAAACAAAAGGAGTGTTGATAGTGGCACATTATTCCATTTTATTTGATAAATTGCTTTATGCAAACATTTCCTCTTATGTGCGTCTAATACAATCAGTACATCACCTGAAATTATTTCAAGGAGTTTTGTTTTTGGTTTGATAACCTGATCCTTCTCACTAACTCTCTGAAATGTAAATGTAACACCTTTTTGTGGAGCTCTGTACTCTCTAGGTATCTATAGCCTTCACAGAACACAGCGATGCGAGGTCACCACCAGGCAGAGGTCAGTCACCAACAATACCTACACATATTGTTTTAAGTTTTCAAAATCAATTTTTACTATAAAAAAAATTCCATTAAAGTTTCATTCATACAATTCCTTGATACTTCTTCGCACTTGTCTACATCGTGAGACGCACGATGTACGGTGTCTGGACGAAGCTAATAATGAATAATACGTGTATTTGGATTGTTTTAGAGGTAATAAAAAAATTATTTGGAATAAATTTTGCCTCTGAAATCGACACTATTGTCGAACTCACTTTAAAACACTTTTTTTCTTTTCTTGCCGCATAATAGTATTAACCTCCCGGAGCAGGTGGAATTGTGGCAATCCTATTTGGGGAATTTTGAGATGCTGAAAGAGGTGATAAGAGGAAGGATGTGGGAAAGAGGAATGTTGGGAAGTACCTGGCTATTCAGTTCTGATCACTTTACCAGCAAATAATGCCATTTTAAGCAAAAAAAAATTTACATTAGCTCCACATAGGAGGCCCCGAGGAAAATAATTTTCCTCAGGGCCTATATCGTCTTAGGGGATGCTGTGAGGAGGATTTTTTTAAGGAAAAGAAAAGGAAGCTCTAGAAAGGAAATAGGTATGAGGAGGGGGAGGGGGGTATCAGTGTGTCAAGGAGTGACGAACGAATGAATCCATCCCTTCAACTGCGGTGCAAGGCGATGGGTCAGGGGATTCTGGCTGAAAAGGTCAAAAGACCTCCTCAACCAGTCTCTCTAGATCCGGCCCGCCACGCAGCAGGTGGGCAGACGCATCGGTCACCAGACCCTGACAAACTTCACCCCATGAACCCGGGCACCCCTGCTAAGTCACCAAACGTAGCGAACCACTTGGGGTGACCTATGGCAGAGGTGTTGATTATCCAATAAATGGTACCCATACCCGCCTCCCAAAATGAGCAAATATTTCATTTCTGAATTTAAGAGTTTATAATTAAATTGTTGAAAGTAAATATATTAGAACCTTTTGAGCAAATTTTTTGGATATCGGTCGTCCAGTTGATTAGTCAGACATCTCCGAAAAATCCAAATGCAGTTATCGGAGTCTTTTACCAATTATCTGGTATAATACTCAGATTACTCATAAACATCTCCAAATCATTCAAAAAAATGTTTTTGTTTCTGGGTCACTAGTAGGATATTTCAAAATGTCATGCCAATGTACTGTTATGCCTCCCGGTATTATTTTATGGCATATTTAATACGTAAAACGCAGACACGCGTAAATTATATTTGATTAATGGTGAGCATTTGAATATTGCTTTCCTCATTATCTCAAAATTTTATATTTGGAGATGTCTGACTAATCAACTGGAAGATCGATATATCGAATCACAAAATGATCTAGAACATTTCTCCAAACAGGGGACTCAAACCTTTCTCAACTCTAACATAGAATTAAAAAGGGGTCAGTTGTTGATTTTATTAAAATATCAAACCAAATAAGACGTTCATTTACATTCATCACTTTGATAGTTATTTACAAGACAAGTTCAATTTAAAATTGATAAAATAATAAACTCACCCAGCGAGGTCAATGGCGCGTGCAGTAGTCACCAGCCACCTGTCACTCAGTAGGGTCACCTCTCCCCACCAGGTGATGTTGTCTTCCTCACCAGTTCCAAACTGTCCCTGGGAACACAAACACTCTTCATATTATTCCCTGAGAAAGTGAAATTGTTTTAAATTGCTCGAAAAGTAATACCTGATTTATCCGCTTGAATTATCACTTTTTTATATCATTAACGCGCAAGTTTCCAGCCGCCTGGAACCAGTGGGACTATTGCATCTCCAATATGCGTTATGTTGTGTGATTGGTACGAGTGCAGCTCTTAAGGTGATGATTTTTACCACACAATTTCAATTTATCATGGCATTCATTTTTGGGTTATTATGCCTTCCATTTAAAAATGGAAGGCATAATAACCGTCAACATTTTGAACAGTGTTACACTTCTAAATACATGTTTTGTATGGATTTAATTTTCTTAATGAGGTTTTTTGCGTTAATTTTTGGTGTAGCAATCTAATAATATGAATAGGGACGACAGGGCTAAGCTTAATACCTAGTTCTTGGTGTCCAATATTAGGCTACACCAAAATTAAACGCAAAAAACGATATTAAGAGAATTAAAGCATTAATTAAATTGATGGCCTCCGTGGTCGAGTGCCGCCGGAGGTCACGAGATTAAATCCCGGCAAGTGCAATTTTTTTTTTTTTTTATCAATTTGTATTGTTTCACAATTTACTAATTTAAATAATGTATAGTACAACCATATTTGAAGGGAAAAGATACTCTCAGTATTGCCCTGGCGTAAGACTAATAACCAAAATTAAAATTTCGCTTGAAATGTCTTTGGACCTTTTTTTACATTAACTCCACACAGGAGGCCCTGAGGAAAACAATTTCCCTCAGGGCCTATGTCATCTGGGATGCTGTGTGGAGGGTCTTTTTGAGGATAGGAAGGAATGAACATTGGTCTTGAAGAGACCCATGTAGGAAGGAGGAAACACAGAGGCCGGCAAATCGTTCCACAGCCGAGCTGTTGAACATAAGAACGAGTCG
Source organism: Glyphotaelius pellucidus (assembly GCA_936435175.1). NCBI lineage: Eukaryota > Metazoa > Arthropoda > Insecta > Trichoptera > Limnephilidae > Glyphotaelius > Glyphotaelius pellucidus. Next base: position 12,701,087 of record OW386563.1, read on the forward strand.
AAGAAGCGACCTGTTCTCATGTGACAAATGTCAACCGTGTACATATGTTGGGCACGCGTTTGGCATGTTTCCCGACTATGCACCGGTGCCAAAGGGATCAATGACGCTAGTTCCTCGGAGCATTTTCCATTAAAATACCGTTTGAAATGTTAAGTGATCAGATCTGAATAACCAAATACTTCCCCACTTTCCTCTTCACAATCTCCTACCCCTCCCCACTACCTTCAGCCTCACCAAAATCTCAATTGGGACGTCATAATCTATTTTTTTTACATAAGCTCCACACAGGTCCTGAAAATAATTATTTCCCTCAGGGCCTCTGTCATCTTTGGGGATGGTGTGGGGGGGAGGGTATTTAAAGGAAAGGAAGGAGAGGAAGTTCTGAAAAGTAAAAAGTAAGAGGGGTGCCAGATTCAGACAAACCTCACCCCATAAAACCAGGCACCCCTGCCAAGTCACCAAATGTAGCGAACCACTTGGGGTGACCTATGATTGAGGTTTTGGTTATCCAATGAACGGTTCCCGTTGGTTATCCAATGAATGGGGCGGCGGTTCCCATTCCCGCCTACCTAATTGTGAATCCCATACATCTCCATCTCTAGATGGTTGGGAGTAATCGGGACTCTTGTGCGGTTTGACATAAAATTTAAAAAAATAATCATGATATATTACATACCTACACGTTTAGGCTAATTGGTGATGCATTATGCATTGTACATAATATGTAGTTGAATGTTATTGACCTCTGAGCTGGTGGATGCAATCTGTTAGCCTTCACTTATTACTTATAGTAGAGTATCTATAGTTAGTACTAGCTACCTACTAGCTTAAACACTAGACCAAACAGGACATGCAGAGCAGATCAACAAACAAAGGATTGTTAGGAGAACAGTGAACCAGGAAGTTTGTGATAGGAGTCGGGGACACCCGAGGAAGACATGGCACGATCGAGCGATTGAAGAATTGGTATAACAGAAGAGTATATGTGAGACTAAATATGAATGAATTAAAGACAGAGTTATGTGGCGGTCTATCCTCTCCGCCTAACCCTGCGGAGAATCAGCGTGATGGTTACTTAGTTATGTAGTTATGATAGAGCCTTGAACTATATGTGTACAGCGAGGAGATATTTGACCAAAACGGCGCTAGTAGTTCTGTGAAGGCTTTGTGTAATGTTGATTACTCCGACATGACAGCTCGCAACAGTCGCAAGGCTCATTATCTGGCGGAATTAAAATGTACTATCAAATACGGCTACCATCTTGGTAGGAATTACCGGACACAGAACACACAAACAAATTTACAGGCAAACGAAATGCAAAAGTGATTGAGTCAAAACAGGACTTCTCTACGCTCAGTCAAATGAGGTATTATTATGTGATGTAAATTGAAATGTAAAATGGATAATTTTTTACATTATATTTACACAGTATCGCCCTGTTGTAAGACCACCATTCAGAATTGAAACGTTGCTTGAAATGGCTTTAGCCGTGTTTGGTGACCAGATCTGAATAGCCAGGTACTTTCCACCTTCCTCTTTCCCATCTCCTTCCCCTCCCTACTACCTTCAGCCTCACAACATACCCCAATTAGGGGATGCCATAGTCTCACTAGCTCCAGACAGGAGCAGTTGGGACTCTTGTGCGGTATTCATGTTAAAAAAAAAAAAAACACAGGAGACCCTGAGGAAAAAATTCCCTCGGGGCCTATGTCGTCGATGGGGATGCTATGTGGAGGGTCTTTTTAAGTTTTGTGAAGGAAAATGTTATGAGGGGTGGAAGGGGTAGGATTCAGGGGGTCTATGTGTTCAGGAGTGACAAATGTATGAATCCATCCATCCCTCCCACTGCGGTGCAAGGTCGAGGGTCGAGAATCCGGCCGGAGAGGTCAAATGGTCTCCCTCAACCAGTCTCTACCGATTCGGCCTGTCACGCAGCAGGTGGAAAAACGAATCCGCCACCAAACCTCACCCCATGAACCCGGCACCCCTGCTAAGTCACCAAACGTAGCAAAACACATGAGATGACCTATGGCAGAGGTGTTGGTTATCCAATAAATGGTTCCTGGGGTGGCGGTGCCGATACCCGCCTCTCAAATTAAATTTGTATTGTTTATTCACGAAATGTTTAATTAACTTATATTTTTACTGCAGTCGTAATAATGTCTGTTACTTACAAAGTATGGGGCCTCTGTGGTAGAGTTCAAGAGGGACCCGTTGTATTCTGCACTAACGTCCGGAATGGCTGGACACGTGTCTCCCCGCGTCCAGCCGATGCTAGTGCGCTGGCAGGGGTATATCTCCTCTGCCAGCTCTATGCAGTCTATAGAGGAAACACAAATAAGTAATGAACTAATGTTTTGAGAGCACAGTTATTCATTGCACTAACTACTTCATAAGAGCGGGTTCAAAGTGGAAGATATTCCTAATACACAGTGGCGGACTAACCCCTTCAGAGGCCCGGGGCGGCAAAGCCGAGAATAATTCACAGTTGGAGATCAGAAGTTGAGGACAACACGGTACAATACTACTAGTGTACTTTACAGACCTAGACAAAATTCATTCATCCCTCGACCATAGCAGGTACTAAAGTATTGTGTGATTTTAGAATATATAAACATATTATTCTACAATAATAAATATATATTCTAGAATAGAAGTGCCTTTCAATCGTGATTTAAAATTTTAATAAAAAAAATCCCTCCTCTTTGAAAATGGTCCGCAAAAAGAAGTATTACGCCAAGTCGAGTGTCACTCGACATTGGGGCTGGTGGAACAAAATCACACTCGAGTCACACTCGACCTTGGAGTGGAAAGCGTTATGCATTTTTGATTGTAGGTATTTATCGAAGCAAATGTTGAATGTAATAAAATCGATATTGAGTTATTATGTTAAAATGTTGGTACGGAGAATGATCTTTCTCTTCGGAACCGCCCTGTAATGCATTTGTTAATAATGCTCTCACCAAATGTTTTAAGAAAATTCGTAAAATTGACGGAGATACAGCATTTTATATGAAACCTTTTTAAACAGTTTTTATGTTGAATTATCCTTCAGCAAAACTTGAACGCGTTTTCATCGAAACTACGTTTTTCAAACTGATTGACAACAAATTATAAAAACTTTACATCCGATTTGCATGCACCAAGTCTTAAACTGTTTGAAAATTCATTCACTATGGCCAGGGTCGTATAATCCATAAGGCAGTGTAGGAAACTGCCTAGGGGCGCCTAGAGTAAAGGGGCCCCAAGATGTGTATTGCCTAGGAGCCCGACATGTTTTATCCGGCCCTGGCAGATCCTTATTGTCCATAAGGCGGTGTAGGCCACTGCCTAGGGGTCACGTATCGGCTAGTGGCCCCTATGGCAAAGGGGCTTCGAGACGTGCATTGCCTAGAGTCCCCGACATGTTTAATCCGGCCCTGACTATGACGCCACGTAGGGATTGTTTTGTAAAGGGCCCCCTTCTATTTTTTTTAATTTTTATGAACGTTGAAAATTTTCCATAAAAAATCAAAAATTAAATTCGCTGGTCCGCCTTTTTTTTTTTTAGATATCGAAATTCCCCTACACGGTGCCATAGACACTGGATTTTCGAACAGTTTAAGAATTGGTGCATGCAAATCGGATGAAGAGTTTGTTTAATATATTGTCAACCAGGTTGAAAAACATGTTAAAAAAGTTTAGAGAAAAACGCATTCAAAGTTTTGCTGAAGGATAATTCAAAATACAAACTGTTTCAAATGGTTTCACATAAAATGCTGTATCTCCATCAATTTTCCAAATTTCTTTAAAATATTTGTTGAGAGCATTCTTACAACAATTGCAACTTTCAGAAAATAAAATAATTTTTTTTTTTTACAGTGTCCTGGTGCCTTAAAGCCTTGTTTAGGATTTGATCAAGGGAATGTGGAGGCGTTTGGGGGCCCCCCGGGACCGGGGGCCCGGGGCGGGCCGCCGGTGCGGCGCAGAGACCAATAATTCTTTATGATGCGTATATCCCAGTTACTGGCCTCGGCCTGAAATACATCTGTAGATGATATGGGGCTCGTACAGCAGAAGCTGTTCTAAAGTAAATAATAATGAATTAATGGTATTTTATACTCACAATCAGCCGCCTTTGATCCGTTGTGTTGCTGCGATACTAGTGCCTTGGGCAAAGGTGGGCACGGTCCGGAGCAGCAAATTAACTGTCCCTCTGTTCCAAAGGAATACGGATCACATTTCTGAAATCAACACAACAAGTTGATAATTTGTTTTTAAGTTAGTGACTCTGGTCCAATTACAACATAACATATGAAAAGAGAAATAATAGCAATCATAGGAAAAGTCATCTGACCAGGACCAGGAATTCTTTAGGCGACAAAAACTCTGTCCAACATCTTTCCTGATGATGGAGACAGTAAAGCTGTAAGCTGCCTGAAACGTTGGCAATAGGAGGAGAAAGCACAATTCGGCTCATTTCCTCAAAACTCAAATCACCATTTGGTGACAGTTGGTATCATTTATAATTATATACTGTACGGCGTAAAATCCACCCAAAATATATTAGGCACTTTCAATTCAGCTGGAGGTCACTTTCGTTGGCGACAATAATCAACCTTTCAGGGTGGGCACCGCTGTCCCGGGAACCATTTACTGGATAACCAACCATAGGTCTGCCGTAGGTCACCGCAGGTGGCAAGCTATGGCCGGTGACGTTGTCCGGGTCTTGGTGATGGATGCGTCTACCCACAAGAAGGCAGGCCGGATCGAGATTGAAGGAAAGCTTTTGACATCATTTTTGACTTCACTCCTGGACACATTGACCCCCATATTCCTACCCATCCCTCACACCTTTTTCCTTTCCAGAACTTCCTCTTCTTCCTTTCCTAAAAATACGCTTCACACAGCATCCCTAAAGATGACATAAGCTCTAAAAGGAAAAAAAATTCCCAAGGGAAAAAAAATTCCTCAGGGCCTCCTGCAGAGCGATTCTATATCTTTTGTGGGATCGAGACGATCGAGATATCCTGTCAGATTTTTGGGATATCTATGGCTGCCAATTGTTTTTTTGCATGAATACCTCACAAGAGTCCCAACTGCTCCCGTCTGGAGCCAGTGGAACAATGGCATCTCTAATTGGGGTATGTTTTGAGGCTGAAGGTAGTGGGTAGGGGAAGGTGTTAGGGAAGAGGAATGTGGGAAGTAGCTATTTAGATCTGGTCACCAAACATGGCTAAAGCCATTTCAAGGAACGTTTCAATTCTGAATGGTGGTCCTACACAAGGGCGATACTGAGAGTATCTTCCACTCTGGAACATGCCGCAAATATAATTTTAAATGAATTAATTGTGAAATAACACAAACTAATCAAATAAAATTTATTTGCCACGTCGGGATTCAATCCCGCGATCTTCGGATTGCGAGTTAAAAGCCTTACCGCTAGACCACGCCGGCCGCCAATTCTCCACCATTGCTTTTTCTATGGGTATCAGGCCAGCTTCGCCGATTTTAAACAGCTTATGAAATACTGTGAAAATACATGATTATTTATCTACTTAATGTATGTTCACATATATTTACAGTATTTCGTGTTTTAAACTGTTTAAAATCGGCAAAGCTGGCCTGATACCCATAGAAAAAGCAATTGACAGCCATAGAAAATCACAAAAATCTGACAGTAGATCTCGATCCCACAAAAATGCCACAAAAGATATAGAATCGCTCTGCTGAGTGGAGCTTATGTTAAAAAACAACTTCTTTCGCATCTAAACTTTTTACTTCACGGTGATTAATTAATTGTTTTCAGCCGTTGCTCTTTCTCCTCTTTTAGCCATTGTTTCAGACAACCTTGCGGTGTCCATCATCAGGGTAGAATGTATATCATATTGCAGGGAACATGTTGTCTCTCTTTCTGTGTCAACGGATGGAGATGCCTGGTGAGGTGAGGTAGAACTTTACTGCGAGAAGTGTGTTTGTTTGTGTTTGGAAAAAACCATCCAATTTCGGTTACAATTACCGGAGGAGGACCAATATTTAACAGATTAATGATTTTTAATAGTGTTCAAATATTAACATGTGTATAATATTTAAGTATTACATTGAGTTAGTTTAACTAGAAAATTAGATTTGACGGAATCAACTATATAAGTATATATAACTCAATCTACTTTCTTTGTCGACCTTCTAATTTCAATCAATGCATGGATTTTGTACAAAGAGACCACTGGAGACTGGAGGTAACATTCATTGGCTGTTGAACTAGAAATTTACCATTGAGATAACCTCCAAACTAGTTCCAGTCTGCTGTCTTCCAACATCTATATGAAAAGTCCTGCCAAATCGGATTTGTAGATCTAATAACATTTGTGGTGTATTATATTAGGTATATAACAAATATTTGATTAATAAAATAACTGAATCTCAATGAAAATTAATGAAAATCCATCAATTTGGAATACAAGGGGACCAGTTCTATTTAACAAACTACATTTTAATTACCCGTCAAAATGACGCCTAAAAAATCAATGCCAGTAAATCTAACGAAATTCTGTCTAGAAAAAGGAAAAACAAAAATTAAATATCCCAAAGAAAGTATTAAATGCAATGAAAGTATTGGAACTTGTTGACGGGAAGGTGTTATGATGTAATTGTTGTTTACCTGCGGCACGATGCCTCTAGTAGCAGCGAGGATTGCTACCGGGCACTTTACAAGTTGGGTACAGACTCCAGGACTCGATGATCCCTCCATTTCGCATTCGTCTCCTACAAGCACACAGATACATCAGGGTCACAGTCACGGTCACATGGGGGGGCCTATGAAACTTACCATCGCCTGATTACACCGAGTACTGTACCTTCAGTTACTTTGATAAGCGGACAGCAGACAATCGGCACGGTGCCCACATAAGAGCATATCTGAAAATAATTCATGTAAATAAACTTCATTTTGATATTAACTAAATAAACAATTTTATAGAATACGAAAAGGAATGTAAACAAATTAGAGAGCTCTCATCTCTCCAGGGAAAATCCCATTGATTCTTGAAAGAATCTGTCCTCATCGACGCTACCTTCACCGCTGTTCTGCGCAGCGCACTATACTACTATACCTACTTTAAATATTTGTAAGCAATTCTCATTTTTTTGTGCAAGTATTTTAAGTACTTTCTAACATGTATTAATTATTTATAAATTTGTGATTTACAAGAATCATAATTTATATAATAATAGAATCATAAAGAAAGTTGTATTTTGAGAATTTTTCTTTGACATCACCACAAAGGAAGTCCTGAGAAAAATAATTTCTCTCAGAGCCTCTGTCATCTTTGGGGATGTTGTGTGAAGGGTACTTTGTGGAAAGGAAGGAGTGAACCTGGATCTTGAAGAGACCCGTGTTGTAGGAGGGAGGAAACACACAGGTCGGCAAATCAATCCGCAGCCGAGCCCGTTGAACTCAAAAACAAGTTGTGGAAACGACCCGTTCTCACATGGCTAATTTCAACTGTATATACAAATGTTGGACGCATGTTTGTGCATCGGTGCCGAAGGAATCAATGACGATACTTCCTCTTCCATCTTCCCTTGAAATACCGGTAGAACAAGGACAGCTTTCACATCTGACGCCTGTGATCTAAAGATTGCATCTGTTTGTTAAGATAGGAGAATCTATCAAATGGACCACCTGTTTCCACACAGAGTTAAGGGATTTTTCCAGGTATTCTGGATGTATAAGGTATACTTGGTTTAACCCATTACCTCCATGACGATGTCTATAGGCATCAAAAAAATAGATGAAAAGTATGATTTTTTTTCACTGTGAATAAAGCTAAATCCCACCAAGTTTTTATGCAGCACTTACAGATTGGTATGTTAGCTTTCAATAATTAACATCATTTAATAAATTTGATTGATTATTATATTTTTAATAATTTTTTTACTAAAACCCTGAAAATAGACCCATTTTGAAATAAAAAAAAAAAAATTAAAACAGAAAAAAATAAAACATGTGTGAATCACATATTGTTATCAAAAGGTTAAATGGTTGGCAACACTGTTTCAACATAGTATTTTATGCATAAGATGACCGCTAGATGTCACTGAAATCAGTTGATGCCTGCGCGCAACGTTTGGAGGTTAGCTGTCACAGTGTTTACGTACGTTTTTGGTTAACTTTACTTCAAACAATACGGTTTTTTAGTGTTTTTGTAAGTGATTTTTATTAAAATTAATAGTTTGTCTGCGGTTTTCGTATATTTTGATCAAACATGTCGAAAATACCTACTTCTTCGACTCTTATTCGTCGTTATAATACGAAACCATTAAATCACGATGAAATGATAGCAGAGTTGGAGCGCTCTTTTAGCGATTGTGAAAGTGATGACAATAATGTGCGCGCTGTTGTTGTGATTCCTCCAGAGAACGTCGATGAACAGACGGACGAAGAGCATATTGACGATGATTTGATGGCATTTAACGAAGATGCGGAGGTGGATAACTTTCGAGATATTGCCGGCAAATTCGTTATCGAGCGCAACATCGAAATTGAGAAAATTGATGAGTCATGCAATGCCGAGCATGAACCAGATGATTTCGCTAATGACCTTGACTGGAATCAGCCTTCGACATCATCTGGTACGAGTCGTAACACCTTGCGAATATCTATTTCAAATGCACCACCAGCCAAAAAATCAAAACTACAGTACAAAAAGAAGTCTCACTATAAACAAAAGTGGTCTAAGGCATTGAAAAGAAACACCAGCCATATCTGTTGCGTTCCTGAACCGCTGAATGTGGTGCATAAAGATATGTACGAAAAGTTGAAGTCTTATAATGCTTTCCAATTGTTTTCATTATTCTTTGATGACGAAGTGCTTCAGTTTATTCTTGAGAGTACAATCAAATACGCTCGATTTAAAAGCAATACCGAATTCCAGTTAGATATATACGAATTGAAGCGTTTTCTTGGTTTTCTTGTGTTGACCGGCTACAATACATTGCCATCTACCACAGATTATTATTCGTCTGACCCGACCTTGGGTGTAAGCATCATCAAAAAGGGAATCAAACGACCACGTTTCGAGCTTATAAAGCGCTATATACATTTTTGCGATAACAACAATCTAGATAAAACCGACAGAATGGCTAAGGTATAGTAGCCATAACATAAAGTTTTTTATATTTATTATTCTCGACTAAAGTTAATCGTTCCATCTTTCCTTGTAGGTTCGTCCATTGTTCAACATGCTGAACGTGAAATATCTTCAATTTGGTGTTGTTGCACAAAAACTTTCCATCGACGAGCAAATGGTGCCATATTTCGGTCGACATTCTTGCAAGATGTACATTCAGAATAAGCCAATCAAATTTGGCTACAAGATTTGGTGTCTTGCTTCCTCCGAAGGCTACCTGTTCCAAGCAATGCCGTATTCCGGAGCATCTGATACATACGACCCCGAATTAGGTCAGGGATCGTCCGTCGTACTGTCTATGATGGAATATATAGAGTTCCCCGCACGCCATGAGCTTTTTATGGACAATTTCTTCACATCTCACCATTTGATGTGTATCCTGAAGGATAAGAGAATGTGCGCTACTGGCACATGTAAACCAGTTCGCTTCCCTAACCTTGAAGCTTCAGGAAAGTTGAAGACAGGAAAGCAATTGCCTAAAGGTAACATTTTGTTTTATATTTATTTCCCTTGTGCATAGCGTTCATTTACCTAGTCAAAGTGTACCTCTCACCGCTTTTATAATTACAGGTGAATTTGATGCGGTGGTAGACGTAGAAAACCAAATCCTCGTATGCCGTTGGCAGGACAACCGTGAAGTAACAGTTGCCACGAACTATGATCGAATGGAGCCAGTAAGTCAAGTGCAGCGTTGGCAGAAATCGAAGAAAGACAAAAAAGGCAAAGTTTTGGAGGAAGCATACAAAAAAAAAATCGATTGCCCGGCGCCAATACGAAATTATAATTTAGGAATGGGTGGAGTAGACCTCCATGATAATGGTATTCAAAATTATCGGGTCAACATTCGGTCAAAGAAGTGGTACTGGCCTTTATTTGTATCTTGCCTCAGCAGCGCTCTTGTAAATGGATGGAAGTTGCAATGCTTCTTGAGGAAGTACGAGCATGATATGGGAAACCAGATGACTAGGCGACAGAGAAAACCTTCCCAGAAGGCATTCCGTGTGGAGGTTACCCGTACTCTTTTATTGTCTTTTCCAAATCAGGTCAATGCCGAATTCGGAGAATCTCGTGTAAAGGAAGGCCATGACGCAGAAGATGGGAATCATGTGCCTCGAATGCAAGAATTTCATTTGCCATATCGTGGAGAAACTCGTATTCGTTGTGCTCTGTGTAAAAAAAATCCAACGGTCTATCGATGCCGGGCCTGCAACCGCGCCCTTCATTTTGACTGCTTCGAACGGTATCACTTAGAGAATAATTTGGTTAGATTTGGTTAGTTTTCCTCATTCTTGAATGTTTTTTCTAATATTGAATTATTTGTTATTTTGCGTATTTTCCATTAATAAATTGTTTTTTCATTGAATTATAAACAATGGCAATTATTTATTTTAAATAATCAATATAAATCATACAGTTTACTGCATTTTACCCATAGTTGACGTACATTTTGCTTAGGGGGGTTACCTCCAAGCGTTGCGTTTGAGCATCAATTTTCTAGAAGCTCTGGTGAGAGGGTGGGGGGGCGGAAAATTCTAAAACTGATTTTGGGCACTCCTTTAAGTCTATACTATCGGGTTATAATAATGATTCAAGTTTATAAAAATAAAAATAAAATCATGGAGGTAATGGGTTAAAAGCAGGCAATATTATTTCATTATTAAAATAGATGTAGAATCTACAAGCTGTAGTGGCTACTGTACTGGCTAATGTAAGTGAGTTGCTACTTTACCTGAGGAGGTATTCCCATGTAGATCTCCTCTAGAACTGCTGCACACCTGGTTATGTGCTGGCACCTGCCCCTCTTCCCTGTGGTCTTTACGGTGCACGAATCACCTGTAACATAACAGAAACATTTCTTGGTGTAAAAAGGATGAACCAATATTTCAATTTCTGCATGACTTCTATGAAGTTCATAATTTCATCAATATGTAATCTAGATCAGTGGTCAACAACCTTTTCGTCGCCGCGGCCCGGTCAGCGTTTGATAATTTCACCGCGGCCCACTGAGGGTAGGGGGGTTACATTGGGGGGGGGGGGGGGTGTCACATTGAATGTAGATTTTTTAAAATTTTATTATTAAATAAGGAAATATTATTTTACAGAGAAATATAAAAATTAAAAATAAACAGTAAAAAAAAATGTATTAAAAATAAACAATAAAAAATAATAAATTGTGGTTTTTCACCATAAAGAACAAGGTTCTTGTGTTTGGGGAGGGAAAATTCGTTAAAAATATTTATTCATAATAAAATTATTATTCTTATATCTGTAATGTAATGTAATCTTGTAATCTTTTATTCGTCACTATAAGTAGTGACGAAAAAAAGTAGTGAAGAGAACAGAAAATGCAAGGTTTGTGGGGAAAATTAAGAAAAAATATGTAATAACAATGAAGGATTATTCCAGACGTTTCAGATAATTTATTTTGGATTCATGGGTATTTTCTTTATTTTTAAGGCTCGACGGGAAGGTTGAAAGTATGTTTTTCCAAGAAAGAGAAAATAATTTCGAGAACGCTTAGGGTTTAATATCAGGATTTTAATGTTATTCTGAACTTGCATATAGTATAACTTGAGGAATTGAAAAAAAATGTCGCCGTACATAAGATCTCGAATCTCGATCGATAGACGTCTCGACTCCGATCTTCGAAGATCTGATCGACAGACGACTTTTCACGTCGATGACGTGTTTAAATACGATTTGCCTAATTTAAGTTACGACAAGACCGCCTTCGGAGTCAAGGAGCGACAAGTTTGACAAAAAGCATTCGGCATGCATATTATGGCAGTGTGGTGTTGTTTTACTTCGAAGGTATTATGTAGATGGTAACTTAGCGTGAAGGGGTTTTTAACGGAATAATTATCTTAAGCTATATAATTGACGATTTTTTCAAAGAATTATTTTGATTTTTAAGCAGGCGGCGCGGCCCAGTACCATTTGGTCCACGGCCCGGTATTGGGCCGCGGCCCATGAGTTGGGGACCACTGATCTAGAGCACCTGACGTAGGTATCTATAGTTTTCAAATGAGGGTCGTTTAAAGTGCTTTATGATACCAAAATCAAATTACAAAATAACTGACATAGGCACTTTTAACATTAACCCCCAGAAATAAACACGCACGTGTTGAATTGCGCGGCATTTTTTTGTTGATAATGATTTAATATTTTTGTTCAGTGAAAAAATTTTCAATGAGCAATAAACAAAGCTTTTAGTTCTGAAACATGTTGACAAATTATGTTGTCAATAACAACGATGTCCAAGTTTTAATGTTTGTGGACGATATAAAAATATACAAAGTTATAAAAAAGATTAATGACCGTCAAACATTGTCAAATAACTTGTATAAACTTTTTGTCTGGTGCCAAGAGAACTATCTACAACTAAATTTAAGTAAATGTCTAATTATGAGATTTCATTGAATAAAAAATCCAATAATTTATGAGTACTCCATTAATGATGTAGTACTAACAGTTGTAACCGAGGTGAATGATTTCGGTGTAAACTTTGATCAAAAGCTGAAATTTATAAACTTAATTGAAATTACATCAAAATAAAGCTTTGAAAATATTGGGTTTTGTAATAAGAATTTTCCGCCAATAAAATATTCAAACCTTTAAAAATTTGTACATGTCATTGGTTAGGAGTCAAATCGAGTACAATTCGACAGTGTGGGCACCTAGTTAAGCTAGTCATTCAATCACAATAGAAAAAATTCAAAATAAATTCTTAAGATTTATTTATTTCAGAATGTTTCAACCGTGATTATCTACTATGTCAACATAATTTATTTAAAGCATCCGAGCGTAGAATAGTATTCGACCTAACATGTTAACATAAAATCATAAATCCAATAATTGACAGCCGTGAATTATTACACTTGATTTCTTTCCATATACCTCGCAAATCAACAACGAGGCAGTATCTACCGTTATATTATGACAACTCAACACAGAATCACAATTGTATACCCCCGTTTGCCGTATACACAATTGTATACCCCCGTTTGCCGTATACACAATTTGGGTAATGACTATAAAGATGTTGTTTATTTATTTAACATATCATTCACTAAACATAAACAAGTCATAGTAGAATTTATATCAGAAAGAAGAACAACAAATTTAATTAAACCAACTACATAGCTCTGCTTTGACTTATTTCACACATATTGTACTTTTCCCAGTCTATAGTTTTTCCATATTGCATGGGTGGAGTATTTTGTTTTTATATCAATTCGTTTTAGACTGTGTTTTTGTTTTAGATTTGGTTATGATTTTGATTTTGTCTTTGTTTTTTAATTTAATTATGCACATTAAGATGTTCTTCGTAAAAAAAAAATTGCATGTAAAAGCCCAGCCGGGTGTGAAATTCAAAATAAATAAATAAATAAATAGTCCTCCACACTTGATGCCAGGCAGCAGTGGCGGGCTAATCGGGGGGTGGAAGGGGGGCCCGCCCCGGGCCTCTGGTCCTGGGGGGCCTTCATGGCCTCCATGTTCGCTAAATTCTAAATAAGGCTTTAAGGCACCTGGACACCAAAAATTTTTTTTTTAATTTCTTTTTCTGGAATATGAATTTGTTAAGAATGTGCTCGCCAAATGTTTTAAAAAAATTCGAAAAATTTACATAGATACAGTATTTTGTGTGAAACCGTTTGAAACAGTTTGTATGTTGAATTTATCTTTCAGCAAAATTTTGAATGCGTTTTTCTCTAAACTTTTTTAACAAGTTTTTCAATATAGTTGACAACGTATTAAAAAAAAACTATACATCCAATTTGCATGCCCCAAGTCTTAAACTTTTCGAAAATGCAGTGTTTATCACGCCAGTAGTGGAATTTTGAAGTCTAAAAAGAAAAAAAAATGGCGGACCAGCGAATTTTGTTTTCGATATTTTTATGAAAAATTTTCGAAAATAATCGTTAAAAAAAAAAATAGAAGGGGGCTCTTTATAAAAAAATCCCCAAGTAGTGCCACAGAGACTGGATTTTCGAACAATTTAGACTTGGTGCATGCAAATCGGATGAACAGTTTTCCTAATACGTTGTCAACCAGGTTGAAAAACGTAGTTTCGAGAAAAACACACTGAATTCAACATACAAACTGTTTAAAACAGTTTCATATAAAAGTATCTCTGTCAATTTTGCGATTTTTTAAAAAAATTTGGTGATAGAATCCATACTAATATTATAAATGCGAAACTGCTCGAGTTTATGACCTTTTCAGGCATTAACGAATAAAAAGACTTTAAAAATTCATTCACCGATAGAAAGCTAGATTATATGCGCAGACTATATGTTGTATATGGTGGTAAGCTCTAGCATTATGAAATTATAAATATTAATATATTATATTGGTTACACGTTTTCTGTCGCTAACAAAAGCGAGTTAATTGCAAATGTCAGAAAAAAATCATTCCCATGGAAACGATGTTGATATATTTGTGGGCTCTAAGCTGGTAGGTACTCAGCCCCCTGGTCAGCTACTGCCCCAGAAAATTCAAATATTAGAATATGTTTTGTTTTTTTGAACAAGCTGGAATAAATGTCAGATAAAAGTTCCTGCATTCAAAATATAATTCGTAACGATTACAAAGACTGAATAATAAATGGTGTAATTTTGTATTATATTAACAAACTTCCAAATATTTAATTAAAAATAAACATCCGAAAAGTTTGTAAACGCATAAATTCCGAATGAATGAACAAAATTGGATAATTCTTTTTTTCTTTGTGAAATTTAGGTGGCAGGCTAGATGTTTGAAAACTGTAAGGGAATGAATGTATGGAATGCGGGAGGGGGTGGGGTGGGGAGGAGGGGGATAATTGATAAGTTCAACCGCTACAGTCATTTCCCGTAATACCATGCGAGCGAAGCCGCGGGGAAAAGCTAGTTATTAATAAACGCATCTTTCAGAAAATTAAACAAATAAAAAATTACATTTTTTTACAGCGTTCTTTTTACAGGTGCCTTAAAGCCTTGTTTAGGATTTGATAAAGGGATCATGGAGGCGTTTGGCGGCCTCCCAGACTCGTGTGAACTGAATAAAAAGCTTGTAAAATTACATCAACTTCTTAAGCCGCCGCTATCCGAATTTCGACCAATTTCTTACATATATTTGAAGTTTTTAAGCTTTTAAAAAAATATATGTTATTTTTGAATATAATATCTAGATACGTTCCACGCCGAAACGCAAATTATATGAAATTCCCTCGATAGAAAAAATCGCAAAGTATGCTCCGAAAATTATTTAAAACAAGTCTATTTCTATTATTTTACAAGTTATATTTGTAAAAAAATTCACAGTGTTTCTTTAAATGATACTTAAGATACCTTTCACGAGACTTTTGCTCTATTTTAAACGAGTCATGTTTTATTAAGCATTTTCCAAATTTTCGCATCAATTTTGTCATTGAAAATATTGGCGGGCCATGTCCAACATTCGTAATTACATATCTCTCCATCTTCTGCTTTTTGGGCCGGGAAGCGTCGCCTTAAACTAGGGGGGCCCTCATTCAGCTTTGCCGCCCCGGGCCTCTGACCGGGTTGAGTCCGCCACTGCCAGCCAGACATACAATAATGCGCTCAACAATTATACGTCAGTTCACACGCTCGGAATTATTGTTTCTGAAGCATTCAGTGGTAGAATAATTTCACCCACCGATTTCCCGTTGAAACTTTTAAGAGACTCCGCTCTGTCACTTTTTCAGGAGAGGTGACAGTTGGATGAAATCGCACTAGCAGAGAATGATATTCATAGTTAGTGCTGGTATATTTATGGTTAGTGCTATGGTTGTCACAGTGGGAAAGATGCTGAAGTCGCGGCACGGATATTTGTAACACTTAACATTTGAGGGCAGTCTGTGAGGTTATTCACTAATTTAAAAAGTATAAGAATTTAATGAATAGTTCTCCGGGTAGAAAGTAGCGGTAGTTTAAGATTAGACAGTTTGATAGGCGGGTATGAGTACTGACGCCCTTGGAACCATTTATTGGATGACCAACACCTCTGCCACAGGTCACCCCAAGTGGTTCGCTACGTTTGGTGACTTAGCAGGGGTGCCCGGATTCGACGTAATGTGGGTGCGCGTCAATCTTGCCAGTACGGTAAGATTCTACGCGTGTTTATACCGCTCACTGAACCTTAGCGAATCTACCTATTGATTGTTATGTTTTTAGTTGAAAAAAAACATTGATGTCACCGGAGACAATAATTTCAATTCCATTTTGTATTCTAAATAATGTCAGGTTAGTCAAGTATTTCGAGGTGATTTCTCACAAAAACGGCGCTCTACAAATTGTCCAATTATTATTATTACTATCTCTTGACACCCTGCGCCCTGGTACATAACAATAATACGTAATGTACTATTTTATGTAAAATAAATCATTCAATTAAATACTTGGATTATTAATTAATTCCTATCCGCGAAGGGAAAACCCCGACGACAGGCAGAGTTATTTTAAACTTACAAATAGTTATTATTTGAATTTTGGAATGGTTCATTCATGGTGGAATTCCATTTGTAGGGCCGGTCCTGCGCAAGCGCAATTGGACTTGCCAAGGAGCCAAGGAACCAAGGAGCCAAGGAGCCAAGGAACCAAGGAGCCAAGGAGCCAAGGAGCTGATAATACCTAACACGAGAAGGATGTCTATGCTAACATCTCCTATAGATTCCTTTAGGTTTTTACAACAGTAATTACATAGGTGTTTTTAATTCTAAATTGATCATCTAGGTACAGTAAATAAGAGAACAGTCAAATAAGTGAAAAATAAATTTAAGTTAATCTGTTGCTTAAATAAACTCTGTTGATTAAAAATAATTTTGAATAGTTTCATTTAACAGATTGTATTTGACTGATAACCGGTCAAAATGACGGGTATCAGACAAAACGACGGGAATAAGTCAAAATGACGGTCAATCAAATGACGGCAATCAGTCAAAATGACGGATATCAGTAAAATGACGGATATCAGACAAAACGACGGGAATAAGTCAAAATGACGGTCAGTCAAATGACGGCAATCAGTCAAAATGACGGATATCAGTAAAATGAAGGAAATTGGTAAAAATAAGATATATCAGTCAAAATGACGAGAACCGGTAAAAATGTCGGGTATTAGTCAAAATGACGGATATCAGTCAAAATGATGGGAAACAGTAAAAATGATATGTGGGAATGATGGGAATCAGTCACAATAATAGGTATCAGTCAATTGCCGGGAATCAGTCGAAATGGCGGGTATCAGTCAAAATGACCGGTATTAGTCAAAATGATGGGAATCAGACAAATAATGGTATCAGCAAAGTGGCTACACAACATGAGCAAGTTAATCCAGTGTAAAGGGGAATGGATGCGCCACCTATTTCATACAAAACTTTCATTTGTATTTGAGGCCAAAATACCCACAAAACTGAATAATCTTTTTTTATCAAAAGGCCAATATCTAGTGCATACATATAAATTTATTTTATGAATTATAAAATATAGGCCTTTAAGGAATTCATTTTTCAAATATTTTAGAGGCATCTTTGGATTTTATCTGTGAGTAAATGATGATTATTAAAAATAAATATTGCTGTATTTACTGTACAGATTTGATAAAATAAAAATAATTAAATCAAATAAGAAAGCATTTTGATGTGTGTAAATTTAAAAATATCACACACACGCATTCTCTCACGCACGCACACACTCACTCACACACACACACACACACACACACACACACACACACATGCACTCTCACACATACTCATACACACCCAGGTAGGGCAAGGTAACTGCCGGGCAGCCGGTTCTCTTAATTGCGAACAAACCGGATTGCGGTTTTCTTTAGCGAATATTCGGCTGTTTCCATGGCGTGTGACCTTTAGTGACGGTCAGTGACTTCAGTCAACTGTTGTGCTTGGATTCAAAAATACGACATTATTGATGTTGTTGTGGCTGAAAATTTTCAATTTAAATTTCGATTTTTGCATCAAAATTTTCAAGGTTGTTCCAGTTTGTGGATGCGCAGCGTGAACGCTGAAAATCTTCAAATAAAAAATTGAATTTTCGAAATAAATAAAATAAAATTTTCAATCTTAGCACTCTGGCTCACGGAATAGTCACGGACCGCCCCTGGAGCCTGGTGTCCATACCACACAGAAGTTCCGATTTCTAATCTAATTTTTTTTTTTCAGTTATATTTTTATATAACGTGCAGGCACTAGTGATAAATCATGGAAAATTAAAAAAAAATGGTGTGAAAAAAATATATGCCACAGCCGATACTAGAACCCCGACCAACTGCTTGTAAGGCAACTTTGCTGACTATTACACCATCAATATTAAATAAAAAACAAGGGAGCATAATTAGACAAACTAGAAATCTTAGAAATAAGAAAGAGTGTGAATTTAAATATTAAAAATAATCAAAAAATATTTTTAAATGACCCGTTATTAAACTTTTTTTCTTTTGTGAATTACGCCCTACTAGCTGGGTTACCCGGCTTCGCTCAGGACAACATTCGAGAGTGTTCTGGAATATTCCACAATGATGTTTCCGATTCCCTATTCCCGAACGTTCCATGACATACTCGGCCACTCCTTTCAGAACTATCTTGAGTTCTTATGGAACCTTCTAGAATTTTCTGGAAGACTGTTCTAGAAATTTCTTTCTCT
This sequence comes from Glyphotaelius pellucidus, assembly GCA_936435175.1. Taxonomy (NCBI): domain Eukaryota; kingdom Metazoa; phylum Arthropoda; class Insecta; order Trichoptera; family Limnephilidae; genus Glyphotaelius; species Glyphotaelius pellucidus. The sequence goes on from OW386563.1 coordinate 12,719,927, forward strand.
TCAAAAGCGCGCCCTTTAAGTATAAACGGGAACCGTCATCCTGGAGGTGGGAGATGAGATCTACCACACCATATAACTCTCTTGATCGTACCGGGATTCGTTTCTCAGTTCTTGCGAGCCGCATGTTTTTGGACTTTCTTTTATAATATATATTGATTACTCGCACCCCCTTCCCACTCACGCATATCTATTGACGCATTGACACCTTTAGGTCATTGACTATTAATTGTTGTAATTAATTTTAAGTAAGTCCTTATGAAGTAAGCATTGCTTAGGAAATATGTTGATTTTTTTAACAATAAACGTGGTTGAAACAAGTATTCTATTAATTTTAAATTGAAATGGTGCCACAAAATAATTTGCTGTGTTTGAAGAAGTAAAAAGTAGAAACAATAGAAGTATGATGTTTTTCTGAAATTTCAGTTACAATACGTATCAACATCACCGGCAAATCACCCAAATGTTGTTGTTTTATTTAAAACATCAAGTAAGTAGCTAAATAAAGTACGAAAATATATTTTTTTTATTCTTACCTTCTACAAGTTCCCCAAAAACATATCTTAACATGGAAACAGCGAACACAATCTCTAAGAGAAAACGCATATTGATTTATTTTTCGCAACACAGAATTTAAACAAAAAGTACAGTAAATACCGTTCAGGTTTGAAAGCAAACTGCCCCGCAAAACGCAAAAGGTAACGTATTTATTGAGGAGTTTTGATCTTGACCTTTCGTTCTGGTTTGAAAAGCAACGCGCAGCGAATTTTAGCACAGCTTTTGTGAATAAATTAAAAATATATTTATTGAAGAATTTTTATCGGTATTTGACCTTTAGTTCTGGTTTGAAAAGCAAATAGCACGGCTATTGTGAATATATTAAAAGTATATTAATTGAAGAATTTTTATCGGTATTTGACCTTTAGTGAGGAGCAATTATCTCGATGGAGGTTTTTTAAAGAAAAAATTAAAACTCAACACTTTAGGAAAATTTACCTCAGGACCTGTGTCATCTTAGGAGATGCTGTGTGAAGATTCTTTTAACGATTAGTCGTTGTTCGTGGTAATGGCGATAACTGACAACGACGATTAGTGTTAGTGCAAATATTAACGAGTTGTATACCTAACAAAAATAAACCGAATGCAGAGGAATTAAATATGACATTTTTAATCTTCACAACAGACACACGGTAACATACAGGACTGTTTCAACACATATTTTGTAAACAGCATTATAATAATAATAGTTTGTTCCAGAATGTATGCAGGGGTCGTGCAATGAAATACATTCCATATTTCGAATAGGTAACAAAAAAGAAATTAGACAAATATTAAGAAAAATTAAACTTAATGCACAATAAAATGAATAAAAAAAACGAATGAGCATGAAAAATACGAAAAATTTAACTGAAAAATATTAAAAGCAAATGAATGCAAGCAGCCGTTTATTGAGGATATTTTATTTATTTTATTATTTATTCCAGATCTCAGGGAGGGTGGTGCAGTCCCACGAGTTCCATATTATACATATAATATATCGAAGTAAAAAAAAAAATATTGCTGGATAAAACATGGAAAAAGCAATTCATGATAAAAATAGAAAATCAATAGCAGTTGTATAAAAGGATGATTTTTTTTAATCTATTTCATCAGGAATTGGCTCCATCTCTTGTAAATTTGGATTTAATTATTAATTTATATTCTTTGAATTTACTACCGATTATTGCGAAATTGTACATAATCACTGGTCAACAATGGTTTTGTTGCCCTTGATATGAAAGTGTTTCTGAATCATTTTATGCCTACAATTTATGAATGATTTTGGAATATTGTTTCTAGTTTTTATTTAAATGTAGGTACATTTTCTTATTACACTACAAAAAAAACAAAATGAAATAACTAGTTTATTCTTCAATTTCAATTATTTATTGAAAATAGTTACTAATGTTTTGTTGTGTTTAATTAATAAAAGTAAAAAATAAAAGCTTTGTAAAACTTCAAAGAAACACCTTTTATAAGTATTTCTATTTTTGAAACTGATAATTCATGGTGGAATTCCTTATTAATATATTGATAAGAATTAAATAACATTTTACAAACTGGGTGAATGACAAAGGCGAATTGTCAAATGTAGCATCACAGTTATTAGAACACAATCACTCGTTTGATAAAGACAGAAATGTTAAAGTCCTCCACACTTGTAATAAAGGCCATAAACTAGATAGAATAGAATCTTTAGAAATTTCCCGCTTAGCTAAAAAAATTGATCATAAAGTTGTAATGAATGAGCAATTAGAATCATATGCCAAGTATCCATTGTAATTTTCATAATAATTTCGAAATTAAAATATGTATTTAGTTCGTATAATGACCATTCCTACTCCAATGTAAACATCCCCTCAAAATCCCTTCAAAAAGCAATAAAAAAATCCCATGCATCATAAAATATAATAACGATTTGACAATAAAATTAAGTCATCAATAATTTATATTCATTACTTGTGAGGTTTATTCCATGAACAATGTTGAAGTGAGCTACAAACCCAAGGTTTACGAGGTTAGCCCACTGGAATTACCAAAATGTTTAGAAATTCGACAAATCTCGTGGAACGTATCTTAAGTATCATTTAAAGAAAAAGTTTTTCACAAATATAACTTGTAAAATAATAGAAATAGACTTGTTTTAAATAATTTTCAGAGCATACTTTGCGATTTTTTTCTATCGAGGGAATTTCATATAATTTGCGTTTCGGCGTGGAACGTATCTAGATATTATCTTCAAAAATAACATATTTTTTTAAGAGCTTAAAAACTTCAAATGTTTAAGGGAGATATGTAAGAAATCGGTCGAAATTCGAATAGCGGCGGCTTAACAACGGCTCATAATTATTTTTAACTTGTAGACCCAGTCACACATTGCTGTGGCTAACGAAACACAACACTATCTACTGAAAGCGCCATTACCCAACCTTTATGTATATTTGCATACATATCAAATCCACATCGGCCGCTTGCCAGCCCGCTGCCCGCTGCCCGCTGCCCCCAGCCCGCTGCCTGCATATATTAAGTATTTCAACCAATTTACACAAAACCTTGACAAATTATATGCCTAAAAACCTTCCTCATGAATCACTATATTTATTGGTGAAAACCGCATGAAAATTTGTTGCGTGGTTTAAAAGACCTAAGCGTACAGACAGCGGGGGCGACTTTACTTTGTACCATGTAGCGATGATACAAGATACGCCAAAATCATAAAAACCAGAGCCAATTCAGTACTTTCATGAATATACAATTCCGTAAGATATGCCATATATTTTTGTGTTTCATGATTTTAGAGGCAATTTGGGCAATTATTTGTGAGTAAATGAAAAACATTTAAAAAATAATGTTTATTTTACCAATACAATGAAAAATAAAATAAAAAATAAAACATTGTTAAAAATGCTTTTTTTTGGTAGTAATTTAAATGTTTAAATAACACATTTTTGTTCCGCCGGAAATAGGTAATTTGTATTTTAAATTAACATCTATCAAATGATTTTTTTTCTAAATATTTATTTTTTATTTTATTTTATTTTCTTATTATCTTGGCCTTTATACTCTGGACATTGCCCAAATATACCCACAAATATGCCCACAAATAATTGCCCAAGTTGCCTCTAAAATCATGAAACAGTAAAATCTTTAATGGCCTACATCTTATAATTTAAAGCAAACTTAAATAAAGTAGCTCCCATCCGTACTAGATATTTGATATACCTTTTGATAACAAAAATAATTTTTCAGTTTGGTTGGGTATTTTGATCTCAAATCCAAATTTAAGATTCGTATGAAACGGGCCGAAAAGGGCTGCGCAAACGTTCCACTTAAGGCCCCGTATCCGACCACGAAAAGAAGATGGAGAGATATGTAATTACGAATGTTGGAGAGAGCGCGCTAATATTTCAAACGACAAAAGTGAAGCGAAAATTTGTGAAAATGTTTAATAAAACACGACTCGTTTAGAATAGTGCAAAAATCTCGTGGGGGTGGTCTAAAACAATGTTCAAAGAAACACTGTGAATTTTTTCATACATATAACTTGTTAAATAATAGAAACAGGCTTGAAAATAAAAATTTTCGGAGCCCACTTTGCGATTTTTTCCATCGAGGGAATTTCACATAATTTGCGTTTCGGCGTGGGATTGTATATATATATTAGTACCCTTTACACACAGAGTTCGGAGCGGGACGTGCCCCGCGCTACTTCAGGCCGCCGCGCAAAAAAGTAAAGACCGAAAGTAAGATAACGGTTTACAGCGCAATACATTGTGAGACTTTTCTGCGCGGCGGCCTGAAGTGGCGCGGGGCACGTCCCGCTCCGAACTCTGTGTGTAAAGGGTACTTATATCTTCAATAATAACATATATTTTTTTAAGAGCTTAAAAACTTCAAATGTTTAAGGGAAATATGCTAGAAATCGGTAGAAATTCGGATAGCGGCGGCTTAATGTGTCGTTTTTTTTCGAAATTTCAATTCGATTCGCAAAACAGATATTCTCGGTAAATACATCAGCAAAATATAATGTCTCGTTAATATCCTACCCACACAAGAAAACTTGTAAAACCAGTCAATAGGCTTACTTCATTAACCGGTTTGAACCGAGATTTCTGATAGAAACTTTTATTATCATCCCAAAGCATTTTTTTTTTGCCAAACGAGCCAATTTATCACCAACGCTTCGTTTAAAGTTGTTGTAACCTGACTTGCTGTTAATGAGAAAGAGGGAGAGGATACGTCGAAGCTATCAAGGGTAGCTACGCCTACATCAAAACAGCGCACATGTTAACACAAGGGCATTGCTTACACACAGCATGTATCAAACATATTGACAGCACCATTGGGATGATTTTATTTCTTTTCAAAAACAGCGCTTTATTAATTATGTTTGTCTTGATGAAAACTTATTATGTTTAACTAATTAACAACACCTTTTAGCATATTTAGTATACATTTAACATATTTAGTAGGGGAAGGCGGGGCTAACTGCCACACAAGTGAAAAAAAAAATTGGATGACCGTTCATTCATAGGAACAAAATAACATTTATTATAAATCGTGTACACTTTTATCAACAACATAACATTTTTTGTAATAAAAATATAGGTCACAAAAATATAAAATAATAAAATTAAACATTAAAAAAATGTAACAAATGCCCCTCAGAGGGGCAAGTTGTAACACGGTGGGGGCACATTGTTACAAACCAAAATAAAATATAATATAATTGATACCGTGTTAAATTGGTTTATTAATTTCGATGAATATTTTTCTTATCTCAGTCGCTGCTTAAATGTTCGTCAGTCACAATTTTGACAAATAAATAAACTTTATCACCGAAAACGCAAGAAATTTGAGACGCAAGTGCTTTGGATCCATTCCTCTCCAGGTTTGAAGCAGGCGTAACTCTCAAAACACACCAGGCGTAGGTACTTTGCGTTTTTTGAGTCCAAAGAAGAACAGTCTGCTTTATTTTTATCAAGCGTCTATATGGGGTACATTGTTATGTGTAATAACATTACCCCTAATCATTGTGTAATCATTGTAAAATCTTACATATTCAATATTCAGTACAACGCGTGTCGAGTTTTAGGAATATGCTAGGAATGTGGCAGCAAGGGGTCCACCAAAGCCTATGAAATTTTGAAAATGATCTACGACAAAAAAGTTTGGGAACCTCTGCTTTATACCATATATCTGACCATGGTAGCAAGGGAGACACAACGATTTCTATGAGACCAATATGAGTTGTTCCGAAAAACGAACAAAGTAGCCTGAAGAGTTAAGGGTCCAATATTCGAATTTCGACCGATTACTTACATATCTCCCTTAAACATTTGAAGTCTTTAAGCTCTTAAAAATATATGTTATTTTTTAATATAATATCTAGATACGTTCCACGCAAATTATATAAAATTCGCTCGATAGAAAAAAATCGCAAAGTATGCTCTGAAAATTATTTAAAACAAGTCTATTTCTATTATTTTACAAGTTATATTTGTGAAAAAATTCACAATTAAATGATACTTAAGATACGTTCCACGAGATTTTTGCTCTATTTTAAACGAGTCATGTTTTATTAAGCTTTTTCGCTCTTTTCGCTGCGATTTCATCACTTAAAATATTAGCGCGCTCTGTTCAACATTCGTAATTACACATATCTCCATCTTCTTATTTTTCAGCCGAATAGCGCCGCCTTAAAAGGAACGTATGCGCGGCCCATTTCGACCAGTTTCGTACAAATTTTAAATTTGGATTTGAGATCAAAATACCAAACCAAACTGAAAAATTATTTTTGTTATCAAAAGGTATATTAAATATCTAGTACGGATATGAGCTACTTTATTTATTTTTGCTTTAAATTATAAGATATACACCATTAAAGATTTTAGTGTTTCATGATTTTAGAGACAACTTGGGCAATTATTTGTGGGTATATTTGGGCAATGTCCTTTATCCAGAGTATGAAGGCCAACATTTTGCACTGCGAGCTAAGTTATCGATTATTGTGAGATAAGAATATGAAGAGTGATTTGATGCCTACCTGGGAGGGGGGTCAAGCACAGAGAAATCGATAACTTTCCAATATCGGATCGACAGGCGTATTATATATCGATACGCCGAGCACGGTTTCACTGTTGACAGCCGAACAGATAAGGTTAATAAGGAATATGTGTAGGAAAAGGTATGATAAGGAATAAATAAGAAGTCAATATACGCTGACAACACTGGCGGATCTGTTTATGAATTCACGTTGCAATATTAATAAATTGGATATTTTGAATTGAAATACTGACCTACAAAAGCATTGGTAGTCTGCATTTACTTTTGACACTAAACGGGAGTTAATTATCTAATGAGGTCTTTAGTCATATTTCAATCACTTTCGTTTCTCAAAGATTAAACGGAATAAGTGCATTATTTAAGTCTATGCATCGCGTACGCGACTTCTTTCAAATCGAAGAGCTTCGTTAGTACAATCCGTCCATTAAATGAGCCAGTAATTTTACATTACGAATGACATTGTTAAAAAAATATATGTCTATATCGATAGTTAACCAACACGAAGATTTATCAACCGTCGGTCGGGGTGTCTGTTAATAATTGTTACCGTGCTCTCAAATATTGATATCTGACCATAGATGATTGATTTGGTCAATATCGTATTGATATAGGGTTGTATCGATCGTGCGTGCTAGACCCTCGGATGATTATTGAAGGAATGGTTCAAGTGTTGCTAAGAATATGAAACCGAGGTTTAAAATTATGAAATATTTTACTATAATATGTCAAAATGAGTTTGGCTCGCAATACAATACATGTACGTACCTATATTATGTTTTATACATTTGTAAAGAATTTGAAGATCGCCTAAAGTTAATATTTAAAAACTCGCCTAAAGTTATAAAGCCATGTTTTTAATGCAGTTTATGTTTCATTCGGTAAACCTCTAAAACTTTTAAAAATGTTTCATCAGTTTTAGAAGACGTAATCAAAAAAGTTTTGATTGAATATTATAATCGAAAAAAATGCTAATTAATGAAAAATAAATCAAAGACGATCAACCTAAGTTAGATTAATTTGTCTTTTCAGAAAGCCGCGCATCTCACAGAGGGCACTGTGTGACGTCTTCCGGGAGGACGGCTTCTCTATTGCTAGACCATCTTAACCAATGATAACCAATTCGTTCCATTCCAAGTATAAATCAAATGAAAACGACTTCGACTTTTTGAAGTACTCAATTTACATTTTTAATAAGAAATATTATTTTCATTTTAAAAAACGCGAATTTTAAAATTCCACTGTTTCTATTGACGTCATTGACACAGGCAGATACTAATTATGCAAATCAAATCTCCGCAAAAGAGAAACTTATTAACTTTAATTTATTAAATTTTATTGCCATTTTATTTCGGGGAATGATCAAATATATTTTTTGTTTTTTAATACCTAAATTACAGTCTGAAGCTTTCCCGTTTAGGTGTCAACCGCCAGCTGTTGGTGAATACTTTTGTTGAAAATTGTTATTTCCAATGCTTTTATCTTTAAATAAATGCAAATTGTCCCGAATAATTTAAAAAAATCGAGTTTATTAGCAGTTCAAATAGATTGTAGGCCTCCTGGTCAAATGTATTTGACGGCCTCCGTGTTTGAGGGGAAAGCCTCTCGACTAGCGATCCGAAGGTCGCGGGTTAAAATCCCAGGGGGCGCAATTTGATTAATTTGCGTTTTTGCAAGATTAATTAAGTATAATATATGGAATATTTGTGGCATGTTCCAGAGTGGAACGTACCGCCCTGATGTAAGACCGGGTTCATGGGGTGAGGTTTGTCTAGGTCTTGGAGGCGGATGACCAGGACATAGTGAACTCCAGTTTCCTACCCACCCCTCAAACCCTTTTCCTTTCCAGAACTCTTCCCTACTTCCTTTCTTTAAAAAACCCTCCACACAGCATCTCCAAAGATGATATAGGCCCTAAGGCAAATTATTTTCCGGAGGGCCTCCTGTGTGGAGCTCATGTAAAAAAAAAAGAAAAAAAGACCAACATTCAAAATTGATACGTTGATACCAGATTTGAATAGCGCGGTACTTTCCCACCTTCCTCTTCCCCATCTCGTTCCCTTCCTCGCTACCTTCAGCCTCACAGCATACCCCAATTGGAGATGCCGTAGTCATAGATAGGAGCAGTTGGGACTCTTGTGCGGTATTCACATAAAAAAAATAAAAAAGCGCTGGAAATAAAATAAGCAAGATCGTCTTAAGGGATCCCTAGGATTTTTTAAAAATCGTTTTTATTTTTATTTTTTTAAATTGTCCCCTAAGACCTCAAAAATGATGTCCCAAAATATTATGGTCGGAAAAAATCTCTAAGTACTCGATTTTCGAATTTTAGTACATAGTACTTATTTAGTACTTAGTACATAAGTAATCGTCAAACAGCGCATAAAGCATTCAGAGAGATCGCTGTCTGAACGGGTAAAAGACACAAGGATCGCTTTAATATCAAGCAGAAAAGAAAAGCAAGAGCAGAACGATAATCTAGAAAGCCAATTATTGTATGGTGCGGGCATCGCAGATTGAAGGTATTGTATGGTGCGGGCATCGCAAATTGAAGGTATTGTATGGTGCGGGCATCGCAAATTGAAGGTATTATTACTACTAGGTACTCAAAACTTCAAACGCGTGTATCTCAAAACAGCATTTTTTAAGTTTACCGGAAACATAACTCAGACAATTTTGAACCGATTTACTTGAAGTATTGAATATATCTTCAAAAATACATTGTCTATAGAAGTACGTACGATTTTTTAATATTGCATTTGTTATTAACAATTAACTGATGATTTTTTAGGCAAATTTTTAACTCTTCACTTTGGAAGTGCGCCATTTGGCCAAAAATTAATATATTGAAAAACACCTACGTAGTTCTATAGCAGTTACTATTTAAAATAAAAATAAAATATTTTTTATAATTCAAAAGGAGTTGTGTGTCCGACAGTGGACCCTAAAAAAACGGAGACGTCATCGGAAAAACGCTGTACAGCCGCCATTTTGAAATGATTCGCTTTAAAAAAAAATTGTGTACAGTCACTGATATGTATAATACATACTTTATATTGGAATCTCGATTTATTTTGTAGTATTTCTAGAAAAAAATCCTAAAATATCCTATTTTTTCGGCCTCTAGGGTGGCCTTAATAGAAATTACGCCATAATGTTGTTAATTATTAATTAAAGTTTAGTAGGTATTACGTTAAACAATTCCCGAGAATGAAGATTATTTGTGTATCCAGTTAAAATTCGGAGTTCGCTGTTCAGTCAATTACTTCACTGTAAACAAAATTAAAACATTAATGTACCCTCCTCCACCCAAAACAAATGTTAGCATTAATGTACCCTCCTCCACCCAAATCAAATGACTCCTTCACAAATTCCGGACCTCTTGAAAATCCGCTTTAATACATCCCTTCTTACAGACCCTTCTTTAAGGCGGCACAATACCCTAATACTAGGAGTTTGCTCAAGACTCACATTTTAATTAATTCCAACGAATTCGTAACTATAATTCCTTTTTTTTCAAGCCGATAGCCGGGGATGTAAGTTATTACAAAGGTTTTCCTGCTCAGGTCTTTTCAAAAACTTCAAAAATTCTTGGCAAATCATATTGTAATTACCTAATCTTCACTCTGTAATTAATCTTCTCTGTATATTGTAATTAATCTTCAACTCTGCCTTCCCCATGTCCACTGACAAGCAGTATCACTCGTCTGTCCACAAATTTCCCATTAAAGAAAAGACGCGCTCAACAAAAGCATTGCTTTTAGGGATTGAAAAAAAATCTCCAATTATTTTTGGCAGTCGGTGAAGGTTGAGGTGACTTTGACGCTTCGCTGTCAACGCCCGGTCTGACCGGGAGATATCGATTAGACTAGGAGACGAGCGAGGCAAACCCTACGTCATCGAGTACACGGATGAAACTACTTTATAGTGATAATGGACATTGAGAAAGCCTTAAAAAAGTTGGTCTGCCGGTGCGCCTCTTGGCAGGAGCCGCGCAGTCATGGAAATAGTGAGCGAGTTTTTAAGAAAAAATTACGTCATCGAGTACACGAACGGGAATGATTTCATACGATAAAGGTCGATTAGTAAATGAGAAAAAAGCAGGTCTGCCAACCGGCAGCCTGGCACATTCGCAGGTAGCCGGCGTCAAAGTGGGATAAAAAATAGTAAATTTTACGTCGTCGAGTACACGAATGAAACCAACGAATAACTGTAGTCTAGATCATCCCATTGAAGATTTTGTTGGTCTGCCAGCTGCCTGGCATGTTTTTGTGTACGATTTTTTAAAGTATTTTTAACATTTTAAAATTATTTTTATTTCCTTATGGTTTTTAAAACTTAGAATGCCATATTTTAAAAAAATTAGTGATAATGATAAAAAAAAAATTAATTTGAGGGTTCCGAGTGTATTCAACGGTCGGGCGAGCCTTTCGACGCCAAATAACTTACAAAACCTGCCCCGGTGCCCCCCACCGCTGTCGCGTGCTCATTTTATTATAAAAATGTATAATAATAATAGCTCTTTTAAGATTGCCTAATAATCCATAGTGCTGGATATTCTAAAAACCACCACACCGTCGTCGTAAGAGCTACATTCGTCCGGAAAACGACGGAAATTTCCGAACCTCCGTTTCATATCGGTTTCACGTTCCCAGCTGCATCGAATACAAGATCGAAACCAACGAAAAACTGTAGTCTAGATCATGGGTCGGCAACCTGCGGCCCACGGGCCGCATGTGGCCCGCGAGGCGTCTTGGTGCGGCAAGATTCTCGCCACAACACGAGTTTTGAAAACTGGTTTGCTGATTTCATAAGATTGAGCTTTTCGAAAACCCCTTCGCAGTGGATATTGAAAATGTACCAAGCAATTAACGCACATCAACGTGATAGATTTGCCTTCTGAAAACTACAAGGAGTTAAAAAGGTTTACTCAGCATGTTTGGTAGTACTATTTGTGAGCAAATTTTTTCAATTCTGAATTATCGAAGAAACAAACACTGTTCTCGGTTATCGGATTCACATTTAGACGCAATATAACGCGGCTACACTTCAAAAATGCAAGCTAATATAGAAATAACTTGCAACCTAAAAGCAACCAAAAAAATCTCATTGATTTATTAACGCAATAAATGTAGTAAAAATATATATATTAAGCGTTTTATTTTAAAACTAAAATATTTATACATAAATATAGTAGATATTTTTTTTAAACAGACAAAAAGAAAAGAAAGCGACATCTAGCGACTTTTTAGTTTCACTTCTACCGCGTGTGAATTGCACACTCTGATTTTTTTTAACGTTAGCTCCACACAGACGGCCTCCGTGGTCCCGAGGCAAGACTCTCGACTCACAATCCGAAGGTCGCGGGTTCGAACCCGGCGTGCGCAAATAAATTTTATTTGATTAATTTGTGTTATTTCACAATTTATTCATTAAAAATAATATATAGTATATTTGCGGCACGTTCCAGAGTGGAAGATACTATCAGTATCGCCCTGGTGTAAGACCACCATTCAGAATTGAAACGTTGCTTGAAATGGCTTTAGCCGTGTTTAGTGACCAGATCTGAATAGCCAGGTACTTCCCCACCTTCCTCTTCCCTATCTCCTTCCCCTCCCCACTACCTTCAGCCTCACAACATACCCCAATTGGGGATGCCATAGTCTCACTGGCTCCAGACGGGAGCAGTTGGGACTCTTGTGCGGTATTAACTGTAAAAAAAAAAAAAAAAAACACAGGAGGCCCTGAGGAAAATAATTCCCCTCAAGGCCTATGTCATCTTTGGGGATGGGATGTGGAGGATCTCTTCAGGCAAGGAAGGAGAGAAAGTTCTAGGAAGGAATAGCGTATTAAGGGTGGGTAGGATTCTGGAGGTCAGCGTGTCCAGGAGTGACCAATCCCTGTCCATCCCTCCACTGCGGTGTAAGGCGATGTTCCGAGAGAGTACGGTTGGAGAAGTCAATGGGACTCCCTCGACCATTCTCTCCCGATTCAGCCTGCCATGCAGCTGGTGGGCGGGCGCGTCCGCCGTGAAGACCCGGACAAACTTCAAGGACCCGGGCATCCCAAAATACTAGTACCTACATTGACAGGTAAAGCCAAGCCAACATTTTTGTTGTTTACTATCGAAACCAGCAGACTTATTCTCTATCTTTTGTGGGATTGTTATCGAAATAACGGACGTGATCTCCTGACAGATTTGTGTGATTTATTTGCTTTTTCTATGTACAACGTACATTAAATGAATAAATAATCATGCATTCTTGCAGGAATTCATATTTAAAACGATCTAAACTAAAATATGTTACAGTAAATATGTAATTTTTTTTCAAAACTGATTACGAGAAAATTTGTAATTTTCTTCTCTCTTTTGATTGGTCATCTATGCAATACGATGACATCAACACAGCTACCAATAAATTTTATTCCGTTTTGGGAAAGGCTATTAGCATGTATATTCCAACCATGAAATGTGTTCTCGATGACGTAGGGTTTGCCTCGCTCGTCTCCTAGACTAGATGTTAAACCCGTTTACCCGTAGCCCGGACATGCACCATGCAAACCCGTAGACTCCGGGTCAAACCCGGCCGGAGGCGTATTTCCAAACCCTATACCGGTTCAGTCGCGGTGGCGACATTTTACATTTTAAATACATCTCTATATTGGTTATTTTTTATCTACTTTGCAAAAAAAAAATGTTCTAAAATATAGACAAAATAATCTTTCCAATGTGTGTATTAGAAAATAATAATTTTATTTCTAAATATTTAAATTTTGATATTATTCCCATGTATTGTAAATACACCTCTATATTGGTTATTTTTTATCACTTTGCAAAAACAATTTTTTTTCTAGAATCTAGATAAAATAATCTTACCAATGTATGTATTAGAAATTAATAATTTTATTTCTTAATATTAAAATTTGGATATTGAAAATGTACCGCGACTGAGCCGGTATAGGGTTTGAAAATATGCAACCCGGAGAGGAGGCAGCCCTAACGTAGTTGTTTTGCTAGGAAGAAATTTAACATTTTTCATAAAAATTTTATCGATACGCTGCCATGATTCATAAAATTGATTTAATTTTTAAAAATAAAGTCCGTGAGAGCCTATTCTTTCTAACGCCTCAATTATGTGTTAAAAATGATCTTCACAAAGCAAGTGATTTCGTTGCCGAGAACTTGCTGGAAACGTGTGGTATTTACTCCATGCAGACCAACAAAAGGTAAAAACCAATGACCATTGTCAAGTTCTTCAATTTAATATAGACATGCTAAATAACTGGTGCTCACAAAACAATTTAAATGTAGATAAATGCAAAACATTGACCTTTTCCAGAAAAAAAAAATTGCTTTTTGACTATTCAATAAATGAAATAAATTTAGAAAGAGTATCCGAAATGCGAGATCTTGGCATAATAATGGATGAAAAACTAGACTTCACGGTCCACATTCAACTAACTGGAAATAAGGGTATGAACACATTAGGTTTTGTTTTAAAAACAATTAAAAACTTTGAATCGTTACAAATCATTAAACTGTTATACATATCCCTTGTTAGAAGCCTAATTGAACATAACTCCATAGTCTGGTCGCCCTTCTACAAAATTCATATTCATAATGTTGAAAGAATTCAAAAAAAATTCTACGTTACGTAAATTTTAAACTTAACATCCCTTTAGAGAACATAAATTACCCGTCTTTAATGAATATGTCAAATATTCCAACTTTAGAAAATAGACGAAAAATTAACGACCTAACCTTTTTATTAAAATTATTAAATTCTAAATTCAACTGTTGTGAACTCCTGCAATTGATAAATCTACACGTACCTACACGATCGACTAGACAAATATTAACATTTCATATACACACATCTCATTCCAACTATAGTTTGCATTCTCCAATACAGCGTTTACACAGCCTTGGTAACCAATATTTAAACAATATGGATGTATTTGATAATAAATTAAATTTATCAAACTTTAAACGACGTATTACTATTTATTCCTACTTCTTAAACCATCTTTATCTCTATTTTTACTTACCATATATTCTATGTTACCTGCTTTGTGTCAACTCTTATATTTTCTTTCTTATATTTTATGTTATCTTTAGTTTGTTTCTTATATTTTATGTTATTTCCTATATTTTATCAAAAACATGTACTGAACTGTATGCAAAAGCCCTATGGGCGTTTAATTAAATAAATAAATGCTTCTTGCGATCTTTTGAGTGTGAGATAATGTACTTTCTTTTTGATAAAAATGTTTTCGTAAACCAATATTTTGAGACTCGGACACACCTTGTCCAGACAAACTTGGTTGAAGCATGGTACAATGAGGAAGCATGAAGCATGATACAGTCTTTGACCTACTTAAAAACTCACAAATAAATGAATCAGTCTTGTTCCAGGGATGGTATGCCAAAAAATTATTTCCCTAGATTTCGAGGCGAAATTTCTCTAGATTTCGGGGGTGTCACCTTTTCAAATCAAACCCGTGTCGGGGGGGGGGGGGGGACTGAAATAAAGGACTTAAAATAAAGGACTTTTGTATAACACTAATCCTGTTGTATGTTTATTAATTGTAAAGATATCGGAACTTAGTAGATGTAGGTACTTATCTACTTAGTAGATGTAGGTACTTATCTACTTAGTAGATGTAGGTACTTATCTACTTAGTAGATGTAGGTACTTATCTACTTAGTAGATGTAGGTACTTATCTACTTAGTAGATGTAAGTACTTATCTACTTAGTAGATGTAGGTACTTATCTACTTAGTAGATGTAGGTACTTATCTACTTAGTAGATGTAGGTACTTATCTACTTAGTAGATGTAAGTACTTATCTACTTAGTAGATGTAGGTACTTATCTACTTAGTAGATGTAGGTACTGTGATTTTCCAAATAATTACACTTCACTGAATTAGAAACGGAATTCCTATTAAAAATAACTTTGCAAAATAAAAAAAAAAAACAACCGCAATCACCGAAACTGAAGAAAATTTCTTGTTGAAATGACACAATAACTTTGTTGTAACCACGATTTATTTATTAAAATTTTGAATACATACCGGTTTTGATTAACACAAGCATCTTCAGGGTATAAAATCAAAATGATCATCAATGTACATTGGTAAGCGAAACCGGTCGGTATTAAAATTTTTTAAATAAATAAATCGTGGTTACAAACAAAGTCATTGTTTTATTTCAATTAAATGTCAAATCACAAAGTGACTGCTTTCTATAAAAATATAAAATGTCTTGTAATAAACTTAGATTAAAACGTAATTAATCTTTTTGAGAAGTCCCCTTTTATCTTTTTAGATACATAAAATCATTTTGACTTGTCAGTGTTAAAAAAAACAACAACATTGCTTAATTTATATAAGTACATCAAAAACATTAGTACCCTTTACACGCAGAGTTCGGAGCGGGACGTGCCCCGGGCCACTTCAGGCCGCCGCGCAGAAAAGTAAAGACCGAAAGTAAGATAACGGTTTACAGCGCAGTTCACTGTGAGACTTTTCTGCGCTGCGGCCTGAAGTGGCGCGGGGCACGTCCCGCTCCGAACTCTGCGTGTAAAGGGTACTATTGAAGATTCATGGGAATTCCAAAAAAATTGAGTTTAGCAATACCAGTAATATTGTCATATGTAAAAAAAAAATACCCGTGTTCTAAATTTCCCTAGATTTTGTGCTGATTTCCCTTTTCCCTAAAAAATATTCTTCTCCCCTAGATCTAGGGAAATTTCCCTAGACATACCTTCACTGGTCTTGTCGTGGCCAGGGTTGCCGAGGCTTATGTTCTAAAATACCCATAGAAAATGTTCAAAATCCCCGAATTGGGGAGAACGAAATAACAAATTCCCCGCAATTTCTCCACAAATTTTTTTAGAGTCGTGCCTACAAAACGAAAAAAAAAATCTATTGAAATTAGAATTTTTTTGATTTATTATATTTGGAACATTGTCAAGATTAAAACATATTATTACATACATAATATAAGAGTTAAAAAAGGTTACAACAATTAACCAATATATATATATATCATGTGTGTGTATATTTACTTGTGTGTATGTGTATATTTACAAATATGATTTTTTCTGTTTCACTGTTAAATACCTATCTTTTGTTTTACACATAAAAAATAATTTAATATATTTTCTTTGTTAAATTGTGCTTTACGTTAGCTAGCTAGCTCTGCTTTAAAAAAGGTGTAATACGTATTAATTAATGTATTTTTGGAAGGAAAACTTTATATAATTTATAAAAACACGTAACCCTTGTGTACCATTATATTTAATGAAATAAAAAAAATATGTGATGCAAAAATAACGACATGTTTAAAAAAAATATTCAATACGGCATGCTAATTAAGTTTACAGTTTTTAGAAAAAAAAATAAAACATAATAAGGTAATGTAATCTCTCATACAGTGTGCCAGGTATTGCTGGGAGAAAAAATGTTGAAAAAAACAAGTAATTTAAGCGAGACAAGAAAAAGTAAAGTTGAAGAAATTAAGAAAATAAAATGTTTTAGTGTTTTAAACATAATTTTAATAAAAAAAGATTATTTCGTTAATTGGTATCGAGACCAATAATTTCAAACAAGAAGTGTTATTTAGTTGGCAATTTGCATTATTCTACCTATTATAATTTATTAACAACATATGTTTGAGGAGCTCAGTATCAAAGTGGGACATTTTTCTAAAATGTGTATTTTGTTTGATGATGGTGGTATTCGAATGTTAAAGTTTGCACTTTGTTTCAAAAGCGGACACTTGCATTGCAACTCATGTTTGCAACAAACTCGGACATGCAATACAAAAGCTTCACACAAAAAGTGCCATGGCAGCTGTTATTTTGATAGTCAGGCGCACCAACCGCTGAATTTGATAGTGGGTTGAATGTTTTAGGATGAAATTTAAGATTTATCGAAGTTTTCCAGCTTAATTCATCAAAATACGATAAAATGGAGATTACTAATGCTTGCAAGCGCGTAAAAACTCCGAAAATTGGAAACGAGCAAAAGAAAATACTTTAAAGTAAATCACTTCTCTCGTGTTAGTATCAAAAGCGGACAGAAGCATTTTTAAATTTAAAAATAAAATAGTTAGAGTATTAAATTTAGAATATTACCAGCTTTTCCCCGCGGCTTCGCTCGCATGGTATTACGGAAAATTACTGTAGCGCTTGCACTTATCAATTATCTCCTTCCCCACCCCACCCCCATCCCCTCCCGCATTCCATATATTCATTCCCTTACATTCAGTTTTCAAACATCTCGCCTACCACCTAAATTTCATAAAGCTATAGCTCAAAGAAAAAAAGAATTACTTATCCAATTTTGTTCATTCGTTCGGAATTTATGCGCTTACAAACATTTCAGATGTTTATTTTTATTTAAATATTTGGAAGTTCGTTAATATAATAAAAGAATACTCTATTTATCATTCAGTCTTCATAATCGTTACGAATTATATTTTTAATATAGGAACTCTCATTTGACATTTATTCCAAGCTTGTCCAAAAAAAAAAACGAATTCTAATATTTGAATTTTCTGCAGTAGTAGCTGACCAGTAGACTGAGTACCTACCAGCATAGAGCCCAAAAATATATCAACATTGTTTCCATGGAAAAGATTTTTTTCTGACGTTAGCAAAAACTCGCTTTTTTTAGCGACAGAAAACGTATAACTAATATAATATATTAATATTTATAATTTCATAACGCCAGAGCTTACCATTATATACAACCTGTAGTCTGCGCATATAATTTAGCTTTATATTGGTGAAAGAATTATTAAAGTCTTTATATTGTGTTATGCGTGAAAAGGTCATAAACAAACTCGAGCAGTTTCGCATTTATAATATTAGTATGGATGTGGATGTATGGTTTGTGATTCTTTACGTGCAAGGATTATGCGTGTAGAAAAACATATCAGATATTTCATACCGGCATATTCGAAACAAAAAACTTACTCTACTGAAAAATAATCCAAATGGTTTACGGTCCTACTTTAATACAAGCTCCTCATTTAATGCCACATTTTTTTGGTTAACATTTTGTTTGAGGGATTAAACTTTAAACTTCCTCTTTTCTTTGTAATCACTTCTCGAGTAGCCATCAATGCTATCACAGTATCGGTGCGAAGGCGATTTCTAATTTCTGTTTTAATTCTTCTAAGTACCCTCAATGTCCTCTCAACGGAAGGGTTGGAAAGTGGTAACAAGAGCAATAACTGTTTTGTTAGACTGACACCGAATTTGGAGTTCGAATCCCGAACTTCAGGCGGCACTTCCCGGCCCAAAAAGAAGAAGATGGAGAGATATGTAATTACGAATGTTGGACAGAGCGCGCTAATATTTTACGTGATAAAAATGAAGCGAAAATTGCGAAAATGCTTAATAAAACATGACTCGTTTAAAATAAATCAAAAATTTCGTGGAACGTATCTTAAGTATCATTTAAAGAAACATTGTGAATTTTTTCACAAATATAACTTGTAAAATAATGTAAATAGACTTGTTTTAAATAATTTTCGGAGTATACTTTGCGATTTTTTTCTATCGAGTGAATTTCATATAATTTGCGTTTCGGCGTGGAACGTATCTAGATAGTATCTTCAAAAATAACATATATTTTTTTAAGAGCTTAAAAACTACAAATGTATAAGGGAGATATGTAAGAAATTGGTCGAAATTCGGATAGCGGCGGCTTCGGGAATTCCATCACTATTATTCTTAGGAAATAAATGCAACAGCGCTGCCATAAAATAAACTATGAAATCTACAACCAAATGTACATATTTTTTAATATGGTTGGATAATCGAGAAATGCTCAAAATCCCCGCATTTTCCCCGAAAAATCCCACTTTTTAAAAATCTTAAAAATTCCCCGCAATTTGGGGAATTTCCCGCAAATCGGCAACCCTAATCGTGGCGTCATGAGGTGTTTATGAGCGATAGTGGTTTTAATGGAATTGTTTTGATTTTGCGCGAGTGAATTTTCCATTTGTAAATATTAGACTTTAGACTAAATATTAGTCCTTCCTCTTCAGAGCTAGAGATAACCCATTAAAGGTCATAAGAACAACATCGTTATCGCGTTCAAACTGGAAAATCAGGTAAACATTGCTGCAAAGTTATTTTAAGGTGAGTTGAGTACCTACTGATAGATCAATGAAAATAGAATTTAACCCATTGGCCACAGAATTATTGAGCTAAAAAATTGGCCTTCACCACTGAATTAATTTTGTACCAAAAATTGAAAACCTGCATTGATGTACTAAATCTATTGTAACTTTTGAACCATATATTTAAATGAATTATTTCTAAATTTGTTTACATATTAGATTAAGGTGAAGAAAAACATAAAAATATATATTTTTTAAATATTAAAATGTGTGTAATTAAGGAAACAAACATAACTGTCTCTTTTTTCGTAAGTTTTTTTTTCACATTTTTATTCATAAAGTTACAAAAAAACATAATATTCATAAATCGAACATTAGTAATTTTTGTTTTTTAAATACATGTATACTATTAACTAATAAAATAAATTGGTATGAGGGACAAAGCAATCAGGGACGTGCAGAGTCACTGCCAAAAGCCTAGAACCACTCGCAATTTTGAAGAAATTAAATGGCGGCTGGCTGCATACAAAACTTGGAACACAAATATCAGGGAAAAAACATAAGAAACATATTATTGTCAATTCTACGAAATGAATGATTAATTACCTAAAGAGCGTTTGGCATTTAAATTTTTTTTCAAAAAAGTAACTGTCGTGCTGGTTTTCCGTTTTTTGGCGGACCTACTCTAGCCCGGCGGCGCGCCGGTGTTTGTGGTTAAGTATCTGAGTGGCACACCCGGCAGGCTGCCGGGGTTTTGTGGCCAATGGGTTAAGACCCCAAAGATATCAATTAAACCAAATAAGTTTTCAGTCGGGGCATATTATAATTAACTGTATTATAAATAGCTGGTTCCCGGCATGCGTTGCTATGCCATTCAATGAAATAAATTGACTATCCCTTCTTATCCTTTCCCATGCGTCCCCCATTCCCTTCCACCTTCCCCCCTCATTTCTTCCCTCTCCACGAACCCCACCTTCCCCCTACCTTTCCTCCCTCCTGCAAAAATATATAAAATACATACATTTTCATTTATATATTTCATAATGTCAGAGCTTACCATTATATACAGCCTATGATACTCGCTGATAATGTAGCTTTCTATTGGTGCAAGAATTTTAAAATCGGTTTAGTAGTTTCGGAGCCTATTCAATGCAAACAAACAAACAATCAAATCTTTCCTCTTTATAATATTATATATATATTATAATATTTAAATTAGCTAACCGTCTTTTAATAATTTAATATAATCCATATATATAAAAATTTAGGTTCCGTATGTTTGCATTCGCAAAGCTCGGAAAGTAATCGATGGATTGACTCAAAATTTCCACAGAACATTGCAATTTATCAGAAAGAGTGTGTAGCGGACGTGTTATCGGGGAAATAGAAGAAGAGGAGTGTTTTGCTAAAACTTCCTCGTTTTCTATTTTCCCGTAGCTCTGAGGGCGCTCTCCCCCTTTGGTGCGCGTTTAGTGTATGATAGTGACGGCAACCGATGCCGTAACTATGTACGCTAGACCTCAAAACCGTTCCCCTCGACTCACCGCGAGTAGGGACCGAACGGGTCAACGAAGAAGAAGAAGAAAAGAGCTTCTTCTTTTTCTTTACTTTACTTAATATAAAACTACTGATTTGTTTATGTAATGTAAAGTTCTTGCATCTTTGTATATTTTCCGATAATAAAGATTAATATGTTATTTGTATGGGCTGTCGGGGAGATCGAAGGCGAGTTTGGTTTTTGCTAGTCCAAAGCTCGTTTCGGTTTCTCCGCACGCCACTGTGCAAGCTTGGCCTTGCAAAATGACTGACGGGGAGCGGCAGGCACCCGCTCCCCCGTCCTTCCCCGCATCCTACCTTCGGGCGGACCAATCGGAGCGCCGCTCTTGAGGAAGTAGGTATTTTGAACATGTAATCGAGTAATAGGCCTTTGGATGTTTAATTAATTCACGGGAGTTTGGCCTAATGAATTACGAAATAAATAATATGAATTGATAGGCCAGACTCCCCTTACCATTATTGTGTAGGTTAACCTAGAGTAAGTTTAGTTTTAAGTTCAATAATTAAGATTCCCCCCAATAATGTCAGTCCGGGGGGCCGATGATCTTTTTTGTAACTGACCTAAAAAATCGAAATAAATTGGAAGGAGAGAGGTCGGGAGGTTCAGATGAAAGCACGGAGAGAGACGGACGATTGCTGTTATAGTGACCTTGGCTATGATGATCATAGCAGAGGTCACGACCCGCGAAAGCCCGGCTAGCACAAAAAGAGGGTTGCTAGTCGTGCCCATTCTCGCCAGATATGAGAGTGGGGGGTCTCGCTATATATACGGGGGTGCATCCCCTACAATTCGCGCTCACGCTCGCTCGCTCGCTCGCACACGCACTTGTACCATCACAGCAATCTTCGCCTCTTCTGCCTGACCCCGACTTCTCTCCGGACTGCTTGGAAAATCTGCATTTGATTTCTACACCCCCGGACCCTACATCTACCCCGAAGGACTCAGCGGCTACCAAGGACTACCCGGCGCTCCTATTTTACAGTCTTTGTGGAGGGACGGCCAGGACGTTCCCCACAGAGTGTTTCTATGCATAATGGTAACCTCTGGCGTTATGCATTTTGCATATAAACTTACTACTGTTTGAAAATGTGTGTATTTCATATATTTTACTGGCATGGAGGGAAGGCAGGAGGGGGAGTAGAAGGGGAACGCAGGAGGGGAAAGGGATGCGAGAAGGAAACGGAGATGCATGAGAATGTGGTGGTTGCTATGCCAATCAAAGAAACAATTTATTTCTTTGAATGGCATTGCAACGTATGCCGGGAACCAGCTAGTAACTGTTTTATAATTAACATTTTATCAATGAAGCAAGGAGCGGGCTCAAAAAGAGGGGACGTACAATCACATGTGCTTGGAAATTGCATTAAAGCTGGTTCACACACAGCTATCAAATATAAAAGATCATAGGACGCCAAATAACGCTCTCCATACAATCCCTTCAGACCGTTCACACCTAAGCGTTTGTAAGAGCAGATCAATCATAGACAATACACATCTTAGACGTAACCGCTCCAGGCGCGATATCCCAGAAGATAAGTCTCCCCCTCTCCGACTAAAACAGGAGATGGGGTCATTGTAATTACGGAGCTGCCTAGACCCGTGGACGACAGTTGTCAAGTTGACAGATTTCAGTACAAAAAATGTGCATTGCGTTGCCGCTCCCTAATTCAACTGACCCCCTCTCCTACTACAGGAAGAAATATTTGATAGCCTCGTGTGAAAGCACAAAAGATAAGCGCTCGCGCTTCAACAGATATCTGCTCGCAGATTTATAGCTCTGTGTGAACCAGCTTTTATGGTTAGTAAGTTAGTTACAAATAGACTAACAGACGGAATGGCAACGGCTTGAAATTTAGCTATGAGCATACTGCTCGAGTTCCAAGGAGAAAACTGCGACAGATGTTCTGAAGAAGATGTCTCTTTGAAGGGTGACGTGGGATGCATTTGCGACTTCTTCCTGTAGGGCATTTCCAGGAAAAAGTTTTTAACCATAGACCTCACACCTTGGAAGAACTCAAGGATCAAATTTGGGTTGAAATCGCCGATAGGGGCCATCCATAAATTACGTCACACGAATTTCATGATATTTTGACCCCGTCCCTCTCACACGCTGTTACATTTGTGAGACGCCGTCCCCCCTAACGTGACATCACACGTTTTGCAATTTTATGTGTAAAATTAATAATAGCTTGTAGTACTTTGAAGTTTTTCATCGCGGTCATATTTACCATAACGAAGGGGGCAAGATGGGATACTTTTGTGTCAAATGCAATCTCTACGGGGAGGGGTTTTGTGAATTCACTGCGTGCGGGGAGGGGCTAAATGGGATACTGCGAGGTATCAGCCTGGTTTTTCAAACTCGCGAGAATGTGTGTGGAAGAAAGAACACGGGGTTTCTTTCGTTTTGAAAATTCAGACGGACATGTCCGGGAAATTCCTGTCATCTGCGGTAAGCCTAACTGCATGTGACGTCACAAAGCTGATGACCCCCCCGTACGCCTGGTCACACAACGCCACACTTCTCTGCACCCCTCCCCCCCCTTAAGGTGTGACGTAATTTATGGATGGCCCCTTATGCCCATCGAGATGTGCCAAAATGCATCCGAAAACTTCAGAAATCGCCTTCATCAATGTATCGCTGCTGGGGGCCATCATCTTTCTGATTTTCATCTTCAGGATTTGATACATAAAACGGCACGATGTACCGAATAAAATAAAATAAACCCCATTTCTGTAAGTTGTGCCATTTTTTTTTTAATAGCCCTTCAAAACTGCACCGTCTGTTTTGCCGCACCTCGTACATTGAAGATATAAAGATCACAGAATTTTCAGTACAATCAGTGCTTTTAACCACTC
The DNA here is from genome assembly GCA_936435175.1 of Glyphotaelius pellucidus. Lineage (NCBI taxonomy): Eukaryota > Metazoa > Arthropoda > Insecta > Trichoptera > Limnephilidae > Glyphotaelius > Glyphotaelius pellucidus. Next base: position 12,744,081 of record OW386563.1, read on the forward strand.
CGGTATTTTACGATTATGCAAGTTTTTTATCTTAAACGAACTGTCAGATTTATAAAAACTTTGTGTTATTTCCGCTTCGCAATTAAAGCTCTATGAATTAAACATTTCTGAACGTAGCCGAATACTAAAACCTGTTTTTGAAAGGTTATAAAATAAGCTTTCAAATTTTTATATTACAAATAATTATTAACATTTGTAAATATTAAAATTTAGAATGCAAACATAAAAAAATTGTGACTTACGTGATGTTTTTATGTGAAAACGGTACTAAATCAAGGATTGTGAGAAGAAAAACCCTTTTTCTATTGCAGGGGTTCCCAACCATTTTCTACTCTAGAGCACATTCTGAAATATCGGTAGGGTGGCGGGCACCGCCTATTTTTAATTGACAATTGCCATGTATTTTGGCGCCTTCGGCGTTCATCGGCTCAGTTCGTGGCGTTCGTTCACTTCGGGTTTTCTGCGTGTACAAGGAGTGATGTGCAAATAGCACTCCCCTTTCAAAGCTAGCGTGAAGAGTGCAGTCTGGCTCGCCACTAGAAAAGTTGCGACAAGTACTGTCAGCAAAGGAACGTATTTAATAAACCTAGGCATAAAAAAAATTAAAACTCTAACAAATAAATAAAAATAATTCACACTTATAATTAATGTTTATTAAAAAATTCTGACTCTGTCGAATAGTGGCGGGCACATACGAAACGTTCCACGGGCGTCATGGTGGCCGCGGGCACGGGGTTGGGAACCCCTGTTTTATTGTATAAATGTATAGTAAATAATTTCGAAACCTCGCTTTTTTACCATTTCATACAAGAATATTTAATAAAAAATTAACAATGTCTAACGGCTCGTAGGTGATTTGGCGAGTGAAAACTGTTTCTACAAAATAAATATTTTTATGTACTATATGGACGATTTTGAATAGAAATGTGAAGCTTGATTCAATGTGGATCTATTATTTTTTGTTTTAGGGTTGTCACTAGAATAATAACACAATTATAACGATTTCTGTGGGAACACACGCGTTTACGCGAAAACACGCTTATTGTACTTGACTGCTATTGTTATATTGCCGTGTAAACACGCTTACGGGTCGGAGTGGTTAACGGAAGAATCCAATACACCTCTGGACTATGGCATGTACAAAATAAATAATAAAAACCCAGTAAATATACCAGAACATTTTTAATCAAATATTTTTACACATTTATTGAAACATCAGTCATGTTACATACTAGAGTATACAATTTTTTTAAGAAACCTTAAAAATAAAATTATGTACTCGATTAAAAAACAAATTAAATACTTATAATTTTTATAACTTTATTTACATTCATCAGGAAAGAATTCGTTAGTTATTTTTCTATGCCAAATAGCATCAGTTATGAGGAATATAATATTAATATGGCAGGACTTGCTACTGGAATTGGAAACATTTTAGTTAGCTTGCAACATTGGTCTGCGCTGTTCTAGGTACCTTTCTACATATGTCAAAATCTATGATTTCCTGAGAAAGCGATACTGCTTTTCAAACCAGATGGCGTTGGTTTCCTATTTAACGAGCGGAATGTCAAGTAGCGGTGCCGCCATTTTGTACATTTTGCGGAAGGTTTTTACTAATATGGCGGTGTACGTTTAAAAGAAATTAGGGCATTCGTCCATTCTCCTGGAAAATTGAACTGCTCCTGCCCGTCTGGAGCCAGTGGGACTAAAGCTTCCCGACTGGGGCGTGTTGTGAGGCTGTTGTGTGGGGAGGGGAAGGGGATGTACCTGCTGTTGTGAAGGGTGGGGAAGGGGGTGGGGAAGTACCTGGCTGTTGGAATGGGAAGGGGATGAGGAAGTACCTGGCTATTCAGATCTGCTCATCCAACACGGCTAAAGCCATTTCAAGCAACATTTCAATTCTGATGGTGGTCTTCCATTAGGGTGATACTGAGAGTATCCTGCACTCTGGAATGTGCTGCAAATATTACTTATATTAATTTTTTTTTATAAGAACAACTCTCTTTTTACAATTATTGAAGGTTATTATAACACTAATAATCTAAATGAAAATATGAAAGAGAACAAGACACAGAAAAAGAGAGAAAGATAACAGTCGCTAATGGGATACGAATCCAGAACCTCTCATCTAAACCGGAACCTGGGTTCCAGTTGCGTCCCAGTTGCAACCGTTATTTTTTTCTATTTTTCTGTGTCTTGTTCTCTTTCATACTTTCGTTTAGATTATTAGTGTTCTTCTTCAATGATAACTTATATTATTTTAAATGATTTAATTGTGATATAATACAATTCACTCGATATTTATTTGTTCACGCCGGGATTTGAACTCGCGACACCCGGTTTGCCAGTCGAGAGCCTTACCCTCGAAGGTCACTCTAACTTGACATCTCTGGTCGCCGTTAAGACGACTGCTACAATATCAAGGAAAGTAGATAACAGCACAAATTTCTTAGGAAAACATAGCTAAACCAACTCTTAATAAATGTTTCATATTAAGACTGGACGTATGCTGAGACGCAGACCGCGCAGCGCAGAACAGAGCAGAAACATTACAGCAGGACGGACGAGGCAGAATTCGGTGACTAGCATGTGCTGCGACACAGCTTAGTTCAGCTTGTGTCTGCTTGAGTGCTGGTCGTTTGTGATGTCGATTTATTGTCTTTCAAAGCGCCCAAAAACTATTTGGTAAAGTGAACAAACAAGATTCTCATGGGGAAATACTGCCCGCGTGCGCCTGCATAATTTGCACCAAAGCCACAGCTCTGTCCGTTCGGGACAGAACAGACACAAGTCCGCTTCGCAGCGTATGGCAGTTCATACTCGTTCGTACATTACAAAATCTGCCCTGCTCTGCTCTGCACTATGCGGCCTGCATCTCAGCATATCGCCCAGTGGCGATGAGTAGGTTCAGCCGGAATGGGTTCTTGAACTCGAGTGTTTTGCGGGAAGCGGATCCCACTCCTTTTTCAAACCAACCACTCCCAGAGAACTCGAACGAATGCCTCTTCCCAGCGCTTGACACCCGCATGCGAACTCGCACCCTTATGTGAAGCTCGAACCCACACCGGAGCGCGGACTCAGGCCCAAACGCGGAACTCGGAGACGGACCGGGAACCTGAATGCCTCTACTGACCGGCGTCTGCGTCCCCGTGTCGGCGGTCAAGGTCTCACAAATCTTACAATAATATCATAATAATATATTGAACAATGATGTTAAAGAAGGAAATGAAATTGAATAAATAGTTATTAAAACATAATATTGAAGCTCAATGTGTAAGTACCTAACCACTCCCCCGACTTCCCTTTTAAAACTATTTACGTAGCCCAGTCAGCTGAACCACGACAAGACACAATGGATTTCGTTGAACTTTGCCAAAACGTACATTGCAGAACACGCGCTCGGGTGCGACGAGTGCGACGGGTGCAACGGGTGACGGGTCCGAGTCCGCCTGCTGGTCCTTGCGTACTGTCGGGTTCTAGGAGTGGGTCCCGGGTCCGAGTTCTTCTGCGGGTTCTATCCGGGGCCGGCTCCGAGTTCTTGGCCGAACCCGCGCGTCCCGGTACCTACTCAGTACGCACCCGAGAACTCGAACCCGGGACCCGCTCCTAGAACTCGAGTGCTTTTAAATCGAAGCACTCCTCGGAGGCCTCCGGCAAATTGCAGAACTTACCCACCTCTATTGCCCCCCAGCCTAGCAAGAAAAACTTTTAAACATTCGAGGACTGTTTGATTTTGAAATGAGAATATGAATAGTTTCTACCGGGATGTCATTTATCCAGTACCTCTCCTCCCTAACCACATTACCTTAAAAAACATTTTGAATTTGAAATAATAACAAGAGAAAAATACGAAATTGGAGTGCATCTGTTTTTGAAGAATTGGGACTACCTTGGAAGCAAGTTGTTGGTGTTTTTCACATTGGTCATCCTTCCTTGCTTCCCTTGTTTTTCCTACACATATTATCAGTGTTCCAATTCCAGCAAACACCATTTCGTTTCATTGTTATTATTTACACTCCATTTCTCGTTTCATTTACAGTCCAGGTCGTTTATCCGTCCTTTCTAATAAATGTGGCGTAAATTTTATACAACTATCATAAACAACCGTGTATGTGAAAACCATACTAATAAACTAAAATTTAACAGACATAAAAAGTTTTACACATTGTTTAAAACAGCCGAAGAAGGTAGTTTATCTGTTGTACAAACATGAAATCTCTCATTAAATTTCTTGAATATTTTCGAGGTATTTTAGATGTGCTACATATTGCATCTTTTTGAAGACGTCGTAAAAACAAATAACATTTGTTGTTGAACCAAATAAAATTACATTCTAGATTTTTGTATTTGAAATATACTTTAATGATGTCCTTACTTTATTTTTTTTTAAGGCTAACTTGCCGATGGTGCTCCAGAGACCTGTTCTAATACTATAATGAACGAGATTAGGAAAGGAGCACTTAGACAGTTTGGAGGAAATTAACAGAAAAACTAGTTTCAAGAACATTATACCATGCAAATGATAAATGAAGTGAGGACGACGTGGCACGATCAAGTGGGTCACGTACTAAAAGAGTTGGATCACTCAAGAGTCGGTATAACAGAAGATAATGTATGAATGTGAATGAGACAGAGATATACGTGGTGTCCGGAAATTCGTAGCACAAGCGGGAAACTGGTGAACCTACATCATAGAGAACTCAAAAACACAATTGCGTTACGAGTCTAATACAAACTATTTCTGTCAGTGAGCCAATTCTTCAACATAATATTTGTTTTTACATTTGTACATTTTTTTATTTCGGCAGATAACATATTTAACAGGTCGCGTGCCGTTGGCGCGCCGGTGCGGGCCCTATAGCCGAATAAAAAAATAAAAAATAAAACTTTTTGATATGCGATTTTAAACCTTACGTATAAAGAAAATGTATGAAGAACAAGGTCAGAATCGCTTGGGGCATTCTTGTTCTTGACGTAACAGATATAAGAAACACACCTAGCCTCTCGGAATTATTATTTAGAACGGCTTCTCTGACTTTCTAAATGTCACTTCTCCCGCCATTTTCAACTGTCAAACTGGGTGCGCCGCGGGTAATAAAAAGATCGATAAACCTATCAATTTGTCAAATAAACGCAAATAAAGTTGTTTGTAGGTGTAGTTTGTTGTTCAAGGAACGTATTTCGGTAAATATTACATACCAGAGCATAAAATTAACCCACAAAATTTACGTCAAAAGTCAAAACATCGCAAAATTTTCCAGTTTCATCCGTAAACACCGAGGCGTTCAACCGGTTAAACAGTTAAGTATCATGTAGTCCAGCGTTCTTTGTTTATATTTGTTTAAATGCTTGGGTACGATTAGTCCTTCATTAAATGTAAAACGAGAATGTATTGTAACCAGTCCATTTATGTATATAGGGCTATTCATATGCTGAAATATAATTTTATACCACAGAATTGCTCTTACTCGGAGAATTTTGAGATTCTGATGTATGGAACATTATGCCTTTATTTGTATAAACTTTTAATAATATATTAATTCTAATAATTTAACTAATGAACTCTGAACCGATTGTACATGATTTACATTTGTTTTAGAGGAAAGTCCCCAAGCTGTAATTCCGTACCTTATAATGGAGTCAGCTAATGATAAATAAATTATTCGAAAAGGTGCGAAAGTTGGCTAGTCACAACCAACTTGCACTCATGACTACAGAGTGATGTTTACATCCAGTTTCAGAGATCGCCCACAGAAGTGATGGGCCTCTAGCCAAGAGAATTGCCACCTTGACGTGTGAAAGGAGCTAGGAAAGTTTAACAGTGAGAAGTGATGTCAAGTCGCATTGAACAGTAAATTAGTGATGTAGATATGTTTGTTAATAAAACTGGTAACGCTTCTATTACAACTTATGACATTTGAACGGTCCTTGTTAAACTTCGATTCTCGGTCCATTTCAACTTTTGATCAAATTTTTATGATGATCGCCAACCAAATGTGACCGAGGTTGAAACATCCCATTCTATGTACGATATTAATAAATAAATTATAAAATAAAAACAAGCTTTTGTAGCTCAGTTGATAGAGCAGCTGCTGCCATGTTCAAAAATAAGGATTTTTGGGTTACATTTTTTTAAATTAATTTTACAAATAAATAAAATAAATAAGTGTTTTTTGCAAAAAAAATTCATTTGGTTTACATTTTCTTCGAAATATGTTTTGTACTAATGCATTATAATTTAATTTATCTAACTAAAAATTTACTATTTAAGTTATTAAAACTAAGAAAACATAAAATGTACACAGAGTAAACACACTGCAAAATAATATTAAGCTAAGAAAACTTACAAGGTCATTGTTTCCAACAAAATTTAAGACTGCTCAGTTATTGAATAGGTTTAAGCCACGTCGCTCTTCCCAACACTGCTCAGCGTAACTTACGCCCATCGGCGCACATAAGCTAGGCTGCACATTTACAGTTTGTTCACAATTTTAATAAAAAGGAACTATAAATTGTCTTCACTACGGCAACACCAAACAGTTTTTGGAACAAAATGTAAAAGGTTCAAATGTGAGGTTATGTTCGCCTGCCGAATCTGACATATTATTATTAACAATCGACGGGAAAAATGACATTTTAAATTGACATTAAAGTGATGCATTACTTTGTGTGAAATTCGAGATCAGGCCGCTAACAATAACACTCCTTATGTAGATGGTGCTCAAGTTTAAATTCCTGTTTAACCTCCCAAATGCCAAGGAGGAAACCACATAAATTTCGCAAAGTTTTGACTTTGACGTAATATTTTGTGCTGTCGGATATTATATTTACTGAAACACATTCCTTGAACAATAAACTATGCATAAAAACAACATTACTTACGTTTAATTGATGAATTTATAGGTTTTATGATCTTTTTCACGGCTAGGACGCTAAGTAATTTGACAGCTCAAATATCGGGTAAAATGAAATGTCGATGTCATAAACAAATTTAATAAAAATTATTCCGAGTGGCTAGGTAGTGTATTTAGGATACCTCTTACGTCAAGAACAAGAATTTTGCCTCAAGCCTTGACCTTGTCCTTCATACGTTTTCTTTATACATAAGGGTTAAAATCGCATTCCAAAATATATATTTTTTTTTAATTTTTGTGTGCCGGCACACACCTATAGCCTGTTTTAATTAATTCAACGCCGAAAATGGTTTTTTATTTCACTTTGAGAAGCTCAGGCACAAAAGCGCCCTTGAGGTGATTTTTCACAAAAACGGCGCTCTACAAATTGTCCAATTATTATTGTTACTATTAAATATTGAACTATTTTACGAAAACTTTCTAAAGAATTTAATTTTCTACATTAAACAATAAAACCATAACCGAAAATGGCTTTGTAAGTACAAGATTTTGAACTTTAACCTTTAAAGTTTATTTGTTCGATTTTCGGAACAACTCATATAGGTCTCATAGAAATCATTGTATCTCCCTTAATATCATAGTGAGAAATGTGATTTAAATGGTGTTGGAAAGCGAAAAGACCACGCTTTATATTCAAATACAAAACTATCCACAAAAGAAGTAAAATGTACACCTTCATGAAAACAAAGTTTTGAATCGTATTTTGAAATAAATTTATGAATCTTTGGGAATTTTTTTAAAGTGGGGTGACAATAACGTTTATAATACATTTGTCTAATAAAATATATTTATGTTTTTATTTTTTTCGTCATCAGTAATTTTAGTTAGAAAAAACGTAAGGTGAGCCATTTTAAAACTTTTTTATGCATGCAAAATTTTTAAATTTTTAAATTCCAAAATTCATGTTTATTTCGATTTATAAAATTTTAAAGCATATTTCATCGCCTTTCAAAAACAGTTTTTAGTTTTCGGATACGTTCAGAAATAATCCATTTATTTGGATTTTATTGCAAAGCGGAAATATTTTGATCCTCTGAAATATTACGGTCATGGCCTAAACAGTATTAACTCATCCCGTGCGCCAAACAAAACCTTAAATTTTTTTTTTTTAAATGCGATTTTAATCCTTAATTATAAAGAAAACGTATGAAGGATAAGATCAGAATTGCTTGGGGCATTCTTGTTCTTAAGGTATAGAATACCTTGAACACATCTATGTAAATAGAATAATTTCTATGGAATTATTTATAGTCTCCAAGCAGATGTTCCGCGCCATTTGAGCCGTCAGATTTGGCGGCGTCGCGTTCTCGTAAAAAAGATCGTAAAACAAATGAATTCATCAAATAAACGCAAGTAATGTTGTTTTTAGGCATAGTTTATTGTTCAAAGAATGTGTTTCGGTAAATATTACATACGATAGCATAAAATAAACCCACAAAATATTACGTCAAAGCCAAAACATCGCGAAATTTACCCATTTTTTCTTTGCTTATAAAAAGACTAAACAAAAAAAAAACTCAATTATTTCAAAGGCAAATATGTGTTCTACACGCAGTATTTTAAACATCTAATTTTCAAACCAAAATCACGTGATTTTGCATTGCTTAGTAGTGCATCACTTTAAATCAATTTTTCGGCAGCGCTTTGCATATTCTAGTTAACGTCTTCTTCACTGAAGTCTTTAATATTCAGGGTTTTGTGTCGCCTCGATGTAATGTTGTTGAGTGGAGCGCGGGCAGTCAAGTGGCACCAGTCAGGAGGTGGGGGGGGGCAGAGGGTGTCAGTCCCCCAGCAGGCCGCGGGCCTTGGGCGTGAGGCGGCGCACCCTGCCCCGGCTGCTGACGCTGAGCGGGGCCCACTCCGGGGGGGCGGGCGGGGCCAGGGGGCGCTCGTCCGAGCCGGGGTCGTCGCCCCACCAAGGCTGCGGCGCCTGGGCCGGGGGGCGCGCCGATGCCGACGGAGTGGAGAGCCGGGACTACAACAGTAACGAAATATTACATTTTGATGGTACAAACAAAGTATATACACTATTATGTAGTTCTGTGGACGGCTGACCTCACGTCCAAAAAGGCATGTTTCAATTTTTTTTTTAGGTGAATACCGTCTGAATCCTGTGAAACTATGGCATCCCCAATTGGGATATGTTGTGAGGCTGCAGAGAGTGGGGAGGGAAGGGAGAGGAGAAAGAGGAAGGTGGGGAAGCACCTGGCTGTTCAGATATGGTCACCAAACACGGCTTTTTTTTTCTTTTTTTTTTTTTACAGTTAATACCGCACAAGAGTCCCAACTGCTCCCGTCTGGAGCCAGTGAGACTATGGCATCCCCAATCGGGGTATGTTGTGAGGCTGAAGGTAGTGGGGAGGGGAAGGAGATAGGGGAGAGGAAGGTGGGGAAGTACCTGGCTGTTCAGATATGGTCACCAAACACGGCTAAAGCCATTTCAAGCAACGTTTCATTTCTGAATGGTGGTCTTACACCAAGGCGATTCTCAGAGACCTTCCACTATAAAACGTGCCGCAAATATACTAAATATTATTTTTAAATTAATTAATCGTGAAATAGCACAAATACACGCCGGGATTCGATCCCGCGACCTTCGGATTGCGAGTCAAGAGTCCTACCCCTCGACCACGGAGGCCTATATTATATAATATAACTATATACCTATATTATATAACTGCCAGCTAAAATGCCTAGCGGCTCGCCATTCTCTGGCTGACACTATTTTCATAATAACTTACTTATTTTTGCAAATTTTACATATCGATCCTACGTAATTTCCCCAGGATAGCTACTTATAGTCAGAGATTTTTTTTTAATTCAATTATTTCTAGTTAATTCTCACGAACCCAGGTACCCCTGCTAAGTCACCAAACGTTGCGAACCATTCGGGGTGACCTACGGCAGAGGTGTTGGTCATCCAATAAATGGTTCCCGGGGCAGCAGTACTCACTACACAAAACACACAAATTACGCAAAAGATGTAGTTTTCAGACAAATTCAATGGATGAAACGGATGCATGGACATCTTTACCTGTACGGTGATTGGGTTTGCGCGGGGCCGCTGGTGAGCGCGCAGGCGCTTGCTGATGGCGGCAATGGAGTCCTCCTCGCTGTCCTCGTTGTAGCGCGGCCGCTTGGAGTTGTCGCGCGCGGGGCGGCCACTCGACCCCGACGGGCCCGCCTGCAAACCAAACAAAACTCACCAACTCAGCAAGGATTACCAGGAGATTTAGATAAACCCTATATCAATACGATATTGACCAACCTGTCATTTATCCACTATAGCGATTTTTGCCATATATTGGCGCCGTTTTAAATGTCTCTGATTGCTTTTCGGATAAAAAAGGCAATTATCTCCTTGATTCGGCAAAATATATTTTTTTAAATATTTGTAGCTCTCACGATTATTATTTTGGACTTAAAACGAAGCTATTGATATGCTTTATCTATTATGACCATAGATGTCGCAAATCCGAATTTCGTAGACTATTTTATAACGATGTTAAAAATAAATTTTTAAAACACTTTTTTCACGCAGGATTTCTGATCAGCTGTTTACGGTTAAAATTAAGTCCTTTTTCCATAGATATGCACCTTTCATTATCAAGTATACTACAGACAATGTACAGAAATCGAAAATATTCTATGTTGACTCGAATAAGTAAGTCTCACGGCAGTTTCAAAGTAACAACCACGCAGGATTCGCGCGGATAAAAACATAACGATTTTTTAATATTCGTTTTATAAATCCTAAAAATATCAAATAAGCGGTAAAATACAGGTTAATTCATTGGCTATTTAGCGCTATAATAAGTTTTTATATCTCCATGTTCAAATTCGAAGGTATGATTTTTTTTAATTTTGGCGAAAAATTTTAAAAATCTCGAGCAAAGGGAGAAAAAAGTTTTAAAATACGCTGTCGCTCCAGTGGGTCAGTTGACAATATTTTCGACTGATAAATTTTAACGCAGCCTACGTAGTATCAGATAAGTTTTGGTCAACTATCACTATCAATATACACATATTTTTTTAATGTCGTTCGCTAACAAAATTACTGACTTATTTAGCAAGTAAAGTCTATTTGTTCAGTTTTAGGAATAAATCATATAGGTCTCATAGCAATCACTGCGTCTCCCTTACTATCATAGTAAGAAAATTGATTTACAGTGTTAGAAAGAGAAAACACTACAACCGGTTGCTTGCCGATTGCGCACACGAAATTGAACTCTAAAAAATATTTTTTGAAATGCGATTTTAAACCTTAATTATAAAGAAAACGTATGAAGGATAAGGTCAGAATCGCTTGGGGCATTCTTGTTCTTAAGGTATAGAATGCTTTGAACACATCTATGGAACCCAAATTATTTCTATGAAAGTTTTTTTCAGAGAATTTCATCTGACAGTTTGGTTGCATCATTCTTGAAAGAAAGATCGTAAACATACGAATTCGGCAGATAAACGCAAGTAATGTTGTTATTAGGCATAGTTTGTTGTTCAAGGAATGTGTTTGGGTAAATATTACATAAGATAGCATAATATAAACCCAGAAAATATCACATCAAAGTCAAAATTAATCACCCTATGGGAAGATGTTATAATTTTAGCGAATGGCGTCGTAAGTCAATCATATTTGACATTTGTGAACTAGACAGTTGCAGAATACTAACAGACAAGCAATGGAGCGCTATACTCCGCAAGAGCGTGGAATAATTGTGGATTAATTGCCATCCTCAATCTCAACAACGAAGAGGACGATTTTGTGTCGAAAGTCATCATGAGCGACGAGGCGCATTTCCACTTAAGTGGTTACGTCAATAAGCAAAATCTTACACCACTAACAAATACACAATTACACATCTGCCCTGATGATGGACACTGTAACGCTGTCCGAAATGTTGGCTAAAGAAGGAGGTAGCGCGACACGGCGTAACACCCCAAAAACAAATAACGAAAGTATTTCTCTAACTTTCGAAAACAGTTTTTAGTTTTCAGATACGTTCACAAATAATCAATTTTTTTGGAATTTATTGCAAAGCGGAAATATTTTCAGCTACTGACAAATTATGTCCAAATTTTGAAGGGTCAACAGAACTTTCTTTCCTTTCGTTCCTTAAGGGGGGCGATACATGTAAAAATAAAAAAAAAATTGAATTTTTTTTTTTTTGCATAAATAGTTAAAATAAAATCTCAAAAATATGCCTGTAAATGTTCAGAATGAAATTTGCATTATTTATCGATTAAAAACTCATTTAAGTGCTCCGCCTCAACTCAAAGACAAAATCGATGACCAAAGGGTGAATCGAGAAAATCGCCACAGCTCTTTACGACCAAAAAAGCTTGTCAAGCATGTCAAGAAGAACTTAAGAAGAAAAACGAGTACTTCAAACGCACCAAAGGACTTCTGTTTGGCCCTGGAATAGCTGACTAGTTGGGAGGTCGTTTTAATCTTAGTGTGTGTCAAAACTTTACACGTGTTTCTCTCCAAACTGCTTTTTTTAAATTGGCGGACAAGATAACTCAAAAAGTTCTCAACCGATTCTTTTGAAATTTGGCACACGTTTTCTCTATAGTATTAGCTTTTAGTTGAAACTCAAACATGCCAAAAAAATCTACAAAAATTACCATTTTTGACCCAAAAACCTTAAGAAAAGGGTGAAAAATCGAACTTTTTTTTTGAGGCGTACTTACAGTTTTTTTTTGTTTTTTTATTGGTTCAACTAGAAGATACATATTTTATGAACACGTTCAAACCAAAATTTTAGATTTCAGATAGCTGTAAAAACAGCTAAAAATCCCGCCAATTGATGCCTTTCGCCACAAGGGTCTCAGGAGATTAGTTACTACGGCGGCCATTTAAAAAAAAAAATAAAAATCTGATTCTTGTATTTTAATATATAATAAATAAACTACTGAATTTAAAAACGATTAATTTATTTCTTCCCTTTTAAATAAGCCTGTGAAAAACGGTTAAAATTAAAAGGAAAATAATTTCCCTCGGGGCCTCCTGCGTGAAATAAATGTAAAAAAAAAATATTTGAATGTGGAAAAGAGCAGGGATGATCGGCTTACCCTGGATTCATCGGAATGAATGTTGAAGCGTCCGCTGTGCCGCTGCGAAGAGGTGGATGGAGCGTCGTTGCCAGACCTCGACGTCTCCACTCGCCTGCAAACAGACAACAAACCACATGACCAAAGAATCACTTATTAGCAGTGGGGGTCTTTCCCTCAGGTCAATTAGTCAAAGACCCCCCAAAATTATAGATGACAATAAAACATAATTTCTTTTTTTCATTAGCTACACACGGAAGGTCCTGTGGAAAATTATTTCTTCGGGGCCTACGTCATCTTAGGGGATGCTGTGTGGAGGTTTTTTTTTTAAGGAATGATAGGAAGTCCTGGGAAGGAACTAGGTATGAGGGGTGGGTAGGAATGTGGGGGTCAGTGTGTCCAGGAGTGACGGACGTATGAATCCATCCCTCCAACCGCGGTGCAAGGCGATGGGTCGAGAGGTTCCGGCTGGAGAGGAATCAAAACAACAAGACCTCCCTCAACCAGTCTCTCTCGATCCTGCCCACCACCCGCAGGTGGGCAGATGCATCAGCCGCCAAGACCTGAACAAACCTCACCCCACGAAACCGGGCACCCCTGCTAAGTGACCGAACGTAGCGAACCAGTTGAGGGACCTACTGCAGAGGTGTTGGTTATCCTATAAATGGTTCCCTGGTGTTTGGTTATCCAAAAAATAATCGATACCCAAACCTCCCAAGTTGAAATAATTTCTAATAAATTCGTATAATGCGAAATAGTTAACAAATCAAACATAGCGGAAAGTGACATCTAACATCTTAAATGGAAGCTTCCTTTCCTACGCACCTATGATTGGCTGGGTCAATTTATCTAATGTCCCAATATCATATCTTCTATCTCTTTATGCGTCATACAATAAACGAGATGGGACTATTTTTGTTATTGTTTTTGGGGTGTTATGCCGTGTTTCGCTACCTCCTTCTTTAGCCAACATTTCGGACAGCGTTACAGTGTCCATCATCAGGGCAGATGAGTACTCATCTGCCCTGATGATGGACACGGGACTCTAAAATTAATCTCAGCCAAAAGGGGTGAACAATCAATAAAACCATTGATAATTTTATGAAGATATATTATATCTGCAGAGTCTTATCTAATTTTTAACAGTTTAAGTCCATAAAGGTCCAACGAGCTGTTTATGTCACGATAACCAATATTAAACTTGAAATTTAAATGATAAACAAATTTTCTTTGTATGGCTTCAATGCGTTTAATATAAATATTATATTCAGGATTCCATATCTGAGAAGCAAATTCAAGATGACTGCGAACATATGAAAAGTACAATATTTTAAGAGTTTGAATGTTCTTGAATTCTTTTCCAATACGGAATAAGAATCCTAACATTCTAAGGGCTTTCTTCACAATCATGTTAATATGTGCCTCGAATGTGAGTTTACTATCAAGTAGAACACCTAGATCACGAATTTGAGTAACCCTTTTGAGTGATTGGTTCGCTATAAGGTAGTTATGGTCAAATTTAATTTTATTTCTAGTGAAGGTAATCACATAACATTTAGAAGTGTTCATGTTGAGATGATTAATTATACAGTAGTCATTAAGTCTATGAAGATCTTCCTGTAATTTAATGCAGTCGATGATAGAGTTAAGAGTTAATCGGAAGATATATTTTCATATCATCAGCGAAGAGTAGAACTTTTGCATAATTAAAGCATTTTATAATGTCGTTGATGAAAATTGTAAATAGCAACGGTCCCAGGTGAGATCCTTGGGGTACACCGGAAGGTATATTTACGAACTCAGAGATGAAACCATTAATTGTTACTCCTTGAGTGCGCCCATAAAGATAAGAGACTAACCATCGATACAAATCCCCGTGAATTCCCAAAGCCAGTAATTTGGATAAAAGAAGATTGTGATCAATTTTATCAAACGCTTTCGAGAAGTCTGTATAGATTACGTCAACTTGGATTTGATCATCCATTGATTTCGTAATATTTTCAATGAATATGGCAAGATTCGAGACAACCGATCTTTTTTTCATAAAGCCATGTTGGTTTACGAGTATTACAGACTGGACGCAGTTATAAAGTTGTTCGTGGACAATTTTTTCAAAAATTTTACTGAAAATTGGTAACTTAGATATAGGACGATAGTTCTGGACATCATTTTTAGCCCCAGACTTAAATACTGGTGTGATAAGCGCACACTTCCAACGATCCGGAAAGATACCTTCTTTCAATGAGGATTGAAAGAGCAATAATAAGGGCTTCGAGATTACCTTGCTACACATTTTGATAAAGAATGCTGGAATTTTATCACTATCCGCACCCAATGAGTTAGAAATAGTATCAATTATTTTTTCTATTTTTTCTTTTGAAACTGATACCGAAGAGATGTTAACTTGATTATTTATGTGATGGTTGGTAGAGTGTACATCGCAGGTAGTGTTATAATTAAAAGTGGAGACGAAGTGCTGTGAGAACAGGTTGCATATTGCAAAAGGATTCACAGCAGTAACGTCGCACAGTTTCATTACATGAGATAAACTAGAATTATTTCTTTTTCCTTTAACGTAAGACTAGAATTTTTTGGGGTCACGGGATATATTAAGTTCAGCATTTGTTATAAATTGTTTAAGACACTCCCTAGACATTTTCTTCTGCCTTGATCGAAGGATACAGAATTCATGGTAGTCTAAAGGACTGGACCACTTTTTCCATGTTTTAAACACTTTATATTTTTCTTTAGTCAGTTTTATCAGAGCTGGACTGTACCAATAAGGATAAGAGTTGTTAACATGAACATCCTTTGAAGGGTCATTTAAGCGAATGATTTCATATAATATAACGTAAAAACGATCAATGGCATTATTAGTTGATAAATTTAAGAATTCAGCGTCCCAATCAATACTACTGAGGATGTTATTTATTGTTTCAAAATTAGCTTTCCTAAAGAGATTAACGTTGCTTGAAATGGCTTTAGCCGTGTTTGGTGACCAGATCTGAATAACCAGGTATTTCCCACCTTCCTTTTCCCCATCTCCTTCCCCTCCCTACTACCTTCAACCTCACAACATACCCCAATCAGGGGATGCCATAGTCCCACTGGCTCCAGATGGGAGCAGTTGGGACTCTTATGCGGTATTCATGTAAAAAAAAAGGTAGTGTCTAGGATAAATACATTTTATTTATACAAACTATATATATGGAATACCTATCGACCTTTTTCTTTAAGTCTCCCCACTCTTGCCTACTTTAGTTTTTTGAAGGTTTCACTTCTGCCATATGTGAATTGCACATTCTGATTTTTTAACAACTCACTTTGTGTAGCTTTTGAAGGTTATTCTCATCAATGTAATATACACATATATAGGTACCATTCACAAAAACATGTACAATGTGACCTTAGAAAGGGGTACGTAAGGACACATTCTTTATTTATAAAATTGTAAAAAATAAAAGTAAAATAAATAAATGCGTCCCAGTTGAGACCGTTATCTTTTTATTTTTCTGTGTCTTGTTCTCTTTTAGATTATTAGAGTTATCTTCTTCTTCAATGACATATTACAATAAACATTCAATGAGGCTTACCTTATGTTGCCCAGCGGAGTGTCGCTGTCACTCTCACTAGGCGAGGGCGCGCGCAGCTGGAAGGAGTGGTCGCTCTCGTAGCGCCGCTTGGCGCTGCCGTTGGTTGCCACCGAAACCGCCGTGTCAGAGGAGCTGCCCGCCGTGCTGTTGGCACCACTGCCGCGCTTGCTATTGACAGAGACATTGTCACGTAAAGGATTTTGTAACAAGGTGTGTGGATCCCTTTAGATGTACTTTATACAGCATAAGCTCAAAATTATTCCCCTAAGGCCATAGGGTACGATCAGAGACAAAACTGGTTTCGGCTTTCTGATTAGTCGGCGCATGGGCGGCCGACTGGCGCAGGCGTGCCGACAAGAATGTTTGTATGTCAACGTATCAGACCGAACACAGTGAAGGCAGGTTCAGATTTGTGTCCGCGCAAGGCGGCGCCGATAAGTTTTACCGGAATGAATTCTTAATTCCTGCTCGCCGGTGACGCCGGTCAGTGAAACTTATTCATTCTGGTATATTTAAAAAATCTTTCTTCGTCCGCCTTAAGTTCGCTAAACAAGTGATGATATTCACCATGACTTTATCCACTACGATTAATTGGATGAATAACAATTGTTTTATTCCTTAATTTCAAGAAAGGATTCTCCAAGAGTTAAAATCGTCGTGTGACGAACTCGACATTTCGTAAAAACTGACAGCTGCTGTCAGGCTACCGCGCAGGTAGCACAGGTTTTATCTGCGTTCTGTTTGTCCACACTTCAGCGTTAACTGCCGCCGGTGGAACTGGGCACTAAGCGCTGTTAATCTGAAAACCGAAACCCGTTTTTTCTCTGATCGTACCCTAAGGGCCTGGTTAGGCATCAAAATATGTATTTGTTTTGATTTCGATAATAATTTTTAATATTTATATCATCAAAATGGTTGTTTGGCAGTCTCTATGTACTTTCGGGGGCATTAAAATATATTGTGCGGTTGAACTGCGGATGGACCACAAGTGGACCACAGATTGCGTTCAAGTGTCCTTTTGAATACAAAATTTGTATTATTCAAATAACCTTATTGTGAAGAACAAATAGTCTTGACGGGTCAAGTCACAATTTCGTTCCATATTTAATGGTTATATTTTACACATAAGAATTTTGACTTAATTCTGTATGGTTTGAAATTTTGACTTAATTCTATATGGTTTGAAACGATTCAACTGTCTTATCATGCACACTTCAATTTACTTACACACACTGTTCATATTTACTTACACACACTGTCCATTTCCTACACTTTTAACCGGTGGCCTGCCGATGGCGCGCGCCCTATAGCCGAATATAATTTTAAAAAAAAACTTTTTGATAAGCGATTTTATACCTTATGTATAAAGAAAATGTATGAAGGACAAGGTCAGAATCGCTTGGTGCATTCTTTCAAAAAACTTTTTGATATGCGATTTTAAACCTTATGTGTAAAGAAAATGTATGAAGGATAAGGTCAGAATCGCTTGGGGCATTCTTGTTCTTGACGTAACAGATATAAGAAACACACCTAGCCACTCAAATAATTATCTATGGACATTTCTATGACTTCGCAAATGTCAATTCTCCCGCGATTTGGGCTGTCAAACTTTGAGCGTCGGGTGTCATGAAAAGATCGATAAACCTATCAATTTGTCAAATAAACGCAAGTAATGTAACATATTAGGGGTAGTTTATTGTTCAAGGAACGTGTTTCGGTAAATATTATATACGATAGCATAAAATAAATCCACAAATATTACGTCAAAGTCAAAACACCGCGAAATTTACCCGTTTGCTCCGTGGCATTGAAGAGGTTAAATACTTCACCAAATTAAAATTAATTGGAGTAAAAAATACTAGTAGAGTCCTTACCGCGTCTTTGCTTTTGGGCGCCGTCTGTTGCTGTGTTTAGACTTGCCGCTGCGACGTCTGCTCTTAGTTTCATGCTTTCGCTTGCCCTGAAACCAAAATGGAACATGGGATGAGCTAAACAACTAAGTAGAACCCCGCTCATTTAAAATCCACTGCTTGAAATGGCTTTAGCCACGTTTGGTGACCAGATCTGAATAGCCAGGTACTTCCCCACCTTCCTCTTCCCGATCTCCTTCCCTTCCCCACTACCTTGGGGGATTCCCCAATTGGGGATGCCACAGTCTCACTGGCTCCAGACGGGAGCAGCTGGGACTATAGGAGGTATTCAGTTCCATGCCAACTTAGAATTAACTCTTTGAAAAGTCATTAAAAACTATGAAAAATAGCCCATAACCCAGTGGTTCTTAGCCTTGTTGGAGGTACTGACTGTTAGGAACTTTCTTAGAAGGTGGGAAATTAGGAAGCGTATTGTTTAGTTCACTGTATTGATGTGGCAGGCTGGTTGATTTGATGATGTCCATATAAGATTCACATAATGTTCAAAACTGTGAATAGATTGTAGTAGGTATTAAACCAACAGTATAATTTTGATGTTAGTAAACTGGTAATTATTACTTGCATTCGAGAAAACAAACATAATAGAACTTAGTCATAATAATGCACTGCTTGCTTGTTGAAGGTTGCCACTGCACTGGTTTGCAATTACACCAAGTAGGTAGAAGGAAGTATATAGGTATGTAGGTGGGTACGTCGGAAGTTATATATAGATATATTCCAAACACTGACCCCCACCAGTTTCATAAGCGCTTTCACCGAATCCTTCTTAATTGGAAATCGAACCGAATTATGAGTCGGGGGTGTGTCTTGACCTCCGCCGAACCCGCGAGACTGACTCACCAAACCCCTGGGGTTTGATCGAACCCAGGTTAAGAACCACTGCCATAACCTAACCAGTGGCGGCTCATGACTTTTGGGTATGCTAGAGTGGTGATATTTAAAAAATGGCATTATTGATGTTGTTGTCTAAAAATATTTTTTTTTTTTAAATAAGTTTTTTGTATGAAAATTTTCAGGAAGTTTCAGTTTGGCCGTGTGCCGCACGGATTTCCTGAAAACCGATTTGTGAAAAAAAAAACTTTCACCTAAGATAATATCCATAATACCATTTTTTAATATTGGAGCCGCCACTGAACCTAACCCATTATGACCTATTTAACCAATTTCTTTTTCATCACTTTCACCGAGGTGTTTTTCAAAGGAGGTGTTAACCGAGGTATTCACATAAAAAAAAACAGTCACCTTCTTTTTCCTCCTGGGGTCGCGCCGTGCTCTTGACGGCTTGTAGCTGTCTCCGCTGTCGTCGTCTGAGGCGCCACCCTCCTTGTGACTGTGTCCGGAAGCACTGCCGTCCGTGTCGCGCCCGCTGCCCCCGTACGCCGCCGTCCCGCCCCGCTCAGGCGGCGAGGTGGCGGGCGGGCGGCGACGGGAGGTGCGCGTGGGCGGCGCGAGGGTCGCGGCGCTCGGCGCGGACCGCTTGCCCTTGCCCTTGCCTGGAACACGCGTAATGACGTATTTTAACATACAAAACTGGCAATTATACAGTTAAAAGTGACCGAATTGGATATCGACACCTAAGCTCAGTGGTCAAGAGCACTAGCCCAGAAAGTAGAGAGGTCCTGGGTTCGAGTCCCAGAGGTGCAAATATCTTTTTCTGATTTTTCTGTTTCCAGATTTTCGATTGAGTTTCACTGGTAGTGTCTTCATTTAATTAAATATTACAATTTGAGGTTTTACTCCTAAAAGTTAAATAAAAAAATAATAACATATTAAATATGCTATAAAATAACACCGGGAGGCATAACGGTCCGGTACATTAATATGACATTTTGAAATATCCTACTAGTAGTGACTTTAGGTTTGAGTCTGCGACCTTACCCCTCAACTCTAAATAGCCCTAACAAAGGCGGAGAGATAGTGATAATGTAATGGGTGAGATAGACGGCCCGGAAGAGAGGGACAGCAGTAAAGATAAAAGAATTCAACGAGCGCCTGTTAACCCCCTTGCATCTCAGTGGTGAGCTAGTAAATTCACTGCACAATAATATTGATATGACTTGTATTATTCCGAACATTATTTTAAAAAGTAGAAGATAGTCATTAGTTAGTCTTGTGGGTAGATTCGCATACCTTTGTAAGGGGTCGGAGGTGCACCCCTTAGGGGGGCGTCGCTGTCCCAACTGTCGTCGTCGCCACCATTGTCATTGTGGTGGGCGGAGAAACCGTTGCCACTAGCGGAGGCGCCGGTCGCGGCCGAGCCGTGGCCGTTCTGCATGGAGCGGCGCGAGGATGGCCCGCCGCGATCTTCCTCTGACGGACTGTCGTCTGATGAATCCGAAGCTGAAACAAAGATCAACATACAACAACATTAACACCAGAGAGCATACAATATGATTAACACCGGAGAGCATACAATATCATCAACACCGGATAACATACGGTATCATCAACACCGGAGAGCATACAATATCATTAACACCAAACAGCATTCAATATGATTAACACCGAATAACAATTGATTAACACAATATGAGAGCATACAACATCATTAACACCAAACAGCATACAATATGATTAACACCGGAGAGCATACAATATCATCAAAACCGGATAACATACAATTTACTTTAATCTTTATACACTCCTGCGCCTCCTACACTTTACACTCCTGCGCTGCGCGCAATAAAGGTAACCCATTGCCCAAGCATTTTTTGTGAAATAATTACTAAATAATCAACGACTTTAATCCGCAGTCCCGTACGGGACCACTGAGCGTCTAAAGGTAGGCCTTGGCCATATTTTGTCAGAGGGTCAAAATATTTCTGCTTTACAATAAAATCCAAATTAATTCAATATTTCTGAATGTATCCGAAAACTAACTGTTTTTGAAAGGGGCTACGATTTCAAATATATAATTCAAAATAAACATTGTAAGTGAAATATAAAATTTTTGCAAGCAAACATAAAAAGTTTTAAAAATGGCTCACAATACGTTTTTTCTAACTAAAGATACTGAAAGAAAAAAAAAACACATATTTTATTAGACAATAACATGTTAACCTCTTAAATGCCAGGGAAGAAACTCGAAAATTTTGTGATGTTTTGACTTTGACGTAATATTTTGCTGATTTATTTTATGCTATTGTATATAATATTTACCGAAACACGTTCCCTGAACAATAAACTATGCTTACAAATAATATTACTTGCGTTTATTTGACAAATTGATAGTTTTATCGATCTTTTCATGACATGCGACGCTCAAAATTTGACAGCTCAAATCGCGGCAGAAATGTCATTTCGAAAGTCATAGATATGTGCAAAGATGATTATTTGAGAGGCTAGGTGTGTTCCTTATATCTGTTAAGTCAAGAACAAGAATGCCCCAAGCGATTCTGACCTTGTCCTTCATACATTTTCTTTATACATAAGGTTTAAAATCGCATCTCAAAATTTTTTTTATTTATTTTTTATGGCGCGTCCTGGGCGCGCAATCGGCAAACCAGAGGTTAATCACCTCATTTTTTTGTCGCTTCTTGTAAAAATAACGAATAAAAATTCCCAAAGTTTCATTATTTTTTTTCAAATGTGATCCGAAACTTTGATTTTATAAAGGTGTTCATTTTACTTAACCTTTAGAATTCAATATAAAGCGTTTTCTCTTTCTAACACCGTTTAGATCAGTGGTTCCCAAAGTGGTCCAGGTGGACCCCCAGGTGTCCACGAGAGACTCGACGGGGGTCCACGTAGACGTGATAAAAAAAATGGGGATCCACAAGTTGTAATTGGGGGTCCACAAAAATTTATCTGCAGGCTTATTCTCTATCCTTTGTGGGATCGTTATCGAGATAACAGACGTGATCTCCTGTCAGATTTGTGTGATTTTTACATATTTACTGTAACATATTTTAGTTTAGATCGTTTTAAACATGAATTCCTGCAAGAATGCACAAATATTTATTCATTTAATGTACGTTGTACATAGAAAAATCACACAAATCTGTCAGGAGAACACGTCCGTTATCTCGATAGCGATCCCACAAGAGATAGAGAATAAGCCTGCTGGTTTTGATAGTAAAGAACAAAAATGTTGGCTTGGCTTTACCTGTCAATGTAGGCAGATAGTACACCAGTATTTCGGTGAAAAATGGTTATTTTGAGACCCATCCCGGGACCATATCCCATCCCGCCCCCCACCTCATATCACATTACCCCCCCCCCCCCCCCCCCCACCTCGTTGTGACAGACCACAACTCCGTTATATTCAATATTCAGTACAATGCGGGTCGAGTTTTGGGAATATGGTATAAATGATGCAGCAGGGGGTCCACCGAAACCAGTAAAATTTTGAAAGTGGTCCACGAGAAAAAAAAGTTTGGGAACCTCTGGTTTAGATCATATTTCTCACCAAGACAGTAAGGGACAAGGATTTCTATGAGACCTATGTGAGTTTTTCCGAAAAGCAAACAAATTAGCCTGAGCCTTTACAGAAGTGATTTCCAAAGTGGTCTGGGTGGACCCCTAGGGGTCCACAGGAGACCCGACGGGGGTCCACGTAGGCGCAATAAAGAAATGGTGATTCACAAGTTATAAGTGGAGGTCCACCAACTGGTTTCGATCGAGACTCATTCCATTGCCTCATATCCATATCCCATTCCACCCCCGCCAGCTAGGAAAGGGGGGGGGGCGCCCAAAACTCGACACGCATTGTACTGAATATTGAATGGCGAGATGTGGCCTGTCACAACGGAGCAGTATAGGATCTACGACATCAAACGGGGGCAAAATGGACCAGTATTTGAGATTATATTTGCCACGACGGAGGTGGCGTAATGGGATATGGGACGGAGGGGAGGGGGGGGGGGGTACAGTACACCCATATCCCATTACGCCCCCTCTGTCATAGCAAATATAATCTCGAACACTGGTCCATTTTCTCCCCGTTTGAAGTCGTAGATCCTATACTGCTCCGTTGTGATAGACCACACTTCGCCATTCAATATTCAGTACAACGCGTGTCGAGTTTTGGGCATATGGTAGAAATGTACCAGCAGGGGGTCCACCATGACAGTAAGGGAGACACAAGGAGATCTATGAGACTTATGTGGGTTGTTCCGAAAAGCGAACAAATTAGTCTGAGCCTTTACAGTAAGGTAAATAACACATTACATTACGTGAGCATTTGAATATTGCTCTTCTCATTATCTCAAAACTTAGTATTTGGAGATGTCTGACTAATCAACTGGTCGATCGATACATGTAATTGAAAAATTCAATGCAAACCTTTATTTCCGTTCCTTCTCCTTGTTGATTTCCAATGTCTGTGGACTGGTCCGTACAGCGTCTCAAACAAAGTCTCCAGCCTCAGCGTCATGGCGAATATCTAAAACACAAACATACTTTATATTGCAAAAACTTCTCCTATCCTTATCCTATATTCCTCTTCATCTCCCCTTTACCTACTTATTGGTTTTAAGGCATAATAAAACTACTCTTACCAACTTTGGCATAAGATTTTTTTTGGCTTTGATCAGGTCGTTAACAATAACACTCATCACCATAGACATATGACTATTACAAGACCTGCTCTAAGTGATAAAAGCGTATTATTTCCCCCTCCCACACCGGTTCCATTTGGAACCGGCTGGACTCGCGAATGGCCTCGAGCGAATCTAAAAAATGTGACGTCATCATTATTGTGTGAACCAGCATCGAGCTCTCATCGGAACATTTTACGAAATAACACGGCAAAAATGGTGGCTTGTTCTATGAAAACGTGTAAAAATGGAAGTGAAAAAGAGAATAAACCCAATTGTCATATTACATTCCATAGGTCGGTATTATTTTACTTTATTTTAAGCTTATTCAGATCATATAATATGATCGGTTTTAGTAACACATCTATCACCATAACGAATGTAGGCGTTTCTCAAGAGTGCTCGTCGCTGTTTACTGGGGTAAGTAAATTATGAAACATTTGTAAAAGTGTCTTAACTAAATACGGCAACAAAATATTTGACTCTGAAAACAGGTCACCCCAAGGTCTCTGCCATAGGCCACCCCAAGTGGTTCGCTACGTTTGGTGATTTAGCAGGGGTACCCGGGTTCATGGTGAGGTTTGTCTAGGTCTTGGAGGCGGATGACCAGGACACACTGAACCCCAGATTCCTACCCACCCCTTAGACCCTTTTCTTTCCCAAAACTCTCCTTCCCTTCCTTTCCTTAAAAAACCCTCCACATAGCATCCCCAAAGATGACATAGGCCCTGAGGGAAATTATTTTCCTCGGGGCCTCCTGTGTACTGTTTACTTTGCCAATTTGTTCATAACGTGGCGAGCAATTTGCGCTCCCACGTAAAAAGATCTATTCATTCAAAAGCAGATTTTACTTTTAAGAACTAAATGGTGATATTATAATGCGAGATGCCTATATACTTTCTGATTGATTTATTGACGAATCACATATCATCACAGTCATCTTGCCCCTCTGCGTCCCTCTCTATAGTTGGTTCGAACCCCTCACCTGCCTGTTCTCGTCTAGCAATATTCATATGTCTACGCTCCTCACGCAGATGGCGATAAGGTTTAAATTCCCATGGAACACCAGCCGTTTCTAGCACTGTTTAGATTATATTTCTCACTATGGCAGTAAGGGAGACACTACGATTTCTTTGGGACCCGTATGACCTCCTCCCAAAAGCGAACCAATTAAAAAATGAGGAGCAAAAATAGTCTCATGCAAAAGTAGTTTTGGTGGATTAGGATATTGCGATCATGGAGAATAGAGAACTCCAGTCCAATTTTTTTTTTTTTTTTTTATGAATAATGACCTTCTAACTTAAATAACTGCATATTTATTTTTATTTTTATAGTTAGTTTTAATAGTTAAAATAAATGTCAAAGTTTTAATTTTTCAAGATCCCCCGAAAACCACCGAATCTAGTGTGACATCATCTGCCCAAAAGTTTTAGTTATTTTCAACAGTTGTTATCATCTTGTATGGAAGTAGTGATGAAACTATTCAATAAGTAAAACGTTATTCAGGTGTAATTATTTATTTATTATTTTTATAATATTATTATATTTTTCAATATTATTACGGGAGAGTGGTATAAAAATTGTTTGAAATTATTATTTTTTTAGCTTTACGAATCGAAATCAATATTAAGGAAACCGAAGCATGAATTTCGTAGGGAACTGGAATCAGCTGTTAGATGCCCGCCATTTTGAATTTCAGCATTGGAGCGTTTTATGGAAGCGGTGACGTCACGCCTCACAAATTCAATAATACCAACTTGACAGGGTGTTTTAATGAACTGTTTTAAAATGGACTTTTTAATATTTTTTTTAAAACTCTATGTTAAATATTATTTAATAAAACTTATATATTCAGAATCAGCGTTGATTGATCTATATGAACATATTTTTTTAAAGCCATAATATTTTTCACTGGAGTTCCTTATTACAATGGGGTCAGATGGTATTGTGAGGGACGGTTGTAACTAGATAACCCTCAACTGATCTAGACTACTCTGCAATGAAGACAGTTAACTTACCCCGTTGGGTGTCTTCAGAAAGTAAGCAAGAACACGAGAAAGGTTTTATTCCACAAACAGTTATACCAACACAACAAACAGACTGAATTATAATTCATCATAACAATATGAAACACTTCATTTACAAAGATGTAACAGAAATATATTACCAATATTCTTTGAGTAACAAAGAAAAGTTAAATCATATTTTTACCTGAACTGAATTCATAATATGTGAATTTATTGTTAAAGAAATCTCAAAAGAAGGTAAGGAAAGGGGGAATTGGGGGAAAGGTTTCAAACCACATTTATGTGTAATGAAAGCAGAGGAGAGAACTGTACTGAAATTATAACATTGAAAATGTGTAAAGGCTAGGGGCAGTCTGTTTCAACAGAAAGTTAAATCAGGTCCTAAAGTTAAATTTTAACTGTCTTTTAAAGTAACGAGGATGTTAAATTGGACCGCGCGCTGTTTCAAGTGTATTTTCGCTAAAGTTATTAGTTGTCAGTGTGGCCAGTCTAAAAAGCAGAATGTTCCCCGGAATTGTGTGAAAAAACGCATCGCATTATTTTTTGGTGCGGCCACACCATAAACTAAATTTAAATATCCGAGGAACTGTCAAAACATCCGGCCGCATTTTGTTTCCCGTTCTTCGTTAATTCAACTATAAATATGGCAGAATATGTAAATAAGTACAACTATGTTGTTTTACTTGTTTAATGACGTGGCTTTAATATACATTTTGTTAATATGATTACATTTTATTATTAGAGTCAAGGCCAGCAATTTCTCGGCCAAAGAAATCTCGAAGTTGAATGAGTTGGTGGCGAATTTACCTTCCAGTAGTTGTAATGTGTCCTTGTATTTGATGCGTAACAAATTTGACGAGATTTTTGGACATCATATACCGCGTCAAAAATTCAGGATCGTCCCAAATGACCATATTATTGACGCGGGGTCGAAATGTTTTTGGTTTTCACTGCAAGACATATTGAATGAGGAATTCATCGTCACTCTCATCATCTTTTACAATATTTATCATGATTACTGAATGTTGAAGCGCGAAATTTCGTAGCTTCCCTCGAACAGAACTGTCAAATATGCCAATATGGCGGAGTAACTCTAAAGTAACTATCGGTTTTCGGAAAGTAAATACAAAAGTTAAAAGTAACGTAAAACAAGCAGTCAAATTGATTGAAAAACGCATTTCGGTGAAATTTAACTTAAGTAACTGCTTTTTGTTTTACTTTTACTGTAGCGAGCGTTGAAACAGACGGCCCTAGGTGAGGTATATTAACGGAAAGTTATTGAAACTACATTGAAATTGTGTAAAGGCAGAGAGAAGCGTATTAACAAGGTGTTATTAAGCTGTATTGAAATGATAACATTGAAAGTGTGGGAATTGAAATTTTGTTAAGACAGGCAGAGGTATATTAACGGAAAGTTATAAAACTATCTTGAAATGGTAACATCGAAAATATGTAGCGACAGGAAGAGTTAATAGGAAGTTGTAAAACTATATTGATTAATGGAAAGTTGTAAAACTATATTGAAATTATAACGTTGAAAATGTGTAAGGGCAGAGAAAGGAAAGATAAAACTATATTTAAATGATAACATTAAAATTGGGTAAAGGCAGGGATATATAAATAGAAAGTTATCAAATTATATTGGAATTACAACTTTGAACATGTGTAAAGAATGGGAGAGGTATATTAAGGGAAAGTTATCAAACTAAATTGGAATTACAACTTAGAATATGTGTAAGGAAGGCAGGGAGAATTAGACTGACCCGACTGCGCTTGTTGGTGTTGTAGGTTTTGGAGTTGCTGAAGACGAGGCGCACCTCCTGCGCGAAGTGGGCGGGGCCCGAGTAGTGCCCCGCCTCCAGGCGCTCGCGCACCGTGCCCAGGTCCATGGGCCGCGCCACCACCTGCCTGTACTCTGCAACACAACGACCATACCACATCATTGCTTCATCTTCAACCAGGGCAGGAGTCAGAAGAACCAACTTGTCAACGAAACATGATGACAAATTTATCAGAGAGCCATATTTAATTTTGGGGGGGGGTGGCTAGCATTTTCCACTGAAATACCGGTAGAACAAGGATAGCATTTCCACCTGATGCCTGGTGCTCTAGAGATTGCAATCTGTTTGTTAAGTTAGGAGAATCTATCAAATGGACCGCCTATTTCTGCAGAGTCTAGGGTTTTTTCAGGTATTTTGGGGCTCCACACCAGTTTTTGAGAGGCTAACTTAATTCTGGCTTCGATGGAGCCCCCATATCTGAGCTGGTCACTTAGAGTTACACAAAGCATATCAACGGAGGGCCTGTTTGGAAGATTGCTTCCATTTAAGGAGACTAGATTTTCATTTCGATCCCTTTTAGACGTAATCAGACATGATTGGGTCTTTGAAACTTTAAATTCAACGAGATTATTTTTACCCCAAGAGAAAACACTTTCGAGGTAACCGTCCATTCTTTGCTTCAAAGCCCTCTGAGCCGTTGGAGTTTGAGTGGGCTTTGGGGGCTTGTCAAACAAAAAGCTTTCATGGACTGTACTGTCATTCGTGTAACAATGAATTGGTGCACATGACAAAAGGTCATTGATGTGCAACAAAAACAAAGTTGGAGATAGAACCGATCCCTGTGGGACACCAGCAGAAGGGAAAGAGTACAGGATCATTTGGACATTTTAGACAACGTTTGGGTGAACTCCAAACATATAACTTAGGTATAATGTATAACATAAATCTACATTTGCGGTACTTCAGGAATAATCCCATGGAACCACCACTCCTTACCAGGCAGCTGGTCGACGGGCACCGACTCCCGGAAGGGCGCCGAGTCGGAGACGGCAAACAGTCCGTTGAGCACGCGGCGGCACCGCGACACCCAGTCCCGGGTGGACGCCTTGCCCAGGGAAGTGCTCTGTAACCAACGGCAACATTCACATTATAACTGGTTTGCAATTCTGCTAAAATTATCGTAGTTTTTTAAATACAGTCGATACCGCTTAAAACATTTTGTCCCAAATAAGTAATGTCCCAAATAAGCATCATAAATTCTATTTTCATTCATCAGTAAGTAGGTAACTTCGATCTAAATGTCTCTTTCTTTCTCTTGTTCTTTAAATGTAGAGATTTTGTGTTTGGTGATTATCTTAATATATATTTCTTCTGTCCGTGTGTATGTCACTGAACTCCTCCTAAACGGCTGGACCGATTTTGATGAAATTTTTTGTGTGGGTTCAAGGGGATTCGAGAATGGTTTAGATTCACAATTTGGTCCACTGGAAAATGTTCTTTTAATTATTTTTTTTATTTTTAAGGCGTTGTAGATTTTCGAATGTTTTACATTGGATCCGGCAGACTGCGCTACCATCGCAGTATCGAATATTCAATATTATTCTATTTTAATTTTAGTTTGTCCCGACAGTTGTGTACAGGACAACGTCTGTCGGGTCTGCTATAAATAAATAAAATAAATTGTGGAACATTCCAGAACACTCTCGAATGTTGTCCTGAGCGAAGCTGGGTAACCCAGCTAGTGTTACATATAAATTATGCAACCATGAAGAGGTACCTACATTCACAAGCAGTAAATTGTCTTTGTTTTTACCTACTGGTATCACCAGGTTGTCTATGGAGATGTTAGTGACAGCAAGAGAAAACTTCATTCCTTGCCTAAAACACAGACCGATTGGGGTCTCGGTGTGTGTCTTTGTCGACGAATCAATCCAGAATCAATTGTACGAGATGTAATATTTGATAAAAACGAGTGAAGGATACTAATCTGAAGTAATCGGAATGCCCGGCGAGGCAATTTTGTGACAGATTGTGATGACAATCTCCCAATATATATAGACAATATAGAAAGTATTCAAAAGAAATTTCTGCAATGCCTCAATTACAGAATGAGCGCACCTAAACGGGGGTACATAAATATGCTCTTGAATTATAACGTCTCCACTCTATCTAACCGGTGAACATATCTTGACCTCATGACTCTATATAAAATCTGCAACAACATTATTGACTGTCCTGACCTACTGAAACTAGTAAACTTCAAAATACCACCCAGAGTAACAAGGTTTAATGACTTATTCCACATTAGCCGGATGCGTACAAATGCTGGTGTCAGGGATCCAATCAGAAGAATGTGCGAATCGTTTAATCAAAATCAAAACCTCGAGGATTCCGACATATTTTTTGATTTATACTGTACTTTTAGTAGAAAATTGAAGGCTGTTTTCCTACAAAGTACAACAACTTAGACATCATACTTCGTTTATAATTCTAAGTTATTTTCTTTTAGACATTGACGGCCTCCGTGGTCCCGAGGCAAGACTCTCGACTCACAATCCGAAGGTCGCGGGTTCGAACCCGGCGTGCGCAAATAAATTTTATTTGATTAATTTGTGTTATTTCACAATTTATTCATTTAAAATAATATGTAGTATATTTGCGGCACGTTCCAGAGTGGAAGATACTATCAGTATCGCCCTGGTGTAAGACCACCATTCAGAATTGAAACGTTGCTTGAAATGGCTTTAGCCGTGTTTAGTGACCAGATCTGAATAGCCAGGTACTTCCCCACCTTCCTCTTCCCTGTCTCCTTCCCCTCCCCACTACCTTCAGCCTCACAACATACCCCGATTGGGGATGCCATAGTCTCTGGCTCCAGACGGGAGCAGTTTGGGACTCTTGTGCGGTATTTCATATAAAAAAAAAAAAAAAAAAAACTTCGTTTATGATTTTAAGTACATGTTTTTTTCTTTTAAATACTGTATAACATTATTTTTTATCTATTTATGTATTTTGTTATTATTTTTTTCTTGTCTTACCATCTCAATTTCTGCAAATATAGTTTTTAAATTTTTGTAAGGATATTGCGCATTTCTCTCATCTCTATTTTTGTAAAATAATATATATATTTTATGTCAATTCTTGAATGCACAATTTTACAATTGATTACAGAGGTTTACATAGGAGTACAAAAAAAACGTTAATTTTTAGTAGCAGTAAGCAAAAAGATTTTTTTTTTTTTAAGTATTATGTTGGGTGTAAGGTAGGTTTGAGAAGGTAAAACTGTGTGTGGGTAATATTGTATGTTTCGTGAACACCTCACTAGGAGAACCTGTGCTGAGGTGTTGACGTGCTTATGATTATGTGTGACAAGTATTTATGTGTTGTTGTAAAAAATTAGTTATTTAATTATTATTTTTTTTTTAATACATGTTTTTCCCTATTTAAACGTAAAAATATTTGTACACGTTTTTATCTGCTGTTAAAGTCAATTCGTGAGAAATAGTTTGGATGCAGTTGAGTTCTCTAGTTGTTGTCTTGTATATTCTTGTCAATTAACATCTGTATCTGTATTTTCTCCTTAATAAAGAAAAAAAAACACATTACAAAATCGTATTTTGGATTATTTTCAACACTACCTGAATTCTGGATGGAACAGTAAGCTGATTGCTACCTGGTGTGAATCCACCATTACTTGGAGGAGAGTTACTGGTCTCATCCAGGGCCCTTTACAACATTATATTATGGCAACTTGGATCACTAAGCTTGTGATCGCCCGGATAGACACTTTGTTCAAGAATCGAAAAAGCCCCCTTGGTAAAGCGAGTAGATTAGGGTGGAGGGTGTTCTACATGTAATATGTTTTTATGTTACAATATAACCTTTTATTGCTGATTGAAAACTTTGCTTTTGAATCTTGAATTGGTAACACCTTCATTCCCAGATTGCCTGTACATTGGGTACACAACCTGAGGTAAGCAGTTCTCATTGTTTTTTTGTTCCTGCTGAAATAGGCAGGATGGCGCCCTAACATTTCAATTTCAACAATCAATCACATAAGTTGCCCGTAACAATGAGGATGGTACTGACCTGTTTAGCCAGAGGGACATCAGAATCGGAAGATTGGTAGCTGTCCATCAGGCTGTGGTAGGCTCCCTGAACGTCAATTTCAAACGGGTCACTGAAACAAATAAACAACTATACGCACTGTTAGCAACACATTGGTCCATATTGGCACCGTTCTATACAAGGTGTTAACCGGCTGTTTGCCGATTACGCGCCGGTGCGCGCCCTATAGCCGAATAAAATTTAAAAAAAAACTTTTTGATATGCGATTTTAAACCTTATGTATAAAGAAAATGTATGAAGGACAAGGTCAGAATCGCTTGGGGCATTCTTGTTCTTGACGTAACAGATATAAAAAACACACCTAGCCACTCGGAGTAATTATTTTTGAATATTTCTATGACTTTGCAAATGTCATTTCTCCCGCGATTTGAGCTGTCAAACTTTGAGCATCGCGGGTCATGAAAAGATCGATAAACCTACCAATTTGTCAAATAAACGCAAGTAATGTTGTTATTAGGCGTTGTTTATTATTCAAGGAACGTGATTCGGTAAATATTGTATACGATAGCATAAAATAAACCCATAAAATATTACGTCAAAGTCAAAACATCGCGAAATTTACCCGTTTGCTCCAAGGCGTTCAAATTATTTAATAAAACTTATATATTCAGAATCAGCATTTATTGGTCTATATTCTATATGAACATATTTTTCACTGGAGTTCCTTATTGCATTTGGCACCAAATCATGTTCATTACAATAACCTTGCCGCAAGTAATAAGTTCTTTAAATCTTTTTTTTTTTTTTAATGTATCGCAAGTAGTTAAAATAACATAGTATCATAAATAGTTAATATAACATCTCAAAAATATGCCTGTAACTTTTTAGAATGAAATTCGCATTATTTATCAATTAAAAACTCGTTTAAGTGCTCCGCCTCAACTCAACGTTGATAACCAAAGGGTGAGTCGAGAAAATCGCCACAGCTCTTTGACGACCAAAAAGCTCGTCAAGCATGTCAAGAAGAACTTAAGAAGAAAAACTAGTACTAGCACTGAAGGACTGCTGTGTGACCCTGGAATCGCTGACTATTTGGTAAGTCGTTGTAATCATAGTGTGGGTCAAAACTTTACACGTGTTTCTCTCCAAACTACTTTTTTTTTAAATTGGCGGGCAAGATTACTCAAAAAGTTCTCAACTGATTCTTATGAAATTTGACACACGTCTTCTTTATAGTAATAGCTTCTGGTTGAACCTCAAACATGCCAAAAAAATCTACAAAAATTACTATTTTTGACCCAAAAACTTAAAAAAAAAGGGTGAAAAATCAACTTTTTTTTTTTTGAGGCGTACTTACGATTTTTTTTTTTGTTTTTTTAATGGTTCAACTAGAAGATACATGTTTTATGAACTAAAATTTTTGATTTCAGATAGCTGTAACAGAAGCTAAAAATCCTGCCGATTGATGCCTTTCACCGCGAGGGTCTCAGAAGATTAGTCACTACGGTGGCCATTTTGAAAAAATAAATAAATAAAAATCTGATTCTTGTATTTTAATATATAATGAACAAACGTACTGAATTTAAAAACGATTCACTTATTCCTTCCCTTTTAAATAAAAACCCTCTGAAAAACGGTCAAAATTCAGGCGGTTACATGTATCGCCCCCCTTAACCTTTTAAATGCCAGGGAGGCACCGACGTAAAATCGCGATGTTTGGAATTTGACGTAATATCTTGTGGGTTTATTTTGTGCTATCATATATTATATTTACTGAAACACATTCCTTGAACGATAAACTATGCATAAAAACAACATTACTTGCGTTTATTTGATGAATTTATATGTTTTACGATCTTTTCACGAGAACGACGCTAGCCAAATTGACAGCTCAAATACCGGAAAAATGAAAGCCGGATGCTGTAGAGAATTTAATAGAAATTATTCCAAGTGGCTAGGTGTATTCACGGTATTTTATACCTTAACCTCTTAACTCCAAAATTTCGCAATGTTTTTGACTTTGACGTGATATTTTCTGGGTTTATATTATGCTATCTTATGTAATATTTACCCAAACACATTCCTTGAACAACGAACTATCCTGAATAACAACATTAATTGCGTTTATTTGCCGAATTTGTATGTTTACGATCTTTCTTTCGAGAATGATGCAACCGAACTGTCAGATGAAATGCTCCAAAAAAAAACTTTGCCAGAAATCCATAAAGAATTCATAGAAATAATTTGGGTTCCTTAGATGTGTTCAAAGCATTCTATACCTTAAGAACAAGAATGCCCCAAGCGATTCTGACCTTATCCTTCATACGTTTTCTTTATGATTAAGGTTTAAAATCGCATTTCAAAAAATATTTTTAGAGGTCAATTTCGCGCGCTGACCGGCGCGCAATCGTCAAGTAACCGGTTAAGAACAAGAATGCCTCAAGCGATTCTGACCATATTTTTCAAACGTTTTCTTTATACATAAGGGTTAAAATCGCTTCTAAAATAAAAAAAATTAAATTTTGGCATGTGCTCTGGCACGGTAGGCGTTAAAAGACCTTTCAGTGGATTATCTGTAACTCTGGAGCCGCTGGATATAATGTCTAATATTTGCAAACGAAAAACTCACGCAAGCAATACTGAATTACCAGTGTAATTTTCAATATATTTACTTTATTCTATGTTTCAGAGTTATTACTCTGCTATCGAGAATTGTGACGGATGGTAATGTTTACCTGATGACCTGAAGACACAGGTCGGTGATGATGCGAGCCTGCTTGATGATGTGCGAGTGCGCAACGTTGAACTTCTCCGCGTTGGTTGCGAGGTAGCGAACATCGAACTGCGCCGACGTCACGCGCCGGTAGAAGTGGTTCTCAAAGCGCGCCTGAAACACACATGTAAACACGTAATTAGCATGTTTCACAGTTCATGACAAAACAGAATGGTGACAAACAGAACATTGCTGAAAAGTGTAGAAAAAGAAAAAGAACAAATGAAAAAAACCTAACCTAAATTTAATTCTGTTTCTACGGAATGTGCCACAAAAAAAAGTGCCAAAAATATAAAGGAAAATGAGAGATAGTAATAACGATATTCCAAATATTCCTGGTTTCATTATGGAGAAAGGACAGATGAACTCATTTATTAATTTAGTTACACCCTTGAAGTCTATTTGTTCGGTTTTTGGATCAGCTCATTCACAGTCTCATGGAAATCGTAGTATATCCCTTACTATCGTAGTTAGAAATATGATATAAACGGTGTTTATTTATTTAAGGAACATAAACAGTCTTAGTAATATAATATACATAAGAGGATGATAAAAAAACAGACCAATTATTGATGTTCAGAGAAAGGTATTCAGAAACAAGACTAACTGAACGTAAACTACATAGAATATTTAAGAAATGAAAAAACAGAACTAAGCAGCAATTTAAAAAAATAATAGTAGTACAAATCTAAATTCAACAAATGATAAACCAAAACACAACAATAAAATAAATGTGATTATAACTATAATAGACTGCAAAATAGGTATTTGGATTGGGAAGGGTAAGGGGAGGAGAGGGATAAGGGAAAGTTGCCACGCAAGAAATATAAAAATATTAGATACAATTAATTTAATTGTCACGAATATGTGTTATTTGCACCTAGAATGTTATACAATGAAGTTCTGCAGCGACAGTAACTAGCAGTAAATACGTCAGAATGTGTGTCTTATTTGCAAATTTGTTGTTGTAGTAGTTATATGTCCTTTGCATAAATTCATTTTGATTGGAATTGGTGTTGCATCTATCAATATAGAAAAGGGTATTTTGTCTACTATATCAAATGGACGTGTGGAAATTTATTTTGTTTAGCAACTCCTCAGCTTTCAACTTTTGAGTTAATAATTTTGTAGAGGAGCATCTGATCAGCGACAAGCCTCCTGTTTCTTCCAGAATGCGATATTATCCATTCAGTCTGTAAATATCATTTTATTTTATTATTACGCGTAGTTTCTTCTTTTCAAATCGCATATCAAAAAGTTTTTTTTTTTAATTTTATTCGGCTGTAGGGCGCGTGCCGGCGCGTAATCGGCAAGGGACCGGTTAAAATGTGCAAAATATGCAAACAAAATATTGTCTCACGGTTTCATGAAAAGGGTCCAAACCTTGAATAATATGTTAATGGCTGGCATCATATAAATGCATTCCCTTACAAATTTGAAACAAATTCGGCTATTATTTTTAAAATCGGTACTTTCAATTAGTACCCTCAAATAGCACATACTTATAAATGTTTATAACGCCTCCAAAGAGAAGTGTTTGCTGGCGACATTTTAAGACAACCTCAAGGATAAATGCACCGTCGGCTTTAGCCCTAAGTGAAAATAGTCATAAAAATTTGCAATATTTGTTAATCCTATAATGTTAAGATGTAGTTTTAGTGGAGCGACCCTTTTCGGCCGACTTTTAGGTAATTGTTTTATTATTTTCTGTACGATAGATTTTAAAATCCTAGCTATGGGAACTGCTAAAATATAATGTTCTCACCATTTTTCACGTAACATGTTTTTTTGTAGGTTTACTTTAAATAGTAGCGAGGTTGATAATGTAGAGTCAGTTATTTAGTTGAACTCGAGCTGAGAGGTACATAGGTACCTGCAGTAGAGTGTTGTTGTTAAGTTGGAACGAGAAGGTACACGAGGTGTACCTTCAGTATTGTAGTTAAACTCGAGCTGAGAGGTACATAGGTACCTGCAGTGAGTTGTGTAATTGAAATGAAGCTGTGAGGTACATGTTGTACCTATAGTTTAGTTTTGTAAAGAACTGACAATAGAGATATTGAGGGAAATAAGGCCTTCGATATTTGTCAGAGCGGTGTGATCTTCGAGATCACCCAAGTAAAGGAAAATAGAACCTTTGTACATAATTATATTATTTGTATTAAATAAATTGTGTTAAAGAATAACAAGAAGTGTTTTCCTGCAAATTCCATCGAGTTTCTCGTACCACGATAGTAACAAACACCTCCTGTTGAGTAGTTTCGTGATTCGATAATGTTTCTCGATTTCGTCGTAAGAGTTGTACTTTGAATGATTTAAAATTGAGGAATTTGAGAAATCGCTCCTCTTTCTAACCTGTTAACATAAACAATATAGCGTGGGTTCCAAACCTGTGAACAGTATTCTAGGTGAGAACATGTGAATTGTAGAGAATCAGATAAATCTAAGGACGGGTTGTTTCAAAAAATTTGATGAGTTCATCAAATATTTGAAGTTGATTTTCAGGCTCTGTGTAAGTTCTTTTCGAGTTCTGTTTTTTTATCATCATAGGCCAGCTGCTTCACAAAACTGAAATCATCACAGAACTTGAATAGAACTTACACAGAACGTGAAAATTAACGTCAAATATTTGACGAATTCGTCAAATTTTTTGAAACAACCCATCCTTAGTGTCTTTGAAAAATTTGCATGTTCTCAGTACAAAACCGAGACTTTTTGTTGCTTTGGTAACAATGTTATCAAAGTGTCTTTCAAAGATAAGTTTAGAATTAGATATAGAAAACACCATGCTGGATTTTATTGTAAAGCGGAAATATTCTGACCCTCTAACACAGAGGTTCGCAAACTTTTTTTTCTCGTGGACCACTTTCAAAATTTTACTGGTTTCGGTGGACCCCCTGCTGCAACATTTCTAACATATTCCCAAAAATCGACACGCGTTGTACTGAATATAACGCTGTAGTTGCGGTCTGTCACAACGGGGGGAGGAGCGGGGGGGGTAATGTGATATGAGATGGGGGGCGGGATGGGATATGGGCACGGGATGGGTGTCAAAATGAAAATTTCTCACCGAAATACTATTGTACTATCTGCCTACATTGACAGGTAAAGCCAAGCCAACATTTTTGTTCTTTACTATCGAAACCAGCAGACTTATTCTCTATCTTTTGTGGGATTGTTATCGAGATAACAGACGTGATCTCCTGACAGATTTGTGTGATTTAATTGCTTTTCCTATGTACAATGTACATTAAATGAATAAATAATCATGCATTCTTGCAGGAATTCATGTTTAAAACGATCTAAACTGAAATATGTTACAGTTAATATGTAAAAATCACACAAATCTGATAGGAGATAACGTCCGTTATCTCGATAACGATCCTACAAAAGATAGAGAATAAGCCTGCAAATAAATTTTCGTGGACCCCCACTTACAACTTGTAGACCCCCATTTTTTTATGACGTCTACGTGGACTCCCCTCGAGTCTCCCGTGGACCCCTGGGGGACCACCTGGACCACTTTGGGAATCACTGCTCTAATATAATACACTTGAGCCCTGGTTAAATTACTCCAAATAACATCGGACAGCAAAATGACATCTAAATTTTTCATTCCAAACACGCTCAAGAATCGCTGGTTAAAATCCTTAAATGAGGGTTTCAGTGTAATTTGAAAATAAAAAGTAAATTACCTTCACAGTGGACAAGTCTATTGGATACTCAACGATGCGGGCGTACGTGGGGTACACGTTCAGGTCCACCGGCGCCACAAATGGTTCCGCTATCGCAAGCAACATAACCTGCAAACACACCAAAACAAAACATTATACCTGGTGTTCCGCAGAAATGTTACCGAGGAAACAGGATTTCAAAATTCAAAGCTGTTTCGGAAAACCAGGAAAATCAAAATTCTTGAATCTCAAAATTGAATCAAAAATCGATTTTTTTACATTATTTTGCAATGGCCACTTCCAATATGATGTAAAAGACTTATGATTCTATTTATTCCCAATTTTGGAGGCGGGTGTGGGTACCGCCGCCAGGGAACCATTTATTGGATAACCAACACCTCTACTATAGGTCACCCTAAATGGAAAGCTACAGCCGGTGACTTAGCAGGGTTTCATAAGGTGAGGTTTCCAGGACTGGATCGAAAGTGAGAGTCTGATTGAGGGAGGCCTATTGACCTCTCCAGTTGGACTCTCTCTATCCACCGCCTTGCACTGCTGTGGGAGGGCTTGATTCATACGTCCGTGACCCCTGGTCACATTGAACCCCAGATTCTTACCCACCGCTCATACGTTTGTCCTTCCCAGAATTTCTTTCCTTAAAAAAACCCTCCACACAGCATCCCTAAGATTACATAAGTGTTTGTATTAAGGTGTGTGCACCTTCTTATACACTTTATTAATGGTCTTGGTGTGTGGCACCTCTAGTGCTTGCCCATTGACATTAGAGGTGGGTAAGTTTTGCATTTTGCCGGAGGCCTCTGAGGAGTAATCCGTTTTAAAAGGACTCGAGTTCTAGGAGCGGGTCTCGGGTTCGAGTTCTTGGTTGCGGACTGAGTAGGTACTGGGCGCTGTTGCGGCGCACCGAGCCGGGACGCACGAGTTCGGACAAGAACTCGGAGGTGGCCCCGGATAGAACCCGCAGAAGAACTCGGACCCGACAGCGCGTAAGGACCCGTACGCCGACTCGGGACTGTCACCAGTCGCTCCCGTCGCGCCGGCCGGCTTGTCACTCCGAGTTCCGCGTTTGGGCCCGAGTCCGCGCTCCGGTGGGGGTTTGAGCTTCGCATAGTTCGCATGTGGGCGTCAAGCGCTGGGAAGAGGCATTCGTTCGAGTTCTCTGGGAGTGGTTGGTTTGAAAAAGGAGTGGGAGTGGGAACCACTTCCCGCAAAGGACTCGAGATCAAGAAGTCATTCCGGCTGAACCTACTCATCGCTAATTGACATTTGAGCATAGGTTATATTGCGAGCCCTGCAAGATTTTGGAATGCAACAGTTGTATCCTGCACAGATTCAAATCAGCAGATTTGAAAAGAAACCCAGTCTTTCTTTGTGGGGCAGCCGAGAGCTTTGGGGCGGT
Source organism: Glyphotaelius pellucidus (assembly GCA_936435175.1). Lineage (NCBI taxonomy): Eukaryota > Metazoa > Arthropoda > Insecta > Trichoptera > Limnephilidae > Glyphotaelius > Glyphotaelius pellucidus. The sequence continues at coordinate 12,783,844 of OW386563.1, forward strand.
CCTCTTGACAGCAACACGACGGATCCTTTTTGAATATCGCTAAGATCGTGATTATGGACCTTGGTCGTCATACTCGCCATCTTGAGAGCTGACCGGAAATCATCCTGGAGGGATGATTGGCATCTAGAATCATCCGCCTTTTCTGCTTCTGGAGGATCCTTTTGGTTGGGAGCTAACTCTCTGGAGTCCTGCCCTTCTCACAATGTGAGATTCGTTTCACAAAAGAAGATTTCATCATGCGTCATTTCAACTTACCACGGTATCAACATGAACTATTTAAACCTAAGCAAGCTCCTTGCCAGACAGCTTCAGGATGTCATTTTAGTTTAATATATTTTTGTATTTCATATACCTTCTGGTTGTGCAAATCAATTCGTTCGCAGGCGGGTGCGGTGCGATTCTAAAACAACAATTACTGAAAAACTACTCAAAGGAAAGGAAAGGATAGGTTGCCAAAACTTACCGAGTTCACTAGACATTTGCTGCTGGTTCTGTGGTCCTTTTAACAATTCTCCTTTTGTCTTTATAATAGTTCACTTATAGTAGTGAACACGGTTACTTCTGCAGCTGCGGCGGATGATCCAATAAGTTCCCAAATTGAACTTATGGCGTTACTTTCAATTAAGTAAGATGCACAAATTTTCACCGAACTCGAAACGGGTGCGTTTTCAACAAGTCGATAAAAAACAAGTGAATGCGGAAATCGAACGTTTTATTTCGTTTTGTTTTGGCGTGGGATGGGTAGGTACTTGGTGGTAGGAACTGGGCAAAGGAATAAGCAGTTTTCCAGTACTAAATCAAACAAAAAAAAAGAACATTGATTGGCGCAAACACCGTCTTTTCATTCAAAATCCATAACCTATGCCTTACATCTGCCATGCGAGTCACTCTTGTTCAATGTAATCTACTATGTATATTGTTGCCACCTCATCCCCGGTAACAATGCGGTGATTGATATTGTGGCCGGAATGGCTGTTGCCGTGCTTCCACTCCTGAGCGATGGATTCGCCACACTCCCAAGAGATAATAAGCAATATTAAGCAAGTGGGTTATGTCACCTGGTCCAGACCGCTGGCGATCATCTGGCAGGCGGCGGCACGGTCTCCCCCGGGCCACTCCTCGCGGCGGGGTCGGTACAACACGGCCTCCAGCTCCGCCGGCAGCACCGACACCCAGCCGCCCACTTCCGATGGCAATCCTGGAATTGTAAACAAACCACTTTGTTAAGATAAACAAATAAAAGGTAATGTTAGTCGCTTCATTTGGAGGGTTCCAACTTCACTTCACCTCATTCTGAGAGATGAGGTGTCAAAGTTTGCAAAGACCCGCACTCACTATCTACAGTGAAACCCTCTTAACCCCTCAAGTGCCAGACGAAAACGAAAAAACGTCAACTTTAACGTAATATTTTGCAGGTTAATTTTATGCTATCTTATGTAATTTTTACTGAAACACATTCCTTGAAGACTAAACTATACATAAGAACAATATTACTTGCGTTTATTCAATGAATTTATACTTTTTACTACGTTTCATATAACACGGAAAAAACGAAAAAATTTTGTGATGTTTTGACTTTTACGTAATATTTTGCAGGTTAATTTTATGCTATCTTATGTAATCTTTACTGAAACACATTCCTTGAATACTAAACTATACATAAGAACAATATTACTTGCGTTTATTCGATGAATTTATACGTTTTACTTACGATCATTTCGTCGCCCGCGACGCGAGACTTGACAGCCGCCATTTTGTCCAGCCGAGCGGCGCGCAGCCACGCAGGCCGTGTCATAAACAATTTCAAAGAAATTATATCGCTGCACTAGGTGGGTTCACGGTATCTTATACCTTATGAACAAGAATGCCCCAAGCGATTCTGACCTTCTTCTTCACACGTTTTCTTTATACATAAGGGTTAAAATCGCATAACAAAATTATTTTTTAGTGATTATTTTGGCTTGCGCCGATGGTACACCGGCGGACGAACGGCAATTTAGCGGTTTAGCGGCCCAAAATTGGCCCAATTTTTCCCACATATAAGGTTTTCCTGCTTAAAAAGTTTATTTTTTCCGGTCCCTTGGAAAACTTCTTAACCTCTTAAATGCCAGGGAAGAAACTCGAAAATTTCGCGATGTTTTGACTTTGACGTAATATTTTGCAGATTTATTTTATGCTATCGTATATAATATATACCGAAACACGTTCCCTGATCAATAAACTATGCTTACAAATAATATTACTTGCGATTATTTGACAAATTGATAGTTTTATCGATCTTTTCATGACATGCGACGCTCAAAGTTTGACAGCTCAAATCGCGGCAGAAATGTCATTTCGAAAGTCATAGATATGTGCAAAGATGATTATTTGAGAGGCTAGGTGTGTTCCTTATATCTGTTACATCAAGAACAAGAATGCCCCAAGCGATTCTGACCTTGTCCTTCATACATTTTCTTTATACATAAGGTTTAAAATCGCATCTCAAATAATTTATTTTTTTTTATGCCGCGTCCTGGGCGCGCAATCGGCAAACCAGAGGTTAAGGGGGTTTAACGGTATTTAGCAATTTTCAATTTTGAGGTTGTATCTTGCGTTATTAAGTTTTTCAATTGAACAAATTTTTAAGGAAAATATTTAAATAGGAAGTATACTTATCATTTTAGAATATACCCAAACTTGCAAATAGAACCACATGCAACCAGCTAGGGCATAATAATTCATTGCACAAGATTCTAATTACATTTTCCTAATGCAATTCCAAGCTAGGGCCACTTCTTATTTATCCCTTCAGGCCTCGACCGTATTATTTCTCAGAGGGTCAAAATATTTCCACTTTACGAAAAAAATCCAAATAAATAGATTATTTCTGAAGCGATTAAAAATAAAATGATGTGTGCTCACGGGTGTCGTCGATGGGCTCCAGGTCCCAGGGGCTCATGCGCTCATACTCCCCGTTGTCCCAGCGCACCCGCAGGCTCAGGAACTGCTCGCCGGCCCCCGCGCCCCCCTCCACCACGCAGCCCGTCCACCAGCCGTCGTCAATCATGCAGCGGAACCTACAACACATACAGATCATAATAGACAATCATCTCTAGGGTTCCACGACAGTTGATCTCCCGGCAGTTGGTTCCCCGGCATACTTGTATGGCGCACAGCCTGATAATTAATAAAAACAAATTTTACCGTCTGGCATCACCACGACCAACCGACAGGCTGAGTGCACAAAATTGCAAGCTCATTCTGTTGCTTACTCCCCGGCCTTCTGGGTGTTATTAACCCCTCCAATGCCAGGAAAAAACGAAAAAATGTCAACTTTAACGTAATATTTTGCAGGTTAATTTTATGCTATCTTATGTAATATTTACTGAAACACATTCCTTGAATACTAAACTATACATAAAAACAATATTACTTGCGTTTATTCAATGAATTTATACTTTTTACTACTTTTCAAATGCCACGGAAAAAACGAAAAAAAATTCGCGATGTTTTGACTTTTATGTAATATTTTTCAGGTTAATTTTATGCTATCTTATGTAATATTTACTGAAATACATTCCTTGAATACTAAATTATACATAAATATAACATTACTTGCATTTATTTGATGGATTTATACGTTTTACGATCATTTCATCAACCGCGACGCAAGACTTGACACCCGTGTCATCTGACAGTCGAGCGGCGGGAAAAAGTTCCAGGCCGTGTCATAAACAATTTCAAAGAAAATATATCGCTGCTCTAGGTGGGTTCACGGTATCTTATACCTTATGAACAAGAATGCCCCAAGCGATTCTGACCTTCTTCTTCATGCGTTTTCTTTATACATAAGGGTTAAAATCGCATAACAAAATTATTTTTTTGTGATTATTTTGGCTTGTGCCGATGGTACGCCGGCGGACGAACGGCAAGGGGCAGGTTAATGAATAAAAGTGGTCTAAAACAAATTTATGTGTTTTTATTGTAAAATATGTTTTATACTTTGTTATTCGGCGGTATCCATACCAACTTATTAAAGTCGATTTTAGGATTGAAATTGGTAAACAATGCATAAAAATTTAAAATTTTATAATTATTATGGGCATGTCGTGATAGCGAACCGTAAAGTGCGTGCCGTTGTCAAGCAGCAGCTTTAGGCAGACCAGACACGGCGGCCGGATCATGTACCTGATTAGTTTGTCGTATGGTGCAGGTTAGTTTGTTTGTTTACCTGTCTCCGGGGGCCCACTGGCGCTCCTCGGCCGTGAGGTAGGTCTGGCGCAGCACCAGGAAGTCCAGGACGTCGGGCATGTCGTGATAGCGAACCGTAAAGTGCGTGCCGTTGTCCAGCAGCAGCTTCAGGCAGACCAGACGCGGCGGCCGGATCATGTACTTGATGCCCACTATCTTCACGCTCTCGCACTCCTGAAATGTTATACATCCCGTCAGGTTCAGAGACAGAAGTTGGCACATGAGAGCATGAGCATACATAAGTAGAAGAGGATATGATTGAGGTAGAATGAGATGTTGAGTGGACAAGAATTACATAGTTGAAGAAGATAATGAGAATGGTATAATTGAAGTAGAATAACAAAAATGAACAAGAATTGAATATTGAAGAAGAATTACGAGAATGGTATAATTAAAGTGGAACGACAAAAGTGGACTAGAATTACATAATTGAAGAATGCTATAGTTGAAGTAGATTGACAAGAGTGGCATAATTGAAGTAGAATACCAAAAGTGGACAAGAATTGAAAAGAATATTGAAAATAAATGGAAAGAATAATGAAGAAGAATTATGAGAATGACAAAAGTGGACAAGAATTGCATATTGAAGAAGAATTACGATAATGGTATAATTAAAGTGGAATGACAAAAGTGGACTAGAATTGCATATTGAAGAAGAAGTAAGAGAATGGTATAATTAACCCCTCCAATGCCAGGAAAAAACGAAAAAATTTCAACTTTAACGTAATATTTTGAAGGTTAATTTTATGCTATCTTATGTAATATTTAATGAAACACATTCCTTGAATACTAAACTATACATAAAAACAATATTACTGCGTTTATTCAATGAATTTTTACTTTTTACTACTTTTCAAATGCTACGGGAAAAAACGAAAAAATTTTGCGATGTTTTGACTTTTACGTAATATTTTGCAGGTTAATTTTATGCTATCTTATGTAATATTTACTGAAACACATTCCTTGAATACTAAACTATACATAAATATAACATTACTTGCGTTTATTTGATGAATTAATACCATAGACATAATATTCATAGACCTGCCCTAAAGTGATATAAGCGTATTATTTCCCCCTCCCCATACCGACTTTGGAACCGGATTTTGGAACCGTCTCGGCTCGCGTATGGGTTCGCGTGAATCTAGAAAAGGTGACGTCATCATTCTTGTGCGGCCTAGCGTCGAGCTCTCATCATTAGATTTTACGAAATATCACGTGAAAAATGGTGGCATGTGCCATGAAAACGTGTAAAAATAAAAGTGAAAAGGAGAATAAACCCAATTATCATATTACTTTCCATAGTTAAGCATTATTTTGCTTTATTTTAAGCTTATTCAGATCACATGATATGGTCAGTTTTAGGAACGTAACTTTGACATCGAGAAACATGGCGACAAAGCCGTTTGCAATAGAATCAGGGATGTGCCTTCGACTTTTGCGCTTTGATAAAATACATAATCGTATCATTTGGAACGTCTGTTTTTTCGTCTGTTATTTCTTGCTGGATCTCCGTCGTATTAATAAAGGATAATAAACCAATCATTTTTAAATTTATTCCACTTTAAGGGCGTTATTACTCAACGAGTTTTGAATATTATACAACTCAAACAACAACAGTTAATATAGGATAAATGGTTGGTTTTCAGTTGTGTAAAATTTAAAACACGGTATTAGTAAGGGGTTAAACGTGGAATAAAGTATGGTTTTATTTATTAGGCGTTTTTGTATATTTTGCTTTCTTAATTACGTATGTACTCCTTCGCGGTATGTTTGGAAGTAAAATGTAGATACAGTGAGCATGTCTGCATTTGAAAAATGTAGGTGTCATTTTGCTGTCCGATGATATTTTTTTTATCAATTAAAACTAAAAATAAAATATTTTTCTATCGCACGTCACCACCGATCATATTATCTTTGGATCATATTGTCGCAACAGACCATGTGTTAGGTACGCGCGTTGTTTCGTATGTACTGTACTGCTGGAACGAGAAGGAGTGCATATCACGTAATGCGCTAGGTTATACCGAGTGGCGATGTGTGATAGAAAAACATGTTTTTTGTTTTTAATTGAAAAAGTGTCAAAAAAAAGTTGTTTACATTTTTATAATCTAATTTACTTCTTTTCTCTTCTCTATTTTCTACTCTTTATTAGAATTTCTACTTTTTATTATATTTTTTTCCAATTTTAGCATGAATTACACAAAATCCATATGTTTACACTAGACTTTATATTTCATACAAAGTAACTATACTAATTGGTCACCGTGAAACAGGCAGCCACCTAGTATGTTGATTTAATATATCTACTTTATGTAAATGTCACAATTTTTGTAACATGTGTTGAATAAATAAATAAAAATAAAATAAAATATAACTCGTATATTTTTTTTAATAATATTATGCGTAGTCTGAGAATACTGTTACTGTGTCGGTGTATATAATACTATTTTACTAAGTTTCTGCTGACATATGCTTAAATGTACCTAAACAAAAAAAAAGTGAATACAAATATTATACCCAAAATAAATAAAAAGCACCTTCGTCGTCAAAATACTCCAAAATAATATCCCACTCCTGGCTATGTACGATCCGACTTGCAGAACCCCTATAAGTCGGGAGGTAGAGGGGGGGGGGGGGGATTTGTTGCGTACACACGATGCGTCGATGTGATGTGAAAATGTGAGAAGTACCTAGCTATGTAGATCTGGTCACTAAATACACCTAAAGCCATTTCAAGCAGTTGGGGAGATACTGAGAGTATCTACAAAAACTAGGAGCAAATAATAATGTAACTGCTACGTATTATTATAATAAATCACATGTGAAATAATTCACGTAAATTAATTTGAATTAAAAGAGATATTATATTATTTTATTATTGATAGGAACAGAGCGGTTGTAACAACCCTAAAATCAGAATGTAAGCGTCTGGCAGAAGTGTGCTAGTCGCTGTTTACTGGGGTAAGTAAATTATGAAACATTTGTAAAAGTGTCTTAACTAAATACGGCAATAAAATATTCGACTCTGAAAACACGTGAACTTTACTTTGCCGTATTTGGACTTCTCAAATTTGTTCATAACGTGGCGAGTAATTCGCGCTCACATATAAAAAGGTCTATTCATTCAAAAGCAGATTTTACTTTTAAGAACTAAATGGTGATATTATAATGCGAGGTGCCTTTATACTGTCAGATTGATTTATTGACGAATCACATTCCGTCACAGTCATCTTCCCGCCCTCGCGTCCCGCTAGAGTTGGATTTTCCCCTCTCCTGTATGTTCTTGTCTAGTCTTTTCATATGTCTATGATTAATACGTTTTATGATCATTTCATCGACCGCGACGCGAGACTTGACAGCCGACTCATCTGACAGCCGAGCGGCGGGAAAAAGTTCCAGGCTGTGTCATAAACAATTTCAAAGAAAATATATCGCTGCTCTAGGTGGGTTCACGGTATCTTATACCTTATGAACAACAATGCCCCAAGCGATTCTGACCTTCTTCTTCATACGTTTTCTTTATATATAAGGGTTAAAATCGCATAACAAAATTATTTTTTAGTGATTATTTTGGCCTGCGTCGATGGTACGCCGGCGTAAAGTGGAATGACAAAAGTGGACAAAAATTGCATATTGAAGAAGAATTACGAGAATGGTATAACTTAAGTGGAATGACAAAAGTGGACTAGAATTGCATATTGAAGAAGAAGTAGGAGAATGGTATAAAAAGTGGAATGACAAAAGTGGGCAAGAACGGTATGTCGCACAAGAATGGGTCATTTCTACGACTGGTTCTTGAGTTCAACTCGACTACAGAACGATTGTTTCTTCCCTCCTGCAACATGTTTCACTCCTTACTCTCCTAAAAAATATCCCCTGCACAGCATCCCCGAAGATGACATATGACAAATTATTTTCCTCGGGGCCTCCTGCAGGGAATTGATGTAAAACAAAAATAATAATAACAATTTAAATAGAATGACAAAAAGGGACGGGAATGATATCACTGAAGTAAAAATATGAATATTCAGAAAAGTCAAAAACTGAATTAAAAGTCAATTCAAATAATTAATACTTAATTATGCAACATTCTCAGTAGAAGATTTCGGCTTTGCAGCCCACGGGTGAAAAGGACCCTCTTCCTAGCCTTTTGCACCACCCTGTACACATGCGAGCTCTGGCAAACTTCAAAAAAATAACTATGGAAAGGCTTTGGGTGTAATATAACAATGCATACATATATTAATGCTCAGTTTTCTCTCCAATTTGGGGGGGGTCTGCAGGCGAAAAACGACCTTGCCGCCCCTTAGGTTTTACCCACCTCAAGGTTCGCTTTCGCTCGAGCTACAAATTCAGTGAAGGCGCCCGACACGCGAAAACGACCTCTCCGCTCCTCGAATTTCGCACACCTCTAGGTTCACTCTCGCTCGAAAATCCGAGTTTGGGAATTATTCAACCCGAAAACGCCCCTTTTTCACGCCAAAATGGACCTACGCGCGTTGAATTTCAGAATACTCGAAGGGTCTCTCTGGCAGGCCAAATTTGACACTAGCAGATGTTTTTTTCAAGTTCAATCGGGATCGGGAAACATATTTATTTTCATATATATATTTGCCAAAACTTTACCAGAGACATCTAGCGGTGCGGAATATAAGTACGGATCGTTCACACAAGACAAAATCAAATGTCTATCGAACACGGCTGTAGTTCTATTTCAATCCGTTCGAATCGGCAGGATCGTCTGTATCGAAAGAAATTTGCTCAATTCACGAAAAAAGATCTCCGTATCGAGTGTTGCTAGACGCTCGGTTTTGGAATGCCTATTTTAGGAAAGTAGTTTTTTAATTTAAGTACGGGTTCCCAATGTCGCTGACTAAAATTGTTATCTGCCAATAAATAGTGTGGATACGTTAAAATAAAATAATTATTTCGTATAAATTTAATTAGATACCTAAATTAACTGCTTTAAATATACCTACAATAGCTAGAAAAAATATTATTAAAATTGTGACTTCTTTTATCTCATTTCTTTGATGTGAATTTGTTTTTTCTTTTGTTATTTTTTTCATCATTTATACTTTCATATTATTTTTTGGAATATAATATATATATTAAGCTTGACAACAGCAAAAAAATACATGAAAACTTATTTATTTTTAGGGTGTTTTGATTGTTATTTTTTCAAAAACATATTTTTTCCTACTTTTCACAGGCATATTATTAAATGTCGTTCTTAATAAAGCATCAAAGTTAATTTATAAGTGCTTTCTTACATTCTCAATAAAAAGATTACGAAAAACATTCATTTATTTATTCAACATTACTTTTTTTTTACCCCAGAAACATGTTTTTATGAGACATGGTATCACTTACATGTCTCATAAAAAAACTCAAATGTCAAATTTTTGCCAACAAACCGGACCTCTCAGCGGTTTCGGTTGTTGTTTTACGACAAACGGCATTACGGCCGAAAAATCGATCCTGGCTGAAATGTTTTTGAAAAATATTATAGTCTAGATGTCTCCTCAACTTATTCGACCGTCATTACATACGCATCGCATGTGAAATATTTCAGGGCAAGCTAAACAAAATCAGATTTTTCCACGAAAAACACGTGCTTAGAAATTCCTCGAGAAGTGTGAATGTTGCTGGCCAGGTTATTGTAAATGTTTTTCATTCCTGGGTAGGTACTTATTTGACGACGACGTATTTCATTGAAAAAATTTGAAAAGAAATGCGTAGGTACTTTCACGAATAGGTAGCTTCACAATAAATTAGGTTTTAATGCAATACTAAGGTAAAGTTGTTTCAATAAAGTTGAATAATTCAACAATATTTTAAAGTTAATTTTCACGTTCTGTGTAAGTTCTATTCGAGTTCTGTTGTTTTATCGTTATAGGCCAGTCGCATCATAAAACTGAAATAATTACAGAACTTTAATAGAATTTGAACAGAACTTTCACAGAAGGCTAAAATTAACTCGATTAGTACATATTTTCTACACAAAATTGTAGAAAATATGTACAGGGAGACATCTAGCGGTGAAGAATGTAAGTACTGATTATTTACATAAGAAAAATTCACTCGATTTTATTCTATTTTTATTTTATGGCGAGGGGGACGAAAATTTGACATTTCGGTACATTGCGCGGTCGAAGATATCGTCAAAAATACGCATTCTGGCGGAGATGTTTTTGAATTAATCTTAAGTAGAGAGTTAAAACAAGCAGTTAAAACCGTGACATGGTTCGCTTTCCATTCAAAATGTTACACAAGAGTGCATTTCACAATGACATGTTTTGACACTTTACGTAAAAAGCATTTTCCTCTAAAATATCTTTTGGCTTTCTAGCCAGTATAAAACCTAATTTTCTTACAAATAAATTCAGGTTGGGTAAATTTTCTCCAATATTGCAACATCGAAAATGAAAATTTTTCCATAACCCTCTTAAAGTTACGAAGTCCCCCCATAACACGTTTTTGTATGAAGATTTTTTTTTAAAGATGGCGGATTTCAATTTTTACGGCTTGGTACAGTTAAAATTCAAGCGGGATTAGTCCAAGTTTGTGAGTTGGTCTTGCATGTGTAAAAAATATAAATACAGAATATTGTAAAACTGCAAATTATGAACTAGGTAGGTACCCGATAAACGGATTTAACTGATAAATTGGGCTTGATAAATATAGCTTAACATTAGGATTCGTATTATTTATAAAAATAAATACTTATGCGAACTTTTTTTCATTGAAGTGATTATTTGACAAAAAATTCTGAATATACATTTAAATGGCGCCGTTTTTTTTTTTACTGTAAGGAAACTTAGTACCTACTCGCGCACTCTGAAATAATATTTTTTCTGTAATTTTTTTACTGGAATAAAAATAAGTTTAAGTTCCTAAAAAAATTCTGAATAACACATTTTTATAGTGCCGTTTTTTGAAAAAATACTACAAGGGCCCCAAGTACCTACCCGTGCACTCATGTGTAGGTACCTACCCTGATTTATTTTTTATATGAACGATTTTGCATTAAAATTATTATTTGAGAAATAATTTTGAAAAATACATTTTAATGGCGCCGTTTTTGTGAAAAATGACAAAAAGGGTGACGAACAATATTGAAAATCTACCAGGAGCACATAATACGCAGGAGTAAAATATTACAGACAATACATTTATTTACTAGACCAGGGAGGCAATTCTTTCATTGACAAAAATGATGAATTTAAATAAAAAGAAACATCCAAAGACGGGAGTTTTGAAGTGATACTTCTATAGCACTGCTGTGATTTGGATTTCGGATGAAACGGAAATGACGATTACTCCACCTGCAACAATGGTCCAATTTTTTTTTTGCCAAATGGTGTAGGTACCTTTTGAATACTGTAGGGGTTCATAAATTTAAAATTAAATTTCAATGTGAATATCGCACAAGAGTCCCAACTACTGCCGTCTGGAGTCAGTGAGACTACGGCATCCCCAGTTGTGCTTAGTTTAAATTTCTAAAATATTCTGAATAACACATTTTTATAGCGCCGATTTTTTTAAATTAGTGCAAGGGCAAAATTTTTTTTTTTATATCCAAAATCCAAATTTTTTTTTCCAAAATTAAAAAATTTCCAAAATTAAAATTTAAAATTCTAAAATTTCCAAAATCCAAAAAAAAATATTTTCAAAATTGAGAAATTTCCAAAATCCAAATTTTTTTTTTTTAAATTCAAAAATTTCCAAAATCCAGATTTTTTTTTTCCAAAATTAAAAAATTTCCAAAATCCAATTTTTTTTTTCCAAAATTAAAAAATTTCCAAAATCCAAAACTTATTTTTTTTTAAATTACACCTTACAGTACCCGAGATGGGTATCAAATTACGCGTCTCGATCTACACAATCCGAAGGGCTGAGTGAAAAAAATAAGCGATAAACTCCTAGGACCATTTTTCGAGATAAAGCTCTAATGGTTTTTTCTAATTTAAATTAAATGAAATACTGAACGCCCTGAGTCGGGCGGCTGGATTGACTCAGTACTGTATTGAGCGGTGAGCTCCTGGGACGTTTTAAAAGTGTCGGCGACCAAAGTGGCACAGTGGTGGGGGACGTTGCAACAGTAAATTATACGTTTCGGATAACAAATTACACGTATCGACCTGCAAACCCAAATGGCGCAGTGAAAATTTGAGCAGGAAGATACTTGGCCTCCTTTGGCGAGAAAAGGCCCGTACTGAACGCCTTGAACCGGGCGACCGAAGCAGCCCGAGAGCGGATGTACGAAATTGGGCTGTCAACTGCCTGTGCCCTTCGTAGGCGCACGCTCCTTGCTTTATCCACATTCAAACATCTTTTTTTCTTCAACTATTCTATTTAACACACACTATTCGCTTCATCCGCGTTCACACGTCATATCGCATAGTGTTTTAACCCCTTAGTTGCCTGCAAACGGGCAAAAGCTAGTTCCGTTTAATGTTTGGATTTCCCAGGTACTGCTGTACCTCTTCAATGTTTACAGAAGGGACAGTTCCGGGATTCAAAGCTCTACTAAGAACAAGGATTGCGGGACTGAGGGGAAGGACAAACAACTCCAGAAACATTCTCACCATAGAAACTCGTCTGACTCCAGGATCGAGCATAGAAGAATATTGGAGAAAGACACTGGCTTCCACAATCTCAGATCCGATGGGCCAACAAGAACCCAATTAAAGATTTTATTATATTTTTTTATGAATACTAAGGCCCTCCGTTCATGGAGATACAAACTATGTGATTGTGACACAACCACAAGTACCCTGCAGATATACTACATTTTAAAGCTTGTTTCCGTACACGGCGCTACCCGAATTATACTGAACTTGATCATTTTTCACGTGCAGCCGTGGAGTTAACACGATGTCAACCGATGTCAAATGACTTTTTTCTATGCCTTCTCCACTAAATCCTTTCTTGCGTATTCTGGTAATTTAAAGTTATATAAACACGCATTTTTTTCCACTTCCATGTTCAGACGCCATTTCAGTCAAATGTCAAACGAAAGTAGTAGACACGAATGCTGCAACGCGTAGCGCGCTACCATCAACCCGACATCCGTCGCGTAGCGCCGTGTACGAACACCAGCAAAATTGTATGGTGGGTACTAACAAGCGGTGCGCGTGTTACGCACATCAGGCTCAAATAGCTTGTAAGTAGCTCTATGTACGGAGGCGCTTATTTTCTATTGATGCTTCTCTTGTTTTATTTTTTTATGTATTTATAGCTCTCTGAATTTTATTTTATTATTATTTTTCATTCGTTCCTGTGTTTCTTTACTTTCGATTCAATTTTTAATTTTGATTCTGTTCCATATTTACTCTCATTCATAAATACCTATGTTTTGAATGTATGTACTTAACATGGGATGTGTGGGATTGCACTCACCCTGCCCACATCCTGGAATAAAGATCATTATTATTTAATTTGACTTACATTCAGGCTAAGTCTCTCCCAAGGTTTGTCCCTCACATGGACTTTGTAAACATCTTTGTCTGTGACCGCTTCCAAATACCTCGAGTGACCCTGAAATAATCAATAATTTTAAGTTTAACTTATTATCCTGACGCAGTTTTTGAAACATGTCAATATTGTTGACTTTAGTGGTGTACACAAAGTTATTTGTTTTCATTTATTAATCAATAATTCATTAACAATTGTGTACTTCAATTAATCAACATCCACATTCCCAAAAGATCTTGCCGACACTTACTACCCTTTTACTTAAACACCAGGACACTCTCTTACCAAAATTCCCCAATTCCGAGACTTCACAATCTCGGAAATAAATATTCTGATCTAGAAGATATATTTCACCTTAAGAATAACCAGTAAAAACATTGTTTATTCCTTTATCAATTCTTTTATAAATCTAGACACAAATAGTTGTGGATAATTTCTGCAATTTTTGTTTATATTAAATATTTTTTGTGTGACTTCTGATCATTTTTACCAATGCATTTTATTTTGTATTATATGCTATAGTTGTTACATTTTTTTCATTGTATTTTCTATATTGTTTTAGTTTTAACTCGTCAAATGCCACGGGAGGAAACTCGTAAATTTCGCGAAATTTTGACATTGACGTAATATTTTGTGGGTTTATTTTATACTATCGTATATAATATTTACCGAAACACATTCCTTGAACAATAAACTATGCCTAAAAACAACATTATTTGCGTTTATTTGACAAATTGATAGGTTTTATCGATCTTTTCGTGACCCACGACGCTCACAGTTTGACAGCTCGAATCCCGGCAAAAATGAAGGCCGAAGTCATAGACAAATTATTTTTAATTATTTAGAATGACTGGGCGTACTGCAGGCACCGGCAACGTCAAGTACGAGAATAGCGCAAGCGATTCTGACCTTGTCTTTCATACATTTTCTTTATACATAAGGATTAAAATCGCATTTCAAAACTTTTTCTTTTTAAATTTTATTCGGTGCGCGCCAGCGCGGACTCGACACAGGATTGATTAAATGGTGTGGTATCCATCATTTACAGATTTTACGGTATCCTAATTGTTCAACAAAGAAGCCGACATATTCCTGGGTTATTCCAAAATGGTTTGTGGTACGCTTTTGAATGATTCGCCGGTCATTTTGAATCAAATCGTGGACGAGTTTGGATTGTTTATCGCCTGTATCAATGATCGGACGTCCGCTGCGTGTTTCATCAATTTTTATTGCTTTTCCAGGCTCACAATCATGTTGGCGCTAATAAAAAAAACTGTCATAAGAAGCGAAGCTAGCAGTCCACAATGGAGTCCTGCTACCTATTTTTTGATGTTCATAATGTAATATTGGATTCCTCGTAAAGATGAATCTAAATAGTATCTAAATAGGATTTCACGTAAAGCTTCATCTTAACTTCTGAGTCCCATTACAAAGTAGGTTATGATTTTGGACAAAATTTGTATAGTTGGGGTGTGGCGAGTACTGTAGACATAAATTCATTCAAATGTACATAATATTTTTGAAGATATTTCGATTTAAAACCAATTCCATTTTTTTCAACGGGTTCCTGGTTTTCGCTCGCCTAAAGTGTGTTAAGAAAGGTAAGGATGAGGACGGTCTCAGTAAAGTATGCGAACGCACCTGTTTAAAATAGACGCATTCGTCGCCCATCTGCGGGTGGTACGGCGCCTTCCTGGGTTGCACGGCGCACAGCCAGTCCGAGGGGCGGTAGGCCTCGGGGATCTCGGCCGGCGGGGCTCCATTGCCCATGCCGCTGCTCCCGCCTTCGCCCGCTTCCTGCGCACGCCCCGCCGGGGATGCGGGGGTGGGGGAGGGGGGGGCACGAGGAGCCGACTTGCGCGTGGGCGGGTGTGGACTGTATCTGAAAAGAGTTCTTCCATGTAAACTTATATATTTTTTTTATACAGGGTGTTAACTCGTCCTGTGCCACTGGAGGAAACTTGTAAATTTTGCGATGTTTTGACTTTGACGTAATATTTTGTGGGTTTATTTTAATGCTATCTTATGTAATATTTACCGAAACACATTCCTTGAACAATAAACTATGCCTAAAAACAGCATTACTTGCGTTTATTTGACAAATTCATATGTTTACGATCTTTTTTACGAGAATAATGCAACCAAACTGACAGCTGAAATGCTCCGAAAAAAACTCGGCCAGAGATCCATAAAGAATTCCATAGAAATTATTCTCGTTCCATAGGTGTGTTCAAAGCATTCTATACCTTAAGAACAAGAATGCCCCAAGCGATTCTGACCTTATCCTACATACGTTTTCTTTATAATGAAGGTAAAATTTTTTTTTTAGAGTTTAATTTGGCGCGCTCCGGCGCGTACTCGACAAGCAACGAGTATGAGACGCAACTAATACAAGATAAAAATGAATGTTTCTTTGTTTGACCCTTATGCGTTCCTAAACCATTCACCCGATTGCGATGAAACTTTGGGGATTTGATCTTTTTGATTTGATCTGATCCAAATTTCCTTTCGACCCTTTCTCTACTCACCCTTTTCTTTCGCAGAATTTCCTCCCCAAAAAAACCCTCCGCACAGCATCCCCAAAGATGACAGAGGCCCTGACGGAAATCGTTTTCCTCAGGGCCTCCTGTGTGAAGCAATTGTAAAAAATTGTTTTGTCTGTAAAGTCGGTTTACAGACAATAATTTTACGTGATAACGTCATATAGTAACGATGGAGTGGAAGAGAGATAGATGTGTCACAAGCCGAATGCTTGTTCCGCGCTCTAGCTTGCACGCTCAGACACAGGCTGAACGTGACAATGAGTCATGATTTTTCGTGAGTGCAGCCGGCGTTCATCGATTTATAAGTAGTTATCACGTCAAAAAAAAATTTCACACACGAGGCCGGTTAAACATATAATGACCTGTACATTATATAATGCTGCACATTATATGTTTAACCACCCGGTTGCCGGCGCACGAGCCAAAATGTTCAAAAAATTTTAATTTTGGAATGCGATTTTAACCCTTATGTACAAAGAAAACGTATGAAGAACAAGGTCAGAATCGCTTGGGGCATTTTTGTTCTTAAGGTATAAAATACCGTGAACACACCTATGGAAGCGGAATAATTTCTATGGAATTCTTTATGGTCTCCGAACAGATGTTCCGCGCCATTTGAGCTGTCAGATCTGGTGGCGTCGCAATCTCGTGAAAAAGATTGTAAAACATATAAATTCATCAAATAAACGCAAGTAATGTTGTTTTTAGGCATAGTTTATTGTTCAAAGAATGTGTTTCAGTAAATATAATACCCATTAGCACAAAATATTACGTCAAAGTCAAAACATCGCGAAATATACATGTTTCCTCCTGTGGCATTTGACGAGTTAAGAACATTATATGTGTGAGGGAGATGTATGAATATGATTGTATGTTTTCGGCTGTTGTTTTTTAGTGTGTAAGAATGACCTACAGCATTACATGTTTAAGAACAAAAATAAAACCATCAGCACATTGACATTTGACATTTTAGAAATTTTGGAATTCACTCACACTTCAATATTATCCTTGTAACTATATTCCATACTTTCAAAATTATTGTCACGGCTAGTAGTACTGTAGGGGTCTACGGAGACCTTAAAGTGCAATGTGTACGAGATTATATAAAATGATTATTTTTTTCCTTTGTAGGAAACTGATGTACGTACGTTAACGCTTTAAAGAACGTACGTTTTACACTTTACACGGTACCGTAATCGTAGATCGTCACTATAATAATAAAAGCGCTCTATGTTTGAACTTACTTCTGTTTGGCGATGGGCTTTCTCTTGGAGCGCTTGGGTGGTCTCAGTGGCACGTTGGGCTGATCGGCCACCCAGTCGGAATAGTCCGAAGAACTAGATCTGGAAAAGAGAGATTTCATTTGAATGAGCATTTTATATACATATAATAGCGTACGGAGAGTGGTGAACCCATCGCTCAGGGAGTGGAAACATAAACCTGCAATAGCCATCACAAACCAAGATGCGAGTTACTGTGCTCAGGCTGAATATCCTGGGGAACAGTGTCACGGATGGTGCCTCCGAGAAACAAGGGCGCATCTCGGAGTATTTAGACCTTACTCCAGCATTCGGGGCTCTGCTGGAGTGGACCTTTTATTTCCCTGGTCACTCGTGGGACAAAAAATTGGACCATTCGAAAACTAGGGGCATTTTGGGAACCTAGGAGTGCCGAGGCCGCCTCTGTGGACTTCCTTCCAGGGGCCCGTAAGTGGAACCAAAAGGAGAAGCCGTGGAGAGCAGTGGCGGCTCGTGACTTTAGTGTGCTAGAGTACTGATATTAAAAAAATGGCTACATTGATGTTGTTGTAGCCGAAAAAAGTTTTTTTTTTTTTTGAAAATCAGTTTTATGTATGAAAAATTTCAGGAAGTTTCAGTTTGGCCATGTACCACACGGATTTTCTGAAAAAGCTCCATACAAAAAACAGATTTTTGAAAACAAAAATAAAAAAATTTCGTCTACGACATCCATAACGCCATTGTTTTAACTCGAGTACAATTCTCTTGTCTGGAATCCTCATTATAATATGCGTGTACAAGCTGTTGAAAGAATACAAAACAAATTCTTACGTTTTCTAAATTTTAAAATGTTAAAATTTAGAAAATTAATTTTAATTTTTAATTTTTTGTTAAATTTTCCAGCAATTATGTTAAACTACAACACTATTTTAAACGATATGAATATGCTAAAATTGTCAGACAGAAGAATTTTCACTGACTAAGTATTTTTATATAAAATTCTAAATGATTTAGTTGATAGTCCGGTATTACTTGAATTGACAAGCTTCCGAATTCCACTTCGTAATACTAGAAGTCAGGATTTATTTCAGTGCAGAAATTCTGGGACTAACTACCATATGTATTCCTCTTTGCCCAGAATACTAATGGAGGGAAACAATTATACCAAGTCAGTGGACATCTTCAGTTTATCTTTGAATAAATATAAAATATTGTTATTGAGACAGTTCAGTTATGTACAATAAATATGTATTTATGCTTTATATGTAAAAGCCCCGAAAAAGGGTGTTAAATAAATAAATAAACAAACAAACAAACAAACAAATAAATAAATAAATAAACAAATAAATAAATAAATAAATTAGCACCCTAGCACATCCAAAAGTCACGAGCCGCCACTGGAGAGGAGAGCTGAGACCACCTCCATGAACCCTTCCCTTGTGGAGCCTTCAGGGAACCAAGGGAAAGGGCACTCTTCCGACGCAGGGCCTTTGGGGAATCAAGGAGGAGTGAGGTGGAGAGATGAAGTCCTCTTCCCTCCTGGGGCCCTCGAGGAGCCAAGGTGGAGTGGACTATTCCCTTGTGGGGCCTTTAGAGAACCAAGGAGGAGTGAAGAGGAGAGATGAAGTCCTCTTCCCTCCTGGGGCCCTCGAGGAGCCATGGTGGAGTAGACTATTCCCTTGTCGGGCCTTTAGGGAACCAAGGGGAAGTGAACTCTCCATCATGGAGCCTTTGGGGAACTAAGGAGTGGGGAGGAGAGATGAAGCCCTCTTCCCTCATGGGGCCTTCAGGGAACCAAGGAGGAGTGAAGAGGAGAAATGAGACCTGGGAAGACACATTGTGGAACCAGAAGATATACATAGCTTCATTTCCACTGACAATCCTGTTGAACTTTATAAAAGGGACTGGGTTACTGTCAAAGGAATGAGGTGAAATGGGAGATAGCACAATGGGCCTATGGCCTAAGTGAAAAAAAAAAATATATATATATTTCCTTTTTTTTTACATTGACCCCACCCTGGAGACACTGAAGAAAATAATGTTCCTCAGGGCCTGCGTTACTGGATGCTGAGGGAGGTCACAAGACATGAAAACAATTTCTGAGATTTCTCTACCTGAGGGAGTATGGCTACAAACCAGGATTGTTTCGCGGATGCGGATTATTAGAGGTTCACACCTGCGGACGCGGATACGGATGAAGATGTCTGAATTAATGTGAATATTCCGCATTTGCAGATGTGAATTTCCGCATCACCCCTGCTACAACCCATGGCTCTATCGTACCGACTTTCTTAGATAAAGGCCATCAAGTAGATTGTGCGTTTAATGACTTTTCAAAGGCCTTCGATACGGTTAATCACAATGTCTCACTCAATAAACTGGCTGAAATAGGATTCTCCGTGAGACTTTTTGCTAGCCATCTTGTAGACAGGAAACAGTTTGTGTCTCATGGACCATTCCAGCCTATTCTATTTTTTGTACAATCAGGAGTACCCCAAGGTTCTAATTTAGGCCCACTCCTTTTTTTATATATTTATTAATGTTATTTCAGAAGTAATTCTGCACTCCAGGTTTCTTCCTTTAGCTGATGATCTAAAACTATTCTTAGAAATAACTAACTCTAGAAGACTGCAATCGACTCCAGTCAGGTATTGATAGAATTATTGACTGGAGTAAAAGGAATCGGATTGAGTTCAATATATCTAAATTTATTTTGTCATTCACTAGGGCTACCTTACCTGGTATTATCGGTAAACGATGGACGCCAGTCTAAAACCTCCGAAGTCTCCACCATGAAAGATCTTGGAATCATGTTTAATAGTAGGCTGACATTTTATACTCATATCCGGGTGGCTTGCAGCACTTCATTGAGAATGCTGGGCTTTGTTCTTTGCACTGCAAGAAATTTTAGAGAAACCCAGGTTCTCAAAATTCTTTTCAACTCCTCAGTAAGAAGTACACTTAAAAGTTGGTCGGTAATTTGTGATTACACCAAGTGAAATATTCCCTTATATAGGAGAAGGTTCAGAAGAAATTTCTGAGATTTCTGTACATGAGAGAGTTTGGCTATTACCTGTAACTCTATCTTACCGACTTTCTTTTGGGTATGCTCGGAATAAACCATCTACGGGTCAGAAGGGACGTACCTACACATTGCTAAACATTTCTTTTTTTGTTTGAAAACTTGGCTATCATGGAGAGCATTCATTTCTATGTTTCCGATTGTTAAATCCGTCACTGACAGCATAGACTGTTAAATCTCCCAATCTGCAGGACTAACTTGCCAACGGTCATGCCAGTGGGGAGAGCTATCTTGTTGTTAAATAGAATCACTTCGGATGTTGATATGTCAACATTGACGAAGCAGAATTTAGACGGCAGGCTTTATTGCTGCTAGTATACAATCTGCTTAACCCCTTGATGGTGGCAGTGTTTTGGATTTTGCACGGCTGATAAGCGATCAGTGGTTGCTTTTCAGTTTTGTGGGGTTAGGTGCGCAATCATCAGTAAGGCACTTATATTTTTATCTTATACATAAAAATCAATTTTTGTTTGTTTGTTAGCAAGTTATGCGCTGCCATAACATTCATCCGATTGCGATGAAACTTTGGTGATTTGTTGTGCACACGCGAGCGAAGGTTGTAGGCTATGGTAAGCTCTGGCCTTATGAAATTTGTAAATGAAAATGAGCGTATTTAATATATTTTAGCGGCAGGAAGGGAAGACGGAAGGGGAAGGTTAAATACAGAGGTAGGGTTAGCGAGGGAGGGGGAAGGCTTGGAAGGTGGAGGGGGAACGCAGGGGGAAGGCGATGTGGGAGGGGAACGGGGACGCATGGGAAAGGAAATGCATGGATAATCAATTTATTTCTTTGCATTGAATGCTGTGTACCAGCTAGTGTATTATAAACGTTAGTCATCTCACTTCTTTGTCGCTTCGCAGGTGCTGTACGCGTCATTTCCGTTTCATCCGAATTCCGAATCGCTAACGGGGCTAAGGAAGTTCCACTTCAAATTTCCAGCTAGTCTTTTAATAAAAACAAATTGAAATATTATTTTTGAAATTTTTTTTTACATTAGCTCCACACAGCCCAGAGGAAAAAATATCCCTCAGGGCCTATGTCATCTTTGGGGATGCTGTGGTGAAAGGGTCTTTCTAGGGAAAGGAAGGAGAGGGACATTAGAGAAGAAAAATGTATGAGGGGTGGGTAGGAAGCTGGGGGTCAGTGTGTCCAGGGTGATGGACGTGTGAATCCATCCCTCCCACTGCAGTGTAAGGCGATGGGTCGAGAGAGTCCGTCTGGAGAGGTCTAGGTTAGATCTTCCTCAACCAGTCTCTCCTTATCCGGTCCGCCACGCAGTAGGTGGGCAGACGCATCCGCCGCCAAGACCTAGACAAACCTCAACCCGTAAACCCTACTAAGTCACCAAACGAAGCGAACCACTTGGGGTGGCAGGGGTGTTGGTTATCCAATAAATGGGGCGGGAGTTCGCCTCCCAAATTACAAATTTTTCTAAAAATCCAAGCAAATAATTCTCATTGCATTTACAAGTGCCATCTTACACAAAATGTGAATGTCGAAATTCTCACACACGGTGAGCTGCTGGCTTTTTCTAGCAGGCTTCATTGAAATACCTGTAAAGCAGGCTAAGCACGTCTAACTTGCGTCTGTTAAAAACGAGTTGCTAATCAGATGAACAGTCCTCCTGTGTATAGAATCAAGCAGCTAAATAAAGTAATTGGGAGCTTCAGCCCAGAGGTGGCTGCCAAATTCAACTGTCGGACAGATTGTTCGAAGCGAAAACTTGCTCCATTCTTTTCATTGGAATAAGGAATAATACAAAAGGAAGAGTGCTTACCCGCCGGAATGGTCGTTTTCAAAATGATTTTCACTGGACGAAGAGTTGGAAGCACTGTACTCCGTCACAGACATCCTCACCGAAGAGTCCGAGTCCGAGTGGTGCGACGAAGCATCCTCCGGGGGCTCCTGGGGCACACAGAAACGACATACAATCAATCACGGATATATTGTTACATAAAAGTATTTGTAACAAGGTGTGTGCACCCTTTAACTAACCATATAAGAAGTAAAATGTACATCTTTATAAAATTTAAATCATCCTGTGCCGCAGCCGCACCGGCGCACGCGGAACAGAATTTAAAAAAAAAATTTTTAGAATGCGATTTTAATCCTTATTTATAAAGAAAATGTATGAAGAACAAGGTCAGAATCGCTTGGGGCATTCTTGTTGTTGACATAACAGATATTCTAAACACACCTAGCCACTCGGAATAAATTTTATTAAATTTATCGATGACTTCTAGGCTTCATTTTTCCCGCGATTCGAGCTGTCAAACTGTGAGCATCGTAGGTCACGAAAAGATGAATAAACCTATCAATTTGTCAAATAAACGCAAATAATTTTGTTTTCATGCATAGTTTATTGTTCAAGGAATATGTTTTGGTAAATATAATATACGATAGCATAAAATAAACCCACAAAATATTACGTCAAAGTCAAAAATTTGTGAAATTTACGGGTTTCATTGCATTGTTTGTTAAGGTGGGAGAATCTATCAAACGGGCTGCCCGTTTCTGTAGAGTCGAGGGTATTTTTCAAGTATTTTGGAGCTCCAGACCTGAGGTGGCTGCCAAATTCAACCGTGGGGCGCACTTGCGATTTGTACAGGGTTAGCAGTTGTGTAATATTAAAGTATCTGCGGGCCCTGTACAGTACGCTCAGTTTTTGAGAGGCTAACTTTACTTTGGCTTCGATGGAGCCCCCGTGCCTGAGCTGGTCACTTATAGTTACATCAAGCATATCAATGGAGGTCTTTCTTGTCTTTTACCTTTTGTCATGGAACATAAGAAACTCTTTTGGCTTCACTGCAGTTAACATGTATATTTTTATGTCTATTGTATGTATATAAGCTGTTTGTTTCTTACAAATAAAATAAAATCATGAATATGATTCATGACCCATGTTCACTCCTTCCTCTCCTCAACAGCACCCTCCACACAGCATCTCCAAAGATGACATAGGCCCTGAGGGAAATTATTTCCCTCAGGGCCTCCTGTGTGGAGTTAATATAAAAAAAAAAAAAAAAAAAAAGTGAATTAACGAGATGCAGTGAGAGCTCGTTCGGACATCATCGACTACGTTCTCACGCGTCTTGTTTGAAAATGAAAAAGAAAGAAGTTACTTGTCACGCGAGATCCCTCGCTGGAACTAGTATAATAAGAGCAAGTATACTCACGCTGTAGACCCGTGTGCTGGGGGCGGGTCGGCGCACGGGGGCCCGGGGCCCGCCGCGCCGGCCGCGTGCACCCTCCGCCGGCCCCGAGGACCCTGCGGCGGCCGTGCAGATCATGACGGGGCGACGGCGCATCTCTCGGCGGTACCACGCCATCTCCAGTGCAGTCATCTCTTCACTGTACAAAATAACATCAGATATGAGTGGTCAGTGAAAATAAGCAAAAAGATTTTTTTTTAATTGGTGCCAAGCGCTATTTGATAAATAATAACTAATCACAATCAGCGTATACTAGCGTTGACCAGTAAAAATGATAAGGTTGGGTTTTTTCATTTACTGAGAATGCTAATTGTAAAAGTTGTAAATTTCGCAAAGTTTTGACTTTGACGTAATATTTTGTGGGTTTATTTTATGCTATCGTATGTAATATTTACCGAAACACATTTCTTGAACAATAAACTATGCCTAAAAACAACATTACTTGCATTTATTTACGAATTCATACGTTTTACGATCTTTGTTACGAGCATGATGCAACCGAACTGACAGCTGAAATGCTCCGAAAAAAACTCGGCCAGAGATCCATAAAGAATTCATAGAAATTATTCCGGTTCCATAGATGTGTTCAAAGCATTCTATACCTTAAGAACAAGAATGCCCCAAGCGATTCTGACCTTATCCTTCATACGTTTTCTTCATAATTAAGGTTTAAAATCGCATTTCAAAAAATATTTTTTAGAGTTTAATTTGAAGCGCGCCGGCGCCTACTCGGCAAGCAACCGGTTTAATAAAGAAACTACTCGACTTTTGACTAAATTAATTGCAGATATGGTATATACTCTCAGTGACATGTAAGTAATGGTTGATGAAGTGTAATTACAAATATTTATTCAAACGACATGATGTAAATAAAATAAAGCTTCTATAAATTGTTTCTCACCTCTGCTACGAATAATGCTGTCAAACTATCTGAGCAGTTGTTATTGGCTTTACGGTTTTGTGCGACTAAGTCAATGCAAAGAGTTATTGGAGACTTTGCAAATACCCACAAAAGTACAATGTGCAAAATAATTTTTAATGTGGCAAAGGCCATAGCATCACTCAAAAAAAATTTTATGCCTAGAAGTGAAGCTGAAATGTTGGAAAATAATGTGAAATTTCACAAATTGGCAATAACATCTCCCCAATCACAAAATTTACACAAGACGATGCAATCCAATGCAATCATTGACATTGCGCATAGAATTCACCGAAGGTTTGACATTTATTGTGCGTGTTGCCACATGAAAAAAATATATAACAGTTCCCAATACCAAAGTTTGGGAATTAGACTGTTTATCATGCTGTCATCCCTTTTTGCCTTTACTTTAGCAGTTGGCGTAGTGAAAAAACTCATGTTGCCGTAAATGTCAAATGTACTGCTAAAGTAACAGTAAACCGCACAGCTAAAAGTAAAAGTAATGTAAAAACCCACCCTGAATGTAGATTAAAAACAAAATGGTACTAATCTTGTCTAGTGAGGTGCGTAAAACAAATCTACGTACATAAATGAAAATTAAAATAAACGCCTGAAACTGAACTGCATTGAGTTGATGTGTGTCGAATTAAATGTATCAATATCGGATGTAATGGTGTCGAATGTGACAATGTAGAATTTGACAATGTCAAATGCGACAATGTTAGATGTGATAAAGTGAAATGTGACAGTGTCAAATGTGACGAAGTCTTGTGTGACAGTCAAATGTAACAATGTTGAATGTGACTATGTCAAATGTGACAATCTCGCATGCAACAGGATTGGATGTGACAATGTCAAATGTGACAATTAATAGTGACAACGTTCGATGTGGCAATGCCGTATGTGATGACGATGCTGAATGTGAAAATGATAAGAGTTACAATAGCGAATAATGTTGAATGCGACAATGTGGAATGCGACAATGTGGAATGTAACAACACGGAATGTGATAATGTGGAATATGACAATGTGGTATGTGCCAATGTGGAATGTGACAATGTGTAATTTGACACTATAGAATGTGATAATGTTGAATGTGTCAATATTAAATGTGACAAAGTGTAATTTGACAGTGTGGAATGTGACCATGTGGAATGTGACAATATAGAATTTGACACTGTAGAATGTGACAATGTGTACTTAGACAGTGTGGAATGCGACAATGTGGAATGTGACAATGTAGAATTTGACACTGTGGAATTTAACAATGTGTAATTTGACAGTGTGGAATGTGACAATGTGGAATGTGACAATGTGGAATGTGACAATGTAGAATTTGACACTGTGGAATGTGACAATGTGGAATGTGACAATGTAGAATTTGACACTGTGGAATTTAACAATGTGTAATTTGACAGTGTGGAATGTGACAATGTGGAATGTGACAATGTGGAATGTGACAATGTAGAATTTGACACTGTGGAATGTGACAATGTGGAATGTGACAATGTAGAATTTGACACTGTGGAATGTGACAATGTGTAATTAGACAGTGTGGAATGTGTCAATGTGGAATGTGATAATGTGAAATATGACAATGTTGAATGTGACTACAGTAAAACTCGCTTAAGAAGTTCCCACTTAAGAAGTTTTCACGCTTAAGAAGTTTCGATTTTCGGTCCCTTGAAAATTCCATACAAAAAACTGCAAAAAACGCGATTTTTTCCCACAAGAAGTTTTAGAGCTTAAACTGCTTCCCGCTTAAGAGGTTTTAGAAATCCGGCGGTAAAATCAACACAAATGAAATATTGTGCTGCAAAATATCTAAACTGAACTTTTTAAGTCCAAGTCATAAATTGAAAGACGTTGGCTTCACAGATTACGCGCGATCCTAGTACCTGGGACCATAAACAGACCCTTTGTCGGCTGCCGGGCCGTAAGCCGTAACCCCTAATCCCCTAACCAGGTACAATAGCAATTCGACATGTGGAACAAATATGCAATGCGGAATTATGTAACGAATATGCAAGCGTCTTTAAGGTTGAGTTTAATATAACCTTTATGTATTTTTCGATCTTAATGACAACGTGGTCTAGATCTACGTTTGCCGCCTCCTTCAATAATCTTCCTTTTGATACTGAATATAGAGATGTTTCATAATATTATTGCATAAAATTTTTATTCCATCGAATTTGTAAAACACAAAAAAACTTTTGATTAAATCTATCGGATCACGGTTAATACGGAATATTTCACCTTCAAATAAATATATTTAGCTTTATTATTACATAAAAACATGATGAAATATGCCGGGGGAGATGGTAAAAGATGCATTATAATTACGTTTTTTTCAATCAAACTTCAACATTTGCCGTGCATCATGTTTCAAGAGCCGGCCGCGGCGGTAATCAGCCACGAAATTTCGATTTACGCGAAATAAATCGTATTTTTAAGAATTTATTGAGTGGGTATTCCAATTTAGAGGGCCGGCCGCGACGGGATTCGGCCGCGACTTTCGATTTACGCAAAATGTATCGCAATTTTATGAATTTTCTTTGAATATCTAAATTTGAAGGGCCGGCCGCGGCAGTAATAAGCCGCAAAATTTGATTTTCGCGGAAATTTGCGGTATTTTTACGAATTTATTTCGAGTAGGTATTTGCATTTAGAGGGCCAGTCGCGACGGGATTCGGCAGCAAACTTTCGATTTACGCAAAATGTACCGCAATTTTATGAATTTTCTTCGAATATCTAAATTTGGCCGCGACAGTAATAAGCCGCAAAAATTTGATTTTCGCGGAAATTTGGGGTATTTTTACGAATTTATTTTGAGTAGGTATTTGCATTTAGAGGGCCGGCCGCGAAGGGATTCGGCCGCGACTTTCGATTTACGCGAAATATATCGTAATTTTATGAATTTTCTTCGAATATCTAAATTTGAAGAGCCGTCTGCATTGGAAATCAGCAACAAAATTTCGATTAACGCGGTAATACATCACATTTTTATGAGTTTAACGGGATGGGCGCGACGGTCGCGGCCGTGAAATAGGCCGCGAAAATTTCGAATCTTTATGAATTTACTTCGAATATATGGGCGACCGCGGCGGTAAACGGCTGCGAAAATTCGATTTACATGGGAATAAGTCGTATTATTACGAATTTATTCCGAAGTACCTACCGGTGTTTGAATTTGCAACCGAGGAACCCAATTTTCGGCGATTTTTTTACGAATTTATTTTTCGTGAAATTTCGAATTATGTGGGAATTCGTTAATTCTAAATTTTATTTTTGATGTCCCGTGGATTTCAAATTAACAGGGTTCTACTGTATATGTATTTTTTTTTTTTTACCGCTTGGAGCATATAAGCTTGTTTTCACGACAATTTAATATAGGTAGTCATAGGAATGACGTATGCCCCGAACTCGAGTTATTAAATGGCTAAAATTAAATCCCACTTAAGAAGTTTTTTTCCCCGGTCCCTTGGAAAACTTCTTAAGAGAGTTTTACTGTATATCAAAAAGTGCCTACGTATAGAGACGGCGGTGCAGGCTCTCGGCGGGCGACAGCGGCTGCACCATTGCGCGACGGCTGCGAACCAGCTGTTCACCTCGCTGCCACTCGCCGGCGCTGTGCCGCACACCCTCCGTCCGCAGCGCCATCCTCAGAGGACCCTGGAACAAACAACAAATTTTCTGGTATCACAATTTCAAAGACAGAGAATTCTGGAAACCCAACATCATGTTGGGGAAAACTCGACAATTTTAACTGTTGTGAATTTAAGATGGGGGAACCCGTGAGACTGACGATTTGAGAATTTAGTTTTGTTTGGGTGTGTGGGGGCTCCAGACCAGAGGTGGCCGCTTTATAAAAATGGGACTCACGTCGTATCCCGGCAGCTCGAACTGGCCGCGGTAGTTGTACTGCCGTGCCAGGGCCTCGATCATGTAGTCTATGTGCGAACGAGGCTCCTCTCCATCCTGCATCAGCATTTCTCCTGCAACAATAATTATTATTAGTATGTTTTTCAATATGGGAACCGTTTATTGAATAACCATCACCCCTGCCGTAGGTCACCCTAAGTGGTTCGTTACGTTTGATGATGTAGCAGGGGTGCCCGGGTTCACAGGGTGAGGTTTGCCTAGGTCTCGGCGGCGAAAGTGCTTGTATACCTTCTGCGTGGTGGACGGGATCGAGAGAGACTGGTCGAGGGCCACCTAACCTAGAACTCTCCAGCCAGACTCTCTCGACCCATCGCCTTGCAACGCAGTGAAAGGAATAGATTCATATGTCTGTCACTGTTGGATACATTACCTCCAGATTCCTACCAACCCCTCTAGTTCCTCCCCGGAACTTCCTCTCCTTCAAATCCCTTCACTACCCTCTACACAGCATCCCCAAAGATGACATAGGCTCGAATTTTATTTCTTCAGGGCCCCCTGTGTGGAGCTAACTTTAAAAAAATATATAAAAATTATATAAATAGCCATCTTTCACGTTGGTAGAACCTAACCTATAAAAAATAATAAAATGTATTTAGACTGTTTCTTTTAAATTTTTAATTAAATTCAAACTAATAAAAAAAAATTATATTGGATTTTTAGGTTCTTAGTTTGGGTTTCTTAATACGAAACATTGTTTTCGGCAATTACGCTTGTATTTTGTGTGGCAGTCGTAAGTAAAACTTAACCATGGATTTATATAATAAAATATGTTAAAAAAATAAATAGCATTTTTTCTACGATTTCCAAAATTATGCGATGCAAAAAGTAACTTAGACATCGCACAAAACTCTCGTTTAGGGGATGCGTTTTACCCCCTCCGGTGCGGGGGGGTTGACGGCTCAAAAATAGAGAAGCGCACACCTGCGGAATTGTCGGGCACCAGCTGGTCCATGGTAGCGTGCTCGCGGCCCGGCACCAGGCGCTGCAGGCGAGGCGAGTGCGGCGCGCCCTCCACGTCCACCAGGAAGGGGGGCGGCATGAGGTGGGGCGGCGCGCCGGTCTGCTCGTCGCACACCCCCCCCAGGGCGTCGCGCACCAGCGGCCGGTAGTCCGTGTGGAAGAACAGCTCCGTCGGCAGCTGAAACCACACAAATTACATACTAATTTTGCATCCTAAATTGAGGTTTGAAAATCCCCCACATCAAATCCTGAAGGATTGCAGGATACACGTTTGTAGGATTTTTATTAACCACTCAGAAGATGTAAATAAAGGGTTTTCCAGTAAGAGGTGTTATTTCGATATTCAAAGAAAAATGCCATTTTTTAATATAAATGATCGGATGTTTATTTCATTATAAAGAGCAAGGTAATTAGCGTAGGGAGTGTGGCGAACCCATCGCTCAGGGAGTGGAAACACAAACCTGCAATAGCCATCCCAAGCCAAGGTGTGAGCTACCGTGCTCAGGCTGAATGTCCTGGGGAACAGTGTCAAGAACGGTGCCTCCGAGAAACAAGGTCGCATCTCGGAGTATTTAGAC
The DNA here is from genome assembly GCA_936435175.1 of Glyphotaelius pellucidus. Classification (NCBI taxonomy): domain Eukaryota; kingdom Metazoa; phylum Arthropoda; class Insecta; order Trichoptera; family Limnephilidae; genus Glyphotaelius; species Glyphotaelius pellucidus. The sequence goes on from OW386563.1 coordinate 12,814,034, forward strand.
CTTACTCCAACATTCGGGGCTCTGCTGGAGTGGACCTTCTATTTCCCTGGTCACTCGTGGGACAAAAAAATTGGACCATTCGAAAACTAGGGGCCTTTTGGGAACCTAGGAGTGCTGAGGCCACCTCCGTGGACTTTCTTCCTGGGACCCTTAGGAGGAACCAAGAGGAGAAGCCGTGGAGAGGAGAGCTGAGGCCACCTCCATGAACCCTTCCCTTGTGGGGCCTTCACGGAACCAAGGAGAAGGGCACTCTTCCGGCACGGGGCCTTTGGGGAACCGAGGAGGAGTGAAGTGGAGAGATGATGTCCTCTTCCTATGTGGGGCCTTCAGGGAACCATGTAGGAGTGAAGAGGAGAAATGAGGCCATCTCCGTGAACTCTTTCTTACGGGGCCTTTAGGGAACCAAGGAGGAGTGAAGAGGAGAGATAAGTCCTCTTCCCTCCTGGGGCCCTCGGGGAGCCAAGGTGGAGTGGGGCTCTTCTCTTGTGGGGCCTTTAGGGAACCAAAGGGAGGTGGACTCTCCATCGTGGAGCCCTCGGGGAACTAAGGAGTGGAGAGGAGAGATGAAGCCCTCTTCTCTCGTGGGGCCTTCAGGGAACCGCGGAGGAGTGAAGAGGAGAAATGAGACCTGGGAAGGTCTGTTTAATAATAATAATTTTCTATAAATGACCGGATGTTTATTTCATTATAAAGAGGAAGGTATGCCGTTAATAGTGGAAAATAACATCAAGCAAATGACCACCACGACCACGCTTACAGGACCATATCCTTTTCATGAAATTTTCCATAAACAAATCGCAAAGTGGCTGCCCTATGTCCTCGATAGCCTCACAAATTCCATCTTTGAGGTCTTGAATCGACGCTGGGCTGTTGGCGTAGACCTTCTCTTTCACATGGCCCCAAAGGAAGAAGTCGCAAGGTGTTAAATCACAAGATCTCGGTGGCCAATTGTGATCACCTCTTCGAGAGATAACACGGTCCGGAAACTTTTCCCGTAAAAGATCAATGGTTTCGTTGCTTGTGTGGCACGTAGCGCCGTCTTGTTGAAAGTAAACGTTGTCCAGATCAATACCATCCAATTCCGGCCATAAAAAATCATTAATCATCTCTCGATAGCGCAATCCATTCACCGTAACTTCAAAATAACACCTCTTATTGGAAAACCCTATATTTTCACTTACATGTGTTGAGTACTATATAAAAAAAAATTATTCAAGTGTACATATTATTTTCGAAGATATGAGGGCTGTCTGAAGATCTCAAAAGTTCTGTGGTCGCGAGGAACGATTTTACATGCGATTCGGCAACACTGGCGTGTAGCCTTTTTTAAATTTTTTTATATGAATACCGCACAAGAGTCCCAACTGCTCCCGTCTGGAGCCAATGAGACTATGGCATCCCCAGTTGGGTTATATTGTGAGGCTGGAGGTAGTGGGGAGGGGAAGGAGACGGGGAAGAGGAAGGTGGGAAGTACCTGGCTATTCAGATTTGGTCACCAAACATGGCTAAAGCCATTTCAAGCAACGTTTCAATTCTAAATGGTGGTCTTACACCAGGGCGATACTACGAGTATCTTCCACTCTGGAACGTGCCGCAAATATACTATATATTTGATGGAGCTTCCAATCGCCGCACCCGCCAGGTGTGAATTATGCTTTGAAATTCATTTTTAAACTTTGCTTCAGCGCGACTGACGGTATTGTTCTTTGTCTTCGTTCGTGTTGTGTACCCAGGTCTCGTCCCCAATCACAACTGAGTCCAAGAATTCTTCGCCATCGATGTCGTAGCAATCAAGGAATTTGCGGGCTGCTTCAAACCATTGCGATTTGTTATCTTCGGTGAGCATTTTGGGAGCCACCTTGGGCAGACCTTGTGATCTCCCAAATGTTCTGTCAAAATCTTCTCAATAGTGGTCTTATTGACATCAGGGATCATGCCACAGAGCTCCCGAACTGACACCTGTCGATCTGCAATCATTGTTTCATCTGAAACCGATGACCGTCCGGCACTCTTTTAAATTCTCTGCACCATTTGCGCACGTCTTTCGCACTCCTACACTGTTTTCCGTACACTTCAGGCCACTGAAAGTAATGCCTACCGGGGTTTTGTAAAAAAAATAATTATAGAGCTTAGTTCACACCTGTCGGGTGAGGCTGCATCGTGAACAGCTGCCACGCCGAGACTAAGTGTCGCAGTGAGTGCAGTGTGGGGATTTGGCGTAGGGGAACCAAGCTACAAGCCAGTGTTGCCGGATCTCGCGTAAAATTGTTCCTCGCGACCTCAGCATCTTGGAGACATTATTTTACGGACAGCCCTCATATATCGATTTAAAACAAATTCCAACGGGATCATTGTTTTCGTCTGCCTGAATTGGCGCTATAAATGACAGGGTGGTGTGTAATTTGGCGTAATTTTATGTTCAAAGGACCTTTGTATGTGTAAGGTGATCCAATAATCCAGGGAAAAATCGAAATCGGAATTCACGCCCCTTTGTGGGAGGAGTTAAAAAATACTTGAGAAAAAGCTTTTGGAAAGGTTGGAAAAGGTATTTGAGAATTTTTTTTACAGGTTGATTTCGTGAAGGCCTGTAAAAAACATTTAACTCCTTTTTTACGCATTGTTTATAGTAATAAAACGCAAATTTAAAATTGATTTCACGGAACCGAGCGACGCGGAGCCTAACGTCTGTACCCCGCTCCGGCCGGGGATAGGATGGGTGTGCCAAGTCAGTAGTTCTTCGGTGGACGGCATAGAGGTCACTTTGGAAATCCAAATTTATCGACTGCCGGCCGTTTTGTGAAATTACCACGAGAAAATGCATATTTTATTTTGTAAATAAGGCCTAGACCGTATTTTGTCAGAGGTTTTATGTGGTAAAACCATGTATGATCGTGTGAGAAATGTGGAGATCCGCAAAGAATGCAAGGCTGATGTAAGCGTAATTAATAAGATTAAGAAAGGGACGCTCAGGAATGAATGAGGAAAGGAGTGTAAGGAGAATATATGAAGAAAATGTGAATGGTAGACGAAGTCGGGGACGCCCGAGGAAGACATGGCACGACCAAGTGGATCAGATACTTGAGTCGGGCGATGTCAAGAGTCAGAATAACAGAATAACTTGTATGAGACGATGTATGAATGTGAACGAGGCAAGGAGTTTGTGTCAAGACCGAGTTGTTTGGTGGTCGGTCCTCTCTACCTATCCCTGCGGGGAAACAGCGTGATGGTTAGTTGATTAGTTACTTAGTTATGTGTTAGGTGTGTGCGTGGGTGAGTGGAATGAGCCGTGTTGATGTGATGGAGTGATGTAATTACCGTCTGCAGCAGAGGATGCCCCCGGCCCAGGCCCAGCATGATGATGTGGCCGTGAGAGTCCGTGGCCGCCACCTTGGAGCCGTCCGGAGACCATTTGGCGTCAAACACGGCGCCGTGCCCTTGCCCGTCTATGTGGTTCTGGAAAGATCCCAAGGATATCTGCAAAATACAGATAAAATATTATAGTCTACTTTGAAATGGGTCAGATTACGGTATGAATATTATACAACATTGGCAACTCCCATATTAGGAAAATTGATTTAATTAAAGGTACGGGGGAATTATTTGTTTAAAAGGGACATCCATTTGGTATAAATTCATGATAATGTGAGAAAAGATTTTCTCTTCAATATGGACGAAAATTATTGAAAAATAGGCAAGAATGGGTGAAAGTGTAGAATAACGTTGAAAAGGGAAAAATATCTCAAATGATGCAAAGAAACAAGCACAGAAGAAAATTTCTTCAATTGTCACAAATTAATATGAACGGAGGAAAATGTCTTCAAATAACGCAAAGTAACAAGCACGGAAGAAAATTTCTTCAATTGTCACAAATTAATATGAATGGAGGAAAATGTCTACAAATGATGCAAAGTAACAAGCACGGAAGAAAATTTCTTCAATTGTCACAAATTAATATGAATGGAGGAAAATTTCTTCAATTGTCACAAATTGATATGAATGGAGGAAAATTTCTTCAATTGTCACAAATTGATATGAATGGAGGAAAATATCTTCAAATGACGCAAAGTAACAAGCATGGAAGAAAATGTCTTCAACAGACACAAATGATATGAATGGAGGAAAATGTCTTCAAATGATGCAAAGTAACAAGCATGGAAGAAAATGTCTTCAAATGATGCAAAGTAACAAGCATGGAAGAAAATGTCTTCAAATGACACAAAGTAACAAGCATGCAAGAAAATTTCTTCAATTGTCACAAATTGATATGAATGGAGGAAAATGTCTTCAAATGACGCAAAGTAACAAGCATGGAAGAAAATGTCTTCAACAGACACAAATGATATGAATGGAGGAAAATGTCTTCAAATGATGCAAAGTAACAAGCATGGAAGAAAATGTCTTCAAATGATGCAAAGTAACAAGCATGGAAGAAAATGTCTTCAAATGATGCAAAGTAACAAGCATGGAAGAAAATGTCTTCAACAGACTCAAATTCATATGAATGGGAAAATGTCTTCAATTATCACAAATTGATATGAAAGGAGAAAAATGTCTTCAAACAATGCAAAGTAACAAGGAAGAAAATGTCTTCAACTGAAACAAATTCATATGAAATTAGGGAAATGTTACAAATTAAACACATTGACAATAATGGGGGAAAATGGCTTCAAATGATACAAATTGACATGAATGGGGGAAAATGTCTTCAAATGACATAAATTGACATGAATGGGGAAAAGTGTGATCAATTGACAAAAATGAAATGAATCGGGTAAGTGACTTCAACTAATACCAAAGGACAGGAATGGAGAAAATGTCTTACATTGGGACAAAATGGTAAAATGTCATTCAATGACTTGAATGAAATAAAATATTGTCAATCGTTGGGTTCAGTTTCGAATGCTCAACCTCTGCACCCAAAGCTAACGATCTCTGTCGTCTATCGGAAATTGTCGTTCGTTTCTCTTAGTTTCTTCCAGACGTGATGAAATACGGAAAACTCACCCCCTTGAGTATGTCCCATATGAATATCTGTCCGTCGTGTCCGGCCGAAAGCAATACGGCCGGATGTTTGGGATGCGCCTCCAACACGTATATTTCATCGCTGTGCCCACGCAGAACACGTACCAGTTTACCGGAACTGCTGCACCACACCTGCAAATTTATTGTTGAATGTAAAATAAAAACGTCATTGAATACGGACAGAAATTATTGTAAACGGCAGCCACCTCCTGTCTGGAGCCAAAAAATACCTGAAAAAAGCCCTCGACTCTTGTGTAAAAATTTATCTTAACAAGTGCGTGGCAGGCCAGATCGGGAGAGCTTTTGCCTTCTCCAGCAGGGCTCTCTCGGAACATCATCATCACCGCAGTGGGAGGAAAGGAATCATTCATCCATCCGGATCAGGGTTGTTACGGATGAAGAATTTTGACTAGCGGATTACTAGAGTTACACATCTGCGGATGCTGATAAAGATGTCTGAATTAATGCGAATATTCCGCGGATACAAATATCCGTAACACCCCTGATCTGGTTACACGGACACACTGACCCCCAGATTCCTACCCACCTCTCATACCTTTTTTTCTTTCCCAGCACATCCTCTCGTTTCTTTCCTAAAAACACCCTCCACACAGGATCCTCAAAGATGAAATAGGCCCAAAGGGGAAATATTTTCTTCAGGGCCTCATGTGTAGAGCTATTGTAAAGAAAAAATCACTTTATAAAAAAAATGTTTGTATGCAATTCACACGCGGTAGAAGTGAAACCTTCAGAAAACTTAAGTGGACAAGAGTGGGGAGGCTTCGAAGCACCGCACAAAGAGGAGACCGATTATTCTATCTCATTCTCTCGCAGGCTAAATCCTGTATACGAATGCGTTTTGTCTCTTTTTAGTGTCGCAATTCTTCGTTTCATCGAGTTTCAAATCACAACGGTGCTAAAGAAGTTTTCACTTAAAAAAAAAAAAAGGGAATAATCCATTCTTACCTTGAGAGTATAGTCATTAACAGCGGTGATGACATAACTATCTGTGCAGTCCCATCCGACCATGGTCACCTTCATCTTCTTTTCATCGGATTCCACCTTTTCTCTGCAATCATTAAAAAAATCATCAGACCTTATACTTCATTCAGAGTAGCAGATACTCTCAAACCAACATTCAGAATCGAAACGTTGCTTGGAATGGCTTTGGCCGTGTATGGTGATCAGATCTGAATAGCCAGGTACTTTACAACCTTTCTGTTCCTGTCTCCTTCCTCTCCCCACCAAAAAAAAAATTTTTAAATCTCTATATTATAAAATGACATTTATAATATAGAGGTTTACTTCCTTAACCCATCAAATGCCAGGAAAAAACGAAAAAATTTCAACTTTAACGTAATATTTTGCAGGTTAATTTTATGCTATCTTATGTAATATTTACTGAAACACATTCCTTGAATACTAAACTATACATAAAAACAATATTACTTGCGTTTATTCAATGAATTTATACTTTTTGCTACTTTTCAAATGCCACGGGAAAAAACGAAAAAATTTCGCGATGTTTTGACTTTTACGTAATATTTTGCAGGTTAATTTTATGCTATCTTATGTAATATTTACTGAAACACATTCCTTGAATACTAAACTATACATAAATATAACATTACTTGCGTTTATTTGATGAATTTATACGTTTTACGATCATTTCATCGACCGCGACGCGAGACTTGACAGCCGTGTCATCTGACAGCCGAGCGGCGGGAAAAAGTTCCAGGCCGTGTCATAAACAATTTCAAAGAAAATATATCGCTGCTCTAGGTGGGTTCACGGTATCTTATACCTTATGAACAAGAATGCCCCAAGCGATTCTGACCTTCTTCTTCATACGTTTTCTTTATACATAAGGGTTAAAATCGCATAACAAAATTATTTTTTAGTGATAATTTTGGCCTGCGCCGATGGTACGCCGGCGGACGAGCGGTAACCTAGCGGTTAAATCACTTTCTTTTTATGGTTTCTTCTAACAAACTGACACTTTACAATAAAATCATAGAATAACAAAACAAGTGACAATTCTCAATCTAACTGACACAACAATACTTTTTCTTTATTTATTTTTACATATAACTGCTCAACTCAAATTTTGACTTTTTGGAGATGTCTGACTAATGTCGTCGAATTCAATGTTTCAAAGACCCAATCATGTCTGATTACGTCTAAAAGGGATCGAAATGAAAATCTAGTCTCCTACAACGGAAGCAATCTTCCGAACAGACCTTCCATTGATATGCTTGGTGTAACTATAAGTGACCAGCTCAGGTATGGGGGCTCCTTCGAAGCCAGAGTAAAGTTAGCTTCTCAAAAACTGGGCGTACTGTACAGGGCCCGCAGATACTTTAATAGTACACAACTGCTAACCCTATACAAATCGCAAGTGCGCCCCACGGTTGAATTTGGCAGCCACCTCTGGTCTGGAGCTCCAAAATACTTGAAAAATATCCTCGACTCTGTGCAGAAACGGGCGGTCCGTTTGATAGATTCTCCCATCTTAACGAACAGATTGCAAACTTTAGAGCACAGGCGTCGGGTGGGAATGCTATCCATGTTCTACCGGTATTTCAATGGAAGATGCTCTGAGGAACTAGCGTCATTGATCCCTTCGGCACCGGTGCATAGTCGGGAACCACGCCAATCCGCGCTCAACATTTGTACACGGTTGACATTAGTCAAATGAGAACGGGTCGTTTTTTCGACTCGTTCTTGAGTTCAACAGCTCGGCTATGGAATGATTTGCCGGCATCTGTGTTTCCTCCCTCCTACAACATGGGTCTCTTCAAGACCAGTGTTCATTCCTTCCTCTCCTCAAAAAGACCCTCCACACAGCATCCCAGATGACACAGGCCCTGAGGGGAATTATTTTCCTCAGGGCCTCCTGTGTGGAGTTAATGTAAAAAAAAAAAAAAATGGACTGGACGATCAATACATTGAATGAGTCAAATACTGTTGATGAAATGAACAACTTTTTTTAGATTAAGGACTTACCCAGGAAGAGTGTCAGACATGTTGAGCTTAAGGTGACGCCACTGCATGGCATGCAGCGTCCAAAGGATTGCCGTGCCGTCCTTGGAGCCCGACACAAAGCGCAGGCCGGAGTGCGCCCACTGCAGCGAGTCCACGGCCTCGCAGTGCGCCGCCGTCTCCAGGATTCTCTTGGGCCCGTTCTCGGCCATCATGTAGACGCGCACGTGGTGGTCGGCCGAGCCCGCCGCCAGGAAAGCGCCGCCCGGAGACCACGCGCCGCAGATCATCTGGCAAGCGCCCGGCCGCATGCGCTCCACGTACTGCACCGGCTTGGAGCTGCAGACACAAACACAATTAGGCAAAGAGCATCTCTGTCTGTACGGTGTAAAAACAGGGGAACCATGTCGCCAACAGGTTAGACGGCATTGAGGCGGGTTAAGGTAGGGGCTGTAGAATATGATACGATACGATTGTACCACTCCAGCCAGGAGCACTCCTGTCCCGGAAAGACTGGTACCGGGGGCACTGATTTGTTAGGACTGGAACACATGCTCTGAGGATGGGAAGGAGGTTGGAGTTTAATCGACCGGATACATGGCAACCTAATAAGCCAATATTGGAAAAAGGATGGTGTTTCGTGACGCCGTGGGTGCCGAGGCGTATGTTTCTTTTGTTTTGACTGTTTTGAAATTCTACCGTATAGAATTTTGTACAGTCTTAGTACCCACACGGGCGAGCGCTGTCAATAACCGCCAGTCGACTGAAGAGCGGACTCATCGTGACATCTCGCGCAGTGTCAATTTATCGTAATTCGCGCATGGAGCAAAACTACCGTCTTCTTATCGTTGCTCCATGTTAATCATCGATTCGTAACAATATCGGGTGCCTGTGGATTATATCAGTGAACCACGCAGTGTCTGTCTCCCAAAGGAACGAGCGATACCAGGAAGAAACATACCTTCAGTGAGTACTCTTACTTGTGTTGTACTGTGTTATTTGGTTGAATCAGACAGACTATCGTATTGTCATCCGCAGGCGCTGTATCGCCCAGAGTGGCCCTACCAAGGCATTCTGACCCCGTGCGGTCTAGCACGATTCAGATGGGCAGGAGTTAAGGTAGGGGCTAGGGACTTATTAATGCAGGTCTCGAAGAGCAGAAAAACAGATCCCAGTAGCTCGTTCCACATACGAGCCGACTTATACAAAAACAAATAGAAGAAACCACTTTCTCTGTTCGACGTTCTACGAAACCCTTTCTCATGAAACCCACATCAATTGTGAACTTCAACTGTTCCGTCGAGTTTCACACACATGCACCGGGGATCAATGCTGCTAGCTCCTTAGAGCGGGCTCTATTAAAATACCTGTAGAACAGACTCAGCATGCCTACATTGTATTAAAGATGGCAATCAATCTATTAAATCCTTGCTTGCCAAGTAAGCGCAGGTGCGTGCCAAATTAAACTCTAAAAAATATATTTTGAAATGCGATTTTAAACCTTAATTATAAAGAAAACGTATGAAGGATAAGGGGAGGCTTGAGGCATTCTTGATCTTAAGGTATAGAATGCTTTGAACACATCTATGGAACCGGAATAATTTCTATGGAATTCTTTCTGTCAGTTCATCAGTTGCATCATTCTCGTAAAAAAGATCGTAAAACATATGAATTTGTCAAATAAACGCAAGTAATGTTGTTTTTAGGCATAGTTTATTGTTCAAGGAATGTGTTTTGGTAAATATTAGATAAGATAGCATAAAATAAACCCACAAAATATTACGTCAAAGTCCAAACATCGCGAAATTTACGAGTTTCCTCCCGTCACGAGTTAATTTGCTACAAGGTTAGGTTGACAAGACAATACGGACTCACATGAAGCAGGGTTTGCCCCCGTTGCTGTGGCTGTACGTCCAGAAAGCCACGGAACCGTCGGTGGAGGTGGAGACCAGGCAGCTCAGGTCTCCGGAGCGGGCGGGGCAGAAGTGCACGGAGGTTATCATGCCGTTGTGGCCTGCCAACACATTCAGTTAAAAGTCAGAAAGGTTCAAATGGGTTACAAACATCCACCAAGTCTATTAAAACTAGTGAAACCTACAGCCGGGATTACCAACACCTCTACCATGGGTCGCCCCAACTGGTTCCCTATATTTGGTGACTTGGCAGGGGTGCCCGAGTTCATGATGTTTGTCCGGATCTTGGTGGCGGATGCGTCTGCCCACCTACTGCATGGTAGGCCGGATCGGAGAGACTGATTGAGGGATACCTTTTGACCTCTCCAGCAGAACTCTCTCCAGAATCGCCTTGCACCAGTGGGAGGAATAGATTCATACGTCTGTCGCTCCTGGACACACTGACTCCCAGATTCCTACCCACCCCCCATATATTTTCCCTCCCAGAACTTCCTTTTCGTCCTTTCTAAAAAGACCCTCTACACAGCATCCCCAAAAATGTCATAGGCCCTGAGGGGAATTTATTTTCCTGAGGGCCTACTGTGCAGAGCTAATGTAATTTTTTTTTTTAAATTAGCTCCACACAGGAGGCCCTGAGGAAAAAAAATCTTCAAGGCCTATCTATGTCATCTTTGGGGATGTGTATGGAAGGTCTTTTTAGGAAGGAAAGAAAGGAAGTTCTGGGAAGGAAAAGGGAATGTGGGGTGGGTAGGAATACGGGGGTCAGTGTGTCCAGGAGTGACGGACGTATGAATCCATCCCTCCCACTGCGGTGCAAGGCGATGTTCCGAGGGAGTACGGCTGGAGAAGTCAAAGGGATGCCCTCAACAATTCTCTCCCGATCCGGCCTGCCTGCAGCTGGTGGGCAAACGCATCCACCGCCAAGACCCGGACAAGCCTCACCTCATGAACCCGGGCACCCCTGCTAAGTCACCAAACATAGCGAACCGCTTGGGGTGACCTATGGCAGAGGTAACGGTTATCCAATAAATGGTTCTAGGGGCGGCGGAACACATAAAATGTTCAAAAAAAAAAAAAAACACTCAAGTGAACACTTAAATGTTAAAAAAAAGAACACTCAAGTGAACACTTAAATGTTTTAAAAAAGAACATTCAAGTGAACACTTAAATGTTTTAAAAAAGAACACTCAAGATCGATCATTCAGCGGTGAAAGGATTCAATGCTTCGGTAATTTTTACCAATGGTTCAAAAGCACAGTGGTAGAAGTCATTCTCATTATGTGCACAGTGCAAATAGGTACTTTCGGCAGTGTACTGGCCCAGCAGACATATCTCATGATTATGATGATAATGTATAATGAAACTACCTTGCAGCACGGCGACGGGCGCGGCGGTCTGCATGTCCCAGACGCGCACCAGACGGTCCAACGAGCCGGCCGCCAGCAGGTGATTGTCCGTGTCCACGGCCATGTCGGTGATCTCGGCCGACGCGCCGCGCAGCGTCCCCAGCAGCCGTCCGTCAATGGAGCTCCAAATCTTCACCAACAGGTCGTCGGCGCCCTGCAAGTAGTTAACGTTAGCCTTTCAACCTCTTGAACATCAGGGCAGAAACGCTAAAAATACCTCCGACTGTCGGCAGAGAATTCGCAAAAATGCACGAAAATTTTATTCATATATCGGAATAAAAACTACGATTTATTAACAATATCGACGGTCCCGAAAGACAATGTCAGATGTGCGATTTTGTAGTTTTGCAGTAGAGCTGTACTCCTGGACTGCCGATTGCGCGCCCAGGACGCGCCATAAAAAAAAAATATATATTTGAGATGCGATTTTAAACCTTATGTTGTTACCAACCATTATTACTGTTACTATGATTACTCACCTTTTGGAGGTTAGGTGCATCAGGCCGGATTGAGACTCTATCTCAGCGCCGTGGGGAAAGGCGATTTTACCTTGATAGATGGGGGTGTATTTTAAATCAAACATCGGTTTCACTTTGGAAATTAAAATATGACGTGTATTGTACCGAAAGCAAATAATAACAAATAACAGAGTGACTCACCCCGAGGACCGAATGCAATCTAACCTAACTAACGTTCCCTGCACTTCCTAGTCGATCCGCAACTCATCACAACGGGATGGCTAGGATTAGCCTGATGACCAGCCTGATCGTCATCCTTCAGTCTCCTCCGCGGCAAGGCAGGACCTCCTTCATGTAATGTGGATTTCCGGAGACGATCTGATCGTCATCCGAATTAGGGCCAATTGGAATTCCCTTCCAGCGAGGGTACGGGGCGCGCCAGGGAGCACGAGGGGACTTCCGAGGTATTACGGCTCGCGTTGATCTTCTTATCACCCAGCGGAGCGCATGTCCGGGGTATTTCGTGCAATAACGGAATCGATCTTACAGTCGACATTCGGCAGGTGCCCGCAAACGTGATCGGTTCGATGCAATTAAATAACCGATCGCCATGATATCTTGCGATGAATCATCCGGATCCGCGGTTGAACTATATCGGCACATTAAACTTAGTTGCACAATGATTTCTCGATATTCGAGTAGGATGGAACTTTAGTAACACCGGCACCCGTTTGTTTTTTCAAAACATTACGTCCCTTTTATATTTTCACAATAAAATGCTAATTGACTGTCCCAGCTATGATGTTGCCCAATCATCATCGAAGCGAGAGTGAGTCTTCTTCTTTTTCTTTTTCCGGAACCGGAAAACTAACGCCCCCTGTCCTCGGTGTTGCCCGTCCCCTCGTTGAAAAAAAACCATAGTCACCAATTAAACGGGTACTTAATAGTTCGTGCTGCTACGGATCAATGTTATAAAGCAGTGTTCATAAATGAAAAATTTAATGTTATAAAGTAGTGTTCATAAATGAAAAATTTAATGTTAGCAGTGTTCATATTTTAAAAATAAAAAAGATAATAATTTTAACACTGCTTCATAACAATACCCCCCGCGCCACACAAATGTTTGCCCTCAAACATGTATCTTCTAACTAATATATTCCTAAGCTATTCTGGTTATTCCTCAGGGTGTTCTAAAAAATAAATTATAAAATTTGCATAAATAAAATGTGAATCATCAAATGTGGTAGGCACACCATGTTATACATACGATTGATTATAGCAAAATCTAATAAAGAGAGAAAAAAAAATAGAAATAAAGAAGAATGAGTTCATTATGATTCCAATCGCACCCATGTTGTCTGGCAATATGGTGGGTTCACAATGCAGTCATTCAAATCAACACTTAAAATTAGAGAAACTTAATCTAAAGTACAAGGTGAACTAATGTTCCGTGAACGGGGTCTGCAAACACCCACAGCATTGAGAATACTGGGTGAAGAACAATTGACTTTATGTCTTGGACTGCCGTTAACGTTACATCTACAGCATAAACATAATTAATTATGTAAGTATAAACACTAATCAGTGGACAACACATCCTTAACTTAAAATAAACCTTTGTGTCCAGCACATTAATTATACACAACCATACGCATTAATGCATCATTGACCCATAATAGGGTTTTAGAAAGCCATTTAGGCAACACTTTAGGGAGGCAAGCCAACCCTCACTTTTCACTGAGTCTACTTCTCCATTGGAGATAAAAACACACTTCGAAGAAATTCTATCTACTCTACCTGACCTCGTTATTGGGTAAGTTTTTCGAAGAGAATTTATACAATAAGACAAAATAATCAACCTTGGAAAGCATTATTTCGTAATAGTAGAAAAAACTTTTAACCTTTACACGCACGCAGGTGTGTAAGGTGGCTTAATCTAGTGAAACTGTCAACAACCAATCTTATAGATGTGGTGCCATTAGTAATAGTATACATCCATTGTTGTAAATGGTGCAATCGGTAATAGTATACATCCATTGTTATAAATGGTGTAATCGGTAATAGTATACATCCATTGTTATAAATGGTGTAATCGGTAATAGTATTATCATACTAATTGATAGATAAAATTACTTTTACTTAATAAAACTAAAGTTATAGAAGGAAAAGCATAATATTTTTATGTCGATATTGTATAAGAAAATCATATTTGATTATCCTTAGATGTAAACAACCATCGCTTATGAATGGTGTCAAAAATTAACAACTATTGCCAATAAATGGTGGCAAATGTAAGTCAACAACCAATGCTAATGAATGGTGCCAAATGTAATGTGTACAAACCTCTGCTAGAGGATGCAATTGGTAAGGTAACATGTTTGTTAAAGACAAAATATTGAGGTTACCCATAATCCTATCAATATATAAAAGCAGATTGTTGTGCGCCGCTCAAGACGCTTATTCATAAATAACAAAATATTATCCCGAACAAGGGAAAAATGATAATGAGAAAGAGAGAGAAAAAAAAAAAAAAATTTTTTTTTTTAATAATAACTTGTATGGTAATAACCAATTTATAAAATTTTTGTATCAAAATGAATTGAGGCAATTAGTACGAGTAGTATCTTCACAGGCACTGTGTAAGATGTTTGAGTATACTTGTAACATAAAATTAACACTTAAGAATGAAAATTTGAAACTTGGAACATAAAGAAATGATGGGCTATCATTTCTGTATGTTCTGGTTATAGTTTCATCGGGCTTATAATATAACAAATATGAATAGGTCATAATAAAATATGCTTGGAATACAGGAGGATATATTTCTAATATCGTCATATATTCCAAGTTAACATAAACTTAAAAGTAAATAACACGAAAAGTACCATGTTTAAATTTTAACTATGCATATGTTTTCCATGTACAAGCATTTCACAGATTCAAATACAAGGGTGTATTCAGAATTAAAGTTTCAAATCAACTCGAGTGTTGTACTAGAGTCGAGAGGAAAAAAAAATATATATACATATATCTACCTATATGTATATCTATTATTAGAAAGCGTTGAAATGTAAGTTATTTAAAATTCGGCTTACTGACAACAAAAGAAAACTGGCCACAACAATTCGGTTGATCAGGCCGGATTGAAGTGTCCGAGCATTTTACCATTGATAATAAATGTAGTCCTTGTAAGGATGGCCAGACCTCACAAGGCACTGATGATAATAGGACTATACGGGAATGTTGTCCAATTTAACGATGTCCTTTACGTGAAAGTCACCGGTTTCCTTACCATTTAAGTCGGCAAGTGTATATATTAAATCTGATTTTTTCTTTACTATTACATTTTTAACAAAACGTGGAGCTAACTTCTGTGCGAAGTAATTTAATGCATTAGATTGGACGAAGTTCCTACGCCACACTACGTCTCCAACCTGGTAAGTAACGTGTTTTCTACGTAGATTATAGTGATTAGCTCCCTTTTGGTAAGCCTTAAGAAGTGCGTTTGATACTTGTTCGTAAACCGTGGACAATTCTTTTAACTTATGTGCATAAACCTTTTGATGAGTGGAATCATGCGTATTGGACTCATTATCCGCTATCGGGTTACGATGCAAATCTCCATCCAATATTTGTTCTCTACCGTGCATTAGAAAATAAGGTGTGAAACCTGTAGCACAGTTAACAGTATTGTTCATGGCTGATTGCACTTGAGGAAGAAATTTTGACCAAGTTCGGTGATCAGATTCTACCAAAATGGATAGTGCCGTACCTAATGTTTGGTTGTATCTTTCTACAACATTATTTTGGGGAGTGTATAAAGAATTATAAAAGGGGGGAGATATGTTATAGTTTTTTAAAAGTTCTTTAAATTCTTTAGATATGAATTGTGGTCCGTTGTCACAGACAATGGTACGTGGTACGCCATGTATGAGAAAAATGTTTTCTTCTAAGTTTTTAATAATGCTTTTCGCGGTGCCTTTGCGCAGCGGGAACAACCAAGTAAACTTAGAGAATACATCGACACATGACAATATAACCGTGAAACCCGCATAACTTCTAGGCAGAGGACCTACTAAATCCAGAGATAGCATTTGCATCGGTCTCGTGACCTTTTTCGGGTTCACCGACATACCGTTGGGCGCGGCTGTACTAATTTTGTGTGCTTTACAAATAGAACATTGATTAATAAACTGTTTTACCTCTTTGTACATGTTTGGCCAGTAGTATCGGAGTTGTAACTTTTTGTACGTCTTAAAGACACCAGGGTGACAAGATCGAGTTGACTCATGTGACTCAGATACTATCTTTGTTCTATGTTCCTGAGGAATTACTTTTTTCCAAGCTGTGTCGTCTTGTAAAGCTAACTTAGTCTTAGTATGACGATACAATTCGTTATCTTTTATCTGGAAGTTTAGAAACCTTTGTGGGAATTCCTGACAACCCTTCCAAATATTTGAGTACCATTTATCATTAGTTGAATTCGAATCTATACTCGAAATTTTAGCAAGATCCATTCGCGAAAGGACATCTGGTACGATGTGTTGAGTACCCTTGCGGTGGATAACATCAAAAGAAAATTGTGAGAGTCGAGAGCTCCAACGCGCGAGACGACCACTAGGGTTAGACAATGACCCTAACCATTTTAAACTAGAGTGATCCGTGACAACTGTGAAATGCGCACCTTCTATGTACGGTCTAAAATGTGTAACGGAATCTAACACTGCTAAAAGTTCTCGTTCTGTAATACCGTAATTTCTTTCGTGTGTGTTCAAACATCGCGAATAATAAGCAATCGGATGCTCTGTACCCTCCAATATTTGAATTAAAACTCCGCCTATTCCAACCGAACTCGCGTCGCAGTGTATTGAAAATGGTTTAGTGAAGTCAGGACAGCTAAGGACCGGGGCTGTCGTAAGTGCTTGTTTTAGATCATTAAATGCATTTTCAGCTTCTTGTGTCCAAATGAATTTACTTACACCATTTTTTGAACCAGTAAGTTTTGATAGAGGTGCGGCTATGCTAGAAAACCCTTTTATAAAACGTCTAAAATAACCGCAAAGTCCAAGGAAAGCACGGATTCCTTTTGCGTTTTTGGGGACTGGAAATTCTTTTATACATTCTATTTTAACCGGATCAGTGCGAAGACCTTTGGAATCTACCATATACCCTAGGTATTTGAGCTCGGCTTTACAGAACTCAGATTTTTTTAAGTTAATGGTGAGACCTGCGTCTCGTAGCCGTTCGTAAACTTTTGTTAACAGTTTAAAGTGTGACTCTAAATCTTCTGACACTAAGATTAAATCATCTAAATAACAAAAGGCATTTTCATCGAATTCAGGCCCAAAAAGAGCGTCCGCCAGTCTTTGGAGCTCACTGGGTGCGTTTTTTAGCCCGAACGGCATCCGAGTGAATTCGAAGAGTCCTCGACCTGGGACAACAAATGCTGTTTTCTCACACGAGTCTTTATCCAAAGCAATCTGCCAAAAAGCTTTACTAAGGTCTATTGAAGAGACAAATCTGGCACCACGAAGTTTGTCAAGAATACGAGAAATGTATGGGAGCGGGTACGAATCCCGAGTAGTGACATTATTAATTTTCCTAGAATCAAGACAAAATCTACCAGTGCCATCCTTTTTTGTAACTATTAGGACTGGACTAGACCATGGAGAGCGTGAAGGACGAATGACTCCTAATTTGAGCATTTCGTCTACTTCCTTATCTAATTGCTTCTGTCTTGCCGGAGAAAGAGGGTAGTACCTCTGTTTAATCGGAGGCCCTGTAGTATGAATTTTATGTTTGACTAAATGAGTTAAACCTAACCCTTTTTTTTCATATGAAATGGATTCAAATTTTTTTATTATTTTTAATAGATTTCTATTTTCTGAGGGAGACAAGGATGAGGCCGGTCGAATTGCCCTTACCTCATTAATTTGTCCTGTCTTTTGTGGGTTGGGCGCCATTGAAAACAGTTCCGGTGCGATTTGGAACTGTCTCCAAAAGTTTACTCCCAAAATATAATTTGGGGATAACGAAGGAATGACGTAGAAAATAATGTTTTTTGTTATTAAATTATACGTCACCGGCAACGTCATTGTTCCTAACACTTTTTGTTTCGTACCGTCGGCTGTTGAAACATTAAAGTCAATTTTTATTAAATTAATACCCATCTTTAAAAAATATTTGTATGTGTCTCCTCCTATACACGAAAGTGAAGCTCCACTATCAAGTAGTGCTCTGCAATGTTTATCTTTAATACAAATATTGGCGTACGGGCGATTATCTCCTTCGATCTCAGAATCCCGTGGTAGTGGGCCCACTACGTCAGAATCCGAGACCGAAAGAAACTCTCTAACCAGTCGGAGCCAACTCTGCCACTCACGCTTCCCCTGCGCAAGAGAAGGTGCATGTCTAGAGCGGCTCCGTCCTAGTTTTCCGATTCCTTATGTGTATTATGTTTATTTATAGAATTTATTTTGGAGGCGGAACTGTCGGAAGCTTTCTTCCTACAGTCTGATTTTGTGTGACCTATTTTTTTGCAATAGCTGCAGACAATCTTTCTGTCCGAAGGGACCTTAGAAGGATGGCATATCTCCCTATTTTTATTATCAATAGAATTATAAGATGAATTTTTTTGAAAGTGTGTAGAAGAAGTATGATCGTTGTTCACATTAGAATTATGAACAAAACGACCCTGGCTATTAGAAGTGTAAACCGGTTTAGATTGAAAGTGTTTTGATTGATTATTAAAATTATTCGGAAGAGAGTGATTGCTGGCAAATCTATTATTGGAATATGTATGAGGTTGTTGATTATTATATTTAGTATTGTAATGTTTACTACCAGCATAAATTTTGCCTGTATAAGAGGGGGAAGGTGAAGGTTGCTTTTCTATTTCAGGAATTGAGAATGATTCTAATTTATTTGTAGCATTTACTAGTTCCTCAAAATTGTTAAAGTCCCTAGACGCAAGCAAATTAACATACATGGGGAGCAAAGCTCGCATGCATAATTGGAGTAATTCAATATCTGGTAATTTAGAATCGAGCATGTTATTCTGAGCCTTCATTCTCAAGGTGAACTCAAAAGCAGTCATACCGGTAGGTTGCTTCATGTTAAATAACTCCTTTTTAAGTGATAATTGTTTATGTTCCCCTTCAAATTGTTTTATTAATAGTGTCTTCAGACTATCCCAAGTTAGTTCGGGGGTATAAATGGATCTAAACCATAATAAAGCCAAGCCTTCTAAAATATCCGGAAAACATTTTACTATATTCGAATGTAGAACGTTTCTTGTCCTGCATTTCTCGTCGATGTGTAGAATAAATTCTCGAACACAAGTTGACCCATTAAATTTGATATCCCAATTATTGATCGTGTTTGTTGGAGGATGTGATTCGTTATAAATAATTTTAGTATATTTAATGACTTTGGAACTTGAGTCACTGTCTTCGTCCGTGTTCGATGTTTCCTCATGTTGTTCCGTGATTTTCGTAACTTTTATGATTTTATTATGCCTTCTGGCTTGAGTACGCATTTCCTCTAAGGTGTTTGCCGGTATTAGATTTCTTGTAGTTAAATCCATAGATAAATCTTCTTTCGATTTGCCATTAATATTCTCGATAGGCCCTGACATCGTGAATTTTTATTCGTAGAACGGAAAAAGAGAGAAAAAGAAAAAAAAAAAAAATTTTAAATTTATAAATTTTTCACAACCCTGATCTTGTTTGAAAATTATTCTAAGTTTTTTTTTTTTAAATTATTAATTGTGGCAACCTTGTTTTTAAAATTATTATTTTTACGGGAAGAGAGAAGAAATTCGTGGCAACCCCGATATTTAAAATTATTTCAATAAATGTTTGTAAAGTAAAGCTGTTATAACTAATAAAAACAATTATTATAACATAATATTTCGGGGCAAATGAAATAAAATGCTAGAACGTTTTTCAATTAGCAAAGAATTTAACATGAAATTGAAAGGTAAACAATAGAAAACATAAACATTATTTTGACAGAACTGTCACGTTAAGAATGTAAACAACATTATTTATGAAATGTCTGATTGAAATTTGAAAATGTCAACAATGTATTATTTTGACAGGTAACAGCTGTTGCTTTGGTAATAGCTGATGTTATTTGGAAAGAAATCATTGATGTTTTGATTATAAACAATTACTCTCAATTATAAATCTCGGCAGTACGAATTGTTATTGCAACAAATGTCAGAAACATAAATATGTAAATCCTTTTCTAGAAGAATTATGTATGAGTGATCGCGGTAAATCAACATTGATTTCTTAATATAAGACTGTAAAAGTTGATAAACTTTGTACGGTGACATTTAGAAACAATAACAGTAATTATATTTCTTTGCAAAATACTTGCACATGGATAGCATTTTTAACATTGACGTTATGTTAAATTCCAAATACCAAGGTAAAATAAATCGAGCCCAAAACACGTTGAGTGCGCCATTGTTACCAACCATTATTACTGTTACTATGATTACTCACCTTTTGGAGGTTAGGTGCATCAGGCCGGATTGAGACTCTATCTCAGCGCCGTGGGGAAAGGCGATTTTACCTTGATAGATGGGGGTGTATTTTAAATCAAACATCGGTTTCACTTTGGAAATTAAAATATGACGTGTATTGTACCGAAAGCAAATAATAACAAATAACAGAGTGACTCACCCCGAGGACCGAATGCAATCTAACCTAACTAACGTTCCCTGCACTTCCTAGTCGATCCGCAACTCATCACAACGGGATGGCTAGGATTAGCCTGATGACCAGCCTGATCGTCATCCTTCAGTCTCCTCCGCGGCAAGGCAGGACCTCCTTCATGTAATGTGGATTTCCGGAGACGATCTGATCGTCATCCGAATTAGGGCCAATTGGAATTCCCTTCCAGCGAGGGTACGGGGCGCGCCAGGGAGCACGAGGGGACTTCCGAGGTATTACGGCTCGCGTTGATCTTCTTATCACCCAGCGGAGCGCATGTCCGGGGTATTTCGTGCAATAACGGAATCGATCTTACAGTCGACATTCGGCAGGTGCCCGCAAACGTGATCGGTTCGATGCAATTAAATAACCGATCGCCATGATATCTTGCGATGAATCATCCGGATCCGCGGTTGAACTATATCGGCACATTAAACTTAGTTGCACAATGATTTCTCGATATTCGAGTAGGATGGAACTTTAGTAACACCGGCACCCGTTTGTTTTTTCAAAACATTACGTCCCTTTTATATTTTCACAATAAAATGCTAATTGACTGTCCCAGCTATGATGTTGCCCAATCATCATCGAAGCGAGAGTGAGTCTTCTTCTTTTTCTTTTTCCGGAACCGGAAAACTAACGCCCCCTGTCCTCGGTGTTGCCCGTCCCCTCGTTGAAAAAAAACCATAGTCACCAATTAAACGGGTACTTAATAGTTCGTGCTGCTACGGATCAATGTTATAAAGCAGTGTTCATAAATGAAAAATTTAATGTTATAAAGTAGTGTTCATAAATGAAAAATTTAATGTTAGCAGTGTTCATATTTTAAAAATAAAAAAGATAATAATTTTAACACTGCTTCATAACAATGTATAAAGAAAATGAATGAAGGACAAGGTCAGAATCGCTTGGGGCATTCTTGTTCTTGACGTAACAGATATAACGAACACACCTAGCCTCGCAAATAATTATCTTTGCACATTTCTATGACTTCGCAAATGTCATTTCTCCCGCGATTCGGGCTGTCAAACTTTGAGCGTCGGGTGTCATGAAAAGATCGATAAACCTATCAATTTGTCAAAAAAACTCAAGTAATATTGTTTGTAAGCCTAGTTTATTGTTCAGGAAACGTGTTTCGGTAAATATTATATACAATAGCATAAAATAAATCCGCAAAATATTACATCAAAAGTCAAAACATCGCGAAATTTACGAGTTTCCTCCCGTGGCACGTCAAGAGTTAAAAATTCCGAAAATACTGACTTTGAAAACATCAAAAGGAAATTAAAATAAGCCAACCACACGATTTTTAATTTTTATCAGAAATTTTATCTTCGGGACGGTCAATATGTATGACCTTTATTCTCTTTTGAAAACTCAAAAAAAATTTGGTTTTGTAAGGGCATTGAATGAAAACATTTTTTTTTACATGAGCTCCACACAGGAGGCCCTGAGGAAATTAAGGCAAGGCTTGTGTCATCTTTGGGGATCCTCTGTGGGGGGTCTTTTTAGGATAGAAAGGTGAGAAAGTTCTGGGAAGGAAAAGGGGGATCCAGGAATCCAGGGGTGACGGACGAGTGAATCCATCTCTCCCACTGCAGTGCAAGGCAATGTTCCGAGAGACTACAGCCGGAGAAGTCAAAGATTTCAGTGTAATTAGAATGAGGCAGGTATTAAAACTGACCGTGACAATGTGGCGGCCGGTCCTGTCAAAGAGCACGCAGTAGACGGCGCTGAGGTGACCAAGCGTGCGACGCTGCAGCTGCAGGGACCCGTACACCGCCGACGGCAGTAGACGGGTGCACGGGCCACCGGACTGCCTCGATACCATCCGGTCCACTACAAGAGAAACAAACAGTTAATAATAATATGTATTAATGATTTGCAATTGTAACTATAATCGAACTGCTCCACCGAAGCCCCCGTGTCCACAAAGTGCTGGTCTTTTAGAGTTGCACCAAACAAATGGAGGGCCTATTCGGAAGATTGCTTCTGTTGAAGGAAACTAGATTGTAGTATTATATAGTAGTGTATTATGTACCTTTTAGATGTACATAATCAGACATAGTCAGGTCTTTGAAACATTAAATTCGACAAGGTAACCAACCATCCATTCTTTTTCAAAGCCTTCCGAGCTGTTGGAGTGTTTTTATCAGAATTTATTGAATGTGAGGAAGAGGTGCAACCATCAGCAACCGTCTGAATCGACCTATCCCTCAAGAAGTCGGCAATCCACAATCCACACAAAAGTCCATAAGGCAGTTTGCTGACAAGTCAAATCTGGTCAAAGGTCAAATTAGAGTTAATCAAGCATGTCAATGGAAGGCATGTTAGGAAAAATGCTTCATTGAAGTAGACTGCACTGTAGTTCTGATCCCTTTTAGACCACGTAAAATGTGTACTGTCTGCAATATCTGTGGATCTTGTACCAGCTTCTGAGAGACTAACTTAACTTTGGCTCCGATGGAGTCCCCGTACCTGAGCTAGTCACTTAGAGTTACACCAAGCGTATCAATGGAAAGCACGTTTGGAAGATTGCTTCTGATGAAGGAGATTAGATTGTATTTTTGATCCCTTTAAACATAATCACACAATATCTATATACTACCTGCAATATTTGCGGGCCATGTACAGTAATCCCAGCTTCTGAGAGGATTGTGACGTAGAGTATTTGTAACAAGGTGTTTGCACAATTCTTCACACACCATATTTATAGTCTCGGTATATGGCACCTTCAGTATTTGTGCATTTGTGCATTGTGGATTGACAATTGTGCATTGGTCAGATTGCCAGCCTTGGAAATTTTTTTGGATCGGAACTGTTGCCAAACCGGCCACCCTCTCGACGAACATACAACGATCTAGCCAATATTGTGATCATCCACGATTCATTCACTGGCCATTATTGAAATATAGGGGGTTGTTCTTTGAGGATTTTGAGAATCGGATATCATTGACTTTTTCTGCATCTGGATAAACCAGTGGTTCTCAACGTGGGCGATAACGCCCCCTTTTGGGCGTTTGAGACCTTCAGGGGGGCGGTAGAAGACCCAGAGAAAATTGGGGGGCGTTTAGATGGCCCAGGGGGGCGTTGGGAGGTAAACAATATGGTCTAAAAAGATAAACAAAACACGCTAATCACGTACGAATAAAGCAAATTAAACTTTAATATTGGTTAAATTTTGTTATTGTGTGTATTGTGTGTATTGTAATCATTTTTATCATGTATGCAAAAATGTACGTATTTCGATAGTTCCTAACTGAAAGATTCTACTACATTAAATTAATATGAAATTTTTAATCTTTTTATTGGAATTAAAAAAGTTAAAACTTCCGATTTCACGTGAAATGTCTCATGTATATACAGGTGAAGTTAAGAAATGAATTGTTAGTAGCTATTAAATTATAACAAGTTTTTTTTATTAAATAACTGGATTTTTGCAATCCTGCAAGAACTGACAGTATTATCTGTGCTTGCGCTAACTTGCTCAGTGTCGTCGGTGCATTCGGGAGTCATCGAGTGAGCATAGATACATGCGTCGACAAGACTGAGTTACGTAGTCCCCGATCCACACTCTATCCTATCTTACGATTACATAATATTACAGTGTAGTTACACGTTTAAATATAATTGAGGCAATAGCTGTTTCGGATTCGCGACAGATAGTACGTAAAAAAATTTACTTTCTGGAGACCCACCCCATCCCATTACGCTCTCCCCCCCCCCCCCCCCCCCTTATTCTCAAAGGGGGCGGTGGGCAAAAAAAGGTTGAGAATCTATGGGATAAACCTTTGTCTAGGAGCCATTGTTGTCCAGACGACCTAATCTCAAAATGTGAGGTTCTTTTTGGAATCATTCAATCTTCAACTATGCTGCGAACTTCAAAACGGTATCAACATTTTATAAACAACGCCTTTACATGACAGCGTTAATTTCAACATGTTATTTTGTTAGCTAATAAATTTTGTATTTCAAATACTTTTTATTCATTTTGAATATTAAAACCTAATCCTTACTTTCAGATTTATTTGCTTTCGTAGTGATTCTTTTTTTTAATGATTCAATTTCATTGCATTCATAATTCTCGTTGCTAAATTTGGGTACAGTTTAAAATTTCAAAAGTCATGCTGTATCTTAGTATTTGTTACATATAAATATGCAACCATGAAGAGGTACCTACTTTGCCTGTCAGTAAATTGTCTTTGTTTTGATGCACTGGCATCACAAGGTTGTCTATGAAGTGACAGGAAGGAAAACGTCATCCCTTGTCTGAAACACAGTCCGTTTGGGGCTCTCGGTGTGTGTCTTGGCTGATGAATCAAGCCTGAATCAAATTGTACGAGATGTAATCTTTGAAAATCGAGTCATGGATACGAATCCGATGTAATCAGAATGCCCGGCGAGGCAATTTTGTGTGAGACTGTGAAGACAATCGCCCCAACGCAATACAAGGTCATATTTTGTATTATTTTCCACCTCACCTGGTTTTTTTGGATGGAATTGAAAGCTGATGGCTAGCTGGTGTGAATCCACCTTGAAGGAGAGTTACTGGTCTCATCCAAGGCCTTTACAACCCAATGGCAACCTGGATGATTAAGTGTGTGATCGCCCGGATAGACACTTTAACAAGTCGTGTGCCGATCGCGCACCGGTGCGCGCCCTATAGCCGAATAAAAAATTTTAAAAAAAACTTTTTGATATGCAATTTTAAACCTTATGTATAAAGAAAATGTATGAAGAACAGGGTCAGAATCGCTTGGGGCATTCTTGTTCTTGACGTAACAGATATAAGGAACACTTCTAGCCACTCAAATAATTGTCTTTGGTCATTTTAATGACTTTGAAAATGGGCATTTCTACCGCGATTCGAACTGTCAAACTTTAAGCGTCGCGTGTCATAAAAAGATCGATAAACCTATCAATTTGTCAAATAAACGCAAGTAAAAGTGTTTGTAGGTGTAGTTCGTTGTTCAAGGAACGTATTTCGATAAATATTATATACCATAGCATAAAATTAACCAACAAAATTTACGTCAAAAGTCAAAACATCGCGAAATTTTCGAGTTTCATCCGTAAAACCCCGAGGCACTCAACCGGTTAATCAAGAATCTTATGGATCTCAGAGGATCGTTGGACGTTTCTACGAGTGTTAACAAAAGCCCCCTTGATAAAGCAAGTACATTAGGATGTAGGATTTTCTTCATGTAATGTTTATTTTTAACCCCCGACGCAAAGAGCGGGGTTGTAAGTTTGACGTGTCTGTGTGTCTGTGGCATCGTAGCTCCTAAACGAATGGACTGATTGTGATGCAGTTTTTTTTGTTTGAAAGCTGATGTAATAGAGATGGTTCTTAGCCGCAATTCATGAAAATCTGTTCAGGCGTTTCAAGGTTATCAGCCTTTATTGTGACGGGGGTTTCTTAAAATTTTGTAAATTTTACTTATATGGTACAATATAACCTTTTTATTGCTCATTGAAAAACTATGCTTTTGAATCTTGAATTGGTAACACCCTCATTCCCAGATTGCCTGTACATTGGGTACACAACCTGAGGTAAGCAGTCTCATTGTTTTTTTTGTGTTCCTGCTGAAATAGGCAGGATGGCGCCCTAACATTTACATAAGTTGCATGTAACATATTTATAAAATATATATTGTTTCCACTCAATCCCACGGTAACAGGCGAACTTGACTTAATCTTCGATGGAGCCCCCACCCCTGAGTTGCACCAAGCGTATCAATGGAAGGCATGTTGAGAAGATTGCTTCTGTTGAAGGAGACAAGATTGTATTTCCGGTCGCTTTTAGATGTAATCACACAAAATGAGTACTATCTGCAATATTTGGTCGGTTAGTTGATGAGGGTGTCACTCACAGACATTGCGGTACTTGTTGCGCCGGATCCCGGAGTTGAAGAGGCTGCAGCAGAGCAGGGAACGCTTGGGCTTGTCCGCCTCCGTCTTCAGCAGGGCCGTGCATACCGACAGTAGGTGGTCCTCCGACACATTGGGGTACTGGATCTCCTGCAAATATTCAACCATCGTCATTTTATTCGGATAGCTGATTAAATCTATTTATTTATTAAGCTTTTAATGGGCGGGAAAGACAGGGGGATAGTTTAGGTCACTCCGGTATTTATTCACTACAGTACATGAATACCGCACAAGAGTCCCAACTGCTCCCGTCTGGAGTCAGTGAGACTATGGCATCCCCTAATTGGGGTATGTTGTGAGGCTGAAGGTAGTAGGGAGGGGAAGGAGATGGGGAAGAGGAAGGTCGGAAGTACCTGGCTATTCAGATCTGGTCACCAAACACGGCTAAAGCCATTTCAAGCAACGTTTCAATTCTGAATGGTGGTCTTACACCAGGGCGATACTGAGAGTATCTTCCACTATGGAACGTGCCGTAAATATACTATATATTATTTTAAATGAATAAATTGTGAAATAACACAAATTAATCAAATAAAATTTATTTGCCACGCCGGGATTCGATCCCACAACATTCGGAATGTGAGCCAAGAGTCTTACCGCTGGGCTACGCCGGCCGCTACAGTGCAGCGATTATCCCGCATTTTATACAGGTAAAGCGGCACATAATATGAGGCCCCTAGAAACAAAGACGGAAGTGTCCACCACACGTCGAAAATGAGTTGAATATGCAGTTTTATAGAGAAAAGTTCATTCTTTCTCGATAATATATCTGTTTGTAACATAAATGTCATTAAACCATAATAATTTGGCTTTAAAGTTTTGTTGTTGTAACAAATACGGAAGTGTCCACCTCCTTCTCAAACAAAAGCGGCAGTTTTTCAAATAGCCAATCAGGACGCTCCATTCGTAATGGCCGCCATACTTTCTTCATACAAACTAGTGCGGAATCGACAATGAATCGTGCACTGACAAGTTATTTTTTGGGTTGTAATAACCATTTATTATCATGGGACGTTACATATTCCAAGAATGGAAACATTGCCCGATATATTAGGACTGGAATCAGCAAGCAAACGCGTCAAACAACAAAAGGAAGGCGAACATTGCCAAGAAAAAACGGTAAACCGACATATGTTGTAGGCAAATGCCAAAATATGACATTTTCTAGATGTATCTGGATTTGTTCACAATTTTTTTTGTAAGGATCTGGATCGAGTCGGCTAGGCCGTGTGTTTTGACAACTAGACCTAAATAAATTATTTAATAAAAATTAATATAATATTTGAAATTAATAACAACTGATTATTTAAAAATAAACATATTTGTTAGTATTTTATCACTTTCCCGGTGACTGGAGAAATATTCCTGACTTGAATTTCTACTTCAAATTTCCAAATACTTCGTTTGTACCTCAAGAAGAAGATTATGATTATATCTATGTAGAATGTAATGAACGATCGGCAGAAATCAGACTTTTTAATGATTTAGTTAATTTATTTTTTTAATTATTTAGTTAATTTATTATTTTTGTTTTACTTCGCTTACTGGTTAACAGGTCGCGTACCGTTGGCGCGCCAGTGCGCGCCCTATAGCCGAATAAAAAATAAAAAAATAAATTTTTTTGATATGCGATTTTAAACCTTATGTATAAAGAAAATGTATGAAGAACAAGGTCAGAATCGCTTGGGGCATTCTTGTTCTTGACGTAACAGATATAAGGAACAAACCTAGCCACTCAAATAATTGTCTTTGGACATTTTTATGACTTTGGAAATGGGCATTTCTGCTGCGATTCGAGCTGTCAAACTTTGAGCGTCGCGTGTCATAAAAAGATCGATAAACCTGTCAATTTGTCTAATAAACGCAAGTAAAGTTGTTTGTAAGCGTAGTTTGTTGTTCAAGGAACGTATTTCGGTAAATATTATATACCAAAGCATAAAATTAACCCACAAAATTTACGTCAAAAGTCAAAACATCGCGAAATTTTCGAGTTTCATCCGTAAATACCGAGGCATTCAACCGGTTAATACGCAATATTTCTTATTCAAACAGTTAGATTTAGCTATATTACCAGTGAATTATTAAAAGTGGGTATTTACGTAGGGCATAAAATATGCATGTTACATTTAAATTGTATAAAAATTATTTCACCCGCACGGTATGCACAATTTTTATTTTCATCATTTTTTGGTTTACATTTCATATACAATCAATCATCAATCAATGCTGCCAATCATTGAAAAATGATTGTTGCCTTATAAAACAATTCTTTATTCGGGTTATGAAGTGTACGGGACGGGCGCTGTAACCGCCGGCCGCACAGACGATGTAGCGGGAATGGGACCGGCTGGCCGCTTCGACGCCTTGGAGGGAGAAAGTAGGGTAGGATATGGGGAGTGGGAAAAATAGGGAATAATGTGGGAAAAGTAGGGTTGTGGGCAAGGATAGGAAGGGAGGTAGAGGGGAAACCTGCGCCTTGAGAAAGGCGTTCGAGCAATTGTGATTTGTTTCTTCAGGGTGAACAGTGTCGGCCAGTGGAAAGAAAAAGTCCAAGTTGCAGTTCGATCGGAGAGGCAGAGCAGGGCAGGCGATATGATGTTGTGAAGGCGGATACTGGCACTCTACCGGTCCAGAGCATTTAGGGTTCTATTTAAAGGGAGAAACTTGACCTAGCCTAGCCTTTTGTCTCCCCGTAATTCCAAGAACTGAGATCGGATTCTATTCGGACTGGGCAGGGTTCAGGAACGCTGCGGCGTATTACAACGAGCGTGTCGCCACACAATATCATCTTCGCCTGACACTTGCCGTCCTCCATTATTTTATTTAAAATAATTATGGGTTTGCATAATTTTGGTACATATTGAAACAGCTTTGCACAAAATTCGAATTTGCGCAAAGATAAGGCGCCCGTAAGAATGGACTACTTTGCACAAATTCAAACTTTATGCAAAGGGAAAAAAGGTGTGTAGGTATGTACACATTCGAGGTGGGAGAGAGGGGGGGGGGTCAAGCTTAGTTTTTTGTCCCATAGGAACTGCTTGACCCGTAATTCGATTTATTAAAAGAAATATAAAATTGTTTTAAAATTAAAATTATTTCTAAACGCACGTCCGATACATGAAGTGAATGCATTATTTACTTTAGAGCACAGGCGCCAGGTGGGAATGCTGTCCTTGTTCTACCGGTATTACAATGGAAGATGCTCCGAGGAACTAGCGTCATTGATCCCCTCGGCACCGGTGCGTAGTCGGGAAACACGCCAAACGCGCGCTCAACATTTGTACACGGTTGACATTAGTCACATGAGAACGGGTCATTACTACGACTCGTTCTTGAGTTCAACAGCTCGGCTGTGGAACGATTTGCCGGCCTCTGTGTTTTCTCCCTCCTACAACATGGATTTCTTCAAGACCCATGTTCACTCCTTCCTCTCCTCAAAAACACCCTCCACACAGCATCTTCAAAGATGACAAAGGCCCTGAGGGAAATTATTTTCCTCAGAGCCTCCTGTGTGGAGTTAATGTAAAAAAAAATAAAAAAAATTTACAAGTTTGAACCCGTATTTTAAACAGAAGAACATGGAAACAAAGGTATTAGAATAATTACACATACCCGTTAGACAAATCCCGCTTTGCCAAACAAACCATTCAAAACCTGGGATGTATATCTAAATTATGATGACATCCAGCTTTTGCAGCTTAAATCTCAACCTAGGAATAATTCAAAGTAGGTACTTTTCCGTTTTTATTTTAACGAGAATTTATTTTATAAGGTTGGTACTTCCGACAAATGTCATATTTGATTGTCTATTACCTAGTGAAAAAATTGAATATTCTGTATTATCCGTGTATCGAACTTCAACAACACGAACGTTCCGTATTATCCGTGAGGTGGGCTTATACAAATTTACCGTTAATTTTTGTATTATTTGATAATTTAGTTAACTTTTCTATTATTTTCTATTTCGTAGTGAACGTAATTTCACCATTTAAAAAAAAATCTAATATCTATTTCTCAGAATTTATGAACATTTTAAATTTGATAAATTCATAAAGTGAACTTTAAGCAGCTATTCATATCATTTCCGTTTCATATATATTTTTTTAATTAAAAAATCTACTTTTAAATATTGTTTTCTTACATTGACTGCAACATCTTCAAGATTGTCATTTAAATCAAAACCGGCAGTTTCCAACCGTTTGTGAAACAAATCAGCAAGTGTCCAAATGTTGGAAACAAAAACGGAAGTGTCCATCAAAAAAATGCTTTTTCTAAAGAAACTGGGGCATTCAGATACATAGATGATTTGAAATATTATTCTTAAACCGGTTTACTAACATAATATTAAATGTTCCTTCCATATTGATGAATAACAGATTGATTAAACGTTTTTTTTAGTTTGCCAACAATTTAACAAAGTGGACACTTCCATCTTTGTTTCTAGGGGCCTCATATTAATACCCGTGATAAAGAACGCCGAGATGTTTCCCTCACGCCTCAACTGTATTTTTTCAGAGGGTTAAAATGTTTCCATTTTTTTTACTTTTACTATTTTTTGGATTTCTAATTCTACTTTCCTTACTAAAATTCTTCAGCTTCTTGGCTTTAAAGACTTTCTAGTTGAAGCCATGAGACGTTCGTTTTCTCCATTTATTTCCATAAATTAAAACCATGTGCCGTGATTTCAATAAGTGACTTTATCCACTGGAGCAATTTTTGCCATATATTGGCGCCATTTTAAATGTCTCCGATTGCTTTTCACATAAAAAAAAAGGCAATTATCTCCTTGATTCCGCAAATTTTTTTTAAAAATATTTGTAGCTCTCACATTTGTTATTTTGGACTTAAAACGAAGCTATTGAAATGCTTTATCTATTATGACCATAGATGAAACAAATTCGAAATTCGTAGTCTATTTTAGAACAATGTTAAAAACAAATTTTTAAAATATTATATTCACGCAGAATTTCTGATCAGCTGTTTACGGTTAAAATTAAGTCCTTTTTCCATAGATATGCACCTTTCATTATCAAGTATACCACAGACAATGTACAGAAATCGAAAATATTCTATGTTGACTCCAATAAGTACCTCTCAAGGCAGTTTCAAAGTAATAAACATCAGGATTTGTGCGGAAATAAACTTTACGATTTTTTTATATTTAAGAAATCCTACAAATATGAGATAAACGGTAAAATACAGGTTAATTCATTGGCTATATAGCACTATAATAAGTTTTTTGTCTCTATGTTAAATTTCGAAGGTATGATTTTTTTTAATGTTATACGATACGATACAATACGATTGTACCACCCCAGCCAGGAGCACTCCTGTCCCGGTGAGACCGGTACACCAGGGGGCACTGATTTGATAGGACTAGGAACACATGCTCTAAGGATGGGAAGCAGGTTGGAGTTTAATCGACCGGTATACAAGGCAACCTAACAAGCCAATATTGGAATATAGGATGGGCAGGATTGAGCTTTGGTTTTCGTTTCTTCCCGTTTCTTCTCGCTTCACGCTTCCATCTTTTCGCTGGCGAAAATTTTTTAAAATGATCTTCTGAAAATCTCAAGCAAACGGAGAAAAAAGTTTTAAAATGCGCTATCGCTCAGGGCCGTAGCTAGGGGGGGCATTATGGGGCAATGCCCTACCTTAAAATACCTGTGCCCTACCTTAAGAAATACCATCGACTATGATAATATACTAGTAAACTGTTTGTTCATAGTTTGATATGATTGAAAAAAAAATACTAAAAATACAAAATAGGCATCGAGTCGTCAAGAGGATAAAACAATGCAGGAAAGCACAATGCAAGTTTTGTACTGGCAGCGAGAGGTGTTTAGAGATACGTATGAACTTTTTGCATCTGTGGCGACAAAAGGCTGCAGCACTGCTGTGTGCGAATCTACGTTTTCAACATTGACTGCAATCAATAGGCCTCAGAGGCTGTCAATGGGTCACGAAAGAATGGCTGGCATGGTGTTTCTAGCCTTTGAAAAGAAAAGAACTAAGTCAGTTGATCTAAATGAAGTACTTCGTATTTTTAATGATATGTCGAATCGAAGAATTCAATTGTTTTAAAGAAGGACTTTTTATTATTTTTAA
Organism: Glyphotaelius pellucidus; assembly: GCA_936435175.1. Taxonomy (NCBI): domain Eukaryota; kingdom Metazoa; phylum Arthropoda; class Insecta; order Trichoptera; family Limnephilidae; genus Glyphotaelius; species Glyphotaelius pellucidus. The sequence goes on from OW386563.1 coordinate 12,846,577, forward strand.
TTTTGTTTTTATTCTGTAATTTCAAATTATGTTTGGTCCCTAATATAAGCCTTAATAAATGAAAAGCCATTGATGCTGCAGTTACTTTTCTAAAATTCATTGTTAGCAATGATCAAGAATTACCTTGTGTATAAATACTTATTATCTACCTGGTGAAAGAACAAGGTTCAACAAGATAATCGTTTATCATTGTTAAATAACTAAATGTTTTGATCGTCCAATTAAGTATTGCCTCACATGTAAGACGAAAATTGATTCACCAGATTAGATCAAGTTACATTTTTACTTGCGCCCTACCTGTAATTACCGCTGCCCTATGTTAAATTCAACTCTGGCTACGGCCCTGCTATCGCTCCAATGGTTATACAACATTCTTAAAAAAAAATTATTACCATAATCCCTACCTCAAAAGATGCATATTAATATGCCCAACATTATTCCATCAATAATTCAACGTTGATAGTTTTAGGATAGAATAACAAGGATACAACATTATTCTCTTCTGCGCCTTTGTAGATCTACAAAAAGCATACGACCGAGTCGACAGGAAAAAGCTATGGAAGGTATTGTCCAAGTATGGAGTGAATACAAATCTCATACAGGCAATTGCGTCTCTGTACGAGGGAAACGTTGCGAGTGTAAGGGTGAACGGTGGTTTTACGGGGTGGTTTGACATCACAAAAGGTGTTAAGCAAGGCTGCGTAATGTCACCATGGTTATTCAATCTATACATGGATAATTGTATGCAAGAATTGAAAGAGTTGGGATTGGGTGCGAAATTGAGTAATCTGAAAGTATGTTGTCTGTTGTACGCTGATGATGCGGTGCTGATTTCTAACACTATGGAAGATTTACAGTCTCTAGTGTCTAGGATGAACGAAGTATGTATGAAGAATGAGTTAATGATGAATGTAAGTAAGTCTAAAGTCATGGTGTTTGAAAGAGAAAGTACGAAAACAGTGTGTGATATAGTTGTGAACGATGAATACTTGGAGCAGGTGGATGAGTTTGTGTATCTGGGTAGTATGTTTACGAGAGATCGGAAGGCTGATAGAGATATCGAAAGAAGGGTAAATGCCGGTAACTCCATTAATGGAGGACTGAATGCCGCTGGCGCTAATAAAAAACTGTCAAAAGGAGCGAAACTAGCAGTCCACAATGGAGTCCTGGTACCTACCCTGATGTATGGCAGTGAGGCATGGAACTGGCAGAGGAAGGATGAAAGTAAACTGAATGCTGTAGAAATGAGATCCCTGAGGCGAATGTGTGGTAAAACCATGTATGATCGTGTGAGAAATGTGGAGATCCGCAAAGAATGTAAGGCTGATGTAAGCATAATGAGTAAGATTAAGAAAGGGACCCTCAGATGGTTTGGGCATGTAGAGCGAATGAACGAAGAAAGTAGTGTAAGAAGAATATATGACGCAAATGTGAATGGTAGAAGAAGTCGGGGACGCCCGAGGAAGACATGGCACGATCAAGTGAATCAGATACTTGAGTCGGGCCATGTCAAAAGTCAGAATAATAGAAGATTATGTATGAGACGATGTATGAATGTGAGTGAAGCAAAGAGTGTGTGCCAGGACCGAGTTGTTTGGCGGTCCGTCCTCTCTGCCTACCCCTGCGGAGAAACGGCGTGATGGTTAGTTAGTTAGTTAGTCAACATTATTCCATCAATAACTCAAAATTGATAGTTTTGTTGGATACAACATTATTCCGGGCAAGGGCTCAATACAAATATTTGTTTTATCAAAGGGAAATTAAAATTAAATTTCATACAGTAGAATAAAAAAGTCATAAAAAATTGATTTAATTTCACACCAAAGCAAAACGCTTAAAGTAATGACAAAGTCCAAATATTTTATTTCATCTCCACGATTTCCTCTGAATGCATTCAACCCCGTCTTCAATAGATCAAAATAACTGAAAAGTGGAAACCACTTATCAAAGGATTAAAACTACAATAAAATATACAAATAAAAGCGATGTGGAAATGATCGCACCTTTTTGACAGGGTGGAATAAATTACATGTTCCTTTTTGTCTGCCGTGACCGGTATGGAACACAGCTGCTAGTTCGCACGTAGATCTACAAAATGATGACAAATGGAGGAAGCTACCTTCCATTTATATACTATCTAAAAGTAAACGTTTCTAACCTAGCGGAGTGAAACAGAACTGAAGATATTCGTATACTGTGATCGTGATACCGAAAAAATTATATGAAAATTTGTTTTAGTTTTCATTCACGCCGCAAGGTTTGCTGTTGAATCAACGAAAATATTTTTAGGGAGAGCTTTCGTACTGTTTGTTTGGCCCAATCACAGAACAGCAGCGAGAGTGTCGGCCAATCGCAGACCTCTCCCCAGTCCCGCAAGGGTCAATAACGAGAGACGGTAGAAAGAGATGCAAAATACGATTTCAACATGAGATAGACAAGGACAGCACGAGATCTATATCCAATAATTAGGTGAAGTCGGGAAAAATGTCCATATTGCGCTAATTAATTACGCAAATTTTCACTAATTATCCAAAAAAACTCGAGAAAACGCATTTTTACCGTGTTCGTCGAATTCCTCATCGCAAATTTAGCAAAGTCTCACACAAAAATTTTCATCACTATTTTCACGATTTTCGCGAATCGAAACGTTTATAGGGGTTTGTTATGATGAAAAATAATGGCAGAAGGGTTGAAATGTGCAATTTACCAATTCCTCGAATGTCTGCTCGTGGAGATTCCCTTCCCAGTCGAGGCGCTTCGGCAAAATCTGCAATGGCGATACATCGTGTCAATTGAGATAAGAAATAAAGAAAATACAACAACGGGGGTAGATTAACCACTGTTTCGGTGTTTTGACAGTAGACCCACGTGTGGAAAAACAACATTCAGCATAGTAAGCACGAAATCTGTCATCAAAACATAAAACTGCTCACCTTGCATTTCTCGAGCTCTCGCCGCAAAACCTGGACAAAAAATACCAAATTAGTCTTAAATTCGTGTAGATTATACTTCATTGTTTCATTACTGATCGATATTTACCTCATTTGTCTCCTTCAAGGGTCCATTTGACAGGAATTTCGCCAGGAGAAAATACAACTCTGAAAGAATACGAGAGGCCATTATTTGTGCACGTAAATTTTGGCGTTTTAAAATTGTGTCACACTGTGGTTTTATAGTACCTGGGGCTACCCTGGACTGCTCTGAGGACGGCCCGGGGTCCATTGTTTAATTCAAGTCGGACACTGCAAGAATCGGGGCACGGGTAAAGTCATAATTTAACGAAAACACTCGGTACGGGCACTAGCATTTTGTTGATAATACGTCCTTTTGTAATGGCATTCTATTGCAAGATGGCGGACCGTCGGTAAGGAAGATTTCTGCGCGCGCATGTCATCGCTAATGTTCTTACTGCTGTCACATAGATGGCAGTACTTGGCGCCAAATCCAAATTACCTGATACCAAAAATGGTTCTTTCGTTCGTACTTTTATTTCTACTTTTCAGTTTTTTCGTAATTTTTCGATAAATTACTAACAATTTAAAATGTTCTACAGCTTGAAAGGTTGTAGATGGCTAAATTAAAAAAATTGTATTTGAAATCATTGAAGGCAATATGATAAACTAGCTTTTTGCCCGTTGCAGGCAACTAATCGGTTAAATCCTGAATGATTTGACGTTTGAACGTGGATGAAGCAAGGAATGCTTGTTAAATTAAATAGTTGAAAGAAAAAACGATATTTGAATGTAGATGAAGCGAGGAGTGTGCGCCTACACAAAGGGTACAGGTGGTTTAAAGGGTATTCTAGTCTAGAAGCATGAATTGTAGGTGTTTTTTCAGGTGCAATAAAAAATAAACCAATAACATTTTTGAAGCCATTATTTTGCCAAATATTTATTAAACATTAAAGAACATATAAAAAAATCAAAAGAAAAAATTAAAATATTACAGGGTGTTGAAGTGGGGGGTCTCAAAAATATGGCGCGCCCTGGTTGACACGATTGCAACCCTCCTAGCAATCCGAAAAAAAAAACTAACTTTATTTTTAATCCAAACAAATGCGGCTATGGCCCGAACTAGAGAAAAGTAAAAAAAAAAAATTTCGCAAAATGGCGGCTGTCTGAAATAAAAGAGACCTTTTTGTACCAGTTTTTTTGACTTTCCGAATTTTTTTAGATTAGTAAAAATTAAAATTTTGTTATAATTCTGGTTCATGCGATAAAGTAATGTATAGAGAAGGCTTAATGCATTATTGACTTTCAAAATTTTTTAAAAATAGTAAAAATTGAAATTTTGTTATAGTTCTAGTTCCCGCCATAGAGGAATGTATAGAGAAGGCTCACACCAAATTTCAAGAAAATTGGTTTGGTAGAACTTGAGATATCGTGTCAACCGTCACGAAGAAAGTGGTTTTGAGAAAAAGGTGTTTAAAATTTTGTCCTACTTAGATTTTGGTTAGATTCTGTCTAAACCGCGAAATTAAAATGGTTATAACTTTTAAAATAATGCGAATTTCAAAAAATCCTTTTAAGGAGATATTCTTGAATATTTAAACTTTGGAAATATGAACAAAATTTTTTTTTTTCTAGACAAGAATACCCTCTTAACGTTCAATTTTGTTCACCTGCTACTGAGCCACTTCGATGGCCCGGATCAAAGCATTCCGTTAGGCCTTTTCACACAAAAAGGGGCTTAGGAACTTACTGCTCAATTTTTACTGTGCCTGTAGGTTGTGTAGGTTGATTTGATACCCATAAAGCCTACTTTCCTGTTCCAAAGAAGACTCCTACCACTGTGCCACTTTGGTCGCCGATAGCCCAGTCAATCTAGACAAAAAACAGGCCCTAACTGGAACATGCTAGGGGAGAGCTGAATTTTTGCAGGTGGATAGTACATCTTATGTGGAGTATTTTCCAAAAAAGTCCCTACCCCTCCCCCGCTTGCTTCCTCCCCTGTGCCCTCCCAAACATTAAAATGTGGGGTTCTACTAAAGCGATTATATCTCGTAAACTAAAAGATATATCAGAAAAAAAATTTCATCGTTGAATTTCTTTTAAAATTGCCTAAAAATTCTATAATAAAACTTTTTTTAATATCTGCATTAGTTTGGCCAATAATAATGAGATTGTTGTTAAAAAAATTTTTTTTTTTGCAAAATTATTTTTTGAAGTTGAATATTTTTTTTGTCTGAGAAAATATGAAAAAATACTTTTAACAAATAAGTTGTCAAATTTAATAAGCTTTAAAACCATGCATAACAATGTTTACTTACATCTTTTATTATTATTTTATTTTCTGCATTAGTTTGGCCAATAATAATGAGATTGTTGTTAAAAAAATTTTTTTTTTTGCAAAATTATTTTTTGAAGTTGAATATTTTTTTTTGTCTGAGAAAATATGAAAAATAAGTTGTCAAATTTAATAAGCTTTAAAACCATGCATAACAATGTTTACTTACATCTTTTATTTCTATCGAAAATAGTGGACAAACGCAACGGCGTGCGCGGGCTGGCCGTAACACGGAGTGGCGAGGCCAAGCGACATGTCGTTCTTGTCGCGTCGCTATTTACTGTTTTATCAAGTTGAAACAAACGAAAAAATAAATAAATATGGTCAGTTTGATCTCATATGTTAAAAAAAAAGATATGTCTTAAGGTTAAGGTGTGTGTCGGTTTTGTGGTTATATTTTGACGTGGTTGCGCCAAGCCGTGTATCAAGTTTTTTGTGCGTTTTCCCTCCTTCATCAGGTTAAAATATTGAGAAAAAATTAATTAACAATTAATAAATAAAATAAAAACCACTGAAAATGTCTGAAGAGAACTTATTGTGTATTTTATGTAAAAAAATACCTTCTAGGAAATTTTGTTAAAGTAAAGAAAGGGTTACAAATGCTAATTAACGCTAGTATTGAAAGAGATAATAATTATGTTAAATTAACCACTTTAGGTAGCGTAACCAACTGTCCACGTAGATTGTAGAAAAATGCATAATAAGCCTAGCAGTATTAAAGCTTTTACAAATGTTAATTGTAGCATATTGACCAGTAGGTACACCTCAGCCATTCCTAAGGCATTTAGAAAATACATTTAATTTCACGGAGAACTATTTGTGAGTATTATTTTTGATAATAAAAAACAGCGTTTGATTTTAAACTATCTCATAAATATCGTTAACAATACATTTGGTGTTAAGACCAGAAATAGGGGAAACATTGTAATATAATAGATGACAAATGGGGTGCAAAAATAAAATCTAAACTTTTAGGTGTGTTTGATTTGGTCGTAGCAGAAGCTCGCTATCATGGCATTTGCTACAAGAAGTTCTGTAAAAGTAAACCAACTCAGTATATAGGAACACCTAAATATGATAATTCAGCTAAAAATTTTCTTAAACTCTGTAGTTTTTTAGAAAATACTGACGAATGTCAGTTTATATTAGAGAAATTAGGGAAAATAGTAAAAGACATTTGTGGCAGTGATCTTCCGTACTCACATACATTTCATAAAAAACAAGTAATTGACTATTTTCAAGATTTTATGTATACGTGTATTTTTGGCAGAAAAACTGTCATGTGCATGTCTCACTCAAGTTATAAGATACTAGGCGACTGGTACAGTACAGAAACAAAGAAAAGAATGCAAATCTGGAATGTTTAAGAATTGTACTTGCTGCCGCAGAAATAATCAGAAAAGAAATTTTAAAAAATGCCACATGATTGTGAAAGCTATCCTGATGTTTCGGAAATCAGTCGTGGGGGTGATGATTTAGTTCCTGAAACTCTGAATCTGTTCACGTTAACTGTAACCAAGAAGAGATTGTATGATAATGGACCTGATGTTACGAGAAGACGTTTAGTAATTAACCACGCCATAATAGCATCTGCAAGGCCAAGGTCTTTTTGTCATCAATTCAGACAAGTTTGTGTTTTCTACAGAGAATGTACGGATCTAAGAATTTAATAGAAGTGTTGTCGTCATTGAGCATTTGTTCGTCGTGTCATGAAGGTGACAGATACCAAAGATCTGTAATAAGAGCTGGGCCTCCTACAATCGAAGATGATACATTCTAACAATTTGTGTTCGAAAATGCCGACGTTAATATAAAAACATTTGATGGCCTAAGCACATTTCATGCCGTGGGAAGAATAAAGTGCAATGTGCATCAATCCAGCCTCTAATTTTACAAGTCTAGATGTACTTCGTCTTCAGTGATGAAATGGAAATTACGTTAATCAATAAAATATCATTCAACCTTGTTACGCGAAGAGAAAAAAGAGCGGCTTGAAAGATTAACCATCAAAGATGTCAGTGAATGTATATCTTTCAGAAAAGAGCATGCCGATTCATTATCTTTTGTATCTCCAACCAATTATTTGTGTTGAAGTGACATAAAATTAGCATTGTGCATTCAAAAGTTAGCTGGAACGGGTTTATGAACGATTGTGTGACATTGTAACTTCGACCAACCGCTTTTTCTCAAACCTATTGAAATGGTAGCGGGGGCTGGTGGATCATCTGAAATTTCAAAAATTATTGTACGACTAGGAAGTTTCATTTGTAAATATCATATTTGGGATGTATTGGATCACGGAAGAAAGTGGGCTCGAAGATTTATGGAAAACTGTGTACGGAGGTCCCACAGTGATACACGTGATAAAAGGACACGCTTATGCAAGAGCTGTAAGAGCCTATGTTCTTACAGGCGCTGCAATCGTCAAAATAATTTGCAATGACTCTCATGATACACTTTTTCCTCGTGAAATAAAAGAAATATTGTGAACAAGAAGATGCAACATGAATAAGCTTGTGAAGACGAATCAGTTGCAATAAATCTTAAACATTTCACCGACACTTAAAACACAATCAAAGCGACAAGTCGGACAGCAAAACTTACAATATGTTTTTACTTAACAACATGTTTTGCTCAGGAGTTTGGACTGATACATGCATTGACATGAACAATCCTTGATGAAGTCATTAAAAACAGTAGGAGCACTTACGCAAGGGTGTGGGATTTCTCAGTAAATGGATATTAGGAGCTCCATTATTCATTTCAATCAGTGAAGCTTTTCAAACAAGACTTAACAAAATTTATACTGGTGACACACAATACATTTGCTCGAAAGTCTGGTGAATTAATTTGCATTTCTTCGAGATTAGTATCAGACTCAACTAAAACATATGACGATGCTTATGAGGTAAGGTTCAAAGCTATGAAGAAAATGGCAGGGCAAAGTTTTTCAGAAGTAAAACTACACAGATCGGATATGATTGATAATCAAGCCAGTAATAAATCTAACAAAGTTAGAAACAAAGAATTTATAATCAACCCTAATCAGATATTCAATAGAATATTATGCGTATGTGACAGTGCTGCAAAGCTCAAATCCTACTCTGAGTTTGAACTAGCTTCGCATCCACCTTTATTTTAAGACGTTTTTTTAAAGCAAGGTAAGAAAGCCTCCATTACTACTATTACTATACAGTTTAGTGTTAAAGCGTTTTTATATCGTGAATCAATTAAAAAGTACTCGGTGTTTCAATTTAAAACTATAAATACCTACCTAAGCTCAAATCGGTCATCTGCAAGCACAGCGTGCTAGGCCCGACCGCCAAGCACGCCGTGCCGCCCTGCTATCGAATCGGATTTTGACCAGTATTAAGAATAAAGGTAAGCAATATTATACATCGTTTTAAAGCTTATTAAATTTGGCAAATAAATTATATGAAATATTTTTGCGTGTCCCCCCAGATAAAAAAAATATTCACCTTTAAATCAAAATTTTACGAAAAAAAAAAATATTTTTGCGACAATGTCATTATTATTTGCCAAACCGTAATAGATAACAAAGACAAAAATACACCTTATTTTTAGACAGCTTTCTAAGAAGTTTAACGGGGAAATTTTTTTTCAGATGCATATAATAGTTTAAGAGATATAATGGATTTTGTAGAACTCTAAAATTGTAAAGTTTGGGAGGGGACAGGGGAGGAAGCAAGCGGGGGAGGGGTGGGGACTTTTTTGGAAAATACTCCACAGAAGAAGTACTATCCACCTGCAAAAATTCAGCTTTTCTCTAGCATGTTCCAGTTCAATGCGTTCATTGACTGGGCTACAATGGCCCAGGGAGCTTACCGCCCAATTAAATAAAGTGTGATATGATGGTTCAGTGGCAAATTACACTTCAAACCACTCCAGTCGCCCGGCTCAAGGCGTTCAGTATTTCATTTTATTTTATAGAGCCTTATCTCACAAAAAGGGGCCTAGGAGCTTACTGCTCAATTTTTTACGGTGCCATCAGGTTGTGTATGATGATGCGCGTAGTTTGATAATATTTTTCACACCGATTTAGATCATCATACTGATGTGAAGAAAACTTAAGTCGCCAATTTACCTTTTGATTCTTAAGTCTCCTGACATGATTGATTATTCACTTCGCAAGAGAAATCCATAGAAGTGCGTGGCGGACGTGTCTGTGTCCCCAAAACTATTTTTTCCTTCGGGTGAAAATAATTGATCATACATTTTCACATATTAAAATGATAAAGATATACGTGAAATCCTATATAGATGCTATTTAGATTCATCTTTACGACGAATCGGTTTACAGTATGAACATCAAAAAATATGCTACGGATAAATTGAAGCTTTTCTATGTATTGGAATTACAATAAAATTATTATTTACATAACAAAAAAAATAAGCGTAGATGACTAAAAAAAATGTTTTTTCGTGACTTAACTATGAAGTAATAATATAAGAAACAATTTTTTTAAATATCTTTTTATGGCTAAGACTATTTTTGAGGTTTTGTATTTTCTAACCATAGACATATGAGAATACTATGTCTATGGTTCTAACCTTTTTTCATTCTTATAAAATTATGCACAAAATAAATAAAAACCACTTTTTCGCTTACTTGCCTCGTGCAAATACGACGCGCGATTTTAAATTTTGTAGGCATGAGAATCGAAATATTTCTAGCGTTTATATTCCTCTTACATGGACAGTCAAGTTCATTAGCCCTTCTGGGGCCTGGGAGCCGACAGGTTGGTAAACTGGCTATATTAGTTTCTTTTCAAATTAGTATACTTCGCACTTGGAAGGAAGAGGGGTTCTGAGAAGCAAAATGATATGAGGGTTAGATAGGAATCTGAGGGTCAGTGTATCCAGGAGTGACGGGCGTGTGTTCCTCTCACTGCGGTGCAAGGTGATGGATAGGTCGACAAAATTCAGCTGTAGAGATCAACGGGCCTCTCCCGATTCGGCTCGCCACAGAGTTAGTGGACAAACGCATTTGCCATCAAGATTGGGACAAGTCGATCCATGAACCCGGGTAACTGCTGTTACCGGTCGTAGCTTGGTACAGTAAGCGCCAAACTTTAATGCCGACCTGACGCGGATACAGAAATCGTTGCAATAGGCGAGTTTGAGGTCTGAAAAACAGCATGCCTCTCCGCCCACGCCTTTCTCTGTCGCACGTAAGTTTTACGCACCTTTCTCTTTCGCTTACGGTCTCAGTAAAGTCAGAGCACGGCGTATTTTTTTTTTTTTTTTATATTAACTCCACACAGGAGGCCCTGAGGGAAATAATTTCCCTCAGGGCCTATGTCATCTTTGAAGATGCTGTGTGGAGGGTGCTGTTGAGGAGAGGAAGGAGTGAACATGGGTCTTGAAGAGACCCATATTGTAGGAGGGAGGAAACACAGAAGCCGGCAAATCGTTCCACAGCCGGGCTGTTGAACTCAAGAACGAGTCGTAGAAACGACCCGTTCTCATGTGACTAATGTCAACAGTGTACAAATGTTGAGCGCGTGTTTGGCGTGTTTCCCGACTATGCACCGGTGCCGAGGGGATCAGTGACGCTAGTTCCTCGGAGCATCTTCCATTGTAATACCGGTAGAACAAGGACAGCATTCCCACCTGACGCCTGTGCTCTAAAGATTGCAGTCCATTTGTTAAGTTAGGAGAATCTATCAAACGGACCGCCCGTTTCTGCACAGAGTCGAGGGTTTTTTTCAGGTATTTTGGGACTCCAGACCAGAGGTGGCTGCCAAATTCAACGGTGGGGCGCACTTGCGATTTGTACAGGGTTAGCAGTTGTGTACTATTAAAGTATCTGCGGGCCCTGTACAGTACGCTCAGTTTCTGAGAGGCTAACTTAACTCTGGCCTCGATGGAGCCCCCGTACCTGAGCTGGTCACTTAGAGTTACACCAAGCATATCAATGGAAGGCCTGTTCGGGAGATTGCTTCCGTTGAAGGAGACTAGATTATCATTCCGATCCCTTTTAGACGTAATCAGACATGATTGGGTCTTTGAAACATTAAATTCGACGAGGTTATTCTTACCCCAAGAGAAAACACTCTCGCGTATAGCTCTATGGTTCCCCTTGGAGTGACCCCCCCTCCCGGACTGACCAATTTTTTACACAATTGACTAGGTAGCGATGTTTTTATTTTTTATGAAGTCAAAATTTGTGTTTTGAATTTCTCAAAGTAAACTTTAATGGGGGGGTGACACCACATTATCCGCCCCTGGTGCCGCCCTCGCTAGCTACGCCACTGACTGCACCTGCACCAGAATGGATCGTATCAAGTTCAGATCGGCATTTAAGTTTGACACAAACTATACTTGGGGTGAACTGTGGCAGAGATGTTGGTTACACAATGAGCGTTTTTATAATTATCGTGACGATTCATAATTACGGTACCGTGACGGCAAAAAAAGGCAATAAACAAACGTTCTTTACCACTATAATGCTGCTGCTCTTTCTTTCACATTAAATCAGTGGTTCTCAACGTGGGCGATAACGCCCCCTTTTGGGCGTTTGAGACCTTCAGGGGGGCGGTAGAAGACCCAGAGAAAATTGAGGGGCGTTGAGATGGCCCAGGGGGGCACTGGCAGGTAAAAAATATGGTCTAAAAAGGTAAAAAAACACGCTTATCACGTACCAATAAAGCAAAGTAAACTTTAATATTAGTTAATTTTTGTTATTGTGTGTATAGTAATCATTTTTATCACGTGTGCGAAAATTTACGTATTTCGATAGCTCGGGAAGTGGATGAAAATTGAACTGAAAGATTCTATTACATTCAGATCTACATTAAATTGGATCATCAAATTCAATTTTCTCATTAGATAAGTTATAAATTCAGTGTCTTTTCAATGTTAATTACCTAAATACTTTAGGTAAGCGTTTTAATTATTCTCATTGAAGCCATCTTTTTCTCAAAAATAGGATAGGAGTCATATCCTATCTTACGATTGTTTAAATATAATCCTGGAAACAGCTGTTTCAGATTCGTAACCGATAGTATGCAAAAAAAATTGACTTTCGGGAGACCCAGAAAAACCCATCGTAAGTATAATCGTGACAATAGCTGTTTCAGGTTCACGACGACAGATGATATGTGAAAATGTGAAAGCAGATGGGGGGCACTAGAAAAAAATATATTCTCAAACGAGGCGGTGGGATATGATAATTATTGTATTTTCTTTTGGGGGGATGCAGACACTGCAGACATACGTTCACCGTTTGTCTCATTTTCGACTGTTATTGTTTAGCGCAATGACATCTGATGTTTTTTTTAATTTTTGGAATTCACTCACACTAGAAAATCATACTTGTAACTGTATTTCATACTTTCAAAAATTATTTATCGTCACGGCTAGTAAGTAGTATTGTATTGGTTTACGGAGATGTCATGGTGAGCTGTGTGAGAGAGATGCAAGAAAATGATCACTTTTCTCCTTTGGAGGAAACAGTCCTACGAACATCATCTTTTGAAAAAGCTGCAGCTCCCAAAATGTAAAAAAACACGTTTAAAAAATTTACAATAATTTTATTAAATATAAGTACATTATAACATAAATATATCGACATCACAGTATAAAAAAACATAAGTACGCCACATTTTTATTGCTATCTCTGATAAACGGTTCCTCTGGGTTCCCCCACTTAAAAAAATTTACGACAAAATTGCATTACTACAATTACACAAAGATTTTTTAATAAAAATAATGTACCACAATTAAATATTAGCAATAGAATAATATCTGTTGGAGGAATAACCGTACCACTAGTACGAACCACAACAGCACAGCATCATTATATATTCAAGGGTAAAAAATTATTCAATAATTACCCTTAGATATATACGATCGGAAGAAAACTACGACAAATATATTTTAAAAAAAAATAGATTAAAATACTCTAGTACCAACTCATAACTTTACCTATAATTGTTTAAATTGATGTCTTTGCTTTATATCTTGTATCCTTTGTAAAATTACTAATAGTCTTTGTAATAATATTTTTAATTTAAACTGATGTAAAAATTTTTAGTTGTCCTTTCCTAAACACAAGCTTTATTAGGAGAGTGATTGAAATATTTGTGTTATATTATGTTGTAAAATTGTAACCATAATAAATGTTTCGATTAATAATAAAAATAAAAAAAAACACAAAATATTACTACGAAAATAAAATAATGATGAATGACCTTTGTCGCCAAGTGATTAAGAACCTAGTCTTTGTATCCCGAGGGTTTGGTTTCAAATTTTGGCATGCGAAAATATATACTTTTTTACTAACTACAGTTTCATTTCCAAATAAAAGATTTAAAGCATATTTGCCGCATGTTCCAGAGAGCTATATACTCTCAGAATCGCCAGTGACCAGATTTGCATACTTCAGAACCTTCCTCTTTGTACCGATACACAATATGGTGTATGAAGAGTTTCGTATATGGGAGAAAGAGAAAAAGTTATGTCAGATTCATAACATATTCTTTAAAAAGCATTTGCTAGTAAAAATACGACAGTATCGCCTGCGACTGTGCCAAATTCACAAAATTGACTAAAATTATTTCTAGAAGCTAGAAGATATTTATCATGATCTTCGAAGATATTATGACGAAGTTAGAAAATATTATCACAAAGTCAATCAAGAAGATATTATGAAGTTGGATGATATTATCTCGAAGTTCGAATATATTATCATGAAATTGGTAAATATTATCACAAAGTTAGAAGATACTATCACGAAATTGCATGTTATCACGAAATTCTTAAATATTACTACGAGATTAGAAGATAATCAATATCTCGAAAGTGTTAAAAATTAACACAAAGTTAGCAGATATTATCATGAAGTCAGAAGATATTATCATGAAGTTAGATGATTTTTTCATGGAATCGGAAGTTATTATCACAAAATTGGTAAACATTTTCACGAAGCTAGATTTTATTATCACAAAGGTAAATTAAATTTTCACGAAATAAGACAATATTATCATGAAGTCAGAAGATATTATAACTAAGTTAGACAATATTGTCACAAAGTCCGAAGATATTATCATGAAGTTAGATGACTATATATCATAAGGAAATACGTTAATATTATCACGAAATCAGATGATAGAATCACAAAGTTAGATTTTAATATAGTGAAGATAAAATAAATGATTTCGAAATTAGACAATATTATGATGAAGGTAGACAATGTTGTCACAAAGTCAGAAGTGTATAATTAAGAAATAGGTAAATTTAATCACGGAATTAGAGGATATTATCATTTAGATCTTATTGCCGCCAAGATAAAATAAATTATCACAAAATAGACAATATCATAGACAATATTATCATGAAGTCAGACAATATTACCCCGAATTCCAGAAATATTATTACTACGTTAGACAATATTGTCACGAACTCGAAAGATATTGTAGATGCTTATATATATTATTAATAAATAGTATCACGAAATTTGAAGATATTATTGCGAAGTTAGATGTTATTACCGCGGCGATAAAATAAATTATCACGAAGTTGGACAATTTTATCACGAAGATTTGTTAGTAAGTAAGAGAATATTGTCACAAAGTTAGAAAATATTATCACGCACTTAACTCAGCTTACAAGATCTATTACAGTAAATCCACGCAAAAACAAATATAATAAATAATAACAAAAGCAAAAAAGTGACATATACAGACAATTTTTCTTTTTTTGGGGGGGCACCATTTTCAATTGAGCGATGCGAAATGATGTTTGTGTAGACGGACGTCCATTCTTTGATGTAATTTTCTCCTTCGATGTCCATCGGAACTAGAAAAAAAGAACAGTTTTTTAAGAAATATTTTTTTCTTTGTATTGAAATACATGTGATATTCCGAAGGTCGCGGGATCGAATCCCGGCGTGGCAAATAAATTTTATTTGTGTTATTTCACAATTTATTCATTTAAAATAATATATAGTATATTTGCGGCACGTTCCAGAGTGGAAGATACTCTCAGTATCGCCCTGGTGTAAGACCACCATTCAGAATTGAAACGTTGCTTGAAATGGCTTTAGCCGTGTTTGGTGACCAGATCTGAATAGCCAGGTACTTCCCACCATCCTCTTCCCCATCTCCTTCCCCTCCCTACTACCTTCAGCCTCACAACATACCCCAACTAGGGGATGCCATAGTCTCACTGGCTCCAGACGGGAGCAGTTGGGACTCTTGTGCGGTATTCATGTAAAAAAAAAAACATGTCAACGTAGACTAGAATTCCATCTACAGTATTTTTACTCCAATTTTTCCAATTTGGGATGCGTTTATGGGTACCGCCGCCCTGGGAGCCATTTGTTGGATAACCAACACACCTGCCTTAGGTCAACCCAAGTGGTTCGCTACGTTTGGTGACTTCGCAAGGTTGCCCGGGTTCATGGAGTGAGGTTTGTCCGGATCTTGGAACAATACAATTGAAAAACCAGCACTGCTGGTCGCCGCGGCAGTGGCATTCCAGTTGCATTGTTGACAGGTTGTCATGGTAGCGGCTCACGAACTGTCATGTTTTGACAAGTCAAATCAGAAAAGTATCAATTTTGTAAAGGAGGTTGATTGCAGTTTTTTATTTATTTTTTTATTTAATATAGATATATAAGTTTACAGTGGGTTAATATAAATTGCATATTGGTTCAGAAATTCTTTAAAATTGCAATCTCACCAAAGAAGAAGCTAGTTCTTGTGCTTGATGAGCGAGTTACACTAATTATGACAGAAATAGAATAACATTATGCAATAGGTTATATAACATTATATAATGGGAACAATTGAAACTTCTGGATCATCTATATGTGAAGATGTACATACAATGGGATATGGTTACATACTAAAATATTGTGCACTTTAGAGAATTTCGAAAAATCTAAATTATATAGAAATAAATATAGATTGACAATAAATAGAAAGAAAGAGAAAAACAGGTAATTATTTAATTAATTATTCCTGATGAAGTGTTGCTTCAGTTTGAGTTTCAGTTTATTGATGTCTTTGATTTTTTTTATTTCAATCGGAAGATTGTTGAAATACTTAAGCTGCCGCTACCCGAATTTCTACCGATTTCTTACATATCTCGCTTAAACATTTAAGGTTTTTAAGCTCTTAAAAAAATATATGTTATTTGAGAAGATGTCTAGATAAGTTCCACGCCGAAAAGCAAATTATATGAAATTCCCTAGGTAGAAAAAAATCGCCAAGTATGCTCCGAAAATTATTAAAAACAAATCTATCTAATTTACAAGTTATATTTGTGGAAAAAAATCACAATGTTTCTTATGATACTTAAGATGCCTTCCACGAGAATTTTGCTCTATTTTAAATGAGTCATGTTTTATTAAGCATTTTCACAATTTCTGTTTCAATTTTATCATTTAAAATATTAGCACGCGCTGTTCAACATTCGTAATTACATATCTCTAAGTCTTCTTCTGTTTGAGCGGGGAAGCGTCGCCTTAATCTACCGTATTCCGAATTTCTACCGCCTGGCAGTGGCCAGAGATTGACCGACGGAGAGATGGATAGACTGCGTGCGAGAGATGGAAGAGCATTGGAGCAAGAAGGGAAGGTCTGAGGACTGGAGAGGAATGGCAATGGACCACAGTCAGTGAAGAGCATTTGTGGAGGGTGCAAATCCAATGACATCATATAACATCATTGGGCAAATCCCACCCAACGTTTACAATGTACAGAGTTTTGACGATTAATTCAACCGTTCTTACTTTTATGACAGAAGTTCTCATCAGCCAGCATGTGGTCGAGGCATCCGCACTTGCCGTTTACGCAGTGGGCATCATTCGGAGGTTTCAACTCATCTGGATAAATGCAGTCGCCGTCCATCTTGCAGTCTCGCCCTAAAACTGGTGAAAACGAAAACAAATTATGTCAATGGGTCAAATTGAGTCACTAGAGGGATATTTCGAAATGTCATACAAATGTATCGGACTGTGTTATGCCTCTCGGCAGTGGTGTGGCTAACATGGGTCCATGGATGGCACCTGGGGCGGATGACGCGTTGTCACCCTCCCCTCCTCCACATAGATCGTTTTTGCCCACCGCCCATTTTGAGAATACAATTTTTTTCTAGCGCCCCCAAACTTACCGTCTGTCGTTGTGAATCTGAAACAGCCCCCTCCCCCCCCCCTCCAACCAACTCCTGGCCCCTACCCCCTCCCCCTCCCTCCATCCCCCTTCCCCACCACCCCATGTTTAAGTGTTTGTGGAAAATATTTATTTATTTTTTTATTTTATCAGGTTCTCCATAAAACAGTTAAACACCAGAATATTATGGGGAAGATTACAAAATTTAAAGAAAAAAAAATGTATGGGGACAGTTTCACTATCTTGTGACGTACGTCAGAAGATAATTACTGAATTCTCTGTAGGTGACATTGAAGATGTCGATGTTTAATACAGATTCATTTAGCACTTGTATTGCTCTGTTTAATGGCGCATTTTGATAGAAAGAAGTTCTCGCTTTCGGAGCATAAAAAAGTGCGTGGGATCTCCCACGAGTGTACGCGATACGATATGTAATAAATTGGTAGAAATGTGGGATGCCGCGGCTTAAGGCTGTGTTTCTTTAAATTCTTTTTCAGATGTTCATGAGATTTTTGCTCTTTTTTAAACGAGTCGTGTTTTATTAAACATTTTCACAATTTTCGCTAAAATTTTATCGTTTTAAATATTAGCGCGCTCTCTCTAACATTCGTATTTACATATTATCTCTCCAGCTTCTTCTTTTTGAGCGGGTATACGGCGCCTTGACGCTCGCCGTCGAGACGCTCGTAAGTACATATCTACATGTATGATAGTTATACATTTTAAATACCTTGGTTTGGTTTGCAAGTAGATCCGTCCAGAAAAAACTTTTTTGAACACTCGCAAATGTGGTTTTCGTTACAGACCGAGTGTAAGGCCACGCAATCCGCGTTGGATCCACAACGATCTCCCAAAACGCACTGTAAAACAAATAAATGTGACATGTAAATTTATATGTAAGTATAATACCTACACGCCAAATACTATTACCGACCTGATGTTGATACAGAAATCGTCGTTTTTTTATTATTATTATTATTTGTACACATTTTGTACTGATAACCAATGACGTTAAGCCTCGATTACATTGAGCGAGTTTACAAGCTACTAGTCGGCGAATTGACTATCTGCTAGTAAACTCGATCAGATAGTGAATTCGCCTGCTAGTAGCTTGTAAACTCGCTCAGTATAATCATAAGTAAATAGGATACGAGCGGAGTTTACTAGCAGATAGTGAATTCGCCGGTTGGTAGCATTTAAACTCGCTCGATGTAATCGAGGCTTTACAATACATCTAGACTTGCTCAGTCCCGGATCTAGGGAGGGGGGGGGGGGCAAACCGGGGCGCGCCACTTTTGGGGGGCGCCAACATCGTAATTTATATGTTTTATTGAAAAAAAATGATTACAAAGCGCCTGTTGTTCTATCGATTATTCATTTGATTTTAAAATGCCCGATTGGTTTTTTAACACATCTTAATTTGATTTATGAACGTATCCTAAGTCAATTTTGAACGCGTGCATAGTGTGATGTCATTGCCAGGGGAATCCCCGTCGCATCTAGAACCAGGGGCTACCCCACACGAGCTGAGCCGAATAAACCCGAGCGGTCGAACGTCAAGCCAAGCGACGATCCTCACCTGACGAGAGAGGACGCCATATATTTTTTTACCTTTACGCCTCCGAGCTGTGTTCTTCCAGGAATGCATTGGCATTTTTTGCTAGAGCACACGGCACCTTCTGAACAGTCCGTATCTGATTCACATTTCATTCCCAAATCTACAAATAAAATGAAAACCATTTAATTCAATACACAACGACACGATATTGCGAAAAATTCAAAAGCAAATTTTCATTTTACCCAATTAAAATTTTAAATGCAGTATTTGTTATTTCCGAATATTTAAAGTGGTTGTCTTTTAAAATAGAAAGGCTTTTTTCTAAAAATATTCGTAATTTTCTTTAACCCTCCGCGTGTCCCACCTTTTTTTAACGCAAAGAGTCGCGCGGGGTCGCCGAGGGCCCCAAAAATAAATATGATAAAATTGTTGTTATAGCATACATTTTATGTGTTATTTTAACTGATTTTAGTCAGGTTATTGAGGCTGCATTGAAAAAAAGAAATAATTTAAGATTAGTTATTTATTTTTAATACAAAAGCTTTAAAAATCAGCAACGAATAATTTTTTTAAATTTTGAAACGTACTTATTTTAATAGTAAACTTTTTAATTAAATCTAAACAATTTCTTTCAAACTTATAACTATTTGAGATTGATACAGACTTATTATTATTACAAAAAAGAAATCAACAAAAAACAATGAAAAAACATATAAACTTTTTTTTTTTTTCATTGTATTTTGATGATTTTTGTTGAGCCACGCGTCAAAACACATGCCACAGAGCACATGCGCAGACTGTCAGCGGCTCTAGCGTCAAGTATAATCCTTTTTAGGAAGCTACCTGAAGTAAGGAATCAGTGGGAACATTTAAAATGTAGGTACATAATTAGCATTTCTGTAAAACCTAGGTTTTTAAATACCCCACGCGATGGGTCGAGGGTTAACATTGAGTCCACACAGGGGGCCCAGAGGAAAATAATTTCCTTTAATGCCTGTGTCATCTTTGTGGATGCTTTTTTATTTTATCTTTATTTATTCTAGGCTTACAATATGTCCTATGCCTGTCTCACCAAAAAACCCGTGTTGAGAGCAGGCGCTTTAAAAATATAGCAGTTTAATAAAAAAAATAATACATATAGGTAGTAAATACAAACAATGACACAATATTTATTTATTTATTTCAAAAACATACGGCACAACATGTGCCATTAACATAAATTATATTATATATGTATTATAAAACAATAACAAAACGAAAGTAACAACATAAATTGAAGTTAAATATAAAAACAAAAGGTAAAAAAAGGAGTTGAGGTAGTAAGCAGTAAGTAAAAAGTAAAATAGATAAATGAAAGTATAGAGTAAAAGCATAAAATTATAATGAAAACCATTTAATAAAATTTATATAATTATTTTAAATTTATACGACGATAATGCCAACATTCTTTTAAATACCAACCAGGAATTATTAGATTCCTGGTCAAATAAAATTATTCACGCCAAACACTTCAATTATCTCAACCAAACGTATGTTGACAAACTTTCGTCAAACAAATGGTTGAGTATTGGAGAATTGAGCGCAGAAATAGAAGGATTTATGCTTGCCATTCAGGATAGAGTCATTAATACTAAAAATTATAGGAAGTATATAATCAAAGATAGAAATCAAATTGATGATTTATGTAGAAAATGTTTGGCTTTTCCGGAAACTATAGAACATATTATATCGGGATGTTCTATATTAGCGCCTTCCGAATATACTTTTAGACACAATCAGGTTTTAAAAATAATTCATCAAAGTTTGGTAATTAAACATAAATTGATTGATTGCCGTAATGTAGTACCATATTATGAATACGAACCAAATTCGTTTTTAGAAAATGAATTTTATAAAATATATTATGATAAAACTATACTAACAGACAGAACGATTCGTCATAATAGACCCGATATAGTTTTACATGACAAAATTAAAAAATAACTTATATCATTGATGTCGCTATTCCAAATTCCTGTAATATTCAAAAATCTGTTTCTGAAAAAATTAGAAAATATACAGATTTAGGAAATGAGATTAAAAGAATTTGGCATTCTCGGACTATAAAAATATTACCATTTGTTATTTCGGCTACTGGCATTATACCTAGCTCTCTAATTAAAAATTTAGGCTTATTAGATTTGTCAAAGAATCTTTATATAAAAATGCAAAAATCAGTCATATTAAATACATGTAGGATTACGAAAGATTTTTTAAATATTTATATTGAGGGATCGGTAGGATTTATCGGTTCAGTTAGGAGTTCTATCGAGCCGAACCCTCTGATATGAAAATATCTGGAGTCGGTGAAGTATTTTCCCATATGGTCTCTGGTAGGTTGACGTGTTGTTCTTGTATAGTTTTGTATTTAGTATACATACAATGCAATTACATCGCGTGAATTGACTAGATTAGCATTTGTGGAAAAGTGTGTGGAAGGATTAAGTTTTTCCTGTGAGGAAGATTTAACCCGGACATAAAATCTAGAGAACAATAAAAAATAAAGTATAATGAAAAGTTACAGATTGAGATAGAAAGTTAAAAGGTAGGAAATAATACAGTCAAAAGTAGAATGTATAGACTATAAGATAATCTTAATAATAACTAGTGTAAAGTTATAAATATTAAAAAAAAAAGTGTAACAAGTAAAGAGTAAGAAATGCTCTTAGGAGCCAAAAATTGAAGATAGTATAAATTTACCAAATATAAAAGGTATCACTGATTATGTTTCTAATCCATAGATATTAGGAACGCTCATACAGTTGCGTATACATACATCTGTTTACAAAGTTAATAATAGCGAGTACGTACTGGTAGGACATAATTAATGATTATATTATGATTACGTCGTAGTAATATATTACACAAGTAACAAGAAAATGTTGTGTGGAGGATATTTTTGTGGAAAGGAAGGAGTTGTGGGAGAAAGGAAACGGTGTCCAGTTACCACAACATTAATTATCGGAGTCATATATTTATTAACATGGAAAAATTGCATGTAGCGTATTGAATTAGATTAAGAATTGGGCACGTAGAGCAAATGATGAGATATTATATGATACAAAAGTGAATGGTTGAAGTCAGCGACGCCCGAGAACGACATGACATAAAGTGAATCAAATACTACTTGAATTGGGTCAGAATAACATAAGAGTGTGTATGAGAATATGTATGACTGTGAAGGAAGCAAGAAGTGCGTGCCAAGGCAGAGTGTGTGGCGGTCCACCCTCTGCCTACCCAGTTATTTAGTTAGTTAGAAAAATGTTACTTTCCTGCGTGTTTTGGTACATCTTTGTAATCCAATATAGAATTAAAAATCTCATCTTGGTTTTTCTCCGAATCTTCAAATCGGTCCAAATAATCATCTGTTTCTCCAAAGTCACATAAAATAAATACGAATAATGAAGAAAATATAATAAAACGATGAATCAATATCATTTTGAATTATTTTGATTTAACGTTACACACTGTTCACAAATAAAATATATAAACATGATTAAAATATTATTTACGTTGTATTTAGTATGGAGGTAGGGCAAAATTAGTTTTATACGCATATTAATGTTGCAAACATTTTAAATATTTATCTATGTTTATCCCGTAGGTGAAGTTAATATCTAGGGGTCGTGTAATACGGTAAATAAGAGAATAAATACAATAAAATGAAACAAATAAAAAATATAATATAATGATGATAATTATTTTGTTGTTCCGAGAGGTACTTACCTATTTAATCGAATTTTTATTTAAAAATAAAATTTATCAATATGGCAGCACTGCAAAACAAAGATGGCGGAAAGCCGCTCCGCGTAGCTGTCAATTTACGACTTTTTCCCGTACAAAATGTTATAACCTGACCGTTTCCATTGTTTTCTACATTTCCGCCAATTCTATTGTGTAAAAACAATTAAAAATTACAATAAGAGTGTTGTGACAGACACTATTTTTCTGTGGAAGCAGGAGTAAGTGAAAATTTACGTTGAAAATGTCGCTGTTTCGAAAGCCGAAGAAGCGGATGCAGATGAGATCTCTGGCTAATGACGACGATGAGGAGTTGAAAGGGGGCGGGAACTCGATGGATGTGGATGAGAACATGCCCCAGGCTCCGCCCCCGCCCTCCCTGCGACCCAAAAAGGACAAAACAAAACCCAAACAAACTCTGCTCAGTTTTGGCGATGAAGGTAAAAATAGGCAAATGTCTTTATTTAAAATATCTGATGTTTCTAATCTCAGATTAAAAGGTAGGTCATTGCAGGATATTGCGCACCCGGTGCGCTGAATGCTCAAGTTTGGCACCCTTGGGGTGATTTTTTTAATTATAAAGGCGCTGTACAAATCACCCAATTATTATTATAAGAGGGGGTTCAACCAGTCTGTTGGACACATCAGACCTGGTCAACCTGAATGTGAGTTGCCTCTCAGTGAGACTGTCCCTGATCAGTCTAGTATAGTTAGTTAGTTAAAAAGAAATGTGAGAAACTTTCTCAACTGCCGTTCTACGTTTTTTTGATAATTGTTTCGCCAACTGCCGTACTTTTAGGCACAGATTATGGAAATTACATTTTGTTTCAACAATTACTGGAAGAAACAACTGTTTACATGCACCAATAGGTTATTAGGCTGTTTCGTTCAAATCAAAAATAATATTTTACGTTATTAGATGACAGCCATCTGTTTTGTTAGTAGAACTGTAACCTAAAATTGACTGGTTTTTAGTCTATTTCTTTTTTAAATGAACCCTACAGGCGGGTACAGACAAACGTAACATGCAATGTAATATGAAAGGAGCTTTTCATAAGTGTGGACGCCGCACATGCACAAACTTACTTGCATCTGTTTCCGGCATGCGCGCGGTGAACATAGCTAATATTTATTTTGTGGATTCCACAAAATTTCTCTTGTTCTGTATGCCTCAATTAACTGCGTTACTTTTTCTTCACTCCATGATTCAAGTGTAGCCTCTGCCGTAGCTGTTGCTGTGTCTTCTTCCTCCATTGTTCGCGCGCGTTCTGCAGTATACACACTGCACCGCTCCGTACACACTTTTGTGTTCGGCGAATACGTGAATTCGTTCGGCGATTACGGCGAATTCGTGTTTCCGTACGCCCCTTTGTGTTCGGCGAAAAAACGACACATGGCGGATCGCGGAGTTGAGCTCTGTTTGTGCGCGTAGTGTGCACGGATCGTGCGCGCAAGGCGTCCACACTGTGGGAATTCTGCTACATTGCAACAATGTGAACGGCAAATTCTTTCATTGCGTGTTACATTGCATGTTACATTTCGTAAGTCTGTACCCGCCTTAACTGAGAAACAATTTTTTTTTTTAAATATGCTTTAAGGTTCCTAGTTTGGGTTTCTCAAGGTGATAATTAAAATAATTCATGATCTGCTCTTTCATAGATAGCGCTAGTATAATTATTTTAGGGAAAAACGCTTTTTACAAGTTATATTAAGATGAATGAGCTGTTTAAAAACTGAATGTACCGGGAATGAATACGGGAGGGGGGAGGGGAACTTGGGGGAGTTCGCGGGACGGGGGAAGAGGGCGAGGCGAATGGGGAGAGGGAAGGTGGAGAAGGCAGAGTGGAAACGCGAGAGGGGAAGTTTAGTTTTTGCTTACAGACGAAACTATTTATTCATATTCATATTGCATTTGTACGGGTGCAAACAATTAATTCTTCTTAATTTTTGAAGCCTAACTTACAAAACGGTTCTTTTCTAAAATAATGAAACTGACACCATCTGTGAAATTGTAGATTTTGAACTCTTTTAATCCCTCAGGCCTCAGCCCTATTTTGTCAGAAGGTCAAAATATTTCCCCTTTGCAATAATATCCAAATAAATGAAATATTTCTGAACGCATCTGAAAATTAAAAATAGTGTCCCCAAGTGGTTGTTCCATATGGTAAATATTCACAGGAATGAAATATTTCTGTGAAATTGTAGATTTTGAACTCTTTTAATCCCTCAGGCCTCAGCCCTATTTTGTCAGAAGGTCCAAATATTTCCCCTTTGCAATAAAATCAAATGCAAATGCATCCAAAAATTAAAAATAGTGCCCCCAAGTGGTTGTTCCGTATGGTAAATATTCACAGGAACGAAATATTTCAGTTTGTACAGCCTACCTACTATCGCCCTCAGCCTTTTACAATTTTTTTGTTGTATGTCCCATTTGAAGTTGCAATCCGCAGTCACTCCCAAAAAAACATATTCATTTTAGTAATTTAATAAAATGTATATTTTCTGCAGTGGAAGAAGACGTGGAGATATTCCAAGTGAAGAAATCCTCGCAGAGCAAGAAGCTGACGAAGCGGCTGGACCGCGAGCGCCAGGGCTCAAGGAGGTGTGACGGCGGGGAGGGGCCCCCGCCGGCAGCCGTCCCCAACGGCTCCCTCGGCACCACGGATGGCGACCCCTCCATTAACAGTAGGAAAAATGATTCTTACCATAAGGTATACACTTGTGAAACAGTAATTAAAAAAATTTGCCAAAACGATGGCCAAATTAATTGATTTGTTCATATTTCTTTTTTCATTGTTTTTGATTGTTTACAATTCTTCAGCTTGTTAAAAATGTAATAATCATATTCAAAATTACTATATATGTATGTATATTACCATACAAAAAAGTTTTCAAATGTCCAGAAGGTCCACAATGTTCCAGAACATTTCACAATATTCGAGAGTGTTCTGGAATGTTCCTCAATGATTCCAGACTCTTCCCGAACATTCCACAACATTCCAGAATGTTCTGAGATGTTCTGGAATGTTGTGGAATGCTCTCGAATATTCTCGAATGTTCTGAACTGTTCTAGAAATTTCTAGACGGCGAAACATCCAGCTCTTGTATCTTTAAAATGGAATTATGTTCAGGTTCAATGAAAGTGTAGTGTAATTTATACGGCAGAGCAGAGACCGCAGCTCAGGATTATGGGACTAGTTTTCTGTCAAGTAGGTAGGAAATCAGTAAATAAAAGAAGATGAACTTTAGAAAACTATATTGTAGCCATAAAATAAAAACAAACATGGGAGTGCAAATTTATACCAATGAATGGTTAGGATTAAATTTATACCAATGTAATATTAGGAATACAAAACGTAAACATACCAGATGGACTCCTGGACACGCTAAGCTAACTACACAAAGCCGAATATTGTAGGAAAACACCGGATGACGACCGAAAACTTGGTTCGTAGAGAGAAAAGGTCCCGGGACGGGACTTCCGGCCTCATCAACCGGGGACGGCGCGGAATCCAGTGAGCCTAGGTCTTCCTTCTATTTGGGAAGAAGGCCGCTACACCTCCAAGGAGCGTCTCCAGCCTCAGGCTGTCTCAACAATCTCCATCCGAAAGGCACGTGGCCCAACCAGTCTCCAAGACTTACGGATTTCGGAAGAACTATCAGCAATCCGTGACTTCGCGACGCGGGGTCATAAAGGCATATTATTCTAGCCACAACAAGGACCAATCACTTTACAATTTCATGTCCAAAAAACATTTCCACAAAATGGCCAACTGCCAACACCGGAAAAAAGTGGGATTCACATATCATCCACTAAAAATAATACCGTACACGAACTACTCGTGTTACGAAAAAACACCCGGCGCCTTTTTAAGATAAATTCAACTTGGATTCACATGATTTAACGACTTTAAAACACCTCCATGGTGAGTGACTAATTCACGACCAGCTAGCCCATAGCTGTGCGGGAGAAAGTGCCCATAAACAAAAAAAAATTTGTCTTCCCCAAAAAAATTGCCAGTCTCCAAAAAAAAACACCATAGACAAAATATCCAAATAGGCAAGAACTGCACTTGAATCGTGACGAATCACGGGGTCAAAATGACACTTGGTCACTCTTGCAATTAAACGCTTATGGACCTCCATACGAGTCGTGCCCGATCACCAAACAAGATACGGTATACACAATTAAGTTGTACTCACTGCTATTGTGTCTTCTTGCTTGATTTCTGTTCGGTGATACAAACACTTGTAACTGTCCCAGATATAACCATAAGCGCGCGATATTGGTTTGGGTTATTCTTAACCCTCGATAACACTTGTCTTGAGTCGTTTCACAAAAGAAGGTCACACAAAGCATACGATACACAACAATAGGGGTTATGCTTCATATTACACTTCCGATTGATTGACATTTCAATGTAGAGCGAAATATCACGCTACGATGGTTGCTAACTGACTAGCGATTATTACCGACCGTAAGGCAGCGATGCATCGGGTAGGTACAACATAAAGTGCGGAATTCAAAAACTCTGAATCCTGCCGATCCTATTGGCTGAAACGGAACACAAACTCGCAGAAAACCAAATCAGCGTCACGAAACATTCCGCCCACCAAAATACAGCAATCGTATTTTAAAGAAAATTTGACCGTTGAGCGAAGCGTGAA
Organism: Glyphotaelius pellucidus; assembly: GCA_936435175.1. Lineage (NCBI taxonomy): Eukaryota > Metazoa > Arthropoda > Insecta > Trichoptera > Limnephilidae > Glyphotaelius > Glyphotaelius pellucidus. Next base: position 12,874,009 of record OW386563.1, read on the forward strand.
ATGCTATGAAACGTTACGATACGAAGAGAAGACGAAGCGAAAAACTTTTAACTATATTTAGACGATAACTAGACATAGATAAACTTAACGATAAACTAAACGATACGAAACTAAGTGATAAGTTTAACTAAGACGTAAACAAAGAATACAACAAACCGTGATGCGATGATGATTAGTCACATTGACTAGGCAATGGACACGATTTGGTGAATGGTCTTGTAAGAGAAGATCCATTCAAAGTACGGAACGTAGCGATAAGTGCAAGAATTTTAATTTCGATTTTAACCATATCATCCGTAGAGAGTGATGCGCAATGTTTGGTTAAAGATAGAACACGAAATTCGATATGATTGAGTGGAAAATCCAAAAGACGATAGGCTTTGTTATGAAAGTTTACTACAAAAATATAACAGTAACCGATAAGACGTTGGAGTTTCCGAAAACGATATGATTTATTTAATAAAAAATCCAGCAGAATTTCATTATACTGGAATAATGACGATTGAGCTCGTTCCTCAGAGTGGAGTTCAGTTGATAACACGGCCATCTAAGATAGGCCAAGAGTTGTTTGGCGTGGCTAGCCCGGAGGGCTCCGCCCACCATATTACGTTATGGTTTAGATCAGCCGGAGAGTGGCCATCTGAAGCGATATCCAAAGGATTATCAAACGATGATGCTTGTAGCGAACGGTTAGATGCGATAACTGTCAAAAGCGATAATGGTTCGGTATAACGATTCCCGTAACGAATTTCACCGGGTGGAGTGTCTGGTGGCCTCCACTTCCATCCCAATACCCTGAGAGTGGGAGAATGATCAACATTCTTTAAGCTTACATCAGCGAGATAGTAGTCCGGCGGTAGAAAGGTGCAAAATTTCGGTTTGTTATAATGCCACTTCTGCAGTTTAAGTTGACCTCGTTTGGTATATTCGATGACTTCGGATTGCGTTTGTTGAGCTTGTTCCAGACCGGAACAGCCGGTGACGATAGAGTCGATGTTCGTATCCGAAGTGAGCGCGTGGCGTGTGAGCGTTAATTCGTTACTCTCCTTTTCTGTCAACGGTTTGACAATACGATAAGACAGAATATAGGCAGAGAAACCATAAGTTACAAGGTGTAATGGGTAATCCGGGGTGGGTTCAGACGATTGGTGTCGCCAAAATATTCTTTGAATAGCGCGATTTGGCTCTTGAAGAAATGTTTGGCGATACATTTGCCGTACGTCAGCAATGAACACCACAGATGGTGAACGAAAGTTTTGCAGAAGTTAAGCAATGTTCGTTGGAAGCTTGAGAACGATAAGTAAGGCATCCTTTGACGATGATTCATTCACCTCCGTCACTGAGGCATCGAAGACCACTCGTAACTTAGTGGTAACGGTGCCCGGACGAAGAATGCAATGACGAAGTATGCAATGCATTTCCTTGAGTAAATCTTTCCCAGGAACACGTGTCATGTGACCACTGTGCAAGTAGTCAGTCATGAAAGCGGAGTACGATTCACGTAAACTGAGCATTGCTGTGTGTTTACGGTCGAGTGATAGGAAGTTGCGCGAAGAAGCTTCGCGCGAACCTGGGAAAGCGATATCCTTGTCCTTTTTTCCATAAGGTAAGGCTACGATGAGTTGCTCCGAAGGGTCACGTGAGTGATCAGTGTGGTACACCTGGTCATCAAGTTGTTCTTTAAGGGTGAGCTGTGAAGACTGAGGAAATGTGTCCAACTCCCTCAGTCTCTTGACTTCTCTGGGGAGACGGTAATGGTTGGTTACGATGAAGGAGTTTGTTTGACGATCGGTAGCAAAACCAACCAAACCCAGAGGAAGCCAACCGAATTGTGAACTGACAGCTGAAAGCTGGTGAAGATTACCCGCTAATTGGGGTCTCAAAAGCAATGGCAAGATCTCAACATCTTGAAGTAAGTCAGTCGGTCCAGTGTCAGTTGTCAGTTTGTGATAGTCAGGGTCGGCATGAGGTATGTCTCGGAATTGATGACAGGATAACTGGTCGAATTGAAACATTGGCGATGGAAGTAACTTCGTGTAGACGATAATTTGTCTCATATCCTTGACATCTAAATTGGGGACATCTGACTCGATTGTAGAAGATTGGCCTAAGCCACGAATTCTCTGAGAGCTGACTGGACGCTTGGCAGTGCGATCGGTTGCGATATGTGCTTGATTGTCTGAATCGGTCAACGCACGAAATGCTTGAAATCTGCCGGATGGATCACGATTACTAATATGAGCAGTTGGCAAACGTACGACGGAGCTGTCACCGAAATTATCGAGGAAAAGAGCTGGAGGATCAGAACTAGAAGCTCCTTGAACCGTTAACGTGGTGGGTCGTTGGTATTCCTCTTCAGTAGGAATGTTGTCTTCCATGTGAAGTAGAGTGTGATGTTTACGATGACATTTCTGACAATCAAACACAGATTTGCAATTTGTGAGCGAATGAGACGGCGTAAGACAATTCAAGCACCAACGTTGTGCCTTGGCAAATTGAGCGCGGTCCTGAACCGATTTGAGTGCAAATGATGTGCACTTAGAGATCGAATGAGTTCCCTCGCAAAACGAGCACTTTGAGTAAGTGAACGCAGTCAAGGACCCTTTGGTTTTGGTTTCAGGTTTTGCCTTCTTCGTGTCACAAAGAAGCGATGACGTTGTTTGTGTTGTGAAAGCTTGATCATGAAATGTTGAAACGTTTTGGTTCGATACGATAGTTTTTACGGGTTCCGATTGTGAAGATTTATTCGTTAATTCCTTGTGAATTGCGACGATTCGGAAATGCACGTTATCAAAAATTTCGCGAACTTGATTCTCCATTTCCGTGTTTGCCTCATCTGAGGCTAAAATGTCAGAATGAGCATTTTGAAAATCACTAACGATATGTTCCAACTTCGAAAAATACGCAAAAAATAATTTATGGTTGGTTGCGTTTTGCATAACCGTTGTTCCGATTTCGTTAGGGTTGGTCGTTTCTTGCGAAACGGTTTCAGCGATTTGTAACATCTTGTTTATTCTCTTATTTGCCATTTCACGCAAACGCCGCAACACCGATATTTTTTTCTCCATTGTAACAACGTATACGATGTATAAATGTAATGAAATAGATTGATTATGGTACGCAGAACGTAATGAAAAACTAAAACGAATACGTTAGGATTTTAAATGTACGGTAGGTCGCAAATAATTAACTAGTTTAATATTCACGTTGTCGATAAGTTGTAACATTTAAATTGACGGTTCATAGCATTCTACGTACGCATATATAACGATTTTAATTAAAGAGATACCTATCTAAAGGGATCTCCCTGCCGGTTTCGGCACCAATGAATCGTGACGAATCACGGGGTCAAAATGACACTTGGTCACTCTTGCAATTAAACGCTTATGGACCTCCATACGAGTCGTGCCCGATCACCAAACAAGATACGGTATACACAATTAAGTTGTACTCACTGCTATTGTGTCTTCTTGCTTGATTTCTGTTCGGTGATACAAACACTTGTAACTGTCCCAGATATAACCATAAGCGCGCGATATTGGTTTGGGTTATTCTTAACCCTCGATAACACTTGTCTTGAGTCGTTTCACAAAAGAAGGTCACACAAAGCATACGATACACAACAATAGGGGTTATGCTTCATATTACACTTCCGATTGATTGACATTTCAATGTAGAGCGAAATATCACGCTACGATGGTTGCTAACTGACTAGCGATTATTACCGACCGTAAGGCAGCGATGCATCGGGTAGGTACAACATAAAGTGCGGAATTCAAAAACTCTGAATCCTGCCGATCCTATTGGCTGAAACGGAACACAAACTCGCAGAAAACCAAATCAGCGTCACGAAACAGCACTAGTCACATAATATTTATGTGACATCTTCAAAAGTACGCCCTGCATGGATGGGGGATAGGGGGCTACCACACCATATAACTCCCTTGATCGTACCAGGACTCATTTCTGAGTTTTAGCGGCAAGCGCATTATGCGCTTTCTTTTATAATATGTATTGATTATTTTTAAAGCAATAGTAAACGACAAACTTTAATACCGACCTGAACTTGTTACGATCCATTCTTGCGCAGGTACAGTCACTTTACTGACTTTAAAATGACCGTAAGCGAATGAGAAAGTTGCGTAAAAACATATGTGCTACAGAGAAAGTTGTGGATGGGGGGTATGCCACTTTTCGGACTTAAAACTCACCTATTGTGAGTGTCAGGTCGGTATTAAAGTTTGGCGTTTACTAAACCTACTCGGATGTATGGAATTTAGGCATGGAACTGACGGAGGAAGGATGAAAGTAGACTGAATGCTGTAGAAATGAGATTTCTGTATGGGTGGTAAAACCTTATGTGATCATGTTAGAAATGTGGAGATCCGCAAAGGTTGCAAGGTTGATGTAAGCGTAATGAGTAAGATTAAGATAGGGATGCTCAGATGGTTTGGGCATGTAGAGCGAATGAACGAAGGAAGCAGTTTAAGAAGAATATATAACAGACGTGGAAGTTGCAGCAGTTTGGGGCCAGTACCTGCTTTTTAGCGATTTGATTCTAGTGTTCTAGCCACGCGTTTGCCTGAGAATTTTTACAGCCGGCCGTTATGTTACAGGCAGGAGATTAGTGTCGTGAAGTTTTGTCAGTTGGTTCCTGGGAGTTCGTGTTTGAGCAGCTGGACTTCAAGCCGTCGAAGGTCATGGTCATAATTACGCGTGAGCGAATAATTTTATTAATCATCATGAGATAATTCCTAACTTTGTTTAGTTTAGTATTAGCGTTTCAATAATCCTTTTCTAAATATGTATAATTATTATACAGGCGCCCTTCTGGATTTTTATTGTATTGCTACCTTTTGGGTATACCACATGTTTCCGAGATTCGAGCTTAAACATTAATTGATTCATCATAGATGATCAACCACCCCTGTAGATTCATTATATAATTTCATGCTCTACCTTTTATAAATTGAGTCTTAATAAATCTGCATCTAGTTACTTGGAAATTCCGTCTTCCTTCATTGAACTACCCACATTCCGAAAGGGATCAATTATGTATTTTAATTATGAGAATATATGTATTACTTTGGATGGCGGACAAGTAACAGGATGAAACGGTAAGTATTACGTAACAAAGTGAATGGTTAAAGAAGTCGGGGACGCCCGAGGAAGACATGGCACAATCAAGTGAGTCAAATATTTAAGTCTTGCCGTAACAAGAGTATGTTTGAGACAATGTATGAATGTGAATGAGGCAAGAAGTGTGTGCCGAGACCGAGTTGTTTGGCGGTCGGTCCTCTAGGCCAATGTTCCGCAAACTTTTTGTGATCAAGTTACACCTACCAAAACAAAAAATTTTAGAGGTACACCAAAGAAAAAAAGTTTATTTAATATTTATTATTAAAATCAATATAATATGAAAACATGTTTAATGAGAAATGTGAGCCTGCGCTTAACTGAGCACAGGCGATCAAAATTTGGAGCAATCGTTGATAATGCTTCTCTCATCTCTTCGACGATTGGGGGTTCTCAGACCAGGGGTTATCTTTTTTAATATCGTAGTGGGAGTTGAAAACCCCAATTCGCATAAATAGGTCGTGACAAATGGTAAAATAATTGCAATAGCACGCTTTGAAATCAATGGATACTCATTTTTTATGCGTAGCCAAAAATGTGCTAGCTCTATTTCGGAAAATTTTACTTTTAATGCCTGATCAGTTTTCTTCAGAATTCTTCCCGCCCGTTTATCGGTAAGTAGTCAAGGAAAATGCTACCTGAGAATGGATTTCGAACCCAGTCTATAGGCTGCAGGTCACACCTAGGAAAATACGAGTTCATTTTTTTTGCTGTGTTTCACTATAGCCTATGCTTCGAGTGTTTCACTGTCAAAGCCTGCACTTTTTTAATTGAATCGGCAGCCATGACATTTGGCTGAACATTTCATTACTACACACAATTGGGCGTGACTGATCCATAACACCAACGTAGGCGAAAGCTTTCAATCTTATCCGATGACGTTAAAGTATTAAAATTCTTGCCTTGCTTCTCGGTTGAGCTCATTTAAATGAGCGAGTATGTCCGCCTGGCCTATTTTATTACCGATCCGATAGTCGGATCGCTTAAGCTGGTGCAGCGTCGCAATGTTACCTTGTTACAATGTAGCATTGCGGTGAGGCAGCTAACGACCACGGTACACCACTGTGCCGCGGCACACACTTTGCGGAACACAGATATAGACTACATAATAAAACTACTTTATTGCCAACTTTTATGGAAATCGATTCAAAAATATTGTTAACTATAATAGCTGCTAGTTTGTAATACTTTTCTAAGGTTTCAAGGATAATTGCACTTTTAAAGAAAACATTTAAAACGGTTTTAGGTTTTAGGTTTTATTTTTTTAACTAGTTTAACTAGAGGTGTATTCTCATACAATATATAATAAGTGTTTCACAATGTGTTACAAAACTCGTCTGCACTTAAGCTCAGCAACATCATTAATTAAATCTTCGCAATCCAATTTCCTTAAAAATCTGCTTCTAATTAACCTCTGGTTTGCCGATTGCGCGCCCGGGACGCGCCATAAAAAAAAATAAATTTTGAGATGCGATTTTAAACCTTATGTATGAAGGTTAAGGTCAGAATCGCTTGGGGCATTCTTGTTCTTGACATAACAGATATAAGGAACACACCTAGCCTCTCAAATAATCATCTTTGCACATATCTATGACTTTCGAAATGACATTTCTGCCGCGATTTGAGCTGTCAAACTTTGAGCGTCGCATGTCATGAAAAGATCGATAAAACTATCAATTTGTCAAATAAACGCAAGTAATATTATTTGTAAGCATAGTTTATTGTTCAGGGAACGTGTTTCGGTAAATATTATATACGATAGCATAAAATAAATACGCAAAATATTACGTCAAAGTCAAAACATCGCGAAAGTTTCGAGTTTCCTCCCGTGGCATTTAAGAGGTTAAGCAAAGCAAGATCGTATAACCTTTGCTCCGTTATTGTTGTGCATAAATAATTTTTAACTCGTCGCAAACAAGAAAACGATCTTCTCTAGAACAGTTACTGGCGAGAGTACACACACACACATACGAAGAGCAATATCCACGTTTGGTTAAATGGTTTGAAGACTTTCAATTCATAACCATTTCAACAAACTGACGGCACTGTTTCGATCCTCATTTTTTACACTGCAGTGAGCACGAAAATGGAGACATTTTTTTGAAAAATTGTCTTCTAAGTAGAATAAACCATTTGCAATGCTTTGGCCTTTTCTTCGACTTCAGACGCGCTTAGTTTGTCAAGTTAGTAATAAAATTAAATTTATTTTAACGTAATTTATAAGCATCCTGTCGTTTTTTGAGTTCTTCTGACAATGTATCAATTATTACCAAAAAAGTAGTGCTTTTTAAATTTTCGCGACCGTTCTTTTGTTATCATTTCGCAACCGTTTATTTCTTGTTATCATCAGTGACTTTTTTGTCATGATTGGCCGCCCCTAATATCTGGTCGCCCTAAGCCCTGGCCTACTTGGCCTTAGGGCAAATCCGCCACTGAGTACAAAACATATTTTCATCCAAATGCATCAAGGATAAAACTACTTGTCTATATACTGTATATACCAGAGTCTAAGTATGAAATATCGACAATATAAATAAATACGTTTGTTATCCATACTAATTTGTTATTAAAGGTAATTTCGAAGTCGATTTTAAGTTTGAAATTGGTAAATAATGCACAAAAAATTATAAATTTGGGGGACCAATTGCCGGGTCACCGATTTATTCATATTTTTGACTGTGCCTGTCTTACTAGTGATATCCTGTGCCGAGACAGGCTAGTTTACAAATGTTTTATTTTAACATTAAGTACATTTTTCGATAATTTTAATTTCGATGGGTCTATTTTATTGATAAGGTGGAAGCAAAAATATTTGGCAGAATTAAATCAGGTTGGTATTGGTAATGATAATGGAATTAGAAAAATAAAAATTGAGCTAACGGAGGATTGAACCTGCTACGTCATTGTGGGAACCCATGGTTTTGGACCACTCTTTAATCTGTCTGGAGTGACTTGGACAGTCCTGGCCACCTACAAGAAACCTCTACCTACAAGAAACATCTCAACTCCTGCTGTTTTCTTGGAGTTCGTCATCCCTAAGGCTGCAGTATTTGCCACTACACCATAAAGTGTGCAATCTTACCGTTTGGTCAAAGATTATCAATATATGCCATGTCCGCCTTTGTTGACCTTCTCCATGCAGTCCAAAAGACTCTTCCTTTGTTTACCGTCTCCATGCGGTCCAAAAGACTGTCTTTGTTTGCCTTCTACGGACTATCCAAGAGACTCTTCCTTTGTTTACCTTCTCCATGCGGTCCAAAAGACTGCCTTTGTTTGTTTTCTACGGACGACCTGAAAAACTGCCTTTGTTTGCCTTCTACGAACTATCCAAAAGACTCTTCCTTTGTTTACCTTCTCCATGCGGTCCAAAAGACTGTCTTTGTTTGCCTTCTACGGACTATCCAAAAGACTCTTCCTTTGTTTACCTTCTCCATGCGGTCCAAAAGACTGCCTTTGTTTGTTTTCTCCGGACGACCTGAAAAACTGCCTTTGTTTGCCTTCTACGAACTATCCAAAAGACTCTTCCTTTGTTTGCCTTCTCCAGACGATTCAGAAGACTCCCTTCGTTTACCTTCTCGGAATGATCCAAAAAACTCACACGTCTGTCTCTGGTTGCAGGAGAAGGAGAAGCGTCCTCTGGAAGGCATGGTCCTCAGTGGCCGGGCCGCCATCGCAGCCATCCGGGAGGGGGACGTGTCCGGCTCGGACGGCTCGGAGCGGGAAGGCGAGGCGGACGGCGCAGACTCTCCGCCGCTGCCTACTGACGGGACGGGCAGATTCAAGCACGCGTACATTCGTCACTCTGGACGCTCCGTGCGGGCCCTACTGGACAGTGGGGCGATACCAGACGCGGCCGTGATACATGCGGCAAGAAAGAAAAGGCAACAGGTATGTTATATTTAATCACTATTTCTTTGATACATATTTATCAACACATGTATTAGACATTTATGTTACAAAAAAATATCACTTTCATGAATTTCTTACAGAATTAAGACCATAAAATTCAATTTGTATGGTGGTAAAACCGTATTACCTCATTTTCTGACTTAATTATAAGTTCAGTTTACGACAAGCAGTTATTGTATAATTACTTAACTAAAACTGTCGAAAAATAACACAAAGAAGTAGTAAATATATTGAATTATACAAATATTATAGTAAATTGATCATTTTATGAACGAAAACATGATTTACGAACACACTACAGAAACTGACACCCTGAATAATTGTACAACGCTTCTAGCGCACATAGCGGGAAAGATAAACACAATTGTGCGTGCATTGTGAATGCCAAATGCGATGTTGCCGGATTTAAAAAAATAGGGTTAGAGATTTTTTTTGTTTTGAAGAGTTTTATTTCACATGGACATTTGTTACTTAATTTTTATTTACCTGCTACCCTTTTCGACACATCCGTGTCATTCACTAGCAATCTTAAAACTAACTTAAAATTTATACAAGTACAGAAATGATTAGATTTTTTTAGATGGGGGTGGTGGGAGGGGTGATTTTGGGGGATGGGAAGAACGGTGGGAGGAATCAACATAACAGGGAAACATTGTTAATAATGGTGATTTGCAGGGTGCTGTTTTTTGTTAACTATGTAATAATAAATTAATAAAACTTTTTACAACAAAATGTCTAGAAATTGTTACATAGTTAATGCCCAAGAAACACAACTAAATTGTATATGTTTTGTATTTATGTATTATGTTTTTGAATAATAATAATAATAAATTAAATTGAATTCTTTAACAAGAGGTGTGCCGATCGCGCACCGGTGCGCGCCCTATAGCCGAATAAAAAATTAAAAAAAAAACTTTTTGATGTGCAATTTTAAACCTTATGTATAAAGAAAATGTATGAAGAACAAGGTCAGAATCGCTTGGGGCATTCTTGTTCTTGACGTAACAGATATAAGGAACACTTCTAGCCACTCAAATAATTGTCTTTGGTCATTTTAATGACTTTGGAAATGAGCATTTCTACCGCGATTCGAACTGTCAAACTTTAAGCGTCGCGTGTCATAAAAAGATCGATAAACCTATCAATTTGTCAAATAAACGCAAGTAAAAGTGTTTGTAGGTGTAGTTCGTTGTTCAAGGAACGTATTTCGATAAATATTATATACCATAGCATAAAATTAACCAACAAAATTTACGTCAAAAGTCAAAACATCGCGAAATTTCCGAGTTTCATCCGTAAAACCCCGAGGCACTCAACCGGTTAAAGAATCTATCAATTTTATTCAATTTATGCATTTCGACAGGCCCGCGACGGCGCAGACTTCATTCCCTGCGTGTCGGGCGGCGGGGCAGAGTCAGGCCAGCCCCCGGCCCCAGCACCCCGCGAGACAGGGGGCGGCGGAGGGGGACGCCTGGTGCGCGAGGACGGAGAGGGCGACGGGTCCGACGAGGATCCCGACCGCATCCTGGTGCGTGGAGCGGGCCCCCAACACTCCAAGAGGGAGACCATCAACATGGCCGTGCGAGACCATGGTAACCTTTTTGTTTTACTGACTAACAATAAATGTATTAACCCCTCAGGCTTATTTGTTCTGTTTTCGGAACAACTCATATAGGTCTCATTGAAAATGTTGTGCCTCCCTTACTATCATGATTAGAAATATGATCTAAACGGTGTTAGAAAAATGCGCTCGCTGTAAAAAGGGACTATTGACTTTGCGTAGGAAAACAATTTTTTTTTTGTATTTGTTAATGTGTTGTTTTTTTTATTAGAGGCATAAAATGTCATTCTTTACTTGTAAAATTGCAAAAAGAATCATTAAAATTGGTTGATATTTACCCATGTTAATAGGCCACTTGCATGGATTTCATAATGACTTGGAAAAAATTGTGTGGATAGATTTTTCAACCAAGATTACGAAAATGTTTACAAATTTAACCTTTAAGTACCGAGGTGCTGTTTTAGTTACTTAAGTACCGACTTGAGGTCTGCCAGACCACCATAGTTTTAATATAAAAAAATAATGATTTGTTTTTTATTTTTCTAAAAACATTACTTCTAAATATTGTTTATATATCTTTAATTGCTTAAGTAAAGTAAAATATACGCATTTATTCATAATTAAAAGCATTTAAATCACAGACGTCGAATTTTTGGAATAAAAAATTGACTTTTACCTTAATCTCAATAAATATGAATTAAACTGTTTTTTTTTTCTCAAATATAAATTATTCTTAAAGTTGGTAGGTAAGCTATGAAAACATAAATAATTAGCAGTTTTATGAAAAACCACAAGGCATCAAGTTGTAGGAACTATCAAATATTACAAACAGTCAGTCTTTACACACAGGCTCGCTGCATTGAAGACACACATGTTTTGTGCAAGTGTCACATTTGTAAGCATTCTTGCATTTTAGTTTTGAGGGACAGATATGACGAGAGTTTTCTAGGTAGGTAACCCTCCATTTCATTTTCTTCCCTTACGTTTTCAGGCGCATCTGACCCAAGAACTTTTTTTATCGACGAGCGCAATTCCCTTGGAATGAGGCCGTGTTTCATATTTCTTCCTAGTGACAGGAACATTGTTATTTTCAATTGAGGTTGCTCGTTTCATGCCTGAAGATCCAGGGTTATTCATTGTAACATTTGACTAAAAATAAAAGAGGAAATCCGAATAGTCTGAAAAAAGGGTGACCGGACAACTCGGAATGAAACCAACTCAGAACCATCTCAGATAAGTCATTTAGAGTAATAAAAAATATCAATTAAAAAATTGGTTAAATAGGTTACGTTAGCTTAGGGTTTCCGGCTAATTTATAATTATTTTTTCATATATTTTAATGGATTTTCATGGAGGTGTTGAGTTGACTTTATTCTCAGTTGGCATGGAACCGAAAAAAGTAATTGCCAAAAAAAGTTATATAAGTACCGACGTGTGGTCTGACAGACCACTCGCGATCTTATAATAGCTGTAACTTACAGAAATCGCACGCTCCGACACTGCCATTCTCCACGAATGCTGTTGGGCAACTACCCGAGGGGTAAAGAGAAGTACAGGATGATACTACTACGCTTACACGGGTAACTGGACTTTTCGAAAGCTCTAGGTGTCTGTCAGACCACACGTCGGTACTTAAAGGTTAAAGTTCTTTTTTTTTTTTTAATAAATAAATCCGTATTTTGGGCTCGTAACGTCGCTACATGTCCGTTTCCGATAATATTAATTAATTTTGAAAAATTTCACACTTTATTTTTTATTGTGCAACATTTCGATTCCGGCGAATTTTTCAATTTGACTCCTAAAATTTACTAGCTTTATTGTTTGTTGCCTGTGAACTTATTGTTTGGTTTGTCATTTTGACAGATGTATGAAGTGAACATCATACAGATTATGCTTTCCGCAGCGGCTGTCTTAGGAGCGTAATAGTAATGGTGCTGATTTTAACAAGTACAGTTTTATTATAAGTATAATTTAAATCATAACATTTGGATAATATCAAACAAGAGGCACAAGATCAAGTTATGTGAAAAAGAATGTTCGGCTGTTTAAAATAATCTCACTGCAAAAAACAGACCAACTAAATATATTTTATGTGAACTTTCTTCATACTTGTTTACATGTTTCATATTGTTGATAAACCTTCCCCTTTAATTAATTTTATTAATTATTTATGACCTGGTTTTATTGTAAAATATTTGGATTTAGTCATAAATAGACATTGAACGATTAATGATTAAGGGGGAGTAAGGTTTAAACGCTAAAAAAAAGGCATGTTTTCATGATTTTTTTTTGGAGATATGAATAATGTTGGTTTATTTATTTTATATACACGTTATAAATAAAAAAATTTAAAAATTTTTTAAATTAAAAATATCAATAAATAAGTCCGTGAGAGCGAATCTCCGGAGGCGCCTCGTAAATGGGGTGAACATCATAACTCGTTAACGAATCATTTACAAAAAATTCGAAATGTGTTTATAAGGCGATATGTTTTCCTAGATAGTGACGAAGCGTTTTTTTTTCTTTCTTAATTTTTATTTTTGCAGCATGTTGAAATCAAAAATGCGATTTTTGCTAAAATTTTCGGTGAATTTATTATTGTAAAATGGAAAAAAAATGTTTAAAAAAAACCCTTCGTCACTACCTGTTGATTTATGTGTAGAAATAATGTACAAAATTTCAAAAAAATCGGTTAAGTAGATTTTGAGTTATGATGTTCACAAACTTAAAAAATTTTTTTTCGAGAAAATCGATTTAAAGTTTTTTAATACTCGAAATATACTTGAATAGAGCAAGAGGGCCGGTCGCTTGAAATGCTGTATCTTCGTTAGTTTTGCTCCGATTTACTTGAAATTTTGACACAATACTCTCGACATGTTGTACATTTAGAAAAAAAAATTAAAAAATGAGTTTTAAAACCTTACCCCCCCTCCCCCCTTAATGATCAATGATGGATCAAGGAAAAAAATATTTATGAGATGTAATATTTTTGATATGCCTCGTTATTCTCCTCTGCCATTCGTGTGGAATTTGTAGTTTTTTTTTTAAATGATTTTTAAAATTATTGTTTCTTCGCACCCATAAAATTGTGTCCCGTCTTTCCGGTTTATTAAAAAATGGTCCGATTTTTTGGATTGAAAGTTTAAAAAAATCACCAGGGTTTCAAAAATATTAAAAAAAGGAATGTCTTCTTACATTGTTTGCCTAAACCAGAATTTTTTTTTCTAAATTTGATGCAGTGGCCTATTATTATATTATTAGAATATTTATTTATATTTGTACAAACAAACAAAATAAGCATAGCACTAAAGCGGTTAAAGGAGAGAATCAAAAGAAAAAAATTCACTATCCTAGGGGAATCAGAGTGAATCGATTCACTACACTGAATAAACCTGGACATACCTACCCGGTACGTTGGTTAATTGGTTTGTGACCCTGTGGCACTATGTTTGCAGGTTCAGATGTGGACAGCGGAGGTGAGGAGTGGGAGTCGCAGCAGATCCGGAAAGCAGTCACACATAGTCAGGTAAAGATACCGACATTTTATTTCCATTAACAGGTCGCGTGCCGATTGCGCGCCGGCGCGCCCTATAGCCGAATAAAAAAAAAAAAAACTTTTTGATATGCGATTTTAAACCTTATGTATAAAGAAAATGTATGAAGAACAAGGTCAGAATCGCTTGGGGCATTCTTGTTCTTGACGTAACAGATATAAAAAACACACTCCGAATAATTATTTTTGAATATATCTATGACTTTGCAAATGTCGTTTATCCTGTCGCGATTTGAGCTGTCAAACTTTGAGCGTCACGGGTCATGAAAAGTTCGATAAACCTATCAGTTTGTCAAGTAAACGCAAGTAATGTTGTTATTAGGCGTAGTTTATTATTCAAGGAACGTGTTTCGGTAAATATTAAATACGATTGCATAAAATAAACCCACAAAATATTACGTCAAAGTCAAAACATCGCAAAATTTACCCGTTTGCTCCAAGGCATTCAAAAGGTTAACCAATCCAGTGCCGCAACCGCGCCGGCGCGCGCCGAATAAAATATATATATATTTTTTTTTAGAATGTGATTTTAATCCTTATGTATAAAGAAAATGTATGAAGGACAAGGTCAGAATCACTTGGGGCATTCTTGTTCTTGACGTAACAGATATCAGAAACACACCTAGCCACTCGGAATAAATATTATTAAATTTATCCACGACTTCGACCTTCATTTTTGCCGGGATTTGGGCTGTCAAACTGTGAGCGTCGTGGGTCATGGAAAGATCGATAAAACCTATCAATTTGTCAAATGAACGCAAGTAATGTTGTTTTTATGCATAGTTTATTGTTCAAGGAATGTGTTTCGGTAAATATTATATACGATAGCATAAAATAAACCCACAAAATATTGCGTCAAAGTCAAAACTTTGCGAAATTTACGAGTTTCCTCCCGTGGCATTTGACGAGTTCAAAGAAATGTATTAACTTCTGGTATGCCAGAGTTTTTTTTTTTTACATTAACTCCGAGGAAAATAATTTCCCTCAGGGTCTACGTCATCTTTAGAGATGCTGTGTGAAGGGTCTTTTTGAGAAGAGGAAGGAGTAAACATGGGTCTTGCAGAGAAATCATTCCACAGCCGAGCTGTTGAACTCAAGAACGAGTCATAGAAGTGACCCGTTCTCATGTGATAATAGTGAACCGTGTACCCGATTATGCACCGGTGCCGAGGGGAACAATGAAGCTAGTTTCTCTGAGCAGATTCCACTAAAATACCGGTAGAACAAGGACAGCATTCCCACTGCCACAGCCTGTTTTCTAAAGATTGCAATCCGTTAGGATGGGAGGATCTATCAAAGGGACCGCCTGTTTCTGCGCAGAGTCCAGGGTTTTTTTCAGACATTTTTGGGCTCCAGACCATAGGTGACTCCAAATTCAAAAGTGGGGCACACTTGCGATTTGTACAGGGCCTGTTAGTCTGTTAGTTAGGTTTCCTATTAGTTATGAAACATTTCATTTTTATGGGTTAAAATTTTCATCATTTATAACGAGCAGTTGGGTTAGGGCCTTTGCTCACGGAGAAACTGAAAAAAAACAATTTTCAACGCAATCGCAATCAACCTCCTGAACAAAATGGATATTTTTCTGATTTGACATGTCAAAACTTGGGTTCCATGTCAACTGAGAATGAAGTCAATTCAACACCTCCTTGAAAAGTCATTAAAAGCCATGAAAAAAATAATTTTAAATCAGCCGATAACCCTAACCTAACGTAATCTATTTGACCAATTTTTTATATATATATTTTTATCATCCTAAATGACTTATCTGAGATGGTTCTGAGTTGGTTTCATTCCGAGTTGTCCGGTCACCCAAAACTTGACAGGTCTGTCAACAAGGCAACTGAAACGCGACTGCCGCGGCGACCAGCAGTGCTGTTCAGTTGCGTTGTTGACAGGTTGTCATGGTAGCGGCTCACAAACTGTCAAGTTTTGACATCTCAAATCAGAAAAATATCCATTTTGTTCAGGAGGTCTGGTTTTTTATCAGTTTCGCAAAGGCCCTTACACTGATGATTTTCAAAATGATACAACCTTAAATTTGAAAATTTTTGTTTGAATGTTTTCAAGTGGGATTGTATGTATTGAGTTGTGTGTGTTTTGTTGCAGATAATGGCCGCCCAGCAGGAGTCCTACTACGGCGCTACATACATAATGCCCACTATTCAGCAGATTGCAGGTAAATTTTAATATTATTATTTATTATTTTAACTTTATGAGTAAAACCTCAAACTGTAATATTTAATTAAATGAAGACATTATGAGCGAAACTCAATCGAAAATCTGGAAACAGAAAAATCAGAAAAAGATATTGGCACCTCTGGGACTCGAACCCAGGACCTCCCTACTTTCCGGGTTGGGCGCTCTTATCCACTGAGCTAAGGTGTCGATATCAAATTCGGTCACTTTTAACTGTACCATACTTCGACTAAGAACCACCCATATTATCTTCATTTTTTTCTTAACGCATATTTTTATTGGCTGCCATCTTTATGAATGATTGCAAGATTCAACTCGAACTAAATGCAATCTAGATGGTGTCTGGATAAATTATTATCCATTTTATTTAATGTGTGACATCTATTGACTCTTCTGCAAGTCTGGGATGAATATTATTATTTATTATTTTAACTTTATGAGTAAAACCTCAAACTGTAATATTTAATTAAATGAAGACAAAAATAATCATTCATAAAGATGGCAGCCAATAAAAATATGCGTTAAGAAAAATGAAGATAATATGGGTGGTTCTTAGTCGAAGTATGGTACAGTTAAAAGTGACCGAATTGGATATCGACACCTTAGCTCAGTGGATAAGAGCGCCCAACCCGGAAAGTAGGGAGGTCCTGGGTTCGAGTCCCAGAGGTGCCAATATCTTTTTCTGATTTTTCTGTTTCCAGATTTTCGATTGAGTTTCGCTCATAATGTCTTCATTTAATTAAATTTTAATAATTTATTTAACCGCACCCATTAGCGACTTTGTTATATGGCTGCCTTTACACCGGTAAGTAAAATTTACGACTTACGTAAGTTTCGATAAGTTACTCATAAGAGCATTTACATATGCATCCAACTTATGGTAATTAATGTTCATGGAAGTTGTTACGTAGGTTCTCACAGGTTATTTTGTTTTTTGTAAGATGGCTTCCTGTAAACAACTATTAGCTGCTGTCAAATTTACGAGATTTTGTTAATAAAGACCAAAGGGCCCAAATAAAGTGTTAGAATAGAAGTTGATTTGAGAGAAACAATTCTCCATGTGCTTCTGTTCAGTTAACCGGTTGCTTGCCAATTGCGCGCGCGAAATTAAACTCTAAAAAATATTTTTTGAAATGCGATTTTAAACCTTAATTATAAAGAAAACGTACGAAGGATAAGGTCAGAATCGCTTGGGGCATTCTTGTTCTTAAGGTATAGAATGCTTTGAACACATATGTATTTGAACCCAAATAATTTCTATGAATTCTTTATGGATTTCTGGCAAAGTTTTTTTCGGAGCATTTCATCTGACAGTTTGATTGCATCATTCTCGTAAGAAAGATCGTAAACATCCGAATTCGGCAGATAAACGCAAGTAATGTTGTTATTAGGCATAGTTTATTATTCAAGGAATGTGTTTCGTTAAATATTACATAAGATAGCATAAAATAAACCTAGAAAATATTACGTCAAAGTCAAAACATCGCGAAATTTTCGAGTTTCCTCCAGAGACACGGGACGAGTTAACGGTGGTGTCGCGGCCGATGCCACGACACGAAAATTTTGATGATGTATAAAGCATGGATTGTGTTCTGAAGTATGATCGAAGGAGAATAGGTTTTGAAAGGAAGTCTCTTACCTTTTGACGGCTTCTTTTGGCGATTCAGGATCGATCCTGGTTTCCCAATATATTTGCACAACACCAGATTTCAAGCAACGACACTTTGAGTTAATAAAAAATGGAATTTTCTATTATTTGCGATATTTCGAAAGAGCGAGTTGTGAGCCATGTCACTATCAAATTGCAACTGTTACAAGTAGGTAATGCAAACTTGGGTGGCAATATTGTTCAAATTTTCCCCATGTAGGTAAGAACATCTTCTTCTTTTCCTGGTAGAGACTTTGAGGAAAGGAGGAAGAGAAAGGAATACATGATTGAAGGACTTGGGGAATATGGATTAAGTTTTTTTTTAAAAACTGTTTCAGAACCAAACAGGTGGAATTGAATGAAGCTCTTTAGTTTTATTTGAATGATGGATAGAAGAGAGCAACCGAGTTCGAATTTAAATACGTCTCGTGATAAACAGAAACATTGAGATTAGAAAGGATTGGACGGATAATTAAAAAGAAGTATACTCATTTTTAGAAAGCTTTTTTCCACCTGAAAAATAAATGATATCCCTTCAGTTTTTGGAATCGGAGAAGTTCTTTTCGTTTTTGTGGGAAGTGCTGATTAAAATCATAAAAATACTAGTTTTCATAGGAAAAATCCTATGAAAACAACTGTCTTTCAATTTTAGACATCTCGCATCGGCGCATTTTGGTACTATTTCTATCGGTAAGCATCTAAACTTGCCAAACTGATTTGATAAGCTGTGAGAAGGCTGGAAGTTCGCGCGTACGCTATTAGACCTGCCATGAAACTTTCATAATAACAACTTCTGTAATTTGCTATAAATTTCGAAAAGTTACTTACGGTGTCGTTAATATTTTTAATTTTGCTATAAGTCACTTACATAAGCGACACATGGGAAAAAAACTTACATATGTAAAGAAGCCTTATTATAATATGATATCTTATATTTTCATATTACTTGCGTGGCAACTTTCCCTTAAATAAATTAATAAGTAATTAGTAATTCAATTATTGGATAACCCACAACCCTATCATACTGCCGTTGAAATTAAAAACGCAGTAATGACCAAAATTAGCAAAAATGATTTGATTACTGGAAACTATTAAGTTTCAATATTTTTTTAATTTTGACAATTTTTTTTTACAATTGCTTCACACAGGAGGTCTTGAGGAAAAAAAATCCCTCAAGGCCTACGTCATGTTTGGGGATACTGCGTGGAGGGTCTTTTTAGGGATAGGAAGTTGTAGGAAGGAAAAAGGTATGACGGGTGGGTAGGAATCTGGGGGTCAATGTGTCCCTCCCACTGCGGTGCAAGAAGATGGGTCGATAGAGCCCGGCTAGAGAGGTCTAGGTTATGTCTGTCTCAAGGAATCTCTCCAATCCAGCCCTCCTCGCAGTAGGTGAACAAACGCCTAGACAAACCTCACCCCAAAACCCGGGCACCCCTGCTAAATCACCAAACATAGTGAACCACTTGGGGTGACCTATGGCAGAGGTGTTGGTTATCCAATAAATGTTTCCAGGGGCGGCGGTACCCATACCCGCCTCCCAAATTGAATGTCTTGTCTTTTGTTGACAATTTGACCATACTGCGCATTTGTTATGTGTAACCTCGTCCAGAGCACCTCCCTAACACTAACTCAAGCCCTACGCATTGCAGACTCCGCGGAGATGAACCCCTTTGCAGTGGCCCCCGCCCAGATGACGGAGGCGTCTCTGTCCCGGGAGCACCTGCGCCCGCTGGCCCCCGCCGGGCAGGGCCCCGTCACCGCGGCGCAGCTCACGGAGGCGCTGAAGATCAGGTAAGAGTTTCGGCCTTGAACTGACTATGCTAAAATCATCAGACAGAAGGATTTTTCACAGACTTGGTATTTCTATATAAAATATTAAGTGTTGTAGTTCATAGTCTAGAATTGTTTGCATTGATAAGCTTTCGGATTCCACTATCCACTGGAGCGCTTTTTGCCACCTTATGGCACTATTTAACCTCTGGTTTGCCGATTGCGCGCCCAGGACGCGCCATAAAAAAAAAAAAAAAATTGAGATTCGATTTTAAACCTTATGTATAAAGAAAATGTATGAAGGACAAGGTCAGAATCGCTTGGGGCATTCTTGTTCTTGACGTAACAGATATAAGGAACACACCTAGCCTCTCAAATAATCATCTTTGCACATATCTATGACTTTCGATATGACATTTCTGCCGCGATTTGAGCTGTCAAACTTTGAGCGTCGCATGTCATGAAAAGATCGATAAAACTATCAATTTGTCAAATAAACGCAAGTAATATTATTTGTAAGCATAGTTTATTGTTCAGGGAACGTGTTTCGGTAAATATTATATACGATAGCATAAAATAAATACGCAAAATATTACGTCAAAGTCAAAACATCGCGAAATTTTCGAGTTTCTTCCCTGGCATTTAAGAGGTTAAAATACCTCGGATTGCTTTGCTGCCAATTTTGGCAAATTTTCCCTTATTTGTAAGTAATTAAGTACAATTTCAAGATTTTATAATATATTTTTTTTATAAATCCCATGAATATGTGATAATCGACAAAAGATATGTGAATTCATTGACTGTATAGAACTATACTCAGTTTGTATGTCTCCATATTAGAATTCAAAGGTATGATTTTTTTAATGTGGGCGGAAAATATTCAAAATGATCCCCAAAAAAATCACGAGCAATGGAAGAAAAAAGTTTTAAATTGCGCTGTCGCTCCAGTGGCTATGTAATACTAGAAGTCGGGATTTATTTCAGTGCAGAATTCTGGGTCTAACTATCTTGTGTATTCCTCATTGCCCAGAATACTAATGGAAGGAAACATACCAAGCATCTTCAATTTGTCTCTAAACAATTTGGGAGGCGGAAATGGGTACCGCCGCCCCTGGAACCTTTATTGGATAACCAACACCTACCTCTGCCATAGGTCACCCCGAGTGGTTCGCTACGTTTGGTGATTTAGCAGGGGTGCCGGGTTCATGGGGTGAGGTTTGTCTAGGTCTTGGATGACCAGGACACACTGAACCCCAGATTCCTACCCACCCCTTAACAGGTCGCGCGCCGGTGCGCGCCCTATAGCCGAATAAAAAAATTAAAAAAAAA
The DNA here is from genome assembly GCA_936435175.1 of Glyphotaelius pellucidus. Taxonomy (NCBI): domain Eukaryota; kingdom Metazoa; phylum Arthropoda; class Insecta; order Trichoptera; family Limnephilidae; genus Glyphotaelius; species Glyphotaelius pellucidus. The sequence continues at coordinate 12,895,114 of OW386563.1, forward strand.
ACTTTTTGATATTTTTTTTATTTTTTTTATATGAAATACCGCACAAGAGTCCCAACTGCTCCCGTCTGGAGCCAGTGAGACTATGGCATCCCCAATTGGGGTATGTTGTGAGGCTGAAGGTAGTGGGGAGGGGAAGGAGATAGGGAAGAGGAAGGTGAGGAAGTACCTGGCTTTTCAGATCTGGTCACTAAACACGGCTAAAGCCATTTCAAGCAACGTTTCAATTCTGAATGGTGGTCTTACACCAGGGCGATACTGATAGTATCTTCCACTCTGGAACGTGCCGCAAATATACTATATATTATTTTAAATGAAAAAATTGTGAAATAACACAAATTAATCAAATAAAATATATTTGCGCACGCCGGGTTCGAACCCGCGACCTTCGAATTGTGAGTCGAGAGTCTTGCCTCGGGACCCCGGAGGCCGTGATATGCGATAAACCTTACGTATAAAGAAAATGTATGAAGAACAAGGTCAGAATCGCTTGGGGCATTCTTGTTCTTGACGTAACAGATATAAGAAACACACCTAGCCTCTCGAATTATTATTTAGAATGGTTTCTCTGACTTTCTAAATGTCACTTCTCCCGCGATTTTCAACTGTCAAACTGGGTGCGCCGCGGGTAATAAAAAGATTGATAAATCTGTCAATTTGTCAAATAAACGCAAGTAAAGTTGTTTGTAGGTGTACTTTGTTGTTCAAGGAACGTATTTCGGTAAATATTACATACCAGAGCATAAAATTAACCCACAAAATTTACGTCAAAAGTCAAAACATCGCGAAATTTTCGAGTTTCATCCGTAAACACCGAGGCGTTCAACCGGTTAAACCCTTTTGCTTCCCAGAATTCTCCATTTCCTTTCCTTTAAAAAACCCTCCACACAGCATCCCCAAAGATGACATAGGCCCTGAGGGAGATTATTTTCCTCAGGGCCTCCTGTGTGGAGCTCATGTAAAAAAATATTAATATATTGTAGAAGGTATACAATGTGCGTGCCGCTAAAACTCAGAAACGAGTCCCGGTACGATCAAGAGAGTTATGCGGGTGTGGTAGCCCTCTATCCCCCATCCATGAAGAAGGTTCCCGTTTTTACCTGAAGGGCGTACTTTTGAAGATATAAAGGCTAGAAGTTTCGCCCTCTAGAAATTTCTAGAACAGTCCAGAACATTCAAGAGTATTTGAGAGCACTCCACAACATTCCAGAACATCGGAAATGTTCGGGAATAGTCTGGAACATCCCAGATCATTGTGGAACATTCCAGAATATTCTCGAATGTTCTGGAACATTGTGGACCATTCGAAGCCTTTTTTGTATGGGTGGGGCTACCCATTGGTAGGGGCATATAAAGCAAGATCCGTTGTGGGTTCGAACGTCAGTTCAATCTCATATCAACTCCCTGAAGCCGGGTACACCACTGTATAATTTTTATTATCCATATGCCCTAAAAAAGGCCCTAAAAAGAGCGTTAATAAATAATTAAACAAATAAAAATCAAGGTAATTTTCATACAATTCTGCGAATTCTCTCCTGACCGTTGGGAGACGATGTTTTGACGATTTTCCTACTCTGATATTCAAAAGTGAAAAGTAAAAAAAATTATTAACCGGTTGCTTGCCGATTGCGCGTGAAATTGACTTTTAAAAATATTTTTTGAAATGCGATTTTAAACCTTAATCATAAAGAAAACGTATGATGTATAAGGTCAGAATCGCTTGGGGCATTCTTGTTCTTAATGTACAGAATGCTTTGAACACATCTATGGAACCCAAATTATTTCTATGAATTCTTTATGGATTTCTGGCAAAGTTTTTTTCGGAGCATTTCATCTGACAGTTCGGTTGCATCATTCTTGAAAGAAAGATTGTAAACATACGAATTCAAGATTACGATACGATACGATAGCAGATACGATACGATAGCAGATAAACGCAAGTAATGTTGTTATTCGGGATAGTTTGTTGTTCAAGGAATGTGTTTGGGTAAATATTACATAAGATAGCATAATATAAACCCAGAAAATATCACGTCAAAGTCAAAACATCGCGAAATTTTCGAGTTTCCTCCAGTGGCATTTAAGAAGTTAAAAAATAATGAATTTTCCGTTTTCAGATTGACCGCTCTACGTTCTGCACAGACCGTCAGGAAACTGGAAGTGGAGCAGATGGAAGAGGAACTGTCCAAGTTGCAGCGGAAGAGGGAGGGCAGCGAGAAAAGAGCGCCACAACTAGCTTCCCGGTACGAGTTCTACCAGAGGCTGAGGGCGTACATCACAGACTTAGTGGAGTGTCTTGACGAAAAGGTCACAAATATATTAATTTTTTTTTTAATCGTTCAAGACAATGTGCGACTCAATCGAAAATTTGAAACCGCCTTGCACCGCCGTGGGAGGGATGAATTCATACATGCGTCACTCCTGGACACACTGACCCCCAGATTTCTTACCTTACATTTCGTACCTTTTGCCTTCCTCTCCTTTCTCTAATTCATTTCCTTAAAAAAAACTTTCACACAGCATCCCCAGAGGTCCTGATGGAAATTATTTTCCTTCCTCCTTTCTTTCCCTAAAAAGACCCCCCGCACAGCACCCCCAAAGATGTCATAGGCCATGTGGGAGAGGGGCGTTTTCCTAAGAGCCTCCTGCGTTGAGCTAATGTAAAAAAAGAAACCCTTCAGGGATCCCTTTTTAATTGTTTTTATTGTTTTAACAGCTGAAGATATAACAGACTGAATATAATTTTGATATATTTTGTGTTGTCTAGATGCCGGCCCTCTGCGCGTTGGAGGCGCGTGCCATGACGCTGCACAAGCGGAAAGCGGCGTACCTGACGGAGCGCCGCAGGGCGGACGTCCGGGACCAGGCGCAGGAGGTCATGCAGCCGGCTCAAGGTCAGTCTGTCTCTTCCTCTTGGCGCAGGTCAACCAGCCACTGTCCGGACTTGGTCAGCTAAGGGGCGCGGAAGCTGAGTGCGGTTTACGGCTAGACCGAACGTCTTGTGCATTCTTGCTGGAACTGCCAATCGATTGGAGAGGACTCCCACCCGTTTGCCATGCCCTTATTTGTGTACTGTGTCTTCCTCCCATACAGGTGCTTGTAGGATATGCTGGATGCAATCACCCAGCGCTTGCCGCCTCATGGACTGTCACCAACCTGTCCCATTGTCTTATCTATATCTTATCATACTAACACATATTGTATCCTGTATTTCCCACTAAGCACTTGCGTACTGCTTACTAACAACGTATGCAGGGACATTAGAGGTCTAGATTCGTTCTAAATTAAATGTAGCTTCATTCTTTCAAAAAAATTTGAGTCCTTGAGAGAGCCCTGAAGGAGTAACCATCTGTTACTTATACCAGGGCGGGTATGTGGTGGATAACCTCCAATGTCTGGACTTGGTCGCCCTCCTTCCTCTGGCCAGTGCGATCTACTGATTTCTGTGAAGTCACTTTATGTTGTCTGCTGATGTTTGCATTGTCTCCAGTTTGTGTTGTCTGTTGATGTATGTATTATTTCCAGTTTGTCTTGTCTGTTGATGTCTGTATTATTTCCAGTTTGTGTTGTCTGTTGATGTCTGTATCATTTCCAGTTTGTGTTGTCTGTTGATGTCTGTATTATTTCCAGTTTATGTTGTCTGTTGAAGTCTGTATTATTTCCAGTTTGTGTTGTCTGTCGAAGTCTGTATTATTTCCAGTTTGTGTTATCTGTTGATGTCTGTATTATTTCCAGTTTGTGTTGTCTGTTGATGTCTGTATTATTTCCAGTTTGTGTTGTCTGTTGATGTTTGTACTGTCTCTTTATCTCTATCCGGCTTCATGTCACTCACCTTCCTCTGGTCCTTGTGATTCGTTGATGTCTGTGAAGTCTATTGATGTCTGTATAGTCTCTCGGTTTTTACACACCTGATGTCTCTTTTGTATCCAGTTTATGTTGTCTGTCGATGTCTGCACTGTCTCTTTATCTCTGTCTGATTTTATGTCACTCACCTTCCTCTGGTCTGTGCAATCTGTTGATGTCTTTATAATCTCTCAGTTTTCACATACCCGATATCTCTTTTGTTTCCAGTTTATATTGTCTGTTGATATTTGTACTGTCTCTTTATCTCTATCCGACTTCATGTCACTCATCTTCCTCTGGTCTGTGTGATTTGTTGATGTCTGTGTAGTCTATTGATGTCTGTATAATCTCTCAGTTTTTACACACCTGATGTCTCTTTTGTATCCAGTTTATGTTGTCTGTCGATGTCTGCACTGTCTCTTTATCTCTGTCTGATTTTATATCACTCACCTTCCTCTGGTCTGTGTGATTTGTTGATGTCTGTAGTCTCAGTTTTCACACCTAATGTCTCTTTTGTTTCCAGTTTATATTATCTGTTGATGTTTGTTTGTACTGTCTCTTTATCTTTATTTGGCTTTATGTCACTCACCTTCCTCTGGTCTGTGTGATCCGTTGATGTCAATGGAGTCTATTGATGTCTGTATAGTCTCATTTTTTACACATCTGTTGTCTCTTTTGCATCCAGTTTATATTGTCTGTTGATGTTTGTACTGTCTCTTTATCTCTGGCTTTAGGTCACTCACCTTCCTCTCTGTGTCTCTCTGGCCTGGTAAGGCATAATAATTCATTGCACAGGGTTGTAATTACATTTACCTAATGCAATTCCAAGCTGGGGCCACGTCCTATTTAAATATTTTCTATTAAAATAAGATAAACTAGAATACTTTAACTAAAATTGTTAAATAGATTACGAAAATTCATCCTTGGAAACTTAGAAACCTTAGAAAATGATAAGACATAGTTAGAACCCTATCCAAATGAAGTGACGAACCATAATGCGCCGCTTATTTCAAATCAACTGTCAGATACAAGAAAAATAGAGAGTGTAAGTGTGGTTATAACCTTAGCAATTATTGAAAATTCTTGATGTTAGAACTTTGTCATACATACATATATCTACGAAAATACAACACGGATGGTTCTGAAAATTATTTTGGGTATAGAAATTAGCAAAAGAAATACTTTGGCATTCAAAGGTCATTTTTGAAAAAAATGTCAGTTAGAACCCTATCCAAATGAGGTGACGTAATGTCTGTATAGCCCCCCAGTTTTTACACACCTGATGTCTGTTTTGTATTAATGTTGTCTGTTGATGTTTTTATCTCTGTCTTATCTTGGCTTTATGTCATCCATTATGCTTTCCTCCGGTCGGTGTGATCTTCTGATGTCTGTATAGTTATTGATATCTGCAAGTCGCAGTTTTTATACACCTGATGCTTATTTTGTATCTAGTTTATGTTGTCTGTTACATCTGTACTGTCTCTTTACGTTACTCACCTTCCTAAGGTCTGTGTGATCTGTCGATAACTGTGTAGTCAGTTTTTACACACCTGATCTCTATTTTGTACCCAGTTTATACTGTCTGTTGATGTCTGTACTGTCTTTTTATCTCTGTCCGATTGTATCACTCACCTTCCTCTGGTCTACGTGATTTGTTGATATCTGTCTACTCCCCCAGTTTTTACACACCTGATGTCTGTTTTGTATCCAATTTATGTTCTCTATTGATGTCTGTACTGTCTGTTTATCTCTGTCCGGCTTTGTCACCCGCATTTCTCTGGTCTGTGTGAACTGTTGATCTCTGAGTCTTCTGTACTGTCTCTCAATTTTTATTCACTTGATGTCTGTTTTTGTTGTCTGTTGATGTCTATACTGTCTCTTTATCTCTGTCCGACATTATGTCACTCATCTTTCTCTGGTCTGTCTAGTCTGTTGCTGTGTGTATTCACATTTTAGTTCGAGGTATCCTAATCTTTTGTTGCTATTTCTTGGCAGTTGGCGGCAAGAAGGACGAGGAGCGCAGCCGGCGGATTGCAGAGCGCGAGGGAAGACGCCTGCGCAGGCGGAGAGCGCGCGAGCTGGTTACGCCGCCCCCGCCTCACCGCGATGGGGATTCCAGCGACCAGGAGGTGCCCCAGCAGGAGCTGGCCAACTACAGCACCACCATGGGTAGGGCAACCTAACCTAACAGCCACGCCCGCTTATACCATATCCGAGCTGTCGAACAAAATAATGAGTCGTAGAAGTTTCTCCTGATTTTAGATTTATAGGAAGACTAGCTTTTCCCGGGGCTTCGCTTGCATGGTACTAGGGGAAATTACTGTAGCGCTTGCACATCAATTATAATGCTTTATATATTATTGGTATAATGGTTTACATGTCCTTAAATATATAAATGTCCACAAATAAAAAAAAAATTATGACCATAAATGTTGCAAAACCGAACTTCATAGACTATTACTATTATTACGATGTTAAAAATAAGTTTTAAAAAAAAAAATTCATGCAGAATTTCTGATCAGCTGTTTACAGTTAAAAATAAGTCCTTTTCCCATAGATACGCACCTTTCGTTATCAAGTATACCACAGACAACATACAGAAATCGAAAATATTCTAAGTTGACTCGAATAAGTACCTCTCACGGAGTTTCAAAGTAACAAACACGCAGGATTCGCGCGGTTACAAACTTTACAATTTTTTTATAAATCCTAAAAATATGAGATAAAAAGTAAAATACAGGTTAATTCATTGGCTATATAGCACTATAATAGGTTTTTATGTCTCCGTGTTAAAATTCGAAGGTATGATTTTTTTAATGTTGGCGAAAAATTAAAAAAATGATCTTCTGGAAATCTCGAGCAATCGAGGCAAATTTATTTATTTCGCGTGGTCGCTCCAGTGGTTAAATACGATCCAGCAAAGCTTAAACCGAATTCCTTCAGGACATTTGATGCAGTGAAGATTTTTGTGATGCTCTGAAATATGGGATGCCTTTTATGTTGAGGATCGGAGACCTTAATGCTAATCACCTTTGGTTTATCGGTTCCAGACCAGATATTGGCGGACGCCGGAGTGCTGTTCTCCGACACGCTGGAGGAATTCTCCTCGCTGGCCGCGGTGCTGGCGCGCATGGAGGGCTGGAGACGGCGCGATCAGGCCGCCTACCTGGAGGCGTACGCCGCCCTCTGCCTGCCCAAGCTGGCGGGGCCCTTTCTCCGCCTAAAGGTAGGTCATTCAGTTACATTGCTTTTCGGTTAACCATTTAAATGCCATGGTTTTTACAGACGAAAATTGAAAATTTCGCGATGTTTTGACTTTTGACGTAATATTTTGTGGGTTTATTTTATGCTATCTAATATAATATTTTCCGAAACACGTTCCTTGAACATTAAACTACGCCTACAAACAACATTACTTGTTGAATAGTGAATTTGCGAATTTTGAAGAAACATTACTTGTGTTTATTTGACAAATTGATAGGTTTATCGATCTTTTCATGACACGCGGCGCTCATAGTTTGACAGCCGAAATCGCGGGAGAAATGACATTTGGAAAGTCACAGAAATATCTCCAAATAATTATTCGAGTGGCTAGGTGTGTTTCTTATATCTGTTATGTCAAGAACAAGAATGCCCCAAGCGATTCTGACCTTGTCCTTCATACATTTTCTTTATACATAAGGTTTAAAATCGCATTTCAAAAAGTTGTTTTTCATTCGGCTGTAGGGCGCGCGCAGGCGCGTAATTGGCATGGGACCTGTTAAACGATACTAGAAAGGTGACGTCATGTATAATCTCACTCTGGGATTTGTGTTTAGAATTTTTACATTTGCTATATATAATATTATAAAAATCATAAGTGATGGGAACCCACTAAGGCGCAGCCTGTGCAGGTAACATAGTTATACACATTTTATTATAGTCCCTAGAAGAAACAAGCAGTGGACATATAAAAAGTGTTATGCAATAGTGTATATTGTAAAAATAAGTATATAATTTTGTGAGAAACATAAAGTGATATAAATTAAATAAATAATGTTTCAACATCTGTATTGTTAACTTGTTAAATGTCACGAGAGGAAACCTGAAAATTTTGCAAAGTTTTGACTTTGACGTAATATTTTTTGGGTTTATTTTATGCTATTGTATAATATATTTTCCGCAACACATTCCTTGAACAATAAACTATGCATAAAAACAACATTACTTGCGTTTATTTGACAAATTGATAGGTTTATCGATCTTTTTGTGACCTACGACGCTCACAGTTTGACAGTTCGAATCGCGGGAAAAATGAAGTCTGGAAGTCATGGATAAATTTAATAAAATTTATTCCGAGTGGCTAGGTGTGATTTGAATATCTGTTTTGTCAAAAACAAGAATGCCCCAAGCCATTCTGACCTTGTTCTTCATATATTTTTTATACATAAGGATTAAAATCGCATTCTAAAAAATTTTTTTTTAATTTTGCTCCGCGCGCGCCGGCTTGTCTGCGGCACAGGATATGTGTATTACAAATATGAAAATAAACAATAATTTAAAAAAAATAATGGAGCTCAAATTTCCATCAAGAATTTTAGTCTAATCTTTGAATTTACTCCCAGTAATTTTAATTTATATACATACTCACATTTCAGCATAATCAAGTCGGGTTCACCAATTATAGAAAAGTGTTTAATGCTTACCGTTCATTAACGCCTGCTGTGCCGGGTGTGCGCCGGCGCATACGTCAAAATTTTAAATTTTTTTTATTTGGAATGCGATTTGAACCCTTATGTATAGAGAAAACATATGAAGAAAAAGGTCAGAATCGTTTGGGCATTCTTGATCTTAAGGTATAAAATACCGCAAACACACCTAGTCACTCAATTTTTATTAAATTCTCTATGGCGTTCGGGTGTCCTTTTTCCTGGTATTTGAGCTGTCAAATTAGCTAGCGTCGTTCTCGCGAAAAAGATCGTAAAACATATAAATTCATCAAATAAATGCAAGTAATGTTGTTTTTATGCGTAGTTTATTATTCAAGGAATGTGTTTCAGCAAATATTATTTACAATAGCACAAAATATTACGTCAAAGTCAAAACATCGCGAAATTTACATGTTTCCTCCTGTGACATTTGACGAGTCAAGAACATTATATGTGTGAGGGAGATGTATGAATATGATTATACGTTTTCGACTGTTGTTATTTAGTGTGTAAGAATGACCTACAGCATTATATGTTTTAGAACAAATTCAAAACATCGCGATTTTACGTTGTTTCCTTCCTGGCACTTAAAAGCTACAATGCATTTTAAGACTTTTTTTAAATTTTTCGCTAACATTAAAAAAATCATACCTTCGAATTTTAATACGGAGACATAAAAACTTATTATAGTGCTATACTACTATATAGCCAATGAATTAATCTGTATTTTACTATTTATCTAATATTTGTAGGATTTAAAATAAAAATATAAAAAAATCGTAAAGTTTATAACCGCGCGAATTCTGCGTGTTTGTTACTTTGAAACTGCCGTGAGAGGTACTATTCGAGTCGACATAGCTACGAATGCTATTGTTATATTGTCTTATAAACATGCTTAGGGGTCAGAGTGTGCTACGTTTGGGTTGGGTACCAGTGCAGGTCTTTCCGCAACTAGCTCAGTTGGTAGGGAAAGGTGACTTCGTTCTCCAGGGTCAGGGTCGGCAAACTCGACCAAGGGGAACAATGGATGCAGTCATGCTTTATCCAATGAAAAAGAGTGGTCTTCTCATGCAAAGTTTATTGTGGTAGAGGGCATATGTTTAGAACAGTTCACAAGATATCAGTAAAACTAGCATCCTGGCTAAAACAAACTATTCTCTCTCTCTGGTGGTACTCGGCGTAGGGCAAGACGCTATGTTAGCACATTAAAAAGGGGGAAATACAGGGTATGGCTTACGCAATCAGGGGTGAGGCGGGGGCCGACATCCTCGGACACAGGGTTCTGCCATCACTTCGTATACATGAGGTTTAAGGACTTCACTACGAGGGCACTGCGGGGCGGTCAAACACAAACCGGGCGCTTGCCGACATTCGTAGGTGCGACTCCATGTGCGTGGGTCGGGCGGGACTCCGAGGTTTTTACACACACGCGTCTTGTCGGGAGCGAGTACTGGCGGGTTCTGGGGGCAAGCGGGAGAAATAGTGTGAGACGCGCCTGTAGCAACAGTGGCGTGGTGAAACGCGCGTAAACGAGACTCCTGGCTTCATCTCTTATCTGCTTTTGGGACTGTGTAATGTGTAACGTATCATATAGTTTATTTCTGTTTCAGCTCCTCCTATGGAATCCAATAGCGGATGAAGATGCCCCGGATTGGGAAAAAATGCAGTGGTACCGGTCAGTCCATTTTTTCATTCTAAAATATACAGGGTGTTAAGGGTCATACTTGCCTTACTTTAACCAGTGATTCCTGACATTATTTGGAGTAAAAAATGTAAATAAAATTTCATTCTCTGGTCATATTTTTTAAGTTTTTATTTTTTTTTCAACTAAAAATGCCGTATTAGAAAAAGATTTTGCATTGTTGAGTTGTTACGGAGGACATATTATGTGACTGATTTTAAGGTGTTGGGGCGCCATCCTGGCTATTTCAGCAGAAATAAAAAAAAGAAACCTTGAGAACTGCCTACCTCAGGTCGTGTACCCAATGTACCGGCAATTTGGGATTTTTAAAAATTTTTTTTTTTTTACATTAACTCCACACAGAAGGCCCTGAGGAAAATAATTTCCCTCAGGGCCTATGTCATCTTTGAGGATGCTGTGTGGAGGGTGTTTTTGAGGAGAGGAAGGAGTGAACATGACTCTTGAAGAGACCCATGTTGTAGGAGGGAGGAAACAAAGGGGCCGGTAAATCGTTCCATAGCCGAGCTGTTGAACTCAAGAACGAGTCGTAGAAACGACCCGTTCTCATGTGACTAATATCAACCATGTGCATATGTTGGGCGCGCGTTTGGCATGTCTCCCGATTATGCTCTAGTGCGGAAGGGATCAATGACACTAGTTCCTCAGAGCATCTTCCATTAAAATATCGGTAGAACAGGGATAGCATTCCCACGTGACGCCTTTAGACCAAGAATGACGTTTTTTGTTCTTTCTTATTGACATCTCCATAGACAAACTAGTGATACCAATGCGTAAAAACACAAAGACAATTTACTGCCTGTGAATGTAGGTACCCCTTCATGGTTGCATAGTTATGTAACAAACAGGTTGGTTGGGATTATTGGATTATTGCTTATTTCTGTTAAAATCGATTACTAGCTACCATTGCCCTCTGTGGAATAAAATGTATAAATTTGGTTTGGCACTTAGCTAAACCCCCGGTTTCGTTTTATAAAGTGATCATCATACGGTAAAACAGATTTCTAACCGCGATGTGACAGATGTATGTTTTTGTTTTCATTGATGTGACTTTTTACAATCTTTATAAATACAATCAGATTTTTTAAAATTCTTTCTCTTTACCTAATCACTCAGCTATCTAAGCAATATCACAGAGATACAGGAGACAGGGCATTAGCAATGTAGTCTCAAAAAAGTGCAATGTCATGTAAAACGGCATGTGAAAAATAAACTCGAATACTTACTTGACCGGAGTGTTTTTACTGAATGAGACCTTATAAATTAAACAATTTAATTTTATTTTAATAATTCTTTGTTTTCAGAGGCCTGATGCTGTACGGCTTATCGGAGGAGGATGAGCAGCCGGAGACGGAAGAATCCCTGGCGGCCGACCCTGACATTACGCTAATTCCCAACATCGTCATGAAGGTCATAATCCCCAAGCTGACGGGTGAGTCGGAAACCTCGGTAGCGCAGAAACCCGCAGAATATGTTGTGGAAGCCTAACATATGTACCGTTGGTGAGAACGGATCGCTTCTACGACTCATTCTTGAGTTCATCAGCTCGACTGTGGAACGATTTGCCGGCCTCTGTGTTTCCTCCTTTATACAACATGGGTCTCTTCAAGACCCGTGCTCATTCCTTCCTCTCCTCAAAAAGACTCTCCACACAGCATCTCAGGTGACATAGGTCCTGAGGAAAATTATCTTCCTCAGGGCCTCCTGTGTGGAGTTTTATTTAGGTACTAGCGAATACCCGACATGCGTGGCAATGTCCCTCAAAGAAAGAGATTGTTTGTGTTATAATTTTGTTTATTGAAGTGATTTTGGGTGCACACTATTGTTTTTTTTCCTTCTGGTGCGTACACAAATAAATCAGGTTTTCGATGCATGAGAAGGCCACACACAGCTGTCCTTGTGTGAAGTATGGATTTTCCAAATTTACCTCTTCATATCCCCTACCGCTATTATGTCTCCTTTGAAATCCCTCCCCCCTGCCCCTTCCTCTTCCCCGCCTTCCCCCCTCCCGGATACTCCTCCCCCTCCCGCTTTCCCTTCCTTTATTTAAACTATTGTTTGAAAAATACATAATTTTTAAAACGCTCGCGCGCCACCTATTATAAATTTTTTATACAAAATTCATAAAGTAGAAACCGATAGTGATTTTTTTATACACACCAGGCGTGTGCATAACAAATCACCAAATTTTCATTGCAATCGAATGAATGTTTTATGAATGCTTACGTAAAAAGCAAACACACATTCATTTTTATATATTAACACATTATTTTCGGGTGTGTTTAACAAAAAATTGTAACTTGAGGCGGGCGGCATTTGCCGCCATCCGGCCACCTAAAACATATCAGTGAACTTCAAACTGTGGAGTTTTATCAATATTAAAACAAAATTTATCAATAATTTTTTTTTAATGTAGTTGAGACGAGATTAGATCGCTGTCCAGAACCCACTATGTCAGTGAACTTCAAACTGTGGATTTTTATCAATAAAACCAAAATTGTTTACATCAACATATAATATAATTGAAAAAAATACAACTTGTAATTTCAAAATGTTCTAAAACTAAAAAAAATTATTAAAATTTTTTAATTATTTTTTAAAAAATAATTTTTCTTCGTATGGTATTTTTGAAAACATTTACCAACATGAAGCGGAATTTTGCATTGTTTGCACATGAATGCACTTGGTTTCCGTATTTTGAGTTTTGCACAAACTCGGCAATTACGTCTCACTAAGTTCTGAGTTTTCTCACTAGTTATTTTAACCAGTTCGTGGTTTTGTAAAATGCCAGAAAGTCTATCATTTGGATCAAAAAAAGGAGTTCTTACTGTGGCAGACCCAGAAGGTGCACTTATATGCGAATCTCCCATGCCTGGTGTCGCTGGTGCAGAAGAACTATCTTCAAGCCAGGTCTCTGCAACTTGTAACAAGAAGTCGTGGAAACGAAGGTTATTTGTTACATTTAATTTTTTTTAAATTTGGAAAGCATTAAAAATTCCACAATTTATAAGATATAAGGAGGCTTTTTTCGTCCACTTCAAAGATTTTCTATATATTGGATTGTAAGATAAATATTGGTCTGCAAGATCAACGCCACTCATAAAATTGTTATAATCTACAATGCATTTTGGTTTGTTGATGGGCAACCCTGTTCTTCTGTCATTTTTTCCCGTATCCACCATATCCGCCTGATGTATCGTAGAGATCATCCGTACATCTCTCTTCTTGTTGGTTTTCCAAATTTGAAGAAGTACATCCCCTTTTCGTCGATATGTGGTTTCTTGGACTCTAAGGCGTGTATTTTTCAGTGCTGGCGGTAGGCCACGATTTTTTCGAATTGTGCCGCAGATTCTAGTTTTTAACCCCAATAGATAATTAGCTAAACGCACGCTATTGTAATAATTATCCGCGTATACATTGTACCATTTATTTAGGTATGGTGACAGCAATTGGGTTATTGTGGATTCTAAGGTAGCACTTATACCGGAATATAATTTAAAATTACAGATATATCCACTCTTAGCTTCACAAATCATCCTATTTAGAATTCCATATTTTACAATTTTCATGGGATTGTATACTCGACATCTCAGACGACCTCTCCACGGAATCATTCCTTCGTCTAGAGATAGGTTTTGAGTTGGCTTATACACTTCCTGGAATTTCTTCGTGAAGTAGTCAATTATGCTTTGAATTTTGATTAGACGATTTGTGCTGTTGGCCGGAATTTCGTTGTTATCAGAAAAATGGAGATATCGTAAAATTTGTCGAAATCTATCGCGGCTCATTGATTTTCTAAAATATGGGGTCTCTATTCGAGGATTCGTGGACCAATAATCACCAATGGTATTTTTCCGAACTATTGCCATTATAAGAACTAAGCCAAACCATTTTTTTAATTCTTGAATAGTTACATCTTTCCATTTTAGTGCATGAGCTGATCTCGGATGGTTATGATGGTTTCTTTCACGGTATGTATTTGTTTCCTTGGCTATTATGTCGAACAAATCATCTCCTATGAATAGCGATGTAACATCTCCTGCACTTGATTGATTTTCAGGAAAAACTTTTAGACCCGGTACACCTTCGAAATCAGGCAAATTCCTAGGAGGATCCAATTCTGACCAATCCAAGGTTATATCAGGGATGTCTTCTGAAGATTCTGAAGTTGCACGTAATACTGGTTCATCGTCTTCTTCATTTTCTTCAGCATCACTGTGATCTTCGTCATTGATTTCTTCTTCAGCGTCACTCGGTACGTCGGAAAGATGGTCTTCAAAATGTTCTTCGACGAAAATATCCTCTCTCATCCATTTTAGGTTGATAAAAAAAATTACTATCACAAAAACCGCAAAATCTCTTATCACGTAAAAAATTTTCAAATACACAATATATTATAACACAACAATGCTTTGAGGTCGAACTCGAAAACAAAACAAATACGGTTAAAGGGTCTTTAATGACTCAAAAATCATGTAAATCCACAAATAACAAAAGTAAAAAATTGTCAAATACACTTGATAAAATATTCTACAGTTTAACAACAGCCGCAATTGCAATAAGAAATGATTTATGGGCTTCTGCACGTGCGTTTATCGCTTTGCAAGTACCAAATACTGACTAAAGTGAAGGTCAATGATCTTTATGTTTTATTTCATTTTTGGACAAAGAAAAAAAAGGACCACCTGTGGTCATTGTTTCAAGTTAATTTATAAAACTTTCTTGAAAACAGATAAAGATTTTTAGCTATGTTTTGAACCAGTAAATATCAGTATTATTTTTTTTTTTACTATAGCGGCACCTATCTGCTACACAACAAAAGCAAATACGACAAGAAATTAGAAGTTTGTCGCGTTTTTTGTATGTGAAGTTGAGGGTAGTTGAAATGCACAAAAATGTGCGCCCCGCCGCCACACATGGTTTCTGAAACGCACAGATATGTGCACACCGTACACAATGTGTTAAATGTAGAAACCGATGGTGATTAGTTATGCACACCAGGCGTGTGCATAACAAATCACCAAATTTTCATTGCAATCGAATTTTTTTTTTTTTTTTTAAAAGAAAGACAAACATTCCCGGGTTACGAATAACCCAACAATGTTTGAAAATCTCCTACTACCACCACAGAAAGCCGAAAACGTTGCTTGTGTTGTGATGGAGGACTTAGCCAGTCGAGGAATCGAACACGGGACGCCCGGGTGGGACCCAAACGCGATGCCCACTCAACCACTGACCAGTCAAGTGAATGAATGAATGTTTTATGAACGCATACGTAAAAAAACAAACAAACATTCATTTTTATATATTAAGAAAATTGGCCTGAGGTGTGGTCTTCCCTTTTGTTAAGTATTCGGTGGAGAATTTTGTAATATACCTGTTCAAATTTCCCCTTAACCTTGCAGAGTTGGGGATGGCCAACTCCATCATCGGCCTGTCTTTTGCCCTATCAACAGTGCTAACTTGTATAATCCCTGCAGAGCTGGTGGACGGCACCTGGGACCCCATGTCGTCTTCGCAGTCCCGACGCCTGGCCGCCCTGCTGCGCCGCGTGGCCGCGATGCCGGGCGCCGGCCCCTCGTCGCGCCACCTGGCCGCGCTCGCCGAGGCCGTGGTGCGCCGAGCGCAGGCCGCCTTACAGCACGACGTCTTCATTCCGCTGCTGCCTAAAAGGTGAGTCCTTCACATCCTTGAAAAACACTACCATTTTACATTAACTCGTAACGTGCCTTGGAGCAAACGGTTAAATTTCGCTATGTTTTGACTTTTATGTAATATTTTGTGGGTTTATTTTATGCTATCTTATGTTATATTTACCGAAACACATTCCTTGAACAATAAACTATGTATAAAAACAACGTTACTTGCGTTTATTCGATGAATTTATACGTTTTACGATCTTTTTCACGACAATGGCGCGAGAGTGACGCAAGCCAATCTGACAGTTCAAAGGCGGGAAAAATTCGTGGCCGGAGATCATAAACAATTCCACAGAAATTATTCTTCTGTGCTAGATGGGTAAGCGGTATCTTATACCTTATGAACAAGAATGCCCCAAGCGATTCTGACCTTATCCTTCATACGTTTTCTTTATAATTAAGGTTTAAAATCGCATTTCAAAAAATATTTTTTAGAGTTTACTTTGGCTTGCATCTGGCGCGTGCGGGCGCGTAATCGGCTAGTCAAACTAGCTTTTTGCCTGTTGCAGGCAACTAATTGGTTAAAGAACTAAGCGATTTGACGTTTGAATGTGGATGAAGCAAAGAGTGTCCGCCTACACAACCGCTCAATTTTTTACTCCTACTACTGAACCACTTCGGTCGCCCGGGTTAAGGCGGCCTTTTCTCGTGAAAAGGGCCCTAGAAGCTTTCTGCTCAATTTTTTCACTAAGCATTGTATTTGCATCGGATTGTGTAGGTTAACTGCTAGATTGCCGGTCGTGCGCCGGCGCACAGGCCGAAATAATCACAAAAAAATAATTTTGTAATGCGATTTAACCCTTATGTATAAAGAAAACGTATGAAGAAGAAGGTCAGAATCGCTTGGAGCATTCTTGTTCATAAGGTATAAGATACCGTGAACCCACCTAGCGGAGCGAAATATTTTCTGTGGAATTGTTTATGATCACGGGCTTAGATTTTTTCCCGCCTTTGAACTGTCAGATTGGCGTCCGTCGCTCTCGCGCCGTGGTCGATGAAAAGATCGTAAAACGCATAAATTCATTGAATATACTCAAGTAATGTTGTTTTTATGCATAGTTTATTGTTCGAGGAACGTGTTTCGGTAAATACTACATAGCATAAAATAAACCCACAAAATATCACGTAAAAGTCAAAACATCGCCAAATTTACCCGTTTGCTCTGTGGCATTTGACGAGTTAACCCCTCAAATGCCAGGAAAAACGAAAAAATGTCAACTTTAACGTAATATTTTGCAGGTTAATTTTATGCTATCTTATGTAATATTTACTGAAACACATTCCTTGAATACTAAACTATACATAAAAACAATATTACTTGCGTTTATTCAATGAATTTATACTTTTTACTACTTTTCAAATGCCACGGGAAAAAACGAAAAAATTTCGCGATGTTTTGAAATTTACGTAATATTTTGCAGGTTAATTTTATGCTATCTTATGTAATATTTACTGAAACACATTCCTTGAATTCTAAACTATACATAAATAAAACATTACTTGCGTTTATTTGATGAATTTATACGTTTTACGACCATTTCATCGACCGCGACGCGAGACTTGACAGCCGTGTCATCTGACAGCCGAGCGGCGGGAAAAAGTTCCAGGCCGTGTCATAAACAATTTCAAAGAAAATATATCGCTGCTCTAGGTGGGTTCACGGTATCTTATACCTTATGAACAAGAATGCCCCAAGCGATTCTGACCTTCTTCTTCATACGTTTTCTTTATACATAAGGGTTAAAATCGCATAACAAAATTATTTTTTAGTGATTATTTTGGCCTGCGCCGATGGTACGCCGGCGGAAGAACGGCAAGGGAGCGGTTAATACCCTTAGTTTGATACCCATAACGCCCACTTTCCTATTCCACCGAAGATTCTTACTACTCTAGAAAGAGCCCAGGGAGTTTACCGCCCAATTCGGTACACCTGCTACTTAGCCAGTTCTATTACGTTATATGTCAAAGAGTTTGCTAACTGAGAGTAACAATGGACTAAATTCTTCACACTATCCCGAAGCAAATTCACCAAATTCAAGAAGCAATGTTCCAGATGTAAGGAATTAAATGCATTGGCGACCTCCGGCTGGTTATTTTCAAAATTTCCAAAAAAAAATTTCCATAGAAGATCCTTAGCTCTTGTATCCCCCGGAGATATCAAGCAGCTGTTGAACATTAACAGGTCGCGTGTCGTTGGCGCGCCGGTGCGCGCCCTATAGCTAAATAAAAAATTTTAAAAAAACTTTTTGATATGCGATTTTAAACCTTACGTATAAAGAAAATGTATGAAGAACAAGGTCAGAATCGCTTGGGGCATTCTTGTTCTTGACGTAACAGATATAAGAAACACACCTAGCCTCTCGAATTATTATTTAGAATGGTTTCTCTGACTTTCTAAATGTCACTTCTCCTGCGATTTTCAACTGTCAAACTGGGTGCGCCGCGGGTAGTAAAAAGATCGATAAACCTATCAATTTGTCAAATAAACGCAAGTAAAGTTGTTTGTAGGTGTAGTTTGTTGTTCAAGGAGCGTATTTCGGTAAATAATATAACATGAGCATAAAATTAACCCACAAAATTTACGTCAAAAGTCAAAACATCGCGAAATTTTCGAGTTTCATCCGTAAACACCGAGGCGTTCAACCGGTTAAAACACATAGGTCTCATATAAATTGTTGTCTTCCTTACTATCGTAGTGACAAATATGATCTAAACCGGAGGTTCCCAAACTTTTTTTTCTCATAGACCACTTTCAAAATTTTACTGGTCACGGTGGACCCCCTGCTGCACATATTCCCAAAACTCTACATGCGTTGTACTGAATGGCGAAGTGTGGTCTTTTTTTTTTTTTTATATGAGCTCCACACAGGAGGCCCTGAGGAAAATAATTTCCCTCAGGGCCTATGTCATCCTTGGGGATGCTGTATGGAGAGTTTTTTTTAAGGAAAAGGGGGAAAGGAGAGTTCTGGGAAGGAAAAAGGTTTAACACCTGGACTGCCCAGGACGCGCCATAAAAAAAAAAAATTGAGATGCGATTTTAAACCTTATGTATAAAGAAAATGTATGAAGGACAAGATCAGAATCGCTTGGGGCATTCTTGTTCTTGACCTAACAGATATAAGGAACACACCTAGCCTCTCAAATAATCATCTGTGGCGTTCATACAACTATTTCCGCCACTCAAAGAAATCGCGAGAAAGATCTACAGCCGCAAAGTACTTGCAAATTCACACTGCGCGCAGCTCCTACTTATGCACGTATCGGCTGGCAATGTACTCGTTAGGCCGGCTGCCCGATGAATAATAATTTCGCCACCTTCGCGAAAGGTCGAGACTCAAGAGTGCATCCACGACCACAGTGACGAGTAAATTCTAGCACCTTCCAGCGCATATATTGCCAGCGAGTAGAAAGTTACTCGGCCGCTCGCTCTTATATAAAGCGGCGTACTAAACTACAAACTAGTCAGTCTCGCGACGCGCTATTCAACACAGTTCAGTTCAATCTCAACGGTCGCTTTTACATCTCGCCTCTCTACAGCGAATCAGTGTAACTCCGGGTGCCCGGTGCATCTGCGCTCTCTTCCAGGGCAGCTTCCTTCGTGGACATCACGAGGACTACCTGCTGGTGTCTCCGCTCATCGAGTCACCGCCGTTCATCTCCGCAACGCGCGTCGAGCAGCGGCCTGGAAGACGAGGTCATCCTCCACCGCCACGGTGTCGAGCATCACGCTGGTGGCTCCACTCACCGAGTCACCGCCATTCATCTCCGCAACGCGCGTCGAGCAACGGCTTGGACGATCAGGTCCTCTCCGCAACGAGCGTCGAGCAACACCCTGGTGACCTGCAGGCCCGTGGCCTGCTCCACCACAGCATCACCGACCTGCATCACTCATCATGACCGTGCACCCGCAACGCCTCACTCTACGGCACTTCGACATCTTCATGTTACATCGCACCGACCTCAGCTACGTAGCTCATGACTCAATAAACGACTGGACTCGCAACCAACACGGATGCCTTTTCATTTCTCTCATCGTCTCCGTCGACATACGGAGTCCGTTCCCTCACATCTTTGCACATATCTATGACTTTCGAAATGACATTTCTGCCGCGATTTGAGCTGTCAAACTTTGAGCGTCGCATGTCATGAAAAGATCGATAAAACTATCAATTTGTCAAATAAACGCAAGTAATATTATTTGTAAGCATAGTTTATTGTTCAGGGAACGTGTTTCGGTAAATATTATATACGATAGCATAAAATAAATCCGCAAAATATTACGTCAAAGTCAAAACATCGCGAAATTTTCGAGTTTCCTCCCTGGCATTTGAGAGGTTAAGGGGTGGGTAGGAATCTAGGGTTCAGTGAGTCCTGGTCATCCGCCTCCAAGACCTAGACAAACCTCACCCCATGAACTCGGGCACCCCTGCTAAATCACCAAACGTAGCGAACCACTTGGGGTGACCTATGGCAGATGTGTTGGTTATCCAATAAATTTCATGGGGTGAGGTTTGTCTAGGTCTTCAAGGTCATGACACGCTGAACCCCAAATTCCTACCCACCCCTTAAACCCTTTTCCTTCCCAGAACTCTTCTCTCCTTCTCTTCCTTAAAAAAAAACCCTCCACACAGCATCCGCAAAGATGACTGTGTGGGGTGAGTACATGTAAAAAAAAAAATTCGTGGACCCCCACTTACAACTTGTGAACTCCCATTTCTTTATCGCGCCTACATGGACCCCGTCGGGTCTCCCGTGGACCCCTAGGGGTCCACCTGTACCACTTTGGGAATCACTGATCTAAACGGTGTTAGAAAGAGAAAATCTAATCTAGTTATCTAATCTAACCATAAGACAATTAAAATGTACACCTTTATACGAATAAAAAAATGTTGATGTTTTCTGTGTCCACTAGTAGGATATTTCAAAATGTCATACTAATGTACCAGACCGTCATGCCTTCCTGAGTTTTAATATTGCTTTCCATTTATCTCAAAACTTAGTATTTGGAGATGTCTGACTTTTCGACTGGACGATCAATATATCTAACTGAGCATATTCTGTTCTAGCATGGTGGAAGGCACCAAGGGCGCGGGGCTAGCGTTCCTGCGGCGCCAGACTGCCCGGGGGGCCCGCCTGCTGGCCAACCTGGCGGCCCTCCACGGGGCCATCGCCGACTCTACACTGGCCCCCCTCGCGCTTGGGGCCCTGCTGCAGAGGTACCTGCTGGCCGGAGTGCGCTGCTGTCCACCGGGTAACAATACCACTGTTCTATTTCACGCTACTCTTCATTTTAAAAGATAGAAAAATATTTACGTGTTACGAATAACCTTCCTATAGTCGAACAGATACCAAGTGCACTTTCAAAATTTCAAACGGGGAAGAATGTACAGTAAAAACATTGAAAAACCCAAACTCGAAAGGCACTCCACCATTATATTATTAATATTAATATTTTTCATTTCTTATTATTTATTCGACCCTCCGAAAATTCCGATTTTCGGAAATACATTAGACTGGATTCTAAAAACAATATTTCAGACGATACCTAATAATTACGCGCTGCAAAACAACATTTAGAAATTCCAATGGTAGTCCGATCAATATAAACATTTAAAATAACCAAAATTCGCACAGAGCTGAAATTTGGTAAAGATCTTGGGTACACCATTACAAATAAAATACCAAATATCCCCATCAATTCCATGTCCGCTTAAAAAGTAATTCAAGGTTAAAGGTCAACATTTTCAGTTTTTTTGGATTTTTCTCGTAAACGGTAAGTTATAAAAAAAAATCGATGAAACAAAAAATGTAGATCGTAAAAAATTATCTACAAAAATTGTTTTTATACTTTTTTTTCTAAGAATCACCATTTCTGAGATATAGAGATTCTAAAAGTTGAAGTAGTTACATTCTATATAATATGCACACATTTCCACACCGTCTGTGAGGTAGTGTTCTTGGCGCGTTTTTTTAACGTGGTTTCCCGGGTAGGAATAATCCACCTCTCGTAAACCTTCTCGTGTTTCTTTACCCGTACATTTTATTACTGACTGTGGACTTTGACCTTTTTTTTTTTTTTTTTATCATTTATTCCAGATTTCGGTGAGGGTTGTGCAGTCCCACGAGTTCCATATTATACATATATAATAATCAAGTAAACATAACAAGATATAAAGAAGATACATAAAAAAAATATTTTCATGGTAAAACAAATTAAAAGAAAATAATAGTAATAATAATAAAAAAAAAAAACTTTTTGTTTAATCTATGTCCTCGGGAAGTGGATCCGTCGCTTGTAGATGGCACCCTGCAAGAAGTGGAATGCTGCCATCACAATACTATTTTCGCTCGAGGCTAGTCGCGTTCTGTAGTTGGTGATCCGTTTTTTCATTAGTGCTCGGAATCCAGGAGCGCACCCTTCGCATTTAGTTTCTGTTTGACTATAACTAACTTACCAACATGCTAATTTGGGAGGGATGATTTATTGGATAACCAACACCCCTACGACAGAGTGTTTGCTACGTTTAGTTACAGTGCACGGGTTCGTGAGTGAGTTTGCCCAATCTTGGCCTACTGCGTGGCGGGCCGGATCGGGAGAGACTGGTTGAGAGAGACCTTTTGACCTTTCCAACAGGGCTCGTAGGAACATCGCCTTGCACCACAGTGGGAGAAATAGATTCATGCACACTTTGTTATTCTGTTGTGTTACTTTATAATTTTGGTGATAGTCTGACTGAAGAGTTTTCTCCCACTTAGTGTACGGAGCAGAATTGTGCTGGGCCATAGGGAGCTGCCTGCCCCGCGCCTGGGAACGCAACGGGCCCCCGCTGCAACAGTTCCTGCTCTGCTGCCAGGAGGTTCTAGCCAACCTTACCGATAATCCTTTACACTTGTGAGTCTATATTTATATTTACTATGTTGTCTTATACAGGGTGTTGGGGGACTTACTTTAACCAGTGATTTCTGACATTATTAATGTGAATGAAATTTTGGTGTACAGTGTCTTTTTTTTTCAATTTTTTTCTTTGAAACCTAACAAAAAAAAATCTTCCACATGCCATCACTGGTCATTCAGCCGAGTAACCACCCCTTTATTGGTTTTATCTAGGGCATTCTGAAGATTAGCGACAGCAATGGTGCGCTTCCAAGTTTTATTTCAGTAAAAATTTTTGATAATCTTGTCTATTTTAGTCATTTTTCGAGAATTTTGCCTACATATATTATTTTTTGAGAACATTGTTTTTTTCTATCATTTTTTGGGAATCCTATTCAAGTAATTTTTTGGGAATCTTATCTATCCACTGGCATAATTTTTCGGGAATCTTATCTATTCTAGTAATTTTTGGGAATCTGGTCTACTTGGTATCATTTTTCAGGAATCTTGTTTATCTGGTATCATTTTTCAGGAATCTTGTCATTTCGAATTTTTCGGGAATCTTGTCTATTCGAGTAATTTGTTGGAATCTTGTCTTTTTGTGTCATTTTTTGGGAATCTTGTCTATTCTAGTAATCTCTTCTACTTGTATAATTTTTTGGGGAATTTTGTCTATTGGAATCATTTTTTTGAAATCTTGTCTATTACTTTCTTTTTCGGTAATCTTGACATTTTTCAGGATCTTATATTTTTGTGTAATTTTTTAAGAACCTTATTTATTTTTGGGTATGATATTTGTAACAATTTTGCACATTGTCCATTTTGTAAAAATTTCTTTTAATTGTCCAACATAACACATGATATCCTTTCCATTACAGAAAAGCCGTTGAGCAGATCCGTTCCACTATCGCCATCCTCCAGGGAGGACCCACGGGCTAGTGCCGGACGCAGCAGTCATGTCACACCAGTCCAGTTCGCCCATCGTTTCAAGCCACGTCACGTCAAGACACGTCACATCAAGCCACGCAACGTTAAGCCACATCTTGTCAAGCCACGTAACATCAAGCCACGTAACATCAAGCCATGTAACATCAAGCCACGTAACATCAAGCCACATCTCATCAAGTCATGTTACATCAAACCACGTCAAGTCAAACCGCATTGCAGTGGCCTGAATCAAAGTCATCAGTGTGAGAGTGTATACATAGCACTACGCACGAATACACGCAATCCTGTCTGTATTGGTACACGGTTTAAGCCAAATTTTAACTTAGCGGGCGCTGAGTTAAATTGAAATCTGTGACTAGTGTACTAACAGCTTCTTTTTTTGTAATCTATAACCACTCGAGCCATAGTTACGAAAATTTGGGTAGCACCGCTAATATCCTTGAGCGATAGCTACCCAATTTCTGGTTGTACCACTAATACCCTAGAATGATAGCTATCCAATTTTGGGTCGCACCACTAATACCCTAGAATGATAGCTATCCAATTTCGGGTCGCACCACTAATACCCTAGAATGATAACTATCCAATTTTGGGTTGCACCACTAATACCCTAGAATGATAGCTATCCAATTTTGGGTTGCACCACTAATGCCTTTGAGCGAAAGTAACCCATAAACTGTAGCTGTACTTGCTATTTGGGTAGCTATGGGTATAAAAGGTAGAACTAATCTTCCCGCCCAAAGTGTGTCAATATTCGGAGTTATGATTTTTGGAATAAGTGCTTTTTTGAGTGAGTGGACAACGAATCGAAAAACAGCTGATTTACGTGATTTTTGGACAGGCCAATAATATTGATTGTGTTTTCAAGAAAGATTTTCGATATTTGATAAAAGTGTGATTAATTTTAATCGAAGTAAGCGAAAATTGTCCTTACTTCACGCACACCATTCACGGCCACAACACATTTCTATTGGTTCGCCTTTTCAGTGGTTTGCCACAAAATACAACAAAAGCAAATATTTATTTGTTTTCCCTATATGTGAATGAGACAAATTTTTATTTACTATCTAACCAATTTGGGAGGGGGGCACAGGTACCGCCACCTCGGGAACCATTTATTGGATAACCAACAACACCTCTGCCGTAGGTCACCCCAAGTGGTTCGCCAATGTTTGTTGACGTAGCAGAGGTGCCCGGATTCATGGAACTGAGGTTTTTCTAGGTCTTGGCGACATACTGCGTGGCGGGCTGGATTGGGAGAGACTGGTTGAAGGAGGCCTTTTGACCTCTCCGGCCGGTCTCTCACGACCCATTGCCTTGCACAGCAGTGGAAGGGATGGAACTTCCCCTCCTTCATTTCCCTAAAAATACCCTTCACAGAGCATCTCCAAAGATGAAATAGGCCGTAAGGGATTTTTTTTCAATGTTAGGAGCAAATTAAAAAAAAAAAACTGGCCTTTCTCCACAGGGATAGGCAGAGAACTTAGAACACCACACAACTCAATCTCGACTTACACTCCTTGATTCATTAACATTCTAACATACTCTTCTATTGTTCAGACTCTTTTGATTTACTTGATCGTGCCGCGTTTTCCTCGGGCGTCTCCGACTTTTTCTACCAATAACCTCCGCACTCTATATTCGCCTTTTTTCGTTCATCACATCTACATGCCCAAACCATCTAAGTGTCCCTTTCTTAATCTTAACGATTGTGCTTACATCAATCAGCCTTGCGTTTTTTCCGGATCTGCCATATTTAACACGGTCACACAAACTTTTACCACACGTACGCCTCAGAAATCTCATTTCTAAAGCCTTCAGTCTATATTCATCATTAATTTTTATTAATAATTTAAAATTATGAAATTGTACATAATATTGTCATGTTAAAATATAAACTATATTTTCAAGTAATGTGTAAATAAATAATATGTTAAACAAAATCGTTTTTTTTATTTATTGTAATGTTCTTCAATCCCAGTGATTGTCCGTCATACTGGGTGCTCTAAATAATAAGGAACTCCATTGAAAAATATTATGGCTTCAAAAAAATATGTTCATATAGATCAGTGGTTCTCAACGTGGGCGATAACGCCCCCTTTTGGGCGTTTGAGACCTTCGGTAGAAGACCCGGAGAAAATTGGGGGGCTTTGGCAGGTAAAAAATATGGTCTAAAAAGATAAACAAAACACGCTAATCACCTACTAATAAAGCAAAGTAAACTTTAATATTGGTTAATTTTTGTTATTGTGTATTGTATTCATTTTTTCACGTGTGCGAAAATTTACGTATTTCGATAGTTCGGGAAGTGGATGAAAATTGAACTAAAAGATTCTATTACATTCAGATCTACGTTGAATTGGATAATACAAATTTTTTTTATTTTTTGATTGGAATTCAAAAAGTTAAAATTTCCGATATCACGTGAAATTACCCAGGATTATGGTCGATTATTGAACGATTTCTAATAGCATTCCCATCGTCCTATTTAGCTGAACGTGGATTGGTGCTGTAGCAACAACGTTGGTAACTAAAAAGAGAAATAGGCTCCATGTTACTGAACGCGGCGACTTACGTTTGTTTTTAAGTAAAATCGAGCCTAATATAAACAAACTTCTCAAAACTCATCAAATTCAACTTTCTCATCAGATAAGTTATAAATTCAGTGTCTTTTCAATGTTAGTAAAAGTACTTCTCTATTTAATTAAGTATGCGTTTTAATTGTTTTCATTGAAACCATCTTCTTCTCAGAAATAGGATAGGAATCATATCCTATCTTACGATTACGTAATATTACAGTGTAATTACGCGTTTAACCTCTGGTTCGCCCAGGACGCGCCATAAAAAAAAAAAAAAAATTTGAGATGCGATTTTAAACCTTATGTATAAAGAAAATGTATGAAGGACAAGGTCAGAATCGCTTGGGGCATTCTTGTTCTTGACGTAACAGATATAAGGAACACACCTAGCCTCTCAAATTTATTGTTCAGGGAACGTGTTTCGGTAAATATTATATACGATAGCATAAAATAAATACGCAAAATATTACGTCAAAGTCAAAACATCGCGAAATTTTCGAGTTTCTTCCCTGGCATTTAAGAGGTTAAATATAATCATGGCAAGGTTAGGAATCTATGATATAGATCAATATAAATGATTCTAAATATAAGTTTTATTAAATAATATTAAACGTAGAGTTCTAAAAAAATTATTAAAAAGTCCATTTTAAAATGTGTCATTAAAACACACTGTTAAGGTGATATTATTGGATTGTTAGTGCTGACGTCACTGCTCACCATAATTCTCCAGTCACCAGTCCAGTAGTATTGAAATGTATGACAAGCCATTCATGTTATTGGATACTGTTTATAGAGATTTAGACATATGTTGTTGTTTTTATTGAAACATTATTTAGGCCTAAATAATTCAGTATCAAAAATAGAGTCTCTATTAGTTTATCTATTTAATATTCAAAAACTTTAAACTAATCGTAATACTACTTCTACACCGATCGTGTGGTGGCAGCGGCCAACCCTGCAATTCTAAATTCCAAAATGGCGGATGTCGAACAGCTGATTCACTGTTTCCAGTTGCCTACAAAATTGATGCTTTGGATTCCATAATATTGATTTTGATTCGTAAAGCTAAAAAAATTATAATTTCAAACAATTTTATACCACTCTCCCGTAATAATATTGAAAAATATAATAATTAATTCCACCTAAACAACGTTTTACTTATTGAATAGTTTCATAGCTTCTTCCATACAAAATGACAACATCTGTTGAAAATAACTAAAACTTTTGGTCATGATGACGTCACACGATTCACACCAGATACGGTGGTTTTCGGGGGATCTTGAAAAATTAAAACTTTGATAATTATTTTAACTATTAAAACCAACTATAAAAATAAAAATGCAGTTATTTAAGTTAGAAGGTCATTATTCATTAAAAAAATAGAAATAATTGGACTGGAGTTCCTTATTCTGAAGCCAAAGAACACTGAGGGAGCCGTCTAACGTGTATCATCGGCTATTTCAGTAACCATTCTTGCATCAGACACTCTTTTTCGATAGCCGGTACTACTTAACTGAAATCTGTTAAGACACCTCAAAACTACATACATGTAACTATCTATACTAATAACATCTATTGAAGGATATTAAAACTACTTGTTTAATCCCATGGCATCACAGTCTATGTTGTGAATAATTTGGGCAAGTTGCATGACTGAAAGAAGTAAGGAGAAGGAGATGGTAAAGAGGAAGGTTGTAAAGCATGCGGATCAGAGGATTGAATCCGTGTTGCCGCCATGGGAACCCAAAACTTTGGACTGCTTGACCAACTAACCGGTCTGAACGTGAGTCTTTTACCAGGGCAATACTGAGAGTATCAACTATCCTGGAATGTGGTGCAAATGGTTCCATGCCGACTGAGAATAAAGTTAACTCAACACCTCCTTGAAAAGCTATGAAATTTTTTTTTTAAATTAGCCTATAACCCTAACCTACCGTAACCTATTTAACCAATTTTTAATATATATATTTTTTTTATCACTTATCTGAGATGGTTCTGAGTTGGTTTCATTCCGAGATGTCCGGTCACCAGTGCAAACATATTGTATATGTGAAATAAAACAAAATAAAATTAAGAATTAGTTTGCCAGCACTGGGTTTCAAACCAGAGTCTACTTGGTCTTTCGACCCAAGGATCTTTTACTGCTCTTTTATCACATTTAGTAATTATTTACAACCCTTAAATGATTGCTTTCACTTAAGTGATTAGTTAGGTTCACTTAAGGCCCTCCGTTCATGGAGATACTTACAAACTACGTGATTGTGACACAACCACAAGTACCCTGCAGATATACTACTTTTTAAAGCTGGTTTCCGTACACGGCGCTACCCGAATTATACTGAACTTGATCATTTTTCACGTGCAGCCGTGGAGTTAACACAATGTCAAATGACTTTTTCTCCAACATGAATCTATGCCTTCTCCACTAAATCCTTTCTTGCGTATTCTGGTAATGTAAAGTTATACAAACACGCGTTTTTTTCCACTTCCAGAACAAATCTAACATTACTTTCATGTTCAGACGCCATTTCTGTCAAACGTCAAACGAAAGTAGCAGACACGAATGCTGCAACGCGTAGCGCGCTACCAGCACAGTCGGTGGCGCGCTACCGGCTTCAACCCGACATCCGTCGCATTCCGCCGTGTACGAACACCAGCAAAATTGTATGGCGGGTACCCATGAGTGGTGCGGGTGCTACGCGCATCAGGCTCGAATAGCTTGTAAGTAGCTCCATGTACGGAGGTGCTAAGTGATTACTTTCAAAGTACACTTAAGAACTCATTTACCCTAAGTGTCTTTCACTTAAGTAATTAGTTAGGTAGACTTAAGTGATTACTTTCAAAGTACACTTAAGAAATTATGTACCATAAGTGATTGCTTTCACTTAAGTGATTAATTAGGTACACTTATGTGATTACTTTCAAAATACGCTTTAATAATTATTTACCCTAAGTGTTTACTTTCACTTAAGTAATTAGTTAGGTACACTTAAGTGATTTCTTTCACTAATCTAAGTGATTATTTAAATTTAAGGGATTGCTTTCACTAAAATTATTATTTAGGTACATTTCAGTAATTAATTTCAGTTACCTAAGTAATTTATTATTTAATTTTCAGTGATTGCTTTTATTACGGTAATTATTTTTATTTTTTTTAATTGTATATTTTATTTAGTTATAAAATGTTTACATCTTATATCTAATATATTCTTTTCTAAAACTACTATAACATTGTTTACTAACCACTTGCTAAATTTAGACTTCACAACTTTCAGACATAATCCACGAAAAACTGCAAGACTTTTAGCTTCCTCAACATTCACCGAGTGTTCGTTGAACATTTTAAAACCTTAATTAATTTAAATACACCTAAGTAATTAATTTCAGTTACCTAGACACTTGACATTTCGTCGCCTCAGTTCTTAATTGTCCAAACGACCATTAGAAAATTTTACAGGAGGAGAAGGTTTTCTTTTGTTATTTCAATAAAACATTACAATACAAATTAACAATATCAACATGTTTCGAAAACTATGTTTTCTTCGTCAGGATAATAAGTTAATAAGAAATAACAAAAGACAAACAAGTATAGACTAATTAGAACATAGACAAAATATTAGAAAGGAGAGGTGATTAATTACTCAAAATATATCATAAAAAACAATTATATAAAATAAAATATAAAAATTATTTTATTAAATAGTGGTGTACACAAAGTTATTTGTTTTCATTAAATTAATAATGACGCCACAAAGTGAATTTGCGAATTTTGAAGAAAAAAAAAACTAAAATGGTCGTTTGGACAATTAAGAACTAAGGCGACGACTTAAGTGATTACTTTCACTTAAGTAATTGTATAAGTACGCTTAACTGATCACTTTCACTTACCTAAGTAATTATTTACACTTAAGTAATGACTTACCTACACCTAAGTGATCACTTACTAATTAATTATTCACACTGAAGTAATTATTGCATTTCTTAATCATTCTTAATTTTATTTCCGTTTATTTCTATGATCTCTGTTCTGCGCGAAAAACCACAGCACTTTTTACACAGTATCACTAAAGCAAACAATATCGCTACGGGGGTCAGCAGTAGAAGTGGTGCCAAAAGCACGTTAGGTACTGCCAGCACCATTAGTGGCACGTCCAGCAACCACGATTGTACTGAAGTCGATAAGTGGTGAGCGCCTTTTGTACGCACGGCATGTTCCGCGTAAAATCCCACCAATTCTCGCGGGGGCGTGGGACGATCGTGGAATAAACGCTGAAGTCTTTTCGCGTTTTCCGCATAGCTGAAAAAATAATGAACTCATAAAAATTTATCATTGAAGAAGATAACATTAATAATCTAAACGAAAATATGAAAGAGAACATGATACAGAAAAATAGAAAAAGATAACATTCGCAACTGGGACACGAACCCAGAACCTCTCGTCTAACCGGGACGGGCGCCTTTACCAATTCGGCCATTGCCACCTTGCCACCAACAATGTTCACATCATCAGGAGTAAATGTACATTGGGAGTAAGTGTCCATATACTCCTGATGGTGTGAACATTGTTGGTGACAAGGTGGCAATGGCCGAATTGGTAAAGGCGCCCGTCCCGGTTCTCACGAAACATGTAGATTGTGTAAATATAAATAAAGTGATATAAACTAAGTTATTTGTCTTTTTAAAATATTTGATTTTTGTTATACATCGACCACATAATTAATTTTGTACCAAAAATTGAAAACCTGCTTTGGTGTACTTAATCTATTGTAACTTTTGATCCATATATTCAAATGAATTAATTTATTTAAATTTGTTTACATATTTGATTAAGATAAAGAAAAAGAAAATAAAAATTTAAAAAATATTATAATATGTGTAAATAAGGATACTTTTCTTTTGTCATGAGTTTTTCTTCACATTTTTATTCATAAAGTTACAAAAAGCATAATATTCATAAATCGAACATTAATAATTTTTGTTTTTTACATACACATACTAATAACTAATAAAATAATTTGTTATGATAGTCCTCAAAGCGATCAGGGACATGCAGGGTCACTGCCAAATGCGTAGAACCACTCGCAATTTTGAAGGAAATTAAATGGCGGCTGGCTGCATACAAAACTTGGAACACAAATATCAAGGAAAAAACATAAGAAACATATTATTGCCAATTCTGCGAAATGAATGATTAATTACCTACGGAGCGTTTGGCATTTAAAATTTTATTCAAAAATGTCGCTGTCATGCTTGTTTTCCGTTTTTTTTGCGGACCTACTCTAACTCGGCAGGCTGCCGGGGTTTGTGGCCAATGGGTTAAATTAAATTCTAAGTTTTTAAATAATAAATGTGAAACTAATTTATACTTACCCTGTATTACTAAGTGTCACTACAGTGGTCATCTGACAGAGCAGCGTAAACAGAGAATAAAACAGTTTTTTTAATTTTTTAAATTAGCTCCGCATTGGAGGTGACATGGGCCCTGAGGTAATCTGTTTTCCTGAGTGTCCATGTCATCTTTGGGGATGCTGTATGGAGGGTCTTTCGAGGGAAAGTAAGGAGAGGAAGTCCTCGTAAGGAAAAGGGTATGAAGGCTGAGTAGGAATCCGACGGTCAGTGTCCAGGAGTGACGCACTTCCACTGCGGCGCAAGGAGATAGATCGAGAGAGTTCGGCCGGAGAGATCTAGATCCCTCAACCAGCCTCTCCCATTCCAGCCCGCAGCAGTTAGGCAGACGCATCTGCCGCCAATGGGTGAGGTTGGTCTGGTTGTTGATAAATTGTTGATAAGTTGTTCTTACTAAATCACCAAAAGTAGGGAACAGTTTGGAGTGACCTATGGCAGGAATAGGACCCGGGGCAGCGGTACCAATTTCCTCCTCTCAAATTAAGTTGATCCCAAACAGTTGTCATTTATATTATAAATACATATTATAATAACACATTATATAACAATTTAAATACATATTATAATAAAATATCTCATCAGAATTGTAGCGTGTATAGAGTTTAATACGGAACGTTCGTGTTGTTGAAGTTCGATACACGGATAATACGGAATATTCCTTTTTTAACTAATAGACAATCAAATATGACATTTGTCGAAAGTACCTTATAAAATAAATTCTCGTCAAAATAAAAACAGAAAAGTACCTTCTTCGAATTATTCCTGGGTTGAGATTTAAGCTGCGATAGCTGGATGTCAACAAAATTTAGATATACATCCCGGGTTTTGAATGGTTTGTTTGGCAAAGCAGGGTTTGTCTAACGGATGTGGGTAATTATTCTAACACCTTTCTTTCCACGTTCTTCTGTTAAAAATACGGGTTCAAACTTGTCAATAATGCATTCACTTCATAACCCAAATAAAGTATTGTTTTATATGGCAATAATAATTTTTCTATGATTGGCAGCATTGATTGATGATTGATTGTCTATGAAATGTAAACCAAAAAATGATGAAAATAAAAATGGCGCATACGGCGCGAGTGACATAATTTTAACAAACTTTAAATGTAACATACATATTTTTTCATCTCACCCAACGTAAATACTCACTTTTTGTGTTAATAAAGCTAAATCCAACTGTATGAATAAGAAATATCGCGTATTAACTAGGAAGCTTCTGAGCAACTTTTTGTCAATGATTCCTCTTCAGAGCACAATGTTTAGTAAGAATCCAACATTTCAGTCGGTTCCACATTGTAGAATCTGAGAAAATGACTTTGTTGTTGGCCCTGAAGCCTTGCATTTTTGCCATCGGCCTTTGAACAAACTTACTCAGGGTTGTGGATAATCTCCTCAACAGCCCAGTGGAGAGATTTTCCCGTCAGGTTGTCGTACTGCAGCGTCAGGCCGACTCCTTTCTCCGCGATGCTGGCTGCATTGTGGTGCTGGTCCCCAAACACCGGAATGGCCAGGAGTGGCACTCCGTGATGCGTGCCTTCCATGTAGCTCAGAAGGCCACCGTGGGTTATAAACAGTTTTGTGTTTGGGTGTGCTGGAAAAGAGAAAGAAAAGATTTAGACCCAGTAGTTTGTCAACAAATAGTGATACAGCCAATGACGCTACATAAATAGACATGCCATAGTCTCACAAACTCAAGACATAATGTGTCAATTAAGCAACACTCTTGTTTTCAGCGATTTTCAATAATTTCTTAATTCAGAAGTTATTCATTTATGATAAAGTTAGACGTTTAAAGAATATATGCATATGGACGAAACAAAAGATAGAACGCTGGCGGCATTTTCGTATTCAATATTCAAAAGTTCCGTCGAATACTGCCTCAAGGCCGACTAAAGTAGGAGGTCTGGGCACCAGTCGAATTTTGAGGTGTCAAGTTTTCAAGCTATAATGAACAACGATAGTTTGCCGATGGCGTAGATTGTTATTGTATATTTTAAGTGCTGATTTGTATGTTGTTTTATCCCAATCATAAGTAAAGAGTCTTTAGACTATTATTAACAGTAAATTTTACTTAGTGACGGCACTGACTTTGTAATTTGGCTGTTGCGCGTACAGACACTTTACTTTAGTAGGACTTGAATTTTCTCTAATGACGCATAAAACCGCGGGCGGAAAACATAAAAATTAATTGTAATATTTATAATAATCGATAATAATAAGTAATTTGTGTGTACTTACACATGAAATGTTATGCCTTCGCTCTTACTACTATTTGCCGTGTAATTGAAACATTTTCTCATCACATAGGAAGGCATTTTGGCGCTTTTTAAAATGCAATTTACTTACTGGTAAGTGCTGGTAAGACACGAGCTTATTCGACGCGTAGCAGTTTAGTACTAAAGTACTAGAAATCAAGACTTTTGGCGTCCCACTTTGAGATTTCTACCCCGTGTCTACAGTATATAACGTCATTGGATACAACGCCATTTTGTTTTTTTGACATTTGAAAGATTCCTGTTAAACGCTGATGCTAGGTGCATTTTAGCTTTCTATCAAATCGTAATAAGCTGACAACCGTTACAATGTGATGGTTGTCCTTTTCTGCTTATCACAATTTGCTCAAAAACTGAAGCTTACCTAGAATGGGTTGATAAAATTTTGAACAATTCATCAAAATTTTTAAGTTAATTTTCATCTTCCATGAAAGTTATAATCAAGTTCTGTAATTATTTCAGTTTTATGAAGCAACTGGCCTATAATGATATAATAACGGAACTTGAAAATAACTTACACATGAAAATTAACTTAAAAAATTTTATGAATTGTTCAAAATTTTTTAAACAACCCGTCCTTAGAATCTGTATTTAACGGGAGCTTTTTAATTAGAATCATAATATTAAGTCTTTTGTGACAGCCAAAAGAGTTGGGTTTAAATAGGTTACCAAGGATTGCGAGTTGCGGCAGCCAGCCCCTGACTATCATATTATCCGGTACAGGCTCCATTTCCGTCTCCAGTTTCCACAGCACCAGCTGCTGCAGAGATCCCAGGGTTTGCAGGATGTCCTTTCTGACACTGAGGGGCAGCAAGGAGCTGTTGAGGTTGCTGCCCATGCTGAAGAAGATCACGCCGTGGGTGGCAGAATCCATTATTTGTTGAAGATCCTGAAGTCATAATAATTCATTGGATAATCAACGTCCTTGCTGTAATGGTTCGCTATGTTTGGTGACTTAGCGGGGGTACCCAGGGGTGTTCTTTGGTTGAGGTTTGTCTAGGTCTTGGTGGCGAATGCGTTTGCCCACCTACTGCGTGGCGGGCCGAATCCTGAGAGAAAATCTATCGTAGATCTCTACAAACGGATTTTCTCGACACATCGCTTTGCACTGCAGTGGGAGGGATGGATTCATATGTCCGCCATTTCCGGACACATTAACCCCCAAATTCTTTCACACTTCTCATATCTTTTTCCTTCCCAGAACTTCCTCTCCTTCGTTTCACTGAAAAGACCCTCCAAATAGCATAAATATCGATTGTCTAGTTGACTAGTCAGACATCAATACGAAAAATACAGATTAGAGTTGAGTATGCAATTATATGTAAAAGTGTACCCTCTCTATCTGGTACAATACTCAGATTACTCATAAACACCATCACATCAATAAGGAAATCCAGTCCAATTTTACAGTTTTTGAATATTTTAAATAATATTGATAAACTAATAGAGATACTTTATTTTTGATAGTGAATTATTTAGGCCTAAATAATGTTTCAATAAAAACAATAACTATTATATGTCCAAATCTCTATAAACCAATAATACAGAATGTTGGATAGCTTGTCATATCTTCATACAAATATGACGGTGACAGGAGAATTATGAACGCGATGACGTCACGCCTCATAAATTCAATAATACCAACTTGACGGGGTGTTTTAATGAACTGTTTTAAAATGGACTTTAAAATATTTTTTTTAAAACTCTACGTTAAATATTATTTAATAAAACTTATATATTCAGAATCAGCGTTTATTGATCTATATGAACATATTTTTTTAAAGTCATAATATTTTTCACTGGAGTTCCTTATTATAATGTATAAAAACTTGCAGTGAAATAAAAAAAATAAAGATATTTTTTGGGTCACTAGTAGTAGGATATGTCAAAATGAACAGGACTGTTATGCCTCCCGGTGTTTTTTTTAAATCATATTTTACATTCAAAATGCAGGTGCAAGTAATATTTGATTTATGGTGAGCATTAGAATATTGCTTTCCTCAATAAAAGATTTTATATTTACCGAGACAAATGGAATGGCAGCCAATAAAAATATGCGTTAAGAAAAATGAAGATAATATGGGTGGTTCTTAGTCGAAGTATGGTACAGTTAAAGGTGACCGAATTGGATATCGACACCTTAGCTCAGTGGATAAGAGCACCCAACCCGGAAAGTAGGGAGGTCCTGGGTTCGAGTCCCAGAGGTGTAAATATCTTTTTCTGATTTTTCTGTTTCCAGATTTTCGATTGAGTTTCGCTCATAATATCTTCATTGAATTAAATATTACAGTTTGAGGTTTTACTCATAAAAAGTTAAAATCAAAAAATAATAATAGAAAATGTAATATCTAGGTTTTTGATGTAAGTGACATCTGTCTATCTTGTCTTACTTCAGGCAGTGGCTCATCAGCCCCGATATGGAACCCCCCCACCTCCACCAGGTTGGGCGGCAGTGGGCGGGCGGCCTCCAGACTGGGGTGGGAGTTCAGCAGCACCACGGAGATGCGACTCCTCAGGGCGGAGTACGGCACCTTTCCCGCTTCCTCAGGCAACAGCTCCTCGTACAGAAGCTTCTGAACCGGCAAGATATACAGCCTGCAATAAATAAATAGAAAAAGAAGATAACACTAATAATAATCTAAACAAAAATATGAAAAATAACAAGACACAGAAAATAAAAAAATAACCGTCGCAGCTGGGACTCGAACCCGTAACCAAAAGAAGCAATCTTCCGAACAGACCCTCCATTGATATGCTTGGTGTAACTGTAAGTGACCAGCTCAGGTATGGGGGCTCCATCGAAGCCAGAGTAAAGTTAGCCTCTCAAAAACTGGGCGTGCTGTACAGGGCCCGCAGATACTTTAATACCCACGGTTGAATTTGGCAGCCACCTCTGGTCTGGAGATCCAAAATACTTTAGAAATACCCTCGACTCTGTGCAGAAACGGGCGGTCCGTCTGATAGATTCTCCCACCTTAACGAACGGATTGCAATCTTTAGAGCACAGTCGTTGGATGGGAGTGCTATCCATGTTCCACTGGTATTTCAATGGAAGATGTTCTGAGGAACTAGCGTCATTGATCCCTTCGGCACCGGTGAATAGTCGGGAGACACGCCAAATGCGCACCTACATATGTACACGATTGACATTTGTCACATGAGAACGGGTCGTTTCTTCGACTCGTTCTTGAGTTCAACAACTCGGCTATGGAACGATTTGCCGGCCTCTGTGTTTCCTCCCTCCTACAACATGGGTCTTTTCAAGGCCAATGTTCATTCCTTCCTCTCCTCAAAACGACCCTCCATAATTAATAATACAATAATTAAAAAATAATAGTTAATAATAACAGTAAAATAAAGTAACAAATGGTCGAGTATTGGAGAATTGAGCGCAGAAATAGAAGGATTTATGCTTGCCATTCAGGATAGAGTCATTAATACTAAAAATTATAGGAAGTATATAATCAAAGATACAAATCAAATTGATGATTTATGTAGAAAATGTTTGGCTTTTCCGAAAACTATAGAACAATATTATATCGGGTGTTCTATATTAGCGCCTTCCGAATATACTTTTAGACACAATCAGGTTTTAAAAATAATTCATCAAAGTTTGGTAATTAAGCATAAATTGATTGACTGCCGTAATGTAGTACCATATTATGAATACGAACCAAATTCGTTTTTAGAAAATGAATTTTATAAAATATATTATGACAAAACAATACTAACAGACAGAACGATTCGTCATAATAGACCCGATATAGTTTTACATGACAAAATTAAAAAAATAACTTATATCATTGATGTCGCTATTCCAAATTACTGTAATATTAAAAAATCTGTTTCTGAAAAAATTAGAATATATACAGATTTAGGAAATGAGATTAAAAGAATTTGGCATTCTCGGACTATAAAAATATTACCATTTGTTATTTCGGCTACTGGCATTATACCTAGCTCTCTAATTAAAAATTTAGGCTTATTAGATTTATCGAAGAATCTTTATATAAAGATGCAAAAATCAGTCATATTAAACACACATAGGATTACGAAAGATTTTTTAAATATTTATATTGAGGGATCAGTAGGATTTATCGGTCCAGTTAGGAGTTCTATTGAGCCGAACCCTCTGATATGAAAATATCTGGAGTCCGTGAATTATTTTCCCATTTGGTCTCTGGTAGGTTGACAAGTTGTTCTTGAATTGTTTTGTATTTATTATACTTATATAATGCAATTGCATAGCGTGAATAAGGAACTCCAGTGAAAAATATTATGGTTTTAAAAAAATATGTTCATATCGACCAATATACGCTGATTCTGAATATATAAGTTTTATTACATAATATTTAACGTAGAGTTTTTAAAAAATTATTAAAAAGTCCATTTTAAAACGTGTCATTAAAACACCCTTTTTTATTATTTTTTTTTTAATTGCCGGCAACCCGGGCGTTTATTACAGTAACAATATAATACAAGAAAAGTCTGTAACCTGTCTCACTAGACGATGTCTGTTCTGAGACGGGTACATAAATATGCGTGCATGAATATATTAATACACAATTAGCATATAAAAACATATTAATCCTATAAACACATACACACAAACATAACATACATACACAAATGTATACGCATGCATGCAGTATTCAGTTTTATTAAATTTAAGAGTTTAGCTAGCATCTAAAAACATTAACATTTCAACAAAATAATATAAAGTATTAAACTAGACATGGGTAAAACATAAGCAATATTAATAAGAAAGCATAAATCACTAAAAATTTAAATATCGCATATATGGAAATAGTCAGGATTAGACTAAGATGGGATTATTAGTACCCTGTCAAGTTGGTATTGCTGGATTTTGGCGGCGTGACGTCACCGCGCCGCGTCACCTGGGTCAAAGTTGTATAGAAATCAATAAATGTAAGGCGCAAGCCGTTCGACATTCCGTGTTATTGGTTTATAGAGATTTGGACATATAATGGTTTTTGTTTTTATTGAAACATTATTTAGGCCTAAATAATTCAGTATCAAAAATAAAGTTTCTCTATTAGTTTATCTATATTATTTAAAATATTCAAAAACTCTAACTGTACAAAAAACGATCATAATGCCCAGTAAAACGCAGTTGCCTACTAAATTCATACTTCGGTTGGTCATGATGACGTCACACTAGATTCGGTGGGTTTTCGGGGATCTTGAAAAATTAAAACTTTGTCATTTATTTTAACCATTAAAACTAACTATAAAAATAAAAATAAATATGCAGTTATTTAAGTTAGAAGGAATTCATAAAAAAAAAATTTTAAAATTGGACTGGAGTTCTCTATTGACTAGATGATCATTTGTGGAAAAGTGTGTGGAAGGGTTAAGTTTTTCCTGTGGAGAAGATTTAAACCGGACATAAAGTCTAGAGAACAATTGAAACCTGTTTTTTTCTTTTTACGTTAAACAAAATAATATTATTATAATAATTAAGTAACTCACAAACCCACTAGTCCTTGATAGATGTTGGCGAGCATGTTTTGGGCCTTCTGCGCAAGGCTCATGCGCGCCGTGTGCGGAAGGAGGATGTTGGGGCTGGAGCCCCAGCGCTGGGGGCTGCCGGTGAGAGCGGCTAGCCAGTTGCCCAGCGGCAAGGGACTCACCGCCACCACGGGACATCCATACTTCACGCCAAGCCTGAAAACATATTATTTTGAAAACTTCTTTAGCACCTCTGTGATTTTATGAAAAGAAATAGGATACATCTATAGGATTTAGCCTGCGAGAGAATGAGATGGTATAATTGGTCTCCTCTTTGTGTGGTGCTTCGTAATTTCCTCACTCTTGTTTATTTTAGTGTTCTGAAGGTTTCACTTCTACCGCATGAATACTGTACAAGATTTTACCTGCTCCCATCTGGAGGAAGTGAAGCTATGGCACCCTCAATGGGGTATGTTGTGAGGTTGAAGGCAGTAGGAGAGGAAGGAGACGGGAAAGGGGAGCCTGAACTATTCAGATCTAGTCACTTTTTTTTTTTTTTACGAGCTTCACACAGGAGGCCCTGAGGGAAATTATTTTCCTCAGGTCCTATGTCATCTTTGGGGATGCTGTGTGGAGGGTTTTTTAAGGAAAGGAAGGGAAGGAGAATTCTGGGAAGGATAAGGGTTTAAGGGGTGGGTAGGAATTTGGGGTTCAGTGTGTCCTGGTCATCCGCCTCCAAGACCTAGACAAACCTCACCCCATGAACCCGGGCACCCCTGCAAAATCACCAAACGTAGCGAACCACTTGGGGTGACCTGAGGTGTTGGTTATCCAATAAAGGTTCCCGGGGTGGCAGTACCCATTCCCGCCTCCCAAATTGTAGAATACAGCTAAAGCCATTTGAAACAACGTTTCAATTTTGAATGGTGGTCTTACACTAAGGTGATACTGAGAGTATCTTCCACCCTGGAATGTGCTGCAAACACACTATATATATTATTTTAAATTAATTAATTGTGAAAAAACACAAATTAATCAAATAAAATTTATATGCGCATGTCGAGTTTTGAGCCTGCGACATTTGGATTACTAGTCGAGAGCCTTACTCCTAAGAACTAATTTTTTATTATGCATATCAGATGTACAATGTTAAAAAAATTATAACTTGCCTTTTTTTAAGGTTAGCTTCACACAAGAGACCCTGAGGAAAAGATTTCCATAAATCACCTATGTCATCTTTGGGGGTGCTATGTGGAGTGTCTTTTTAGTGAAAGGAAGGAGAGGAAATTCTTGAAGGAAAAAGGTATGAGTGGTGCGTAGGAATCTGCAGTGAAAGGCGATGGGTTAAGAGAGACCGACTGGAGAGATCTAGGTTAGGTCTCCCTCAACCTAGTCTCTCCCGATCCGGCCCGCCACCCAGGGATTAGGCAAACGTAATCGCAGAACAAAAACTCACTCAATGAACCCGTGCACCCCTGTTAAGTCACCAAACGTAGGGAATCAGTTGGAGTGACCTATGGCAGGGGTGTTGATTATCCATTAAATGATTCCCGGGGCGGCGGTACCCATACCCGCCCCCTAATTTGACCCTACTTGTATTTAGCCATTTTCTCACCCCAGTAGAAGATCGTTCATAAAGAACTCCACGACTACCAAGTCAAAGTGCTCCGTCCTGTTGCTGAAGAGTTCTCTAACTCCTTGACTCCAGAACAGACCCTCGATCATCCGACTCATCCAGCCGCTCTGCTCCCTCATGAACTGCAGGGTGGACTGCTTACTCATGTCAAAGTTCACAAGAGAACTATCTGGAAATACACGTATATTTACATATATTTTACTTATATTTTAGTTTGCTTTGTGACAAAATAGAACGGTGACGTAATAAAATAGAACGTTTCATTCTTTCTTTCACTAGATCATGTCATACTTGGTTTTACCGGTATACTATGAGAGCTCGAAATTTAAAACGTGTCTCCACTATGAAAGACCTTGGTATTGTGTTCGATAGTAGGTTAACTTTTTATGATCATATCGTAATGACGTGTAGTACTTCACTGAGGATGCTGGGTTTTGTCCTACGTACTGCGAGAAATTTCAGAGACACCCGGGTTCTCACAGTACTATACAATGCTTTGGTTAGAAGTAGGCTTGAGAGTGGTTCGGTGGTTTGGAGCCCACACCAAGTGAAGTATTCCCTCATGTTGGAGAAGGTTCAGAAGAAATTTCTGACATT
Source organism: Glyphotaelius pellucidus (assembly GCA_936435175.1). NCBI lineage: Eukaryota > Metazoa > Arthropoda > Insecta > Trichoptera > Limnephilidae > Glyphotaelius > Glyphotaelius pellucidus. The sequence continues at coordinate 12,936,827 of OW386563.1, forward strand.
TTACCTGAGGGAGTACGGCTACTACCCATGGCTCTACCCTACCGACTTTCTCTTGGGCATGCTCGGTATGAACCGTCTACGGGTCAGAAGAGATGTGCTCATTATAACACATTTCTTCAGACTGATTCGTGGACGGTTCGAAAACTCGGCTATTATGGAGAGCATTAGTTTCTATGTTCCCGATGGTTATCTCCGTCACCGACAGCATAGACTGTTTTATCTCCCGGCTTGCAGAACTAACTTGCCAATGGTTATGCCAGTCGGGAGAGCAGTCTTGTTGTTAAATAGAATCACTTTGAATATCGACATGTTTAGCATCAATGAAGCACAATTTAGACAGCAAGCTTTATTGCTGTTAGTCTGATTGTGCTTCATTGATTTTTAAATTATTCATTGATGTTTATATTGTATAATTTGTTTGAATTGTTTATATTATTTAAATAGCTTAAATATGCTTTAATATTAATATTTTCTTTATTTTAAAAACGATTTGAAATTTTAATTTTGTAATGTTTAGTGAATAAATTGAATTGAATTGAATTGAAAAAAAAGAAAAAAAAAATAACAGTGACAAAAAATAACAGTGAAAACAGAACTTTGAAGAAAATATAAATGAAAATGGAAAAGATAAAAAAAAAATTAACAAACTTAACCTTACCTAACATAAAACTAGCCTAACTTAGTGTTTAACCCTGGTGTGAGACCACCATTCAGATTTGAAATGGCTCTAGCTGTGTTTGGTGACCAGATCTGAATAGTCAGGTACTTCCCCGCCTTCCTCTTTCCCATCTCTTCCCCCTTCACGATCTTCATCCTCTCAACATACCCATAGTCTCACTAGATCCAGACAGTTGGAAACAAAAATTCATACATCTGTGACTCTTTTGAGGTATTCACCGGGAATCGAAACCAGGATCTTTTGTCTTACCGGGACAAATGCCTTAACCAACCTCATATTTCAACAAAAGTTGGGTTAGCGATATATTTAAATATATCTCGTGGCCCAAGGGTTGTGGCGCCGAGTGGCGTGTATATTCTAAAAATATTTGTTGTCCATTGCCTAATCAACTTAGTATTTCAGAATTAACAGTATTTTCTTCAACTAATTTTTCTCATATTTTAGGTGCTACCTTTTTAAATGATTATAAAGTTCTAAAAAAATTGTTTGTAACCTAGATAGTGTCTCAGATGAAATCCGATTTTATTTATATGGGACACCTATTGTCCTTTTCTGAAAGTCTAAAAGAATATTCAATTTTTATTGGAATAACTCTTTTTTATTAAATTTTTACAGGTTATATCCAATAATGTGGTATTTATTGATGAGTGTATAACCTTCACTTAGTCAGAAGCAAATTGGAATATGGGAGTGTTTTCTGGAACCCACAGTATTTAAAATATTCAAAAACCATTGTATCATTACAAAAAAAATCCTAAGACTTTTATCAATTAAACTTGGATTAAATGTTTACTCGTATCTTACGAGGAACGACTCCAACAATTTCATTTTACAACCCTGGAAAAATGAAGACAATTAGCTGACTTAATATGTTTATACAAAATTATTCATGGTAAGCTTCGAACCACTCATTGTCTGAGCAATATTTATATAGAAGTTCCTAATAGACGCAATTTAAGGAGCCATAATACATTTCATCAAATTATTTAATAACAATATTGCATAATTCTATCCACTGTCTCGAATGTGTCGTCTATATAATACCATTGAATGTGACCATGTAGATAGATATCTACGCAAACAGTCTCACATATTTCAAAAAGCAAATTAACAATTTTCTACCATGATATGTCATGGAGATCTTTCTTCTCTTTCTCTGTTATGTTATATATTTGACACTTTTTTGTTTTATTTTTCCTGTTTTACATATTGTGTTTTATATGTTTTGTAGTAACAACTAAACATTGATTAAGCATGCTGTGAACGTTTATAATTGGAGTGTTAATATCTATGTACATCCCAATGGCAATTTTATAACTTTAATAATTGTTAACACTCTGTAAATGCTTCAAACAATAAATAAAATAAAATAAAAGTTGTTATAACAAGAGTTTTTCTGATAAAAATGAATGTTTATTATTATCATATTCATTTTATCGGAAAAATCGCAACATTGTTTTAGTAATCTATGATAAAATGCATCATGTAAACGCACCTTTGTAATCCAGCAATTCTGGAGTAACAACTTCTCGATATCTTGGATTTTTTGTTGCAAAACTTGTGATAAACGTTATCTGAAACAAATAGAGCGTCAGTACTGGTTCCATGACAGTTAATCTGCCGAGAGTTGGCCCCCCGGCATACTTATATACAATGTGTAGAAGGTTTAATCACACAAAATATAACTAAGTGACCCGAAGGGATGTGCAGAGAGGATGTACCTCCGAATAAGAAAGTATAAAACATATTTTCATTCAAATGCATCAAGGATAAATCTGTTTTTCTATATTTTTTTTTTTACATTAACCACACAGGGGGCCCTGAGGAAAATAATTCCCCTCAGGGCCTATGTCATCTGGGATGCTGTGTGGAGGGTCTTTTTGAGGAGAGGAAGGAATGAACATTGGTCTTGAAGAGACCCATGTTGTAGGAGGGAGGAAACACAGATGCCGGCAAATCGTTCCATAGCCGAGCTGTTGAACTCAAGAACGAGTCGAAAAAACGACCCGTTCTCATGTGACAAATGTCAACCGTGTACATATGTTGGGCGCGCGTTTGGCGTGTCTCCCGACTATGCACCGGTGCCGAAGGGATCAGTGACGCTAGTTCCTCAGAGCATCTTCCATTGAAATACCGGTAGAACATGGATAGCATTCCCACCCGACGCCTGTGCTCTAAAGATTGCAACCCGTTCGTTAAGATGGGAGAATCTATCAAACGGACCGCCCGTTTCTGCACATTGCATTGTTGACAGGTTGCCATGATAGCAATTTTTTTTTTTCACTGTCAAGTTTTGACATGTCAGATCAGAAAAATATCGAGTTGATTGCAATTGCGTTGAGAACTGGTTTTTTTTTCAGTTTCTTCATGAGTAAGGGGGCATCCATTAATTACGTGAGCTTTTTTTTTCCAATTTAGACACCCCTTGGTGAGAAAGTGATATTTGGAAGTACCCCCCTACCCCCCACCCATTTTGAGCTGAATGTATGACCTTTGCTTAACAAAATCAAAAAGATAAATGCTTTTACAAAAATTTTTCCAGCCCATTTCGGAACAAAAATTTAACGATTTTCCATTTCACATGGAAACTTTTTTTAGAAAAATAAAAATTTAGTAACGTGGAAAATTTCTAAACTTTCAAAAGCCGCTTGAAGGGCCTAGCAGCATAAATTCCCTGGGAGGGGGAATATTTATTATACCTCGTGCCCTCTCTGCTGTAGGACATCAGCCACCGCCTTGCCGAGGTTATGGTGACTCCTGGCCGGTGTCGGGAACACTACCAGGATGCGATACGCCCAACTCCATTCCAGGAGACACACCAGCATCAGTGCTAATAATCCCCTATAATTTTCCGCCATCTTGCCTAGAAAAAATCTTCCATTAGTAGGTAAGTCTTGTTAAATGCCATGGGCTATGTTGTGAAGCTGAAGGTAGTGGGGAGGGGAAGAAGAAGGGGAAGAGGTAGGTGGGGAATTACCTGGCTACTCAGATCTGGTCACCAAACACGGCTAAAGCCATTTCAAGCAACGCTTCAATTCTGTATGTTGGTCTTATACCAGGGCTATACTGAGAGTATTTTCCACTCTGAACATACCGCAAATATTATTTTAAATAAATTAATTGTGAAATAATTCAAATAAAATTTATAATACATTGATAATAATCTTAACTCTTTACTGTAATTTAGTTAATATGTTTACTAGCTTTTACCCACGGCTTTGCTCGCATGGTATTAGGGGGTAATTAATGTAGCACTTGCACTTATCAATTGTCCCCCTTCCCCCTTTCCTCCTCCCCTTCCCGCCTTCACCCACCCCCCTCCCCCTTCCGCATTCCATACATTCATTCCCGGTACATTCAGTTTTCAAACAGCTTGCGTGCCATCTAAATTTCATAATGCCAGAGCTCACCAGTAGTAAAAAAATAATTATCCAATTTGGTGCAGTCGTTCGGAAGTTATGCGCGTACAAACATTTCGGAGATTCATTTTTATTTAAATAGATACATATTAACTAATTGAAATAAAATTTCCCGCAAATATATCAACATCGTTTCCACGGCAATGATTTTTGTTTCGCTTTTGTTAGCGACAGGAAACGTATATTAAATAAAATATATTAATAAATTTCATAACGCCAGAGCTGACCATTGTATACAGCGTATATATTTCTCGCGTATAATGCAGCTTCCTATTGGTGAAAGAATTTTTAAAATCGATTTATTCTATGCTATGATATGCTACTCATATAAATCCATTTAAAGCTCTATTGGATTCTTATTTGGAAAAAATGTAGGTAGGAACAACTTAATTTTATATTTTAAAAACCCATCTGGCTAATTTGTTCGGGTTTTTGAACAAATCATGTAGATCTCATAGAAATCGTTCAAAGAAATGGTTTACTATAATGCTTGGAAATATGGTCTGAATCAGTGATTCCCATAGTGGTCCAGGTGGACCCCCAGAGGTCCCCTGGAGACCCGATGGGGGTCTACGTAGGTGTGATAAAGAAATGGGGGTTCACAAGTTGTACATGGGGGTCCACGAACTGTTTTCGATTGAGACCCATCCCGTGCCCATATCCCATCCCACCCCCGTCTCATATCCCATTACGCCCCCCAAACATACCACAACTCGCAGTTCTATTCAGCAGGGTCGAATCTAGGAGGGGGACAAATGGGGGCGCTTGTCCCGGGTGGCAGATTTAGGGGGCGCCAAAATCGTAATTTATATGTCCGATTGAAAAAAACCGGTTACAAAGCGACTGGCGCGTAGCGCACGTTGTAGGACCGACTATGGGGCGTAATGGGATATGGGTATACTGTACTGGGACGGGAGCGTACCCATACCCCATCTCACCCCCCTCCGTCCCATATCCCATTACGCCCCCCCCCCCTCCCGTTGTGGCAAAAATAAACTCTAATATTGGCCCATTTTGCCCTGGTTTGACAAAGTTGTAGATTCGGTACTGCTGTTCAGTATAACGCGTATCGAGTTTTGGGAATATGGTAGAAATGTACCAGTAGGGGGTCCACCGAAACCAGTAAAATTTTGAAAGTGGTCTACGAGAAAAAAAAGTTTGTGAACCTCTGGTCTAAATGGTGTTAGAAAGAGAAAACACCACACTTTATATTCAAATCAGAAAAATAACCACAAAACTATTAAAATGCGCGTCTTTACGAATCCAAAATTTCCCGCCGCAATTTGAATAAAAATTATGAAACTTTGGGAATTTTTATATAAAACCACAAAAAAGCGAATTGACGAAAATGTTTATAATACATTTTGCCTACTAAAATATTTGTGTATTTTTTTTCCTTACCAGCAATTTATTTTAGTTAGAAAAATTGTAAAGTGAGCCGTTTTTAAAACTTTTTTATGTTTTTTCCGATTTTAAAATTTGAAAGCGTATTTCATCACCTTTCAAAAACAGTTTTTTTTGTATTTTTCGGATGCGTTCAGAAATCATCATCATCATCATCTTCGTCCCCTTATCCTATTCGGGTCGGGGACCCATTGCATCGACAAGGCTCCTCCATACGCCCCTGTCTTGAGTTGACTGAAAGCTGCCGAAATGAGGTACTTGAGAGGAGTGGCAGGGGTTACGAAATGGGATCATATAAGAAACTCGACGATCCGAGACGATCTAAACATTGAACCACTGCTACTCTTCATAGAAAAATCGCAACTGAGGTGGCTTGGGCATGTACTAAGAATGCCTGATGACCGAATTCCGAGGAAGATACTATGTGCGATTCCAGAGGGTAGACGTCCAGTGGGCCGCCCCAGACACAGCTGGGCGAGGCAACCCCAGAAACTGTGTGAGGAGAGGATGGGACTGCCATGGGCGTTCAGATATACTCCATTTATTTGTATTTCATTGCAGAGCCGAAATATGTTGACCGTTTGACAAAATAGGCGGTCTGAATGGTTAAAACAACTCGATTTACCTTTAAACTTATTGTGAAACAGATATGAGCATATCAACAAAATATGGCATGTCTGTTCATTCTGATAACAATAAAAATGAAAATATAAATTAATTCCCTCGTTAACTTTAGGTCAGTTCTGTGAAATTTCCCCCTCGTTTTATGAAACTTTTTGCATTCCGTAACTTTTGACCGATCTTCACAAAAGGTTAGGTAAAATTTAAAAAAATAAATACCAACCTTTTGCTGGAAATTCAAGATTAAAATATAGGTAGTTCAAGTTAGTTTGAACGTTAACTCACTAGCAAATGAAACAATGATAAGTCTTATCAAACGACATAAAAAAACAAATCTTGCCGTGTTTTGTTTCTGCCATAATCCGAAACCCAACTTACATTACATTCGCAATTATTCACAATGATTCACAGAGTGAATCCAGTTGACTGCAGTTGACCTTGAGACTTGAGATCGAAATAATCTGTTGCTATAAACCAGAGAACTGCAACATACGGTCCGCGGCCAGTATTCTGAATTTTATTACTTCGAACTATATTTGTTTATTTTTCAAAAGCACTTTTTTTCTTTAAGTGAAAACTTCTTTAGCACCGTTGTGATTTGAAACTCGAAGACACGAAAAGGAAACAAACTGCAACAGTATGAGATGGAATAATCGTTCTCCTCTTTGTGCGGTGCTTCGTAGCCTCCTCACTCTTGTCTATTTTAGTTTTCTGAAGATTTCATTTCTACCGCGTGTGAACTGCACACAGTTTTTTTCTCGTTTATTCCAGATCTTGGGGAGGGTGGTGCGGTCCCACGAGTTCCGTATTATACATAGAATATATCAAAGTAAAAATATAAATAAAAAATAATTATTATAATTAAACAGAAACAAAAGAAGAAAGTACATATATTTTTTTGATTTTATGACATCAGGAATTGGCTCCATCGCTTGTAAATGGGACACTGCCAGAAGTGGAGTGCTGCCATCACGATTCGAGATCAGTCCAGTTCTGTAGTTGGTGTTCGTTACGTTTGGTGACTTGGAGGGGTGCCCGAGTTTCATAGGGTGAGGTTTGTACAGATCTTGGCGGCGGATGGGAGAGACTGATTGACCTCTCCAGTAGGACTCTTTCGGAACATCCCCTTGCACCGCAGTGTGAGAGATAGATTCATGCGTCAGTCGCTCCGACACGCTGACCCCCAGATTCCTATCTATCCCTCATAACTTTTCCTTCACAGAACTTCTACTCCCTCCTTTCTTAAAAAAAATCCTCCAAGCGGCAACGTGCAGAGGCTAAGCGTTACCAAAGAATCAGCCATAACTCAGCAATGGAGAGGGATACATGAGTTATTCGTGCATCGTCGTGTAGTTCTTGAGGTGCTCTAAAAAGAAAACTTAACAAACAAAAAATCAAGTAGTCCAATGAAAAATTGTTCAGGGAGATAGTTTACAAAACTTACAAAATGTTATGAAATTAATTTGTATGGGGTTCTTACTAGATATCCGAACCAAAACAATAACGGCCGCTGTTCCCAACTTTTCGATCGATCAATCTGAGTCTCCGATCAGCTAATCATTTAAGTGATTTGTTTAGTAACGCTCGATTGGCCTGTTGGTCGGAGAATTATTTTTGCATCTGAGGAGTGTTGAGCCAAAATTTCGTTGACAGTTGATCAATAGAAATTAATTTCTCAACAGTTGATCAATAGAATTGAAAACAACGCTCGATAGACAAAAACCGCAAAGTAGGCTCCGAAAATTATTATAAACATATTTGTTTCAGTTATTTTACAAGCTATATGTATGAAAAAAAAAATCACAGTGTTTCTTTAAATGCTGTTTTAGACAACTCCCACGAGATTTTTGATCTATTTTAAACGAGTCGTGTTTTATTAAATATTTTCATAATTTTCGCTTAAATATTATCGATTTTAATATTAGCGCGCTCTCTACAACATTCGTATTTACATAATATCTCTGCATCTTCTTTTTTTTGAGCGAGTACACCGCGCCTTAAAATAATCATATAGTTATGCTCCTCTAAAACTGACCAAAAAATGCCACATTGGTTTCAGAAATACGAATATTTTTTTTAACAAAGTAAAAAACCCGTGTATTAGTAGTAAATTAGCAATACCCGTTCATGTGGCAATTCGCTACAGAAATATAACTTGCTTACATTGTATTGTTTAAAATACATGTTATTCTGAATTATTCATTTTTCTGTTATAGAAAATTTTTTAAAATCAATAGTTTTGTAGGAACTTACGATCATATTTTAATTATGTATTCTTGTATTTCCTGTTTATAATAAAATACTTAGGGCCCGTATATCAGTTTCTGCTAAGGAGCACATTCCTCGCTCAACTTAAACCGACCAAATCGGCCGCTTAAGCCGCAGAATAGTTCCATTTCTGGACGCGATGTGGCGCTATTGGCAATAACACATCTGTCAGATTTGACATTTGACAATGGTTCGATTTCGATATGCATTTGCTACGTACGTAAATTACATTTTAGGAATAAAATAACCAACAGCATGGAGTTTGAGCTTTCTTCGAGCGTTGAGGATTTAGATATCGATAATTTCGTAGAACATTTAAACAGACCACGCAAAGTGCGAATATATAGAAGCAGGGCTGACGACTTCCTGACGTGGATTAAATTGAATTTCATAACAGGTTTCGTCTCTCCACAAGGGTCGTAATTTGCTTGCTAGATTTGATAAGGGATGACATCAAATCTAAAATGAACTGGTAAGTGAAAATGCTTTTTAAAAGGTATAAAAAAGTAGCTAACAACGCAAATACCTATCTAAATAGTGTGTTTTCATTTCAGGAATAAAGCACTCACTCCAAAACGCCAGATACTTTTAACAATCAGATACCTAGCATCTGGCTCCATGCTGATTGCTGTGGAGGACTTTATCAGGGTTCACAAAACCCCGCAAGCAAGCACATTTGGATAGTTTTACAATCAATTGCACATTGACAGAACTGCTTTCTTTATTTTCAAAAATGATCCTGAAAGTTTGGAAGAAAAAACAAAGAAGGTTGCAATAGCAAGAAGGCGTGCAATAGCACGCTTCCCCAAGTGACTGGTACTCTTGATTGCAGGCACATGCAGTCCTCCGGTAAGTTATCCAATTGCTTGTCCCAATATCAACAAACATTACACCAAAAATATATAATGCTTTCTATAAGGCTACAGAAATTGATTGTAAAAATATATCCACCTACAGCAAGTATAAAAATGTATTAAAGTCTTGGACAAATACCAATGACACAAACATTTACTTGCTGTAACATCTGACCTGCTGTAACTAAACAAATTTTTATTTATCTTTATGAACATGTCTTTTGAATATGTATTTCAGTAAACACATCTATTTTTTTATGTATTTAATTTAATTTTTTTTTTATCTTCTACAAAGATAGTGTATGTTTATTAGTAAATTTCTGTCTTAAAAACACTCAAGTATACCCACGAACTGGCAACGCCTATGTGGGATTTTTTTGGTTAATCTGCTAATCTATTTGTATTATTTCTCCACTTTTTTAAAACTGTTTATATAAAAAGTTTGTATTACAAAATTTTACCAATTGTACCAAAAAAATTGTTAATAAATAAATTTAAAAAAAAAATGTTGCCCCTTTGCTTGCTTACCTTATTCAACTCATGAATGCGCAGACTAATCATTAGTGTACCATTATTTTAGGTGGACGCAACCCGAGATTTATCGGAACCGAAAAGGTTTCTTTTCTGTCAACGTGCAAGCTATTTGTGATGCTGATCTCAGATTCACCGATTTTGTTTCAAGTTGGCAGGGGTTACATGTTTTATATTAGTGTAATTATTTATCTTTTGCATTAACATAGTTGTAAATTTATCCCAGGCCTCTTCAATATTCTATCATACTGTAAATGTAAATTAATAATGTATCAAAATAAAAAATTGTCTGAAGAAGTATAACCGGGTGTTTATTTTTTAAATGTCTTTATTAAGGTGTAATATTCAAAGGAATACAAACAAATTACACAAAAGAATTCTTTACAGACTACCCCGAAATGAAGACATTAAGATAATGATGGATCAAAATCTGGATATATTTCAGGTGAAAGCTATTACCGACAACAAAGAAATAGTCAACTTTATCTAATGGTTACTAAATAAAGTTGGTTTATATTGTCATGCTTGTTAATTGTGACAATCTGTATAGTTATAGTAAGTATTATGTATGTCTGTTTAAATTGTAATTGAAAATTAACATCCTGTTGGCAAACTGCTAATTGCAGTTTAACGGGAATGTACCTTGAAAAACAATAAAAAAGGTAAGTATTTTAATTTGAATTATTAATGTTGTTATTTTTGTGTACTAAAGTACAAGTAAGTAAAGTTCTTCGTCTGTACTGTTACTCCCTCCCCATAAGGGGGTGGAATAGCCCCCTTGTTCCTGCCTGGCACAGGTGGTGCCCTTAATTTATACTATCTGCAAGCGCTTAGTTTCCTGCACTGTCACTGCGCCACCCCTGATGTAGCGGTAGCAGTGAGAGGTGGGTTCCTTTCGACCCTGATCTCCAGTTCTCTTGTGGTCCTGTCGGCTGGAGTGAGTTACTTAGTCCCCTGGGTTCTTCAGAAGTCTCTTCTCCACTATCCCACCATCTTCATAGGGGTCACGTCTGGCCACTGTGCTGCCAGGGACGGTGTGAAGGGTTTGAAGGGCCAACTTTCCTTCCACTGCTCACTGTTTATCCTCAGGACTGCCTGTGGCTTGCCAGAAGCTCTAGATGCTGCTCTTGTGTTGTGGCTGCCGTGGGAACATGTTTCAATTGCTTTTTCTTTCTAATTTATATTTCTCTTTAAATGCTGTCTCTCCGCTAGCTTCAAGAACGAGAACAAACTGCCTCGGATGAGAACACTTAAATTTTTTTTTCGTATGTGTAATTGTATGTTGTGCCGTGTAGGGACAGTCGGGGGCTTTTAGAATCATTTCAAAGTAGCTTCGTTTAAAAAATAAATGTAGAGTCTTGATGTGAGAACCGATAGAGGAACCAATCTGGTCCTTAAAACGGTTCGGGAAAGTGGTGGGTGCCCTCGACTGTACTAAAGTACAAATATTACTTCATATGGAGGTAGTATTAGTTCTTAAGTTTTTTCTCCTCATCAGCAGTTCCATCCTGAGGAGGTGCTCCTCGTGTTCTTCCTGCATTTGGTTTTGAGGTTTTCGGCCCTGCAATGCAGATGTTCTTTCTCGTCTTCCTGGCGTTCAGCCTTGAAGCCCTCCACCTTGAGGAGATTTTGGAGATTTGAAGTTTAATTTTTTATTTTAAATTCTGCCAAAGAGCTCCACTGGTGGTTGCGGTGGTAGATTTTCTTTTCGCTGGAACAGAAGAATATAATATTATAAAAAGTTGTACATAAAAATACCAACAGTTGCTTCAACCCATGTATTTCGCGACATAATTGTTAAAAAAATTTATATTATTACATACATGTTTGCAAAATAAACATTTCATCCTGCCATTTTGTTAAGAACCTAAGAATCTTCTTTGATGTCAACTGATCAATTTGAAAAGTGATGTAGGAATTAACTAACCGAAATTTCAGCGGGCAGAGAGGACAGACCGTCACACAACTCAGGCTTAGCATAAATTCCTTGCTTCATCCATATTCATATATACTCTTATATTATACTGTATTTAAATCATCCATGTATATAAATTTCTGGGCAACATGCCTGTTTTATGTATAAAAACTTTTCTAAATTAAAAAACCTATCACCTTGGTGATACATCCACTCAGAATCCAAATGCTATTTGAAATCAGTGGCAGTCTGTGACCTTTCAGTGAGCAAGTTTTTTTTTTTACATGGGCTCCACACAGGAGGCCCTGGGGAAAATAATTTCCCTCAGGGCCTATGTCATCTTTGGGGATGCTGTGTGGAGGTTTTTTTTTAAGGAAAGGAAGGGGGGGAGAGTTCTGGGAAGGAAATGGGTTTAAGTAGTGGGTAGGAATCTGTACTGACAAGGTGTTGTGTGAGCAAGTGTGCTAAGATATAATACAAACCCAGGTAGCTCGTGTTGGTTTGATAATGCTCTCATCGTTTTGGTGTAATTTGGCTGCAATTCTGATCAATTTTAGAATGCTAAAACAAAAATAGTAATATTACTTACCAAAATCATGTAAAATAGACAAATCTTTAACATGCCATGAACACCAGAAATGGAAACAGAATTTTTTATGAGTTCAAATCAATTTTAAGTTAAGTAAGTAACTAACTAACTGTCATACGAGAGAAAGAATCGCCAAACGTGCACAACTCAGGATTAGCATAAATTCCTTGCTTCATCCTTATTCATACATACTCTTATATTATACTGTATTGAAATCATCCATGTATATAAATTTCTGGGCAACATGCCTGTTTTATGTACCTAAATAAATATAAATAAATTATTCTGATTCTTGACATGTTCCGACTCGCCATGTCTTGCCGACTTCTTCTAAGATTTACATTTGCAACGTATATTCTCCTAACAATCCTTTCTTCGTTAATTCGCTCTACACACCCATGCTACCCTTTCTGTATTATATTATAAATAACGCAGGTTATTTTGTTTTATGAGTACTAAAAATGTATTATTGAAAAATAATAAAATTAAACACAATTATAAAAAAAATTCTAAATTAAAAAAACCTATTACCTTGGTGATACATCCACTCAGAATCCAAATGCTATTTGAAATCACTGGCAGTCTGTGACCTTTCAGTGAGCAAGTTTTTTTTTTACAAGGGCTCCACACAGGAGGCCTTGAGGAAAATAATTTCCCTTAGGGCCTATGTCATCTTTGGGGATGCTGTGTGGACGGTTTTTTTTAAGGAAAGGAAGGGGAGGAGAGTTCTGGGAAGGAATCTTGGGTTCAATGTGTCCTGGCAAGGTGGTGTGTGAGCAAGTGTGCTAAGATTGAAAAATATTTATAACAGTAGTACCTAGTTGAAAATGTTTTTTTATTTCAATTTTTTTGTATGATATTTTGTGGCTGCTTTTCATATAAAAGATTAAAATTTTGAAAAAAAAAAAAATATTTTTTGTTACAACATTATCAATTGGTATTTTTCAATCTTACCACTCCAGCTACGAAAAATCTAGAACTGCACCTGCTTCAAATGCTTTAGCTTTCTTTGGTTATCATTTCTGATAAGTCAGGTACTTCCGTACCTTCCTCTGCCCTAACTCCTTCACGTATCTATCTCATTTACCCCTCACAACATACCCCACAAGATGCCATCTCACTGGTTTCAGTTAGCAGGGAGAGGTTGGGACTCTTGTGCGATATTCACATTAAAAAAATTAACAGTATATTACAAACCCCGGTAGCTTGTGCTGGATTGATAAGTGCTCTCATCGTTTTAGTGTAATTTGGCTGCAATTCTGATCAATTTTAGAATGCTAAAACAAAGATAGTAATATTAGTTACCAAATTATTTAAAATAGACAAATCTTTTGAGATGTTTTGAATGCAGAAATATGCCGTGAATAGCAGAAATGGAAACAGTCGATTTTAATAATTAATCTAAATCGAAGTAAATACATGAAAACTATAGTGAACAACAATGAATAGAGCTTTTAAATACACAATTGTGCATAAAACTTACCACAAAATAAGCCTTGGAAAAAGCATTGACACTTGACGTTGACGCCATTGACGTTTGAAGTTTGAAGCTTACCATAGAGTCAATAGATATTGACAAAAATAGATTGGTTCGACATAGAAATCCTCGATTAATATCATAGACTAAAGGTTTAAAATTGGCCAACTCTAGGTTTACGACTGATATACGGATTACGTGCAAAGCCCGGCTTAAGCCTCACTTTGCGTCAAAGCCGAGCTTTGGGACAACTGATATACGGGCCCTTATTCATGTAAAAATGAGTTTTATTTTTAAAATAATATTTTAGGCTAATGATTTGGGTAGGCCACGAAAGAAAATTATATTGTCTATGGTCGCGTCTTTTTTGTTGTTGTTACTCTATCCGTGTCTATGGATGTGACGTCATGTGTGTGACGTCATGAGTCCGTGCATCATCAAATTATTGCTTAATCATGGTGAAATAGTGTCGAAATTTTTCTCAAGTTAAATCCCGAAGTTATCGATCTAGTGGGTGGTTTGGTATATTTATGACGCTGTGTGTGGTTTGGTATATTTATGTTGACGCTTTGTTCGCTGGGTTGCTGTGGTTCATCGCAGTTCGTTGCCACATAGTGATTTTGCTTCACATTTCTAACTAATGTCGGATAAACTACACAACATTTGTGTTACGGTTTGAGCATTTTATAAAATCCAAGAGCTTCTTCTTTTCTGGTTACGTTTCTTCAACAAGTTGGAATTGACGCTGCGCTTCGCCTTATACAAGGTGGGACAAAAATAGTGTGATAATCTGAATGTGCCATAATTTTTGCAAATGGCGTCAAATGTTGTGCTTTGACATTTATGTTGTAGACAGAGAGAATTAGTTGACAACCAGCAATGGAATGATACACGGAACGCGGAATTATTGTTACTGCTCATTTTGACCAATTTCGCATGAATTTCGTCGTCGTTTTCCTCGTCGTTCTGCACGGTGTGCGCGAATAATTAAGCGTTTGGCCGAGCATCTCATGCAAACTGGGTCCACTAGAGATGTCGCAAGAAGTGGCCGGCCCCGTATTGCTCGTTCGACCGACAATATAGCCTCCGTGGTCGAGGAGTCCACATAATACGTTCTTGCCAATGATGTAACAAATATATATACGCGTGGTAGAAATCTCAAAAGTGGTAAGCCAAAGTTAAGGCAACTGTATATTTCTTCGATTTCGTAGTTTTAGTACTCAACTGCCATGCGTCGCGTTAAGTCGTGTCCTACTAGTCAGTAAATTGCATAAAAAAGCGCCAAAATGCCCTCGCGTTTGCTGAGAAAATGTTTCCATTGCACGGCGAACACTAGTAAAAGCCAAGGAATAACATTTCATTCATAAATACACGCAAATTATTTATTATTATAAAAAATACGATCATTTCGATTGTTTACAGAAGATTGTTAGCGTCATAAGATTAATTCATTAAATTCATCATTTTATTTTGTATGTACAATTATTTTATATAATTGCTAATAAAAAAATAAAAAAGAGTAAGTGAGATAGCAAACAATTATGTATAAAAAGGACAACCTAGGTCGTATCATCCAATGTTCCGTATTCGTCTTAGTGTAAGCGAGTAAGTGTATCTTGGCATCTCAGTCACAGCCGTTATGTAGAATGTAGCATTCGCGCAATAAGAAAACGTCGCCCGGTCCTATATCTTCTTCGCCATCTTTAGGCAAACACTAGCGAATAGCAAGTAATGTTGACCACCTTTCAACTTTTATCGTAGATTGTCCACAATCTGCTAGTTAGCAAATAATACGATGACACTGAGCGAGATTACTAACAGACAGTAAATTTTCCAGATAGCTTGTAAACTTGCTCTGTGTAATTGAGGCTTAAATCTTTTTTCAAAAAACTCCGTGTAAAGCCCTATCAACGCCGGGGACTTCTGTCAGTTTGAATACGTATTAGTTTTAAACGGTGAATTTTGTATCCGCTAAGGCTAAGTTACTGCGAGTAGCTTTTCAACTTAAGCTTTGGTATACAATATTGTTGACTAAGCCCAGCGTAGTCCATTTTTACTATCGATCAGTTGGTATTTCATCTGTCTGTAAATCTGTTTGTTACGTTCCGCTTCCGGCTTCAAGATGATAACCGTTTTAATGTTTAATCTGCATGTTTAGTTAACTAGGTAGGTATTTAAGTAACTGATTACATTTTTTATGATTTCAGAAATTTGATTTATTAAATAAAAGAAAATTAGCATCAATCTTTTTTGGACGCGAGGACGCGAACTACTGGTACTTTATAAGCTAACCATTTAGTAGGCCGTGTGAAAATGAATATATAAAGGCCAATTTCATTTTGGGGATGCAATGTGAAAGGTATTTTTAAAGAACGAAAGTTCTGGGACAGTAAAAAAGTGCGAGGGGTCGATAATAAGTAATCTGGGGATCAGTGTATCCAAGAGTAGCAGACGTTTGAATGTACCCCTCCCACTTCGGTGCACGGCGATGGGTCAAGAGAGTTTTGCTAGAGAGGTCAAAAGCATCTCGACCAGACTCCCGATCCAACAGACAGACGTAGGCGGGTAGGAGCATACGCCACCAAGACCACTTTCCATGTAATCGGACACTCCTGCTCACCAAGCGTGGCGAACCTCTTGTGGTGACCTACGGCAGTGTTTTTTTTTTTAGATTAGCTCAACATAGGAGGAATATTATATATGTATAGGCCCTTTTTATAAAGCGTTCTTGTCTTGACATTTAAATGAATGGTAGTTTTTTTTTCCAGGTAGCATTTATATGGAGAAAGTTCCCATCAAGGCAGAACCAAGACCCCGAGAAGAAGATGGAGTAATTCCTTACGTGGAAGTAGATGTAGTCCTACCAGACGTTGAAATGGAATGCTTAGGGCACTTTGAAAATATTACCCAGTCTGCCGGTAAATTCGATTTTTGTTAGTCTGAAATTATTTGAATAATGTTCAGTTTTCTTTATAGATAATTTTCTTTATAATAATTCTACTTATTAAGCTTTATCTTTCATGTTTTTCAGACTTAATAACAGACCTGAAGACCCGTCCTGGAAAAAAAATGCATTCGTGTTCCCATTGTAACTACTCCTGCTCACGCAAGTTGGCGTTAACATTGCACCTGCGCACCCATACTGGAGAAAAACCTTTTTCGTGTTCCGTCTGCACTTATTCATGTTCTCGAAAAGGAACTTTAAAAAATCACATGCTTACTCATACTGGAGAAAAACCTTTTTCTTGTTCCGGCTGCAACTATTCAAGTTCTCGAAAGGGAACTTTCAAACTTCACATTCTCACACATACTGGAGAAAAACCTTATTCATGTTCCTACTGTAGCTACGTATGCTCTCGAAAAGAAAGTTTAAAACTGCACATGCTTACGCATACTGGAGAAAAACTTAAGGCTCGACTTCCCACAAAGCGACTACCGAGGATAATATTCTTTAATGTACCGCGGGACCTAACGGACAGTGAATTCCTGAGGATGGCCCTTACAGGTGTTCCCAACGTACAAGACATCGAGGGAGCAATATCAGCCTGCAAGCTCAGTCACCTGGCCGGCGCTCGCACCGGAACCACCTGTCATCGCGTGTATGAGATGCCCGCCACATTACGAAAACTGATGGTGGAACAGGAGAAAGTGTTCGTTAACTGGACTGTGTGCCGCGTCAGGGACTTTATTGGCCTCACTGTATGTACTAAGTGCCAAATGATTGGACACTCGTACAAGTACTGCAGAGATACCCTTAGATGTGGACACTGCGCAAAAGAGAATCACGCCACCGAATCCTGTCCTAATGCCGCGGCCGAACCAGTCTGCGCTACATGTACTAGATTTGGGAAGCCCGCTACACATTCGACTGGAGACAGGGACAACTGCCCGGCCTACAAAGCTGCACTTAAAAAGGACCTTGCTACGATCGATTATGGCGTCTAATGATCATTATTTTGAGGAGGACAATGAGGTTGATTTTCTCAAAACCAGTGATCTTCAAAAATGGTTTGAGGATAAAACACACAATTTTTATAAGGATTGTAAAAATGAACAAGTAAATATTGTGCAACTAAACGTAAGATCCATTTACAAATACTGGGACACTCTTAACATCTATCTTAATACCTGCTGGAAGCATATACATATTTTGATGTTATGTGAAACAGCAATTCCAAATGACCTTACTTGTCTCTACGAAATTCCCGGTTTCAAATCTTATAACTATTGTAGAATAAACAAAACGGGAGGCGGTATATTATTATATGTTAGAGACGATATCATTTTTCTACAAAAATCATTAGAAACTAAACACTTTGAAAGTGTATTTGGCATTATTACTTTACCCAATAACATATCAATGAACATTTTAGCGATATACCGCCCTCCAAATCATAGCAAACCACTGTTTCTGAATGAAATCTCATCCATCTTATCAAATGTTATTAACCCCCTGGAAAATATTTTATTTTTTGGAGATGTTAATTTAGATTTATTAAACACTCAAAACCCGATTATTATGACATACGAAAACATATTATCTAGCCATTATTTAATAAAGTGTATCAACGATGTGACAAGGGAAGCATTAGTAGCCGGAAATGTTACACGCACATGCATAGATCACATTTTTATTAGATTTAATAGCAGGCAGCAACAAGCTGACGCTCTTTCATCTTGTATTTGTGATTTTACTATAGCTGATCACTTCGCGACAGCTCTCAACATCACATACAGTAGTGCAATTACAAAAATCAAACTTTGCGGGGAAAATATTTCAATATTATCTCAAAAACGAATTGATAAATACATACGTAGTTATAATTGGAATGCCCTGCTTGCGGAACAAGATTGCGCTGACGTATACAATAAACTCAAAAACGTTTTTAATGACCTATATGAAAAAAGTAAAATCACTTTCTGTCCAAAACCAAAAAAAAGACCATTTGCAACAAAATTGTGGATAACGGATGACATTTTAGAAAAAATTAAAATAAGAGACTCCCTATACAGAAGATGGAAAAATTCACCCACCAATAAAACATTCGAAAAAAAATACAAATCATTCAGAAATACTGTTTCCAAATTAATCGTAAAAAGTAAAACAACATATTTTAATGAAACATTTAAAAACTATTTCAGCAATTCCAAAAAAACATGGGATCAAATTAACAAATTATTGGGACGTAAAACAAAAACAAACTGCGATGAAACTATTTCAAAGTATATGCTAAATAATAATGGGCAAACAGAGGAAATAGTTGCAAATAGATTCGCAGAGTACTTTTCAAAGAGTATTAGCTCGATGTTACACAAATGCGACTACAAAGCGTCTAATACAGCTCCCGTTGAGCTGCCGCAGAGTATGTACCTGCCCAGAGCTACTTGTGAAGATATACGAAAGATTATCAGTCAACTGAATAATTCCAAGTCACCGGGGATTGACAATATTCGAATGTTCGATATTAAAAAACATTTAACCATTCTATGTCCGGTAATTACCCATCTAATTAATAAAATCTTGTCTCAGACAGTTATACCGGATGAGCTCAAATGTAGTATTATTAGGCCAATATACAAAGGGGGAAAACATTCCGAGATAGAAAATTACAGACCAATAAGTATACTGCCAGCTATTGAAAAAATTCTAGAAAAATACATCTCCGTAAATTTAATAAAATACCTAGAAAGTTTCTCCATTATTGATCCCAACCAATACGGATTTCAAAAAAAGAAAAGTACAGAAATGTTACTGCAGGACTTTTCGAATTACACAAATCAAGAACTCAATGATAAAAAACATATTCTGGTTTTATTCATAGACAACTCTAAAGCGTTTGATACTATTGATCCGACAAAACTATTACAGATATTGGAGGCGATTGGAATCAGGGGAAAATTACTAGAACTACTCAAAAACTATTTAAACAATCGACAAATTAAAGTGAAACTCTTTCAAACTTACAGCAAAGCTAAATTTATGTCAACAGGAGTCCCGCAAGGGTCAATCCTCGGTCCAACATTATACATAATATTTGTTTCACTCATGAATAAAATCTTCACATTTGTTAAACATTACGTTTATGCTGATGATACGGCACTAGTTATTTCGCATGAAGAATTAGAAATTGCAATAAAACTCATGCAGCACGATTTCTTATCCTTACAGAAATGGTCACATGATGCGGGTCTTATAATAAATTCAAAAAAAACAAAATTAATGCATATACGATCTCCACATGCCAAATATACCATCACACCTGTAATAAAGTCGCATACATTTGAGTGCATACACAATTCGTCACAGTCCTGCAAATGCGGAACCATTGAACTTGTACAAACATATGTATATTTGGGGATAACTGTAGATATGCACATGAAATGGGATACCCACATAAGCAACATCTGCAAACGCCTAAGAGCTATTGCGGGGCGAATTTACAAAATAAAATATTTTATGCCCATTAGTACGCTAAAAATAATTTATTTGTCACTAGCGGAATCCACTATCAGATACGGAATAACATCTTGGGGAAACTCGTGCAAGACAAATATAGGCTATATTCAAACGATTCAAAACTCTTTGACTAAGCTCTTGGTAAGCAAAAGTGTTTATGCACAAAGAAGGGACATAAAATTACTATATGAATCAGTTAACATATTACCTGTGCGAGGAATATTATGGTTTAAAATTGTATGCCAAAACCTATTGTCGGACTCAATTTACAAAGAAAAAGTAGATCATGAACATGGCACTAGATTTAGTAAAAATGAGGGTTTGTCCGTTCCGAAAATTATAAATAAATACGGCCAACGGACATTCACTTATCTTGTCCCCACCATATTTAATAAGATGCCGATGAATTTCAAAATCGAATCCAATTGCCCCACTGATCTCAAAAGAAAAATTAAAAAATGGCTAATGGGTCAAAACTTTTTGTACTGATATTGTTTGTAATCTTATGTATAAATACTATCTATAATTAATTTAATCTATCAGTAATTTACCTGTGTTATATCTGTCTGTCTGTATATTTTATGCTTTTGTATTGTAGGTACTTAAAAGTTATTCTTCTGGAACTATTTTGCTATTGTGTTTTCTTATAATATTTTATGTTTTAGTGTTTTATTAATATTGTCAAATTGACCTGCTGACAAACTGCCTTGGCAGTTTAGCGGGTGATTAAAATGAAGAATAAAAAAAAAAAAAAAAAAAAAAAAAAAAAAAACCGTTTTCATGTTCTATTCAATACTGCAACTATTCATCTTCTAAAAATGCTAATTTAAAACGTCACATGCTTACCCATACTGGAGAAAAACCCTTTTCATGTTCTTACTGCAGCTATTCATGCTCTCAGAAGTTGAGTATAAAACATCACATGCTCACCCATACTGGAGAAAAACCTTTTTCGTGTTCTTACTGCAGTTATGTGTGTTCCCAAAAGGCAACTTTAAAACGTCACATGCTTACACATTCTAGAAAAAAATCGCTTTGATGTTCCTACTGAAGTTATTCACGCTGACTAAAAAGAGTTTTCTCAGTATTCTTCCCCATGCTGGAGAATAATCTTTTTATGCTCTGTTTGCAACTATTCATGTTCACGAAAGGAATATAAAAATCATGTGAGGAGTTCAAAGCCAAACATTTTAATGTTTGAACATATATGGCAATTATCCCCAACTGCCACTTTTGTTTGTTAAACGCCGACCCCGCGCGTGGCAGTATCTTCCTACGTTTCGGCTGAAATGGCGCAGTGGATAGACAGTTTTCTGAGATTAGCATGAATTTTATTAAGTCATTCCGAACAGAGATTTGAGATCCATTCTAAGGAATGGCAAAGAATATAAATCGAATGCCAATGACAAATAGGTATTGTTATGAGACTAGAAATGTTAATAGATGTTATTAACTATCGTTGCATCCAAAACAGGTGATGGAATATTATTATTATTCCCAAATATAAATTCACAATTTTCTTTTTATTTTTCGAATATCTTAACAAGTAAAACTTCAAATTGTAATAGTTAATTATTGAAAATAATATTAACGACTCTCAAACCAAAATATTCATGAACCTTTTCGTCCCGGAAAGAAAAAAATCACACACGATTCGAAGGGGGGTCACTCGAGTTCCCCAATTTGTTTTGCTTTTTAAAGGGTGTTTATAACATAATTTTGTGTATTTTGTTTTGGCAATAATTGACGGAAGCATATTCATAATATTTCAGTAGTTTTTATCAAAATCGTTTGATAAATAAAGTCATAATTAATATTCTAATGAATTTAGATCATAACTGAACAAGATATAATGAATTAAGATCATAAGTGCAAGATATGAAAAATGCAGAATATGTGCGGCAAAGATCGGGGGAGAACTATTTTCATATACTGTTTGCATTGATAATAATTAAAGCTGGCACCACACCTTTACTATCTCATATTTATTTACGCATCCTTATTCACTTAATTTAAAACCCTTTTTTGTTTCAAATACACAGTTAAAATTCCAGTTGAGGTTTCATCTGCTGACGAGTTTCGAAGGAAACCGTTCTTTTGGTTTCGAGTGGATTGTAAAATTCTAGTAGATTTTTTGCTGCAAAATTCGAAGAAAAGTCATTTGCAATTTCTGAGTATATTTATTTATACATATATTTTTTATAATATTATTTAAAATAAATTGTACATTATGTATCATATATGTCACATATAATATATCAATACAGTTCTAAAATTCTAGTTTCAGACTAAATGCTGCCAGAATCGAAGGAAACCATTTTCAGGTTCTGGATGTAGTTCTAATTAAAGCGAGTTCCTGCATACAAATACACTATTTAATTTAAACCAATTTTGATATGAGCTTTGAATTCGGGTTACTCACTGCACATGCTGTAAAATTCGGAGGAAAACTATTTGCTTGTTCAACTATTAGTCAGACTCTGCATTGTGTTAAAACCAGTCTAGTGTTCTAAACGTAACATAAAAATTTTAGATGTGAAAAATTAGGGCATAATAATGAATTGAGGTTTCCAACCCCCCTCCCCCTCCCCAACCAAGCCTGAGGTCAACTTAGTACGGCCCGTGGGTGATACTACGAAAATTCAAACGGCCCACGACGCTACTTTATAGTTTAGGAGCGTACTTAGTGTTTTCACTGTGACTGCAAAATTATTATCTCAAAAGCATCAATTAAGATCTACGAAAATAAATGTGATATTTTTTTTTAATAAAAGTGTTGTTTTCTTTACTAAATTCTAAAACTACTTTTAAACATTTGTAAACGCACACCAAAAAGTTAAAAAAATAATGACTATCAATTTGGAAGGCAGATATGGGCACCACCCCCAGTAGATTACCCCCAAGTCCAAAGTAGTTGGGTTGCCCGGGTTCACCGGGTGAGGTGTGACCATGTCTTGGCGGCGAATGCGCCTGCCCGCCAGCTACGTGGTGGGCCGGATCGGGAGACCTTTCGACCTCTCCAGCTGGTCTCACTCGATCCATCGTTTTGCACAGCAGCGGAAGGGATAGATTCGTACGTTCATCACTCTTGGACGCACTAATCCCTAGATTTCATAACTGTTTCCTTCCCAGCATTTCTTTTCCTTAAAATGACCCTTTACAAGCATCCCAAAAGATGACTTGGCCTTCTAATGTTAATGTAAAAAATGTCAACAGTAAAATAATAATAATATTTTTTTATTCCAGAATTATCGGAGGATAGTAAATTCCACATTATAATATGAATACAGTTAGGGCCTTCGCTCATGGAAAAACTGAAAAAACCATTGGTCGACGCAATCGCAATCAGCTTCCTTTAAAATCGAAATTTTTCTGATCTGACATGTACAAACATGACAAAACTTCACAGTTCGTGAGCCATGGTAACCTGTCAACAATGCAACTGAAATGCGACTGCCAGGTTTTCGAGTCAACGACGAACTGTCAAGTTTTCGAGTAATCTGCGATATGTCAGATCAGAAAAATATCGATTTTGTTCAGGAGGTTGATTGCGATTGCGCCGAAACTGTTTTATTTCAGTTTCTCCATCAGCGGATGGCCTAAGTTTAAAAAAAAATTAACAAGTAGAAAAGAAAAAAAGTAGGTAGTGAAAAAAAAAAATTCAATTATGTCTTGAGAGCTCGGGCCCAGCGTTCACTCAGGAGTGGCGCTTCACCTGCTGGAAGACTGCGTTCATCACCGTGTTGTCAGAGGCCACTAGCGGCATCGTGACTCCAGTGACCCGGTGTCTCATCGGGCCTGTTAAAAGTACGGTGGCTTGTGAAATATTTACCAAATATTCCTTTTCTTAGTGAGATCATGCATGCACGTAACAATGAGAGTTTTAATGCTGTATTCTCTTCTAGTGCAGCTTTCAGAGTAAAGAACATCAAATCTGTTCAACAAAAGCGCGACGAAAATAAATTATATAATTTAACATCTTTTCAATTGTTTTAAAAGTGAAAGAATTCTTTCTTCGAAGACTGACCTGATTGCTCATTGGCTCACTCACGTGTTAATGGGTCAAACTTAAAAAGATACATGCAAACCCATACTAAAGAAAAACCATTTACATGTTCTTACTGTAGCTATTTTGATTCACAAAAATTATGCTTAAAGTGAAGCACCACATCGTGTAAAATTAGAGATCAGGCCGCTTACAATAAAACACCTTATGTAGATTAAGTACTGCTTATGTATATAAGGTTTAAATTCCCTCTTAACACCAGCCGGCTGTTAAAAAACGTCGCCGTCAAGAATGTTTTATTTTATTTTACACGCTCAGGCACAAATATTTAATTTTTTTTTAAATCATATTCTAAAGAATTGAATATTCTTCATCATACAACAAAACCGTAACCGAAAAGGGTTGTAAGTAAGAGTTTTGAACTTTAAAGCAGTTCTAATGAGCCTAATAATTTATTTTTTCTTGGCTCATAAAAAGACTAATGAAAAAATACTCAATTATTTCAAAAGAAAATATTTGTTGTGCTCGCAGTGTTTTATTAGCATCTAAAATATTTCTAAGCGATCTAGTTATCAAAACCAAAATCACATGATTTTACAATGCTTGCAGTGTATTACCTTAACTATAATGTATTACGTACTAAAAAAAACCATTTACATGCTCTTACTATAGCTATGCGTGTCCAGAAAAACAGACTCAATTTTGCACATTTGCACTCATACTCTTACTGTAGTTACGCATATTCAGAAAAACAGGCTTATTTTTGCACATTCGAACTCATACCAAAATAAAAACCATTTCCGTGCTCTTACTGTAGCTATGCTTGTGGGAAAAACTTAATTTAACAATTTTGCACTTCCGTTAACTCATATTTGTGTTCACTAGGAGCTGGATCGAGGAGACGATCACCGAGAAAATTTAATAATAGGTATTTTGCCAAACTATTTCTGTCACTGTCGCTGTCTCCCCCCTCCCCCCCCCCTTAAAATACTGAGGGAAAGAGACAAAATCTTCCAACTCGTCAATCCTCAAGTCAGACCTGAGGATTGACTAGTCAAACCTAGGAGCGCCGGAGCTTCGAGGATTGACTATAACATATGCAAATAACTTAACTAAAGAGGTACGTTGAAAATTTTTAATGGTAGGTAAAATAAGTCAAATATATCAAAAGTTAGGAATCAAACCTTATTTCAAATGAAACAATAAAATTAAGAAAATCTGTTAACAAAATAATAAGAATAGCCAATATTGTAAGATAGTATCAATATTTGTAAGTTGGTAACAATGATGAAAAGAAAAAAAAGTTTTAATATATTTTTAATAATTGTAATGGTTTATAAAATTACTATAAATCATACAATTAATTAGTAAGATGCATTAATACGATAATATACGTACAGATATGTTAGAAATATATTAGGTAAATTTATTTCACAAATTTACCTAAGAACTTCCTTAGTGAGTACTTGAATTATGAAAAAATGATTTCATTTTTCGTGTTTAAATTTTATCAGCGACACATTCCATACGTCTGTATGCGAATACATATTGCCTAAATTATTTAAAAAAAACACACACATTTTATACTCCGAAGCACCCCACAAAGAGGAGGCCGATATGCTACGAAACACCGCACAAAGAGGACACCGTCTAAGTCATTCTGTCGCACGCTAAATCCTATAGATATTTGCGTTTGTCTCTTTTTGGTGTCGCTCGTTTCCGTATCATCGAGTTTCAATCATAACGGTGCTAAAGAAGTTTTCACTTCGATTAATGTTGTTAGTTTTTATGTCGCGGGCCGCTGGTTGTGTTTCACTTATATCATCGATCTGCATCGATCATTGTTCACTTTTTCTAGAAAATAAATATTGACCGTTAGAGCCATCTACAGTACTGCAGTAACAACTTTTTCTTGAATGACCATGAATTACCACTAAGGCTTCTACATTACCGACTTATTCTTCAGTAGAACGTAAGTTTACTAGAGCAACTGCATTACCGACATTTTTTACTAAAAGCACACTATTACCATTAGAGTAATCTACATTACCGACCAAATCAAACTTTGCATCGAAAAAGCATTGACAGTTTACAACATTTGTTGTCCATTACAGAAGTTGGCGTTGTTTCGTCTCCCTTCAAGGTATGAATTAACAATGAAAACTGAAATATTATTGACTTTTTACAATCCCAAAACACAAAGCCATCTTTTAACCTCAATAATATGCAAGTTTTCTTTTAAACATGTCCGTAAATCCGCGTGCATTTGGCGATAGTTTTTGTCTGAAATATTTTTTTTGCGGTGCGCTCGTGTAATTACCGAATTCTTTCGGCTTTGTCCCAAACGTAATTGAATTAATTTTTAACCATTTTTTTCGTCACAGTGCACCGTTATTTCGGTTTATGTCATCCACATAACCTAACAACGCCGGGCTAATCTGATATTTTGTTGATTGTTAATAAATTTGTTTTCGGTAGTCGCTAATAAAAAGTGAACGGTGAAACAAGTCGGGGACGCCCGATGAAAACACTGCACGACAGAGTGATTCAAATGTGTCAAGAATCGTAATATTGTATGAATGTGAATAAAGCAAGGAGTCTGTGCTGATACAGAATTGTTAGGCTCTCCATCCTCTCTGCCTATTCAAAATTTAAGAAAAATTTTGCATTTTATAATTTTTTGAGGTTAGCTTAGATTTTTTTTAAATTGGTGAAATTCATAGGGTGACAATCACACTGTCATTTGGACTTGTAGACATGTTTTTTTTGTTGCTATTTGTATAGTTCATCTCTAGCCACACAATACTCTTTAAAATCTGTGGTAAAATTTCCATATTCCTTTACCTTCATACTCACAAATTATTTAATACTAGCTTTTTCCCGCAGCTTCGCTCGCATGGTATTAGGGGAAATTACCTTAGCGCTTGGACTTATCAATTATCCCCCCTCCCCCACCCACTCCCACTTCCATACATTCATTCCCGGTACATTCAGTTTTCAAACAGCTTGTGTTCCACCTAAATTTTATAATGCTAGAACTCAAAGAAAAAAGAATTATCCAATTTGGTGCAGTCGTTGGGAATTTATGCGCTTACAAACGTTTCAGAGATTTATTTTTATTTAAATATGTGGAAGTTTGGAAGATAATAAAAAATAACACCATTTATACCACAGTCTTTATAATCGTTACGAATTATATTTCTAATGTTGGAACTCTCATTTGACATTTATTCCAAAACATAAGCTTGTCCAAAAAAAATGTAAACATATTCTAATATTTGAATTTTCTGGAGCAGCAGCCAACCAGTAGGTAGGGGGCTGAGTACCTACCAGCATAGAGCTCACAAATATATCAACATCGTTTCCATGACAACAATTTGTTTTCTGATGTTAAAAATAACTCGCTTTTGTTAGCGACAGAAAACGTATAACAAATATAATATATTAATGTTTATAATTTCATAACGCCAGAGCTTACCATTATATATAGCCTATAGTCCTCGCATATAATTAAGTTTTCTATTGGTGAAAGAGTTTTTAAAATCGTTTTATTGTTTTATGTTCTGAAAGCGTAGCAAAAAAACTTGAGCAGTTTCGCATTTATAATATTATTATGGATAATGCTTCGTTTTAACTTCGAAAACATAAGAAAATAATATCTATAAACTTTTGCCTGTCAAGGTTTGTGCGCAAAATTTCTGGCTCTTTCCATGCATTTTAAATCTTCCCTTTTATTGATTATTTTTTAACCCTTTTGCAAAAACAAAAATTGTCCTAAAATCTAGATAAAATAATCATTCCGATGTGTTTTTTAGAAATCAACATTTTTGTTTCTTAATATTAAAATTTTGATGTTGGAAATGTAAATTGGCTAAAAAATGAAGTAAAGTACTTAAAATAGAATAAACTTAAAATTTAAAATACAGATACATTTTCTTAAGAAAATTTGTAATAAAATGGTCACTTCACTATTTATCACATTCATTCAATTTTATTTTAAATCCAGCTGGTTCCTGGCATGCGTTGCTATGCCATTCAAAGAAATAAATTGATTCTCCCTTCTTATAATTTCCCGTGCGTCCCTGTTCCCTTCCACCTTCCCCGCCTTCCCCCTCCCTTGTCTCTTCCCTCTCCACGAACCCCACCTTCCCCCTACCTTTCCTCCCTTCTGTAAAAATATATGAAATACACACATTTTCATTTATAAAAATTTCATAACACCAGAGTTTACCATTATATACAGCCTATGTTACTCTCTGATAATGTAGCTTTCTATTGGTGAAAGAATTTTAAAAAAAATCGGTTCAGTAGTTTTGGAGCCTATTCAATGCAAACAAACAATCAAATCTTTCCTCTTTATAATATTTGTATAGATTGAATGTGTACGGAATATATCCGTCTACATAGCTCATATATTCCTAAGGCAGTGTGAAGCATTATTTCTTTTGCTTTCTAACATAAAAGAAATCACAAACGTTCGCATGACAGGAAGAGAAATATCTAACTTTTAATAATGCACGGTCGCTCTGGGACAATTTGGGTCTACTGTTATTATAATGGCATATGATGTTTTGGTACGATTTGGGTCTGCTGTGATTAGACGGGTTAATACGCACAAATTATTTAAAATAATGCTTTGTTTCAACTAATTACTACAAGAAACTACTATGTTTTTTTAAAAAAATTTTTATGTGAATACCCAACAGCTCCCTTCTGGAGCCAGTGAGACTATGGCATCCCCAATTGGGGTATATTGTGAGGTTGAAGGTAGGGGGGAGGGGAAGGAAATGGGGAAGAGGAAGGTGGGAAGTACCTGGCTATTCAGATCTGGTCACCAAACACGGCTAAAGCCATTTCAAGCAACGTTTCAATTCTGAACGGTAGTCTTACGCTAGGGCGATACTGAGAGTATCTTCCACTCTGCCATAGGTCACCCCAAGTGGTTTGATACGTTTGGTGACTTGGCAGGGGTGCCCGGGTTCATGGCATGAGGTTTGTTCGGGTCTTAGCGGCGGATGCGTCTGCCCACCTGTTGTGTGGCTGGCCAGATGAAGAGAGACTGGTTGAGGGAGGCCTTTTGACTTTTCCAGCCTTGCACTGCAGTGGGAGGGGTGGATTCATACGTCCGTCACTCCTGGACACACTAACCACGCAAATTTGTACCCAACTCTCGTACCTTTTTCCTTCCTTTCCTTAAAAATACCCTCCCTACAGCATCCCCTATGACGACATAGGCCCCTAGGGAAATTATTTTCCTCCGAGCCTCCTGTGTAGAGCTAATGTAAAAATAAATAAATAAAATAAAGAAATTGTTCCGAGAATCAAGATCTTGCTTAATTAGGTCTGAATTTTTATTACAGATGCTGGGCGACGATGATTCCATGGACCCCCTGACCGACCCGTTTGCCTCCATATCCAACGACCCACTCACCGCGTACAACGGCAACGGCTACCATTCCGACTCTTCGAGTTCATCCAGTTCTTCGTACGCAACCAACTACCCGTCGTCCCTCACCATAACCCCAAACATCGGCGGACTAACGGTCCACAAAATCCCCGCTTTCGGTAGCTCCCTGACCATCACGAAAATTGACGACAAACGCTACGAGAAACCTACAAACACATCCTACCAGCGCGCCTTTGAAAAAACTCAGAATTCATATCAAAAGGCGTACGAACAGAGCAGTTACAAAACGCAACCACAAAAACCGCAATCGTATCAATTAAATCATATAACTCAAGCGTACGAAAGCAGCCAGCGCTCCTATCAGAACTCGTTTGAAAACGGTATCTCGTACAAGCACAATGGCATCGTTACGGAAACGCCGAAGAAACGCGGCCGCAAAAAGGGATCTAAAAACAAATTCAAGCGCGGTATACCTATCGAGACGTGGGAGAAATGCGGGATGCAGTTTAACAAGGGTTCTCTCGTTATCACGAAGGTCAGCGATAATGGCGGGACGGAGAACTTTGTGGAAAGCGATCTGGCCATGATATTGAACGGGAAAGCTAACGGGTGTGACGAGAACGGGCGCGTGAAGAGAAAGTATACGAAGAGAATAAAGTTGGATGACGATGCGGATTCTTCGGAAAAGGAATTCCAGCAGAAACAAGCAACGCAAGGTTTGTGGTTATGTTGTATTATTTTTAGGTATATTTTATTTGGTTCCATAACAACTCGGAATCATGCAATTTCAACACCCTTTTGGAAAGCCAGTTTTAAAGGCGAAAAAAGGTGTATTTTCATGAAATTTTTGTGGAGATATGAATAATGTTGGTTTATTTCTTTTATATACACTTTATAGTAAGACATCTGAAGTATCTTTGAAATTTTTTTTAATTAAAAATATTTATAAATAAGTCCGTGAGAGCGAATCTCTGGAGGCGCCTCGAAAAAAATGTGTTATGCGGTGAACATCATAACTCGTTAGCGAATCATTTAAAGCGAAAAAATTGAAATGAGTTTAAAAGCTGATATGTTTTCCAGGCAGTGATGAAGCTTTTTTTTTTGCAGCATGTTGAAGCCAAAAGTGCGATTTTCGCTAAAATTTTCGGTGAATTTGTTATTATAAAATGGAAAAAAATTGTGAAAACAAAAAACCTCTTCGTCACTACCTGTTGATTTATGTGTATAAATAGTGTACAAATTTTCAAAAAGATCGGTTAAGTAAATTTTGAGTTATGATGTTCACGAACTTTAAAAATTTATTTGCGAGAAAATAGATTTAAAGTTTTTGTATATCGAGCAAGAGGACCGGTCGCTTGAAATGCTGTATCTTCGTTAGTTTTGTCCCATATACTTGAAATTTTGACACAATACTCGACATGTACATTTAGAAAAAAAAAATTTAAAAATGAGTTTTAAAACCTTACCCTCCCCTTAACTATTTTTTCATCACTTTTAACTTGTCTAGCCAGGCGTATTTCAAAAAAACAGCGCGGATTTTACCTTGTTGCTTTCTGGTCAAATATTCATATAAAAACAAAAGAATTGTTATTTTTGCAATTGTTTTCTGTTTACCAGATAATGTATCTTATTATTCATATAATTACATGATAATATCGATTCAAGTTTTCCCAGAACTTAAACAAAAATAAATAAAACTTTTCCCATTCGGCAAACAAATGTCAAAAAAATATATTCATACGAAAATGAACTTATTTTATTATTTCTACACAAGCCTGAATATACACCCAACATGAAAAAACACAATTCAAAAGAGTTGCAAATAAATAAAGACATTTATACGCATTTGAAAACATAAAACTACGATTTTTTCGCCTTTGACAGTAGAAAAATCCGACATACCAAATCGTAGATAGTTAATTTAAAAATGTTCTAGTGTTGCTAGATGAATGAATCCTTTAGCTGTGTCAAGTATGAGAATGGCCCAAGCGATTCTGACCTTGTCGTTCATACAGTTTCCTTATACATAAGGGTTAAAATCGCATTTAAAAAAAAAATCTAAAAAATTTTCCCCGTATGCCGGCGCACACCCGGTCGTTGACTGGTTTTAATGAATTTTCAAAGGAGGGGTTGAAGTTACATAAATCTTCTTTTTGTACTGGATAAACAAAATAAAATATTTTATTAATTTTTAATTAAAATGGTGCCATAAAGTAAGATTGCTGTGTTTGAACAAATATATTTCTGTTACAAAACTTTTTTTTCTTAAATTCCAGTGGCGTCCTCATCGATTCTCTCCCTGGCGGCCGCGTCCCGCCTCACCGTGGAGCTCCACCCGGACGACTACTACCCCGACGTGCCCTTCCCCAAGGACTTCAAGGTGCGACGCAAGAAGCGGCGGGGCGTGGAGCGCGGGGGGTCCCTGCCCTTCAGCTGCGACATCTGCCGCAAGGGCTTCAAGTGCGCCAAGGGCGTGCAGGCCCACAAGAGCACCAAACACGGAGTCGAGGACCTGAGCTGCTGCTATCCGTGCGAATGCTGCGAACTGGTACACATAACTTTTTCAAGTTCTGTTTTAATTCAATCATTTGACATTTCATCTGTCTGTAAACTTGTTGATACTGCGTTTTTATCCTGTCAGAGTTTGCGTGGACTACAAGCTGTCAAAATTAGAATAATCTATATTATGGTAACTACATTAGGAAAGTACGAAAAAAGAATCATCATTGAGATAGTGACGTTTCTTTGTAAAAATCGTATAAACATTCCTTATTTATACATATTAATGGTTTATAATTAAGTAGATAGGTATTTAAGTACCTACTTACAAATCTTATGATTGATTTGGGAAAATTTTGGGTAAAACATCCAAAAATGCGTTTCCTAGTTTTCAAACTGTATCTATTACAGACATTTTTTATTTATTTAAGTCATCTTTGGGGATGCTTTGTGGAGAATTTTATTGAGGAAAGGAAGGAGTGAACCTGGGGCTAGAAGTGTTGCATGTTGCAGGAGGAAGAAAACGCAGATGCCGGCAAATCATTCCATAATCGAGTTGTTGTTCACAAGAACGAGTTGTGGAACTGTGGCCGATGTCAACTGATTTTATTGAAGCGTCTTCCATTGAAATAGCGGTAGAACAAGTACAGCATTCCCACCCTAAACCTATTCTCTAAAGATTGCAATCTATTTGTTAAAATAGTGGAATCATCAAATGCAGCATCCATTTGTGCATATGTTTTTTTTTTCTTCTCTTTTTTTATTTATTTCTCACGTTTCTTTCTCGATTGCAGGTGTTCCTGCTGAAGCGCGACCTCTCCCAGCACATCAACGAGCACCGCAACACGTCCGGCCTGCTGCCGTGTCCCGAGCCGTCGTGCACAACAGCCGCGGCGGACGCCGTCAACCTCGCCCGTCACAAGACTCGTCACCACCCATACCTCGGCACTCTCGGCAAGAGCTGGTTCCACACCTGGGGCGACAGGTAGCCGTCCATCTCCAATCAGCACCCAGCATCACACACACATCTTTATTATCAAACAGTTTGTATCAGTGAGAAACGGTAAACATGCCCACGAGGCTGAGAGAAACAAATCAAGTTGGGGGGGGGTTGCGTGACCTTCTCCCTTTTAAGTGACTTGTCAATAAATAAATCTTGACAGTATACAGGCAACTTGCGTTGTCCTTTCTAATTGCAGGCTGCATAAATGGCAAGAACTCATGATGCACCACGCCCCTGCAACCGAAGAAAACTGTAAGCAAAACCTTGATCCATTTTTTGGAAAAGGCAAAAATCGTCGACGAGCCGAAACACGTGCAAGCAAAGCAGCTGTAAAAAATTAACTGAACATTCAAAATGGCCGAACTTGTCGGCATAAGTGAGAGACATGAGTACCAACATAACCCCACAAAAATATCGAAAATCGAATGTACGTAACCTGCGGAAATTCAAAATTTGCGATAGTTTTTGAACAAACCTCCGTATATGTACAAAAATACAACACACATGGTTCTGAAAATTATTTTGGGTTTAGAAAAAGCAAAAGAAATGCTTTGGCATTCAAAAAAGGTCATTTTTGAAAAAAGTGTCAGTTAGAACCTTATCCAAATAAGGTGATGAACTGTTGCCTTACTTTTCTGCAAACTTCTGGTTATTTCAATGAACACTCTTCAGCAGTTGTCGTAGTTTATTCAAAGCTTTCTCAAACCCTCCTGGAAGGCTATTCCCTAAAATTAGTGATAAGAGATCGTTCTCCCGCGAGATGTCCTGTCAGATTTGTGTGATTTTCTACAGCTGTTAAATGAATAAATAATCATGCATGTTTGCTTGCAGTAATTTCGTGTTTAAAACGACCCAAACTAAAATACGTGACAGCTCACAGCTGAAATTTTGACATCGGCCGATAGAAAAAGCAAATAACAGCCGTAGAAAATCACACAAATCTGACAGGACATCTCGCGAGAGAATGATCTCTTATCACAAAAGATAGAGAATAACTCTTCTGGTGCCAAAAAGATAGTAATGTGGTTTACCTCAAGCTCTTCAAAATGATACCCAGTATTACGATAGTGCAAATATATTGTTTATTGTCTACAGTATTAATTATTCATCAAGGTTCAACCCTTGGCTTCAGATTTCCAATCAGATTTTAAAGCCTGCTTTTTCAATGTCGGTATTCAGTTTGTTTTAATTATGCATCGAGGTTCATATATTATCACCGCAACCTTCAATCAGCGTTTGAAGTATGGAGTCAAGACTTTAAAACTAAAGCCTTGATGACATTGAGCGAGTTTACAAGCCAATATCTCACTATCTGCTAGTAAACTCGCTCAGTGTCATCGTATAACTTGCTAACTGGTAGGTTAGACAATCTACGAAAACAGTTGAAAGGTGGTCAATTTTACTTCTACTCGCTCAAGTTGGCGGCCTACCAACAGCTGATTTCGTGACTGTCAATTAGTTCGCGCGGGAGCCGTAATTCTCGATAATGGCTAGCTTGTGGCGCTAGCTGCGAGCTCAAGTTTTTTACAAGTGTCCACCGAATTGGTTTGCGCGAGAGTCGTTATTTTAGCTGCCACTGAGCGAGTAGACAGTTTTGTGTGTCATCATGACAATCTCACTCGCCGATTCACCCGCTTTTAAACTTACCGGCTAGCAGCTTGTAAACTCGCTCTATGTAATCGAGGCTTAACTGATTTTGCAAAGTTTCCGAAGGGGTAAGCAGATACGATGGAATGGCACACAGATCTGCTTTCAAAATTCAAATCTTATGGGAATATATATATGCAAGTTATCATTACCCTTGCTAAGTCACCAAATGTAGCAAATCACTCGGGGTGAGCTTTGGCAGAGGTGTCGGTTATCCAATGAACGGTTCCCGGGGCGGCGGTACCCATACCTGCCCCCCAAATTGACGAGAATCAAATACTCGAGTCGTAGCATATCAGAAGTATGTAAATGAAGCAAGCAGTCCATGTCAAGATAGAATTGTGTGGCTTCCCATCCTCTCTGCCTGCCCCTGATGATTGTGCATTACAACAATGTGCCTTGCATTATATCGGTACACCATTACAGTAATGTAAAATCAATTGATAATAATTTATTTTCATCTTTTTTTTTATTCATTTTCATTTTGTATAACGTATTAGTTAGTGTCTTATTTGTGTAAATTATATAGCTATAACTAGAAAAATATTGAACATAGTTTTTTTAATGTAAGGTTTACTTTGTTTTACATTTATTTAATTTTTCGTAGAAACCAACCTCTCTTCTTCCAAATTGCATAACGCCGTTTCGGAAGAAAAATGTTGCAAGTCAAAATAATTTATTTTTTTTCAGAAACAAACGTTGAATTAGAATCGTTGTTTTTTAACATAAAATGTAACTCAACAAATCAAAAATTATTTTCCTCAGGGCCTGTGTCATCTGAGACGCTGTGTGGAGGGTCTTTTTGAGGAGAGGTAGGACTGAACATTAGTCTTTAAGATGCCCATGTTGCAGGAAGGAGGAAACACATAGGCCGGCAAATCGTTCCACAGCCGAGCTGTTGAACTCAAGATCAATGACTCTAGTTCCAGTTAGAAGGGATCAATGACTCTAGTTCCTTGGAGCATCTTCCATTGAAATACCAGTAGAACAAGGATAGCATTCTCACCAGACGCCTGTGTTCTAAAGATTGCAATCTGTTTGTCAATATGGGAGAATCTATCAAATGGACCGCCCGTTTCTGCACAGAGTCGAGGGTTTTTTTTTTAGGTATTTTGAGGCTCCAGACCATAGGTGGCTGCCAAATTCAACTGTAGGGCGCACTTGCGATTTTTTGCGATAACATAATAAACATATTGTTGATATGTTTATAAAGTTTTTCACAAAAAAGTTCCTCTCCCTAAAAAGACCCTCCACGCAGCATCCCCAAAGATGACTGCCTGACATGCATGACATGAAAGATTCCTCCTGTGTGTAGCTAATGTAAAAAAAAATCCTGTTTTTTTTACTTGTGACGTTCTTCTTTCAGTCCAGCGATTTGTTAATTTTTGACATTATTACAAGTGCAATAATTAAAAAAAATTTCTTTTTTACGTAATTTACAACTTTTTTTGGGTATGCTCGGAATGAACCATCTACTGGTCAGAAGAAATGTGCATATAGCTAAACATTTCTTCAGACTGATTGGCGGATGGTTTGAAAACTCGACTTTCATGGAGAGCATTCATTTCTATGTTCCCGATGGTTATCTCCGTCACTGACAGCATAGACTGTTCTATCTCCCAGCCTGCAGGATTAAATAATTATCAATGGTCATCCCAGTGGGGAGAGCTATCTTGTTGTTAAACAGAATCAATTTGGATATCGACATATCTAGCATCAATGAAGCTGACGTTAAAAAGCAAGCTCTATAGTTACTAGTAAAGTTGATCCCCACTCTTTATATTTCGATTGTCCAGTTGATTAGTCAGACATTCCCAAAAACTAATTTTTGAGTTCTACCATTCACATGTGCGTCATATATTCTCCTTACACTACTTTTCTCGTTCATACTCTCCACATGACCAAATCATCTGAGCGTCCCTTTCTTAATCTCACTCATTACCCTTGGATCTCACGTTTCTCACAAGTGGTTTTAACGCACGTATGCCTCAGGGATCTCATTTCTACAGCATTTAGTCTACTTTCGTCCTTCCTCTGCCAGTTCCATGCCTCACTGCCATATTTCAGCGTAGGTACTAGCAATCCATTATGGATGGCTAGCTTCACTTCTGTGGACATGTATATACATACATAGATGATAATACACACATTATGCATTTACATATTAACTCGTCCCGTGCCTCTGGAGGAAACTCGAAAATTTCGCGATTTTTTTACTTTTGACGTAATATTTTGTGGGTTTATTTTATGCTATCTTATGTAATATTTACCGAAACACATTCCTTGAACAATAAACTACGCCTAATAACAACATTACTTGCGTTTATCCGACGAATTTATATGTTTACGATCTTTCTTACGAGAATGATGCAATGGAACTGACAGTTCAAATGCTCAGAAAAAACTTTGCCAGAGATCCATAAAGAATTCATAGAAATTATTTGGGTTCCATAGATGTGTTCAAAGCATTCTATGCCTAAAGAACAAGAATGCTCCAAGCGATTCTGACCTTATCCTTCATACGTTTTCTTTATAATTAAGGTTTAAAATTGCATTTCAAAAAATATTTTTTAAAGTTTAATTTGGCGCGCAATCGGCAAGCAACCGGTTAAAGATGCTATATACTAATACCGGGAGGCGTAACGGTCGGATAAATTGATATGACATTTTGAAATATCCTACTAGTAACCCAGAAAACTGTCAACATTTAGTTTAATTCACTACAAGTTTTTGTGCATTATAATTGATTTGGAGGTGTTTATGAGTAATCTAAGGGAACAATTTTACATATAACTGCATACTCAACTCAAATTTAAATTTTTCCCAGATGTCCGACTAATCTACTGGTCAATCGGTATATGTAATTCGTCTTTAAAAATATATTTAAAGACACATTAACTCATCCTGTGCAGCAACCGCGCCGGCGCGTGCCAAATAAAATTTAAAAAAATATAATTTAGAATGCGATTTTAATCCTTATGTATAAAGAAAATGTATGAAGGACAAAGTCAGAATCCCTTGGCACATTCTTGTTCCTAGCGAAGTGGAATAATTTCTATGGAATTCTCTATGCCCTCCGGCCGAGATTTTTCGCGGTATTTGAGCTGTCAAATTGGGTAGCATCGTTCTCGTGAAAAAGATTGTAAAACATATAAATTCATCAAATAAACGCAAGTAATGTTGTTTTAAGGCGTAGTTTACTGTTCAAGGAATGTGTTTCGGTAAATATAATATACGATAGCATAAAATAAACCCACAAAATATTACGTGAAAGTCAAAACTTTGCGAAATTTACGAGTTAAAGTTAACAAAGTTTTTATAATAATAAATTGAATTTAATTAAAATTTAATCTAAACTTCAATGGATGGAGTATTTTTTAAGCCAAATTTCAGCTAAATTTGGTTTGAAACAAAGGATGTCTCTTTTATTTTTGTACCAATTTAATATTGCAACCACTTTTTATAATATTTTACCACTGTAGAATACTCCAATAGAAGTTTGCATGTGCGTTTTTTCTTAATTAAGCTCATTTTTACCCTTCTCGCAGCCCCGGATCTAGGGGGGGTGCAAACTGGGGCCTTTGCCCCGGGCGGCAGTTTTAGGGGGCGCCAAAATCGTAATTTATATGTTTGATTGAAAAAAAAACTTGATTCACAAAG
Source organism: Glyphotaelius pellucidus (assembly GCA_936435175.1). Lineage (NCBI taxonomy): Eukaryota > Metazoa > Arthropoda > Insecta > Trichoptera > Limnephilidae > Glyphotaelius > Glyphotaelius pellucidus. The sequence continues at coordinate 12,975,263 of OW386563.1, forward strand.
CGCCTGGCATCAAGCGCACGTTGTTCTATCGATTATCGGCTTTTGAACACATCCTAAGATGATTTATGAACATATGCTAAGTTAATTTTGAACACGTGCATAGTGTAAGTGATGTCTCTGCCAGGGGAATCCCCGTCGCATCTAAAACTAGGGGCTACACGAGCTGAGCCGAATAAACCCGAGTGGTCGATCTTCAAGCGAAGCGAAGATCATTCACCTTTCGAGAGGGGGCGCCACTCATCGAGAGGGGGCGCCACTATCAAGTTTCTACCCCGGTTTAAAGACTTAGATCCGGGGCTGACTCCTCGTGAAACTGATAAAACATTTCAAAATATTGAAAAAAAAATTGAGCATATCGACGGTCCCGAGGAACAATATCGGATCTGCAAAAAATTGTTTTGTAGGATTATTTTTATTATGCACAAGAGTCCCAACTGCTCCCGTCTGGAGCCAGTGAGACTATGGCATCCCCAATACCCTGATGTGTTGTGAGACTGAAGGTAGTGGGAAGGGGAATGAGGTGGGGAAGAGGAAGGTGGGAGGTACGTGGCTATTCAGATCTGGTCACCAAACACGGCTAAAGCCATTTAAAGCAACGTTTCAATTCTGAATGGTGGTCTTACACGCGGGCGATACTGAAAGTATCTTCCACTCTGAAACGCACCGCAAATGCACATACTACCATTATTTTAGAGTAATTAATTAATTGTGAAATAACACAAATTAATCAAATAAAATTTATTTGCGCATGCCGGGATTTGATCCCGCTACCTTCGGATTGCGATTCAAGAGCCTTACCCCTCGACCACGGAGGCCGAAATGAAATGAAATGCAAAATATCAAAACAACACCACATTTCTTGATCTCGAAAACAGCTCTACTGCAAAACTACAAAATCGTCCATACGACATTGTTTTTGGGGACCATCAATATGATTGATTTCATCAACCTGTTTGGGGCCTAAGAGTCGAAAGATCTTTCATAAATTGACGACAACTGTTTTCTTTCAAAGCTGTATATATCACTACGGATTATTTCTTCTTTGCTTTTTACCTATTTGTATTGCCATGATTTTGTATCAATTTTTTAATATGTCTACCAGTATTATATGGCATACAATTTTTATTTTTATATAAACATGTATTATGCATAATATAGTTTTATGATAGAAGTAGCAATTTTATCTTTAGAATTCAATGCCTTATCGTATTTTATAGATATTTAATATAACGGGTAGCAAATTGCTTTTGAAAATGTGAATTTTTGTAATTTTGTAATTCTTCCCTATTTGAATGCAATTATTGGAGATTTGAGAAGAGTTTGTTAAAAATGACTTCCCTCAGTCACGAGATGCTGTGTGGAGGGTCTTGTAAGGAAATGATTGAGAGTTGGTTCTGGGAAGAATGAGGGATGGGTAGGAATCTGGGGGTCGCTGGTCGTCGAGGGATGAATTTATGAACCAATTATTATTAATTTGTATTTCTTTTATATATTCAATAATACTCCCATTGCGGTGTAAGGCGATAGGTTGAGAGAATCTGGCTGGAGCGGTTAAAGGGTCTCCCTCAACCGGCCTCTCCCGATCCGGCCCGCCATGCAGTTGCATTCACCGCCGACCCATGAACCTGGGCATCCCTGCTAAGTCACCAAACTTAGCTTGCCGCTTGGGGTGACCTGATGGCAGAGGTGTTGATTTTCCAATGAATGGTTCCCGGGATAGCGGTACTCATACTCACTCCCAAAATGACCAAAACTTTCACACTGAATACAATTCTTCCCTACTTGAACAAAATTCTTCCACACTGCATATGGTTGATTAGATTTGTTCTACACTTGAAAAAAATTTTGTTCACATTGAATACAATCCTTCCCTACTTAAATAGAATTCTTCCCTATTTGAATAGAGTTGGATAAATTACTTTTTTAGTTGGATAGAATATTTTCCTACTTAATTGGATTTATGTATTTTCTTGTTGGAATTGATTTCTTCCCTATTCTAATTCATTTTAAAATAGAATTATTACCTCATTTAATAAAATTTTCCCCGCTTTAACTAACTTATTCTAATGTTGAATAGAATTCTCCAATACCTTACACCAGCGGTTGTCAACCTATTTTAACCTGCGTACCCCTTGACTCTTACTACAAATTTATTGTACCCCGTACCCTCTATCTATCTTATGTACATGTGTAATGAAAGACATGTTTCATTTGTAATTTTTAAATATTCACATTATTACATGAATTTAACAATCAAGTCACACAAATACAATTAATGCAATTTTGTACAGAGTGTAACACGACTTCGGGCATTTTTAACAAGTGATTTTACATGCGAAATTGAACAAACCTACATTACCCCCAATTTTTGCTTCGCATACCCTTTGGGGTACGCGTACCATAGGTTGAAAACCACTGCCTTACACTAATGAAATTCGCTTTTAATAAATATGTTTTAGTCTTGAAATTTTAACTGAATTTTTTACATAATTTAAACACTCAAGCGTTTGTGTTAATAATTGAAATACGCGTCCATAAATTTCCCTTTAAAAAAATTTCCTTTGCTAAATTTAATTTAAATTGTCAATAACGTATAGTTCCTCTAGCAAATAAAGAAATGTATTCAATTACACATTGTTTATTTATTTGTCATATTATTCTCGTATATGGTTTTACCACACAAGCGCCTCAGGGATCTCATTTTAACTGCATTCAGTTTACTTAGTTCCTCTTGCTAGTTCCATGCCTCGCTGCCATAAATCAGCGTTGGTGACAGCACTCCATTGTGGGCTGCAAACCTCGCTTCTTTTGACAATTTTTATCAGCGCCAACCACATTCGTTCCTCCATTAATGTAGTTACCTGCATTTACCTTTTTTTCAATATCTCTATCAGCCTTCCCATCTCTCGTAAACATACTTCCCAATACACAAAATCATCCACCTGCTCCAAGTATTTATCATTCACAACTGTATTGCACATTGTTTTCGTGCTCTCTCTTTAAAACGCCATGACTTTAGACTTACTTACATTCATCATAAACGCATTCTTCATGCGTACTCAGTTGCCCTATGAGAGACTGTACATCTTCCATACTGTTATAAATCAGCATACAATAGGCAAACTTTCATATTACTCAATTTCGCACCCAATCCCAAGCCTTGAAATTTTTGCATACATTCATCATGGTTTTACAGCATCTTCGTTACCACAGTTATAAATCAGCATACAACAGGGAATATGTTTTCAGAATACTCAATTTTGCACCCAATCCCAGACCTTGAAATTTTTGCATACATTCATCATGGTTTTACACCATCTTCGTTCCAGTTTCGTCCAGCCTACTTTAATCCAACCGCTCTACATGTGCAAACCATCTAAGCGTCCCTTTCTCAATGTTGTTCATTCCCATCCTCGTCATACACAATTGATATTCCAAATAATCCTAGCACCAAAAGTGTACTTTTTACTGTTAGTGTCATTTTTACAATGTTGTAAAAAACAAACAAACACATTAACATAGAAGTTAGTTAATTTTTGATAATTGTATTAAGCAGCCACTCCTGCGCCAGAATACACATGAACACTAGCTTGATCTACACCCTAAACATTGAAAATTAGAACAATTCGTGTTCAAAAACCTTGTGTTCAAGCTTTACCACAGGCGACAGAAAGCATTCATCTCCCGGGCAAAGGGGGATGGCTGGCGGGGCCGACGGGGAGAAATTTGTTCATATTTTTACAAGAGCCGCGCGATGCGGTCATTTATGGAGAATCAAACCGAACAAGTTTTTGAGGTTATGCGCAATGAGCGAACTTAATAATCACTAGTTTAAAATATTATGATACCTAAATACAATATAATAAATATATTTGATAATAAAATTATAATATTATAACGAATATTAATATAATTGAAGTGGCTGAAGCGGGAAGGCAGGCGGGGTCGGCGGGGGGGGGGAATTAAGTTCATATTTTTACAGGAGCCGTACCGAGCTGTTGGTACCGGAGATAAATCGAATGACATTTGGGGTTATGTCAACCGCGCGAGCCTAATACCTAATTATGACTTTAAATTGCAAATAAATACTGTCGTAATGGATGATTATTTCTTTCGTGAACTCACTTGTAAATAAAGTCTATTAATTTATAAATCGGTTTCAGAGACACGGAAGAAATTGACCAATTAAAATAGGTTTTCTATTCTTTCCCTGATAAATAAATACCTAATAAAAATCTAGGTAGGTAGGTTAGGTCTAAGTTGAAATCTGCGTGTTCTCCTTTATATTTCGTCTACAATATCATCGCTAAATTTCTTAACAGAACTCGACTTTTGACGTTTGAATTTCGAATGCGTAATTAATTACGCATTCGAAATTCTTAAATACTAACTTTAGGTCATAATAATCGATATTAGTCAGAAATCTTTCCTGGTAAATAAACATCTATTAAAATATCTCTGTTTTCTCCCTGATGTAGCATCTCTTCTTCATCGGAACATATTTAAACATTTATTTAAACGCTAAACGTCAAGTGTTCAGTGCGTACACGTGGACAGGCTACTAGCAAAATTGTGTGTGACCGCGCGAACTTCACACCAATCTTTCAAACCATGTTTCAAAAAACGCAGGAGACGGAAAACAAAGAACGTTTATAGTGTAGTTCAAGCTAGTGTTCGTGTTTTTTCTGGCGCCGGAGTTCCTCCTTTAGACTTACAATAAAAATAAATGTTTGCAAATTGATAAAACAATTAAATTTTGAAGATTTACCCACCAATGTAATACATCATTGAAGAGGAATACATCTAAACAAAAATGTGAAATAGAACACACAGAGAAATAAAAATTGAACCCATGATCCCTTTTCTTACAAATGCCTAACTAACCAACTAGGCCATTTGTTAATAGATGTAAAATTTAAATGTGAATAGGTGTCACGTAAAAATAAAATCGGATAAATGTATCGGAGACACTATCTAGGTTGCGAACCGATTTAGAACTTTGTGATCATTTTAACAAAAGTAGCATCCAAAATTTTGGGAAAAATTAATCAAAGATAAGATTGTTTTGATATATTCTCCCATCTTAACGAACGAATTGCAATCTTTAGAGCACAGGCTTTGGGTGGGAATGCTATTCTTGTTCTACGATATTTCAATGGATGATGCTCCACGGAACTAGCGTCATTGATCCCCTCGACACTGGTGCATGGTCATATAACATATGTACACGGTTGATATTTGTCACATGAGAACGGGTTGCTTCTTTGACTCATTATTTGAGTTCAACAGCTCGGCTGTGGAACGATTTGCTGGGCTCTGCGTTTCCTCCTTCCTAAAAAATGGGTTTCTTCAAGACCATTGGAGGTTATCCCACTTACCTGCCATGAAGAGCTATTCTCTATCTTTTGTGAGATCAAGATAGATTTCAGGCGAGATATCCTGTCAGATTTGTGTGATTTTCTACGGCTGTTATTTGCTTTTTCTGTGGGCCAATGTCAGAATTTTAGCTGTGAGCTGTCACATATTTTAGTTTAGGTCGTTTTAAACACAAATTCCTGCAAGTATGCATGATTATTTAGTCATTTAACAGCCGTAGAAAATCACACAAATCTGACATGAGATCTCGCCTGAAATCGATCTCGATCTCACAAAAGATAGAGAATAGCTCTTCTGGTATAAGTAACAGATGGTTACTTCTTCAAGGCTCTCGCAAGGACTCTAATTTTTTGAATGAACGAATCTACATTTAATTTTGAAACAAATCTAGACCTCCAATGTCCCTGCATACGTTGTTAGTAAGCAGTATGCAAGTGCTTAGTGGGAAATACAAGATACAATAAGTTTTAGTATGACTAATTAAAGACAAGACAATGGGGCAGGTTGGTCACAGTCCACGAGGCGGCAAGCGCTGGGTAATTGCATGAAGTGTATCCGGCAAGCGCCTGTAGGGAGGAGAACAGTGCATAAATAATAATCACTGGAAAACGGGTGGGATCCCTCTCCAATCAATTTGCAGTTCCAGCAAGAATGCGCACGACGTTCAGTCTAGCTAGTTCGGTCTAGTTTTTTTTTTTTTTTTTACATTAACTCCACACAGGAGGCCCTGAGGAAAAAATAATTTCCCTCAGGGCCTATGTCATCTTTGAGGATGCTGTGTGGAGGGTGTTTTTGAGGAGAGGAAGGAGTGAACATGGGTCTTGAAGAGACCCATATTGTAGGAGGGAGGAAACACAGAGGCCGTCAAATCGTTCCACAGCCGAGCTGTTGAACTCAAGAACGAGTCGTAGAAACGACCCGTTCTCATGTGACTAATGTCAACCGTGTACAAATGTTGGGCGCGCGTTTGGCGTGTTTCCCGACTATGCACCGGTGCCGAGGGGATCAATGACGCTAGTTCCTCGGAGCATCTTCCATTGTAATACCGGTAGAACAAGGACAGCATTCCCACCTGGCGCCTGTGCTCTAAAGATTGCAATCCGTTAGTTATATTAGGAGAATCTATCAAACGGACCGCCCGTTTCTGCACAGAGTCAAGGGTTTTTTTCAGGTATTTTGGGGCTCCAGACCAGAGGTGGCTGCCAAATTCAACCGTGGGGTGCACTTGCGATTTGTACAGGGCTAGCAGTTGTGTACTATTAAAGTATCTGCGTGCCCTGTACAGTATGCCCAGTTTCTGAGAGGCTAACTTAACTCTGGCCTCGATGGAGCCCCCGTACCTGAGCTGGTCACTTAGAGTTACACCAAGCATATCAATGGAAGGCCTGTTCGGGAGAATGCTTCCGTTGAAGGAGAGTCTTCAAGACCAATGTTAATTCCGTCCTCTCCTCAAAAAGACCCTCCACACAGCATCTCAGATGACACAGGTCCAGAGGGAAATTATTTTCCTCAGGGCCTCCTGTGTTGAGTTAATGTAAAAAAATTGTTAATTCTGAATTTGAAATATGAGATTGACAAAAATGACTTTAAAAAAAAAATAATAAGTCCCAATGGTAGAGTTGGTTAAGGCGTTTGTCCCGGTAAGAAGAGAGATCCTGGATTCGAGTCCTATTTGAGACTGTTACCTACTTTTTATTTTTCTGTGTCTTGTTCTTTTTCATTTAGATATGTTAGTATTTATTATCTTCTTTAAAGAAAATCAATTAATTCTACCTATTACATAATAAAAACCAAGGAAACCAAGGCTAGGAAAATCTCAACTTTGGATCAGTCAAGCAGCAAAAACTCTCAAACGGTGAGCTCTGGCGTCGCGAAAATTGCACTTTTTTGTTTATTGTATCATTGAAATTAATTTTGGCTCGGAATATCCAGCTTAAGTTCTTTTCCATCTAAATTTCTCGGCACCATTTATTTACATTAGAACTACGGAGCTCGGAAATTTCCGCTAAAAGTACATATGTATTTTTGTTAGTACTTTTAAATTTTTATACCGTGTATACAATACTAATTATTCGTAGAACAATATATTGCCTTATTAAAAATATTTTGTTGTAAAAAATTATAAATTAGATTTAAAATAATATGTATATATAGTATTGGCATAATTTTTTTTTCACTTTCATATTCATTGCATTATATGCGTTCATAACCGTTAGAAGTGTGCTTTGGGCATGTCTGTGTGCCTGAAATAAGGTTAATTTGACCTTGCTTTAGGTGAAATTTATCACACTCGAAATTCTTTCTAGGATTTTTGTCGTCTCTGCGAATTAGAAGGAAAAAGTTTTTTATTAGGTGACGTCAGTTTTCTTTCAAATCAGTATTATTTATAGATACACATTTAAATGTAATAAATTTTTAAAAATTACATTTTTTATGCTTACCAAATTCAGATCGATTAACTTATATGTGCAGTTTTACTGTCGATTTGGAAGATACTCTCAGTATTGCCCTGATGAAAAATCGCAGTTTAGAACCGAAACACTGCTTTATATGTGGCTTTAGCCGTGTTTTGTGTTAAATCAATGTTACGAGACAACTGAGACAAAAAGATGAAGACGTTCATCTTACGTTATCGGCTGTCGAATTTATATGATTTTCTATAGCTTTCAATGGCTTGTCTATGCCTGTCGTGTGTTGAATGGATTAATTATCTACTTATAAACACAAATTACTATTTATTAAAACAATTTGCATACAAGTCTAACAGACGTTCATAAATGACTATCCATTTGTCGTATTATTTTGACGTTTGTACGCAATGACATTCGTTTCGCAAATTTTCCCATGACTGACATCTCTTAACGATGATTATAACTACTTTTAAGAGTTGGTGTCGTAACACAAACGCAGCATTTAGCAATACGAAATTCCGCATTTAAGAAAACTCTCAAATGTGTCGTATACGGCCTATTTAAAAAGCGTTATGCTGTCACAAAAGATACGGAAACATCCTTCTGAATATTCAGGTTCTTCCCCACCTTTCTTTACCATCTCCTTCCCCTTTCCACTATCTTCAGCCTTACAACATTCCCCAGTTGGTAATGCCATACTTGATACTTGTATACACATAAAAAAAATTATATTATGGATACAAAAAACATTTTGGTCATCTTTAAACATAACTTAATAAATATGTATTGAATTTGAAGCCGCAACTTACTGTGGGTGTGACATTTAGTTAAGTTTTCCAAATGGGTTTACTTGATCGGGCCAGTTTTTCTCTTTTGACATGTCGTATACGTATTTTCAAAGTATTATTTTTTAAGAATAACATGAATTTGTATGTTTAAGTTTAGACATTGTATGCTTTTAATATACTTTGTATTAATGATGTGAATTTTTAATTTTATGTATTAGTGACAATTTTTTCAAAAATAACAATTCGCATTCTCACAAATAGAATGCCATAATTCTAAAAATATCAATATTTGTCTAAAATATCAATACAAGGTACTCTCAGTATCGCCCTTTTTTACATTGATCCCTACAACGGGCTCTGAGGAAAATAATTTACCTCGGGGCCAGTGTCATCTTTGCGAAAGCTGTGTGGAGGGTCATTTTATGGAAAGGAAGTTTTGGGAAAGAAAAGGGTAAGAGGGGTGGGTAGAAATCTGGGATCAATGTGTCCAGAGTGATGGACATACAAATCCATTCCTCCCGCTGCGGTGCAAGGCGAGCGGGTCCAGCCGGAGAGGTTGAAAGGTCTCTCAACCAGTCTTTCGATCCGGCCCGCCACGCAATAGGTGGGCAAACGCATTTGCCATCAAGACCTAGACAAAACTCACCCCGTGAACCCGGAAACCCCCGCTAAATCAACAAACGTAGCGAACCTCTTGAGTGAACTACAGCAGAGGTGTTGGTTATCCAATAAATGGTTCCCGGAGTGGCGGTGTTCATATGCACCTCCCAAATTTTAAATTGCACCGGTGAAAAACAATCCAAACAGAATCCAAACATTGCTTGAAATGACTTTCAGTAATTTTTGGTGACTAGATCTGATTAGCCAGGTACTTCCCAACCTTGATTTTCGACTTCCTTTCTTGAAAACTATTCCTAGAAGCCGGTTTTCTAATGGCAGTGTAATTGTGGGAGTGTGAACTGATGTAGCATCAAGGAAAATTTTCAAAATATGATAAATTTGCCATCATATTGTATTTTTTTAAGTTTTAATAATAAACAATTTAATTTGATCAAATACATTCAAAATAAAAATAATTATCCCCGGTATGTTATACTATAAGTTTAAAGTGTAGTTTTTGAGTATTATAGATTTTAGTAGAAATTAGTATTTTAGCTAAATCCTGTAAATAAAAACAATGTATTTTCGATAAATAAATTTTGTAATACCGATAAAATTTTTTTTTGTTTTATATTCATTTCTCTATGAACCATTCTCCAAAGAAAGGTACTTTGAAGAATCTTAACAGCGGTGCGAGAGGGAGAGGCATGGAGAATCCGCCACAATAATGAGCTCTAAGATGTCTACCGAGCTCCCAGACTCTCTACCCATTTAAGGCTCCAAAGACTAAGATGGGCCGGACATGTGCACCAAATGCCAAGCACACGAGTACCGAAGAAGGTTCTAACAGGACACCCGGGAGGTAAACGAAAGGTGGGCAGACCTAGGCTCAGGGCTGGGCAAAATACATGCTTTGCTATAATTAAAATACAAATTACAAAATACTTTTTCGCGTGTATTTAAAATACGAAATACAAAATACTTTCAATTCATATATTTGAAATACAAAATACATTATTTTAATTATGTTTTTTTTTTTATTTCAAATATAAAATACAAATAACAAAATGCATTTGGTTTTGGTAGAACCTTTAGTTGCAATAAATTTTCGTAAGTGCCCTTATCTAAGGGTGCGTTTCCATAGAAGCAAAGCTGAGCAGAGTGAAATAGAGACATGCAAAAATTGACCTATCATATTGCTCAGAAGACACATCTCATCTCCGCTCCACTTGTAAAGTTTTGTGGTTTTGACGGAATTTGATCATTAACAATTACTAACTCACGTCTTCATGATGAAATACCATTCATCGTGAAAATGAATACACTTCATCATGAACACAACAATTGACAAGATACTTGCTTTGACATACAGTGTCAATGTCAAAGCAAATATCTAAATATTAACATATATTGCTCTGGATTCTAGCGTTTTCAGTCTATGTATTATCTATGTCAGTTTATTTTCCATTATAATTATTAAGATCGCTAAATGTATTTGAAAATGTATTTTGAAGCCATAAGTATTTTAAATACAAATTACAAAATACCTCAGCAACAGGTAATTGAAATACCAATTACAAAATAAATTTTTAGAAAGTAATTGAAATAATTCTTGTAAATGTGATAAAGTGGAATGATTTTCCAGTCTCTGTCTTTCTTTTCTCCTACAAAGTGGGTCTCTTCGAGACCCAGGTTTACTCCTTCCTTTTCACAAAAAGACTCCCCACACAGCATCCCCAAAGGTGACACAGGCCCTGAAGGAAATTGTTTTCCTCACAGCCTTCTGAGTGGAGTTAATGTAAAAAAAATCACAGTGTGCAATTCACACGCGGTAGAAGTGAAACCTTTAGAAAACTAAAGCAGACAAAGGTGGGGAGGCTACGCAACACTGCACAAAGAGTAGACCTATTATACTATCTCATTCTCTCTCAGGCTAAATCCTATATTTGTATATGTTTGTTTTTTTTTTAGTGTTGCTATTTTTCGTTTCATCAAGTTTCAAATCACAACGGTGCTAAAGAAGTTTTCACTTAAAAAAATGGGAATAGCCAGGTACTCCCCACCTTTCTCTTCCCCTCCCCAATCCTTCAGCCTCACAACAAAACCCGATTGAAGATGTCATAGTTGGCTCCAGATGGTTGAGAGCAATTGGGACTCTGGTGCGGTACTCACATAAAAATAAGTTCGAGGTTCATTGTGATTACAAGTTGATTTATTTACATTATCGTAAAATTTACGATGAATATTGAGCTGGACTAGACGACTAGAGGTCCTTACGTAAGCTCTGAGTTATTCCAACGCTGTGGGCCGCCAGTCTGATGGCATCCGTTCTACCATCAAATACCTTCAGCTGTCATTGTAACCATTCGTACATTAGATATGAACAACGATAGATGGTACTCTTCTAAAATAGTACTGAACTGACATCTGTTGAGATACCACAAAACTTCGTCTAACTAACTATACGCAGCGGGCACCCATGATGATGTTATGATGATGTTAGTAGGAACAATTCAATTATTGTAATGTTTGCCATTCTTAAATATATTCGTCTAAACCGCAGCAAATGTTTTCGAAAGAATAAAATAATAATTTCTCGAAATTCAACCGAAATAATTTTAAAATACACTTTTTCATAAATTGGCAACACAGCTATCTAAGCACGCCGGACACCTGTTAAAAGTCTAAAGCTGGCCGCCATTTTTACTAAATTGGACCAATTACAAGCAGAGTTGTCTCCAAAAGTCGTGTTTCATTGGCGCAGAAGACGCCGTGAATTAACCCTATTTGACGGTTGGCGTGCATACTAACGGTGCCTAAAAACATACGACATTTTCACGCATAGTGATGGGGACAAAATTTAAAATATAATTGTGCAATATTATTCAAAAGTACAGAATCCTACGACTGGAATTTTAGTAACGGTATCAGTACTGTTCTTATTTTACTAGAGCTCCTACCAAAGACAAACCTGAATAATGTAAATATCTCTCAAAGCGAGCTTGAAAAGTAATTGAAATTCCGGCACATTTTTGTTTTTTTTTATTGGCTTTTTACAATTTTATTTTTAATAAATTATTGGTATCATTATAGAGCTTTTGTTTTGAGGATTAAAAACACGTGGTCGTGTACGGTTGGTGAAATTGATCTAATTCAGGGGAAGATATTTTATCATAAATTCAGGTTATTGTTAGACAGTACATTACGTTGTTTAATGTGAGAAAACTTTTTCATAAAGTGTCTAGTTTGGTGCACAAATATGTAGCAACCTCCAATACAAATTGGTTGTTCATAATTAGGAGCCACCCATAAATTACGTCACACGAATTTCATGATTTTTTGACCCCCCTCCTCCATCCCTGTCACACATCGTCACATTTGTGAGACCCCTCCCCCTTAGTGTGACGTCACATATTTTGCAATTTTACATCTAAAAATAAAGAACGTTTTAATAAATTAGATTTTTACCTGTGACGTCACAGAGCTGATGACCCCCCCCATACCTCTTGTCACACAATGTCACACTTCTCAACCCCCCTCCCCCTTAAGGTGTGACGTAATTTATGGATGGCCCCTTATCAAAAACATTTGCAGTTTTTATATAAAGCTAACCCTTTTATTTTCCATTTCAAGTTTTCATTTATGTACACGACATTCATGCTGTGTGATTCGAATTAATGTTTATTCTCAGCTTGTTTTCAGTATTAATTCAATTATCATACTTTTTTGCCTTTCTCAGCCGTACAATTTTCACTTTTATAGTCTATCTATACATTTAAGATAGACATGCTTTTACAATCGCTTCCTTTATGCGTTGAAACCGTAGCACTTGAAACAGCGTAAAGTCAAATGCAAATTCATAAAATCTAACCCATTCCCATTCAAAATGTATTTCCTACATTTTTAATTACACACAGGCATATATATATATATTAATATTCAGGTAATTTTTTTGCGGTAATCTTCGAGTATTTCGTTAATAATAATCGGAACATCAAATAATCCCATCACTACGTGCAACAAATAAATTTCTGTCAGTTTCACAATGTCGGTTATAGCGACGGCTGTGTCCGTTCTCTGGACGCTCCTTTTCACCCCTTTCCTGTTGTTTATATTGTGTGTGATATTCCTCGCCTCCATCGGAAAATCTCTAGGCGTTCGCAGACTCTACGTCAACATATTACTCAAACTATTCGAGGTTAGTTTTCATAAAAAAAACAACAACCATAATCCCTCATGCATCCCATACAAAATGTCATAATAATATTAATAAAATATCACGAGTAGAACGTACATACATTGTACAATATTATGTTATTAATTCTGACATATTTGTATTGCTACTCTAATATTACAAAACGTAATTTTCAATCTTATTTTGGACTGTAATAATATCAATACACTATGTTCTATTTCAGCATTTTAATGTGAGTTTTATTCAAAACAACAAACGACATATATTGTCGTAGAATATCGAATTTCGTGTCCAAAATTTCACATTTGTGACATACATGACAGAACACATTAAATATTTACACTAACATTAGTTAATATGGAACATTTAATGTAAATTTTAATTGCTACAACATTTTGTGTCAGTATTTCGTGCCTAAAATACCTTTCAAATGAATTTATAATATTGTACGATCACATATGTAGGAGAAAATGTATGGATTTTAATGAATCTATCCGTGTTTTGACCAGGTCTGGATAGCAAGGTGCTTCCCGACTTTCGTTTCCTTACTCCCCCACACTCACAAACTTTTCATCAGAGTTTTGATTAAAAACAGCAACATTTTATTATATTTCGTGTTTAAAAATTACTTGCAATATTTTCAAGTGACATTAAATAATGAGTCACTGCATGTCACTTGTCACTTGAAATTATTTACCCATTCTTACTATGAACGACTGTATTTTGTACCCGTTTCGAGTGAATTACACAATATTAAAACGCGTTTTATGTTCATTTAATTATAAGACGTAAAACGTGTTAGTTAATTCGGCTTATTTTGTATATTGCGACTCGAATTGACGTTTGTTTTTAGGTTATGTTTTCGGCTTTCGAAAATTTAAAAAATATATTATAAATAAATCTGTGTGCTAATAATAAAAGAAGAAGTGAATTAAATAGTTTTATGTGTAAATCGTGGGTTCCCAAACTTTTTTTTCTCGTAGACCACTTGCAAAATTTTACTGGTCACGGTGGACCCCCTGCTGGTACATTTCCACCATATTCCCAAAACTCGACACGCGTTGTATTGAATATTGAATGGCGAGGTGTGGTCTGTCACAACGGAGCAGTACCGGATCTACGACTTTTTCAAATGGGGGCAAAATGGACCAGTATTTGAGATTATATTTGCCACGATAGATGGGTTGTAATGGGATATGGGACGGGGGGGTATGTTCCCATCCCAGTACAATATACCCATATCCCATTACAATCCCCCCCCCCTTTGCCTGGCTCAAGATCTCATGCATAACCGCGTAACAACAACGCTGTACGCCAGTCGCTCTGTTATGGAGGGGGCGTAATGGAATATGAGACGGAGGGGTGGGATGGGATATGAGACGGAGGGGTGGGATGGGATATGGATACGGGGAACGGGATGGGTCTCAATCGAAATTAGTTTGTGGACCCCCATTTTTTTTTTTTTTTTTTTAATTGCCGGCAACCCGGGCGTTTATTACAGTAACAATATAATACAAGAAAAGTCTGTAACCCGTCTCACTAGACGATGTCTGTTCTGAGACGGGTACATAAATATGCGTGCATGAACATATTAATACACAATTAGCATATAAAAACATATTAATCCTAAAAACACGTACACACAAACATAACATACATACACAAACGTATACGCATGCATGCAGTATTCAGTTTTATTAACACATTGTAATCTGATCACGTATTAATACGTGTTTAGCAAATTAATGCTAGAGAGCGGAACACGTATTTATACGTTTTTGATAGATTGTTAGTGGAGCGCGGGTCACGTTAAAATGCGGGTTCCAATATACTTGAGTTTTCGCTATATAGCCTCTGTAGGGTTGTAGCCATGCAGGTAAAAACCTTTTGAGAACAATAGATGGGGTGTACGGTAGGTATCGAGGTAGTGTAAATATAAATTTTTTCATAACTTTCCTGCTTTATGTGAAATTCTGCACTAGTTTAACGATAAAGAATACATTTCTAAATATAATAAAATAAAATGAATTAAATTAAATAATTTGCAAAAAGAATTATTGAAATCAAACAAATATTTTTGAAGTTATCGCAATTTTTCTAGAGGTCTACGTTAGCGCGAAATTACGCGAAAAATCACCCGTTACCAGCACGATACGCGGCCGAAAACTGCCCGATCACAATGTGTTAAATTTAAGAGTTTAGATAGCATCTAAAAACAATAACATTTCAACAAAATAATATAAAGTATTAAACTAGACATGGGTAAAACATAAGCAATATTAATAAGAAAGCATAAATCTCTAAAAATTTAAATATCGCATATATGCAAATAGAGAGTCAGGATTAGACTAAGATGGGATTATCAGTAACTTGGTGATGCATTCCCTTTTTTTGTGTAGTAACCAAGTGTTGAAATATTTATAGAACCCTTTTAGGTTTTTTTGATTCAAGCAAAAAGTGGTTTCTTTTAGGAATGTGTTGTAAATGATAGGTGCGAGGTAGGATTCGTGCTTTTTGGCAAAGGTTGATTTAATTTTTGGGACAAGAAGTTGATTATGCGTTTTTGCTCTTGTATTTTGTGGGTGAGTTACGTGGCATGGTGAGGATTTTATGCAGTTAATTTGAATGATCTTTTTAATGAATAGTTTCCTTATATCTAGTATGTTATTTGTAATTAGGAGATTTTCCGTTGGATGCAGATAGGGTTTTTTGAACATGATCCTAATTAATGTTTTGTGAGTTGAGTTAAGCGGCTTAATGTACTTGTCAGCGGCTCCCCCCCAGGCCGAAATACCGTAAGTTAAAAGGCTTTGACATAGAGCGTAGTAAACATTTTTTAATTGTTTTGGTGACATGATGTTCCTTATCGTTTTAAAAATGAATGATAGTTTTCGGATTTTCTTTATGAGTAAGTTAATATGACATTCCCAGTTTAATTTATGGTCCACTGTTAAGCCTAGATACTTGACATTATCTGTATGTTCTATTTGTTCGCTTTGATGGTTTGAGGTAACATAAGGGTGGAGGTATAAAGGCGAAAGGGTTTTTGGTTGCCCAGTACTGGTTTTGCTGAATGTAAGGTATTTTGTTTTAGAGATGTTTAAGGTCAGTAAATTATTGTCGAGCCAATTTTTTATTTCTAACATGCCATTTATAACTTGTGAACCCCCATTTCTTTATCGCGCCTATGTGGACCCCCGTCGGGTCTACCATGAACCCCTGGGGGTCCACCTGGACCACTTTGGGAATCACCGGTGTAAATGAATATTTTGTAGGAGACGATATATAAATAAAGCAATTTTTTACATTAAGCCTCGATGACATTGAGCGAGTTTACAAGCTACTAGCTGGGAAATTCACTCTCTGTTAGTGAACTCGCTCAGTGTCATCGTATTAAGAGTCAATTACATTAAGCTATATTACAAGCCACTAGACGGTAAGTTTAAAAGCGGGTGGATCGGCGAGTGAGATTGTCATGATGACACACAAAACTGCCTACTCGCTCAGTAGCAGCTAAAATAACGACTCTCGCGCCATGCAACTCTGTCCACATTTTGTAGAAAACTTGAATTTGCAGCGCTAATCAGTAGCGAGAATAACGGCTGCCGCCCGAACTAATTCTGACAGACGAAATCAGCTGTTGGTGGGCCGCCATCTTTAGGCAAACACCAGCGAGTAGCGAGTAAAGTTAACCACCTTTCAACTTTTTTCGTAGATTGTCCACAATCTGCTAGTTAGCAAGTAATTTTTTTTTTTAAAGTTTTTTTATTCATTAAAATGTTTGTTACATGAATTTTATGATTTTTCGACCACCATGCTAGGCATGTAATACGCTAATGTATAAGGTTGCATGTAATAAGCTATAAACTCGCCTTATGTCATCGACGCTTTACTTGCTAACTAACAGATTGTGGACAATCTACGAAAAAAGTTGAAAGGTGGTCAACTTTGCTGGCCTCCCGCCAGCGTGTGCCTCAAGATGGCGGCCCGCGAACAGCTGATTTCGTAACTGTCAGAATTAGTTCTCGCGGGAGTCGTTATTCTCGCTACTGACTAGCTTGTGGCGCTAGCTGTGAGCTCAAGTTTTCTGCAAAATGTCGACAGAATTGGTTCGCGCGAGAGTCGTTCTTTTAGCTGCTACTGCTGCTACTGAGCGAGTAGACAGTTTTGTGTGTCATCATGACAATCTCACTCGCCGATTCACCTGCTTTTAAACTTACCGGCTAGTAGCTTGTAAACTCGCTCGATATATGTAATATAACTGAGGCTTTCCACACTCCTGTGTGGAGCTAATGTAAAATGCTGGGGTGCTGTGTGGAGGTTCTTTTTAAGAAAGGAAGGAGAGAGAGTTCTGAGAAGGAAAAAGGTATAAGGTCTGTGTAGGAATCTAGGTTGTGTGATGTTCCATCCTTTTCCCAGTAAGGTATGGCACGATTAAATGAATCAGATACTCGATTTAAGTCTTTATAACAAAAGAGTTGGCAAAATATTCCCAGGCAGAGATTGCATCCGCGTCATCACGGAGCATTCAATAGGAATGTTTTTTTTTTACATTAACCCAGGAGGCCCTGAGGAAAATAATTTCCCTCAGGGCCTGTGTCATCTGAGATGCTGTGTGGAGGGTCTTTTTGAGGATAGGAAGGAATGAACATTGGTCTTGAAGAGACCCATTTTGAAGGAAGGAGGAAACACAGAGGCCGGCAAATCGTTCCGCAGCCGAGCTGTTGAACATAAGAACGAGTTGAAGAAGCGACCCGTTCTCATGTAACAAATGTCAACCATGTACATATGTTGGGCACGCGTTTGGCGTGTTTCCCGACTATGCACCGGAGCCGAAGGGATCAACGACGCTAGTTCCTCGGAGCATCTTCCATTGAAATATCAGTAGAAAAAGGACAGCATTCCCACCCGACGCCTGTGCTCTAAAAATTGCAGTCCGTTTGTTAAGTTAGGAGAATCTATCAAACGTACCGCCCGTTTCTGCACAGTCGAGGTTTTTTTTTTTAGGTATTTTGGGGCTCCAGCCCAGAGGTGGCTGCCAAATTCAACCGGGGGGCGCACTTGCGATTTGTACAGGGTTAGCAGTTGTGTACTGTTAAAGTATCTGCGAGCCCTGTACAGTATGCCCAGTTTTTGAGACGCTAACTTAACTCTGGCTTCGATGGAGCCCCCGTACCTGAGCTGGTTACTTATGGTTACACCAAGCATATCAATGGAGGGTCTATTTGGAAGATTGCTTTACGGATGTTTTGAAGACCGGCGTAGTCCGGCGGTAACGCTCTTGACTCGCATTCCGAAGGTCGCGGGATCGAATCGCGAAGTTTAATTGATTAATTTGTGTTATTTCAAAATTAATTCATTTAAAATAATATATATATAGTATATTTGCGGCACGTTCCAAAGTGGAAGATACTCTCAGTATCGCCCTGGTGTAAGACCACCATTCAGAATTGAAACGTTGCTTGAAATGGCTTTAACCGTGTTTGGTGACCAGATCTGAATAGCCAGATACTTCCCACCTTCCTCTTCCCCATCTCCTTCCCCTACCCACTACCTTCAGCCTCACAACATACCCCGATTGGGGATGCCATAGTCTCACTGGCTCCAGACGGGAGCAGTCGGGACTCTTGTGCGATATTCATATTAAAAAAAAAAAATGTGGGGGTCCGGGCGGTCTATTACTTTAAATGTTTTATATATGAAAATGTAAATATATATAAATGTATTTATTTATTTTATTAATCTATAAACATAGGGTTTTACATAGGGTTTAATTGATGCCTGTCTCACTAGGATTTACCTGTGTTGAGACAGGCTTAGAGGTACATATTTAAAATTACAGGAATATTTTAAGTTACATACAAATTCAACTGAATACTATAAAAATGGAAAGGTGATTGGAAGTGTGGGTAAATACTTTAAAGAGAGTTATGTAAATGTAGGAAGAGATGATGTACAGTGAATAGTAAATCCTGTCAAATCTATTTATGGGATTGATTAATTAATTTGACATGATTCTATTTTTAAATTATTTTACATGGATTGGGTCGTATGCAAATTGTTTACTGTATTTAATTGTTTTTTGTATAAATATGTATGTATTCATATATCAATATTTATTTATTTATTTATTTATTTATTTATTTATTTAAACGCCCATAGGGCTTTTACATATAGTGCAGTACATGTTTTTGGAAAAATATAAGAAATAACATAATATAATCATAATAAAAACATAAGAAACAAAATAAAGATAACATAAGATATAAGATATGCAAAATACAGATAACACCAAATATAATAGTTGACACAAAGCAGGTAACATAGAATATATGGTAAGTAAATTAATGTGAGATTGTTATTTTAATTATAGAGGGAAATACGATAGGATTGTCAATATTTATGTTTGTAATTAGCAAACTATTTTAAAGTATTTATTACGTGTTTATCGAAACATAGCTACCATAATATTTCGATTAAGGTGCTATATAGTGCATGATATTAATAGATTTATTTTAATTGTTCTAATACACTGAGTTTAAATTTTGACATCGATTGATGACGATAAATGTCTATAGAGGAATATTTATTTCCGAGTATATGAAGTCTTTGCAGAGGAGAGTTAACAAAATAATTACTAGCAGAATTAGTTACAAGGTAAATCGCATTAGAGCGAGTATCGCGCGTGGGTATTCTCAAATGAATTTTACTGATTAAATCAAGGGCGTCCAGTCTGCCATTCGAAATATTAAAAAGACAAACTAAATCGCTTATATTAAGTAATTCCATTAAATATACATAATTTAGATCTTCGACAGGTATACCGAGTTTATAATTAATAAATCTTAAGAACTTATGCTGTACTCTTTCAATTCTTAGTTGGTGTGTCTTATATAATGGAGCCCAGATGGTTGAATTGTATTCTAAATTTGATCTCACCAGCCCAGTGTACAGCAATTTAAACGAATTTAGTGATTTAAATTCTTTAACCGTCCTCAGGATGAACCCCAGACTTTTCATGGCCTTGTTAGTTATTACATTAATGTGAGGAACAAAAGTTAATTTACTATCAAATATAATACCGAGGTCCTTTATTTGATCTACTCTTTTCAGGAAAATGTTGTTGATGCTATATTGAAAATTAATGGGATTTTTGATTCGCGCAAAAGTAATTGTTTGGCATTTTTCAATATTGAGGAACAGTTCATTAAGGGCGCACCACTCTTGTAACCTCACTAGATTTGATTGTAATATACAGCAGTCGTTAAGATTCGTAATTGTTTTATATATTTTAAGGTCATCCGCAAATAAGAGTATCATAACTCCTTCAAAGATGGTAGTTATGTCATTTATAAATAAGGAAAATAACACTGGGCCCAGATGTGACCCCTGTGGAACTCCGGTGAATATTTCGAACTGATTTGAAAAGTGTGAATTTAGTTTGACTGATATTTTTCTTTTGTGTAGATAACTTTCAAACCATTTCAAAATATTCCCCGTTATTCCTAGGGATCTTAATTTATGTATGAGAATTTTGTGTGAGACTTTGTCGAAAGCCTTACTAAAGTCGGTGTATACTACGTCAGTTTGAAGATGATTGTGCATACTATTAAACAATTTTTCCTGATAGATCATGAGATTCGTAAGAGTAGACCTGTTTGCCATGAAACCGTGTTGTAGATGTGATATAACTTTATTAATCTCAGGCGAAAGTTTAGAGAGCAGTACAGATTCGAATATTTTAGGGATTGTCGACTGAATACATATGGGTCTATAGTTAGATACATCAGATTTATCACCTTTCTTAAAAATAGGAGACACAAAGCTTGTTTTCCACTTTTCCGGAAAGGTGCCAGTTTTTATAGACAAGTTAAAGATTTTAGTAAGAGGATAAGTTAAAACTGATAAGCATTTCGATAAAAAGATTGGAGGAATGTTATCAGGGACAGCCGATTTGTTTAGGACGAGAGATTTTAATTTGGTTCTAATGTCGCTTTCTTCAAATTTGCACTGATTGAAGTCGATCTGGTTATAATTGGATGTTGTGGCATTGATCAATGGGGAGTTGTTTGTTGATTCATAGACTTTGCTGAAGAATTCGGCAAACAGATTAACAACTTCTTGGGGATTATCGGCCATTTTGTTATCTAAATACATGTTAGAGGGAATACCGGAGTCGTTGTTATTAAGCATTTTTGAAAATTTATATATGTTCTGAGGGTTGGCAAGAGCCAATTGTTCACAGTTGTCAATGCACTTTTTATAACATAACATGGACATATTTTGGCGGTCTTTCTGAGTTCACAAAATTTTGCGTAATCTTTGGGATCACATGATGATTTATAAATTTTATGAGCAATTTTTTTGTCTCTAATTGTTTTAATGAGATCGTTACTGAACCATTTTGGGTAGCTATGAACATAAATTTTTGAAATGGGTACAAACAAATCAATAGAATTATTAAGAATTAAGTAAAATTTATCAACCATTTCATTGAATATATAAATATAGATATATAAATTACATAGATTGGGCAATGAATTAACTGACGTCGCTGATATATTAAATTTAAACTTTGAAACATTTAAAGCCAAATTAGTCCATCACTTCTTAGATGTTAATGATGAATGAGAAATCATTTTATTTTATTTCAATTTTGTTCTGTTTTTTTTTTATTTTTTATTGTTCATATTCTAGATGCAAACAACGAGTAGTTTATTGTAAAATTAATGTGTTTTAAATTTTCTTTAATGTTTTTGTTGCTCGTAGGTATATGAATTGTACCTACCAGTTCAAAAAAGTCATCCAAGTAAAATTGCATTAGATATATTCTTATTTATTCTATTTAGTCTATGCTTTATTTATATATTTTGTAATATTTTTTTATGGTTATACTATTGTTATAAAAGAAATTTGTATTGTTCATGTAAAAGCCCAACAGGGCGTCAATAAATAAATAAATAAAATTTTAAATATATAAATAAAATATATATACATATAAGTAATATATTAATAAATATATAAATATAAATATATAAATATATATATAAATAAAATTTCATATATAAATACATATTTCGCATATCCATGAAAATTTTGAGGTACACATTATTATTTATTGGACAATTCAATCATATTTAAATAAAATAATATAAAATACTTGTTCTATTGTTAAGTAACTTTTATTAAACAATTTGGATAAAATATAATTTTTTTTTTTTTTTTACATGAGCTTCACACAGGAGGCCCTGAGGAAAATAATTTCCCTAAGGGCCTATGTCTTCTACAGGGATGCTGCGTGGAGGATTTTTTAAAGAAAGAAAGGAGAGTTCTGGGAAGGAAAAGGGTTAAAGAAGTGGGTAGGAATCTGGGTTTCAGTGTGTCCTGGTCATCCGCCTCCAAGACCCAGACAAACCTCACCCCATGAACCTGGGCACCCTTGCTAAATCACCAAAAGTAGCGAACCACTTGGGGTGACCTATGGCAGAGGTGTTGGTTATCCAGTAAAGGTTCCCGGGGCGGCGGTACCCATTCCCGCCTCCCAAATTAAATTGTAGTACATACATATTTGTATATAATTTATATGTATATACTCATACAACCGTCATTCCCTCACTCCTAAATGCAGTGAGGGAATGACCGCGAGGGAATGATGAATTTTAACTAAAGCTACAAAAACACCGGCACATAACCTCAATTTGCTTTTAACATTTACATGTATTCTAAAGTACCTTATACATATACGTAATGTGAGGTAATGACCGCCATAAATGTAACTCTTAACTAGTTTCAATGTAATATTTTTTTGTACAAACCCACCTACAGTTAAAAAGAAATCGTCCTGTTGAAACAGTTGAGAGTGTTGACAGGTTCTAAAAACTTAAGGTTGCTTTCTTAAATATCGTTCGATACGTTCAGAAATGGAATATCTGTAACACGGTGAGGGAATGATTTTATTGGGCAGGACATATTTAAAATCGAATTTTCTTTTTTTTTATAAATTCGTCATTGTGCAGTGAAAGTTTTGATATACAATAAGAGCTGGTTAACACTCAGTTATCAAATATAAAAGATCATAGCATGCCAAATAACGCTCTACATACAATCCCTTCATACCGTTCACACCTAAGCGTTTTTAAGCGCAGATCAATCATAGACAATACACATCTCAGAAGTAACCGCTCCAGACGCGATATCCCAGAAGATAACTCTCCCCTTCTCCGACTAAAACAGGAGAGGGGGTCATTGTAATTACGGAGCTGCCTAGACCCGTGGATGACAGATGTCAAGTTGACAGATTTCAGTACAAAAAATATGCATTCCGTTGCCGCTCCCTAATTCGACTGACCCCCTCTCCTACCACAGGAAGAAATATTTGATAGCCTCGTGTGAAAGGACAAAAGATAAGCGCTCGCGAATCAACAGATATCTGCTCGCAGATATATAGCTCATTGTGAACTAAGCATAACATCTTTTTAATATATTCGCAATAATTAATTAATGAAAATATTGTTTAATTTGAGATGAACAGGCTTTTTAGTAAATGTTATTGGACTAAGGGACAAGGTGAGGGAATGACTCTTACGGTAACAAACTGATCTGATCATCATCATTTTTTTTCTTTAGTGGTTACGTTTTCTTTTTAAACCAACGTAATAGTATAGACAGCGTGCATTGAAATAAAAAAAAATACATATATAGTTAATGCGTGTGACTCAGCACCAATGACTTGCGAATCAAATTTCGAAATTTGATGAGAAATACCCATATAAAGATGAGAGGTTTATTTAAATATTGTAATGTCATTGAGGGGTTATGAAAAAATATGCATTTCTATTCATATTTGGTAAAATTATACAAAAAATGAATATAAAAACATGCAAATAATTATTTTTGATCTTAATCTCCTCTCCACGAGTATAGCCGAAACGGTTCGGTAAAGCGAAAACATGCCCAGAAGAGTACGGCCGAAAAGTTGCGTTCGCGGCTATTATTCAAGCGCCGTCATATTTAATGAAAATTTTTAGACGTGTAGTGGCATCTAAGGACATCTGCGCGTTGTTTGTCCAAGTTTTGGAACACATACAATAACGGCTTCACAGTTTTAGTTTAAAAATTCATTTTGTGTCATTTAGCAGTCGTCAGAGGAAGAAATATAAGATTATTTTTAGTTAATCTGTGATAATTCATAAAAAATTGTTTAAAAAATATACAAAAAAAAACTCGCTCCTCACATACAGTTTTATTCACCAAAACTCACTTGCGGAGAGGTTAAAGTCGAATAACGTTTTCTACAAAAAAACAACAATAATTCGAGGGCTTAACCCGTAGACATATGAATATCACTAGACGAGAACAGACAGGTGAGGGGTACGAACCAACTACAGCGGGACGCGAAGGGGGAAAGATGACTGTGATTCAATTCAATTCAATTCATTTTTATTCTTTTAAAAACATTACAAAATTTTACATTTAATTCGTTTTTAAAATACATTTGTAATAGTGGTAGATACAAACTATACAAGCATTAATAGAGCTTGCCTTTTAAAGGCAGCTTCACTAACGCTAAACATGTCGACATGCGAATTAATTCTGTTTAACAGTAAAATTGCTCTCCCGACCGGCATGACCATTGGCAAGTTAGTCCTGCAGGCCCGAAGATAGAACAGTCTATGCTGTCGGTGGCGAAGATACCCATCGGGAACATAGAAATGAATGCTCTCCATGATAGCTGAGTTTTCAAATCATCCGCGGATCAATCTGAAGAAATGCATAGCAATGTGTACATCCCTTCTGACCCGTAGATGGTTCATTCCGAGCGTACCCAAAAGAAAGTCGGTAGGATAGAGCCACGGATAATAGCCATACTCTCAGATGGTATGTGATTCGTCAATAAATCAATCTGACAGTATATAGGCATCTCGCATTATAATATCACCATTTAGTTCTAAGTAAAATCTGCTTTTGAAAGAATAGACCTTTTTACATGGGAGTGCAAATTACTCGCCACGTTATGAACAAATTTGCGAAGTCCAAATATGGCAAAGTAAAGTTCACCTGTTTTCAGGGTCGAATATTTTGTTGCCGAATTTAGTTAAGACACTTGTACAAATGTTTCATAATTTACTTACCCCAGTAAACAGCGACGAGCACACTTGAGAAACGCCTACATTCGTTTTGGTGTTACTAAAACTGATCATATTATACGATCTGAATAAGCTTAAAATAAACCCTCCCCCCCCCCCCCCGGGTGAAAAATCTAAGGTGGGGGGGGGGGGGGTTAAAAAGTGCAAAAAGTTTGTCACGTAGTATGGGTACGTTCCCTATGTATCTAAAAAGATAAATGGGACCTCTGAAAAAAAAAAATTATTTATGATTTAAGTTCCGTTTTTTCGGTGATTGCGGTTGATTTTTATTTTGCAAAGTGTTTTTTTTTTAATTTGAAATTCAGTTTCTAATTCAGTGGTGAGTGTATTCGTACTTTTAAATTATTATTTCACGTAGCAAAAAGTGTTTGTAGTCATGGTGTTTGAAAGAGAAAGTACGAGAACAGTGTGTGATATAGTTGTGAACGATGAATACTTGGAGCAGGTGGATGAGTTTGTGTATCTGGGTAGTATGTTTACGAGAGATGGGAAGGCTGATAGATATATCGAAAGAAGGGTAAATGCCGGTAACTCCGTTAATGGAGGACTGAATGCCGTTGGCGCTAATAAAAAACTGTCAAAAGGAGCGAAACTAGCAGTCCACAATGGAGTCCTGGTACCTACCCTGATGTTTGGCAGTGAGGCATGGAACTGGCAGAGGAAGGATGAAAGTAAACTGAATGCTGTAGAAATGAGATCCCTGAGGCGTACGTGTGGTAAAACCATGTATGATCGTGTGAGAAATGTGGAGATCCGCAAAGAATGTAAGGCTGATGTAAGCATAATGAGTAAGATTAAGAAAGGGACCCTCAGATGGTTTGGGCATGTAGAGCGAATGAACGAAGAAAGTAGTGTAAGAAGAATATATGACGCAAATGTGAATGGTAGAAGAAGTCGGGGACGCCCGAGGAAGACATGGCACGATCAAGTGAATCAGATACTTGAGTCGGGCCATGTCAAAAGCCAGAATAATAGAAGAGTATGTATGAGACGATGTATGAATGTGAGTGAAGCAAAGAGTGTGTGCCAGGACCGGGTTGTTTGGCGGTCCGTCCTCTGCCTACCCCTGCGGGGAAACGGCGTGATGGTTAGTTAGTTAGCAAAAAGTGTTTTATTTGGGAAAGCACAGTATTATTAGTATATTTACCAAGTTCCGATATCTTTCCAATTAATTAATCATATTAATTAACATATAACAGGATTAGTGTTACACAATCAGGTGGCCACGTAGGTAATTGCGTAAATGTGAAATTCTAGGGAAATTTCACTTCGAAATCTAGGGAAATAATTTTTTTGGGAAGAACATCCTTGGTCGCGTCGGCACAGACAGCCAACCTATTAGCGTCTCCCACACGCACACTTCGGAGCGACCGAGTCCCGCGCCACTTCAGGCGCAGAAAAGTAAAGACCGATAGGTTTACAGCGCAGTTCACTGTGAGACTTTTCTGCGCGGCGGCCTGAAGTGGCGCGGGACTCGATCGCTCCGAAGTGTGCGTGTAGAAGACGCTATCAAGGGATGATCCCAGACTCACAGTTAGGGAAGCCCTGAGTTAGTATACTAATTGGAAGTTAAATGCAATTTTTTCATCTCAATGTAAATAGTAACTTCTTGTAGTAATTGAGTTGAAATGAAAATGTTATTTAAATTATTTGTACGTATTAACAAATAAGTGGATTATGGAAATTTTAGCAAGATCCGCACTTTGAACATTGATATCTTCATTTGAACAATTTTTTAGCTGTTTGAACAGAATATGTTGAAAATGGTATTTATAGACTTTATAGACTCCACTGTAAATATAAACATGTTTTTTTTTTCTAAAGCACACTACAAAACTGTTTTTTGTCAGTCGTTGTCTTATTGGACGAATGTAATGGGCTAGTTGAAGTCCCCGGCATTACCAGGGCTTTACACAGAGTTTTTCGAAATTAATTAATTATTTAGAAAGATTAATTTTTCTTTTTGTTTTGAATGTCAAGTGTCCAAAATTTCATCAAAATTTTTCAAAATTCTGCTTTGTGGGAGATGGGGATGGGTATGATTTTTCGTAATCTAATGTAGACAGTCAGCTTCCTCCTGTTTTGAAGATCAAGTGTGCAAAATTTCATCAATTATTATTGATTCTGCTTTATTGAACTTGGGAGGGGATCGCGTGGGGGGGGGGGGGGGGGGGTTTGCTTGAAAGGGAAGGTGGGGGAGGAACGCGTGAGGGGTAGGGGAACAATTTCTTTATTAGTGGCATTCAACACACGCCGAGAACTCACTAATTATATAATATTTTTCTTTGATATTTCCAAAAGATTGAACTTTATTTGAAAGCATTATTATTTGTTTTTGATATCTTAATCTCTGATAAGGCGGAGTTACTATGATAAGTTTTTTATCAATTGAAATAACTAATGCCCAGCATTATTCTCAATTTTTATGGTTCAAATTTCACTGATATGTCGAAAATTCTAAAATAACTAATATGATACCCAGATATGGCAGAGGAACGATGGAAATGTACCGAACACTGTATTTATTTTTTTACATTGTTTTAGAAAAGAAAAGAATGTGTCCTTACTGGGGTACTCCGTTCTAAGGTCACCTTGTACATGTTTTTGTCTTTGAATTATAAGTTAATACCTATTTTAAAATATTGGAGGAAAATTATAAAGTTATATCTAAAAGAAAGTACAATAACACAAGCATTATGCTTAGTTCACACTGAGCTATATATCTGCGAGCAGATATCTGTTGATTCGCGAGCGCTTATCTTTTGTCCTTTCACACGAGGCTATCAAATATTTCTTCCTGTGGTAAGAGAGGGGGTCAGTCGAATTAGGGAGCGGCAACGGAACGCATATTTTTTGTACTGAAATCTGTCAACTTGACGTCTGTCATCCACGGGTCTAGGCAGCTCCGTAATTACATTGACCCCCTCTCCTGTTTTAGTCGGAGAAGGGGAGAGTTATCTTCTGGGATATCGCGTCTGGAGCGGTTACGTCTGAGATGTGTATTGTCTATGATTGATCTGCGCTTAAAAACGCTTAGGTGTGAACGGTCTGAAGGGATTGTATGGAGAGCGTTATTTGGCGTGCTATGATCTTTTATATTTGATAGCTGAGTGTGAACCAGCTCTAAATCTTTACTAGTGGTCGCCCAATGGTCGAAATTCGACCATAATTGTAATGTTTTTTTTTTTTTATGTTTGACATTCAGTAAGACCATAGACAAATAATATTAAAGACAAACAATATTAATCTATTCTCAATTTGACCATAGACTTTAACAATAAACAATAGAGTAAAGACGCGTGTGTGTGTGTGTCAAATACATGGTAGTGTGTGTAATGTTTTTATTATTGATTTAATGTATTTTTATGCATAATTTAAAAAAAATATTAGCATTCTGCACTCCTCCTCTATATAAACTATATGTGTGTGAAATTTCATACTCCTCCGTCCGCGCAATTTTCGTAAAAAGGGGTACAAAGTTTTGGCTTCACGTATTAATATATTGATGATTTGGTTGCAAAATTGAATCTATGTTCTTCCTTCCCATGTCCATAATCCATATCTTAATTCTTCTTTTGAAGTTGTTTATTTTTTTAACAGTTTTTATCATTGACCTAATATACCCTAGACAAGCCGTCTCATAGTAAAAATCAGAAAAAAATAACCCCAAGTATCAGTAATTTCGCAATACAACTCTCCTTCGAATTCCGCCGTCTAGCATGCGAACTCTCGGCAATATAAAACTGGGCACCGCCGAATCCCATTGTGTGATTTGTCGAACTAACACTTCCATAGGTGTTCACGTTTTGCATGCGTGACGTTTCGGCAAGCTGTGTTGTATATAAATGGTTTTCAAAGTGGGGATCGCGAGACGTTCATAAATTTAATTAGTCAAAAATATTTTTTTACTTTATTATGACAAGCGATTCAATTTCGGAGGCGAGTATGGGTACCGCCGCCTCGGGAACCATTTTTTGGTAACCAACGCCTCTGCCATAGGTCACCCCAAGTGGTTCGCTACGTTTGGTGACTATGCAGGGGTGCCCGGGTTCATGGATTGAGGTTTGTCCGGGTCTTGGCGGCGGATGCGTATGATAATTTTTAAATTTTACTTTTCTGATGAACCGTATGGCTCGTTGTCAACCACCAAGCAGCAATTTCGTCGAAGTGTCCTGCTGAAAGCGGTGTACACTGCAAACCATACTTTAGATTCGTGTACAAAAACTTGTACACAGTCCCGTATATGTATATATTGATCATGAGTTTTAAAATAAAAAAAATCCATTCATCGTTTGCTTAAAAATAATTACGAAAAATTGACCCTTTTACCGCCCACGCACCGTGGGCTGCCCAGGTTGGCCGCTTATCATTAACTCAGTAATGAGCAACCAGCAGCCCGCAAGCCCTTTTACTGCTTTCTGGACTTTTGGCTTTTTTTTTTTTTATGTGAAATACCGCACAAGAGTCCCAACTGCTCCCGTCTGGAGCCAGTGAGACTATGGCATCCCCAAATGGGGTATGTTGTGAGGCTGAAGGTAGTGGGGAGGGGATGGAGATAGGGAAGAGGAAGATGGGGAAGTAGTACCTGGCTATTCAGATCTGGTCACTAAACACGGCTAAAGCCATTTCAAGCAACGTTTCAATTCTGAATGGTGGTCTTACACCAGGGCGATACTGATAGTATCTTCCACTCTGGAACGTGCCGCAAATATACTATATATTATTTTAAATGAATAAATTGTGAAATAACACAAATTAATCAAATAAAATTTATTTGCGCACGCCGGGTTCGAACCCGCGACCTTCGGATTGTGAGTCGAGAGTCTTGCCTCGGGACCACGGAGGCCGTCGACCGTTGACTACAAAAAATATCAAAAAAATTGCGCTAAAAAATATTCAAAGACTTCTGTTCTGTTTTGCAAAATGTCTTAGCCGAAAACTATAATCTTTCTTAAAAGTTTTGAATCAGCTGCTCAATCATTAAGTTTTTTTTGTGTATAGGTAATAATTAAAAAATGACAGAAATTCGTAGTTAATTAAAGCCCGTTAGTAAGCGCTCAAAAAGAAGAGGAAGATGAGATATGTAAATACGAATGTTAGAGGGAGCGCGAAAACGATAATATTTAAGCGAAAATTGTGAAAATGTTTAATAAAACATGACTCGTTTAAACTATTTTAAAATAGAACCAAAATCTCGCGGGAAATGTCATAGCTTTAAAGAAAAAAATTAATTATGATTTTTTTCATATATATACATAACTTGTAATGTAACAATAATAATAATTTTCGAAATATAAAATTATACGATTTTCTTCTATCGGAAGAATTTCATTCAATTACCGTTTCGGCGTGGCAAATGTATAGATATTATCGTCAAAAACAACATATATTTTTTTAGAAACTTAAAAACTTTAAGTGTTTTAGAGAAATATGTTGTAAAACGGTAGAAATTCGGAATGCTATGGCTTAAGATAGGTTAACTTTCGACCTTAATTGAAGAATAGTGCAGCGGTTTTTTGTTAAGATCTGCGTTTAATGTATTTTAAAGGTTTCCGTTTTATACAAACCGGGTCGCGTTTTTAAAAAGTTTAAAAACCACTGCCATTTCGTGCCGCAAGCCCTTCGTCTATGTGTTAGTATCGGTGTGTGGTGACGTCACAAGCATTTGGGTGATAAAGTGACGTCAGAAACTTTGCTTGCCAAAAAAATAATACGTCAATATTATTACATTTATTAAAACGCTGCCTTAAAGCTATCGGTAAGGCATAATTTTTTTTATGTATTCAGATAGCGGGTTACATTATCCAAAAAAAAGTCCGCGGACTGTACCTTGTACAATATTCGGAAGTAGGATATTTTTGTGTTTGAAAAAATTAATTCCTTCAGGACGGCTGGGACAGCAATTAGTTTCAGTGTGGACCGATAAAAGGTAAAACACAAAGCACTATGCGATCCAAATAGTACGAAACAATGCTCGCACTTTTTCATAAATGGGCCTTGAGCCAGTTTTATTTGGTTTCTGGCGTCATTTTTAATTTCACAGGGCATGTCTTGATATACTTGGTCGAAGGTTTTTATTGCAAGTGGGGAGTATATTAAATAATTTTATAGAGAAGTATTGCATATTTCTTTGTCCAAAAGTCGTTTTAGTTGTTGGTTGGTGGAATACATGTTGTAATGTGGATCTTGTGAATCGGCCCGAGTTTGTCAGTGTAAAGTTTTCCTGATTTTTGAATGCGTATATTAGGATATCTTTTGCATATAATTGTTTTAGTGCCTGTAGTGTGAAGAAACTAGATCCCTGAGGCGTTTTTGTGGCAGAAAAAAAAAACGTGAAAAGAGCATTGTCGAATTAAGGCCCGGTGGAAACTAACTAACAATCACGCCGCTTCTCGCCAGGGGTAGGTAGAGATGACGGACCGCCAAACAACTTGGTCTTGCCTCACTCTTTTCTTTTTTTTTTTTTTATTTTTTTTTTATTTATGTCTATTCTTGAATACACAATTTTACAATTGATTACAGAGGTTTACATAGGAGTACAAAACGTTAATTTTCAGTAGCAGTAAGCAAAAAGATTTTTTTTTTTTTTTAGTATTATGTTGTGTGTAAGGTAGGTTTGAGAAGGTAAAACTGTGTGTGGGTAATATTGTATGTTTCGTGAACACCTCACTAGGAGAACCTGTGCTGAGGTGTTGACGTGCTTATGATTATGTGTGACAAGTATTTATGTGTTGTTACAAGCATTATGCTTAGTTCACACTGAGCTATATATCTGCGAGCAGATATCTGTTGATTCGCGAGCGCTTATCTTTTGTCCTTTCACACGAGGCTATCAAATATTTCTTCCTGTGGTAAGAGAGGGGGTCAGTCGAATTAGGGAGCGGCAACGGAACGCATATTTTTTGTACTGAAATCTGTCAACTTGACGTCTGTCATCCACGGGTCTAGGCAGCTCCGTAATTACATTGACCCCCTCTCCTGTTTTAGTCGGAGAAGGGGAGAGTTATCTTCTGGGATATCGCGTCTGGAGCGGTTACGTCTGAGATGTGTATTGTCTATGATTGATCTGCGCTTAAAAACGCTTAGGTGTGAACGGTCTGAAGGGATTGTATGGAGAGCGTTATTTGGCGTGCTATGATCTTTTATATTTGATAGCTGAGTGTGAACCAGCTCTAAATCTTTACTAGTGGTCGCCCAATGGTCGAAATTCGACCATAATTGTAATGTTTTTTTTTTTATGTTTGACATTCAGTAAGACCATAGACAAATAATATTAAAGACAAACAATATTAATCTATTCTCAATTTGACCATAGACTTTAACAATAAACAATAGAGTAAAGACGCGTGTGTGTGTGTGTCAAATACATGGTAGTGTGTGTAATGTTTTTATTATTGATTTAATGTATTTTTATGCATAATTTTAAAAAAATATTAGCATTCTGCACTCCTCCTCTATATAAACTATATGTGTGTGAAATTTCATACTCCTCCGTCCGCGCAATTTTCGTAAAAAGGGGTACAAAGTTTTGGCTTCACGTATTAATATATTGATGATTTGGTTGCAAAATTGAATCTATGTTCTTCCTTCCCATGTCCATAATCCATATCTTAATTCTTCTTTTGAAGTTGTTTATTTTTTTAACAGTTTTTATTGCAAGTGGGGAGTATATTAAATAATTTTATAGAGAAGTATTGCATATTTCTTTGTCCAAAAGTCGTTTTAGTTGTTGGTTGGTGGAATACATGTTGTAATGTGGATCTTGTGAATCGGCCCGAGTTTGTCAGTGTAAAGTTTTCCTGATTTTTGAATGCGTATATTAGGATATCTTTTGCATATAATTGTTTTAGTGCCTGTAGTGTGAAGAAACTAGATCCCTGAGGCGTTTTTGTGGCAGAAAAAAAAAACGTGAAAAGAGCATTGTCGAATTAAGGCCCGGTGGAAACTAACTAACAATCACGCCGCTTCTCGCCAGGGGTAGGTAGATATGACGGACCGCCAAACAACTTGGTCTTGCCTCACTCTTTTCTTTTTTTTTTTTTATTTTTTTTTTATTTATGTCTATTCTTGAATACACAATTTTACAATTGATTACAGAGGTTTACATAGGAGTACAAAACGTTAATTTTCAGTAGCAGTAAGCAAAAAGATTTTTTTTTTTTTTTAGTATTATGTTGTGTGTAAGGTAGGTTTGAGAAGGTAAAACTGTGTGTGGGTAATATTGTATGTTTCGTGAACACCTCACTAGGAGAACCTGTGCTGAGGTGTTGACGTGCTTATGATTATGTGTGACAAGTATTTATGTGTTGTTACAAGCATTATGCTTAGTTCACACTGAGCTATATATCTGCGAGCAGATATCTGTTGATTCGCGAGCGCTTATCTTTTGTCCTTTCACACGAGGCTATCAAATATTTCTTCCTGTGGTAAGAGAGGGGGTCAGTCGAATTAGGGAGCGGCAACGGAACGCATATTTTTTGTACTGAAATCTGTCAACTTGACGTCTGTCATCCACGGGTCTAGGCAGCTCCGTAATTACATTGACCCCCTCTCCTGTTTTAGTCGGAGAAGGGGAGAGTTATCTTCTGGGATATCGCGTCTGGAGCGGTTACGTCTGAGATGTGTATTGTCTATGATTGATCTGCGCTTAAAAACGCTTAGGTGTGAACGGTCTGAAGGGATTGTATGGAGAGCGTTATTTGGCGTGCTATGATCTTTTATATTTGATAGCTGAGTGTGAACCAGCTCTAAATCTTTACTAGTGGTCGCCCAATGGTCGAAATTCGACCATAATTGTAATGTTTTTTTTTTTTATGTTTGACATTCAGTAAGACCATAGACAAATAATATTAAAGACAAACAATATTAATCTATTCTCAATTTGACCATAGACTTTAACAATAAACAATAGAGTAAAGACGCGTGTGTGTGTGTGTCAAATACATGGTAGTGTGTGTAATGTTTTTATTATTGATTTAATGTATTTTTATGCATAATTTTAAAAAAATATTAGCATTCTGCACTCCTCCTCTATATAAACTATATGTGTGTGAAATTTCATACTCCTCCGTCCGCGCAATTTTCGTAAAAAGGGGTACAAAGTTTTGGCTTCACGTATTAATATATATTGATGATTTGGTTGCAAAATTGAATCTATGTTCTTCCTTCCCATGTCCATAATCCATATCTTAATTCTTCTTTTGAAGTTGTTTATTTTTTTAACGGTTTTTATTGCAAGTGGGGAGTATATTAAATAATTTTATAGAGAAGTATTGCATATTTCTTTGTCCAAAAGTCGTTTTAGTTGTTGGTTGGTGGAATACATGTTGTAATGTGGATCTTGTGAATCGGCCCGAGTTTGTCAGTGTAAAGTTTTCCTGATTTTTGAATGCGTATATTAGGATATCTTTTGCATATAATTGTTTTAGTGCCTGTAGTGTGAAGAAACTAGATCCCTGAGGCGTTTTTGTGGCAGAAAAAAAAAACGTGAAAAGAGCATTGTCGAATTAAGGCCCGGTGGAAACTAACTAACAATCACGCCGCTTCTCGCCAGGGGTAGGTAGATATGACGGACCGCCAAACAACTTGGTCTTGCCTCACTCTTTTCTTTTTTTTTTTTTATTTTTTTTTTATTTATGTCTATTCTTGAATACACAATTTTACAATTGATTACAGAGGTTTACATAGGAGTACAAAACGTTAATTTTCAGTAGCAGTAAGCAAAAAGATTTTTTTTTTTTTTTTAGTATTATGTTGTGTGTAAGGTAGGTTTGAGAAGGTAAAACTGTGTGTGGGTAATATTGTATGTTTCGTGAACACCTCACTAGGAGAACCTGTGCTGAGGTGTTGACGTGCTTATGATTATGTGTGACAAGTATTTATGTGTTGTTACAAGCATTATGCTTAGTTCACACTGAGCTATATATCTGCGAGCAGATATCTGTTGATTCGCGAGCGCTTATCTTTTGTCCTTTCACACGAGGCTATCAAATATTTCTTCCTGTGGTAAGAGAGGGGGTCAGTCGAATTAGGGAGCGGCAACGGAACGCATATTTTTTGTACTGAAATCTGTCAACTTGACGTCTGTCATCCACGGGTCTAGGCAGCTCCGTAATTACATTGACCCCCTCTCCTGTTTTAGTCGGAGAAGGGGAGAGTTATCTTCTGGGATATCGCGTCTGGAGCGGTTACGTCTGAGATGTGTATTGTCTATGATTGATCTGCGCTTAAAAACGCTTAGGTGTGAACGGTCTGAAGGGATTGTATGGAGAGCGTTATTTGGCGTGCTATGATCTTTTATATTTGATAGCTGAGTGTGAACCAGCTCTAAATCTTTACTAGTGGTCGCCCAATGGTCGAAATTCGACCATAATTGTAATGTTTTTTTTTTTTATGTTTGACATTCAGTAAGACCATAGACAAATAATATTAAAGACAAACAATATTAATCTATTCTCAATTTGACCATAGACTTTAACAATAAACAATAGAGTAAAGACGCGTGTGTGTGTGTGTCAAATACATGGTAGTGTGTGTAATGTTTTTATTATTGATTTAATGTATTTTTATGCATAATTTTAAAAAAATATTAGCATTCTGCACTCCTCCTCTATATAAACTATATGTGTGTGAAATTTCATACTCCTCCGTCCGCGCAATTTTCGTAAAAAGGGGTACAAAGTTTTGGCTTCACGTATTAATATATTGATGATTTGGTTGCAAAATTGAATCTATGTTCTTCCTTCCCATGTCCATAATCCATATCTTAATTCTTCTTTTGAAGTTGTTTATTTTTTTAACGGTTTTTATTGCAAGTGGGGAGTATATTAAATAATTTTATAGAGAAGTATTGCATATTTCTTTGTCCAAAAGTCGTTTTAGTTGTTGGTTGGTGGAATACATGTTGTAATGTGGATCTTGTGAATCGGCCCGAGTTTGTCAGTGTAAAGTTTTCCTGATTTTTGAATGCGTATATTAGGATATCTTTTGCATATAATTGTTTTAGTGCCTGTAGTGTGAAGAAACTAGATCCCCGAGGCGTTTTTGTGGCAGAAGAAAAAAACGTGAAAAGATCATTGTCGAATTAAGGCCCGGTGGAAACTAACTAACAATCACGCCGTTTCTCGCCAGGGGTAGGTAGAGATGACGGACCGCCAAACAACTTGGTCTTGCCTCACTCACATTCATACATTGTATATATTCCTACTTTTGACGTTGCCCGACTCAAGTATCTGATTCACTTGATCGTGACGTCCACGACTTTTTTTTCTTTTTACATTAACTCCACACATAAGGCCCTGAGGAAAATAATTTCCGTTAGGGCCTATGTCATCTTTGAGAATGCTGTGTGGAGGGTGTTTTTGAGGAGAGGAAGGAGTGAACATGGATCTTGAAGAGACCCGTGTTCACTCTGAGCTGTTGAACCGAAGAGTCGTAGAAACTACCCATTCTCATATGACATAATGTCAACCCAACAAATGTTGGGCGCATGTTTGGCGTGTTTCCCGACTATGCACCGGTGCCATCTCCATTGTAATACAGCTAAAACAAGGACCTGACGCCTGTGCTCTAAAGATTGAAATCCGTTTGTTGAGTTAGGAGAATCTATCAAACGGACCGCCCGTTTCTGCACAGAGTCGAGGGTTTTTTTTTAGGCATTTTGAGGCTCCAGACCAGAGGTGGCTGCCAAATTCAACCATGGGGCAACTGACTTCTACTATTCACATTTGCATCATATATTCTTCTTACACTACTTTCTACTTCGTTCTACATGACCAAACCATCTGAGGGTCCCTTTCTTAATCTTACTCGTTACGCTTTCAGCCTTGCATTGGTTTGCGGATCTCCACATTTAAAAGGCCCGATAGTAAGCATTTAAAAAGAAAAAGAAAGGGAGATACGTGTACCGGACGGGACCACGATTACGACTTATTATATTTATGTTTTGTTTTAACTTAGCGTCGCTTAATGATTTTACTTGTTTAACTTAGCTTCATTTAGAGATTCGACGAAGAAGAGGATGAGTTCCTTGAAGGCCGTCCTCTTCTTCTAACCTAAAGGGGGCTTGTTGGATGTTAAAACGAAGACGAAGATGGTACGTCTTCGTCTTCGTACATTGAGGTTTAATTTAGGGCGACTTAGCAGTCACCCATTCGTGGTATAATAATGTATAACTGATGTTTTATTAATAAAGTTAATAAATTTGTGTTTTATGGGCTACCGGAGAGGTCGAATGCGAGGACAAGGTTTTGCTGTGCCCGGTCTCGTTTTCGATTTCTCCGTACGCCACTGTGGGCGAAACTTGGCCTTGCCACAGAACAAGATGCCTGGCGGGGAGCGGGGGGCTCCCGCTCCCCTGTCCTTCCCCGCGTCCTACCTTCAGGCGGACCAATTAGAGCCCTCCTTCTGGGGGTTAGGTATTTTGGTCCTGTTTGATGCCTGGTGTAGCTCGCACTGTTTAATTGAATTACGGGAGTTTGGCATTATGCATTACGAAATAAATAATATGAATTGATAGGCCAGACTCCCCTTACCATGTTTATGTAGGTTAATCTAGAGTAAGTTTAGTTTTAAGTTCAATAATTAAGATTCCCCCCAATAAGGTCGGTCCGGGGGGCCGATGATCTTTTTTGTAACTGACCTAAAAAATCGAAATAAATTATAAGGAGAGAGGGCGGGAGGTTCAGACGGAAGCACGGAGAGAGGCGAATGATTGCTACTATAGTGACCTCAGCTATGATGACCACAGCAGAGGTCACGACCCGCTAAAACTCAGACTGCTCGGAAAAGGAGGCAGTTTGCCGTTTCCTCCCCCGCCGGCGGCAAGGTGGGGGTGCGAGCTATATATACGGGGCTGCTACCCCTATATCGTCACTTCTCTCGACCGGTACCATCACAGCAATCTTCGCCTCTCTGCCTGACCCGACTTCTCTCCGGACTTTTTGGAAATATTGGACTTATTTAAAGCGAAGTTTAAAATAGAGCAAATTCTCTTAACAAATGTTTTAAGTAGCATTTAAAGAAACACTGATTTTTTTCATTCCTATAACACGTTAAATAACAGAACAAAATGTGTATATATTAATTTTCAGAGCGTATTTTGCATTTTTTTCTCGTCAAGGGAATTTCATATAATTACCGTTTCGGATCAGCCAATGTATCTTTTAAAAAAAATTTTTTATGTGAATACCGCACAAGAGTCCCAACTGCTCCCGTATGGAGCCAGTGAGACTATAGCATCCCCAATTGGGGTATAATTAAGGCTGAAGGTAGTGGGGAGAGGGAGGAGATGGGGAAGAGGAGGGTGGGGAAGTACCTGGCTATTCAGATATGGTCACCAAACATAGTTAAAGCCATTTCAAGCAACGTTTCAATTCTGAATGGTGGTCTTGCACCAGGGCGATACTGATAGTATCTTCCACTCTGGAACGTGCCGCAAATATACTATATATTATTTTAAATGAAAAAATTGTGGAATAACGCAAATTAATCAAATAAAATTTATTTGCCACGCCGGGATTCGATCCCGCGACCTTCGGAATGCTAGTCAAGAGCCTTATCGCTAGACTATGCCGGCCGTCAAAATATGCTTTAAGAAAATGAAGATAATGTTGGTAATTCTTACTCGAAGTATGATACATTTAAAAATGACCGGATTGGTTAGGGACACATTAGCTCAGTTGGCGCCCCGGAAAGCCGAAGGTCCTGGGTTCGAGTCCCAGATATGATTAAACATTATTATATTGTCTTCATTGAATTTAAAAAAAAAAAACAGATTGTTTTGTTGTGGTTCATTTTTTACAATAATCGTTATCGGTCATTGTTGGGACAATATTAATTTAATAATGTGTTCTATTAAGGCCGACTTTAGTAATGCATATTTCCAATATATTATAGTTGATGTGATCATTCCTGGTGATTAATATTTTTAAATAATTGATAAGACAAGGGAGATAAGTAATGGAAAGAAAATATTATTTTGTTATGACTGGCTTTATCAGGAAATGATGTAATAATTGTTGAGGATGAAGATTCGTGAAGAATTCCAGCCTTCATATATTTTTTAAGTTACCTCTCTCTTTAGTCAACGTTTCGGACAGCATTGATCGCAGTATCCATCATCAGGGCAGATGCGTAATCGAAGATTGTGATGAATCGTGTTCTTATATATGTAAATGTTATACCGTGTGGCCGACTCCACACAAATTATATGTTTATCTTACATATAAAAATCAATGTTTTATCTCCCGGCTTGCAGAACTAACTTGCCAATGGTTATGCCAGTCGGGAGAGCAGTCTTGTTGTTAAATAGAATCATTTTGATTATCGACATGTTCTGCATCAATGAAGCACAATTTAGACAGCAAGCTTTATTGCTGTTAGTCTGATTGTGTTTCATTGATGTATAAATTGTTCATTGATGTTTAAATTGCTTAATTTAAAAAAAAAATTAAATTGCTTAAATAAGCTAATCTTAATATTTTCTCTACTTTAAAAACGATTTGAAATTTTAATTTTGTTGTGTTTTTAAAGTGAATAAATTGAATTGAATTGAATTGAAAATATTTGTTTGTTTGTTCATAATTATGCACTGCCATAACGTTCTTCCGATTGCGATGAAACTTTGGTGATTTGTTGTGCGCACGTCCTTGAAGGTTATAGGCTATATATAATGGTAGGCCGGGCATTATGAAATCTTATATATAAAAATTAATATTTGTTTGTTTGTATTTTATGCACTGCCATACCGTTCATCTGATTGCGATGAAACTTTGCTGATTTGTTGTGCGCACGCCCGCGAAAGTTATAGGCTATATATAATGGTAAAATCTGGCGTTATGAAATTTGTATAAGTGAAAATATTTGTGTTTCATATATTTGAGAGGCAGGGAGGAAAGGCAGAAGGGGGAGGGGAATCGGGAGGTGAAAGGACATGCAGGGAGAATCAATTTATTTCTTTGAAAGACATTGCAATGCATGCCAGGCACCAGCCAGTTTCTAATAATAACATTTGAAAATGTATTCAACACAATTCATTTGTACACCTTTCAAAACAGTTTTTAGTTTTCGAATACAAAAAAAAAATTCCATTTCTTTGTCCTTCTGACAAATCTGGGTTAAGGCAGTATTCTAGTCTAGGAAAAAAAAAAACAATTTTTTTTATCATAGTTCCAAAGTTTAAAATTCAAAAATATCCCCTTAAAAGGATTTTTCGAAATTCGCATTTTTTAAAAAGTTATAACCATTTTAATGTCACGGTTTAGATGGAATCTGACCAAAATCTAAATAGAACAAAATTTTAAACCCATTTTTCTCCAAACCACTTTTTTCGAGACGGTTGACACGATATCTCAAGTTCTACTAAACCAATTTACTTGAAATTTGGTGTGAGCCTTCTCTATAATTTCCTCTATGGCGGGAACTAAAACTACAACAAAATTTCAATTTTTACTATTTTAAAAAAATTTGGAAAATCAAAAAAACTGGTACAAAAACGTCTTTTTTATTTCAGACAGCCGCCATTTTGCGAAAAAAAATTTTTTACTTTTCCTTAGTTCAGGCTATAGCCGCATTTGTTTGGATTAAGAATTATTATTTTTTTTTTTTAGATTACTGGGAGGGTTGCAATCGTGTCAACCAGGGCGCGCCATTTTTTTGAGACCCCCCACTTCAACACCCTGTAACTTTTTGAATTTTTAATTTCTTCGTTCGAATCTTTTTTTAATGTATTCTTTAATGCTTGATAAATATTTGATAAAATAATAGTTGTTAAAAATATTGTTGGTTTTGTAACTTTTTGAATTTTTAATTTCTTCGTTCGAATCTTTTTTTAATGTATTTTTTAATGCTTGATAAATATTTGATAAAATAATAGTTGTTAAAAATATTGTTGGTTTTTTTTTGTTGCACCTATAAAAACACCTACAATTCATGCTTCACGACTAGAATACCCCCTTAAGGGTCCACTATTCGAATTTCGACCGATTTCTTACATATCTCCCTTAAACATTTGAAGTTTTTAAGCTCTTAAAAAATATATGTTATTTTTGAAGACAATATCTAGATATGTTCCACGCCGAAAGGCAAATTATATGAAATTCCCTCGATAGAAAAAATCGCAAAAAGTATGCTCCGAAAATTATTTAAAACAAGTCTATTTCTATTATTTTACAAGTTATATTTGTGAAAAAATTCGCAATGTTTCTTTAAATGATACTTAAGTTACGTTCCACGAGATTTTTGCTCTACTTTAAACGAGTCATGTTTTATTAAGCTTTTTCGCCGAAACGCTGCGATTTCATCACTTAAAATATTAGCGCGCTCTGTCCAACATTCGTAATTACACATCTCTCCATCTTCTTCTTTTTCAGCCGAAGAGCGCCACCTTAAATCCAATATGGTTGGTTTAAAAGGTTGCAAGTTTTTTGTTTAACGACTCCTCTAATTTTTTCATCGCAATCGTAATTATCTTTGGAATAATGTTTATACTGTTGTACTTGGATTAGACTGGAGTTCATTTGACGGGGGCAAAGGCCGGCCCCGCCAACACCTCGTCGCTGATAACGCAAACACGCCGATGTTACTAGGTTCAGGTAAATTATTGTTTCAAATGGATTATACACTGGACTCCCTTTTACATGGTGGATATGTTTCACTTAATACCGTATAAAAAATATACTAAAATAAATAAAAAAATCGAGTGCAGCAAAAACAGCAATTTTTTTTTTGCTCTTGTTTTCTGTTTACCAGATAATATAGCTTATTTTTCATATATATTACATAATAATATCGTAATACAAGTTTTCCCGGAATAGCTAACTTTAACTAAAAAAATAAAAATTCTCCCATTTGGCAAATAAATATCAAAAAATATATATTCGCACAAATATAAACTGATTTTATTATTTCTACACAAACCTGAATATACACCCTACATGAAAAGAAATAATTCAAAGGAGTTTTCAAATAAATAATGGCATTGATACTCTTTTGAAAACGTAAAATATTGGATACGTTTTTTATATTTTCACGTTTCACGAGTATTTTCGTTATTTGTTTTTGGGGTGTTATGCCGTGTTGCGCAACCTCCTTCTTTAGCCAACTTTTTTGACAGCGTTACAGTGTCTATCATCAGGCACACATCTGCCCTGATGATGGACACTGTAACGCTGTCCGAAAAGTTGGCTAAAGAAGGAGGTAGCGCAACACGACATAACACCCCCAAAACAAATAATGTAAAATATTGATATTTTTACCACCAACACCTGATAAAAATGACCCGCAAAGTCATAGAAAATTAATTTAAAATCATTCCGAGAAGCTAGATTAATTAAATCAACTGTTACATCAAGAAAGATATTGGCGCAATTCTGACCTTATCCTACATACAGTTTCTTTGTACATTAGGATTGAAATCGCATTTAAAAAAATGAAAGGAAAGATTTTTTTCACAGCGGGCCAGCGAGAGGAAAAGTGAGCTCATAATCAAAGCGGCATATTAAACAACACCTCGGTTAGGGAAACAGTGAAATTAATAGTATTATTAATAATATTTAATTTATATAATATTAAAAATCTAGCTGCAAAAAGTACATATATTTATTTATTTATTTTATCAAGTTCTCCATAAAACAGTTATACACCAGAATATTATGGAGAAGATTACAAAATTTAAAGAAATAAAGTGTACGGGGAAAGTTTCACTATCTTGTGACGTATGTCAGAAAATAGTTACTGAATTCTCTGTAGGTAACATTGAAAATGTCGATGCTCAATACAGATTCATTTAGCAGTTGAATTGCTCTGTTTAATGGCGCATTTTGATAGGAAGAATTTCTCGCTTTCGGAGCATAAAAAAGTGCATGGGATCTCCCACGAGTGTACACGTTAGGTACATATAAGTTAATCTCCTTCAACATGGGCGGATTCAGTATAATGCCGGAGATTGGCTTAAAAAAGTGCTTTCCCAAAAATATTTTTCGGCGGGCTTCTAATGTATTAAGATCGAGCATTCCTGTTAAAAACAATGATGGATACAGGAATGGGTAGTATGTAAATTCCCTCATATAAAGGTAACGCATAAACCTTTTTTGAACTCTTTCTATTTCTAGGATATGGTTTTGTTCAGAGGGGACCCAAATAATGGAGCTATATTCCAAAATGCTGCGGACAAGTGCTTCATGTGTTCTACGTATTGCAATTCCATTAGTAAATGATCTCGCATTACGAAGAATAAATCCAAGCATTTTGTTGGCGCGGGAGACAATGTCAGATATGTGGGATTTGAAAGAGAGATTTGCTTCAAAAATCACGCCAAGGTCTCGAATCTCGTTTTTGCGTGTTAATATAATTTTATTAATGTGTTTTGGGAGTAGAAATGTGTCTTTGGTTCTTGTAAATGTAACGACACTATATATCTTAATATATATATTTCTTCTGTCCGTGTGTATGTCACTGAACTCCTCCTAAACAGCTGGACCGATTTTGATGAAATTTTTTGTGTGGGTTCAAGGGGATTCGAGAATGGTTTAGATTCACAATTTGGTCCACTGGAAAATGTTCTTTTAATTATTTTTTTTATTTCTAAGGAGTTGTTGATTTTGTAATGTTTTACATTGGATCCGGCAGACTGCGCTACCATCGCATGATTTTGGAATGTTTTACATTGGATCCTGCAGACTGCGCTACCATCGCAGTATCGAATATTCAATATTATTCTATTTTAATTTTAGTTTGCCCCGACAGTTGTGTACGGGACAACGTCTGTCGGATCCGCAATAAATAAATAAAATAAATTGTGGAACATTCCAGAACACTCTCGAATGTTGTCCTGAGCGAAGCCGGGTAACCCAGCTATATATTATTATAAGTGTATTATGTTGTTTAAAGACATTTTCATGTAGAAAAGAGCGTGCAAGAACGGTATTGATTGCTTAGTCAGTGTGTATTTTATAATAGTCTCAATAGGTCAGAAAACAAGCATTTCTATATATGTAATTAAATGCAATCTAACCTAGACCCAGTGATATTGATAATGTGATATTGCTTGAACTAATTAACATAACGTGATTGGATACATTGACACCGACATCACGGTAAACAGAAAATAATTATTAAGTTCCCGATCAATTTCCTTCTCGTCTGGTACTGTAAAATGTGGTGACAATTTCAACTTTGAAAATAAATAGCTTTTTTATAAAAACATTGATGTGACTGAGAGCTGGTTCACACACAGTTATCAAATATAAAAGATCATAGCACGCCAAATAACGCTCTCCATACAATCCCTTCAGACCGTTCACACCTAAGCGTTTTTAAGCGCAGATCAATCATAGACAATACACATCTCAG
This sequence comes from Glyphotaelius pellucidus, assembly GCA_936435175.1. Classification (NCBI taxonomy): domain Eukaryota; kingdom Metazoa; phylum Arthropoda; class Insecta; order Trichoptera; family Limnephilidae; genus Glyphotaelius; species Glyphotaelius pellucidus. The sequence goes on from OW386563.1 coordinate 13,020,129, forward strand.
ACGTAACCGCTCCAGACGCGATATCCCAGAAGATAACTCTCCCCTTCTCCGACTAAAACAGGAGAGGGGGTCATTGTAATTACGGAGCTGTCTAGACCCGTGGATGACAGATGTCAAGTTGACAGATTTCAGTACAAAAAATATGCGTTCCGTTGCCGCTCCCTAATTCGACTGACCCCCTCTCCTACCACAGGAAGAAATATTTGATAGCCTCGTGTGAAAGGACAAAAGATAAGCGCTCGCGAATCAACAGATATCTGCTCGCAGATATATAGCTCAGTGTGAACTAAGCATTAAGGGAGTATTCTAGTCTAGAAAGAAGCATGATTTGTAGGTGTTTTTTCAGGTGCAACAAAAAAAAAAAAAAAACAATTATATTTTTCCAATTATTATTTTATCAAATATTTATTAAACATTAAAGAATCCATTAAAAAAAGAGTTGAACGAAAAAATTCATAAAGTTACAGGGTGTTGAAGTCGAGGGTCTCAAAAATAGGCGCACCCTGGTTGACACGATTGCAACCCTCCCAGTAATCTAAAAAAAAAAATTAATTCTTAATTCAAACAAATGCGGCTATGGCCCGAACTAACGAAAAGTAAAAAAATTTTTTTTTTCGCAAAATGGCAGCTGTCTGAAATAAAAAAGACATTTTTGTACCAGTTTTTTTGACTTCAAATTTTTAAAAAATAGTAAAAATTGCAAATTTGTTATCATTCTAGTTCCCGCCATAGAGGAATGTATAGTGAAGGCTCACACCAAATTTCAAGTAAATTGGTTTAGTAGAACTTGAGATATCGTGTCAACCGTCTCGAAAAAAGTGGTTTGGACAAAAATGGGTTAAAATTTTGTTCTATTTATATTTTGGTTAGATTCCGTCTAAACCGCGACATTAAAATGGTTATAACTTTTTAAATAATGCTAATTTCGAAAAATCCTTTTAAGGAAATATTTTTGAATGCTTAAACTTTGGAAATATGAAGAAAAAAAAATTGATTTTTTTTTTTCTAGACTAGAATACTGCCTTAAGAGAATCTGCCTCTCTGACCTTGGAATAATATGTTATTATTTACAAAAAAATTTTTCAATGTTTACGTAAGACATGTGGAGAGTTTTTTAATGACATAAATGACTGCGACCTTTACAAAAGAGCCTAGAGAGAGAAAAAATGACATTGAATTGACAATAATTCATGCGAACTTCGCCCTTACACACATGTCTTCAATGTCTTATAGGTGCACTGAAAAGATTAGCCAATAGAAGTGTGTTCTGGTATGTTCATGTCCAAAGTAAGCTCAAATTTTTCTTACTTTAAATGGTTCAAAAATTTGGCAACCTGTCAACAATGCAACTGAAACTCCACCGCCGCGGCGACCATTGGTTGCCATGGTAGCGGCTCACGAACTGTTAAGTTTTGACATGTCGGATCAGAAAAATATTGATTTTGTTGAGGAGGTTGATTGCAATTGCGTTGAGAATTGGTTTCTTTTCAGTTTCTCCATGGGCAGAGGCCCTTAGTGACTCTTTCTAATATGAAATACTAGCTCAGACCAGTAAAAAATTACACGGTAGTCACATAAGTTCTATTGTGTACTAATATTTTGTCAAAATCAAACAGTATTAAGGAGGGCCATACATGTAACCGCCAGAATTTTGACCATTTTTTAGAGGCTTATTTAAAAAGGAAGAAATAAATTAATCGTTTTTAAATTCAGTATGTTTATTTATTACATATTAAAATACAAGAATCAGATTTTATTTTTTTTTCAAAATTGCCGCCGTAGTAACTAATCTCCTGAGACCCTCGTGGCGAAAGGCATCAATTGGCGGGATTTTTAGCTTTTTTTACAGCTATTTGAAATCTAAAATTTTGACTTGAGCGTGTTCATAAAACATGCATCTTCTAGTTAAGCCTCAGAATAAAACAGTTCGATTTTTCACCCTTTCTTTTAGGTTTTTGGGTCAAAAATGATAATTTTTGTATTTTTTTGGCATGTTTGAGGTTCAACTAGAAGCTAATACTATAAAGAAGACGTGTGCCAAATTTCATAAGAATCGGTTGAGAACTTTTTGAGTTATCTTGCCCGCCAATTTAAAAAAAAGCAGTTTGGAGAGAAACACGTGTAAAGTTTTGACGCACACTAAGATTAAAACGACTTCTCAACTAATCAGCTATTCCAGGGCCATACAGAAGTCCTTGGATGCGTTCGAAGTACTCGTTTTTCTTCTTAAGTTCTCCTTGACATGCTTGATAAGCTTTTTTGGTCGTCAAAGAGCTGTGGCGATGGTCATCGATTTTGTCTTTGAGTTGAGGCGGAGCACTTAAATGAGTTTTAATCGACAAATAATGCGAATTTCCTTCTTATCACTTACAGGCATATTTTTGAGATGTTATTTTAACTATTTATGTGAAAAAAAAAAACAATTCGATTTTTTTTTTTTTTACATGTATCGCCCCATTTAACCGTTTGAGTGCCAAAAAATGCATACAGTTTCTTGTAAAATGCCAAAAAAACATCATTTTTTATGAAACTATATATTTTTTTAAAACCTCATAAATTCTTTAAAAAAAATAATAAATGAATCTGAAATTTAAACGGTTTACTAGGATCTTACAACTATTAAGATAATATTAGAATAATATTTACCATCGCCGCAGCACCACACCCGACGTACGCGCGAATCAGAGCACGACTGACGCAATCGACGGAAATCGACGATCGGCAATCTTCGTTAAAACACGAATCGACGAAAGTCGACGATCGGCAATCAAACGGTTAATGTGCTAGAGACTTTATGGTTGAAATTTAAGAATCCAGCTAAGAATACAATTCTTGACGCCGCGCCACACGCAAAACTGTTTTTGAACGTGGAGTTTGTATTCAAATGTACTTTTGTAATAGAACCGAATTAAAGCAATGCCAAAAGATGGCGCCACTTACGTTAATAGATCGCATCGTGATCGTGATGAGCATCCCCTGGCAGGCGTAAATACTACAGATTTGCAATTATTATTGTAACTTGCAGTTGTAAATAATCATACCTCTATATATGACATCATTGCCTGTCGCGGTTACTTTGTCCCAGTGACTAGCTGTCACTGGATCACAGTGTATCCGAGAAACCGGCTATTTATCGGATTTATAAAATGATCACTCAAACTGGGCGAAGCCCGCCGAAAAGCCGCCCGCAGGACCTAGCATGTTATTATCACGTGAGTACGTAATTATCACATGATAGTATGTTATTATCACGTGAGTAGCAGTGCGCAGGGACCGGATTTGGTAGTTTCCGGTCATTCAGAAGGAAGTCGAATTGGACTAGTTGGAGGTAAAACAGTGGAACCATTTTTTTTTGCTTCGGGTCTCATCTAAATATGAATCTAAGGGGATAGTCTGAATCAGTTCCAATTTTGAAAATGGCAATTTAAATAATTTTCTCTCAAAAATATTATATTATTGGTAGATACTTTATCACTCCACTGAATTATTCTAAAAAAATTGGGAGACGAGTGTGGGTACCTCCGCCCCGGGAACTATTTATTGAGTAAAGCCTCAATTACATTAAGCTAGTTTACAAGCTACTAGCCGGTAAGTTTAAAAGCGGGTGAATCGGCGAGTGAGATTGTCATGATGACACACAAAACTGCTAAGCTGCTGCTGTAGCAGCTAAAATAACGTCTCTCGCGCGAACCAATTCGGTCGACATTTTGTAAAAAACTTGAGCTTGCAGCTAGCGCTAACGGCTCCCGCCCGAACTAATCCTGACAGACGAAATCAGCTGTTGGTGGGCTGCCATCTTTAGGCAAACATCAGCGAGTAGCGAGTAAAGTTGACCACCTTTCAACTTTTTTCGTAGATTGTCCACAATCTGCTAGTTAGCAAGTAATACGATGACACTGAGCGAGTTTACTAACAGATAGGGAATTTCCCAGATAGTAGCTGGTAAACTCGCTCTACGTCATCGAGACTTTACCAATACCTCTGCCATTTCAAGCGTTTAGCATTCCTAGAGACACTGACCCTTAGATTCCTACCCATCCTTCATCCACTTTTCTTTCCCAGAACCCCGACCTCTTCCTCTAAACCAGAGGTTCCCAAACTTTTTTTTCTCGTAGATCGTCTCGTAGACGTAAAATTTATTGGTCACGGTGGACCCCTTGCTGGTACGAATTTTTCGAACGGGGGCAAAATGGACCAGTTTTCGAGATTATATTTGCCACGATGGAGAAGGCGTAATGTGATATGGGACGGGGGAGGGTTATGGGTATGTTCCCATCCCAGTACAGTATACCCATATCCCATCACGCCCCACTCCCTTTTAAGATCTCATGCATAATTGGTGTAACAACGTGCGCTGTAAGCCAGTCGCTCTGTTATGGATGGGGCGTAATGGGATAAGAGATGGGGGGTAGGATGGGATATGGATATGGGGCACGGGATGGGTCTCAATCAAAACCAGTTCGTGGACCCCCACTTACAACTTGTGGACCCCCATTTTTTATCGCGCCTACGTGGACGCACGTCGGGTCTCCCGTGGACCCCTGGACCACTTTGGGAATCACTGCTCTAAACTAAAACTGAAACTTGAACTGAGTTGATCAACTAAAGTCTGAACAAGTCATAAAAAATCCTTTTGGCCTTCAATTAACTTCAAATGTATATTGAACTTTGAATAAATAAATATTTACATTATTTGTGACTCTTGACTTGGCCCGACTCGGAATATCTAATTGATCCACTTAATCTTTCCATGTGTTCTTGCATTGTTGCTACAAATAATAAATTAAGCTCTGTCATTAAATAATGTGTGTTTAAACAAATGGATATCTTATTAATAATGTTATTACAGGCTTAATTTATTGATGGAAACTTTTGGTATCTTAATATTATTATTAAAGAGATATGACTGCAAAACTTTGATAAGAAATTTAATTCGGGTTACAGGTACAAGTTGAAAATTACAATTTTCCCAAATGATAAGTATTGATGGCGGAAATTTGAAATAAAATCCAAAAATGAGTTAAAAACAGTAGAATCCGGATTTAACGACTCTCAAGGGGCCGGCAATACTTTGTCGTACTAACCGGACGACGCACAAAACGGCCGGAAAATTTAAGCTTGTTTTTACACGAGGCACGCCGAACTCCTTCGTCAGGGTTACACTTGATTTACCGGCTTCTAAACGGTGTAATATAACACTTGTTTCTTCAATTGAAAAACATTTTGGCTTCACGGAACTCATTGTGCCGAGCTTTTAACCAAGTCACGACAGATGATAAACACTGACGTGCGTGTGCTAATAAGGAAAGGAGTTCTAAGTTAAGGCGTGAGGCGGCGAGGTATTGGTGCGTAGGTTTTGTAAACAAAACACTGCGCGTCGTTCTAACTGGACAAATTACCATTAAAATAGGTCGCTTTAAGCAGATGGTCGCTTAAAACGGAGTCAGGATACATTTTCATTGCTACAAATGGTTATAAGCGAAGTTGTTATAAGCGAAGTTGTTATAAGCGAAATTGTTATAAGCTAAGCCACTATATCCGAATTCAACTGTATGTCATTCATTTTTTTTCTCTTCCAATCTGCATCGTCAAAATATTTCTAGGAAAATAAGTGTGTTCTTTATGAAGTGAATTTTAAGAGGATTTTTTTTCTGAAAAATTATAAATAAATTAAATTCTTTTATTAAAAGAATTTATGAAAACTGTTAAGGGGCCATCCATAAATTGCGACATATGAATTTCATGATTTTTCGACCCCCCCTAAAAATAATCAGAAAAGTAGTTAAAATTTTTTATTTTTTTAGTTTTGCATTTTAATAATTTAGATTTTTACATGATGCTGATGACCCCCCCCCCCCCATACCCCTTGTCGCGCAATGTCACACTTCTCTACTCCCCTCCCCCCCCCTTTAAAGTGTGACGTAATTTATGGATGGTCCCTAAGTATTCAGAAAGATTTATACAATGTAATTTAACAATAAAAATTCATAATTATTACAGGTCTTCAAAAACAGGGTTTATGATTTTTTGAAGAAAAAAAAAACTTTCTTTTTACTCTCCTGAACAATTTTTTACTTTACAGCATTTCAAATTTCCGCTATCAATATGTTTCGTGAAGCCACTTGGTCCTTGATGAATTTGTTCTGCTTTCCGCCAATGGCGAAGTCAGGATTCAGGCAGTGAGATTGCATCTGCATAATGCATACAATCGATCGCCGCTTTTGAAGTACTATTTAACAGTGAAGAACGTCCCCAACACGAATAGTGAAGAATGTCCCCAATATGAATAGTGAAGAACTTCCCCAACATGAATAGTGAAGAACTTCCTTAACACGAATAGTGAAACGTCCCCAACATGAATAGTGAAGAACGTCCCCAACATGAATAGTGAAGAACTTCCTCAACATGAATAGGAAAGAAGATCTGCATGTAAGCTACATTGAATTAATTAGATTTTTGTTTGTTTTCCAGTATGGCCGCCAACACATTGAAGTAGCCAAGAAACTCAAGAGGGTGGAGTCCAGTGAAGATGAAGGGGGAGGCTGGGGTGATGCGCAGCAGCAGGACGGTAAGTCTACTAGTTTTACTTACTGCGGAGTACTGTTGTTTCATCTAATTAACCCCTCGGTCCTCAACCTTGTCGAAAGGGCTCAAAATATTTCTGCTCTGCAATGAAATCCAAATAAATGGAATTTTTCTGATATATCCGAAAACTAAACTGTTTTGGAAAGGTGATAAAGTACGCTTTAAAATTTTATAATTCCACATGAACATAATTTTTGAAGTATGAAATTTTTGCACGCAAACATAAAAAGGTTTTAAAAATGGCTAACCTTATGCTTTTTCCAACTAAATTTACTGAATAATAAGAACACATACATATTTTTTTAGACAAATGTATTATAAACGTTACTGTCAATTCAATTTTTTTAAAATTATTTTTACAAATTGCAATCTGAAACTTTGGTTTCATAAAGGTGTACATTTTACTTCTTTTGTGGTCAAGTTTTGAGATTTGATATAGACAACGATTTCTACGGGCCCTATTAGAGTTGTTCCGAAAAGCGAACAAATTAATCTGACGGGTTAACCCTATAGCAGCAACACTCGCTATTTTCAGCCTACACAAATTCACTTGTGGTGGACCTAGGTCCCCCATAAATTTATGCTTCATAAAAATAGAAATAAACAATTTTTTGGAATTTATTTATTTAAAGTAACTGAAAGACATATAATAAATCCAAGAAAACGTTTATTATATTTTTTACACAAACATGTGACATTTATAGCAATTTCAAGCGGATACATCTCATTTTCCGATTGAGCAGGATCTCTTTGGCCGGCAAATGCACAATAATGTTATTCGCTCGTACTTGTGACCCGATGGAGGTGTTTTTCCCCATTTCTACCTGATTTTGCCATAAAATGCATTAACCAGTAAACGGTCGGGTGTGCGCCAACGTACGGGGAAGAAAATTTTGATTATTTTTTTAAATGCGATTTTAACCCTTATGTATAAAGAAACTGTATAAAGGACAAGGTCAGAATCGCTTTGGCCATTCTCGTTCTTGACGTAACAAAAAGCCGGATTGAGTCTAGCTACTCAGAATAATTTATAATAAATTATCTATGACATCCAAGTGTCAGTTTTTCCCTCCATTCGAACTGTTAAAGTCCACGCGTAGCAGGTAGCTAAAAAACACGAAAAACCTATCAATTTATCAAATAAACGCAAGTAATGTTGTTTTTATACACAGTTAATTGTCCATGGAATGTGTTTCGGATAATATTATATATCAAAATAAACACACAAAATATTACGTCAAATTTATGCTTTGCCCAATTTCCGCAGTTTTGTTTGCGGCATTTGACGAGTTAAAGATAGTGTCACTAATATTTGCATTATCCAGGCTATCATTTTCCGAGTCACCAATGCATAAAAATGTAATCAACAAAAAAATTCTTACGTAACTACACTCGTGGGGGACCTAGGTCCTAAGTTCCAGGTCAGCTCGTGCGATATTCTTAGTATTGACGTCCCGGGTGGTACTAGGAATACACGGAGCCACAAGCGCGTAAGGCTTAAAATAAAATAAACATTTATTTATTTTATTTATTTATTTGAACGCCCGTAGGTCTTTTACATTAAGTACAGTACATATTTTTGACATAATATAGGAAATAACATAAAATATAAGAAACAAAATACAGGTAACATAAAATATAAGAGTTGACACAAAGTAGATAACATAGAATATAAGTTAGTAAAAATAGAAATAAAGATAGTTTATGAAGTAGGAAGAAATAGTTGGCACGTACGCCGTTTGAAGTTTGAAAAATTCAAATTTTTATCAAATACATCCATATTGTTTAAATATTTGTTGCCAAGACGTGTAAGATGTAAACACTGTATTGGAGAATGCAAACTATAGTTGGAATGAGATGTATGTATATAAAATGTTGATATTTGTTTAGTCGTTCCTGTAGGTACATGAAGATTAATTAAATGCAGAAGTTCACAACAATTGAATTTAGAATTTAATAATTTTAATAAAAAGGTTAGGTCGTTTATTTTTCGTCTGTTTTCTAGAGTTGGAATATTTAAAATATTCATTAAGAATGGATAATTTATATGATCTAAAGGGATATTATGTTTGAAATTTACGAAACATAGAAATTTTCTTTGAATTCTTTCAACATTATGAATTTGAATTTTGTAGAAGGGCGACCAGACTATGGAGTTATGTTCCATTAGTTTATTATTTGCGATAACCTGTTTGGTGGGGGACTCTACTCCCCCGGGAGTGGTGTTAAGGGTTAACAGCACAACTCTGATGATCGGGAGTTTAAGTAATAGGTTTGTCTAAATTACGAGTCTTGATTAATATCGTAATATTTTAAAACGAATATCTAACTGGACTTTACGTCCGCTCTAAAGGATGGTCTGTAATAATCTGAATAGGGGAACTGCGCTCACTGTAGATCGGATATATATATATTTTTTAAATTTTTAATGGTTAGCTATCTCCGTAACCATTCGGGTATTAGAATCAAACATCCGTCTCTACCCTGTCCTACTACCAATGACTTCTGTTGAGACACCTTAAAACTACATATACTAACGACATCTGTTGAGAGACATTGAAACTATATACAAATTCATACACATTCCACACTTACTCCATTCCCGGTCCGCCTTTTGCCCCTGATGGTACAAAAACCGGTTCCGTGACAAAATAAGACATTAAGGGGGGGGTAAGGTTTTAAAACCCATTTTTGACTTTATTTTTGTTCTAAATGTACATGTCAAGAGTATTGTGTCAAAATTTCAAAAAAATCGGAACAAAACTAACGAAGATACAGCATTTCAAGCGACCGGTCCTCTTGCTCAATTCAAGTATATTTTGAGTATTAAAAAACTTTAAATCGATTTTCTCGCAAATTTTTTATTTAAGTCCGTGAACATCATAACTCAAAATTTATTTAACTGATTCTTTTGAAATTTTTGTACACATAAATCAACAGGTAGTGACGAAGAGTTTTTTTTTTACTATTTATTTTTTCCATTTTATAATAACGTATTCACCGAAAATTTTAGCAAAAATCACATTTTTGACTTCAACATGCTGCAAAAAAAAAAATCAAAAAAAACAAAAAAACGCTTCGTCACTACCTAGAAAAACATATCACCTTTTCAAAACATTTTGATTTTTTTGTTAAAAATGATTTGTTAACGAGTTATGATGTTCACCGCATTTTCGGGGTGCCTCAGGAGATTCGCTCTGACGGACTTATTTATTGATATTTTTAATAAAAAAAATTTTTTAAAGATATTTCAGATTGTAACGAATCTAATTATTTTAGCGTATAAGTGTTGAAATATAGAAGGCTCTCCCTTTCTAACATCGCTTGTCCCTTACACCCAACACCGCTAGGGCAGCGGACCGATATAAAAGACAAGCAAAACCCTAAAATGAAGTCTGCCTTCCGAGATTAGCTCGCGCGGCTTCAGGTCTCCGTAGAGAGAAAAGGTCCTCGTACAGCCTTTGTCATAAGGTGACGAGTGGTTAGGGAACAATTGGTTTCCTTTGGGCTACTTAGTGTAGAAATACCCATAAAGTTATTGTGGTAGTTTTTATTGATAAACTACTGTGTGTTACGATTATTGAACTGTATACTTGCAAATTGATTATACCCAAATAAAGACAAATTGTGTTTACGGAATAAAAGTGCGGATTTTATTTATTAAATTGACCATACCGTTACAAGATGTCATATACTATAACGTGTATATAAAATAAATAAACCAACATTATTCATATCTCTAAAAAAAAATCATGAAAACATGTTTTTTTTTAGCCTTTAAAACCTTACCCCCCCCCCTTAAAGAAAAGTGAAGACAAAGAACAAACAAACAATTTGTCACGTTCTGTTTTATCCAGCTTCTGTAAAAAGTGGCAATTTCGCATAAAATTTCTTGTCTACGTTATCCAGTTTCCGTGAAATTTGGCTATTTTCACACAAAATTTCAAGTTCTGTTTTATCCAGTTTCTGTGAAAATTGGCATTTTTTGCATAAAATTTTATATTCTGTTTTATCCAGTTTCTGTAAAAATTGGCATTTTTCGCATAAAATTTCAAGTTCTGTTTTATCCAATTTCTGTGAAATTTGGCAATTTTTGCATAAAATTTATTTTCTACGTTGCCCAGTTTCTATGAAATTTTATCCCTTTTCTTTGGAAATTCACAATTTTCGCATAAAATTTCAAGTTCTATTTAATCCACTTTCTGTGAAAATTCGCAGTTTTCGCATAAAATTTCGCTAATTACTGCAAATGCGAAATTTTCATTTTATTTAACATCTTTTATATATTTCCAGGTGGGCTAGTAATCCAGCGCGAGAACTTACTGGCACTGGACCCCTCGCAGGATCGACCCAACCACCTGTCCAATGGCGTTGCCAAGCCGCCGTTGCTCGCTAGCAACTCCTCGAGTCGGTTAGTGACGCCCGCTGGCAGTGTCGACGCAGACGACGCGGCCAAAGTTGCCCCAGTCGCCGGCGAATCCACCGTAGATGGGGTGGCAAGTGGCGATGAGACAGCCGTCACTCCTTTAGAGGTAAAATTATACAGACATTAATAAAACGAATACAAATGAGTAAAATTCTAAGGGACTTACTAATAAGTTTGTTTTAAATTTTACAAAACTGATATTCAATTTGGGAGGCGCCGTGGGTACCGCCGCCACGGGAACCTTTTATTGGATTACCAACACCCTTGCTGCAGGTCCCCCAAGTGGTTCGCTGTGTTTGGTGATACTAACTTAGCTGGACACACTGACCCCCAGATACCTACCCACTCCTCTCTCTCCCTTTCCTAAAAAGACTCTCCCCACAGCATCCCCAAAGATAGTTCTGAAGGGAACTATTTTCTTCCGGGCCAAAATGTGTGAGATGTGGGTAAGAATCTAGGGGTCGGTGTGTCCAGGAGTGAAGGACATATGAATTCATCCCTCCCGCTGCAGTGCAAAGCGGTGGGTGGAGAGATACCAGTTGGAGAGGTTAAAGGGTCCCCCCAAACCGACCTCTCCTGATCCGGCCCGCCTCACAGCTGGTGTGCAGGCGCATCCATCACCAAGACATGGATATACCTCACCCGATGAACCCAGGCACCCCTGATAAGGCACCAAACTTACCACTTTTATGATTTCAGAGGAAATTTTGGTTTTGATTTATTAACCTCTTAAATGCCAGGGAAGAAACTCGAAAATTTTGCGATGTTTTGACTTTGACGTAATATTTTGCGGATTTATTTTATGCTATCGTATATAATATTTACCGAAACACGTTCCCTGAACAATAAACTATGCTTACAAATAATATTACTTGCGTTTATTTGACAAATTGATAGTTTTATCGATCTTTTCATGACATGCGACGCTCAAAGTTTGACAGCTCAAATCGCGGCAGAAATGTCATTTCGAAAGTCATAGATATGTGCAAAGATGATTATTTGAGAGGCTAGGTGTGTTCCTTATATCTGTTACGTCAAGAACAAGAATGCCCCAAGCGATTCTGACCTTGTCCTTCATACATTTTCTTTATACATAAGGTTTAAAATCGCATCTCAAAATTTTTTTTTTTTTATGGCGCATCCTGGGCGCGCAATCGGCAAACCCGAGGTTAAATTAGAGAAAATTAGAAAGATTCTTTTTTGGCCCGAGATCTACAGTTTACTAAACTACTAGTTATGTTTTTTCTATTCTTCTGTTAAACCTCATTAACTTAGAAGATATGCCTTGGTTTAATGCCAGGTTTTCATCATGCAAATTTTCATTTAAAAAAATTTTAACATTCTTATGTTATGTTGTTTAGGAGAGTAACCCGGTGACCCCCACCAATCTGGACTTTGATCTGTCCTCGTGCTTCTACTATGTCAAGGCAGGGGTGGAGTCCATCATTGAGGATCAGGTCACTTCTGTCTTCGAGGCCGAGGAGTTGAGGAGCTGGAATCTGCTCACTAGGACTAACAGGTGACGGGGTCACAATTATTAAATTGAAAATTCTTTTTTGATAACAATGTTCAACAAAACTTTACCTCAAATGATTGGATACCCTTTCATAATACCAGTAATAATAATAATAATAGTTGGATAATTTGTAGAGCGCCGTTTTTGTGAAAAATCACCTCAAGGGCGCTGAAAACAGTGTCTAATTTATCATACCCTGCAATTGCAGTGTCGAATACTCATGCGTACAGTATGATCAGTATGATACCCTGCAATTTCAGTGTTGAGTAATCATTCACACGGTATGATACCCTGCAATTTCAGTGATGAATAATCATTCTCACGGTGTGATACCCTGCAATTGCAGTGTGGAATAATCATTCTCACGGTATGATACCCTGCAATTGCAGTGTCGAATACGCATGCGTACAGTATGATCAGTATGATACCCTGCAATTCAGTGTTGAGTAATCATTCTCACGGTATGATACCCTGCAATTGCAGTGTCGAATACGCATGCGTACAGTATGATCAGTATGATACCCTGCAATTTCAGTGATGAATAATCATTCTCACAGTGTGATACCCTGCAATTGCATTGTGAAATAATCATTCTCACGGTATGATACTCTACAATTGCAGTGTCGAATACGCATGCGTACAGTATGATCAGTATGATACCCTGCAATTTCAGTGTTGAGTAATCATTCTCACAGTATGATACCCTGCAATTTCAGTGTTGAGTAATCATTCTCACAGTATGATACCCTGCAATTGCAGTGTCGAATACGCATGCGTACAGTATGATCAGTATGATACCCTGCAATTCAGTGTTGAGTAATCATTCTCACGGTATGATACCCTGCAATTGCAGTGTCGAATACGCATGCGTACAGTATGATCAGTATGATACCCTGCAATTTCAGTGATGAATAATCATTCTCACGGTGTGATACCCTGCAATTGCATTGTGAAATAATCATTCTCACGGTATGATACTCTACAATTGCAGTGTCGCGTACAGTACGATCAGTATGATACCCTGCAATTGCAGTGTCGAATACGCATGCGTACAGTATGATCAGTATGATACCCTGCAATTTCAGTGATGAATAATCATTCTCACGGTGTGATACCCTGCAATTGCATTGTGAAATAATCATTCTCACGGTATGATACTCTACAATTGCAGTGTCGAATACGCAAGCGTACAGTACGATCAGTATGATACCCTGCAATTTCAGTGATGAATAATCATTCTCACGGTGTGATACCCTGCAATTGCAGTGTGGAATAATCATTCTCATGTTGTGATACCCTGCAATTGCAGTGTGGAATAATCATTCTCACAGTATGATACCCTGCAATTGCAGTGTCGAATACGCATGCGTACAATATGATCAGCGTGATACCCTGCAATTTCAGTGTTGAGTAATACTCTACAATTGCAGTGTCGAATACGCATGCGTACAGTATGATCAGTATGATACCCTGCAATTTCAGTGATGAATAATCATTCTCACGGTGTGATACCCTGCAATTGCATTGTGAAATAATCATTCTCACGGTATGATACTCTACAATTGCAGTGTCGAATACGCATGCGTACAGTATGATCAGTATGATACCCTGCAATTCAGTGTTGAGTAATCATTCTCACGGTATGATACCCTGCAATTGCAGTGTCGAATACGCATGCGTACAGTATGATCAGTATGATACCCTGCAATTTCAGTGATGAATAATCATTCTCACGGTGTGATACCCTGCAATTGCAGTGTGGAATAATCATTCTCACGGTATGATACCCTGCAATTGCAGTGTCGAATACGCATGCGTACAGTATGATCAGTATGATACCCTGCAATTCAGTGTTGAGTAATCATTCTCACGGTATGATACCCTGCAATTGCAGTGTCGAATACGCATGCGTACAGTATGATCAGTATGATACCCTGCAATTTCAGTGATGAATAATCATTCTCACAGTGTGATACCCTGCAATTGCATTGTGAAATAATCATTCTCACGGTATGATACTCTACAATTGCAGTGTCGAATACGCATGCGTACAGTATGATCAGTATGATACCCTGAAATTTCAGTGTTGAGTAATCATTCTCACAGTATGATACCCTGCAATTGCAGTGTCGAATACGCATGCGTACAGTATGATCAGTATGATACCCTGCAATTCAGTGTTGAGTAATCATTCTCACGGTATGATACCCTGCAATTGCAGTGTCGAATACGCATGCGTACAGTATGATCAGTATGATACCCTGCAATTTCAGTGATGAATAATCATTCTCACGGTGTGATACCCTGCAATTGCATTGTGAAATAATCATTCTCACGGTATGATACTCTACAATTGCAGTGTCGCGTACAGTACGATCAGTATGATACCCTGCAATTGCAGTGTCGAATACGCATGCGTACAGTATGATCAGTATGATACCCTGCAATTTCAGTGATGAATAATCATTCTCACGGTGTGATACCCTGCAATTGCATTGTGAAATAATCATTCTCACGGTATGATACTCTACAATTGCAGTGTCGAATACGCAAGCGTACAGTACGATCAGTATGATACCCTGCAATTTCAGTGATGAATAATCATTCTCACGGTGTGATACCCTGCAATTGCAGTGTGGAATAATCATTCTCATGTTGTGATACCCTGCAATTGCAGTGTGGAATAATCATTCTCACAGTATGATACCCTGCAATTGCAGTGTCGAATACGCATGCGTACAATATGATCAGCGTGATACCCTGCAATTTCAGTGTTGAGTAATACTCTACAATTGCAGTGTCGAATACGCATGCGTACAGTATGATCAGTATGATACCCTGCAATTTCAGTGTTGAGTAATCATTCTCACAGTATGATACCCTGCAATTTCAGTGTTGAGTAATCATTCTCACAGTATGATACCCTGCAATTGCAGTGTCGAATACGCATGCGTACAGTATGATCAGTATGATACCCTGCAATTCAGTGTTGAGTAATCATTCTCACGGTATGATACCCTGCAATTGCAGTGTCGAATACGCATGCGTACAGTATGATCAGTATGATACCCTGCAATTTCAGTGATGAATAATCATTCTCACGGTGTGATACCCTGCAATTGCATTGTGAAATAATCATTCTCACGGTATGATACTCTACAATTGCAGTGTCGCGTACAGTACGATCAGTATGATACCCTGCAATTGCAGTGTCGAATACGCATGCGTACAGTATGATCAGTATGATACCCTGCAATTTCAGTGATGAATAATCATTCTCACGGTGTGATACCCTGCAATTGCATTGTGAAATAATCATTCTCACGGTATGATACTCTACAATTGCAGTGTCGAATACGCAAGCGTACAGTACGATCAGTATGATACCCTGCAATTTCAGTGATGAATAATCATTCTCACGGTGTGATACCCTGCAATTGCAGTGTGGAATAATCATTCTCATGTTGTGATACCCTGCAATTGCAGTGTGGAATAATCATTCTCACAGTATGATACCCTGCAATTGCAGTGTCGAATACGCATGCGTACAATATGATCAGCGTGATACCCTGCAATTTCAGTGTTGAGTAATACTCTACAATTGCAGTGTCGAATACGCATGCGTACAGTATGATCAGTATGATACCCTGCAATTTCAGTGATGAATAATCATTCTCACGGTGTGATACCCTGCAATTGCATTGTGAAATAATCATTCTCACGGTATGATACTCTACAATTGCAGTGTCGAATACGCATGCGTACAGTATGATCAGTATGATACCCTGCAATTCAGTGTTGAGTAATCATTCTCACGGTATGATACCCTGCAATTGCAGTGTCGAATACGCATGCGTACAGTATGATCAGTATGATACCCTGCAATTTCAGTGATGAATAATCATTCTCACGGTGTGATACCCTGCAATTGCAGTGTGGAATAATCATTCTCACGGTATGATACCCTGCAATTGCAGTGTCGAATACGCATGCGTACAGTATGATCAGTATGATACCCTGCAATTCAGTGTTGAGTAATCATTCTCACGGTATGATACCCTGCAATTGCAGTGTCGAATACGCATGCATACAGTATGATCAGTATGATACCCTGCAATTTCAGTGATGAATAATCATTCTCACAGTGTGATACCCTGCAATTGCATTGTGAAATAATCATTCTCACGGTATGATACTCTACAATTGCAGTGTCGAATACGCATGCGTACAGTATGATCAGTATGATACCCTGAAATTTCAGTGTTGAGTAATCATTCTCACAGTATGATACCCTGCAATTGCAGTGTCGAATACGCATGCGTACAGTATGATCAGTATGATACCCTGCAATTCAGTGTTGAGTAATCATTCTCACGGTATGATACCCTGCAATTGCAGTGTCGAATACGCATGCGTACAGTATGATCAGTATGATACCCTGCAATTTCAGTGATGAATAATCATTCTCACGGTGTGATACCCTGCAATTGCATTGTGAAATAATCATTCTCACGGTATGATACTCTACAATTGCAGTGTCGAATACGCATGCGTACAGTACGATCAGTATGATACCCTGCAATTTCAGTGATGAGTAATCATTCTCACGGTATGATACCCTGCAATTGCAGTGTCGAATACGCATGCGTACAGTATGATCAGTATGATACCCTGCAATTCAGTGTTGAGTAATCATTCTCACGGTATGATACCCTGCAATTGCAGTGTCGAATACGCATGCGTACAGTATGATCAGTATGATACCCTGCAATTTCAGTGATGAATAATCATTCTCACGGTGTGATACCCTGCAATTGCATTGTGAAATAATCATTCTCACGGTATGATACTCTACAATTGCAGTGTCGAATACGCAAGCGTACAGTACGATCAGTATGATACCCTGCAATTTCAGTGATGAATAATCAATCTCACGGTGTGATACCCTGCAATTGCAGTGTGGAATAATCATTCTCATGTTGTGATACCCTGCAATTGCAGTGTGGAATAATGATTCTCATGGTATGATACCCTGCAATTGCAGTGTGGAATAATCATTCTCACAGTATGATACCCTGCAATTGCAGTGTCGAATACGCATGCGTACAATATGATCAGCGTGATACCCTGCAATTTCAGTGTTGAGTAATCATTCTCACGGTATGATACTCTACAATTGCAGTGTCGAATACGCATGCGTACAGTATGATCAGTATGATACCCTGCAATTTCAGTGATGAATAATCATTCTCACGGTGTGATACCCTGCAATTGCATTGTGAAATAATCATTCTCACGGTATGATACTCTACAATTGCAGTGTCGAATACGCATGCATACAATATGATCAGTATGATACCCTGCAATTCAGTGTTGAGTAATCATTCTCACGGTATGATACCCTGCAATTGCAGTGTCGAATACGCATGCGTACAGTATGATCAGTATGATACCCTGCAATTTCAGTGATGAATAATCATTCTCACAGTGTGATACCCTGCAATTGCATTGTGAAATAATCATTCTCACGGTATGATACTCTACAATTGCAGTGTCGAATACGCATGCGTACAGTATGATCAGTATGATACCCTGCAATTCAGTGTTGAGTAATCATTCTCACGGTATGATACCCTGCAATTGCAGTGTCGAATACGCATGCGTACAGTATGATCAGTATGATACCCTGCAATTTCAGTGATGAATAATCATTCTCACAGTGTGATACCCTGCAATTGCATTGTGAAATAATCATTCTCACCGTATGATACCCTGCAATTTCAGTGATGAATAATCATTCTCACGGTGTGATACCCTGCAATTGCAGTGTGGAATAATCATTCTCACGGTATGATACCCTGCAATTGCAGTGTCGAATACGCATGCGTACAGTATGATCAGTATGATACCCTGCAATTCAGTGTTGAGTAATCATTCTCACGGTATGATACCCTGCAATTGCAGTGTCGAATACGCATGCGTACAGTATGATCAGTATGATACCCTGCAATTTCAGTGATGAATAATCATTCTCACAGTGTGATACCCTGCAATTGCATTGTGAAATAATCATTCTCACGGTATGATACTCTACAATTGCAGTGTCGAATACGCATGCGTACAGTATGATCAGTATGATACCCTGCAATTTCAGTGTTGAGTAATCATTCTCACAGTATGATACCCTGCAATTGCAGTGTCGAATACGCATGCGTACAGTATGATCAGTATGATACCCTGCAATTCAGTGTTGAGTAATCATTCTCACGGTATGATACCCTGCAATTGCAGTGTCGAATACGCATGCGTACAGTATGATCAGTATGATACCCTGCAATTTCAGTGATGAATAATCATTCTCACGGTGTGATACCCTGCAATTGCATTGTGAAATAATCATTCTCACGGTATGATACTCTACAATTGCAGTGTCGAATACGCATGCGTACAGTACGATCAGTATGATACCCTGCAATTTCAGTGATGAGTAATCATTCTCACGGTATGATACCCTGCAATTGCAGTGTCGAATACGCATGCGTACAGTATGATCAGTATGATACCCTGCAATTTCAGTGATGAATAATCATTCTCACGGTGTGATACCCTGCAATTGCATTGTGAAATAATCATTCTCACGGTATGATACTCTACAATTGCAGTGTCGAATACGCAAGCGTACAGTACGATCAGTATGATACCCTGCAATTTCAGTGATGAATAATCATTCTCACGGTGTGATACCCTGCAATTGCAGTGTGGAATAATCATTCTCATGTTGTGATACCCTGCAATTGCAGTGTGGAATAATCATTCTCATGGTATGATACCCTGCAATTGCAGTGTGGAATAATCATTCTCACAGTATGATACCCTGCAATTGCAGTGTCGAATACGCATGCGTACAATATGATCAGCGTGATACCCTGCAATTTCAGTGTTGAGTAATCATTCTCACGGTATGATACTCTACAATTGCAGTGTCGAATACGCATGCGTACAGTATGATCAGTATGATACCCTGCAATTTCAGTGATGAATAATCATTCTCACGGTGTGATACCCTGCAATTGCATTGTGAAATAATCATTCTCACGGTATGATACTCTACAATTGCAGTGTCGAATACGCATGCGTACAGTATGATCAGTATGATACCCTGCAATTCAGTGTTGAGTAATCATTCTCACGGTATGATACCCTGCAATTGCAGTGTCGAATACGCATGCGTACAGTATGATCAGTATGATACCCTGCAATTTCAGTGATGAATAATCATTCTCACAGTGTGATACCCTGCAATTGCATTGTGAAATAATCATTCTCATGGTATGATACTCTACAATTGCAGTGTCGAATACGCATGCGTACAGTATGATCAGTATGATACCCTGCAATTTCAGTGTTGAGTAATCATTCTCACAGTATGATACCCTGCAATTGCAGTGTCGAATACGCATGCGTACAGTATGATCAGTATGATACCCTGCAATTCAGTGTTGAGTAATCATTCTCACGGTATGATACCCTGCAATTGCAGTGTCGAATACGCATGCGTACAGTATGATCAGTATGATACCCTGCAATTTCAGTGATGAATAATCATTCTCACGGTGTGATACCCTGCAATTGCATTGTGAAATAATCATTCTCACGGTATGATACTCTACAATTGCAGTGTCGAATACGCATGCGTACAGTACGATCAGTATGATACCCTGCAATTTCAGTGATGAGTAATCATTCTCACGGTATGATACCCTGCAATTGCAGTGTCGAATACGCATGCGTACAGTATGATCAGTATGATACCCTGCAATTTCAGTGATGAATAATCATTCTCACGGTGTGATACCCTGCAATTGCATTGTGAAATAATCATTCTCACGGTATGATACTCTACAATTGCAGTGTCGAATACGCAAGCGTACAGTACGATCAGTATGATACCTTGCAATTTCAGTGATGAATAATCATTCTCACGGTGTGATACCCTGCAATTGCAGTGTGGAATAATCATTCTCATGTTGTGATACCCTGCAATTGCAGTGTGGAATAATCATTCTCACAGTATGATACCCTGCAATTGCAGTGTCGAATACGCATGCGTACAATATGATCAGCGTGATACCCTGCAATTTCAGTGTTGAGTAATCATTCTCACGATATGATACTCTACAATTGCAGTGTCGAATACGCATGCGTACAGTATGATCAGTATGATACCCTGCAATTTCAGTGTTGAGTAATCATTCTCACGGTATGATACCCTGCAATTGCAGTGTCGAATACTCATACGTACAGTATTATCAATATGATACCCTGCAATTTCAGTGTTGAGTAATCATTCTCACGGTTCCATGCCAACTGGGAATAATGTCAACTCGACACTTCCTCGAAAAGTCATTAAAATCTACGAAAAAAATAATTTTAAATTAGCCGATAACCCTAACCTAACATAACCTATTTAACCATTTTTTAATATATTTTTTTTAATCACTCTAAATGACTTATCTGAGATGGTTCTGAGTTGGTTTCATTCCGAGTTGGCCGGTCACCCATTCTCACAGTATGATACCCTGCAATTGCAGTGTCGAATACGCATGCGTACAATAAGATCAGCGTGATACCCTGCAATTTCAGTGTTGAGTAATCATTCTCATGGTATGATACCCTGCAATTGCAGTGTCGAATACGCATGCGTACAGTATGATCAGTATGATACCCTGCAATTCAGTGTTGAGTAATCATTCTCACGGTATGATACCCTGCAATTGCAGTGTCGAATACGCATGCGTACAGTATGATCAGTATGATACCCTGCAATTTCAGTGATGAATAATCATTCTCACGGTGTGATACCCTGCAATTGCAGTGTCGAATACGCATGCGTACAGTATGATCAGTATGATACCCTGCAATTCAGTGTTGAGTAATCATTCTCACGGTATGATACCCTGCAATTGCAGTGTCGAATACGCATGCGTACAGTATGATCAGTATGATACCCTGCAATTTCAGTGATGAATAATCATTCTCACGGTGTGATACCCTGCAATTGCATTGTGAAATAATCATTCTCATGGTATGATACTCTACAATTGCAGTGTCGAATACGCATGCGTACAGTATGATCAATATGATACCCTGCAATTGCAGTGTCGAATACTCATACGTACAGTATTATCAATATGATATCCTGCAATTTCAGTGTTGAGTAATCATTCTCACAGTATGATACCCTGCAATTGCAGTGTCGAATATGCATGCGTACAGTATGATCAGTATGATACCCTGCAATTCAGTGTTGAGTAATCATTCTCACGGTATGATACCCTGCAATTGCAGTGTCGAATACGCATGCGTACAGTATGATCAGTATGATACCCTGCAATTTCAGTGATGAATAATCATTCTCACGGTGTGATACCCTGCAATTGCATTGTGAAATAATCATTCTCACGGTATGATACTCTACAATTGCAGTGTCGAATACGCATGCGTACAGTACGATCAGTATGATACCCTGCAATTTCAGTGATGAATAATCATTCTCACGGTGTGATACCCTGCAATTGCAGTGTCGAATACTCATACGTACAGTATTATCAATATGATACCCTGCAATTTCAGTGTTGAGTAATCATTCTCACGGTTCCATGCCAACTGGGAATAATGTCAACTCGACACTTCCTCGAAAAGTCATTAAAATCTACGAAAAAAATAATTTTAAATTAGCCGATAACCCTAACCTAACATAACCTATTTAACCATTTTTTAATATATTTTTTTTAATCACTCTAAATGACTTATCTGAGATGGTTCTGAGTTGGTTTCATTCCGAGTTGGCCGGTCATCCATTCTCACAGTATGATACCCTGCAATTGCAGTGTCGAATACGCATGCGTACAGTATGATCAGTATGATACCCTGCAATTTCAGTGATGAATAATCATTCTCACGGTGTGATACCCTGCAATTGCAGTGTGGAATAATCATTCTCACGGTATGATACCCTGCAATTGCAGTGTCGAATACGCATGCGCACAGTATGATCAGTATGATACCCTGCAATTCAGTGTTGAGTAATCATTCTCACGGTATGATACCCTGCAATTGCATTGTTAAATAATCATTCTCATGGTGTGATACCCTGCAATTGCAGTGTGGAATAATCATTCTCACGGTATGATACCCTGCAATTGCAGTGTGGAATAATCATTCTCACGGTATGATACCCTGCAATTGCAGTGTGGAATAATCATTCTCCCATTATGATACCCTGCAATTGCATTGTTAAATAATCATTCTCACGGTGTGATACCCTGCAATTGCAGTGTGGAATAATCATTCTCTCGGTATGATAATCTGCAATTGCAGTGTGGAATAATTAACTAATTAGTTAGACATAATCTGACTTTTTTTTCTTTTTTTTCCAGACGGTACGAATTTGTGTCATGGCGTTTGACAGTAATATGGATGATGGGTTTCTTCGTCCGATACTGCTTCCTACTGCCTCTGAGGATACTTATATGTTTCATCGGGGTGAGTTAATTACACACGCACACACACGTGTATTATATATATATATATAGTAACAAAAATAATATTTTTTCTTTCAGATATAATTTTAATTTTTTATGTCGGTAACGACTTTAAACTGCTTCCAACCTTTTAAAGCCAGTGACTACGGCATTCCCAATTGTGGAGTGTTGATGTGTGGAGATGGGGAGGAGGAAGGTGGGAAAGTACCTAGCCATTTCAAGTAGCGTTTTGGTTGTGAATAGTGGAACATGGTGCAAATATATTATATTTTATTTTAAATTAATTAATTGTGAAATAACACAAATTAATCATGTAAAACTTACCGCTGTTTCTAGGCCCGTTTCAGCTTTTGAACAATTTTTGATCAGCTGACAAGTATAACAACACGACCCTTATTCTTGTCAGCTGATGACAATTCGTTCTAATGCCGTAACGGGCCCAGAATTGACGAATAACGGGAAGCATTTGAATGTTAAAAAAACAAAATGGGGCTAATCATAGAATTATGACAATATCAAATGTGACCATGTCAAATGAGACAATGTCAAAAGTGACAATGTCAAACGTGACGGTATCAAATGTGACAATGTAAAATGAGAAGATCGAATGTGACGAAGTTAAGTTATGATTTCAAATGTGACAATGTCAAATGTGATGATGTCAAATGTGATGAAAGATTGAAACACCTCAACCTAAGGTTTTTGCCTTCCACTCACAATGTCCGCTGACTGAAACAGGTGTTTTCCATGGTGATTGGATCCATCATCCTCGGCCAGCTGCCGGAGAGCCGGTTCAAGCGCCACGTCAACTCCTCGTTCTACAAGTACTCCTTCAGGATCCTGGCGCGCTCGCTGAGCTGCGTCATCACCTTCCACATGGACGAGTACAAGCCCAAGAACGAGGGCTGCTGCGTGGCCAACCACACCAGCCCCATCGATGTCATCATGCTCTCCACGGAGAACTGCTTCAGTCTGGTACAGATGGCCTGATGATGATGGACTGGTGCTCGTTGTATTGTCGCCGTTACGCCGGGTCAAACTTCATACATGCCTGTCACTAATTAACAGTGCCCCGCTGGTCTGCCGCATTTCTCTCCCGCTAGCAAAGTTGGTGCAGATCCGTGTGTCAAACAGCGTCATACTTGTAACAGAAACTAATGACAACGCATTTGTAGATCAGTTCCGATGAACACAGTTCAGTTTCAATTAACATTTCCCTGTTATTAGCTCATTTCCAAATAACACGTTCTTGCCTTTAGTTTGGTTTCAATGCATGTTTCCTTGTCATTAGCTCAGTTCCAATGAACACATCCTGGTCGACAGGTATCTTACAATTTTTTAAATGTGTTCTCATGAACAGTTTCAATGTCATTAGCTCAGTTTCAATGAACGCATTCTTGTCATTAGCTTAGTTCTAATGAACACATTCTTGTCATTAGCATAGTTCTTTTTGACACACCCTTGTCATTAGCTTAGTTTCAATTGAAACATTCTTGTCATTAGTTTAGTTCTAATGAACGGTGACCGGACAAGTCGGAATGAAACCAACTCAGAACCATCTCAGATAAGTCATTTGGAGTCATAAAAAAAATATATAAAAAATTGGTTAAACAGGTTACGTTAGGTTAGGGTTATCGGCTAATTTAAAATAATTTTTTTCATAGTTTTTAATGACTTTTCAAGGTGGTGTTGAGTTGACTTTATTCTCAGTTGGCATGGAACCCTAATGAACACATTCTTGTCATTAGCTCAGTTCCAATGCACGCACTCTTGTCATTAGCTTAGTTCTAATGAACACATTCTTGTCATTAGCTCAGTTCCAATGAACACATACCTGTCATTAGCTCGGTTCCAATGAACACACTCGTCATTAGCTCAGTTCCAATAATTGTCATTAGCTTAGTTCTAATTGACACACCCTTTTCATTAGCTCTGTTTCAATTGACACATTCTTGTCATTAGCTTAGTTCTTTTTGACACACCCTTGTCATTAGCTCAGTTCCAACTGACACATACTTTAATGACAACTGACACATACCAATTGAAACATTCTTGTCATTAGCTTAGTTCTAATGAACACATTCTTGTCATTAGCTCAGTTCCAATGAACACATACTTGTCATTTGCTCGGTTCCAATAATTGACATATAATTGCCATTAGCTATGTTCCAATTGAAACATTCTTGTCATTAGCCTTTCTTATTGACACAACAACCTATTCGCTCAGTTGACACATTCTTGTCACTAGCTCAGTTCCAATTGAAACATGCTTGTCATTAGTTGAGTTCCAATAGACTTAACCTTGCCACACGCTCTTCATCCCTTCCCAACACAATTCATCGTATCACCATGCATCTTGTGACTAAGGCGAAGAGGAATTAAATGTACTTTTCATTCATCACAACTTATCTCAGCTTTATTTCAGCTTGCTTTCGAATAATATTAATTATATTATTAATATTGGTGGATAGCATTTTGAGAGGAATTCCTTTATTGTTTTAGGTGTATTGACAGCATCGTAAAATGTATTGGTTTGATGGTTAAATATGGCCCTTAATTTACAGTTTATTTCAACGATGTGATGTACTATCCATTCATACATTATGATGTGATGTTCTATAATTTTATACGATATCGCTCGGTTTGAAGGATGATGCGATGGCATGTTAAATATTTATTTATATGAAGTACTATCAATTTATACAATGTGACGTTTGGGTTATTTTATATGACACCGGACGATTTGAGAGATGATCCGATGGCATGTTTATATATACTATGTGATGTACTATCAATTTATATTATTTTGTTATGTTCGATGTTGGATTATTTCGTAAAATACCGAACAGTTTGAGAGATGATGCATGTTTATATACAGGATGTGATGTACCATCAATTTATATTTCGTGATGTAAAATATCAATTTAAGTGATGTGGTGTTTCATATTGGATTACTTCGTACCATGCTGGGCGGTTTGAGAGATGATGCGGTGGCATGTTTATTTACATGATGTGATGTACTATCAATTTATATGTCGTGATGTAAAATATCAATTTAAGTGATGTGGTATTCCATATTGGATTATTTCGTACCATGCTGGGCGGTTTGAGAGATGATGCGATGGCATGTTTATTTTTATGTTGTGATGTACTATCAATTTATATGTTAGGGCACCCCTGCTAAGTAACCAAGCGTGGTTTGGCAAAGATGTTGGTTATCATACCTCCCCCCCAAATTTAAGATTGCCACTTCGAGTATTTTTTTTCAATTTAATTGCCGGCTACTAGACGATGTATGTTCTGAGAAGATCTATATTCAATTATGTCATTGCCTGAATATATGGTGCGTGCGTACGTCAGTGTGACAAGTTGTTTTTGTGGAAGAAGGAAGGTATTCAATGGGCAGTGGTGGCATTTGTGTGGCCAGGTGTTGCTGCTGACGGCGTGCACGGCGGCCGTGGGCTGTCTGCCGGAGGGGGCCGGCCGGCGCTCCCTGAACCGTCGCCTCAGCGCCGCGTGCTTTTCCCTGCTGAGCCGCTCGCTGTCGGCCGTCATCACGTACAAGGGCACCCCGCCGCAGCGGGGGATCTGCGTGGCCAACCACACCTCGCCCATTGACGTGCTGATGCTCATGTGCGACAACAGCTACTCGCTGGTCCGTTCTGTCGTCTGCCGTCTGAGCTTGTGGATAGCCTAACCTTACCTGACCTTTGAACCTGACATAACTGAACTTTCACAGAAAATCTAACCTTACATCACTTGAAGCAGACGTAAACTGACTTTACTTAAATTGTTGTAGACAGAACCTAATCCAACCAACCATCACAGATAGAACCTAACCTAATCTAATTTGTCACACACAAAACTTGTCTAGTCTATCACAAACTTACCCTCACCTAACGTAGACAGAACCCAAACTACCTAAACTAACAAATCGCAGACAGAGCCTAACTTATCACTGATAAAACCTAACCTAACTTGACTTATTACTGGCCGAACTGACCTAACTGAACTTTCACTGAATAAAACCTAACCTGACTTGTAGCAGACGGATATTAACCTAACTTGAATTATTGTAGATAGAACCTAACCCAATAACTTTCACAGAACCGTATCTAACCTTACCCTACCTAATCTAACTTATCACAGACGGAACCTAACCTAACCTAATTTGTCCCAAACGGAACCTTACCTTATCTAACTTAACACATATGGAACCTTACCTTACCTAGCCCATCACAGATTAACCTAACCTAATCTAACCTAATTTGTCCCAGACGGAACCTTACCTCACCTAATCTAACTTATCGCAGACGGAACCTTACCTTACCTAGCCTATCACAGACATACCCTAACCTAATTTGTCACACAGATGAAACCTAACCTAACTTATCACAGACGGAACCCAACCTAACCTAATTTGTCCCAAACGGAACCTTACCTTACCTAACTTAACACATATGGAACCTTACCTTACCTAGCCTATGACAGACATAACCTAACCTAATTTGTCACTCAGATGAAACCTAACCTAACTTATCACAGACGGAACCTAACCTAACCTAATTTGTCCCAAACGGAACCTTACCTTACCTAACTTAACACATATGGAACCTTACCTTACCTAGCCCATCACACATTAACCTAACCTAACCTAATTTGTCCCAGACGGAACCTTACCTTACCTAATCTAACTTATCACATACGGAACCTTATCTTACCTAGCCTATCACAGACGTAACCTAACCTTATTTGTCACAGACGGAACCTTACCTAACTTATCACAGACGGAATGTACGGACTGACGGGGTCTATCACAAACGGAACCTAATTTAGCAGACGAAACCTTGCCTGACCTATCACAAACGTAACCTCACCTATCATAGACGTAACCCAAACTAACCTAACCTTATCTATCTTAGACCTTGTAAATTGAAACAAATAGAAGACCATACTAAACCTAACCTAGAATAAACTATTTTACTCAACTTTAAAAAACCTAACCTACGATAGACTGAGAACTTATAACCTAACCTAACCCCTCGTAGTTTGAACTAGTAGCTTTGTCTGATGTTTGATATTCATAATAAATGTAGATTTTTTTGATTTTGCATGTATTTTGTTAATTTTGGAATAGTTAATTATCGCTTTTTCACCATGATGGTTTAGGTATAATATTATTTTTATTTTAACATTATTATTTTTTGAAATTTTCAACCACTCAGGCCTCGAGATTGTTTTGTCGGAAGTTCAAAATATTTCAGCTTTGCAATAAAATAAAAAAAAATTGAATATTTCTGAATGCATCCGAAAACTACAAACTGATTTTGAAAGGTGATGATATACGCTTTAAAATTTTATAATTCGAAATACATATATAATTTTTTAAATACATTATATATTTTAAATTAAAAGAAAAAATTTGAAGAAAACATATATAGTGCACAATTAATGAGATTATACTGAATGAGCATACGACCGAGTCGACAGGAAAAAGCTATGGAAGGTATTGTCCAAGTATGGAGTGAATACAAATCTCATACAGGCAATTGCGTCTCTGTACGAGGGAAGCGTTGCGTGTGTTAGAGTGAACGGTGGTTTTACGGGGTGGTTTGACATCACAAAAGGTGTTAAGCAAGGCTGCGTAATGTCACCATGGTTATTCAATCTATACATGGATAATTGTATGCAAGAATTGAAAGAGTTGGGATTGGGTGCGAAATTGAATAATCTGAAAGTATGTTGTCTGTTGTATGCTGATGATGCGGTGCTGATTTCTAACAGTGTGAAAGATCCACAGTCTCTAGTGTCTAGAATGAACGAAGTATGTATGAAGAATGAGTTAATGATGAATGTAAGTAAGTCTAAAGTCATGGTGTTTGAAAGAGAAAGTACGAAAACAGTGTGTGATGTAGTTGTGA
Organism: Glyphotaelius pellucidus; assembly: GCA_936435175.1. NCBI lineage: Eukaryota > Metazoa > Arthropoda > Insecta > Trichoptera > Limnephilidae > Glyphotaelius > Glyphotaelius pellucidus. Next base: position 13,049,121 of record OW386563.1, read on the forward strand.
ATACTTGGAGCAGGTGGATGGTTTGTGTATCTGGGTAGTATGTTTACGAGAGATGGGAAGGCTGATAGAGATATCGAAAGAAGGGTAAATGCCGGTAACTCCATTAATGGAGGACTGAGCTAATAAAAAACTGTCAAAAAAAGCGAAGCTAGCAGTCCACAATGGAGTCCTGGTACCTACCCTGATGTATGGCAGTGAGGCATGGAACTGGCAGAGGAAGGATGAAAGTAAACTGAATGCTGTAGAAATGAGATCCCTGATGCGTGTGTGTGGTAAAACCATGTATGATCGTGTGAGAAATGTGGAGATCCGCAAAGAATGTAAGGCTGATGTAAGCATAATGAGTAAGATTAAGAAAGGGACCCTCAGATGGTTTGGGCATGTAGAGCGAATGAACGAAGAAAGTAGTGTAAGAAGAATATATGACGCAAATGTGAATGGTAGAAGAAGTCGGGGACGCCCGAGGAAGACATGGCACGATCAAGTGAATCAGATACTTGAGTCGGGCCATGTCAAAAGTCAGAATAATAGAAGAGTGTGTATGAGACGATGTATGAATGTGAGTGAAGCGAAGAGTGTGTGCCAGGACCGAGTTGTTTGGCGGTCCGTCCTCTCTGCCTACCCCTGCGGAGAAACGGCGTGATGGTTAGTTAGTTAGTTAGTTTACTGAATGAGATTATACTATCACGATTAGAAATATGATCTAAACAGTTTTAGAAAGAAAAAACACTATATCTAAAAGTTAACCACAAAATAATTAAAATGTTCACCTTTATGAATCCAAAGTTTTAATAAAATAAATAAGAATGTTTTTATTAATTAGAAAAAACTTAGTTGAGTCATTTTCAAAACTTTTTTTATGTTCGCGTTCAAAATCGTTTTATTTAAAAAAAATTATATGTATTTCGAATTATAAAATTTGAAAGCGTATTTCGTCAACTTTTCAAAAGAGTTTTTAGTTTCCGGGTGAGCTTACAAATATTAAATTTTTTGGATTTTATTGCAAAGCGGAAATATTTAGACTTGACAAAATAGGCTCGAGGCCTGAGGGGCTTACTCGAAGAGTGCCGATTTAATGAGATTGCTGTAAAGTTTGACAATGAAAACATTGATAAATGGAACCGAACACGCTACGTTGTTCTGTTCTTCATTTTTGAGGTATTACGCCTTGTTGCGCTTGTAGCCAAGGTTTCGGACAGCATTTCAGTGTCCATCATCAGGGCAGATTTGTAATCTAATATTGTTGTGAATTGTGTGCTTATATATGTAGATGCGAAACCGCGTTGCCAGCCCGGCAATTTTCAAAATATATAAACACATTATCCGGTAACACAATACAATATACAAAAACATAATTTTGCATAAAACAAATAAGTTATTACGTAAATAGTGTCTGGGTGCGTACAGCAGGCGTTTGGCATTTTACCCCTGGTATTCTAAGGGTTAATTAATTTTAATATTTGACCTGACAGCAAAATTAACATTGTCAAACTATATAATCTACATATTTTTGGAAACATTCTATTTTGTATAATATTCTCTATTTTTTATGATACATTGTATTTTATTGGTGATGGTGTATGTGTGCAAGCATTTAATATTTTTGTTGCTTCAACTTTTTTAACTGCGCATGGCTTCATTTACTAATTAATTTTGGCTTACATAAAATATAGCTTGCTTAATTTAATGATATAATTATAATTTTTTGCTCTTAACCCTCCACCCGTCGCGTCTTTTTTTTAACACGAGATGTCACGCGGGGTCGCCAAGGACCCCAAAAATAAATTTGACTAAATTGTTGTTATAGCATATATTATATGTGTTATTTTAATTGGATAGGGGTTGTATTGAAATAAAAATAAAAAATTTCAATATAAAAGCTTAAAAATCAAAACAAGGAACATTTTTATATAATTTTGAATCATACTTTTTTTAATAGTAAACTTTTGAAAAAAATCTTATTTGAGATTGATACAGACTTATTGTTATTACATAAAAAAATCAATAGTATTTTGTTGATTTTTTGTTGAGCCTCACGCCGAAACACACGCCTGCATCTCACAGCGCATACGTGCAAACTGAATGTCGGCGCCTCTAGCGTCAAGTAACCAGACCCAAACTAACATGCTCAAACTTCATCTTATTAATGACTATCTGAAATAATAATGTTGTGTATGTCCCCATCATATGTCCATTTAATACATACAGCTATATGTTTCATGTAATGCGTATCATTCCCGCAATGAGTTTATTAACTCCTGGGAGTACAATGCTTTATATAATATACTATATTCTGTATTGTATACTTTTGATAAATAAATAAATAAATAAAGTATAGTCCCTTTTAGGAGGCTACCTAAAGTAAGGAATCAGTGGGAGCATTTAAAATGTACAAAATTAGCATTTCTGTAAAACCTAGGCTTTAACCTCTGGTTTTGCCGATTTTTTGCCCAGGACGCGCCATAAAAAAATAAAAATAAAATTTTTGAGATGCGATTTTAAACCTTATGTATAAAGAAAATGTATGAAGGACAAGGTCAGAATCGCTTGGGGCATTCTTGTTCTTGACGTAACAGATATAAGGAACACACCTAGCCTCTCAAATAATCATCTTTGCACATATCTATGACTTTCGAAATGACATTTCTGCCGCGATTTGAGCTGTCAAACTTTGAGCGTCGCATGTCATGAAAAGATCGATAAAACTATCAATTTGTCAAATAAACGCAAGTAATATTATTTGTAAGCATAGTTTATTGTTCAGGGAACGTGTTTCGGTAAACATTATATACAATAGCATAAAATAAATCCGCAAAATATTACGTCAAAGTCAAAACATCGCGAAATTTTCGAGTTTCTTCCCTGGCATTTAAGAGGTTAAAAGACCCCACGCGACGAGTGGAGGGTTAAGAAAATATCGATTGTCCAGTTGATTAGTCAGACATCTCCAAATTTAGTTTGGTACATTATGATAATTTGAAATATCCTACTAGTGATCCAGAAAACATTAAAATTTAGTTTATTTCACTACAAATTTTGGTGCGTTATAACTGATTTGGTGGTGTTTATGAGTAATCTGAGTATTGTACCAGATAGAAGGTACACTTTTACATATAACTGCACACTCAACTCTAATAATCTGTATTTTTCGGAAATGTCTCACTAATCATATGGACAATTGATGTGTTGTGTGTTTTTTTAGTTTGTTTTTTTTTTTTTAAATTTCTTAATTTAATTTTGTTATAAGTCATAACTTAAATCATTTCTTTGAAGATGCTCTCAGTATCAGCCTGGAGGGAAGACTAGCAATGATGGATGTGAGGATGATAAAGAAATGGGAAAGATGATGGTTGGTAAACATTAACTCTCTTTCAACGGAAGCAATCTTCCCAACAGGCCTTCCATTGATATGCTTGGTGTAACTCTAAGTGACCAGCTCAGGTGCGGGGGCTCCATCGAAGTCATACTGTACAGGGCCCGCAGATACTGCAGATAGTACACAACTGCTGATCATGTACAAATCGCAAGTCTGCCCACTGTTGGATTTGGCAGCCACCTCTGGTCTGGAGCCCCGTTTGATAGATTCCCCATCTTAACAAGCTGATTGCAATCTTTAGAGCACAGGCGTAGGTAGGACGCTGTCTATTCTACTGTACCGGTATTACAATGGAAGATACTCCGAGGAACTAGCGTCATTGATCTGAATTAATGTAAAAAAAAAAACATAACTATTCAAATCTGGTCATTCTCCAGAAAGAGAGAGAGAGAGAGCAAAATTTTGATTTGAAACTTTACTTTAAATGATTATTAGCTATGTTTAGCAACAATTTTTTTTTTAAATAAAAAAAGATAGGCAAACATTCCCGGGTTACGAATAACCCAACAATGTTTGAAAATCTCCTACTACCACCACAGTAAGCCGAAAATGTTGCTTGTGTCGTGATGGAGGATTTAGCCAGACGAGGAATCGAACACGCGACGCCCGGGTGGGACCCAAATGCGATGCCCACTCAACCACTGACCAACATGATAGTACATACTGTAACAGTCAATTATTTATCCACTTTCCTAACTGCATTGGACATGCGGTGAGGCTAAAATGAATGGGATGGGAAGAGCAAGGTTGGGAAGTGCCTTGCCATTCAGATCTGATCACCAAACGCAGCTAAACCCATTTCAATTCCGAATGGCGGATTTTCACCGGGGCGATACTGAGAGCAGCTACCAGTTTAGAACGTGCCATAGTCCCACTGTCTCTAGGCAGTTGAGACTATTGTGCCGTATTAACATATTTTTAATACTTAATAATAACATCAGTAAAATTTGCAATCACTTTTAAGAAAGTTTAGTAGTGTCTTTAAAATTCTTAAACAATGGCTTATAACACTGTGGTAAGATGGCAAACTTATGTATACAGATTGGTCAGCGTCACGGCGGGTTCCTAGGCCTTCTGCAGAGAGCGCTGGCGAGGGCATCGCCGCACATTTGGTTTGAGCGCTCTGAGGTGAAAGACAGGAACGCCGTCACCAACAGGTAAACCTAGAATAAGACTTATAAATAAATGATTCCGCTTGATTAATTAAAACGGCCCCGACCATATTTTGTCAGAGAGTCAAAATATTTCCACTATGCAATAAAATTCATTGCCAAATCAAATTGCCTAGATTCATTGGTTGAGGTGTGACCAGGTCCTGGCGGCAGATGCGCTTACCCACTAGATGTGTGGTGGGCCGGATGGGAAGAGGGCGGTTTGGGGAGACCCTTTTACCTCTCCAGCCGATCTTTCTCGACCCATCGCCTTGCACCGCAGCGAGGGATGTGGATTCATATGTCCGTCACTCCTGGACACACTGACCCCTAGGTTCCAACCCACCCTAATACCCTTTTCATTCTCAGAACTTCCTCTCCTTCCTTTCCTTAAACAGACCCACCACAAGCATCTCCATATATATATAGGCCCTAAATGAAATTATTTTCCTCAGGGTCTCCTGTGTGGAGCTAATTTTAAAAAAAAACTGTAGGAAATAATAAATATATAGTAACTAATGTCTGTGTGTTACTGGAAAAATGGTATTAAGAGATACAATCCCTCCGCGGTATACGGGGTACTATAGTGACCCCCTTCGGTTACTTAAGGGGGGGGTAAGGTTTTAAAACTCATTTTTCAAATTATTTTTTCTAAATGTACATATGTCGAGAGTATTGTGTCAAAATTTCAAAACTAACAAAGACACAGCGTTTCAAGCGACCGGCCCTCTTGCTCTCTTCAAGTATATTTCGAGTATAACAAAACTTTAAATTGATTTTCTGGCAAACAATGTTTTTTAGTCCGTGAACATCATAACTCAAAATCTACTTGACCGATCTTTTTGAAATTTTGCACACTATTTTTACACATAAATCAACAGGTAGTGACGGAGAGTTTTTTTTTTATTTTACCATTTTTTTCCATTTTATAATAACGAGTTCACCGAAAATTTTAGCAAAAATCGCATTTTTGACTTCAAAATGCTGCAAAAATAAAAAAAACGCTTCGTCACTACCTGGAAAAACAAATCACCTTTTAAACCCATTTCAATTTTTTTGTTTCAAATGATTCGTTAACGAGTTATGATGTTCACCGCGAAACACCTTTTTTTCGAAGCGCCTCCGGAGATTCGCTCTCACGGACTTATTTGTTAATATTTTTAATTAAAAAAAATTTCAAAGATACTTCAGATGTCATACTATAAGGTGTATTTAAAAGAAATAAGCCAACGTTATTCATGTCTCCAAAATAAAATCATGAAAATATGCCTTTTTTTCGCCTTTAAAACCCTACCCCCCCCCTTTTAAAGGTTAATTTCACAAAATTTCGTATTAGATCTAGACGACACAGATAGTGGGTAGACGGTAGAAAAAGTTGCACGGTATAAATAAGATTGTGATTTGCAGACTGCGTGAGCACGTTGGGGACCCGAACAACCCGCCCATCCTCATCTTCCCCGAGGGAACCTGCATCAACAATACCTCCGTCATGCAGTTTAAGAAGGGCAGTTTCGAAGTGGGGGGGACCATATACCCCGTTGCCATTAAGTAAGTACTATTTTTCTTGTACTCATTTTTTTATATTTTATTCAAAGGATTTTTTTACAATAGTAAAAACTAGCAATTAAAAACCCGCTCTGCTGGTTTCGCTGCTAGGCCCTGCGGACGACTTTTCTTTCGGCTTCGCTCAGTTTTAGTGTTGGTGACCATCTTATAAATCCGATAGGAACTAGTTCCAAAAATAGCCGGTTCCTCGAATCCAGTGACAGCTAGTCACTGGGACAAAGTAACCGTGACAGGCAATGATGTTATATATAGACGCATGGTAGAAATCACAATGTGGTATTATTATTCACATCTGCCAGAAACAATTATAATCGTACCATCCATCTCTCCATACCCGGAGAGATTCACGAAAGTACAAATCCAGTAGTACTTAAGCCTGCCAGCTGACGCTCCTCACGGTAACTGTTAACATAAGTGGCGCCATCTTTTGGCATAGCTTTAATTCGGTTCTTTTACGAAAGTAAGAAAGAAAGAAAAAGTTGAAACTCAATGAAACCAAAAATGTGACACTTAAAAGAGACAAACACATCTACAGGATTTAGCCTGTGAGAGAATGAGATAGTATAATCGGTCTCCTCTTTGTGCGGTGCTTCGTTGCCTCCTCATTCTTGTCTACTTTAGTTTTCTGAAGGTTTCACTCTTACCTTGTGTGAAGTGCACAAATTGCGCTCAAAAACTTTTGTTTCATAAAGGTGTACATTTTAATTTTGTGGTTAATTTTAAGATTTGAATATATAGTGTTCTGTTTTCTCTTTACAATACTGTTTACATCGTATTTCTCACTATGATAACGATTTCTAAGAGACCTGTATGAGTTGTTCCGAAAAGCGAACAAATTATCCTGTGGAGTTAATAATTATTATTATTGCAGATACGACCCAAAGTTTGGCGACGCTTTTTGGAATTCGTCGCGCTACTCTATGATGCAGTACCTGTACATGATGATGACCTCGTGGGCGATCGTGTGCGACGTGTGGTACCTGCCCCCCATGCAGCGGCGGGGTAACGAATCCGCCATCGAGTTCGCCAACAGGGTCAAGGCGGTCATAGCGAGGCAGGGCGGCCTCGTGGATCTGGTCTGGTGAGTTATCCAAAATATCCCGGTAAACTTTATCAAGGAAAAACCAAATCTTTGAAATTAGTAATATTTATTGTAAATTTTTTTCAGTTTTTTTTATTTATTTTATACTAGCTGAGGTACCCGGTTTCGCTCAGGGAGTTGATGTGAGATTGAACTAACACTTGAACCCACAACGGATCTTGCTTTATGTGTGTTACCCTACCAATGTGTAGTCCCACCCATACAAAAAAGGCTTAGAAATAGTCCACAATGTTCCAGATCATTCCACAACATTCAAGAGTGTTCTGGAATGTTCCAAAATGATATTCCTGATTCCCTATTGCTTATGCTCTCAAATACTCTTGAATGTTTGGGACTGTCAATAATAATAATAATAATTGGATGATTTGTATAGCGCCGTTTTTGTGAAAAATCACCTCAAGGGCGCTGTACAAACTTACAATACATTTCTAAAATCTAGAAAAACTACAAACTAGACAAACAATTAAAACAACTAATGGCTAAAAATTGCATCCACCGGTTCATAAGAAAATATATGTACAATGTCTCAACCAATGAACGCGATGCTTCTTAAAAATAAAAAAACAGGACCATACTTACCTGGGAGGTCGCTTGAAATTAACACTATTGTCTATTAAGAAATTTAGATATAGTTCGCACGCAGAGGACATTATTGTGTACACTTGTTATATGTGTTTAATCCTGAAATATATTTTAATATTAGTATAAAATACATTTTTTGATATGTGTATTTTGGAAATCAAAAGCAACATTTTATAGTGGGCGGTACAGTAGTACAAGGATTTGATCTTCCTAAATGTGATTCGTAACGAGACAGATTGATGTGCAAAGATTCAAGTAATTAGAAAATTAATTAGAAAAGTGTAATTAAGACATATCATAGAAAATAAAAGTATGATACTCTCAGATAGATTTATTTAAATTAAGGATATGAGAGCCCAAAAAGGTAGGTTTTTAATTTGGACCTAAATTCTGTTGGGCTTGTTATGCATCTTAGTTCCGGAGGGAGTTTATTCCAAGCCTTAGGCCCAGATACTCCAAAAGCGCGATCTCCAAACTTTGTATTTGGCTTGCGTTTAGGTTCCATTAGTCTGCCGATAGCTGATGATGTTGCTGATCTAAGGGTTGACTGCCTCGGATCAGTATTTTATTATTGTTCTAGAAATTTATAGAGAAACTAGCTGGGTTACCCGGCTTCGCTCAGGACAACATTCGAGAGTGTTCTGGAATGTTCCACAATTTATTTTATTTATTTATAGCGGACCCGGCAGACGTTGTCCTGTACACAACTGTCGGGACAAACTAAAATTAAAATAGAATAATATTGAATATTTGATACTGCAATGGTAGCGCAGTCTGCCGGATCCAATGTAAAACATTCCAAAATCAACAACTCCTTAGAAATAAAAAAAATTTATTAAAAGAACATTTTCCAGTGGACCGAATTGTGAATCTAAACCATTCTCAAATCCCCTTGAACCCACACAAAAAATTTCATCAAAATCGGTCCAGCCGTTTAGGAGGAGTTCAGTGACATACACACGGACAGAAGAAATATATATATTAAGATGTTTTTCTTTTTTTTTTAAATGGGATTTTAACCCTTACGTATAAAGAAACTTTATGAAGGACAAGGCCAGAATCGCTTGCGCCAATATCATTCTTGACGTAACCGATGGTTTCATTAATCTAGCTACTCTAAAATATTTTTAAATACATTTTCTATGACTTGGCAGGTCATTTTTTGCAACTGTCAAAGACGAAACTCCTTTGGACATATGGACACTATAATGTTGTTTAATACGTTGGCTAAAGAAGAAGGTAGCGCAACACGGCATAACACCCTAAAACAAATAACGAAAATACTTTTGGCAGTGAAAATATAAAATCGTTTCCAAAGTATTTTAGTTTATCATATTTTAATGGAAAATATTTAAGAAGGACGGGGCCTTATAGGACGTGGTGAATTGCCTTAGGGAAATGTATTTAGAACCTTTTGCAATGAAATATTATGCCCTAGCTGGTTTCGTATGGTTCTATTTGCATGTTTTGTATGTTCTCAAATGGTAAGTTTATGTCAATTGTATCGGACGTGCGTTTAGAAATAATTTTAATTTTAAAACAATTTTATATTTCTTTCAATAAATCAAATTACGGGTCAAGCAGTTCCTACGGGACAAAAAACTAAGCTTGACCCCCCCCCCCCCCCTCTCTCCCACCTCGAATGTGTACATACCTACACACCTTTTTTCCCTTTGCATAAAGTTTGAATTTGTGCAAAGTGGTCCATCCGTACGGGCGCCTTATCTTTGCGCAAATTCGAATTTTATGCAAAGCTGTTTCAATGTGTACCAAAATTATGCAAACTCATAATTATTTTAAATAAAATAACGGAGGACGGCGAGTGTCAGGCGAAGATGATGTTGTGTGGCGACACGCTCGGTGTAATACGCCGCAGCGTTCCTAAACCCTGCCGGTCCGAATTTCAGGACTCTCAGTTCTTGGAATTACGGGGAGACAAAAGGCTAGTCTAGGCCAAGTTTCTCCCTTTAAATAGAGCCCTAAATGCTCTGGACCGGCAGAGTGCCAGCATCCGCCTTCACAACATCATATCGCCTGCCCTGCTTTGCCTCTCCGATCGAACTGCAACTTGGACTTTTTCTTTCCACTGGCCGACACCGTTCACCCTGAAGAAACAAACACAATTGCTCGATCGCCTTTCTCAAGGCGCAGGTTTCCCCTCTACCTCCCTTCCTCTCCTTACCCTGAAGGCACGTATTACAATTCTCGAACGCCTTTCTCAAGGCGCACGTACCTCGCAAACGCTCTCCTCTACCTCCCTTCCTACCCTTGCCTACAACCCTACTTATCCCACATTATTCCCTGTTTTTCCCACTCCCCACATTCTACCCTACTTTCTCCCTCCCAAGGCGTCGAAGCGGCCAGCCGGTCCAATTCCCCACTACATCGTCTGTGCGGCCGGCGGTTACAGCGCCCGTCCCGTACATCAATTATTGTGTTCAATTAAAATTTATTTATTTATTTATTTATTTTATTTATTTCTATACATTACAGTATTTACCTTTATAATTTTATTATGTTGGGTGTAAGGTGTTATATGTTACATAAAAGTATTTTTAACAAGGTCTGTGCACCCTCTTATACACACTTTATTTGTGGTCTCGGCTCTTCTAGCGCTTGCCCATTGACATTTGGGCATTGGTTGCATTGAATGCAGTAGTTGTTAATCCTGCACAGATTCAAATCAGCATTAAGCCAGTCATTCTTTGTGGGGCAGCCGAGAGCTTTGGGCGGTCCTCTCGACCGCAACACGACGAATCCTTTTTGAAGATCGCTACGATCGTGATTGTGTACCTTGGTTGTCATACTCACCATCTTGTAAACTGACTGGAAATCATCCTGGAGGCATCATCCGCCTCTTCTGCTTCTGGAGAGTCCTTTTGGCTGGGGGCCAATTCTCTAGAGTCTTGCCCTTTTCACGATGTGATTTGCAAACTCCTTTGAATTGTGTTTTTTCGTGTTGGTTAATGTATTCAGATTTGTGTAGAAATATAAAATCAGTTTATATTTGTGTGATTATATTTTTTGACAGTTATATCCAAAATGGGAGATTTTTCTGAATCTTTTTTTTTTAGTTAGCTATTCTGGAAAAATCTCTTACGATATTATCACGTAATATATACGAATAATAAGATATATTATCGTAAACAGAAAACAATTGCAAAAAAAGCGATTCCTTTGTTTTTATATGGATATTTGACCAGAAAGTAACGAGGTAAAATCTGCACGGTTTTTCGAAATACGCCTGACATTTAACAGGTTAAATAATATTTCGTGGTGGGTACGTGTGTGTGTGTATGTGTGAGTATGTTTGTAGTTGTGAGAAGTGGTGAAGTGTGATGCGATTTGTTTGCCCATTCTTATTCTTCACACAATCAGTTCCAATTTTGAAACACATTGAGTTTATTGAACTTGAATAATTTCACGCAGGAATAATTAACGCACAGACAACCGAAATTAGCATGTTTGATATTAAGCAAGGATCTAAATAAATACTTTCATTTTAATTTTATAAAAATTAAATTTTTTTTTTTTTGTATTTCCAGGGATGGCCAACTGAAACGCATGAAGGCCAAAAAGGAGTGGAAGGAGTTGCAACAAGAGGAGTTCAGCCGCAGACTGAAGGGCGAATAAACTCCCCTGGACGCTAGTTGACATTTCCAAGACTGCCTGCACAGAGGGGCTATCACATTACTCACTCACAAACAGACAAACTTTCATACATGCTCCGTACTAAATAGTTCCCCCTTCGAGAGAGAACCACACTGACTTGAAACACAACTGATATCCCAAATTTACAATAATTTAAGACTTTTCAATTATCCGTTTAATAAATATCTTAAATATTTTTACCCCTCAGTCCTCTTGGGTCCATTTTGTCGGAAGATCAAAATATCTCCACTTTGCAATAAAATCCAAATAAATTAAATATTTGTGAACATATCCGAAAACTAAATACTGCTTTTGAAAGGTGATGAAATACGCTTTTAAATTTTATGTTTCGAAATAAACATGTAATTTTTGTAATATAAAATTTTTAATGCGAACACAAAAATTTTAAAATGGCTCACTTTCGTTTTTCACGTTTTTTTTTTTTTTTTAAATATAAACACGCAAATTTTATTATGCAAATGTTATCGTTAACTCACTTTTTTGTCATTCCACGTAAAAATAATTAATAAAAAATTCACAAAGTTTCATAATTTTTTTTTTAAATTGCGGTCGGAAGCTTTGGTTTTATAAAGGTGTTAATTTGAATAATTTTGTAGTCAACTTTTAGATTTTAATACAAAGCGTGGTGTTTTCTCTTTCTAACAGCATTTAGATCATATTTCTAATCATAGTAAGGGAGACACAACGATTTCTATGAGACCTATGAGTTGTTCCGAAAAGTGAACAAATTGGCCTGAGAGGTTAAATATTTAGTTTGATAAATTTTGCCAGAAGTGAGGGAAATTTGAGCTTAGTTTGGGCACATAGATACGTCAGCAATGCACTTAAGTTCGGTGGTAATGATACAGGTCAATTTTTTTTAGTTGTGGCTCTGTACAGATAATACGTTTTTTTTTTTTGTAAAACATGACAGAAAACAACTGCTCACAATCAAGCGTTTCTGAGTGACGAAACATTGTTTGGGCAGAGTGCATTATTTTCTGGTTGTATAATTTTGTCTCTTTCTCGCGTGGGACGCTCCCGCAGACATGCCGGCGTTTATCAGTCAAACGGGCCGTGACTGAAAAATTGACCTGCACCAGACTAAGATTAATGTGGTTTCCTTCCGTCCTTCCTCTTCCCCATCTCCTTCTCTTCTCCACTTCCTCCTGTGCATCTCCTTCTGCTCCGGGGGTACGCAGAGAGGACAAACCACCCCACATCTCCATCAAGACGGAGATGTGGGGTGGGTCTCTCCTTGTCCCATCCACATTCATACACACTACTGTACATACATCAAAATATGCATTTACTTAAAATCCGTTCCCTAGCATTCAAACGGCACTTGAAATGGCTTTAGCCATTTTCGATGACAAGATCTGAAATGTGGGGCTCTCACTTCTCATACCCTATTTTCTTTCTTCAAATAACATTCCCGACAATAGTAAGATAGTAATAACAACAGTAAAATAGTAATAATTTTTTTTCATACATAAATATTCTGTATGTACATTGTTTTAATGTGTCATATATCAGAAATAGTGGTAAAATAGGTAATGATTGCCCGCTTAACTCGTTGGCTTTAGCCATGTTTGGTGACCAGATCTGAATAGCCCGGTTCTTCCTCTTCCCATCACCTTCCCCTCCCCATTACCTTCAACCTCACAACATACTCCAACTGGGGATGCCATAGTCTCACTGGCTCCAGGCGGGAGCAGCCAGGACTCTTGTGAGGTATTCACAATAAAAAAAACCTTTTTCCTTCCCAGAACTTTCTTTCCATAAAAATACCCTCCACACAGCACCCCCAAAAATGACACGGGCCCTGAGGGTCTCCTGTCTGGAGCTAATGTAAAAAAAACACACTTGTAAGTGTGTTTTTTTTTACAAGTTTTTTGGAAAAAATGGCGCTGTATAAATTATCCAACTTTTGTTATTATTTTTTTTTATTTATTGTCAATAAATACATAAAAACATTAAAATAACGTAAAGAAATACTTGTGCAAATGAACAAAAACTTGGACTTCACTTTTAACAACATGGCTGTTTCTGCACATAATGTGGTGCATATTTTGTTGATTCACATTGAACTAACAGAGATTAAGGACGGGTTGTTTCAAAAAAATTGATGGATTCATCAAATATTTTAAGTTAATTTTCACGTTCTGCGTAGGTTCTATTCAAGTTCTATTATTGCATCATTATAGACCAGTTGATTCACAAAACTGAAATCATCACAGAACTTGAATAGAACCTACGCAGAACGTGAAAATTAACTTCAAATATTTGATGAATCCATCAAATTTTTTGAAACAACCCGTCCTAAGATGTTAAGATTTCTATGAAATATTATGTGGATAATCAAAGTGAGAGCGGGCAATCACTAGTTGCGGGTGCTCCGCGACTTTTCATCCCGGGACAAAATATCCCCAAAAATAATCCCAGACAAAATATCCCCAAAAATAATCCCCGACAAAATATCCCCAAAAATAATCCCCGACAAAATATCCCCAAAAATAATCCCCGACAAAATATCCCCAAAAATAATCCTCAACAAAATATCCCCAAAAATAATCCCCGACAAAATATCCCCAAAAATAATCCCCGACAAAATATCCCCAAAAATAATCCCCAAAAATAATCCTCAACAAATTATCTCCAAAAATAATCCCTGACAAAATATCCCCAAAAATAATCCCCGACAAAATATCCCCGAATAAATATCCCCAAAAATAATCCCCGACAAAATATCCCCAAAAATAATCCCCGACAAAATATCCCCAAAAATAATCCCCGATAAAATATCCCCAAAAATAATCCCTGACAAAATATCCCAAAAAATAATCCCCGACAAAATATCCCCAAAAATAATCCCCGACAAAATATCCCCAAAAATAATCCTCAACAAAATATCTCCAAAAATAATCCCCGACAAAATATCCCCAAAAATAATCCCTGACAAAATATCCCCAAAAATAATCCCTGACAAAATATCCCCGACAAAATATCCCCAAAAATAATCCCCGACAAAATATCCCCAAAAATAATCCTCAACAAAATATCTCCAAAAATAATCCCTGACAAAATATCCCCGACAAAATATCCCCAAAAATAATCCCCGACAAAATATCCCCAAAAATAATCCTCAACAAAATATCTCCAAAAATAATCCCTGACAAAATATCCCCAAAAATAATCCCTGACAAAATATCCCCAAAAATAATCCCAACAAAATATCCCCAAAAATGATCCCGACAAAATATCCCCAAAAAAATATCCTACGGACAAAACATTCCCCAACGAAATATCTAATAAAACCTAACCTAACCTAACAAAAAATGGGTCAAAAATAATACAAACTTCCTATAAAGAAAATAAATTTTTGTTCAAAAGTAGTAAAATGGGACAAAAATAATACAGGCATCCTTGTAAAGTTAGGTTAGGTGTTAGTAGATATTTGTCGGGAATATTTTGTCGCAGGATGAAAACGCGCAATAACAGATTCGGGGATGACACGACAGTTGATCCCCCGACAGTTGATCCCCCGACAGTTGCCCCCAGAGTTATAATCATCAGTATATTAATATGTGAAGCAAAAACTTTGTACCCCTTTTTACGAAAATTGCGCGGAAGGAGGATTATGAAATTTTACTTAATATAGAAGGAGTGCAGAATTCTAATATTTTTTTTAAATTAAAAAATAAAATATATTAAATCAATAAAAAAAAACATTACAAATTTCGACCATTGGGCGACCACTAGTTATTATATAAATCTAATTTTCTTGTGCAATTGTTTACCAATTTTAAACCTAAAATCGAATTAAAAAATACCCTTAATAATATGTTGATATGGATATCATATGAATTTATATAGTGTCGATTTTTTGTACTTATATGCTGGTATACACAGTATATAGACAAGTAGATTTTTCCTTGATGCATTTCAATGAAAATATGTTTTTTACTTGTTATTCGGTGGTACATCCTCTCTGCACACCCCTTAGGGACACTTAGTTATATTTTGTGTAAGTAGATGTAGAGCATTTTCCCTAAACCGTCTGCATATTGTATACAAGTTTGTCGGGGAGGCAACCATCAGGGGATCATCGGTCATGGAACCAGTTGCGGGTAATCATTGTCTAGTTCACCCTATTTGATAACAAACGACATATTTCAAAGTTAGCCATAGTAATTTAAAATATCAATATTATCAATAATGTCACGAAAATGTTTAACACCACTGAAAAAATAATTTCTAGATGTGCGATCTATAGATCAATTCCTATTTGAGGTTTTTAGGGCTCAGACAGGCCAATGAAATTTCAATATTTGATCAATTTCACCAGAAGTAAGGGAAATTGGATCTTACTTCTATCACAGGAAATTCACTTCTTTAGATTTATTTCTTCAGTGAAAACGACCCAATCCTTGTAATAATAACTGTTATTGTTTTCTATGAAATGTGGATTGCATAATTTTTCAAATGCATTAATGTACAGTTTTATATTGTAGTGTATTTTCAGCAAAAATAATAGCAGATTTGTGAATGAATATTTTTTTTTTACATGTGACAGCTCTTTCGCCTTTCGTACGGCATTGCAAAACTGCATTCAAACTACTGCTATTAACTGGTATAAGTGTTGAGATGCAAATAATATTTATTTAAATGCAGGTACAGATTTACGTTGTGATACAAAAAATATGTATTAAAATACATATAAACATGTTGAGATACAGATATGTATCAAAAATCAGACACAGATACGTGTTCAAATTCACATACGTATTGAAATATAGATACAGATACGTATTGAGATTCAGATAAGCGTTGAAATTAAGACACAGATTCTTGTTGAGATTCAAACATGTATTGAAATTCAGACAAATACGTGTTGAGATTCAGATATGTATTAAAATACAGATACATGCGAATTGAGATTCAGATATGTATTGAAATTCATACACAGATACATGTTAAGATTCAGATATGCATTGAAATAAAGACACAGATACGTGTTAAGACTCAGATATGTATTGAAATAAAGACACAGATACGTGTTGATATTCAGATATATATTGAAATATAGACATATACGAGTTGAGATTCGAATATTTATTGAAATTCATACACCGATGCTTTTTGAATTTCAGATATGCATTGAAATACATACACATACACACACTCACACACTTTGTTACAAACACAGATACATAATGGAATTCGGATAAGTATTGAAACACAGACACAGATACGTGTTGAGATTCAGATATGTATTGAAATGAAGACTTGTATTGAAATATAACTACATGCTATTTTTGTTATATTACCAGACAAATATGTATTTGGACATACGTCGTGGACATGTGTCCACCGCTGTCTACAATGCCGCCAGAAGGTGAAACAGATGTCACTTCAAAACTAACACAATGACACTCGCGTGAAGATTTTAAATTTGTTTAAAATGTATTGTAATATACATTTGTGCAAAGTAAAGAAAGCGTATTAAAATGTATGTATTTAATTATGTTAATTCACAATAACTGAATGTGACTATGCATGTATATTATTATTAATTTTCCAGTAGTTCTACCAACTGAGCTACATGGACACTCCTTTTAAACCTGCGAAATTCTCAATGTTACCACTCGGGTTAAAATATTATGTATATAGTGTGTTAATTATTATATTTATGGCGCTGTGGCTCAGTTGTTAGAGCGGCTGCCAAATATAAATATCACCCGAGATTGAAGAATAAAGAAAGAGGCGCTGAAATTACAAAAAAAAAAAAATTGTTTTATTAAAATTTTATATGTTGTATGTATCAATTCTTTGGTTGGAACAGTGGCGTAGATATGGGGGGGGGGGGCAACCCACCCGACCGTGAAAAAAATTTGAAGGTAGAATATTGCCACAAAAATATGTTCGTAGCTCTATGGCTCGGTCAGTCAGGGATTCCCCAAAATCTAGTTTGAGGATTACTAATTCTTGGGGTGACACCATGTTATCCCCTCCGAATGCCTCCCATACGAGCTACGCCACTGGATTGAAGAAATGCTTTTTTTTAATATACATGTACTAAGAGGTCTAGCACGAACGATAGATATAACCCTCTATCAATACGATATTGACTAAATTCGTCATCTTTGGTCAGTTATCAATATTTGCGAGCACGGTCAACATTGATAAGAGATATTCCGACCGATGATTGACGGATTTTAGCCCGGCCTCTTGTGTCTCTGATAAGCTGTCAATATTTAAAAAAAATTGAATAATGTCATTCGTTACGCAAAATAACTGGCTTATCAATGAATGGAAGTGAACTAACGAAGCTCTTAGAATTGAAAGAAATCGTTTACGCAATCTATTTTCTTAAATATTTATAACTTTTGAAGATTATTTCCATCATTATTAATAGTAATATATCATTATATAAGAAGATAACAACGTCCCGTTATAGATAGACGAGAGGTTCTGGGTTCAAGTCCCAGTTGCGACCATTATCTTTTTCTATTTTTCTCCGTCTTGTTCTTTTTCATGTTTTCGTTTAGATTATTATTGTTATCTTCTAAATAATTCATCAATTTATTATGTGCGATCTATGAGAATTAAAATTGGTTGAAATATGACTAACAACCTCGTTAACTAATTAACTCCCATTTAGTCTCAAAAAGTACATGCGAAGCGCATAATGTGTGTTAAAGTTAGTATTTCAATTCGAAATTATCAATTTATTAGTATTTTCATTTAACAAA
Organism: Glyphotaelius pellucidus; assembly: GCA_936435175.1. Classification (NCBI taxonomy): domain Eukaryota; kingdom Metazoa; phylum Arthropoda; class Insecta; order Trichoptera; family Limnephilidae; genus Glyphotaelius; species Glyphotaelius pellucidus. The sequence goes on from OW386563.1 coordinate 13,067,304, forward strand.
GTAGTTTTGACATTTACAAATGTAAATCCAGATGTGTATAGAAATATAGACACAGATACGTGTTGAGATTCAGATGTGTATTAAAACACAGACAGATACATGCTGATATTCAGATATGCATTGAAACACACACAGATACACGTTGAGATTCAGATTGTATTGAAACACTCACAGATACGCATTGAGATTCAGATATGTACATATCGAAGTAGAGATATGCATTGAAATACACATAAGTGTTGAGATTCACATGTGTATTACAATACAGAAACATATCCACCAGTGTTGCCATCGTATATCGATTTCTTATTTATTCCCTGTCAATATCTGTCTGACTATCAACAATGCGGCAGTGCTCGGTAAAATGGTGTAAAATCATCGGTAGTTATGCCTATCAATTTCAATGTGCTGGACATCTTGTATGTAGGTTTTTTGGTTTGGGTGTTGATTTTGATAAGTTTGATGGTACTAATAAAACTATTTTTTATGGTTAAATGGTAATGCTGAGTGGCCCACAGATATGGAAGTATTTTATTAAAACAATATAACAGTTAAAAACCCACTCCGCAGGTTTTTGCTGCAAGGCCCTGCAGGCGGTTTTTGGTTCGGCTTCGCCCAGTTTGAGAATTGGTGCCCATTTTATAAATCCGATGGGAACTGGTTCCAAAAATAGCCGGTTCCTCAGTTCCACTGGAATCCAGTGACAGCTAGTCACCGGGACAAAGCAATGGCAATAACGTCACTTAGGACGGGTTGTTTCAAAATATTTGATGGATTCATCAAATATTTGAAGTTAATTTTCACGTTCTGTGTAAGTTCTACTCAAGTTTTATGATTATTCCACTTTTAAGAAGCAACTGGCCTTTAATGTTGTAAAAACAGAACTTGAATAAAACTTACACAGTACGTGAAAATTAACTTAAAATATTTGATGGATCCTTCAAATTTTTTGAAACAACCCATCCTTAGTATTAATATTCACAACTGCCATTTACAATAATAAAATCATATTATCGTCAATCTCTACATATCTGGAGAGATTTACGAAATTACAAATCCAATAGTACTTAAGCCTGCCAGACGATGCTCCTCACGCTAGCTGTTAACGTAAGAGGCGCCATCTTTTGGCATTGCTTTAATTCGGTTCTGTTAGAAAAGTTAATTTGCATACAAACTCTACGTATGAAAACGGTTTTGCGTAAGGCGCGGCGTCAGAGATATATTCTTGGTCGTACGTCAAACCACCGTTACTGTGTTGAAGGGTAATTTTGTATCTTTTGTTTTAAATCAACGATAAGAGACAATTAACAATCATGAAACCAGTTCGAGAAAATGGAATTTGTTTAAAACCAGTATATTTTTGAAAATAAATGAACATTTGAATGAATATTTTTTTATACATGTATATCTCGCCACACCCCAACTATACAAGTATTGTCCGAAATTATTGCCTACTTTGTAATAGGACTCGTAAACAGAAGTCAAAGTCAGTGTTGGGCCCAAACGGTGTAAAAAATATTGTAAAAAGCGCACATATTACGCAGTAATCACATATATTGGTTTTCACTTAATCACTTAGCCACATAATTAATTTTGTACCAAAAATTGAAAACGTGCATTGGTGTACTAAATCTATTGTAACTTTTGAACCATAAATTCAAATGAATTAATTTCTTTAAATTTGTTTACACATTGGATTAGGGTAAAGAAAAACATAAAAATAAAAATTTAAAAAATATTAAAATAAGGATACAAATACCTTCTCTTTTTTCGTAAGTTTTTTTCACATTTTTATTCATAAAGTTAAAAAAAACAATATTCATAAATTGAACATTAATAATTTTTATTTTTTACATACATATATACTAAAAACTAATTAAATAATTTGGTATGATAGTCCTCAAAGCAATCAGGGAGGTGCAGGGTCACTGCCAAATGCCTAGAACCACTCGCAATTTTGAATAAATTAAATGGCGGCTGGCTGCATACAAAACTTGGAACACAAATATCAGGGAAAAAACACAAGAAAATTATTGCCAATTCTATGAAATGAATGATTAATTACCTACAGAGCGTTCGGCATTTAAAATTTTATTCAAAATGTGTTGCTGTCGTGCTCATTTTCCGTTTTTGTGGCAGACCTTCTATAACCCGTCAGGCTGCCGGGATTTGTGGCGGGGTGGTAGTACAAAAAAAAATAACAATTTGTGCATCTCCAGTTCTTAAGTGTTAGTTTCCTTTCAATAAAATATATTATTCCACACAAAAGACAAGGAGATACAAAGACTTCCACATCTTGTATCACGTGCACATACATATTTATATGTTATATACGAGGGCTATCCGAAAAACAAGGTCTCCAAGGTGCTGCGGTCGCGAGGAACGATTTAACAGGCAATCTGGCAATACCGGCGTGAAGTCTGGTTCCTCGCACCAAATGCTGAGATGCTTAGTCTTGGCGTGGCAGCCATTCCCGATGGACCTTCCGCTCGCCGCACCCGCCAGGTGTGAATAACACTAGTTAGTTTGGCGAACAAAACTGTATGTGAGGAGTGAGTTTTTTATCGGTTCATTGTTTTAAATTATCGTAGATTAACTAAAAATAATCTTATATTTTGAATTGAAACGTCATTGACATCAATCTACGCAAATAAAACAACATTGAAAAAAAACATGTGCATATGAAAATACTGCTTTCTTCCTATGACGACCGCTAAATGACGCAAAAAGAGTTTTTAAACTAAAACTGTGAAATTAGTATTGTAGATGTGTTCCAAAACTTCGACAAACTTCGTACATAGATGTCACTACAAGTCAAATTTTTTCATTAAATGTGACGACGTTTGAATAATAGCCGCGGACGCAGCGTTTCGGCCATACTCTTCTGGGCATTTTTTCGCTTCGCCGAACCGTTTCGGCCATACTCGTGGAGAGGTTAAAATAATGATGTTAATTTATTTATTTAAAATAAATTTTTGTTTTGGATTTCAATATATGCAACTAATATGCTATAAGTCAAAATTATACATATAACATGATTTGTAGAAACTATCAGTATCGTCCCGGTGAAACACCACCTTAATCGAAAATGAAACTTTGCTTGAAATCGCTTTAGCCGTGGTGGTTTGATGACCAGATCTGAAAAGCCAGGTGCTTCCGTACCTTCCTCTTTCCCATCTCCATACGTGGACGGCGTACTTGTGGGATTGCAAAGAGCGCTAAGAATGTGCGAACAAGTATCAAGGAATACGGAAAGATTCAAATTATATTATAATTATTGTCGCAATAATTGATTTCGTACAATTTGTTTTGCAATTTTGACAAAAAAAGATTATATTTGTTTTTTTTAACATCAACTCAACATGCTATTTCATCTTTGGGAATGCTGTGTGGAGGGTATTCGACGCTGCCCTGTACACCGTCTGGACAAAGCCATTTGAGCGCACAGCCGGGGCTCAAACGCTTGCCCGACATTTGCACATTTTCTTTGAAATATTTTCCACGTTCCTTCAATGACGTAGGTTCACACCTTTAAAACACTCCATACAGCATTCCCAAAGATGACACGTGTCCTGAGGGAAACCTCAATAGTCTCCTATGTGGAGTTGATATAAAAGCATTTTATACATTAGAAAAATTCATAGATATTTCTACTAAGAATGCTATAAAAATTTCATTCAAATGTCAAATAATGGCGCTGATCGTTTATTCGATGGTCATCAAATATCAAGATTGATTCATCATTTGAGAATATCTCCTACTTTAATAAAATTTCTATGTTGAGAAAAATTGTTACCAATTAATTTTTCTCCATAGTTGTCAGATAGTACATTTTTTATTGTTACAATAACATAAAATTCAACAGTGAAAAAAACCATAACAATGAGAAAATTTGACATATTTATATATAATATACATGGCGTTTGGAAGCTTGTGGTACAAGCGGGAACTGCTGATTCCACATCACATGAAAAACCATATAAAACTTAATTAAATATGTACATATATTTTAATTTCATTTTTGTTTGTTTGAATTAATGAATTGAAAATTAATCAACTTTCTGACATCAGATTGAGCTGAAACTCGGCAGATGAGACTCCTCATCGATGACAATGCATTCTATCAACACATACACGTGGACATATACGCATTTCTCTGAAATTCGATCACATACAGTAGTTAATATACTTAATAAGTGTCAGTTTTATCCTATCGAGAATTGGATAGATTGGTAGAGTTGTCGACTCTAGTTGCTGGGTAGGAAGGTTCAATCCTCAATTGAAACAAAAAAATTTTAAAAGACAGATTGATTTTTTTAAGTTTATTAAAAATTAGCCGGGTGTTCTCTTCGTCACGTTTTAAAATACGTTAATCAGCTGATAATAACCCCTAGCGACCATTTTTTTCATGTTTGACCAAAAAAATTCCATTTTTATTTTTAACTTAATGAGTAAAACTTCAAATTGTAATATTTAATTAAATGAAGACAATCTTAGCGAAACTCAATCGAAAATCTGAAAACAGAAAAAGATATGGTCACATCCAGGACTGCAGCAGGAGGTGCAGCTCTACCAACTAAGCTAATGTGTCCCTATCCGATTCGGTCATATTTAACTATATGAGAACTACCAACATTATCTTCATTTTGTTAATGCATATTTTTAATGGCTGCTATCTTTAGTTCAGGTTTGAATCTTGAATCATACATAAAGATAGCAGCTTACGTTGCATAGTCGCTTTGATTCTAGTGCAGTTTGGTTCTAGCACGACAACAGTCTGCCTGCAAACATGTCGTATCTCCATTGTTTCTGTTATGAATGATTGCTAATATTAAAATGGAGGTTTGATAAGTATATTAATTTATATTTATAAGTTCTGTTCCTTGAAGAATGTGTTTATTTATTGTTCTAGTATAAAAGTCACCTGAACATTTTGTAAATAATGTTAGGATTTGTATGAAGCTTGCACTAAATTGTAATGAGAATTGATTATTTTTTTTAAAACCCTTTTTTTCAATAAACAATTTGTAAAACCTTGAATTTGTGTTTTATTAATTTACTAGCGAGTAGACGTGGTCAGATTTATTCCCAGGAGTGAATTGATTCAGTCTGATTCCCCTGGCTTTTTGAATTGATTCCTTTTATTCATTCCTTTAATTCAATTAATTACAAAAAAATATATAAAAAAAAATAAAAAACCAAGCCTTAATTGTATGAAGTGAAACCTTAAGAAAACTAGACATGAGTGGGGAGGATACGAAGCACCGCACAAAGAGGAGACCGATTATTCTATCTCATTCTCTTGCAGGCTAAATTCTATAGAAGATATACCTAAGTGTTAGCCTCTTTTTAGTGTCCCGTCGACAACTTTGCGGCGCGCCACCCATAGAATAACGTTTAAATACCTGTGAAATATCATAATATTTAAATCGTTTACGGTATACATCATTTATTGAAATAATTTAACAGTAAAATAAATGGAAATTAAATGTTTATGGTGCTGTTAAAAATCGTAGGATGCAAAGCCAAAGATGTGGAATGAAGAATCAATTCCTTTTGAAATTGAGAATCAGATCGAGTGAGAAGCGTGGATTTTCCTAATTTATTCCCTGCTATCCCCCACTGCTACTATGTCTTCTTAGCAATTCCTCCCTCGTCTTCCATCCCTCTTTTTTTATTTTTTTTACGCTGTCAATAATTTTAATTTAGAAAAAACATAAGGTGAGCCATTTTTAAAACTTTTTTATGTTTGTATTAAAAAGTTTTATAATTTAAAAATTATATATCATTGAAGAAGAAGATAACACTTATAATCTAAATGAAAATATGATCAAATCAAAATATGATCAAAATTGAAAATATCAATTTTTTATGAGAAAAACTCTCTTTTTATAACTTTTGAAGGTTATTCCCATCAACGTAATATATCATTAAAAAAAAAAAAAAATTGAATATTCATTTAGACTTTCATAAAAGTCAATAGTTCCATATGAATAAATTCGGATACATTTATCCGAGACGCTATTCAGGTTACAAACCAATTCTTTGAATGATTGTTTCCAATAAAAAGAGTAGTTGCCTATAATATGGAAAAAGAACTAGTTGAAGATAATATTAATGATTCTAAATATTTGAAATATGAGATTGACAAATACGACGGTTTGACAGAAGGTGGCAATAGCGAAATTGGAAAACGCGCCGTCCCGGTTAGACGAGAGGTCTGGGTTCGAGTCCCAGTTACGACCATTGTTTTTTTCTGTTTTTCTGTGTCTTGTTTTCTTTCATATTTTCATTTAGATTATATGTGTTATCTTCTTCTTCAATGATATGTTACGTTGATGGGAATAACCTTAAAAAGTTATAAAAAGAGAGTTTTTCTCATAAAAAATTAAAAATTATGTTTGTTTCGAATTACAAAATGGGAAGCATATTTCATCATCTTTCAAAAACAGTTTTCAGTTTTCGGATGCATTCAGAAGTATTCCATTTATTTTGATTTTATTGCAAAGCGGAAATATTTTGACCTTGTAACAAAATAGGCCAAATTTATACAAGGCAGGTATGGGTACCGCCGCCCCGGGAACCATTTATTGTATAACCCACACCTCTGCCGTAAGTGGTACACCAATTCTGGTGACTTAGCAGGGGTGCCCGGGTTCATGGGGTGAGATTTGTCCAGGTCTTGGTGGCGGATGCTGAGAGAGACACACTACCCCCTAGATTCCTACCCCTCATACCTGTTTCCTTCCCAGAACTTCCTCTCCTTCCTTTCCTTAAAAAACCCTCCACACAGCATCCCCTAAGATGACACAGGCCCTGAGTGAAATTATTTTCCTCAGGGCCTCGTGTGGAGCTAATGTAAAAAAAAAGGGGGGAGATATTTTGACCTTCTGAAAAAATAGGCCTGAGGGGTTAAAACTTCGAAAGAAAACAATATTGTTAACAATAACAAACATTTATTACAAAACTTTTCATCTTCGCTTAAACACTAATATACAACTTTCTAATTCTACATCATAAATATTATTAAAACTATATGTATTCTATTCTATTCTATTCCTTGGGCAGAATCCCCTGTTCTTTGGCCATGGCTAGAAGTTTGTCTCCAGCGGGGCTGGGGGCGAACCTTTCCAGCTGCACCCCCTCCGCCAGGCTATGCCGGGGCAGCCAGGGGCCCTGCACGGAGGGGTGCAAGGTGCTCCCCAGCTTGCGGTAACGCAGGCTGCTGGCACCCTGGGCCCCCAGCAGATTGGCGAGCCAGCCGTTCACTTCAGTGCGGTCTTTGTTGTGCAACGAGAACCATTGCCTTTCTCCGTTTACTGCAGAAAAAGCAAAATTAATTAATAAAACAAATTTTTATAAGGACAACTCTCTTTTAACCTTTTCGTCCCGGAAAGAAAAAAATCACACATGATCCGAAGGGGGGTCACTCGGGGACCCCGATTTGTTTTGCTTATTAAAGGGTGTTAATGACAACTTTTTTTGTAATTTGTTTTGATAATAATTAGAGGGAAGTATATTCATTGTATTTCAGTAGTCATTTTCAAAATCGTTTGATAAATAAAGTCATAATTAATATTCTAATGAATTTAGACCATAATGTATATTTTTCCATAGAAAACAGAGAAGGCGGGCCGATAGCCAACATAACTCCATGTTTCCGAATGTTGACTGGCGATTGGCGCGTAGCGGAAACGATCCAGACCGAATGATCTTTGACCGGCAAGCGAACATTATAGCATTGTAAAAAGAGCAAACGAGATGCGCAGTGTAAACAAACGGGATCTAGTCCTTTCCACTAACAACTTAGAAATTACTTGCTATCGCTTAGAATTGTCCCGATACGTTTAGCAGATAGGAACGGGGTAACGCCCGAACAGAGGGGAAAAGGGGGGCGGGCGGGACAGATTCTCCACCGGAATTTGATAGAAATTATTAAATATTAAGAAAAGTAGTAATGCGATATTAATTTCTTTAATGCAGATCGGTAACCAAATAGATGTTCTAGGATTACCCAAATTATTGAGTATGTGGTTTAAAAAATGACTTAGATACAGCGTAAAACTCTCGTTAGTATAAGTGCGTTCCCCCGGTCCGGAAGTGTTAAAATAAGTTGTTGTGAATATCGAACAAGTTTATATAGTGTCGATTTTTAGTACTTATACGCCGGTATGACGGCCTCCGTGGTCCCGAGGTAAGACTCTGGACTCACAATCCGAAGGTCGCGGGTTCGAACCCGGCGTGCGCAAATAAATTTTATTTGATATTTGTGTTATTTCACAATTTATTCATTTAAAATAATATGTAGTATATTTGCGGCACGTTCCAGAGTGGAAGATACTATCAGTATCGCCCTGGTGTAAGACCACCATTCAGAATTGAAACGTTGCTTGAAAATGGCTTTAGCCGTGTTTAGTGACCAGATCTGAATAGCCAGGTACTTCCCCACCTTCCTCTTCCCTATCTCCTTCCCCTCCCCACTACCTTCAGCCTCACAACATACCCCGATTGGGGATGCCATAGTCTCACTGGCTCCAGACGGGAGCAGTTGGGACTCTTGTGCGGTATTAACTATAAAAAAAAAAAAAAAAAAATACACAGTATATAGAGAAGCAGTTTTATCCTTGATGCATTTGAATGAAAATATTTTTTATACTTCCAGCAATCTTTCGGAAGCAATCTTCCGAACAGACCTTCCATTGATATGCTTGGTGTAACTATAAGTGACCAGCTCAGGTATGGGGGGTCCATCGAAGCCAGAGTAAAGTTAGCCTCTCAAAAACTGGGCGTACTGCACAGGGCCCGCAGATAAGTAAGTAAGTAATAAGTAATAATAAGTACACAACTGCTAACCCTGCACAAATTGCAAGTGCGCCCCACGGTTGAATTTGGCAGCCACCTCTGGTCTGGAGCTCCAAAACACTTGAAAAATAACCTCGACTCTGTGCAGAAACGGGCGGTCCGTTTGATAGATTCCCCCACCTTAACGAACGGATTGCAATCTTTAGAACACAGGCGTCGGGTGGGAATGCTATCCATGTTCTACCGGTATTTCAATGGAAGATGCTCTGAGGAACTAGCGTCATTGATCCCTTCGGCACTGGTGCGTGATCGGGAGACACGCCAAACGCGCGCCCAACATATGTACACGGTTGACATTTGTCACATGAGAATGGGTCGTTTTTTCGACTCGTTCTTGAGTTCAACAACTCGGCTATGGAACGATTTGCCGGCTTCTGTGTTTCCTCCCTCCTACAACATGGGTCTCTTCAAGACCAATGTTCATTCCTTTTTCTCCTCAAAAAGACCCTCCACACAGCATCCCAGATGACATAGGCCCTGAGGGAAATTATTTTCCTCAGGACCTCCTGTGTGGAGTTAATGTAAAAAAAACTTTATTATTCGGTGGTACATCCTCTCTGCACATCCCTTCGAGGTCACTTAGTTATATTTTGTTTAATTAGGTATACCGTATTTTCCCTAAACTGACTGCATATTGTATAAAAGTATGCCTGGGGGTCAACTGTCGGAGGATCAATTGTCATGGAATCAGTGCAAAGCATGCTTACGGTATTCTCCGACTATGACAGGAGTGCGATGTCGCCTTGGTTTAAGGTAAACGGCTACTCCTGGCTGCTCCCGAGCAAAGTTGATCAGGTCATTCTCCACAAAGTCCCTGGGAATCAAACGCACAAGATAAATTAGTTGGCAACTTCCATGTTCAGGGCCTAAATCAGCTTTGGGGATGCTGTGTGGAGAGTCTTCTTTTAAAACTCTCGCCGATAAATGAAAATAAATCTAACCTCACTCCTCGACTGGAGCCATTGTTTTTGCAGAATTTGATGACCACTCTCTGCAGCTGGCAGACATGGCGCCCCAGTCCGTTCTCCAGGGGGGCGCGCACGAAGCCCGACTTCAGGAATAGGTGGTTGTTCGACATTTTTATCACTAGTATAATGTTATTTTTCTAAACAAATGTCTTCAATTTTTAGGTTATGTAATTTGTCATTTTTTGTGATGTTCGAGTGCTGCCATTTAATAAAACTCATTTAACCAAAAAAATATACACAATATGCTTCGACCGGACGACTCGCGGCTAGCGCACGAGGCAGTTTGCAACAGGTAATAAAAATAAATTTGCAATCCAAAAGGCAAAACAATCAATATGGTGACACAAATTTTTTTGTGAATACATATTTTATTTACTGTTCGCATTACACATCCTTGAGGATTTTTTTTTTTTTACTAAAACGGCGCTAAACAAATTATTGGTTCCATGGCAGTAGTAGTTGACCCCCGACAGTTGCCCCCCGGCAACTACGGTCGGCTTAGGAAAAATATGATAAACTTACTTACACAAAATATAAGTAAGTGTCCCGAATGGTGTGCGGAGAGAATGCACCGCCGAATAATAAAAGTATAAAAAAATTATTTATTCAGATGCATCAAGGGTAAAACTACACGTATTTCTGTACTGTATATACCAGCGTATAAATACAAAAAAATCGACATTGTTTTAAATAAATTCGTTTGATATCCGCACCTCTTTATTAAAGGTATTTTTGTAATTGATGCAAAGTATGAAATTGGTAAATAATGCACAAAAAAGTATAACTTTGTAATAAATATTAAGGGGGTCAGCTGACAAGGGTAAATAATTTGGGTAAACACCGATAAATTTTCGTTTTTATTTAATATCATTTATCGCGTAACTTCATGTAATTACATTTTATTACTCTACAGAGATGATTTACACAAAATTTTAATTTACAATACAAAACAAATAATATAAGCTCTTTACGGCGACTTTGATTCATGCATTTTGTTCGAAGGATTCTTACACCGGCACACTACGGTTAGATTGTTTGAGATCGGCGTTGTAAAAGTTTTTGGATATAATATTATTTATTATATATTTGAATAATTAATAGGAGCCCATCACCATGCGATCTAACCAAATAATAATAAAAATGAATGGTCAAGTTATTGGAGACTGCGTTTAGTACTAAATAATATAAAAAAGATTATGTACTTGTCAAACACAAAAATATTATTTTGTGAAATTTTCACAAAATAATAATTTGAGATAAATATTTTTCCCTCGCTGGCAGCATTAGTCGGGTGTCCGCAGTTTAGATAAATTTTTCGTGTAATTTTCAAAACCTACAAATATCAAAATGTCCGGACTCCCTCTTGGCCCCCCCGTCCGAGTCTCCCCGCTGATTAAGGTAAATTAATACACAAATTACAACATCTTCTTAAAAGCTTAATTAAATTATTATTTTTGGAGATTATCAGTTGTCATTTTGAGGTTAGGATTTTACGTCATTATATAACTTTACTGACGACTTTTCGTAGCGTATCTGTCTATTATAACATATCTTAGATGCCTTTCTACATTTAAATATCAAATTTGAATGTATAACTGCTCTACAATTTGTACCTTACAATTATAATAAATTTTTAATAGATAGGTACCTACATTTGTGTGATATTTGTAATTGATTTACATGAAAATATTATTAGGTTTTCGATGTTTAAACCTCTGTTCTCTATTGGTAAAGATGCATGAAAATTTCATTTTTATTTAATCAGAGGTCTAAATTTATATTTCTATATAAAATTTGCCATTTAATATATTTTTGTAAGGGTTGACATAGCGTGAGTTTCGTCTCAATCCAGATATGCATGAATTTGGGAGGCGGGTATGGGTACCGCCGCCCCGGGAAGCATTTATTGGATAACCAACAATTCTGCCGCAGCTCACCCTAGGTGGTTTGTTTCGTTTGCTGACTTAGCAGGGGCGCCCGGGTTGATGAGGCTTAGGCCGGATGGATGCATCTGCCCATTAGCTGCATAGCAGGCCGGATCAGAAGAGACTGGTTGAGGGAGACCGTTTTACCTCTCCAGCCAGACTCTAACATTGCCTTGCACCACAGTGGGAGGGATGGATACATACATACAAACTCCTGGAGTCACTGACCCCCAGATTCCTACCCATCCCTCGTATCTTTTTCCTTCCCAGAACTTCATCTCCTTCCTTTCCCTTAAAAAGACCCACCACACCGCATCTCCAAAGAGGGAATTTTTTTTCCTGTGCATAATGTAAAAAAAAATAGTTGACTGAATTAATTGAACACAAGAACATATCAGGAATGCTCGATCTTAACACATTAGAAGCCCGCCGAAAAATATTTTTGGGTAAGCACTTTTTTAAGCTAATCTCCGGCATTATACTGAATCCGCCCATGTTGAAGGAGATTAACTTATATGTACCCAACGCGTACACTCGTGGGAGATCCCACGCACTTTTTTATGCTCCGAAAGCGAGAACTTCTTCCTATTAGTCTAGGAGACGTACGAGGTAAACCCTACGTCGTCGAGTACACGGATGAAACTACTTTGTAATGATAATGGACATTTAGAAAGCCTTAAAAAAGCTGGTCTGCCGGTACGCCTCTTGGCAGGAGCCGCGCAGTCATGGAAATAGCGATTTTTTTCGAAAAAATTACGTCATCGAGTACACAAACGGGAATGATTGCATATGATAAAGGTCGATTAGTAAATGAAAAAAAAGCAGGTCTGCCAACCGGCAGCCTGGCACGTTCGCAGGCAGCCGGCGTCAAAGTCGGATAAAAAATAGTAAATTTTACGTCATCGAGTACACGAATGAAACCAATGAATAACTGTAGTCTAGATCATCCAATTGAAGAATTTCTTGGTCTGCCGACCAGCAGTTTGGCAGGTTTTTGTGTACGATTTTTTAAAGTATTTTTACCATTTTAAAATTATTTTCAATATCTTCATTATTATTTTTATTTCATTATGGTTTTAAAAACTAAGAATGCCATTTTTTCAAAAAATAAGTGAGAATGATAAAAAAAAATAATTTGAGGGTACCGAGTGTACCCATCGGTCTGGCGAGCCTTTCGACGCCAAACAACTCACAAAACCTGCCGCGGTGCCCCTCACCGCTGTCGCGTGCCCATTTTATTGTACAAATTTATAATAATAATAGTCCTTTAAAATTGCCTAATAGACCATAGTGGTTGGAAGTTCGAAAAACCACCGCACCGTCGCCGTAAGAGCTGCGTTCGTCCGGAAAACGACGGAAATTTCCTAACCTCGTCCGTTTCATATCGGTTTCGCGTGCCCAGCTGCATCGAATACAAGATCGAAACCAACAGAAAACCGTAGTCTAGATCATCTCATTTATGATTTCTTTGGTCTGCCGACCAGCAGCCTGGCAGTTTTTTGTGTACGATTTTTTAAAGTTTCTAAATTTTAAAAAATTTAAAAAAAATTATTTTAATTTTTTTATTATTATTTTTATTTCACTATATTTAAAAAAACTTATAATGCCATATTTTAAAAAAATAAGTGATAATGATAAAAATAAAATTAAATTGATAGTTTCGAGTGTACTCAACAGTCGGCGAGCCTTTCAACGCCAAATAACTTACAAAACCTGCCGCGGTGCCCCTCACCGCGCACACCGCGACTGCGGTGATGATACAGTGGTTGAGTGGGCATCGCGTTTGGGTCCCACCCGAGTGTTGCGTGTTTGATTCCTCGGCTGGCAAGTCCTCCATCACAGCACAAGCAACATTTTCGGCTTTCTGTGGTGGTAGTAGGAGATTTTCAAACATTGTTGGGTTATTCGTAACCCGGGAATGTTTGTCTTTCTTTTAAAAAAAAGAAAGATGTCAATTGACAAGAATATACATATTAACAATTATAGAATTCACCTGCATCCAAACTATTTCTCACGAATTGACTAATTCTCACGATTGTACGAATGATGTATGCGATTGTTTGTTTGTTTCAGGCCGGGCGCTGGAGTTTCCTGGTGGTGGGAATCCTGTACGGGGCTGCTCACCAGTCACGTCTCTCCAAGCGAGAAGTTGGCATCCGCGAGGAAGAGGCACGTCTCAAGGTCATCCGCGACGCCAAGAACGAAGTGGAGAAGAAGCGCAACAGGGAGCGTATGTACACTCTAACCTAACCTAACCAATGCTATAATTAACCCACCTCACTCAATTTTAGTATCGCTACAATGTTTTAAAATGTTCAGATCCTGCGCAGAAAAGTCCCACAATGGACTGCGCTGCCTTACTCTATTTTTCTGCCCAGAGTGGTTATTTCAATGTGCACTCTTCGGTGGTCAATTTACCACTGATGTCGTTGTTTATTCAAAGTATTCTCAAATCCTCCTGGTGCCAAAAATATAGTCATGTGCTTTGCCTCCAGCTCATCGAAATGACTTTGTATTAGGGCCCATCCATAAATTACGTCACACTAATTTCATGATTTTTTTACCCCCTCCCCTAGTGTGACGTCACATATTTTGCAATTTTACATCCAAATTTTTTTTGCGTTTTAATCATTTAGATTTTTACATGTGACGTCACAGAGCTGATGACCCCCATACCCCTTGTCACACAATGTCACACTTCTCTACTCCCCCCTTAAGATGTGACGTAATTTATGGATGGCCCCTTATGGCAAATCTATCAATTTGGATAACTCTTGTTCTAACCTAACCTAACATGACTTCTTGTGGCAATATTTGAGTATTAGATGTTAAAAGTAATTGAGCGACCTGTTTTAACTCCCCAGGCCTCGGCCATATTTTGTCAGAGGGTCAAAATACTTCCTCTTCACAATAAAATCCAAAGAAATGGAATCTATCTGAAAACTAAAAACTGTTTTTAAAAGGCGATAGAATATACTTTCAAATTTTAGAAATTGAAATTAACGTATAATATTTGAAATATAAAATTAAAATGTTTTAAAAATGGTTCACCTTATTTTTTTCTAACTAAAATTACTGATAAAGAGAAATAAAATAAAAACACATACACATTTTGTTAGACAAATTGTCATTGTCACTTAACATTTTGTCGTTCCTTGTAAAAATAATTAATTACAAATTCCCAAAGTTTTATAAATTTATTTTAAATTGCGATTCGAAACTTAGGCCATCCGCTCATGGAGAAACTGAAAAAAAAACAGTGAGCGACGCAATCGCAATCAACCTCCTGAACAAAATCGATATTTTTCTGATCTAACATATTTGATTAATGATAACATTGAATAGATCTTTCAGAATACTTAACGTTTTTTTTAAATTTCTTTAACCCCTCAGGCTCATTTATTAGCTTTTCAGAACAACTCATATATGTCTCTTAGAAATTGTTGTCTCCCTTATTATCATAGTGAGAAAAATGATGTAAATTTTATTGGAAAGACAAAACACCACACCATATATTCAAATTTAAAAATTAACCTTATATATTTAAAATGTACATCTTTATAAAACCAAAGTTTCCGACCGTTATTTGAAAAAAAAAAAAGTGAATTTTTTTTTACATGAAACAACAGAAAAGTGAGGTGACAATAACGTTTATAATACATAAATTTTTTACATGAAACAACAGAAAAGTGAGGTGACAATAACGTTTATAATACATAAATTTTTTACATGAAACAACAGAAAAGTGAGGTGACAATTACGTTTATAATACATAAATTTTTTACATGAAATAACAGAAAAGTGAGGTGACAATTACGTTTATAATACATAAATTTTTTACATGAAACAACAGAAAAGTGAGGTGACAATAACGTTTATAATACATAAATTTTTTACATGAAACAACAGAAAAGTGAGGTGACAATAACGTTTATAATACATATATTTTTTAATAAATATATTTTTCATTTTCGATAGTTTTAGTTAGAAAAAACGTAAAGTGATCCATTTTTAAAACTTTTTAAAGTTCGCATTAAAATTTTTATTTTTAAAATACTACACGGTTGTTTCTAATAATAAAATTTGAAACCATATTTCATCACCTTTCAAAAACAATTTTCGTTTTTGGATACATACACAAATATTTCATTTATTTGGATTTTATTGCAAAGCGAAAATATTCATACCTATTGACAGAATGTGGTCGACGCCTGAGAAGTTAATAACAGAATTTAATTTATTTTTAAGTTTTCAGAAAAAAAATCCATGTCATGAAAGACGCACTTATTTTCCTAGAAATATTTCGACAACGCAGATCAAGAATATTAATAGAATAAAGAACGAGGCGATGCATGAATGTGAATTGTGTGGCGGCTATCCTCTTTGCATACCACTCTGGAGTAACGGAATGATGGTTAGTTAACCAGATATATTTTTGTATTAATTTATTTTTCTTTACATTTCAGTTGAACAACAAATGATTGATGAACTCTCCAACCCTAAGAAGGCCGTCGTTTAAAGTGTTGCCGGCGCCGTGTAAATAGGATATCCACCTTCTACATACAATCGGTAACATGGCAAGACCGCGAGGGAAAGGAAAAAATTCAACACCATAAACAAATTTAATCTTAAAAAAATACTCGTTTACAATGATCTTTTATGAGAATTTATTTAACAATTTTTTACATTTATTTTGTAAATTTAAATAATTTTGAGCATTATTGTTGTCTATTATTATTTTAAGTTTTACGGTATTGTAAGGATACAGAATATTTGTATTTTTTTCTTTTCTTTTGAATATTGTTAGTTACACTTTTTGTATGTGGACTACAACATCTTTGATAAAATAAATATAAATTGTAGGATAAGAGATTATGTTTTTTATTACTGTTTTTAAAATCGTTGTTTTTTCTATTCTGTACTGCTATAGAAACTAAGCTGATATTCAGTAATGTTTTATCTGCTCAAGTAACATTTCATTTTGTTTATATTAAGGTCGCCTAAAACAATTATTTAGAGTTATTTGACTGCCCTACATATACGAACGCAATAAGCCGTAAGTATTCAGGTAAAAAAATAACTATACCCGAAACCCACCGTTTGTCATGCGTTTGTATACATCAAGTTTGTTTCTGCGTTATCGCAAAGCTAAGGGATGTTCTCGGGTATTTTCGTCTCTCCCATACAAGTCACGCCGGTAGTAAGTGTTACGCTCTATGCAAGTGGCGCGGTTTATACAGTGAAACCCTCTTAATAAGTTTCGTGGCTTAACCCTTTCCACTCCAAGCCTTTTTTGTTTTTATTCCACCGGCTCCACGCTAAAATTAAGTTTTAGTTTTATTTTATTTTTTGTAAATAAAGTTGATTTTTTCTTATAAGATAACCTTTATTTTACGAGTTATTACATGGTGCTACATTATAATTCTTAATTCTAATCTTTATAATTGCTTCTGGTATGGTATTTTTCAAAACAAATCCCGGAATGAAGTGAAGGTTTTGCCTCACACGTTTTGCAAAAGTAGCATCTTCTTTTTCTCCCACCTTTTACTTTTCTATTGGAACACACAGCACAATCCTTGTGCTTCCCCCCTGGTAGTAAATAAACAAAGTGAGGAGTTCCATCGAGACGCATGCATAGTCTCTCCACCTCGATGGTCCAAGAACTTCAGAAATTTCAGGAATATTATCTTCATTTTCATTTCCACTCGTCATCTATTTGAAAAGTTTCAAATATTCTGTCCTACTCTCTCATATAGTCCTCATCGTCACTACTTTCAAATTCGTTTTCATCTAAATTTATATTTACGGCTTTCGGCCTTTTCGACACATTTAGTTTTATTTTTTTTGACATGATGGGTTTGAGGATTATTTCACTAATACAGAAGCTATAGAAAATAGAAATCACAAATAATCCATTCAACGAGTCTTTGCACAAAAACAAACACGATAATGCACAGTTGGAGACAAGATGTTGACTTCAGCACGGTGCGTTAGCTACTGGCGTACTGATCTGCGTCTCTAATTGCTGTGAGAAGCAGCCATAAATAAATTTAATCCACCCATTGACCGTAGCAAGTACTAAAGTATCGTGCGATTCTAGAATATGTAACAATTGTGATTCAAAAATTTTAGTAAAAAAATCCCTTCTATTTTAAAATTGTCTGCAAAAAGAGGTATTACACAATGTCGAATGCCACTCGACTAGGAGCTGGTGGAACGAAATCGACTTTGAGTGATACTCGACATTGGAGTGCAAAGGGTTAAGAAGTTTGGTTTTTTTGGTCCCTCAGCCTAAAATTGGCCCAATTTTTCCCACATATAAGGTTTTCCTGCTTAAGAAGTTATTTTTTCCGGTCCCTTGGAAAACTTCTTAAGAGTGTTCTAATGTTTTTTTAACTACTTTTTGAATAATAACCCAAAGGTAGGGCGGTTAACCCTTCGCATAATGAGAAAATAATATCTATGAACTTCTGCCTGTCAAGATTTGCGCGCAAAATTTCCGGTTCTTCCCGTGCATTTAAATGTTCCTTTTTATTGGTTATTTTTTAATTTTTTTGCGAAAACAAAAATTGTTCTAAAATCTGGATAAAATAATCTTTCCGATGTGTTTATTAGAAATCAACATTTTTGTTTTTAAATATTAAAATTTTGATATTGAAAATGTAAATTGGCTTAAAAATACGTTTCTGGGGATTCCTTAAAAAAGTAAGTTATTTAATTGAAATAATTTATTTAATTTTAAAATTTGAATTCTTTTACCTATTTATTTAATTTTTTTATTTAAAAAATTTTTATTTACATAATTTGTGTATTTAATATATATATTCCATATCTATTATTACATCACTAATTTTAAAAAGGCAAGGAAATTCATTTATATCTTTAAACAGCGATATCAGAATATTTCTATATAGTGAATAATAACACAATAACAACATACAGTAAACTTTTCTCTTTGTGGCGCGGGGTTTGCTGAGTAATCATCAGTTTTGCAATATGTGACAAAAATGCACACAAACGAAAGGCCACTAAAACTAATAACGACAATGTCAAATCGGTTCCGTCTCCATCGAGATAATATCGCACCCACTGACCCGTTGACTCATCGTTACATTTTACAGGAGAAAAAATGGATTTACTATCTTATCCAAAACCTACGTAAGAACAGTTGTTTCGTCGGAACAATTTCTTCGGAATTCTTCGGGCGTTTCCGTCATCTTCGTGCGCCGCGTGGCAGGAGCAATTTTTTCGATACGATTGTGTATTTTGACGGTCTGGACATGTTGCTATGAGCAACTGAAACCAAAATAGGCCGACCGTGCCTTTCTATCGCTTTTCCGCCCTCTCGCTCGCACGTTAGGCTCAGGCGGAACGCGACAATGAGTCATGCTTTTTCGAACATGCAGCCGGTGCAGCACCGATTTATAAGACGTTATCACGTCAAAAATATTTAAAAAATTAACCAAAAAACTCACTCCTCACACAAAGTTTTGTTCGCTAAAACTCACTCGCGGAGAGGTTAAAGACAATTTACTTTTTATTTTTAAATTTTATTTTTGTTTTTAATTTTTTTATTTTAGCATGTTAAAAGTAATTTTATTGATTTTAAATTCATAAAGGGACGGCGGCAGATCAGATAGGTGCATTTTGTGTTGACTTCAATGTTGATAGTTTGTTGACATCCTCTTGATTAGTAATTAGTATTATGGGGGTTGAATCGCTTATACAAGTGAAAATTTTACAATTTCTTACCCAACAATAGGGAATTTTACCAGCTATTGTTATATCAAGATACTGTTTCACCAGAAATTGGTTTTTTGGGGTTAGATGGTCGTTAATGTATATTTTGCTGGATCCAGGAAGTTGTAATTCAGAAGCAAGCATCCCTTTCCTCTTTCTTATTGCAGCTTTAAGTTCATCCTTAAGGTATCTGCGATTTAATTTGACAACAATGTTCTTCGGTTTTCCATTTTTTGCATCACGGTTTGTCCTGGGGGCAATCCACTTCATGTCGGGTTATATTGCATCCAGCTGTGGCTCCGATCTTGGAGAGAATGTCGTACACATTTTCGTTAGTGGTTTCGGGGACACCACTTATCAAGACATTATTAGAACGATTAAATTGGTCGTTGCTTTCAATTTGTTTTTCCAAGTGGAACACTTTATTTTTGAGCTCATTAATTTCCTCTTTGAATTCGTTTTTTATGACTTCGACTAAATTGTTTTTAAATTCTTCAAATGAATGAAAATGAATTTTGAAGTCTTCAAACTTGTTGTCCAAAAGTTGTAGAAGTTCTGTATTAAGGTGACTGCCAGACTTAGAGTTTGATCGCGTAGACGTTTTTATTTCTTGTAATATTTTTATAATTATAACTGATTAAATTGGTTGCAATTTTATTATTTTAATAAAAAAATAGTGGAAGAGCAAAAATTTGACAGCAGTTACAAGTAATGTTATTGTTGTCTTATAACATATCGCTTGCTGAGGATTGGTTGGTACTATGTCCACAAAAACTCGTATTGAAAAATAAAAGTTTTTGAGTTTCAAAAAATTATATTTTTGTTTCCTTTATTTCAAACTAATTGTTTTAAATATTTTTTTTAAAATACAGGGGTTAATCTATCAATAAGTAAAAGAACAATATATTTGGTTGAATTTTGAACGAACTGACATACTTCAATTCACAGCCTAAAAAAAGTAAAAAAATACAGGAGTACAAACCAATCCTCAGCAAGCGATATATGTAATATTATGTTATATATGTCAATGATATATATGTCTTAAAGACATACTGAAGTTTAAAAGTGTATACATATTTGACATATTATCATAATTAAACAGTTTTGAAGTTTTTCGTCGCAGTCATATTTACCACAATGGAGGGGGCGAGATGGGATATTTTTGTGTCGAATGCAATCTCTACGGGGGGGAGCTATTTGGGATACGGAGATATTTTTGTGAATTCACTGCGTGCAGGGAGGGGCCTAATGAGATACTGCGAGGTGTCAGCCTGGTTTTACAAACTCGCGAGAATATGTGTGGTAGAACATGGGGTTTCATTGTTGTTTTCTTTCGTTTTGAAAATTCGTACAATCAGACGGACATGTCTGGAAAATTCCTGTCATCTGTAAGCCTGATTGCATGTGACGTCACAAAGCTGATGACCCCTCCGTATGCCTTGTCACACTTCTCTGGACCCCTCCCCCTCCCTTAAGGTGTGACGTAATTTATGGATGGCCCCTTATAAGAAAAAGTCCAAAAGTTATACAAAAGAAATAAAATAAAAAAGACAGCAATGCTTGCGTCTCGCTTAAGGGGGTATTCTAGTCTAGAGGCATGAATTGTAGGTGTTTTTTCAGGTGCAACAAAAAAAAAAACAATAATATTTTTACCAACTTCTATTTTGTGAAATATTTATTAAACATTAAAGGATCCATTAAAAAAAAGTCAAACTCAAAAATTAAAAATTTGAAAGTTACAGGGTATCTCAAGAATTGGCACGCCCTGGTTGACATGATTGCAACCCTCGCAGTAATCTAAAAAAAAAATAATAATTCTTAATTCAAACAAATGCGGCTATGGCTCGAACTTAGGAAAAGTAACATTTTTTTTTCGCAAAATGGCGGCTGTTTGAAATAAAAAAGACGTTTTTGTACCAGTTTTTTTGACTTTCCAAATTTTTAAAAAAATAGTAAAAATTGAAATTTTATTATATTTCTAGTTCCCGCCATAGAGAAATGTAAAGAGAAGGCTCACACCAATTTTCAAGTAAATTGGTTTAGTAGAACTTGAGATATCGTGTCAACCGCCTCGAAAAAAGTGGTTTGGAGAAAAATGGGTTTGAAATTTTGTTCTACTTAGATTTTGGTTAGATTTCGTCTAAACCGCGATATTAAAATGGTTGTAACTTTTAAAATAATGCGAATTTCGAAAAATCCCTTTAAGGAGACATTTTTGAATATTTAAACTTTGGAAATATGAAGAAAAAAAAATGTTTTTTTTTTTTTCTAGACTAGAATACCCCCTTAAGTCACAAAGAAGTAGATTATATTTCTAGGCTTCAATGCTTTTGTTTTCCTTCAATTATTAAATAAATTCGTTTTGTCAAAGAACCTATTTGATTAGGAACCCGTTTGACAAACTAATGATTATTGGAAATTATCAGAATTTCTTTTGTCGTGTTATTTAAAATGTTTTAAAACTGCAAGAAAACCTTATGTCAATGCAGTGCCACAATATCAACTCTGGTTGTCATTGTCCTTGTTGCAGAATCAGTCTCCAGAATCCACTTCTCTCCAATATGCAGGCCGACAGAAGTCTGTTGTACGGCTCACCTGACTGGCGGAAAACCCTCGAAAGTTTCCATCGCGTTACAGACAACATAACAAAGCTGAAAATGGAACCTTATCCAGATGTTAAAGTGCTGGCGGCCTTTGCCAAGTTATCATATTCAGACTGTTCGGGGGAAAAGCCTGAAGGGTGGTACCTGCTCACTACAGCACAAAACGACAATAACGGATACTTCGGTTGCGCCGTGTGGAACCCCTCGCAGCAGCAGATCGTCGTCGCTCATAGGGGGACGGACATTAAGAATATGGGAGCAATCTGGACTGACATACAAAGCATTTACCGCAACAAATGTACTGGGCAAATGAATTCCGCCGTCTCTTTCGCAGATGAGGTTAAGAGGGTAATCATTGAAATAAATAAAGGAGACGGCCGCTACGTTTTGTCCTTCACAGGGCACTCCCTAGGGGCTTGGCTGGCCGGGGTCACAACCTTCACTGTGAAGTATCTGAAGATGGAAGGCCGTGGCTTCCGCGGGATTGACAGCCCCGAAGAAGGTCTCCACGCGCACACACTAGCCCTGGATAGCCCGGGAATTGAAGATATCCTAATAAAGATAAGCAGAAATTATAGTGTTAAATATGACCAATCCTTTTGCAGCAAGCACTTGGATATCACAAATTTCTTCGCTGCCCCAAATGTCGTGAATTGTACCGGATATCACGTGGGAGACTCACTTCAGATTCGTATTGAACCGGTCGCTCTCCCCAGTGATTCAAGTGTATTGAATCAAATCAAACAGAATATATGGAATCCAATCAAACGGAATGTGTTGGATTCAGTATGGAAGTCCAATGTAGACAAACACACATTGGACATTTTTGTCAAAGCTCTTGATAATGGGAACGATACATATGTGGTACGGAACTGGCCCCAAGGATGGAGTGAACGCAAACATTATCACAGGAAAGAAATGTTCTCCAATTCCTACATCTTACATCCGGATGCTATACACGCTCCTCCTGAGAGTTCTAGTGGCAGCCCTCAGAATGAGCAACCAGGTACAGGAAATGCTGGCAGCGAGCACTCAGAAAAAACACCAATCTTACAATACAGCACTTTTAAATCCCTGGGAAATATCTGCCAGTTGGGGGTATTTTCCACAGAGGAGTTTAATTTTATACAAAATTGGAGCTTCTTTCAAAATAATGCGCTGATGAAAAAAACTGAGATTGAAAAATTTAACTTGCTCCTAAATCTAAAAAAATTAGATTTCCCACAATTTAAGATTGATTCAAGAAAAAACTCTATTACTTGTGATTCGAGGAAACATTTGGAACAGGTGATTGGACAAACTAAACAATTGTTGCGCTGGTTTTCTGCAGAGATCAAGGAAGCCATGGATGTACAGAACCGGAGCATGAAGTCAGCCCCCATATACATGGCTACCCTGACCTACATCCACACTTTGCCTAATATCCTGGCCTGCAGAGACACCTTGGGGCTGGAGTCATTTTTAGAATCTTCTAATCGTGTTTTACAAATAATTGTGACTAGTGATTTTGAATTTCAAGCAGCTAGGTTATACAATATACTGATTCTCATGAAAAACCCACCTTTGGATGGAACATACTTGGATGAAAAATACCACACAATATTGAGTTGGAATGATCTGCCAACTCTAGCTAAGGTTATTGATTTCAAAGGTTTAAGCGAGACCGATGTTGACATCAGTAACCTGATCATTCTTATTGTTGATTCTACAAGAAGAATGACTCAACGATTCATTCCAATATTAGAAAATTTAGTAAAGTTCAGCCACAAGAAACTTGTAATTATTAAATCGCGTCCAATCGATAGAAATTTATTTGAGAAATATAATTTAACGGTTGAAACCACAACTTTGGAAATATTTGGACTAGAGGATTTAACTCCTCTGTCTAGAGAAGAAATACTTTCCAGAGATGTGATTAAAATAGGTGAAGAAACCCTTAGCCTAGAAGTTATACTGGGAAACGATTGTAAAACTCCGAATGAGAGAATAAATCAATTGATTTCACCATTATTAAAGAACCTCGTGATGGACAACTTGCAAATAGATAAAATCCCAAACTGCCTTCCCCGGCTTTGTCAATTAGATGCCCTACACTCCAGAGGGAACAAACTGGTAGACAGAGCGAGGCTTACCGCACTTCTGGAGAGGAGTGGGGCTTCTGTGGTGATAAGCGATCCAGAGGGGCTTAGCCAGGACTACTGGGGGGAGGTGGGGGAGGGTGTGAAGGGAAGAATCCTTACCACAGAGGAAGATGGGCAGGAAATCTTTCTACAAAAATGTCAGGAGGAATCAGCCCTAGTAATCTACTGGTTCCATTTATCAGCTGAAGGCTTCACGCTGAAAGAAGTGTATAATGGAAGTGTATACCTGCCCAGGAAATTCCGCAGTCAACTTATTATTAAATCCATAAATAAATTCGTTCAGTACAAGGGAGATAAAAATTTATTTATATTCAACAACGTCGAAGATAAAACATCGCTTATACAAACCTTTGGCTTAACTGGGGAAGCTGAGGACGCACTTATAAAAAACGATCACTTTATAATAAGATCACCTTCTCAAGAATTGAGTGTTGAAGACAAAAAAAAGGAGGAATCATTTAGTAAACACTATTTTGAAATGTTGGAGATTAGTGGCAACCCGTGTCTTGTGTGGAAATACTCCAAGGGCTCGTTGGATGGCCTGCGCCCTTTCATCACCAGGGACCGCAGGGACTCCATCAAGGAAACAGACTTCTGCGTAATGAAGAAGAAGCATACCATCATCGCGGATGATCCTGGTATGGGGAAGACCACCATCCTAACACGCATGTCAGAGCTCATCTCAAACTCCTGGGTATTGAGAATTGACCACAAGCTTTTGGCTGACGGTTCCAAAAAGTTTCCTATAAGACCTACCCTGCAATCAGTTACAGATTATTTGATACAGTTATCGGGTTTACCTACCGATAAAAAGCTGTTTAGCAGTCTATTACAGCATTGCCTCGAATCAGTTAATTCGAGGCAGGTTTGTGTTTTGGTGGATGCCTTTGATGAGTTTCCTGAGGAAGACAAGGCTAAAATGGCAGAGCTCCTGAAATATTTAAAAACTGCTACAACGTGTCAAACATTAGTCACCACTCGGGTACACCAACAAAAAATGCTTGAAAATGATTTGGAAGAATTTGCGGTAGAACTGGAAAAAATTACAGAAGAGCAGGAGGTTTATTTGGTGAACTTCTGGCTTCCTCACCTGGCATTGGAGCTCCCGGAGCATGGAGAGGAGGAGAAAGCGACGCTGCTTCAGTTTGCTAGAGGTCTGCGGGAGGAAGTGGAGAGAGTGCTGGGGGCAGACGTGGCCAGCTTCATGGGAATCCCGCTGCAGATTCGTATGCTGGCAGAAGTGTCCCTCCAGCAGGCTTTACTGAATGTGATATCTCCTGACCAAGTTAATAACTCACGCAAAATCACTAATTTGTTTAATTTATATAAACAATTCATTGAAGTCAAGAAAAAAATATATTTTGAGCAAAAGACTAACTTGAACACGACACCTAAAACCTTACTTGATGATATGGTTAAGGGTACGAAGGAAAAGCATTGTTTCTTGGCTTTTCAGACCATCGACCCGACATTCGCCATGGAATATTTCACAAAATTTCATAAACTATCTCACCTGACAACTGAAAAAGTGAAGGACGTAAGTAGTCTCGGAATAATAAAATTTAAAACTGATGGAACTTTTCATTTCGTTCATCGGACGTTCCAAGAATACTTTTGCGCTGATTTCTTTGTTCAATGGCTCAAACAGGGAAGAAATAACAAAGAAGAAAACATAATTATTAAAAATGCATTTTGTAAATTTTTGCTCAAGCCAGATTATAAAATAATCAGAATGTTCATCGAGACTCAGCTTGAAACATCGCCAATTTCTGGAGAAGAACTGGAAAATCACCCGAAAATGTACAAACATTGGTCTAAACATCGAGCGCTATTCTTCGATGATCGTAAAAACACTCTGTTGCATATAGCGGCTGCAGAACAGAATAAACGCATTGTTGGAGTCCTTCTTAGTGGCCCGACCAGCAGGACATCTGATGAAGGCTACATTTCTTTAATTACATCAAGAGACAAGTATGGGAGGACCGTGTTGAACATAGCATTGGAGATTAAAAACATCGATATTGTAAGCCAAATAACTGAAAATGTAAGGAGTTGCTTGTACGAATCAATATTAGGACTAATGCTCGCTACTTTCTTAGACAAGGGAGACGATAGAAACATCGGAAGATCTTATTTTGAAGAATATGTTTTAAATAAACAGCATTTATCTGGCGTAAACCAGGCCTTGGAAAGAACACGTCATATAAGAGATATTATATTTGAGCCATTTATTACAGCAGTGAGACATGATGACTACAAGACTGTGCCAAAGATCTTCAGTGACCTGGAAAATGATACAGAGCGAGCTTACTTATTGATTGCCACTAATGGTCAGGGAGATAATGCCATCAATCTCGCAACGAGTAAACAAAATCATACATTATTTAAATTATTTGCAAAACAAGGAGTTTGTGTATCGCATGATAAAGATGGGCGTACTCCCTTGCATTGGGCAGCGAAACGGGGATATTTTAAAATTGTTAAATTTTTATTAAAACAATCTGAAGAAACCTATGAACAAATAAACGATGGAAAAGAGAAAATATTCGAAAACAGTGATATCACATTAAAGTACGAAAATAATTGTATTAAAAATTATTCTAAAGAAATGTTGGCTAATATGAACTGCGAAAATCACGTTGGCAATACTGCCATGATGATGGCTGCAGCGAGAGGACACCATGAGGTGATAAGCGTGATGCTAGAACTCAGAGCAGATATTAACTATACAAATAGTAAAGGTGTTACTGGTCTGATGTTGGCTGCGCAGAATGGACACAGTGAGGTGACACGCATGCTGCTAGACTCCGGGGCAGATATTAACTCTGCAATTAGTGATGGTATTACTGCCGTGATGATGGCTGTAGGAAATGGACACCGCAAGGTGACACGCATGCTGCTAGACTCGGGGGCAGATAAAAACTCTGCAACTGGTGTAACTGGTTCTGTCCTGATGTGTGCTGTTAAAAAGAGACGCAACAGGGTGATAAGTTTACTGTTAGAGCCCAAGCTTACTGTTAGGGCAGAAATTAACTCTGTAAATTGTAATGGTGAAACTGCCTTGATATTTGCTGTACATAATGGAGACCACAAGGTGACACGCAAGCTGCTAGAGTCCGGGGCAGAAATAAACCATCAGAACATTTGGGGTGAAACAGCATTGTCTGAGGCAGTATTCTATGGAAAAGTGAATATTGTGAAGTTACTTCTACTGTTCAACGCCAATACATCATTGCAGGACTGGAATGGGGGCACAGCTCTCTCCATAGCGGAAGAAAAGGGGGACCAAGAGATAGTTGATCTTCTCCGGGCCGCCGCCTCCTTAGAAGACACCCGCTGAGCCCTTTTAGGACTATACCACCATCAGCTCGACTTCAATGATCACAATTGTTTATGGTTATAATACTAATTCCACATAATTATATCTATTATTACAGTGTTACATTCTAAACAGTGCAAAAAAAATATATGCATTACAAGTATTGTAATTAAAAATAATCTGCTTACAACCACCACTGATAATATTAAAAGTGCTCTTAATAAAAGTTGTGTAAATTCTAAAGCAAAAGTGCACCTTAATGATTCCAAAGTGCATTTAAAAACTTTATATTAAGTTGATATTATGACAATATTCACAATACGAATAATAATATTACAGACTTTTAAACTAAGTAAACTTAATACAATATTCTTAAAGAAATTCGTCAGTGTAAATATAATAAAACAGTAATTATAAAATAAGATTTTTTTTAACGAATTATAAATTTAAATAATTATTACATCTGTGTGCATCGTAAGAAATAAAATAAAATAGTTAATTTATAATATGAGTGTGAACTTATCTGTTTTATCTGTACACCTGTTATAATGTTACATTGAAACAAAACTTTTAACATGATTACATAAAAATAAATGTCATCCCAAAAGTTCAATTATTAATTACTTCGGTTCATAATAATAGTGTATGCGTCCACAATACACCTCTGCCTCTGGACATCTCTTGAGGGGAACACTCTGAATGCAGCCATAATCCATGTCTGCCTCTGGTCATCTCTTGAGGGGAAGACCCTGAATGCATCCAACAATCCACGTCTGCCTCTGGTCATCTCTTGAGGGAAACACTCTGAATGCATCCAACAATCCACGTCTGCCTCTGGTCATCTCTTGAGGGGAACACTCTGAATGCAGCCATAATCCATGTCTGCCTCTGGTCATCTCTTGAGGGGAAGACCCTGGATGCATCCAACAATCCACGTCTGCCTCTGGTCATCTCTTGAGGGAAACACTCTGAATGCATCCAACAATCCACGTCTGCCTCTGGTCATCTCTTGAGGGGAACACTCTGAATGCAGCCATAATCCATGTCTGCCTCTGGTCATCTCTTGAGGGGAAGACCCTGAATGCATCCAACAATCCACGTCTGCCTCTGGTCATCTCTTGAGGGAAACACTCTGAATGCAGCCATAATCCATGTCTGCCTCTGGTCATCTCTTGAGGGGAAGACCCTGAATGCATCCAACAATCCACGTCTGCCTCTGGTCATCTCTTGAGGGAAACACTCTGAATGCATCCAACAATCCACGTCTGCCTCTGGTCATCTCTTGAGGGGAACACTCTGAATGCAGCCATAATCCATGTCTGCCTCTGGTCATCTCTTGAGGGGAAGACCCTGAATGCATCCAACAATCCACGTCTGCCTCTGGTCATCTCTTGAGGGAAACACTCTGAATGCATCCAACAATCCAAGTCTGCCTCTGGTCATCTCTTCAGGGAAACTCTGAATGCATCCAACAATCCAAGTCTGCCTCTGGTCATCTCTTGAGGGAAACACTCTGAATACATCCATCAATTCATGTCTGCGCCTGAACACCTTTTGAGGTACATTTATATTTTATTAATTTTTCATTAATGAAGGTATTTGACGAATTACAAGAAGAAATCAAATTTTCAATTCGGGAGGCGCGTATGGGTACCACTTATACAAATTTCATAATGCCAGAGCCTACCTTTATAAATAGAAACCTTCGCGGGCTTGCGCACAACAAATCACCAAAGTTTCATCGCAATCGGATGAACGGTAAAACACAAATATTGATTTCAATACATAAGATTTAATATGTATAACACAGACATGTGTAAATATGAGCAAATAAGAAATTTATGGTGCGCATTCGTAAATTGGTTTCCTCATTATCTCAAAACTTAGTATT
Source organism: Glyphotaelius pellucidus (assembly GCA_936435175.1). Taxonomy (NCBI): domain Eukaryota; kingdom Metazoa; phylum Arthropoda; class Insecta; order Trichoptera; family Limnephilidae; genus Glyphotaelius; species Glyphotaelius pellucidus. Next base: position 13,096,753 of record OW386563.1, read on the forward strand.
CGGAGATGTCTGACTTATCAACTGGACAATCGATATGATGAAGTTGCTCACACATTAAATAATTCGTAAATTGGTTTCCTCATTATCTCAAAACTTAGTATTCGGAGATGTCTGACTTATCAACTGGACAATCGATATGATGAAGTTGCTCACACATTAAATAATTCGTAAATTGGTTTCCTCATTATCTCAAAACTTAGTATTCGGAGATGTCTGACTTATCAACTGGACAATCGATATGATGAAGTTGCTCACATATTAAATAATTTTTTTAAATTACAGAAACTCTGTCTGTGGACATCACCGGAAGGAATCAACAATCTTGAAGCAGTCCCGTTCTGTCTTACTTTCTACAAGGTAAGCAATAAGAATATTATTTGTAGGTTGAAGCCAGTTTTAATACAGTATTGAATTGAATTTTAATATTAACCACTCTTTTGTCGGAAGGGCAAAATATTTCAGCTTTGCAATAAAATCCAAATACATTGGAGGTTATCCACCACTTACCCGCCCTGGTATAAGTAACAGATGGTTACTCCTTCAAGGTTCTCGCAAGGACTCTAATTTTTTTGAAAGAACGAAGCTACATTTAATTTAGAACGAATCTAGACCTTCATTGTTAGTAAGCAGTATGCAAGTGCTTAGCGGGAAATACAAGATACAATATGTGTTAGTATGATAAAAAAAATAGATAAGACAATGGGACAGGTTGGTGACAGTCCACTAGGCGGCAAGCGCTGGGTGGTTGTGTCCTACAAGCACCTGTATGGAAGGAAGACAGAGTACACAAAAAATAAGGGCATGGCAAACGGGTGGGAGTCCTCTCCAATCCATTGGCAGTTCCAGCAAGAATGCACAAGACATTCGGTCTAGCCGTAAACCACACTCAGCTTCCGCGAAAATCCAAATACAGTAGAGCGTCGATTATCCGAACTTATTGGGGGACGTGGGTGTTCGGAAAACCGGAATTTTCGGATAATCGAACTGTATTGATTCAGCCATACATATTCACGTATAGGTGAATGAAAATCATATTTACATTTATATCTTTAATGACAAATAGGAATTAAACAAAAAAGTGTAGACAATCTTGTAATAAAACATGTACCAGGTACAATTAACGCTTAAAAAATCTTCAGTGTTCGTCTGCCGAAGCAAGCCTACCCGCTGAGTCACGTACTTTTTTAAGGACAGATATTTGATACTGGTCGCTTTCAGCTTGTGTTTCAAACCAACGCAAGACAATATCGAAGCAAGTAAACGCTTCAGAAGCACCAATTATGTTTTCATCTTCATTATCTGAACTTGTAGTTGATGAGGTGCTAGCGGTGGCGTCAGCCTTATCAGATATAAGGTCTAAAATTTCGCTATCCTGCATAATTTGGTACGCTGGATCTTCATCGTCGATATCCATCTATTGCTGAACATCTTATAATAATAATGATGGAGTTTTACCTACCACTAAAACTCTGATGCTGTCATAGCACACACAGGACAATAATAATAAACAATAACGGTGCTATTGTAGCACAGGACAAAACAAGAACTTTAAAACTAAAATATAATATACTAACAGAAGGCAGTTTGCGTTCAGAAATGAGAAATATTCTGACATTATTTTCGGACATTAAACATAAATACTGTTTTGTTTTGGAGGAAGGAACTTTGTAAATAATAAAGGCAGCTTCAGGAAACTTTCAAAGGACTCGTGACATTTTATTTTGCTTTATTCCCAATTACATTGTGAATAATTCCGGAGACCCAAACTACCCAAGACAGACCAAGGATTTTACTGTTACTTATTAAGAAGTTAGGATGGTGAAAAGAGAAGAAAAAAACCTAAACACAGGCCTTTTATATCGGTCTTGTCTGAAGAGAGTTTGCGTCTCCTGACATCTATTGATAATTTCATTTGTTAATTAATTGACTTTAAACAAACCAACAAATCGAAATGTCTGGAGAGGTGTGAGCCTTAGCTAATTTAAATTAAACATATTCCCGCCCAAAAAACGGTAAAGGCCAGAGTTTTTTTTACACAAATAGAATATAATAATTAAAATATCTCACTTATACTACTAAAGATAACTCAAACAACTTTAACTGCTTCACACCAGATTAAATTAACTAACCATTTCATATTTTACATGCTCCAGTTAAACATTAAAGCTAAAGATTAAGTTAACGATTAACATTAAAATCAATAAGTTCTACAATTATTAAACATTTAATTTTAGGACAAACACAATGCCATGCGGATTGGACCAGGTCTTCCTTCCAGGACAGCTAATTTTATTATATACATTTAAATGGGCACTTGCAGTGTTCATTCATTTTCCTTTGGCTAGATTATGACCTTTAATTTTCATATGAGTTTTCACAAGAGGTCACGACCTCCACCATCTTTATTTATTTGCACTTTTTTTATTTTAATTGTATTTTCCACTTTTCTACAAGCGAATTTATCATTGTTTTTCACTTTTATTTACACAAGCGAATTTATTATTGCCTTTCACTTTTATTCACAAAAGCGAATTTATCATTAAAGTCTGATTATAAAAACAAACACCCAGCTCCATCCATTTATTTTCCTTTGCTTGTGGGCGCCGCACTGTGCACAGGCGCTGCCGGGTTGCTTCTTATATTCCTTGGTCTATCTCGGGTAGATGGTCTCCGCATTTGTTGTCCTCAATTGGCAGCAGGCATAGTTTTGATATTGCCCTCTGAACCGTTCCCTGTCCTGTGATGATGGTAGCTACTCGTACTCTTCCATCGGGCCCCGGGTGTACAGCGTGCACTCGTCCTAGCCTCCAAAAGCAAGGAGGCTCATTATCTTCCTTCAAAATGACCATTTGGCCTGGTTGCAGCTGCCTTTGGTGGTTGCCAGTCCATTTCGTCCGGGTCTGCAGCTCAGCCAAGTACTCCTTGCGCCACCTCGACCAAAACGACTGTATTAGTTGATTTAATTTTTGGTAATGATTCAATCTATTGACTGCCACATTCTGCAAATTCTGCTCCGGGATCGCTGCTAAACTCGTTCCAATGAGAAAGTGACCAGGAGTCAGAGGATTTAGGTCTTGGGGGTCATTGGACAGCGGACAGAGAGGACGGGAGTTCAAGCATGATTCAATTTGACATAACACAGTGCTGAATTCCTCATATGTTAGTAATGAAGCATTTGCCACCCTCTTCAAGTGGTATTTTACTGATTTGACCCCTGCTTCCCACAGTCCCCCAAAGTGCGGAGCCCTTGCGGGTATAAAATGCCACCGAATGGATAAATTGGCTAAGTATTTATCGATTTTTTCATTTGAATTCTTCAAAAATTCATAGATTTCCCTCAATTCGTTATTCGCGCCCCGAAAGTTCGTGGCGTTATCTGAAAACATTTTACTGGGTTTCCCTCTTCGCGAGATGAAACGCTTAAACGCATTTAGGAAGCTATCAGTGCTTAAAGACATTACTACTTCTAGATGTATAGCTTTGGTTACCATACATATAAATAGACATATATAAGATTTTACGCTGTGAGTCTTACGGCTGACACCTGATTTAATCATAATGGGTCCGCAGTAGTCCACGCCGGATAATTGAAACGGGCGACCTTCCGTTATTCTTTCGGTCGGTAAGTCCGCCATCAGCTGTTGCTCTGTTTTCGGGTTACACCTAAAACATACAATACAGTATTTCAGAACCTTTTTAATTAAGTTTTTACCCATAATTGGCCAGTATTTCATTCTTATTAACGCTAACAATGCCTGCGTTCCTGCATGTAAATATGAGTAATGGTAGTGCCTGACAATAAGTTCACTTAGTTTATGATGTGAAGGTAGTACTATGGGGTGTTGTTGACTTTCCGATATCATTTTTCCGTTGGACAACCTACCCCCCACCCGGATTAAATCCTTAAACAAATAAGGATTTAATGACTTTAATCTACTACAATTTCTCACATTTACCCCGGTTTTCAATGCCCTCGTCTCCTCCGGGAATGCAAAACATTGTGCGCGAGATATTAATATGTGAAGTGAATTCTCCAATTCGTAAACAGTTAACGCTCCGTCACGCCTTGACAAAGGATTTCTGCAATTAAAAATAAATCTTAAAATATAAGCTGTCACCCTTTGCAATTTGGTTAAGCAAGAGTATCTGGAGAATATTTCCCAATCCTGTTTTACTGCTGAAATTAACGTTAGTTTCAATCTTTCTTCTGGTAAATCCAACGGCGTAATTTCACTGCAAGTAATCGGGTAATCGCCTGAAGTCAACCAGGTGGGCCCATGCCACCAAATGTCAGATTTAAGTAGTTGCGAGACTGTGGTGCCTCTGGATAAAACGTCCGCCGCATTATCCTCCGATCTTACGTGCTTCCATTGTGCGGGTTGACTGGATTCCTGGATTTCAGCCACCCTATTGGCCACAAATGTGTTCCACCTGGCTGGTTGTCCACGAATCCAGAAAATCGTTATCATGGAATCGCACCAGTAGGTTGTATCTATTTCATTTAAGTTCATAGCTATTTTGACATAGTTTACTAATTTTGTGAGTAAAACAGCACCACAAAGCTCCAGCTTTGGTAGTGATATGCTTTTCAACGGTGCCACCCTTGATTTTGATGTGACTAAATTAGAAGTTGTGTTTCCTGATTCATCAGTAGACACTATATATATACAAGCTGCATAGGCCTTTTCTGACGAGTCACAAAATCCATGCAGATGCAGTTTAACTTGATGTTTGCAAATTATTTTTCTCGGTATTTTTAACTTGTTCAAAATAGGTAATTCATTTATATACGAATTCCATGCATTCATCTGCTCAGATGGAACATCCTCGTCCCACTGAATTTTAGCTTGCCACAAACCTTGCATTATCAGTTTTGCGACTAAAGTTATTGGGCCTATCAGTCCCAATGGGTCAAAGGTAGAGGCGATACATGATAGCATTTGGCGTTTGCTTTTAACGCACGCTTCTAAGGGCTCTACAATGTACTGAAAATAGTCTTGCTGGTTATTCCATGACAACCCTAAAATTTTCTTTTCCTTGGGGTTATCAGTAATAATCATATCTGCATCATTCTCTGATTTCGAACCTATAGAGGGTAGATTCGATCGCCATTTTCGTAAATTCATCCCAGCAGATGCCAAAATGCTGCTTAACTGATGCTTAATAGTGAGACAATCTGCCTCATTTTCGTCGCCAGTTATCAAATCATCCATATAAAAATTGTATTTTAGGATTTGACTGACCTTTCTGTATGCTTCCTGATTTTCCGTTCCTAACTGCTCCAAGCATCTGGTAGCCAGAAAGGATGATGGTCCCAAACCGTAGGTGACAGTATTGAGTTGGTAGTGTCGGATTTCTTCCTCCGGAGAGTCCCTCCAGACTATGCGCTGCAAATCTCTATCCTCAGGTTGCACCAATATTTGACGATACATCTTCTCGATGTCGGCGGTTAATGCATACTGGTGCTTTCTGAAAAATAACAGTTGTGCACATAAATCCTTTTGTAAAACTGGCCCTACCATGAGGGCGTCGTTTAATGATATACCGGTTGATGACTTGGCTGATCCGTCAAACACGACCCTGGTTTTGGTTGTCGTGCTAGACTCCTTCATCACTGCATGGTGTGGCAAATAATAACAAATTTTATCTTTTGGTGGTGCTTCGCACAGCGTCATGTGCCCCAATTCCTGATACTCTTTCATGAATTTTTTATAATCTAGCATCAGGTCTTGATTGGCAAGGAATTTCTTCTCCATATTATAGAATCTTTTTTCAGCCACCTTTAGGGTTTCACCCATTTGATTAATATTAGGCCGCAGCGGTAATCTTACCGCAAAACGTCCTTTCTCATCTCTTTTGTGCGTGTGTAAGAAGCTCTCTTCACATGCTCTTTCTTCGTGGCTTCTATGTTTTACAGGAGCTAGTTCCTCTATTTTCCAAAAGTTTTCTAATTGCTTATGCAATAAATTTAAAGATAAATGACAGGAATTTACTGGCCTTTTTGGTTTCGGAGTGGAGATAGGCCCGGATACAAGCCATCCTAGCTCGGTCCTTTGCAGCGTGAGTCCCGCATCTCCAATCCTCATTCGATCGTTATGCAAGACTTCCCAAAATACCTCCGCTCCTAGTAGTAGATCTATCGGGCTGGTAATGTTGAAGTTTGGATCTGCTAATTGGAGACCGCTGGGGATCTCCGCTTCTTTTCTCTGAAAGGAAATTTGGGGCAGATTACTGGTCACCTCAGGTATAATCAGGCATTCTATCTTCTTTTCGTACTCAGAGTAGCCTGAAGTTATATTTAATCCCACTTTAGATCTTATATTTAAAATTTTATTGTGGATTCCCGTGACAGGAATGTTGACTTTTTTCGTTTTTGAATTTAATTTCTTGACGAATGCCTTACTTATGAAATTCGTTTGAGCTCCAGAATCTAATAGAGCTCTTGCTTGAATTGAGTTTCCTGCATCATCCTTTATGTTGATGATGGCAGTTGACAATAACACGAAATTTTGTTCTACCTTCGCGGCATGATTTGATACTAAAGGCGCTTCCTTCGCGGAAGATGTTGATGCCCTTTCGTGTTTTGATTCCTCCTCCTTCTTAACATGAAGTAAAGTATTATGATTTTCACCATCGCATTTACGGCAATTGAATTTAGACCTGCAATCCTTCAATTTATGACCGGGGTTTAAACATTTTAAACAAGCGCCTAATTTGTGTATTTTATCAATTCGTTCTTTCGGTTTTAATTCCAAAAATTTGCGGCAATAATAAATTTTATGATTATCGTTGCAATGTAAACATTTTAATTTTTGTGCGGACAACGACACCAAAACTTCCTTTTTATAATTATGCGGATTCGTTTTTCCCGGATTAATTCTTTTTTCGTTATTTGCCGAGGCTTCTAGTACTTGGGCCCTTGTATACAAACAACTAATAAATTCTTCGTAGGTAGGTAAATTATTCTTTGTTGGGTATTGTTCCCAATGAGCCCTTGTATTTGAATCTAATTTGCTTGATAACAAATAAATTAATATTACATCCCAATTTTTCGTAGCTATATTTAAGTTATTTAGTGATTTTAAATGTAATTGCGCCTCGTCCAATAGATTCCTTATTGCGACGTGATTTTCTGCCTTTACGTCCGGTAATTTAAACAATGCGTTTACATGATTATTTATAATTATTTTTGAGTTTTCGTATCTATCCGTAAGCATCTCCCAAGCCGTAACGTAGTTATCCGCGTATATCGGTAACGCTGTTATGAGTTTAAACGCTTCCCCTTTCAGACAAGACCGCAGATAATAAAATTTTTGAACGGCATCCAGGTTATGATTGCTGTCTACTAAAGATATGAACGCATCCCGGAACTGCATCCATTCGCAGTAATCCCCTTTAAATTTCGGTAATTCAATTATCGGTAATTTAATATTGTTATTCGCCGTGATTGCAGAATCCTTTTTAGCTAACCTCTCTTTTGCGCTGGCCAATATACAAAAATAATCATTTTCAAAGCTCGCTCGGTCGCCTTCAACATCGTCTGGAGATAATGCCTCTATTCTATCTTGAATTTCTTCAAAATTATCTAGCAAAGGTTCGAAACGCTTTATACGCAATTCTAGTTCGCTTTGCGTCAGTGAATCTTTGTTTAAAAATTCTCTGAACCTTGTCATCTTGCCTTTACAAACGCCCCGTTGAGCGATCAGCGTTTTTAAATCCATTTTGATTAATCAGATGTGTACTTACAATTTACAGAGTTATCCAATTATTTTATCGCAATCACCGTTTAATCACTATTAATCATATAATATACGCACTGATAACTTCCCAAATTTTAGTTATTTACTTCACGAACTGTCACGAGACAACAATAACAATAATAATAATTTACCAACGTCGTTAATCATAGATGAATCCCGTTGATTTTTATTCAATCGCCCATAGAGCATTTCCAACAAAAACTGCTTTATTGACTTCGCGGCTAATTTAAAATAAAAATTTCAAACAAACTTTATAAATCTCGAAATTTAAAACATTGCTGTAGTTTTTGTCAATAATCAATAATTTTGTCAATAATTTTGTCATACCGGCTTGCAACAATTTTTTTTGAGTAATGCACAATATTGATGTCATTGATTTTTTTTGCTTTTAAGGATTTTAATGGTAAGGTAGATAGTATGGATATGGATTGGTCACTTGCCCTTTTTTATCGCTGATGGCCTCTGCTGCTTGCTGGATGCTGGAAACTGCATGTTGGCTGTTCCTTTTTTCAGTGCTGGTTCTTCTTTACTAATTTAATCACTCGCGTTAAATTATCCGACTCGTAGGATCATATGTTTTGTTTTGGAAGAAGGAACTTCATAAAATAATAAGGCCGCTTCAGGAGACTTTCAAAGGACTCGTGACATTTTATTTTGCTTTATTCCCAATTACATTGTGAATAATTCCGGAGACCCAAACTACCCAAGACAGACCAAGGATTTTACTGTTACTTATTAAGAAGTTAGGATGGTGAAAAGAGAAGAAAAAACCTAAACACAGGCCTTTTATATCGGTCTTGTCTGAAGAGAGTTTGCGTCTCCTGACATCTATTGATAATTTCATTTGTTAATTAATTGACTTTAAACAAACCAACAAATCGAAATGTCTGGAGAGGTGTGAGCCTTAGCTAATTTAAATTAAACAAATACAATTAGGAGAAAACCGAAACCAAACAATTACGGGAAACTTGAGAACATGGCTTAGGTATTACGTGTATTGAAAATATGTTAGGATTCATGAATGGTATGATTTTTTAAATAATTTCCGTCAGGTCAGTTGCGTACGCATGGACGCGTGGACTCGTGGACAGGCCACTAGCAAAGTGTGTGACCGCGCGAACTTCACACCTGTTCACACCAATCTTTCAAACCATGTTTCAAAAAACGCAGGAGACGGAAAACAATGAACGTTTATAGTGTCGTTCAAGCTACTATTCATGTGTATTCCGGCGCAGGAGACGGGCCTTCATTTACACATACACTTTGAGGATTTTCCACTGTACACAAAACTTTTTTTAAAGAGGTCGGGCGGGCGTAGTAGTTCGGATAAGTGGTCGTTCGGTTGATCGACGTTCAGATAATCGACGCTCCGCTGTAACGGGAATATTTCCGAACGCATCCAAAAACTAAAAGCTGAATTTGAAAGATGACAAAATATGCTTTCAAATTTTATAATTCCAAATAAACATAAAAAATTTTAAATAGAAAAAAAAAAGTGTTTAAAACGTGTTATGAACATTGCCGTGAACTCACTTTTTGTCATTTCATCTAAAAATAATTAAGAAAAAATTTTGCAAGGTTTAAATTTCTCAAATTGCTCTCAGAAACTATGGTTTCATAAAGGTGTACATTTGAATTATTTTGCAGCTAACTTTTAGATTTGAATATAAAGCGTGAAAAATATTTAACACCGTTTAGATCATATTTCTAACCGTAATAGTAAGGGAGACACAACATTTTCTATGAGACCTATATGAGTTGTTCCGAAAAGCGAACAAATTAACCTGAAGTGCACGATCCGGAGTGCACACTAATGGGAAGAATATTGTGTTTGATAGGCCTCTCTGATTCTTCAAAATGCTCGATATCGCTCTGTGCAGAAACGGGCGGTCCAATTCTCCTAACCTAACAAACGGATTGCAATCTTTAGAGCATAGGCGTCAGGTGGGAATGCTGTCCTTGTTCTACCGGTATTACAATCGAAGATGCTCCGAGGAACTAGCGTCATTGATCCCTTCGGCACCTGTGCATAGTCAGGAAACACGCCAAACACGCGCCCAATATTTGTACACGGTTGACATTAGTCACATGAGAACGGGTCATTTCTACAACTCGTTCTTGAGTTCAACAGCTCGGCTGTGGAACGATTTGCCGGCCTCTGTGTTTCCTCCCTCCTACAACATGGGTCTCTTCAAGACCCATGTTCACTCCTTCCTCTCCTCAAATACACCCTCCACACAGCATCTTCAAAGATGACATAGGCCCTGAGGGAAATTATTTTCCTCAGGGCCTCCTGTGTGGAGTATATGTAAAAAAAAAAAAATAAAGTGATATGTGACCCCCAGATTCTTACCCACCATTCATACATATTTCCTTTACAGAGCTCCCTCTTCTTTCTTTCCTTAAAAATATTCTTCACACTTCTGTTTAAAAAGTGCAAAAGAGATAATTGATAAGTGCAAGCGCTACAGTAATTTCCCGTAATACCATGCAAGCGAAGCCGCGGGGAAAAGCTAGTGTTATTATAAAATGGAAAAAAATGATTAAAAAAAACTCTTTGTCGCTATCGGTTGATTTATGTGTAGAAATAGTGTGCAAAATTTCAAAAGGATCGGTCAGGTAGATTTTGAGTTATAATGTTCAATAACTTTAAAAATTTGTTTGCGAGAAAATCGATTTAAAGTTTTTTTTATACTTGAAATATACTTGAATTGAGCTTGAAACGCTGTATCTTCGTTTGCTTTGCTCCGATTTACTTGAAAATTTGACACAATACTCTCGACATGATGTACATTTAGAAAAAAAATTAAAAATGAGTTTCAAAACCTTACCCCCCCCTTAAAATCGGATATATTTTGTCGTTATGTAAAAATATTTCCGCTTTGCAATAAAATCCAAATATACGGAATAGTTCCGAAGACTAAAAACTGTTTTCGAAAGGTGATAACATACGCTTTCAAATATTATTATTTGAAACAACCATCATGGTTGTTATCACCTTTCGAAAAAAGTTTACATATAAAATTTTTGAATGCAAACTTTAAAAAGTTTTAAAAATGACTCAGCCTACGTTTTTTCTAACTAAAATTACTGATAATAAAGATTAAAAAAACACACATATTTTATTAGACAAATGAATTACAAACGTTATCAAGGGCGGATTTAGGGCACGTGCCCCCCCCCAGACGGTATTTTTGTGTACTGTGGAGATTTCATCACAGTACATACTTAGAAGCAAATCAAATTATCAGAGTTATTCAAGTATATGAATAAAATAACAGAAAGAACATGAGTGAAACTCTCGTCTATTTCTGGCTGGAATTGCGAATTTTGTTCGTTGCATCCCTTTCACGCACTTGTAATTGTTGATTTTTTTGCCCATCTGTCCCTTGTGCCCCTCCCAGAAAAAAATCCTGGATCCGCCCTTGAACGTTAGTGTCATAACACTTTTTTGTCACAAATTGCGTTCGAAAACTTTGATTTCATAAAGGTGTACATTTTAATTATTTTTTGGTTAACTTTTAGATTTGAATATAAAGCGTTTTGTTTTCTCTTTCCAATAGCGTTTATATTATACTTCTCACTACGATAGTAAGGGAGAGAGTGATTTCTATGAAATTTACGTGAGCCGGGACAAATATGGTCTGCCGTGATTAAACGAGTTTTTTTTTTTTTTTTTTTTTTTTATTAAATTAAAGAAAAAACATTTTGTACAAGAATTTGTATACCCACAAAGCTGTCATATAGCAGCTTGTCTGCAGGTTCCAACAATTCAAACATTCATAATAAAATATCCAAGAAAAAATTTGTAAATACATTTAAAGTTTTAAGGAAACATTAGAATAGATAGTAGTATTAGATAATTTAACTTACAACTACAAATATATAAGATATTTCAATATACCTACCTAATAAAAGCTATGTAGACAGCTATATTAAGATATACAAAGATACATGGAGTTTTCATTCATCAACCATAGTTTTATCATTTTAGGACTCAGTCTCTCTTAAAAATAGATTTTCTACAAAATGCATCAAAAATAATAAAACTTGATAAATTTGCTCGTACGTGAACACGGCACGGCTAACAAACGTTTTTTTTAGTTACAGAGTCATCAGAAGGCGACAAAGGAGAAACGAAGATCACCCACAGGTGAGATGGGCTAACGACCTAAAGAGAACTGCCGGCTTTCAATGAGTGAGGGCGCTATTATCGGCGGCAAAGCTGGATGCATTTATTATTTTTATATACAAAAATCTCGCTTCACGATGTTTGTTCGAGATAAACTCCGAAACTACTTAACCGATTTTGATGAAATTTGGCTTGCTGTGTGTAATCTGATCCAACTTAAAAGATAAGATAGTTTTATCTTGATTATTACGTCAATATTTATTATTGCGAATTAAATGTTTGTTATAGGACAATGCTTTGTAATTATTTGTAAGTTCAATAAATTTATAAATGATGGCGGTGTGAGTTAATTTATCAAAACAACACTTGATTATCTAGGTAGAGTAACCAAGAATTGTGTTTCGTTAGCCACAATGCGTGGCAGGGTCAGCTAGTTACTTATATATTTTTTTAAATCGCTGCTATAATACTCTATATATTACAAATAAATTACATTCTTATTTATTGATTTGTTACAAACATAATTAACATTGTAAGCATGTACAAATACACATACTTTTATCTGTTATACTTTCTTTTATATACTATTTTTATTTTTAGACTTTATGTCCGGGTTGAATCTTCCCCACAGGAAAAACTAAACCTTTCCACACACTTTCCGACAAAAGATCGTCTAGTCAATCCGCGCCATGCAATTGCACTGTATAAGTATAATAAATACAAAACAATACAATAACAACATGTCAACCTACCAGAGACCAAATGGGAAAACATTTCACGGACTCCAGATATTTTCATATCAGAGGGTTCGGCTCGATAGAACTCCTAACCGGACCGATAAATCCTACTGATCCCTCAATATAAATATTTAAAAAATCTTTCGTAATCATGTAGGATTCGATTCTCTTGCCTACAAAATTTAAAATAGCTCGTCGTATTTGCACGGGGCAAGTAAGCGAAAAAGTGGTTTTTATTTATTTTGTGCATAATTTTATAAGAATGAAAAAAAGTTAGAACATACAAAACCCCAAAAATAGTCTTAGCCATAAAGGAGCATTTAAAAAAAATTGTTTCTTACTTTACTTCATAGTTAAGTCATGAAAAAACATTTTTTTTAGTGGCTTATATTTTTTGTTATGTAAATAATGATTTTATTGTAATTCCAATACATAGAAAAGCTAGTAAAAGCTTCAATTTATCCGTAGCATATTTTGTGATGTTCATACTGTAAACCAATTCGTCGTAAAGATGAATCTAAATAGAATTTCACGTATAGCTTCATCTTAAGGATGAAATTGTTTTCAATAGAGATGTACATAATTACGAAACAAGAATAATGAATAGAGTTAGATTGCCACATATGAGAAAATCCAAATCACAGAACTGCCTAATGTATTGAAGTTTAAAGATGTATGATGAAATGAAGAAAATGAATGTATTTGAAAATAAATGTTTGGCTTACTGTAAACATATTTAAATTTATCAAATGAAATGTTACATCGTGCTTATTAGTTTATATTCATGTAGTATAAACTAACTTAATAAATAATTAAATTAGTAAAATACTTATTATTGTATGACACCTAACAACTTACAATAATATATTGTTTTTTTTCACATGTAGCAAACACTTTGTGGGAATACATAATTATAATAAACACAATGATATTACTTTGTTTTATTCCACTTTATTATTTTTCTTCTCCAATCAGTTTCGGTTCGACCTGAACCTTCATCAGGGAAGAATAAAAATATATTAAACATAATACAGACATTACATGGTATTTAAATAAAATTAAAAGAGGGAGAAAGAACATCAACTTATGTGGGAGCGAGGAGGGGAGGTGGCTACGAGGGAGGGGTGGAAGTGGGCGGGGCTAGTGGAAATATTTTAAAAATGGGGCTGTTGGACAAATCTAATTGTTTATTAAGTAAATTAGTTTTATTTATTTTTAATGACTTTTTTATTTCAAGGGCTTCAAGATTATTAAGGCGTAGACCTATCCCATTTCTGTGTAATATATCTATCCCGGAAGATTTATTAAGCAGTCCGTGGCAGTCCGATTCGAGCCGCGGTCAACAGTGGTTGTGTGTACCTTACCTATTGCTTAGTGCCGTTCGCCCGTTCCCGTGCCTCATACAGATAAGAGATTATTGTTACATTTTATTTAATTCTGTTTATCGTATACTTATTTGTTTGCATTCCTACTTACGGCTAATCCGTTTTTGTTTGTACAGTCAATGAAATAGACTGCGTATTATTTTTTCAGTTTAATTTTTAAAAGTTAAGTTTTTTTTTATACAATGGAGGAAGACGAAGATAGACCTCCCGACCCAGGATCGATATTAGATTTTTCTGATTCGGAATCTACCACTAGCCAGGCTTCTATTACGCTTCCATCTCGTAAACGACGACCATCGCATAGCCTTTACATCCCATCGAAAATTAAAACTATACCGCCGATTCAACAAACCTCGACCTCTAACGACCTTAACCCCAATAGTAACACCCAGACAAGTACTTTAGCTAGCGATAATACAAAAAGTACTGACTTACTTTATCCTGCTTCCGCTTCCGGTCCTTTTATCGTAATTGTTCAGAGAACTGAACAAGGAAAACTTATTCATCCTTTAGATTTTGGAAAATTCTTATTTGACTCAAAAAATAATAACCTTGGTATTGTTAACGGTTCAATTAAACCGGAAGGGCGATATAAATTATCTATCGAGTTTAATACTGCCGCTTCCGCAAATGGATTTGTAAAAAAAATTGACTCGCTCTCAAACCATAAATATAAATCGTTCATCCCGTCATTTAACCTTACGAGAATGGGTCTTGTTCGAGGAATACCCACGGAGATCCCAGAGGCTGAAATTGTTGATGCTTTGAATAATTCCCAAGGAACCCCGAAAGTAATAAAAGCACGTCGACTGAACTACAAGGATTCTACTGATGGGAACACGATCTGGAAACCTTCCCAATCTGTTGTTGTTACATTTGAGGGACAATCCCTTCCGTCTCGTGTGTTTATTTATTATACCTCGCTTCCCGTCGAAGTTTATAAATTTCCAACTGTTCAATGCTTCAATTGCTGCCGGTTTGGACATACAAAATCCGTATGCCGCTCCCCTCCACGTTGTTACTTTTGCGGAGAAGGTCACCCATTTGATCAATGTCCAAAATCTTCCAATAATCCCATTTGCATTAACTGTTCGGGTGCACATACCGCGGTCAGTCTAGCCTGTCCGGAATTGACAAGACAGAGGAACATAAAACATAAAATGGCTACCGACAACATTTCGTACTTCCAGGCCTCAAAGTTATTCTCTCCTGCGAAAAAATCTTTCGCAGAGATGACATCGTCCTCAGCTCCTTTCCAATCAACCACCTTTTTAAATTCAACGTCATCTTCTCACAGAGAAACCATTCTCAAGCCAGTCAAACCCAACCCAAAATATACTCCTTACCTTGATAAAAAACAATTGAATAATATTTTGACCAGCCCGAATGGGAATGCCAAATCTCGGACCCCCAATGGGTGTGCCATTAATAGTAATACATCCCCTCCTGCTCTCCCCGAAATATTGAATAATAATTCTTTTATACAAACTTTAATTACCCTTTTAATTTCTATCCTTACAAACAACAATACTGTACCGTCCAACGCTGCCGATTACATTAAATCTTTATTATCTTGCCTCCCCAATGACTTCGAAACTGAACAAAATTCTTCAGTGGAACAGTAGAAGCCTCTTCGCTAACAAATCTGACCTAATTCAGTTACTCGACGAACACGACGTTTCAGTGGCCGCCATTTCTGAAACGTGGTTAAAACCCTCCTTTCACTTAAGAATTCCGGGTTATTATTGTCTCAGACACGACAGACCGGATGGTAAAGGCGGCACGGCTCTGATAATCCATAATTCTATCCCGTTTAAACAAATTAATATACATACTCCCTCCGACGATATCCAGATAATAGCAGCTGTCTTATCTGATATCACAATATTATCAATATATATTCCTCCCTCTACCACTTTTATTGAAAATGAATGGGCACCAATCTTAACCCAGATTTGTTCCCCTTTTATGATCCTTGGAGATTTTAATGCACATTCCCCTTCTTGGGGTAGCAAAATAACAAATCGTTCTGGCCGCAATCTTTTAGATTTTATTGATACCCATAACCTATGTTTTTTAAATGACGGATCTCCAACCAGATTCACCCCCCCTCATCAACGGAAAAGTGCTGTTGATTTATCTCTTTGTTCATATTCATCTGCATCTAAATGCTCTTGGGACATCCTAAACGATCCCCTCTCTAGTGATCATTTTCCAATTATAATCCGATTCCAACATCAATCTAACACTTATCCTCCACCAGTTAAAAATAATCTCAAATTTAGAATAAATGATGCGAATTGGAGCACTTTCTCTTCTGAACTAGATAACCTTATTAATTTTAAAAAAAAAATCGTCCCCGGGAGACATCAGATTGCAATGTGAGACGTTTCCCTCTATGGTTATAAATGCAGCAGAAAAATCCATCCCGAAACGCAATGCGAACATTAAAATA
Source organism: Glyphotaelius pellucidus (assembly GCA_936435175.1). Classification (NCBI taxonomy): domain Eukaryota; kingdom Metazoa; phylum Arthropoda; class Insecta; order Trichoptera; family Limnephilidae; genus Glyphotaelius; species Glyphotaelius pellucidus. Next base: position 13,113,222 of record OW386563.1, read on the forward strand.
AAACACTCTACTCCGTGGTGGGACGAGGAATGCACTCGCTCCGTCAACTCTCGTAAAAAAGCAATTTCCTCTTTTCGTAAGTGTATGTCACTAGAAAATTTTTTATCAGTTAAAAAAGCCCAGGCAGAAACCAAACGAATTTTGAAAAATAAAAAACGCGCTGGATGGCGGAAGTTCTGTGAGAACCTGTCTCCGGAAACTCCCCAATCTTCAGTTTGGTCTAGCTTAAAAAAATTCGGATCATCGTATTCTCCGCCGAGAACCAAGCATATATCAGAAGAAATTCTTATAGGATTTGCGGATAAAATAGCCCCCCCATCACTGGCCGGATGTGAAGAAATGCCTTCTATTAAGCCATATCCATCTCACTCTAACTGGCTAGATGCTCCTTTCTCCATTGATGAGATGAAACTAGTAATAGGAACCCTTTCTGACTCTGCTCCGGGTCCCGATGGAATACTTAATAGTTTCATTAAATCATTTTCTGATATGGCGGTTGAATATTTCTTATCTCTTATTAATAATATGTTTGAAACAGGACTAATTCCGGATGATTGGAAAACTCAAAAAATCATTCCCATTTTAAAACCTGGAAAAAATCCATCTGAAATTTCGTCTTATCGGCCTATTGCTCTTTCATCATGTTTGATGAAAGTAGCGGAGCGGTTGATGAAGAACAGATTAGAGTGGTTTGTTGAAAGTCAAGATATTATCTCACCAAATCAGTATGGTTTTCGGAAAAAGAAATCTACAATGGATAATTTAAGTTTGTTCACAACTGATATCCGAGTTTCCCAATCCCTAAATTCTTATACATTGGCCACATTCCTTGACCTTTCATCAGCTTACGATGATGTTTTACTGAATGTTTTGAAAGAAAAGCTAATTAAAAAACAAATCCCCCCGAAATTAGTCCAATTTATTATTAATTTGCTCTCAGATAGGTCCATTATTATTGAGTCTTCCTCTAAATGCTTAAGGCGCAAACTATGGAGAGGTTTGCCCCAGGGTTCTGTTATTAGTCCTCTGTTGTTTAATATTTATATAAGCGACCTAGACTCAGTAATTCCTTTTTCTATCAAGCGTCTTTACTTTGCGGATGATATCCTTATATATTTGTTACATAAAAATATTATTCTTGCAGCTAAGGAAATGAATTTGGCTTTACAATATATTAAAAGCTGGTTGTCATTAAATGGGATGAATCTGGCGGCATCTAAAACAAGGGTCGTGGCTTTCACGCGCAAAAGAAAAATTCCCCAATTCCCAATTTCTTTTGATAATGTGCCTCTACAAACCGCTACTCAAATCAAATTCCTTGGTCTTCTTTTGAACCATAAACTTTCCTGGCTTCCACACATTCAGATAATTTCTACAAAGTGTGAAAAGGGACTTAATATGATGCGAGCAGTTTCCAGAGTATGGTGGGGATCTCATCCTACCACTCTTAAATTAATGTATAATTCCCTAGTTCGGAGCCACTTGGATTATGGCTCATTTCTTTTTGACCCACTCCCTAAATATCTAGATAAGAAAATGGAAAGAATTCAATCAAAAGCCCTCAGAATGATTATTGGAGCTATGAAGTCTTCTCCAATTAATGCGCTTCAGGTGGAATGTGTTGTTGGCGTCCAGCGTGCGTGCTGACGCTAACGGCAGGGTTGGAGAAAGCTCTCACATATTTAATACAATTAGCTGCTGCATCTGCCCCAAATAATAACTAGCTCAAGATTTGGCACAAGCAGGGTTCCTCGTAAACTCAGGGCTAGTGCTTGTGGTTCGGAACTTCACGTTTCTCCATTGTCCCAGGGCCTCCCTCGTCAAGCAAAACACGGTAGGTTATCACATAAACAGTTTATTCAATTCTAGGAGACACAAGAATACATAAGGAACGATCCTAGCTGGAAGTTTAGTTTGAATGTCCGTCTCTCTTCTCTAACACGCGTGGCTAGGGTTAATACATTTAATTGCACACAAGGGATAACATGGTAATTGACTCACGTTTGGTTTTGGGCCAACAGCGGCTCCACGCGCTTGATTCTATCAAGCTACGCAGCGTCCATCGGAGACCGGAAACGCACACGGCGAAACTGAACTGGTGTCGCCCATGTTCGGGCGGTACGTGGGCCCTCTAAGCCGGCTTGCTGGAGACTGAGGAGCTTGCGGTCGGCGGCGCGTCTCGCGGCCGCCCCGTTTGTCGCTCGCGGGAGGGGATGGTGCGCGCGCATCTATATGGCGCCTTATTCTCCAGTCCGTGGAGAAGCCTAATTCTCGAATTTGTAACGTAACACTTCCCCCCTCGCCGCAATAAAAGCGACGTGGTAATGGAGCTGTAGGACTAATAAATCCTCTTACCTTTTCAGCACTTGTGCCAAAAATATTTAAGAGAAACGAGGAGAGAGAGAGAGAGAGAGAGAGAGAGATTCCTAGCTGGAGAATAGTTATGAACAGAACACAAAAGAGAAGATACATGGTGTAACAAGGAATTGTCAATAAATGTATATAAAGGCAGTGGCATACATAAATACAGTTGCAAAGAACAAGGATCTGTTGAAGAAAGGTACAAGGGTTATGCAGTGATAGAAAAAAAAACTCTAAAATTGTATCATTGGTCTGTGAGCTAATGTTTGCGAACGTGGTTAGCGTAGGATGTCTGGGGTGGTTGAACGTTTCACTGAAGTTACAAGGTTACTTTGTCACAGTAACCTGGCCCATTTGAGATTACACTCAAGGGACACTAGGGCCTTTAAGAAAATACGAGGAAGAGAACACATGATGAGGCTTCTAGGTGGTGTGGAGAGTTCTACCTGTCACAGAGGTCGAAAGGGTAACTGCTTCCGGATCCTGTGGGTGAGCCAGTACGAAACCATTGAAGTACTGGAGAGTGGAATCGCAATTGGTGGTTGGTACACTGGTTTTTGTATGTAGTGGGATTGTTTTGTGAACAATCGTTGGTATTGTTATTTGCGCAAGGGCACAGGAGCATCCGCACAATGGCAGTAGGGCATTTGCATTATGCAGCAGGAACATTTGCATAATGGCAGCAGAGCATTTGCACAAGGGCAACAGGAACATTTGTATTATGCAGCAGGAATATTTGCATAATGGCAGCAGAGCATTTGCACAAGGGCAACAGGAACATTTGTATTATGCAGCAGGAGTATTTGCATAATGGCAGCAGAGCATTTGCACAAGGGCAACAGGAACAGGAACCAACCTAGAGCTGGCGTGCTCGGGTTTGTTTTGAGTGTCGGTTCTTTGTGGTGATACGATTCGCAACTACACGCACGACTCACACTAGGTTATGTTAGATGCGGTCGGGTGCTTTTGGTACGCAGGGATTGAAGGCAAGGGACCCCCGTGACGGTAGCGAGGGCAGCATGAAGAGGCGCAGATGTAGATAGGGTGCAGAGCTGCTGGTTTTCTTTTTTTTTAAAATCCGGCAAAAATTATTATTAGAACAAAATTCTTGAAGTTTACCTGCCTAGTAGACCAATGATGAAAAAAGTTTGGAGAGAAACAAGTGTGCATGTTGAGAAAAAGTTGGATTTGTTTGGCGTGTAGAGAGAGAGACGGAGAGAGAGCTAACTAAATGTGGCTAATTCCTAATACATGTTACAAAGGTACGTATTCAAGGACAGGTTCTGTGTAACCCCTTTTGGTTTTTTTCTTTACCAAATACATTTCCAAGAATACGTGGTTGAGGGATTGTACGTATAACAAAATTCCCATTCGAAAGAAGTTGGTCTTCCATGACCTATGCTCACGTCTATACGGTAGCATTTTTTCTACTTTCGAAAAACAAAACATTGCGTACAAGATTAGTTATAACAAAGTGGGAAAGGAGTAGGAAGTTGAAAGGATCCGCGTATGAAGATTGTCCCATTTGACAAACGAAACGCCAAGTGCGTAACGCATATATCCCCATTCACGGATAATTTCGAGGAAGGGGAAGGGGTGATAATTGGGAACATTTGAACGAAGAAAACTGCTGGGGACTCGGCTATTTCCGAAATTCGACCTCTGGGTGGAGGTGAAACAAGGTCTACAGCAGTCATCCTGGCACATTACAATAATGACAACTGGGAAAGGAGTAGGAAGTTGAAAGGATCCGCGTATGAAGATTGTCCCATTTGACAAACGAAACGCCAAGTGCGTAACGCATATATCCCCATTCACGGATAATTTCGAGGAAGGGGAAGGGTGGTAATTGGGAACATTTGAACGAAGAAAACTGCTGGGGATTCGGCTATTTCCGAAATTCGACCTCTGGGTGGAGGTGAAACAAGGTCTACAGCAGTTATCCTGGCACATTACAATAATATTTGGTAATGTTGGACATGGTGAGTATTGTAACGTCTTCACGTATAGCGTACAAGATTGCAAAATCAAAAGATTTGCAAGTAAGTTTTATAACGTCTTCACGGATAACAATGAACGAATTACAACTGGGTTGCCCAGTATTGAAGGGAGGTGCAAAAGACTAGGTATTTATGACATTTCTGACAAAAACCCACAGAGTAATTATAACGGGCTCCCCGTATCGCATTTAGTAGATATTCTGAGATTCCCATCTATGACGGCAGATTTTATAAGGTTCCCACCTATGATGGCAGATTTTATAAGGTTCCCACCTATGATGGCAACAAAAGGTTAACGTTCATATAAAAGTACCTATTCAATACAGACGGCGAGACATACTGATGTACTTAGTACAACAATACCGTAGCATAATAAATCCATATTAGCGTACGTTAAAGACTTGCACAAAGGCAAAAACATATTTGAAGATCTGGCCAAGATTTTATACTTCAACAATTAAGGGACGAAAAATTCTGGCGTGCTGATGGAATGTGAATTTCATCTAAGCTTACCGCAAAAGAGATCCTTTGTGGTACAACCCTTTTGGTTACGCACAGAGTATCGTATCGTGATGGTACAACTTTTGTTGTACTTACACGTACGATGGTAGCAACAATACAAGACATGCGCTTATCGTTGTTTGACAAGGAAAATTATTTACATTGGTCCGATTTGAGTGTTTAAGACCTTCTAGGTTTTACTTACTTAAACAGACTGCTATGAACACACTTTGGTGTTATGCACAGAGTATCGTATCGTGATGGTACAACTTTTGTTGTACTTACACGTACGATGGTAGCAACAATACAAGACATGCGCTTATCGTTTTGACAAGGAAAATTATTTACATTGGTCCGATTTGAGTGTTTAAGACCTTCTAGGTTTTACTTACTTAAACAGACTGCGATGAACACACTTTGGTGTTATGAAAATTATAATAATGGGATGGGTTGTTCACAGGGTGGTTCACTTGGAGACCTGGCTTCTTGTTGTGACCTCGTACTTTGCACGTGATAAGTCACAACAAGGCAACCCCAAAATTTCAGTTTGAACAGTTGAGACCCAGGGTGACTCAATGTTGCTGAAATGTTGTAAAAAAAAAATTTATCGTTAATGAAGAGGCACGTTAAAAGTTGTCCCTTTTATAACGATACTTTCCAGACTCCACATTCAGTTCTGGGGAGAGCTAGAGCAATTAGGGTTATTTATTGAGCGCCATTCTATTTTCTTAAAAAACAGAAAAAAAACTTAGAACTGGTAACAAACATCTGATACCGCCGTGGGTTTACACAGGTTTGCTTACCTAATTTAATTACATATGACATAAGGGTTAGGTGCACTTTGGCGAGGACCCGATATTTAATGTACAAAAAGATTTTCTAATATTTAGAAAGGGGTGACGAGGTATGACATGATGATGTGAAAATATGATGCTGCGGGTTGTGACGATGCACAAAACCTTGGGCACGTAGTCTCTGACTACTTGCAGTAAGCCACAGGGAATTCCTTTCTCCGAAGTGATCAATTTCAGGTAGAGGTGTGCATGCTTAGAAAAAACGATGTTTCCAAGGTTTGACACCTGGGGCAGCAATTGGAGGCGAATGACTGATGATGACGAGATATTTATACAAACAAAAATAAAATAAAATGAAACGAAACCACAAGGGAGAATTATATTTCTTCCATGACTTTGGCTACAGTTGACAACACTGTGCCAGAGCTAGAAAGGGTTTCGTTTGAGTGTCCCAATGAGTGACAATCGTTTACGAGAGGCCGCTCATTAGTGACGAAACGAAAGGGTTGACTTCCATAGTGATCCATGTCACGGTGTAGACGAATGGTTGCTAGGAGTCGAGGAGTAACCGTTGGGGTTATACGGGCGTGGCAATGGAGTTTGTTTCCATGTTCCCACTTTTTACAATGTCCTTTATGTGGTAGTTACCTATGTGTTTACCAGAGATGTCGGACAATCGGTAAACCAGGTCTGAGATTTTCTTTAGGACTTTCGTTTTTACAAAACGGGGTGCCAATTTGGCAGAGAAGTACAGCGCACCTTGTGACAGAGTGTTGTTTCTCCTCCAGACGATGTCTTCTTCCTTTTTTGACGTAGAAATGTGGGGGATTATACCCAGCGTGACTTGAGGGACTTCCATAGTGTATAGGGTCGTGTCAGGGTGACCTTACGTTGGGAGAAAAACGAGAACTCGACTCTTTATCCGTAATTGGAAAGAAATTTTTGCCAGGGATTGACCACTGGGGATGTATATATATTTTTTTTTAAAAAAAAATGCTTCTGCGAAAAAACGCGTATTTGTAAGTGTTTGGGTTATTTGAAAATTTGGGCAGAGGTTTGCCTCTGGCCGCGTGCTTTTTTTAGGAAAAATCCAAGCGTTTTGAAAAAAAATTTTCGAAAATTTAAAAAAATCGAAAAAAGGGAAAAAATCGGAAAAATTTTCAGAGTCCGAAAACTGGAGAAAATTTGCGCAGCGATTTTCCTCTGGCAATGCGTTTTTAAGAAAAACTCCAAGCGTTTGGAAAAAAAATATTTCGAAAATTAAAAAAATCGAAAAAAGGAAAAATCGGAAAAATTTTCAGAGTCCGAAAACTGGAGAAAATTTGCGCAGCGATTTTCCTCTGGCAATGCGTTTTTAAGAAAAACTCCAAGCGTTTGGAAAAAAAAAATATTTCGAAAGTTAAAAAATCGAAAAAAAATTTTCACAAGTTTTCGTGGAAGTAATTTGTTTGAGAATTCAACAATATCTTGGGGGCATGGTTTCATTACGCGGCTTCCTATAGCCTGGCTTTAAACAGCACCAATTTTTGGTATTTACCCGCGAATTCCCTTCGTCTTTTCGACAAGATATTACCTTCATTGTCAATTGACAAGGTATTATAGTGTCAGATGTCAAGGAATCCACGTCAACGCGAATTTAGTATTTTTTGCAATATTCGAATGTGATTTTGGCATGGCATGGCATGATCCGGTTTCATCAGACGACAGAGTCAAAAATACTTAATTGTCAAATGACAGAAAGAATTTAAATCCACTTGTTCCCTAGGTGTCAGCAAGTGTCTCGATTAAAGAAACGATACCAGCGAGCTGCAAACTAGTATATTATTAAAAATATTTAGCACTTTCGAGACCAAGCGGATGATTTGTTTATCATGTACATGATTTTAATTGTTGAATAAATTCTTCTTTAATTTGTGTTTATTTCCACTATTCACTTGTATTGAAAATAGCAATTTTAATCGGCCGACACTTTGTAATCACTGTATTATTCGCAGCGACAACTTCCTAGGTTGGGCACCTTGCGTTGGAATACCGGTAATATTTTGTCGAGTGACGAGTCACAAATGATAAAATCGCGTCCGTAATAATTTAAATTGTGATTCGAAATTATGTTCGCGCCGAGATTCCTGTTGGAAGTGCTAGACAATTGGGAATAAACAATACATCATAATAACATTTCAGAGTTTACAATTGTTGCTTGGGAACGAGGCCGTGGTAGAACAGAAAAAATTTAAATGGCCCCACGTTTAGCGCCAGTGTTGGCGTCCAGCGTGCGTGCTGACGCTAACGGCAGGGTTGGAGAAAGCTCTCACATATTTAATACAATTAGCTGCTGCATCTGCCCCAAATAATAACTAGCTCAAGATTTGGCACAAGCAGGGTTCCTCGTAAACTCAGGGCTAGTGCTTGTGGTTCGGAACTTCACGTTTCTCCATTGTCCCAGGGCCTCCCTCGTCAAGCAAAACACGGTAGGTTATCACATAAACAGTTTATTCAATTCTAGGAGACACAAGAATACATAAGGAACGATCCTAGCTGGAAGTTTAGTTTGAATGTCCGTCTCTCTTCTCTAACACGCGTGGCTAGGGTTAATACATTTAATTGCACACAAGGGATAACATGGTAATTGACTCACGTTTGGTTTTGGGCCAACAGCGGCTCCACGCGCTTGATTCTATCAAGCTACGCAGCGTCCATCGGAGACCGGAAACGCACACGGCGAAACTGAACTGGTGTCGCCCATGTTCGGGCGGTACGTGGGCCCTCTAAGCCGGCTTGCTGGAGACTGAGGAGCTTGCGGTCGGCGGCGCGTCTCGCGGCCGCCCCGTTTGTCGCTCGCGGGAGGGGATGGTGCGCGCGCATCTATATGGCGCCTTATTCTCCAGTCCGTGGAGAAGCCTAATTCTCGAATTTGTAACGTAACAGTGTGGAGCCTCCATTATATTTCAGAAGGCAATTCCTTGCCAATAAATATATTTTCAAGGCTTTATCGTTATCACATCATCCTATTAAACAAAGTCTTAATAGGTTAAGTGTTAATTTGAATTCTAACAAAAGATTGAGAGAAAAACAATGTTTTCCTCTCTTAATTAAAAGTTTTCATCTCTATAATTCTCTATCATCTTCCCTCCAATATCTTCAAGAAGTTCCCAATCTTCCTATATACAATATTCCATTTAAGGCAATCACTTTTATGCCGAACACAATAACATCAGTCTTTCGGAAGAATATTTTATCTTCCCCAAATAAATTTCAAAATGTGGATGATTGCTTTAAAAGCATAGTGGCTTCGAAATTCCCTGGATTTTCCATCCTTTTCACGGATGGTTCCAAATTTGAAAATAAAAGATGTGGAGCATCTATATATAGTCCAGAATTCAACATCAATCTCACTTATAAATTACCGAAAGAAGCTTCCATATTTACAGCCGAATGTTTTGCAATTGAACAAGCGCTAAATCAAATTCAGGTTCTCAACATTCATCGAGCCTTACTATGTACTGATTCGCTAAGTGCTCTAACTAAAATTAGGTCAAATATTTTACGTTATCCGGAAGACAATATTATATGTAAAATAAAAAATCTTCTCAATTCTCTTAGTGAATCTGGGTTTGAGACGATATTGGCCTGGGTCCCTGCCCATTTGGGTATCGAGGGTAATGAGATGGCCGATTTTCTCGCCAAATCTGGTTCAGATTCCGGAACTATTCCACTAAATTTTAGAATTCCTATATCCGATGTCTTTCCGATTCTTAAATCCAATATGACTCGTGCCTGGGAAGAAAATTGGGCAGTCTCCAAAATAAGAACTGGATCTTTCTATGCGGGAATTCAAAACCATATCCCTGCTAAGCCATGGTTTCACGGTAAAAAACTTTCAAAACGATTCATTTCATGTATCTCGAGAATGAGAATTGGCCACTGTTCAATTGCATCTCACTTGTCTAGAATTAGAGTTTTAGATGATCCGTTCTGCCAGTGTGGTGTGGAAGAGGAAACCCTCGACCACGTTTTCTTTAACTGTAAAAACCATTCATCTTTCAAGAACATATACCGCCGGCTTATTAAAATCACACACCAGTCCCCCCTTAATATTTCATACCTTTTATCTCTTAACAATTCTCGTGTTCATACAGCTTTATGTAAGTTTATTAACCTGAATGAATTCAATATTTAATTTGTTTTAGTGATCTAAATGAGTCCAATATTTAATTTGTTTTATTATTTTCCCATTAGATTAACCGAAATTTCTTATCCATTTTAAATATTACCGGCACAAAGCACTCTCTCCAGGGTGAATTGCCTAAAACAAAAAAAAAAAAGATTTATTAAAAGAGTGATCTGTATCTATTAGGTGGGTGGCGAATTCTGAAAACCCTGCACTGTTTAAACATCTCAAGTGTTCGACCACCCTTGTGTGAACATTTCTAGCCGTTTTACCGATGTAAAATGCTGGACAATCGTTACATTTAAGTTTATATATGCCAGAATGGCTTAAATTATTTTCTTTATCTTTAGAATTTATTAGCAGTTTACCAAGGTTATTATTAGTGTAAAAGGCAGGTTTAATTTCGGTAGGGAATTTAGAAACACAAGAAGATGAAAAATTATTTATGAATACAATTCTACGCCAACCGTGGTTTGTATTGTCTCTAGTGTTAAATGTATTATTATTATAAAGGAATTTATTGGTAGAGATGAAATTAAGTTTTTTTGAAAGAATTCTATCGATTAGGCTGTGATTAATTTCTATTATTATTATTCGTTATTTAATGCAATAGATTTAATTTAAGATAGTTCTTCAGTAAAGTTAACGTTAGATAGATTTATTAAAAGAGTGATCTTTATCTATTAGGTGGGTGGCGAATTCTGAAAACTTTTACACTAATAATAACCTTGGTAAACTGCTAATAGATTCTAAAGATAAAGAAAATATTTTAAGCCATTCTGGCATATATAAACTTAAATGTAACGATTGTCCAGCATTTATTTTAGTCAAAACAGAAGCTTGTCCAAAAAAAACAAAACATATTCTAATATTTGAATTTTCTGGAGCAGTAGCTGACCAGTAGGTAGGGGGCTGAGTACCTACCAGCTTAGAGCCCACAAATATATCAACATCGTTTCAATGGAAACAATTTTTTTCTGACGTTAGCAAAAACTTGCTTTTGTTAGCGACAGAAAATGTATAACAAATATAATATATTAATATTTATAATTTCATAACGCCAGAGCTTGCCATCATATACAGACTATAGTCTTCGCATATAATTTTGCTTTCTATTGGTGAATGAATTTTTAAAGTCTTTTTATTGATTAATGCGTGAAAGCGTCATAAACAAACTCGAGCAGTTTCGCATTTATAATATTACTAGCTTTTCCCCGCGGCTTCGCTCGCATGGTATTATGGGAAATTACTGTAGCGCTTGCACTTATCAATTATCTCCCCCCACCACCCCACCCCCATCCCCTCCCGCATTCCATATATTCATTCCCTTACATTCAGTTTTCAAACATCGCGCCTACCACCTAAATTTCATAATGCTATATATAGCTCAAAGAAAAAAAAAATTACTTATCCAATTTTGTTCATTCGTTCGGAATTTATGCGCTTACAAACATTTCGGATGTTTATTTTTAATTAAATATTTGAAAGTTTGTGAATATAATAAAAAATTACACTATTTATTCAGTTCATTTATTCAGTCTTTATAATCGTTACGAATTATATTTTTAATGTAGGAACTGACATTTATTCCAAAACAGAAGCTTGTCCAAAAAAATAAAACATATTCTAATATTTGAATTTTCTGAAGCAGTAGCAATCGTTTCCATGGAAACGATTTTTTTCTGACGTTAGCAAAAACTTGCTTTTGTTAGCGACAGAAAATGTATAACAAATATAATATATTAATATTTATAATTTCATAACGCCAGAGCTTACCATCATATACAAAATATAGTCTGCGCATAAAATTTAGCTTTCTATTGGTGAATGAATTTTTACAGTCTTTATATTGTGTTATGCGTGAAAAGGTCATAAACAAACTCGAGCAGTTTCGCATTTATAATATTAGTATGGAAGTATGTAATGTATGAGGGTCATCCCTAAAATAGTACCCGTTTACGCCGTGCAGAGCGCTGGCGAATAGAGTAGCCGCCGGACAAGTACTAACACGTTCAGTTGTATTTCAGCTGTCTGTGTGCAATGTTATATCTCGCTGGCATTGACTGTGTTGTTTCTGACAGTGATTATAATGTTCAATTTGTGCCCTTGCACGCTTACTGCTGAACACAAAAGCACTTTTGTTCAATAATAATATGGAACGGTGGAGGAATATGACGCTGGGATACAAAATTCGTCACACGTTACGACAAATGCTTAAATTTGCTAGGTGACTGTAGAGCAGGGTTTCCCAAACTGTGTTCCGCGGAACCTGAATAGAGGTTCCGCGACAATTTGTCAGAATTTTTTTTATTTAATATAATATACACATTCATATTTCAACACTTGATATTGTTCACAAGAAATTATTCTTGGTGTAAATATATCACATTAGTTCTTAAGTAAGGTACTAGAACCTTCCAGGTGGAGAGACTAAGCTTTATGGACGTTGAAAGAGCCGTTTATAATGTTATTGCAGTAAATTTTCATTTTACATACAAAAAAATCTCTGAAATTTATTACTGTGCGGTATAAAACTGTGATAAGGAGTCAATAATATCTGTGAGATGTGGAAACAGTAACAACGGGATAACGGTTCTGCATGCGTTTCACAGAATTTCTCTTCCCGAGGAACCCAACCATATTTTTTTTGAAATAATTGATTTTAACTGAAAGTAAAATAATGTAAAAATCAATGTAAAAGTCTTACAACATCCTTGTTAGCAATTAGCCAAACTATAAAGGCGCACGTTGCCGTAAATATTGGTGAAAAAATCGTGTGAAATTAGTTTGTGGATAAAAATCGTTATCAATCAAATATTGAGCGTCTAAAGGTGAACACAAACTTCACATTATTTGACATTGCTGACATTATTTGGAGTAAAAAATGTAAATGAAATTTTGGTCTCCGGTGACTTTTTTTTTCAAAACCATTTTTTTTTCTTGCGCATGCGGTCCCTGGTCACTCAGCCGAGTAGCCGACCAACTCCTCACCCCGCCTCCAACTGACCAGCATCTACCATTTTTTAGTAGGGAAAAAAACATCAAAAGTGAAACCGGAGACCAAAATTTCATTTATATTTTGTACTTCAAATAATGTCAGTGATAACTGATTAAAGTATGTCAAGTACGCCCCTTAACACCCTGTCTATATATTTTGTGAGTATACTAAATAAATAATGTGTTTAAAAACATTTTTTTTCATTTTTACTTTCAGGAATTACCTAACCCAAAAAATAAGCCAAGGGTTCTGTTAAATTTTACGGTTTTGCAAATTGCAAAAAATGTTTGGGAAATCCTGCTGTAGAGAAGTAGTTTAAGGCATGTTCTTCGCAAATAAAACGTTAATATTTGTTTATATATACTAGATTTTTTATTTTCCTAAACCGGTACTACTTTCTGAATGACTCGTACGTACGTACCTTTTCAAATAATAATATATATATATTTTTTTAAATTACCACGTTTGCAAATTGACCAAAATGAGGTCAAAAATATTCCATTGGATAACTTTCTGTAGTTATATCAATATTATGAAAAGCTGTTTGTCTCTAGTAAATGCTAAATTGATTGTTTTTATTGCCTATCTAAATGAATATTGATTTAATTCTATCTATAATTACATTTTTTTTTATTATTTCTGGCTTTCACCCTTCAAGGGTGTTCTAGGCCATCATTTCAAATTACAGAGAAAGGAAAGGTGAATGTATATATTAATATTATTTAAATGTGCAAATTTCAGAATTATATGGAAGATTGGAGTCGAGTTCAGACTTAAAAGAGATGAGATGTTGTATGGAGGGGAAGTAATTTTAGATAAAGCATGATAGAAGAGAGGATATTTATTTAGAGAGGGACAACCAAAAAATATGCGATCTAAAGTTCCCACATCTAGACCACAGAATGTACAATCTGGGGAGTCAAGGACGTGAATTTTAAACAAGTGAGAAGGAACGGAACAATGTACGATTCTCATTTGAATAAGAAAGGAAATTTCTTTGTTGGAAAAATGGGGGAATTTTTGAAACCATGGTTTTGATGGGATAGTCCTTTGTATTGAGGCGTGGCAGGCTCCCTTGGATTGACTAGCAATGTTCCAATACTCTGACCAAACATTGCGGGATCTATCTTTGATGATGGAAAAAATATCAGATAGGGGAATATGGTTTACGAGGGTAACAATAGGGTTAGACGCTCCTTGTTTTGCCAAGGAATTCGCAATATCGTTACCCACATGTCCAGGAATCCAAATCAGAGTTACAGTTTTTGTTACATATTTCTAATAACAGTTTTTCCGCTTTATTTAACAGTTTATTTAAAAATATAAATGTATTATATGAATTTTGAATTATTTTTGACAATACCTGTTTTTTTATTCATTGCATGAATACTTTTTCTTTGGATATTTTCACAGACGTATTGTCGTGATTTATTTTTGGGGGGTTATGTTGTGTTGCGCTACTGCATTCTTTATACAAAGTTTCGGTGAGCATTGCAGTATCCATCATCACGGCAGATGTGCAGTCAAAGATTGAGGTGAAGTGTGTGCTTGTGCATGTAGATGTGATGACGTGTTGCCAGTTTCAATCCTATACGATCTGGTATTACAGTATGATTTAAAATGGATTTCGGCATTTGATTTCGGTGTAGACGTCAATTACCGGATACCCAGATCCGACGATGATGATGGACACAACTTGAGCAATTATTTGTGAGTAAATGAAAAACACGAAAAAAAATAATTTTACTAATTCATTTTACAAATACAATGAAAAATAAAATAAAAAATATAACATCGTTAAAAATGCATTTTTTTGGGTAGTAATTTTAGTAACCTTTCCCCAATCTTGCAAACTTACCAAGGTGAGCGCAATACACAAGTCGGGTTGAAAAATAGAGACATATGGTTACAGACCGGTAGCGCTCTAAAATTTTTGTACACTAAATTGTGAAAAACTAACAAATAAAATAAAACCATTTCCTGGGGGAAATCATCATGTTTTTTTTATCAAAAAAATCAACTGTATCCAATCTCCTCAAACTCTCATAAAAAATAGCAAAAGGATTGGATGCGCAATATCAAACAGGCGTGATTTATACGGACTTTGCATAGATAATTTCTTCAAACTTGTGGTTTGATGAACTCGTAACCAGATTTTTAAAGTTGTCTTAAACCAGTCTAGTATTCAGAATACAATATAAAATTGTCTCTTGCAGACTCATCTGCTGACGTTTCGAAGGAAACCATTCTAATATTCCAAGTGCAATAAATTAAACTCTGGTTGCAGACTGAGTGCAAAATTGGATGAAAACCATTTTCATGTTCTGAGTGTGCTTTAATTAATGTTGGGGACTCGCACACAGATCCTCTCGTAAGTTAAAACCAGTTCTGTGTCCGGAATGCTAAGATATAATTCCAGTTGCGGGTTCAGCACCTGACGCATTTTGAAGAGAATACTTATTCTCGTATTCCGAGTACAGTAAAAGTTCTAGTTGCAGATCACAATGCTCCGAAATTCGGATGAAGACCCTCCGAGTGTTCTAAGTACTGTAAATAAATGCCAAGGACTCGCACACATATTCAACATTAGGTTAAAACCAGTTTTGTGTTCCGAATTTAAAACTAAACACCAGTTCCGGATTCTTTTGCTGACGAATTTCAAAGGAAACTATTCTCGCGTACCGAGTAAAATAGTACAATTCTAGTTTCTAAAAACATGCTGGAAAATTCGGAAGAAAACCATTTGCTTGTTCCGAGTGTAACAATAATTTGAGTTTGTGGAATCTTATTCAGAATCAATTTTAAGTTTAAACCAGCCTTGCGTTCCCAATGAAATTGTAAAATCTTTCGCATTTCGAAGGAAACCGTTCCTATATTCCAAATGACTTTCAATAGGTCTCGCGTTTCAAGTGCAGTATAAACAGCAGTGTGAGTTGAGTTTTCCACACTGATGCTGATCGAATAACAGTTCATTCGGCGACTCCATCTCAAAATGTTGGTTGAGTGGAGGTAGAAATGGAGTTGAATTCCAGAAAGATATTTTTCGAAAAGAAAGTGTGTTCTCGCGGTTGCGATTTTTTGCATTGTTTTTTGCATGTTGTTGGTCTGCACGGAGCAAAATTAGGAATATCAAAGTCTCACTGGCTCCAATCTGTTAGGAGCAGACTCTCCTCTTTAAAATAAAAAATAATTTTGACAAGATATAATAAAAATAGTATAATATATTCTAAGAGAAAATTATTTTAATTTGTCTTTTTCAAAGTTGGAATTTATTTATTTAAAATTTACGGCACAAAATGCCGTTTACAAGCATGTGTTTATTTAATTACAGTCGTAGTATATTGAAGAAAGAAATGATTTTTTTTTAAATTACACAAGTCAATAGAATAAGAAAATAAATTACTAGCAGCTTAATAAAAGCATTAAAAATAAACAATAAAATCAACAAGTTCGTTATGTAATGACCCCGTTAAAATATGTTTAGCTGAAATGTTTGATCAGTACAAACTTGTATTTCAGTAAGGAAATATTAAAAATATCAGCAACATTGGCATAAAAATTAAATTTAAATAATATCCCGTGATTTTTCACGCCTGCACTAGTAAATAATTGCATTTGTAAATCCAGTTTACAAGCTTAAACATAAATATTTATTTGGTTTTTTTCAGAGATTTTTCCCGAGAATGTCTTAACCTATGCCTCTTTAAATGCTGTACACGAGCACATTTAAATTTGCATTCGGAACATGAGAAAGGTTTTTCTCGTGAGTGTTTCACCATGTGACTCTTTAAATCCGGCTTACGAGCGCACGAATAATTACATTCTAAACAAGAGAATGGTTTTTCTCGCGAGTGCGTAAGCATATGATTTTTTAAATTAGACTTCTGAGTAAATAGAACATTGCATACGGAACACGAGAATGGTTTTTCTCCTCTGTGAATAAGCATGTGTTTTTTTAAAGAAGCATTCTGAGAAAATAGATTACCACATTCAAGACACGAAAATGGTTTTTCTAGAGAGTGGGTAAGCATGTGAGTCTTTAAAGACGATTTTTCAACACATTTATATTTGCATTCAGAACATGAAATATGTTTTTCTCCCGAGTGCCTCAACATGTGTCTATTTAAATTCGGTTTTTTAGAAAATGCATAATTGCATACAGTACATGCGTAAGGTCTCAATCCGGAATGTCCTTGAATATGGCTCTGTAAATGATGTTTGCGAGCACAACGGAAATCACATTGCGTACATGAGAATTTTTTTTCAAGCGAGTGTGTAATCATGTGTTTCTTTAGATATGATTTTAGAGTTGATGCGTAACAGCAGTCAGCACACATGAATGGTTTTGAAGTTGTTCCTTTTATCGTATCATTTTTTTGAGAAGCCGGTAAAGGTTTTGGAGAGGTTTTCTTTTCTGGCGTGACTTCTGTGGAAATAAGATAATATATTAAAAAAGATTTATAAAAAAATTAAACACTTAAAAAGTTGTTCGTAATACAAAAGAAAACTGATACATTTAATACATGTATTTATATCACTCAAAATCCATGGGGTCACCGCTTTGAAGAGATACAAATCTAGAAGTGTGTTTTGTGGGAATGTCTGTGTGCCCGATATAAGGTCAATGTTACCTATCTTACGTTGTATAAAATTGATCTAAAATTTTCAAACATCGAAATTCTCTCCTTTTTTACATTAGCTCCAAATATGAGGCCCCGAAGAAAAAAATATTCATCAGGGCCAGTGTCATCTTTGGGGATGCTGTGTGTGGGGTCTTTTTTTATGGAAATGAAGTTCTGGGAAACAAAAAAGGATGAGAGGGGGGTGGCTGGGGACAATGTGTCCAGGAGTGATGGACGTATAAATCCATCCTTCCCACTGAGTGCAAGGCGATGGGTCGATAGAGTCCGACTGGATAGGTCAAAAGGTCTCCCACAACCAGTCGCCACGCTGTAGGTGGGCAAACACATCCGCCACTAAGACCTACACAAACCACATCCCACGAAACTGGGCACCCCTGCCAAGTCACCAAAAGTAGCGAATCACTTGGGGGGACCTGTGGCAGGGGTGTTGGCTATCCAAAAAATGGTTCCCGGGTTGGCGGTACTCACATCCGCAAACAGAAAATCAATCTTATTGGTCTCTCTGTAGGAGTTGAATTTTATTATTGTATATATATTATATTTTAGTTTTCTTTCGAATTGGCGAAGATCACACTTGTAGCAGTCAACATATTTAATGGTTCAAAGTAATACAGCAATAAATTTTTTGTTTGATTAATATTTTTTCTTACCTGCAGTTCGATCAGTTATTTCGGTATTTATCAAGCATTTCTGTGTAACATCGGGGATATCTGTATTGATAAACGTACCCGATATTTTATCTCCTTCCACTTCTTCGGCTCTTGTGTGAGTTAGGTCCATGGCACAACTCTAATCAGAAGGATATAAATAAATATTTTTAATTAGGTACAAAAAGTGTAAACACCGCTCAGCTGAATTCTTATGCAACTATGTACATCTCCCGTCGTCCATCCTACCAACTAACAATGTACCTATAATTTCTGACAATATTTGCTTATATTGCCTACATGTGCCATTTGGAACAATAATTCAAGGAACAATCAGTCTTTTGAAGTAGGTATCAACATCTACGGTGATATCTCGGTGACTTTAATATCGATTCTTACGGAGGCTTGGCGCAGGGGTAAATCCGGTAATCCCTCAGTGCCATAACATTATGTCAAATTCCTTCCTGATGTCCAATGTTCATCAAAGGTATTCCCATAGTTATGTCACGTCGAAAACCATATATTTTTAGTAAGATTCGCAGTCAATATATCTACGACTACAGGTTTCTATCAAATAGCAAATTGACGGACGTTTCTACGACTCAGTTTTTCAATAGTTCGGCTGTTGGATGATTTGACGGCCTCTGTATTTCTTCCCTTTTACAATATGGGCCCTCTTCAAGACCCTGTTCACTCCACTCTCTCCTCAAAGAGACCGTCCACGTCACATCCCCAAAGATTACATAGACGCTGAGGGAAATTATTTTCTGTAGGGCCTGCTGTGTGGAGAACAAAAATTATATAATCTCCTAGCAAGCACAAAGAGAAACTGGTATACCGGATCATAGGTAATAATACATTTAAATCGTCAATCGTCGAAGCTAACAAAATATATGATTTTCAGAGGAGCAAAAACGTAAGAACTCATTCTTACTTACCTAATTATGGAAATACGTTTATTTCCTTTACACAATATAACACGCAATTCACAACGTCAGATATTTCTTCCAGGTTTTAATATTTGTAATTACTGCGAATAAAGTTTTACACATCCGAGATACGTCAAAATGGTAAATCATAGACAATTTAAAAAAATAGCTCGGTTCCAACTACGGGTACCTACTTTATAAATATATATCATCATGAACGATATAGATTCTATAAGATGACATATAAAGAAAACAATTTTTAATAAATCTGTTGTTTTAATTTAAAGAAACCCTTGCTTGCTTGCATAAAAAACGAATTTTTAAAAATATTTTTAACGCTCGATGTTTGGAAATCCATATTCAATTAAAATCTTTATTGCACAGATAAAATACTAAATACAAAGCAACTTACAAGTACATCATTTTACTAGTTCCCACAACATACAATAACTAACAAATACAAAATGTTATTTATATATTCTGGGCATTGCAAAGTGTTATTATATACGTGAATAGTGTGAGTTTCAATTTAAACTGTTTGTTTCTATAAGTACTGGAGTAATTGAGTAGGTACTTTTGCTAGGTGAAAATAAAAATTGTTATGAATACAATTTTTTAAACATCGTTTTTTTTACCTGAGCTCCACACAGGAGGCCCTGAGGAAAATTATTTTCCTCAGGGCCTATGTCATCTTTGGGGATGCTGTGTGGAGGGTTTTTTTTTAAGGAAAAGGAGGAGAGGAGAGTTCTGGGAAGGAAAAGGGTTTAAGGGGTGGGTAGGAATGTGGGGTTCAGTGTGTCCTGGTCATCCACCTCCAAGACCTGGACAAACCTCACCCCATGAACCCGGGCACCCCTGCTAAATCACCAAACGTAGCTAACCACTTGGGGTGACCTATGGCAGAGGTGTTGGTTATCCAATAAAGGTTCCCGGGGCGGCGGTACCCATTCCCGCCTCCCAAATTGATCATTAAGTACCTACCTTTGAGGGTTTATGGCATAAAATGTGGGCCGGGTGTTCCAAACTAATTAAGGGGAGGCGATTCTGGGAAGGAAAAAGGTGTGAGAGGTAGATGAGAATCTAGGGTCAGTGTGTTCAGAAGTGACAGACGTATTATGAATCATCCCTCCCACTGCGGTGCAAGGTCGAGAGAATTCAATCCAGCCAGCCATGTAATTGGTCGTCAACAGTATCCACCAGGTTCGCTAAGACCTGGACGTACCTTAATTCTTAAACCCGGGCCCCAGATAGTAGCGAACCAATTGGGGTGACTTATGGTAGTTGGTCATCTAATTAAGGGTTCGTGGGGCACCCACAACCGCGTCCCAAAATGAAGTGAAGAAACATTTTTTTTTAAATCTGTTTGTAATTTGGTTTTCGTATCGTTTAAATATCTAATTAAATGGGCTTCTATTATCATTATATTATGCAAGTTGGTTGGTAGAAAATACAATCAAGTAACAAACATACCTATGATTCAAAATATTAAATTAATAGTGCGCATTTGAAAATTTAAAAAAAGATATTAAGTTTTTACCACACAATATAATCATGGCTCTTAATTTATAAAGCTTAAAACAATAGGTAATGATTTATGATTTATAATAAACAAATATACATAACACATAAAGAATTGGTTAGATGATAATCTCCTCACCCTCAATGCTGGTAAAACTAAATTCTTAACTTTCAGTCTATCTGCTGCAACCCAACCTTCTATCAATCAGAAAATAACACTTCACTCCTGTCCAAGTCCCTACTCTTCCTGCACTTGCCCAAATTTGGAAAAAGTTTCTCATATAAAATACCTGGGGGTCCTAATTGATCACCATCTTCGTTGGGATCAGCACTTAGCCAGTCTAACTCCCCGAATTCGCAAGCTCTCTTATGTTTTTCGAACTCTAAGAAATATACTTACTCCTATAACACTAAAAACGGTTTACTATGCTCTCTGCCAATCCCAGTTAGCATATGGCATCATAATTTGGGGCGGCTGTGCTTTTAATTTTATTGATCCTCTGCAAAAAGCCCAAAAAACGATTTTACGTGCTATCAACAAGCGACCAACAAGATATTCCTCCAATAGACTCTTCACTGAATATAATGTCTTAAACATACGGCAACTTCATCTAAAATTTAAACTAACACATTTCATGTTCAAATACAAGAAAAAAACTCTCTTACATCACAGTTACACCACCAGAACAATAACCAAACGACACTACAATGTTCCTACACTACGCACCACATCAGCTCAAAGACATTTCATGTATCTAGCTCCTAAAATGTTTAACCTTCTCCCCGAGAACCTAAAATCCGAAACCCAACCCCATATCTTTAAAAAAAAAATAATCAAAATGGATCCTTACATTCAGTAACGATGATGAGTAAAATTTGCTATTTTAATTGAATTGTAATATAATTAATACAACTTGTAACATAAATTAATTTAATGTGTTAATTAAATTACTAACTTAATTTGTTACTAAATATGTTACTTAAACTACTTAAATGAATTGCATAAGTTAATAACTGTACACTGTACCTAGACAATCTGTAAACTTCATCCGCCATAACACAGGGACATCCTTAGCATGGCGGATGAATTAACACAATTTTTTGTTCATGGTATAAACTTCTTTTAATAAATAAATAAATAAAAAACAATATGGCGTACGAAGTAATGCACCAATTTCACCAAAGTAGCACTAAATCAAGTACAATGTATTTATATTCATAGTCTATATTTCTATCTATATTATTTTATAGTTATTGTTTTTATATTTTAGCAGGAGTAGTTCAAGACATGAGCGCGGTGTATATTCGTATTGTCGTATTTTATAATATGTTCTGAATTCATGTTTTAATTCAGTGATAATATCATGTTTGACATAATTTATTATTTGATATATTATACACATTTTCTTTATTACACATCTTAGTTTCAGAGAAAAATGAAACTTTTTTTGTTTTGTTTTTGTTATGTAATTATGTACATTTCAGGAATAATATGAACTAAACATGTCAATTTGTCTGTCCTGGAACGGGAAACTTTCCTAGTTGGACAGGCAAAACTCCTAATATGTAATTTGTACTTTCATTTGTATCTATCTATAAATAAATAAATAAATAGGTAATTGACAGAAATTTCGGTAAAAAAGATTAATTCAATTTTTTAAATACATGTTTTGTGGTATTATGTTGCGTTGCGCTTCCTTCTCCTTGTGAAGCATGTGCTCTAATGATGGGCATTAGAAGGCTGTCTGAAACTTTGGCTAAAAGTTGCTGATTTTCTTTAAAAAAAATAAATAACGATCTCTACCCAACATTAATTTTTTGTGGTTTTGTCAGCAACGCTAATTTTTTAGCCATTTTGTCGTCATCAACCATGATTTCGGGTAACGTTTTGTTTATGGTTTCATTTTACCACAGATGTTGTAATATAGTTCATGTATTTATCTATATCTTTGTTTCAGCGATTTTTCAAGGCAATTTTCTTCTTGAGCTGTCAAAATAGGGACAAAAATATTGCGTTTGTTTGGACGCCGCGTCTTCAGCGAAACTTGCTACGGGCCCTTTTTATAATGAATAAAATTATTTGGATGGCAGATGATGAGGAAGCGAAGGCAAAGTTAGTATTTTCAACGTTTTTTGTACAGTAAATAGTAGTAACAAATAGTAGAAGTCAGTAAATAACATGTATTGAAGATTTAAAACAATACAGTAGGCAACAATATCAAATGAAAGCTATCAGGAGAAAACAATGAAAGTCTCCCTTATTTACTTTTGAGTTAACTATGCAATCTGTTAGCCATAGATATACATATCGATTAAGTAATATAAATTATCCTTTAATAAAACAAAATGTGTCGCAATGTCATATACACATTCGAGAAACCTTGTCAAATTTGAGTACATTATTAAAAATGATGTAATGTCACCAGTAAAATGCATAAAGGATCTAGGGGTGTTCTTTGACCCCGAACTTATGTTTTTAGACCATTTATTACAGTTGACAACATCATGCTACAAGTTTTCTCCCGACACCCTTCAAATAAACGTGAAATGTAAAGGGTGACATTATTGTATTATGATACGTTGGTACAGCTAGATACAGCAAAGTAAAGAAATTTGACACACAGCGTTAAAAGTGCAAGCATTCATCTGTTGAACCGCGAACGCTTATGTGTTGTACCGTCACACTACGCTAACAAATGTTTCTTCCTATGGTAAGAGAGGGGTTGAATTAGAGAGCTGCTGCGAAAAGTCATTTCTTTGCACTGAATCTGTCAACTCGATAGCTCTCATCCGTGTGTTTATGCAGCCCCGTAATTAAAATGACCCCTCTCCGTTT
Organism: Glyphotaelius pellucidus; assembly: GCA_936435175.1. Classification (NCBI taxonomy): domain Eukaryota; kingdom Metazoa; phylum Arthropoda; class Insecta; order Trichoptera; family Limnephilidae; genus Glyphotaelius; species Glyphotaelius pellucidus. Next base: position 13,136,617 of record OW386563.1, read on the forward strand.
ACGGCGGTCGCATAACTTTTCGCATATCGTCTCAGGAGCGGTAACGGTAGGTTACGGCGTATAACTTTGAGCTTCCTACATAAATGGGTCGTGGGGGCAGTTTTATTATTTTATGACATGCGTTAAAAGACAGTTGGTAAACCGTCTGTTAGTGACATTGAAAATATCAACGCTCACAATGCAATTAATTGAGTCGCTCTGTTGATAAGCGCGTTCTGATTGGCTGAAGTTCACGCATTTGAGTTTTTTCTATCATGTTTTTAGGGACAAGGCATCTAGATTTACACAATCAGAAATAGATCTATTGCTGGACCTCTACGACAAGTATTCATACATCATCAGCAGCCCAAAAAAGGACCAAAGAACTAAGAGGAAGAAGGAAGAAGCATGGAAATCATTGGCCGGAGAATTCAATCAGGAAGGAGTGACATGTCGCTCAATCAGTCAACTTAAGTTTAAGTTTTACAATAGGAGCAGAGCCATCAAAATGGTATTTAATTCTTTATGTTAATAATAAAAGTATTTAAATTAAAAATAACTTATTAGAGTTAAACAATAATTCAACATTTTCTAAATAGTTTCTGAATGAAAAAAATAAATTACAAAATGTATCAAATTTTACTTCTTAGTTTGCGCATCTATTGACTTCCTACAATTATTACTAAATCTAGTCTCCTTCAATGGAAACAATCTTCCGAACACACCTTCCATTGATATGCTTGGTGTAACTATAAGTGACCAGCTCAGGTATGGGGGCTCCTTCGAAGACAGAGTTAAGTTAGCCTCTCAAAAATTGGGCGTACTGTACAGGGCCCGCGGATACTTTAGTAGTTCACAATTTGAGGTTTTACCGAATAAGTTATTCCACTGTAAAAATATTGAAAGTGTATACTTGTTTAGATTTTTTAAGAAATTTTTCATATTGTAGAAGATGGCTAAAGAAAAATCAGGTCGAAAAAAATCCGAAAGTCCTCCAGTAACTCCTGGCCCCTCAAGTTCTACCCTGCGGATTGTGAAACGTGAACCAGATTTAAATGACAGTGAAATTTCAGGTTAGTTGCATTTTGAAAATACATGTACTTTCAGTACGGCCGTTGTGAAATACCACTATTGAGAATCGAAACGTTGGTTTATTTTTATTTATTGACAAGATTTAGATCTAGATTTTTCGGTAAATTTTTGGGATTGGTGGCCACGGCTATTACGAATAATTTTTAGAAAAAAAGTTTAGATTTGCCTTAATCACTATAAAAGGAAACTTATTGCATCACGGCTGGCGGAAAATAATGCATTTTCAATATCGTTAAATAAAATTTCACTTCGCGAATCGATCTACGACAGCCCTCCCGTTGCCGGTTGCCGCCCGCCATTTTGTCATTGTTGGTATCCCTGACCTCACAACTAAATACGATTGTAGGTAACTTCGCGTGATACATGATGGGCGCGTAGGCTTGTGTATGTTATCTTTACTTTAAAAAACAGCCTACGTTTTTGAATGGTTTGTTTAGCTACGCAGGGTTTGTGTAGCGGGCTTGTGTATGTTATCTTTACTTTAAAAAACAGCCTACGTTTTTGAATGGTTTGTTTGGCTACGCAGGGTTTGTGTAGCGGGCTTGTGTATGTTATCTCTACTTTAAAAAACAGCCTACGTTTTTGAATGGTTTGTTTGGCTACGCAAAGTTTGTGTAGCGGGCTTGTGTATGTTATCTTTACTTTAAAAAACAGCCACGTTTTTTAATGGTTTGTTTGGCTACGCAGGGTTTGTGTAGCGGGCTTGTGTATGTTATCTTTACTTTAAAAAACAGCCTACGTTTTTGAATGGTTTGTTTGGCTACGCAAAGTTTGTGTAGCGGGCTTGTGTATGTTATCTTTACTTTAAAAAACAGCCTACGTTTTTAAATGGTTTATTTGGCTACGCAGGGTTTGTGTAGCGGGCTTGTGTATATTATCTTTATTTTAAAAAACATCCCAGGATTTGAATGGTTTGTCTCCATTCCAGTACCTACGCGCTTCCAGTACCTACGCGCCTTATTATTTATCCCGCGAAGTCGACTACAATCGTTTGTGTGAAGTCAAGGATACCAACAACACAACAGTTGACAGAATGGCGAGCGGCAGCGGGCGGGCTGTCGTAGATCGATTCGCGAAGTGAAATTTTATTTAACGATATTGAAAATTAAAATGCATTATTTTCCGCCAGCCGTGATGCAATAAGTTTCCTTTTATAGTGATTAAGGCAAATCTAAACTTTTTTTCTAAAAATTATTCGTAATAGCCGTGGCCACCAATCCCAAAAAATTACCGATTTTTCTTCTTTTCCATCCCATTCCCCTCCGAACTTTCTTCGGGCTAACAATGGACCCCTATCGGGGATTCCGTAGTCCCTCTGGTTCTGGGCAATTGAAACTCTTACCGAGTACTGATGTTTTTAAAAAGTAAGGGCAAATAATGACTTATTTTACAAGTTTATGCAAAAAAACAATATTGTTATATTTTCTTTACATTAGCTCCATACAGGAGGCCTCGAGGAAAACAATTTCTCTTAATTTCACCTAAGAGGATGCTCTGTGGATGGTTTTTTTTAAGAAAAGGAAGGAGAGGAATTTCTGGGAAGGAAGTAGGTATGAGGGGTGGATAGGAATCTGGCGGTCAGTGTATCCAGGAGTGGCGGACGTATGAATCCATCCCTCCAACTGCAGTGCAAGGCGTTGAGTCGAGGGATTCTGGGCGGGCAGACGCATCGGCTACCATGACCTAGACAAACCTCACCCCATGAAGCTGGGAACTCCTGCCAAGTCACCGAACTTAGAGAACCACGTAGAGACTATAGCGGAGGTGTTGGTTATCCAATAAATAGTTCCCGGGGCGGCGCCTCCCAAAATTTTAAATGTTTGTTTGACTGTATAATTGTGTTTTGTTGCAGACGTCTCATTTGTTATGTTACACGTGCCCAAAATTGAAAGAGTTTCAGTGTCCTCTGAAGAGGACATTTCCAAGGAGACAGTTACTCGGATTCCCTTTTCGGACCCTTTGAGTGAGTTGATTTATTTACTAAAAGATCGATGCACTTCACTTTCCAGACGGTGGTTACCTCTGTAGAAATGAGGGACACCATTTTCATATGCAGAAAATGCTGTTGTCGTCTTTTCATCAGAATTTGCCATTTAGAAATATGTAATCCTACCAAAGTGACTCTCTGATGAATGTTTTATTTTTATTTGAATCTGCAGGTGAAGATGAGCACTTATCAAAGTTACAGCTGCCAAAGAAGCGATGCGAAACACCTACCGAGCACAAGCCATTTCGATGTTCGCCAAAGGGAATCGATATCAAATACTCGAATATTGAACAGTCTCAGAAAAAAGATGATTTGTTCCTAATGTCGTTGCATAATGGTTTCAGAATGATTTCGGAAGAATATAAACTGGATGCAGAAAATGAAATTTTAGAGGTCGTTAAAAAATACAAAGCTATGTCTTCTCGTTCACGTCCTTAGCCAAGTGTCACCCTGGTGAAAGACCACCATTCAGAATCAAAACACTGCTTGAAATGGCAGCCGTCTTTGTTAACTAGATCCGAATAGCCAGGTACGTTCCTACCTTCCTCTTTCCCACTTGCTTCAGCCTCACAATCATCGCTATTGCAAATATCGTAGCCTAACTGGTTCCCAATGGTTTGGATTAAGTAAAAACAAAATAGTTATAATAAAATATTGTCTAAATAACGTGGCGTTGTGCCGTTTCACCATCAACGAGACTATCTAATCAACACTCCGTTTTCCCTGAAGGGTAGGTAGAGAGGGTGGACTGCCACATTCACCTGTTTTGATAGACGCAAACCTATTTCAATACAGCCATGTATCTCTCCATAAATACTCATGTGTTTTCATTAATTTAACATGATCCGTTTCAAGTATTTGATCCATTTGGTCCCTTAATGGGAATAGCATGGTTCCATTAGCTCTGGGATATTGACACTCTTGAGCGAAAGTATGTGTTAATCCAAACGATTTCAAAATAAAAAAAATTAAAAACGTGTTGTTTTGTGCATGTATTTAATATTCAATAACCCAACACTCCAACTTAACTGTAGAATGGATAAAATAAAGTTTTTTCTGGAGGATTTTGATTATTATCAGATTGGTGTGCCGACAGCACAAGTCTATTTCGAGTACCATCGTGGATTTTATTAGCAGTGTCTTAACAGGGGAATAAGTATTACACTCTTTTAACGGCACTTTTAAATGCATTGTTTTCCCATTCATCCTCAAATGAACGAGCAACGAACTTTTATGGTTGCAGCGGAAAGTGCACTCTGAGCACGGAAACGGTTTATCGTTTGTGTGGGATCTATTGAGAGAAACCGATCCATTTTACTCCTTTGGACTCCTTTGAGGACATTCTACGCACGAAACTGGTTTTACCCTGAGTAGAGTGAGCTTTGTTGAATCAGCTTGGAGAAATCAAATAATGGGGGGGGGGAAATTTCACAAAAAATAATGTTAATATCTTGTAGGAAACTAAGGTACATTTTTGTCGCACCTACAATTCAGACGGATTGAAATGGGTATGGAATTTTTCATTACTTATTTGGACAAAACCGGGGATCCCCTTTCTTTAAATGAATTTATAATAATGTATAATTGATCACTCTAGCGACTGTCGACACTGTTGGTAGTGAATTGCAAGAATTCCCAGAAATTTGTTTTGCGCTTGGAATGTCTATGACTTACATTCAGTGATAATGATTTAGAGAGGTCCATGGGCGATGCTTCGACAATTTAAAAAAAGTTTCATGGATCAACCAACATGTGTTCCGGTAGATCATCAAACCATCCATGAGTTCCAAGTAAAAAAATAGCAGGAAAACCATTTTTTTGTTTTTGGTGTAGTATCGTTTAAAGCTGAGGACTAGCGTGAAGATTCACTCTTAGGTTAAAACCAGTTTCATGTACCAAATGATCTTTGAAAATTCCAGTAGCGGATTATTCTGCTGATGCATTTCGAAGAAAACCCTTGTAATATTTCGAGTGGAGTTAAAAGTATGGTTTCAAACCATTCTTCAATTTTTTTTATTCGTAGGAAAACCGTGCGCATATTATGAGAGTAATACAAATTAAAGCTGGGGACTCGCAAGCAGATTCACTCTTAATTTTAAACCAGTTTTGTGATCAGAATGTAAAATTCCAGTTGCGAATTCATCCGCTGACACATTTCGAAGGATAACATTCTCTCATTCGAAGTTCATTTTAAAATTCTAGTTGCAGACAATGTATGTGCTGCCAGAATCAAAAAAATCCATTTTCATGTTCCGAGTGTAGTTTTGATTCGCCACATACAGACTTAACTTAAACCAGTTTTGGGTACAGAATGTAAAATTCTAGTTATTTGGATTCATCTGCTGACATATTTCGAAGGAAAACATTCTCTTATTCAAAGTGCAGTTATAAAATTCAAGTTGCAGACTATCTATGTCCAGCCAGAATGAAATAAAATCCATTTTCATGTTCTGAATGTAGTTTTAATTCGTCGCATACAGATTTAACTAAAACCAGTTTTGTATTCAAAATGTAAAATTCCAGTTTCACATTCATCCGCTGACACATTTCGAAGGATAACATTCTCTCATTCGAAGTGCAGTTAAAAAAATTCTATTGGCAGACTATGTATGTGCTGCCAGAATAAAAAAAAAACCATTTTCATGTTCTGATTGTAGTTAAAATTCGAGCAAACAGATTCAATTTAAACCAGTTTTGTGTTCAGAATGTAACGATAAATTAAATAACAAGTTGCAGGTTCATCGTTTACCGAGTGAAGCCTAATTTTTGAGTTGCCTAGCAAATGCTGCAAAATTCTGAAAAATTGACTGTTCCGTGTGTAACTATTATTTGGGAACTCTTACATAGGATCAATCTTAAATTAAAAGCTTTCTTGTGTTCTAAGCACAGTGTAAAAATTCGAGATGCAAAATGGTATTACATGAATACCATTCTCGATTTCCGAGAGTAGTTATAAATTTGTAGTAGAACTTAAACATGATTTTTATCGGAGGAATACTTGTCACATGTGATTATAAAAATCGGCATCAAATGAGGTCGTAATAAAAAAAAAGGATTTCCATTTACCCCCCCCCCCCCCCTCGGCGCTTGAAATTATCCGGTTGTAAAACCCCAAATAAGGGGGGGGGGGCAAAATTTTCCTCCGCCCCGGGCGGCAGATACCCACGCTACGCCACTGAGCCAGCGTATTCACTATCAGCTAGTGAACTCGCTCAGTGTAATCATATTACTAGCAACTAGCAGATTTTACACTGGAGTTTACTAGCAGATAGTGTAAAGCCTCGATATAATCGAGGTTTAAAGCCTCGATTACATTAAGCAATTTTACAAGCTACTAGCCGGTAAATTTAAAAGCGGGTGTAAACCGTTGGTTGGAGTAAGCCGTTGAAGAAGCGCAGCACAGATTCACCTGGAGGCGCCTAGTCGAAGCAATGGGTCTCCGACCCAAGGGCAAAAAGATGGATGAGTTATTTACGATATCTAGTTATGTATAGTGATCGGATTAAATAGAACAAGTTAAAATAATAGATCCGGTTAGATTATATAAGTTATTTTTCTTTAATTTTCTGTTTTGTCACAGAATCTTAAGTTACAAGTGACAGTTAATTAATAAATACTCTTACACCTAACGTCCTCTATGAGTGAGTATGTGACTCTTCAAAGTAGACAAACGTGCGCTTATATAGTTACAGTCAGGACACGCAAATGGTTTATCTCCACTGTGAATCAGGAAGTGATTGTTTAAATTGGTCCTATTAGAAAACGCGCTGTCACATTCAGAACACGTAAATGGTTTTAATCCACTGTGAGTCAGCATATGAGTACTTAAATTGAATCTCTGAGAAGAAGAATAGTTGCAGTTTGGACATTGGTACAGTTTTTTCTCACTGTGAGTCAGAGTGTGATCCTTTAAAACCGACTTCTGAGTGCATGAATAGTCGCATTTCGAACAGGAAAATACCTTTTTGATATGCGTGGCAGCAATATGCCTCTTTAAATTGCTCTTTAGTGAACTGGTATATGCGCAATCAGGACACGAGAATGTTTTTTCTCCATTATGCGTGAGCATATGACGCTTTAAATGCGACTTTTCAGAAGATACATAGCTGCAGTAAGAACACGAGAATGGTTTTTCTAAGGTATGAGTGAGTGAATGTTTTCTTAAACGCGCTTTTCCGGAACATAAATAATTGCACTCGGTACACGAGAATGCATTTTCCTGGTTGTGAGCCTTCATGTGATTCATCAAATACGTCTTTCGTGAACATATATAGTCGCAAAAGGAACAGGAGAATTTTGGCTTTGACTTTGAATTTACCAGATCTTTGGACTGGTCATCTTGTTTCTCATTTTCCTTCGTCCATGTATCTGTAAAAAAATAAATATCTTTATTTAATTATAAAGGTATAATTATGGAAGGTTCCAGAAGACTGATTTTTTTTTCTGGGCATGTAGAACGAACGCCCGATAGGAAGCCGAAAATCATAACCCATTTGGAAGTGGAACACAGCGGAAGCGATCCCGAGTTGGATCCAGAAGGAGGCAAATAGACTGCGTAGAAGATTGAAGAAGAACGGGAGCGAAATAGGACTGGAGACAAAAGGCAAAATGTCACAGCCAGTGGAAAATATTTGTGAAGAGGGCCAAATACCACGCTGGGATGTAGTGCCACGATGATAATGCTATGTATTAAAAACTACAGCTTTGCCCACATTACAGCTATGCTCTCAATTTCTAGAGCAAATGTACCATAATAAAAAGTAGTAGTAAAATAATATTAATAAAGTAGTTAAATGAACCGGTACCGATACCGGTATTATTGTAAAAACATGTTTTCCTCTTTTTGAATAGAATAAAAAACCGTTATTATTCCAAACCGTTATTTTTCCACCCAGAAACAAAGCTAGATTACATTGAGATACCAAGTATGATTCTTCCCAGATGCGCCCAGAAAATTGGAGAAGTCATCACATCCGCAATGAACAGCGTAGTGCAATCCAATGTTAAACATACTGGTTTATTTTGTGTTATCGAGTTTCGTTTCAATGATAATTAGCCGATTCCGTTACATATACAAAATAAAGGCCGTAAACTCAATCTTTTAATCACTTGGAAATTAACAAAAATTCTAATAAATCTTAAAGTAGTTTAATAAATGAACAAACAAATATAATTCGCTCGCCACTCCTAGGTAGATGATGTCTTTAATTTCTCAACAAAAATAAATTATATTAAAAAAAAACTGTCAATTTTTGTTTTTGAAAGGCAAATAAGATTCCACAAATTCTACAATAAATTATAATAGCCCATTAATTTTCACAATGAGTGATAATTTACCGTCCATTTGGATGATTCTTTCAGAGCGCTCCAAGCATTCCTGTTTAATATCTTTGTGAATGATATCTATTTTCGTGAGTGCAACATCACCATGGTCTTCTGTCGAAGGTCCTGGTTCTACCTTTATAGTAACTTTCTGAACTGTTGAAAGATCCATTGTGTCGTTTTCAACTGAAATCATAAAACATTATCAGTTAATTCTGGCCGGCCCAGATCGGCGTCGCGATGGGAAGGTGGTCTTTCTCATAAATAAACCAATCCTACTTGGTCTTTCTGAAGTAGGTATCTATTTCCATAGAAAATGTATACGTTGTAAGTAGTCAAGATATCGTTATCGTAATGTGTTGCTTAGGCCTCGATGACATTGGGCGAGTTAAAAAGCTACTAGCTGGAAAATTCACTACAGCCTCGATGACATAGAGCGAGTTTACAGGCTACTATCTGGGAAATTCACTATCTGTTAGAAAAAACTCGCTCAGTGTCATCGTGTTACTTGCTAACTAGCTGATTGTGGATAATCTACGAAAAAAGTTGAAAGGTGGTGCTTTTAAACTTACCGGCTAGTAGCTAGTAAACTCGCTCAATGTAATCGAGGCTTTCGTAGTGTATGTCGGCCCAGTGTTCTTTACCTAGCAGTTTTAGACGATTCAGTTTTAGTTGATCAACTTTTATTGAACGTCAAAAATTGTTTGAAAAAACTTGTTCAACTTTGTCAAAAGAAGGTTCACACGGACAATATACTTCCAAGTGTCGATTTGATCAACTAATATTGAACTGTCTGAACCCGCTATTAGACTTCTCGGACGACCGACTTCATCATCACAAACATCAAGTGGAACTACGCTGGCCATGGACAAATTTGTCAAAAAAACTTAAAACTTAAAAGAAAACCGTAAATGCTACCAACATATAAAACAAGCCTTTACATTTGTACTGCAAATCCTTCTATCGAATCATCATCACTCTTGATCAACAACCTCTTGGCTCTACAACCCCTGGTGGGTTTTGGCCTCCTCAAGAGTCCACTCATCTCGGTTTTGTGCCAGCTCTCTCCAGTTTAGAAGCTCCATCTTAATATTGGCTTTCCCAGGCTCCTTTACCTATATTTGACTTCACTTTGGTGCTCGATGCTCGGCCATTCTCTCCATATGACCCAGTCACCAAAGTCTTCTCAGTTTTATAAATTTTGTGACGTTTAGCTCCTTAAACAGATTGTCGTAACGTTTGCGGCGAAATCCATTTTCTAGAACCGGTCTGAAGATACGCCTCAAAATTTTTCTTTCAAAGACGTCTAGTGCTCGCTCATTCCTCTTACTTAGTACCAACGTCTCAGCTGCGTACGTGAGCACTGGTCTAATAAGTATTTTGTACACACCCTTTGGCCTTACAACACACCAGAAGTGGGGATGCCCCTGTTTCACTATTTTTGGGGAGTTGGCAGTCTTCTGCGGAGTCAAAATCATACATTTTCAGTAACAACAAAGGATAATTATGAAAATATTATTACACTACCTTCCGTCTGATTTGTACTTTCACTGGACTCCAAACACTCCTGCTTAATGTTCGGAATGTCTGTTGCGTTGTCTGCATCAGGCATTTGAATTATTCCTGTCTCCTGGGTTCCTGGTTTCGTTTTGATGGAGACGCTTTTTATGTCAGTAATTTCCATGGCATATTGAGCTGAAATTAATTATATACTTGGTTAGAACGTTAATCTATACACCACAACTTAGGTGATGCACCTCGCCGTGTGAAATTTGGGAGTAAGCAATAAGCCGCTAACAATAACACTCTTTATGTAGATGGCGATAAGGCTTAAATTCTTATTTAACAGCTGCCGTCGTTTTTTTATATTTTATGGAAATGCGGTTAAATACTAGATAAATTAACTTGATTATTTCTTTATCCAATGACCACGTAAGTATTTTCAACATCACAAAGGAAGTCCTGAAAGTAAGATTCCGCCACAATGTATTTATTTACGATTTTATTTTGCGAAGCTCAGGCACACATATTTAAACGATTTACAATAATTTTATAAAGAATTTATTTTCTCACATTATATAATAAAACCATAACAGAAAAGGGGTTTGTAAGTAGGAGATTTTTAACTGTAAAGCAGTTTTTATAGGCCTAATACTTTATTTTTTCGGGGCTCATAAAAAGGCTAATAGAGAAATTCTCGATTATTTCAAAGTCAAATATGAGTTCTGCACGCAGTATTTAATTAAAGCATCTAAAATATTTCTAACCGATCTAATTTTCGAATAAAAATCAAATGATTTTGAATTGCTTAATATTACCTTAATAATTATTTATTTATTTACAAGCATGTGTTTATTTAATAACAGTCGTAGTACATTGAAAAAAGAGATGATTTTTTTTTTAAAATTACACATAACAATAGAAAAAGAAAATAAATTACTAACAACTTTTAATAAAGCATTAAAAAGAAGCAATAAAATCAATACTTGTTATGTAGTGACCTCGTAAAATATGTTCGGCTGAAATGTTTGATCAGTACAGCCTTGTATTTTAATAAGGAAATATAAAAAAATATCAGCAACTGTTGACGCAACTATGTATACCTATCTATATACCTTGTTCCATTTCTCTACCCATCCTTTTGTACCACAATTACCTGTCCTTACTGACAATATTACCTACCGTACAACAATAAAATCAATATGTTAGTGAGTCTGTTAAAAGAAACTGTGCAACGAACATCATTATTCTCTCAGTTTTATAACATCGACCAGTTTTATGGAAGCTTGTGCAGTGAGTGACTTAGTGCTCCCTCAGACCCATAATATTGAGCTGAACATCAATCATAAGGGGTAAGTCAGTTTCCTTCCCCATTCATCTATTTACCATTACCCATAGTTGTGTCAAAGTATTCACAAGCATAACATTTTTAATATATTGATACAGTCCACTCCACGTGTCGCATTTGCGATAACAGCAACATTGGCATAAAAATTACCAATGGTGTATAATCTATTTATATAATAATAAAATAAAATCGAAATAAAATAAATGATTTCTCATTCATTATTTACATGTAAAAAGTGGTTGACTAATTTGGCTTTAAATGTGTCGAAGTTCAAATTAAATATGTCAGCCACATCAGTAAGTTCATTGCCCAACCTACGTATTCTTTTTAACACTGAAGAAGTTATTGTTGTTGAATAAAATATTCCGACTAGTATATTTTGGAGGTATATGTATAGATAACAGATTGATAGCGTCAGTGCAGTCCAACCTTAAGTGAACAATTTTATATAATAAAAGGAGATCAGATATTAATCGCCTTTTAGATAATTTCGATAAGTTAAGTTTACTGCGTAAATGGACATAATTGATTTCAATAATAGGTTTACCAATTTTTAGAATTTATTTAGAATTTTTTCAATTTGTAAACAATGAGAGCAGAAATGAGGATACCAAATGCTTGAATCGTATTCAACCTGACTTCTAACCAAAGACGTGTATAGTAATTTTATGGTTTTACTAAAGTCTTTAGCGATTCTGAGAATAAATCCAAGCATTTGTAACCCCTTACTGGTAATGCTAATAATGTGATTCAAGAAGCGCAATTTGGAGTCAAAGATAACAACAAGGTTGTTGAATTCAAAGTTATGTTCGAGTTACTGCATTGATATGTTCGAATTCATGTAATGGCATAAACACTAAATATTTTTAATTAAATTTTCGATAACAAGTTCGTTCGGGCAAGGCATTGTCATCAAGATTTCCATATCATCGGGCAAGATTGTCTTATATTGCCTATTCTTGTCGACCCATTGCCCTGTCCGGAAGAACCCGGGAAAATCCTTCCTTTCCTTCCAAACAGATCATAAAGCGTTCCCAAAGATAGCCTCATATGTGAGGTAAGATAAAATACAAAATAAATCACTTTCATTGTTTCAAAAAACAGCATGTTTTGTAGGCAATGCTTACTTTATCATCAGAATTGTGGATTCTGATTAAATAAGTAAAACTTGGAGAAACTTTAAAATTATGATAAAGGAATGTATGAGGCGTATAAACGATAATAGTTTCTCGGAGTTTGGCAATCATTTATAGGAGACGAATCATACTTTTGATTTTAATAATGGAATAGAGTGACTAGTTGTTTAATTAGTTAATACATCGTTTAGTTTACAAGCTACTATCTGGGAAATTTACTATCTGTCAGTAAACTCGCTCAGTATCATCGTATTACTTGGTAACTAGCTGATTGTGAACAATATACGAAAAAAGTTGAAAGGTGGTCAACTTTACTCGCTACTCGCCCAAGATGGCGGCCTACCAACAGCTGATTTCGTAACTGTCAGAATTAGTTCGCGCGGGAGCCGTAATTCTCGCTACTGGCTAGCGAATGGCGCTAGCTGCGAACTCAAGTTTTTTACAAAATGTCGACGGAATTGGTTTGCGAGAGTCGTTATTTTAGCTGCTACTGTCGCTACTAAGCGAGTAGACAGTTTTGTGCGTCATCATGACAATCTCACTTGCCGATTCACGCGCTTTTAAACTTACCGGCTAGTAGCTTGTAAACTCGCCCTATGTACGGCTTTAGATAACCCCCACGAGATTTTTTGCTCTATTTTAAACATTCTTACAATTTAGGCTCAAATGTTATCGTTTTTAACATTGGCACGCTCTCTCGAACATTCGTATATACATATCTCTCCATCTTTTTCTTTTTAAGCGGGCATCTTACCGCGCCTTAAGTCTATTGTTGTAAATAGTTTTAAGTAAAATCTGAAGAAGTAAGCGTTGCTTACGAAACGTATTGTTTTTTTAAAGAAAAAACTTACATTCAACAGGCGAATGCATGGCTTTGTCCATGGATTTAAGACTACTTCCAGAGGACTCTTCCTTGTTCTTTTGTCCTTGTCCTGTGGTTGATTTATGTTGGCAGTCGAAAATATGTGGCAGAACCCCCTTCTTAGGTTTAAGTTGGCGGTTACCCAAGCCCAAAATTTTATGCTTCATAAAATTTTGCGTATCATTTGGAAGCTAGAAATAAAATTAATGATAAGTCACGCATTATTATATCGCAAACCGATAGTCTAGTTGATAAGTCAGACATCTCCAAATACCGTTTTGATATGAGGAAAGCAATATTCGAATTCAAAAGAGATCATACATTATTTACATTTTAAATAAGCGACAAAATAACACCGGAAAGAGTAACCCACGAATCCCACTAGTGATCCAAAAAACATCACCATTTTGTTGATTTACTACAAGTTTTTCTGCATTGTGATTGATTTGATGGTGTTTGCGAGTAATCTCAGTAATGCACCAGACAGAGGGTACACTTTTACATACAACTGACTAATTAACTAGACGATCGGTATAAAGACAGTCATTTTATACACCATAAACATATGAATATTACTAGACCTGCCCTAAATGATAAAGGCGTAAAATTTCCCCCCCCCCCTCATACCGGTTTCATTTGGAACCGGCTGGGCTCGCGAATGGCCTCGAGCAAATCTAAAAAATGTGACGTCATAATTCTTGTGTGAACCAGCGTCGAGCTCTCATCGGAACATTTTACGAAATAATACGGCAAAAAGGTGGCTTGTTCTATGAACACGTGTAAAAATGGAAGTGAAAAAGAAAATATACCCAATTGTCGTATTACATTCCATAGGTAAGAATGATTTTACTTTATTTCAAGCTTATTCAGATTATATAATATGATCAGTTTTAGTAACACATCCATGACCATGACTAATGTAGGCGTTTCTCAAGTGTGCTCGTCGCTGTTTACTGGGGTAAGTAAATTATGAAACATTTGTAAAAGTGTCTTAACTATTTTGTTTTGAAAAGTTTTGATTATCAATGTACATTGAAAATTAAAACTCTTCAAAACAAAATGTCTAGAAATTTTCACATAGTTAATGCCCAAGAAATACAAAAAAATGTGTCTTAACTAAATACGGCAACAAAATATTCGACTCTGTGAACTTTACTATGACTTATTTGGACTTCGCAAATTTGTTCATAACGTGGCGAGCAACTCGCGCTCAAATGTAATAAGGTCTATTCATTCAAAAGCAGACTTTACTTTTAAGAACTAAATGGTGAAATTATAATGCGAGATGCCTATATACTGTCAGATTGATTTATTGACGAATCACATAGCATCACAGTCATGTTCCCCCCTTCGCGTCCCGCTATAGTTGGTTTGTATCCCTCATCTGTCTGTTCTCGTCTAGTAATATTCATATGTCTACGCCAATCACAGATGAGTGACTTCAAAAAAACATATTAAAATGATGGAAAATAGTTGAATACTGTTACAAAAAGCTTAACACAAAGCCTAAGGCAAAAAGCCTACCACAAAAACTGTCCTAAAATGTTATATTGGAGCGATCTTAAATGAACCGTGTGATATGAGCTTCATTAAAAGTTGGTCTGGGTAACTCCTTTAGTCAGTAAAATTACTCCTTCAAGGCTCTCGCAAGGACTCATTTTTTTTTTGAAAGAACGAAGCTACATTTAGTTTAGAACAAATCTAGACCTCCGAAGTCCCTGCATTTGTTGTTCGTAAGCAGTATGCAAGTGCTTACATAATAACCTTGATACAACGGTGTTAGTAAAATATGTATAAGAGCATATGAAATCAGTTAATAATAATAATAACGTAGTATTTATACAGCGCAGTTTTGTGTTATTTCACTTCAAGTGCGCTTAACTATAATAAATTTAAAAGTAATCCTTTAGTGTTCCTTACAGGCCTTATAAAAATTCATTAAATAAAATGGAACAAACAATATACAGTATTTAAAAATACAAAGCAATGTAGAGAAAGAAAATTAATAACAGCAGTGCTGTTTTGGCACAGGACAATAGATAATGATAAACAATAACGGTGCCATTAAACAAGAATCATTAAAACTAAAATATAATACAGAACAGGAGGCAGTTTGTGTTTAGAAATAATAAAAATTCGAAGTGCACATTAAACATAAAAGTACAGTAAGGAGGTAACCAAAACCAAACAATTAACGGAAACTTGAGGAACATGGCTTATCAGAGTATATTGAAAAGGAGTTTAGATTCATGAAAGGTATGATTTTTTAAATAAGTTTGTTTTTAAAGCCCGTTTAAATTCAGCCTAGTTCTGGATATTAGTAAAGAGCTGAAGGAAGTTTATTCCAAATGAGCGGACCAGTTACACAAACAGATTGATCATAGTAAACGGCTTGATTTGACCTAGAAAGTTCTATTGAATGATAAGTAACCTCTAAATCTGCAGTTATCGTCGAATTAATCGGTTAACACCTCTAAATATCTAAAACGGGGAAAAATTTGGGCAGGTTATGAAATTCAGAATCCGCCAGCCACCTTTTCACCCGTATTTCTATTTCGCTTTGTTTTTATAGTAATAAAATTGTTAGAATAACAAATAACTTAAAGTACACTTAAATTGAATTATTCAACTCACATCAAAATGATCCTTGCAGCAATATCTTGTTGTTTTACAGGACAGGACTATATTTTGCTTATTACATTTATTATTGGCATCGCACCAATCTTTTCGCACGGCTGCATCTTTAGAGACACTGATGAATTGCTTGTCAGGAGCAGATACGCTTGAATTTTTACACTTTGGTACCATGCAATACCAATACTGAATATTCTTCTACATTATAGGAAACTTATTGAATTGAAAGCGGTAAAATAAAAGAGTGAAAACACGAATTTTTACATTCAGCAAACGGCAATCGTTCACAAATCCGTCAAATAAAGAATACGCAGATCGTTTTAATAAAGTGCTAGGTTTGTGAAATACCCTTTCTAATGAGAGAAATAATGTATGTTATAAAAATGAGATCCCCAGGGCGTACATGTGGCAAGTCCATTACAGTTTTATAAATAGCGGAGGTTCGGAAAAATGGAACGTGAATAAAAACTGGTAAAGTTTTACCCAATACCTATACTATATAGGCAGAGCGAGAATTCAATAAGTTCCCAACGGTTTAATTGTGCTTCAATGGCGGGCTTGCAAACATCAAAAATGAAATATTATACAAATATAAGCACGAGATATAAAAAAAACACTGTTATCTATTTAAGTTGAATAGTGCACATTGAATAAAATTCATTAGAAATTTTATTTTACACGTTTCTGACACAAAATGAAGGTTATCCATGGACAAAAATAGAAAAAGACAAATATTTCACATAGTTCGAAATCGAGTGCCTAGTACCTACCCAAAAATGGCAGTTGCTTGAGTCACGGACATTGCCATTGGGAATATTAAATATTTATATTGTGTGGAAACATTACAAATCGTTTTTTTATATTCAAAGCTACTACCGAGTCTTACAATTTATTTTTATTTTTTTTTTTATAGTTAATACCGCACAAGAGTCCCAACTGCTCCCATCTGGAGCCAGTGAGACTATGGCATCCCCAATCGGGGTATGTTGTGAGGCTGAAGGTAGCGGGGAGGGGAAGGAGATAGGGAAGAGGAAGGTGGGGAAGTACCTGGCTATTCAGATCTGGTCACTAAACACGGCTAAAGCCATTTTCAAGCAACGTTTCAATTCTGAATGGTGGTCTTACACCAGGGCGATACTGATAGTATCTTCCACTCTGGAACGTGCCGCAAATATACTACATATTATTTTAAATGAATAAATTGTGAAATAACACAAATATCAAATAAAATTTATTTGCGCACGCCGGGTTCGAACCCGCGACCTTCGGATTGTGAGTCCAGAGTCTTACCTCGGGACCACGGAGGCCGTCAATTTATAACATTGTTAAATATATTATTCGATAATAACATGTAGATGTTTACGCGTTGAAGAAATTATTTATTTACTTGTACACATACTATAATTGTGTTAATATAAGGATGAAAAGCGTACTTCATTATTTCTTTTTCATAGTGTGGATAATTTGAAGATACCCCTGTGAAAGTACTAAAGAAAATAAAATAAGTATTTCACAGAGTAAATTTACTGACATAGGCCCTGAGGAAAATAATTTCCCTAAGGGCCTATGTCATTTTTGGAGTTGCTGCCGTGAGGGGGTCATTTTGAGGAAAATAAAGAGTGAACTTGATTTTTGAAGAGACCCACCTTGTAGAGAGAAGAAACCCAAAGGAGAGGTCGAAAACCGGGAGGGGAGGCCAAAATTTGAAATGGGTTGTGATAATTTATTGTAATCAAGTTTAATTTGTAGAAATCCATTCTAATTTTTTATTTCTTTTATATTCAATAATATTTTTATTCAATTTATAAAAAAAGTTTATTTGTAACCAAGTTCTGCAAGGTAATTATTATTACGAGTGACGGCTGTTTCGCCTTCTGAAGGTATTGTCAAGCTGTTGGGTTGTGATAAAACCATGATTGCATGGTGTTATTTTTTTTCTTTACTCCACCCAGGAAACACCGAAGAAAATAATTTCCCTTAGGGTTTGTGCCATCTTTGGAAATGCTGTATGGAGGTGTTTTTTTTAGGAAAGACAGGATAGCATTTATTCTGTTTAATTGGTTTGTAACACACAAAATTAAAATTGTTAGTGTGTACGCGTATAAATACTTTCTTTTCCATCTTATACTTTCTTTTACTTACTGTTTCAGGTGTTTATTATTATTTTAACTTTATTAACATTGTATTAATATTTTTAACCAAATAAAAAGTTTGGCTGTATTATTTTCAGAATGGCTGTGTATAACAGAAATAACAAATACTAAACAAGTTTCTCAGATCCAGAATGTAAAGTGAATTAAAATCAAGTTTCGAACTGGGTAAAAAAGCTTGTAAACATTTATAATGCTATTAATGGTTCCCTGCCAACTGAGAATGAACACCTCTTTAAAAAGTGATTAAAATCTATGATTTATATAACCACAACCTTATGCTACCTATTTAACCAATTTAAAAAAAAAAAATCATGACTTTTCTGAGGTGGTTCCTTTCATTCTGACTTGTCCGGTCACCACTTTTAAACCCGTAATTAATAGTTTACCCCGTCATCTATATAATTTCTTTATCTATGGTTAACGATCATGGAGATGACGTTTATAGAGACAAAGGTGTGTGGTGTCTTCGGCGGCGTGCTTTTTAATTGCTTGTCGTAAATTCAAAGGGTAATTCGTATTATTCTGCTTACTCCATTCAACTTATCGATGGGTTTATGTTTTTGCTTTCACCTTTATTCGATCGAAGGCGCCGCCACCCGCAAGTATTTCGATTTTTCAATGTGATCTTGTGTGATGCAATATTATTGCTTTTTCAATTGAACATAGCTACTCACTCTACACATATTTCCGGATCTGTTAAAAGTAATTTTGTTCTAGGTCCGATTTATTGTGATACGAGACTAACTTATCACGGCATTACTTTAGCGCTCGTATAATCGTGCCATGGATCTTTCGACCTCAGAAAGTGTCACCATCAAGACAGAACCAGAGATTGACGAAGGACAGGGCGATGAATTGCAGGTTGACATAGACCTCCCAGATATTAAGGAAGAATGTTTGGAACACTCCGAAAATATCGAGGAGCTACGTCAAACAATTGGTAAGCCAGTCGTTGAAAGTAACATTTGAAATCTTTCTTACTTACTCCATAACACAGGAATATCCCTAGCATGTTATGCAAAACCATTGTTTCTCAAATCAAACATTCAACTACGGAAGTGATTTCGGAAGCAATCGAATTATTCTACAGTAACTCTGTAATATTATTATATTACAGTGATGTGTAATATTGTTATATTACAGAATGACGTCGCTTGTTCTTCAACCTCTAGCTACCAATTTTTTACCGCTCCAACGTTAATATACATATTTGGGAAGGTCGTTAATCGATAAGTTAGTTAGTTTCATAACTTTTATTTTATTTGTTAGTTAATTTAATAATTAAAATATTTTCTATTGCTCGGATCTGCGATCCAAAAAACGCTACCGTACTGCAAGTATTCAAAGTACTTTTGTTAATGTATATCATTCACATACATAGCTGTTACTTCCTACAAGAACAACACTATATCGAATATTGTCAATGCGGTGGCGGTCTTACGACTTACGACTAAATTGAACTGCACTGTCAAGATTGAACGTAAAATAATACAAGGCGCAAGTTTCCAGCCTCTGGCGCCATTAAAACCCAAATGTATTAATAAATAATTCATTGATTAATCGTATATCATTCATTACAGGAAGGCAATACTCCGTTGAATATAACGAAGAAGATAACTCACCAAAGGACATCAAGCAGTCTAATCTGGTTCCAGCAACTTCAAAGCCAGATTTATGTACCTCAAGCATACACTCTTCAAGTTCACCGGAGTTTTCCGCAAATGATAATTTCTCTGCTCAAAGCGGAGAAAAACCGTTCACGTGCTCAGAGTGCCACAACTCATATCCCCAAAAGAAACAATTACAGAGACACATGTTGACTCATAGAGTAAAACCATTTTCGTGTTCCATTTGCAACTACACATGTTGCCAAAGTGCACAATTAAAGAGACACTCTCTGATTCATACTGGAGAAAAACCTTTCTCGTGTTCCGTTTGTACGGTTACGTTTTCACGAAATGCAAACTTAACGGCACACATGCTCATTCACAGTGGTATAAAACCTTTTGCATGTTCCGACTGTAATTTTTCTTGTACCACTAAGTCATCTCTAAATGAACACATGTTGACTCACAGTGGTGTTAAACCATTTTCATGCTCCTCTTGTAATTATTCATCGTCATCAAATTCAAATTTAAAGAGACATACGCTGACACACAGTGGTATTAAACCATTCGCATGTCCCGACTGCAATTATACATGTTCTGAAAATGCACATTTAAGGAGGCACAAATTGACTCACAGTAGTGTGAAACCATTCTCGTGTACCGACTGTAACTATTCGTGCGGTTTGCATTCACAATTAAAGCAACACTTGCTGACGCACAGTGGTATAAAACCATTCAGATGTTCCGATTGCAATTATTCATGCTCACGAATGTTTGATTTAAAGAAACACGCGCGTACTCACGTACGCATAAGGAAAAAGTAAGCGCTTTATGGGTCTCTAGTTGTAAGTGCGTAATAAATTTATGTGATCTTACTTGCTTAATTTATTATTATTTACTATGATCTGAGGAATAACGGTAGCACGTATTTGGAACTAATAAACTTGATGTACCCTCAATACTAGAAGGTGTTATTGAAAGTCTACACTTATTATAAATAAATAGAAATTAATAATGAAGTATATAAATCAATATTTCTAGACCCAACTGTGTTCCTATTAAAGTTATTTATGTATGTAAACATGTGGTACACAGTAATTTTATCATGATTAAAAATGCGTATTTTTTTAAATCTACCAAGACTTTCTTCATTATTAATATCGTCTGGTTTCTATCATATAAGTTGCCCCCCACGTAACCAATGGATTGTTTGCCATGATAGTGTGGATGGTGTTAAGTATTCGTGCACTTGGGACATTATAATGTATTCTGTGTTTGCATGAGTTTATTTATTTGTGTTTGGGTTTATTATTAATTTTTTTTTATATAATATGGAGATATTATTGTATTCGTATAGTTTTCTTAATTTTAATAGTGTCCATGGTTAATTTTTGGTGGATGTTCTTGATCTGTAGTGAAATAGTTTTTCGATTACCTTATTTTGTATTACTTGTACTTCATTTATATATGTTTCACATGCGTTTCCCCAGATTTCAATAAAGTAAATTAAATGTGAATGTACGAGACTAAATTAGAGAGACAGAAGGAAAATGTGAATGTACGAGACTATATTATAGAGACAGAAGGAGCTATTAATTTAGAGGCGTAGAAGTACGAAACGTTATGGAGGCTATATAACTTTTCAAAAATCATGCGATTACTTTGCTGTTTCACGATCGGATATTCCGCCTAGGCATATCACTAGTCTTAGATCTTTGAAATATTTTGTCTATGACATCACTTCATCCGTCATTTATTATCGCAACAATCCGGATTCCAAAGTCGATTCAATTAATATTCCTTACTATACTTGCTTCTGGTAAATAAATTCTAAAAACAAGGCTGGCGTTTTTTCAAAAACTATTAACAATTCTTCCAAAATTTTCAAGTTAATTTTAGCGTTCTGTGAAAGTTCTGTTCGACTTTAATTCTGTAATTCTTTAAGTTTTATGGCCCAATTGACCTGTATTGATATAACAACAAAACTTGAATAGAATTTACACAGAACGTGAAAATTAGCTTTAAAAAAATTGTTCAATTTTATTTAAAACACCCGAACTTTATCTCTTCCTTCTTCTATATTTCAATAATCAAGTCGTGTAGGTAATTAGAGCATTTGAAATAACAATATCGCTCTCACTATCAGTGTAGTGAACACTATCATTAATTGTTGAAGAAAGAGCATTCGATCGCCTGATCTAAACATCCCTAGAGCATCTGCAAGAATTCTAGTTTTTCTCGTTCTTGTTTTGGTGTAAAACGAATTATTAATTTGCCATCAAGAATCTACCTATTTACGATCAAGAAAAAACGCTCTGCTCCCAGTTCTTGCTCTATGCTCGCTTGGTCCTCATTTACCTTCATAAATGATATATACCTTTGAAAGCACATAACGTTCTGCACTATAAAAAAATCTGAAACAAACACGTTTACTATATCGTAAACTTCGGTATATTTAAACGCATTATGTGTTTGGAATCGTATGTATATCTATTAATTTAAACACGCAGTAAATTAGAGCTCCTTATTAAATTGAAAAACAAGTTCGTTTATTTTTTAAAACATTCAAAAACACATTAAATGTCTATACAAAACATCAAATTACATTGACGCGGTTTGACGTTCGCAGTAGGTTTCAGTTATGAAAATAAGATTTTTTTTCCAGAATATATTGTAAATATCTGAATCGGAAAGCTGTTTACCGGAAATGGATTTTACGACCTCGGATATAGTCGTCGTAAAGTCTGAACCGGAGACAATTCCTGAAGAAGGGTGTTCAACATCCCATTGTGAAACAATATTGCAGTACGGGATTGTCAAACAGGAGACAGAAGACAATTGTGAACTGATGACTCTAGCGGCAGAAGAACGTGCGCAAGAATGTGGCGCTTACTCTGAAATAGATATTTGTTATGAAGCAGTGTTAAAATTATTATCTTTTTTATTTTTAAAATATGAACACTGCTAACATTAAATTTTTCATTTATGAACACTACTTTATAACATTAAATTTTTCATTTATGAACACTGCTTTATAACATTGATCCGTAGCAGCACGAACTATTAAGTACCCGTTTAATTGGTGACTATGGTTTTTTTCAACGAGGGGACGGGCAACACCGAGGACAGGGGGCGTTAGTTTTCCGGTTCCGGAAAAAGAAAAAGAAGAAGACTCACTCTCGCTTCGATGATGATTGGGCAACATCATAGCTGGGACAGTCAATTAGCATTTTATTGTGTAAATATAAAAGGGACGTAATGTTTTGAAAAAACAAACGGGTGCCGGTGTTACTAAAGTTCCATCCTACTCGAATATCGAGAAATCATTGTGCAACTAAGTTTAATGTGCCGATATAGTTCAACCGCGGATCCGGATGATTCATCGCAAGATATCATGGCGATCGGTTATTTAATTGCATCGAACCGATCACGTTTGCGGGCACCTGCCGAATGTCGACTGTAAGATCGATTCCGTTATTGTACGAAATACCCCGGACATGCGCTCCGCTGGGTGATAAGAAGATCAACGCGAGCCGTAATACCTCGGAAGTCCCCTCGTGCTCCCTGGCGCGCCCCGTACCCTCGCTGGAAGGGAATTCCAATTGGCCCTAATTCGGATGACGATCAGATCGTCTCCGGAAATCCAAATTACATGAAGGAGGTCCTGCCTTGCCGCGGAGGAGACTGAAGGATGACGATCAGGCTGGTCATCAGGCTAATCCTAGCCATCCCGTTGTGATAAGTTACGGATCGACTAGGAAGTGCAGGGAACGTTAGCTAGGTTAGATTGCATTCGGTCCTCGGGGTGAGTCACTCTGTTATTTGTTATTATTTGCTTTCGGTACAATACACGTCATATTTTAATTTCCAAAGTGAAACCGATGTTTGATTTAAAATACACCCCCATCTATCAAGGTAAAATCGCCTTTCCCCACGGCGCTGAGATAGAGTCTCAATCCGGCCTGATGCACCTAACCTCCAAAAGGTGAGTAATCATAGTAACAGTAATAATGGTTGGTAACATATTGACTATCCGGACATTAAAAATGAATGTTCCGCTCTTCTGGGAAGAATCGACAGAAGTCGAGGTAAACTTTTTCTGATTCCCATTTCTCTAGAATCTTCCAGACAGGGGCGCTCTTGTGAGGAGTCATGTAAACATTTTAAGTTGATTAGCTTTTGGTTTTTATCTGATAATAATTTTTTTCTTCTTTTGAAAGGTGTTCGTTTATTTTTGCTGGAGCAAAATTCAATTATGGAGTAATTTCATCAAAAACCACCCTTGAAAAAAATTACTTCCTGCTCAAATTCAAAGTCACAGGTCGAACATTGTAAATCAATTGGTTTCCCACTTTGTAAACTAACATTCTTTTTTATGTATTATCATTTTGTCACGTATTTTTTCGTCGTTCTTCGATATTTTACTTTTGAATTGTTATTGTTTTCCTGTGAATTACCTCGAGCAGAATCAATTATAGGATACGGAATAAATAGTTACATATAGGTGCCATGACAAAAGCGTTATGGTTAAAATCCACACTGAAGAGAAACCATTCACGTGTCCAGAATGCACTTACAAGTGCCGCCGAGATAATGATTTGATTAAGCACGTTAGAAACCACAGTCGAGAAAAACCATTCCAATGCCCTAAATGCGCTTACAGGTGCAGAGCGAATAGCATTATGGTTAATCATTTAATAACTCACACTGGAGAGAAACCGTTCTCTTGCTCGGAATGTACGTTCAGGTGCAATCAGAAACGTAGCTTGGTTCGTCATATATCGACACACACTGCAGGGAACCTGTTATCATGTCCGGAATGCATCTACAAGAGCAGTGATAAAAGCAATATGCTTCGTCATATTAGAACCCACACTTTCTCGTGCTCAAAATGCACTTATCAATGCTCTAAAATAGAAGAATTCTATAATCGTGTTAGAATCCACGCTGGAGAGAAACCATTTTCATGCCCAGAATGCACATACAAGAGCCGTCGAAAAACTGATTTGGTTATTCATATTAGAACCCACACTGGAGAAAAACCATTCTCAGGTTCGGAATGTACGTACATGTGCATTTCACCGGTCAGTGGTTGAGTGGACATCGCGTTTGGGTTCCACCCCTTCTCGGCTGGATAAGTCCTCCATCACAACACAAGCAACATTTTCGGCTTTCTGTGGTGGTAGTAGGAGATTTTCAAACATTGTTGGGTTATTCGTAACTCGGGAATGTTTGTCTTTCTTTTAAAAAAAAAAAAAAAAGTGCAGCAACAAAAGCAGTTTGGGTCGTCACGCTAGAACTCACTCTGGGAAGAAACCGTCATCATGTTCTTAATGCAACAATCATAACAAAATCGGTATCGTTCAAAATATTTGGACCTATGCTGGAAAGAAACCATGATTGCGCTCAGAATATACCAACAAGTGTTGTCACAAAAAAGATTTGATTGGTGAGGTTAGAATCAAAACTGAATAGAAACCATTATCGTACTCGAAAAAAACCATTTTCGTGTACTGAATGTACTATATGTACTGTCAAAAATTTCTCATGATAAAATATAATGCATGGCGCTTGAACTCATTTTGGAACCCTTAATGAGAAAATATTTTTTTACATTAGCTCCGTACAGGAGGCTATCAGAAAAATGATTTCCCTCAGGGCCTTTGTCATCTTACGGAACTTATTTATTTATTTAAAATGATGGAATTTCGAAATGAAAAATTAGAATGCTGTGAGTAGGTGTTTTTTTAAGAATGAAAATTCTGGGAAGGAAATAAGTATGAGGGGTGGGTAGAAATGTCAGGGTCATTGTGTTAAGAAGGGACGAAAGTATGAATCCATCTTGGTGGGTGCAAGGAGATGATAAAAAATCTACCTTAAATAGTCTCTCGATCCTGCCCGCCACGCGGCAGATAGGCAGACGCATCGGCCGCCAAGAGCCCTGATAACCCATGAACCCGGTCACCCCGGCTAAGTCACCAAACGTAACGAACTCTTGGGGTTCCCGCCTCCCAAATAAAATGAATCTTTGTTTAAAAATAATTTGTATTTTTAGCTTCTAAGTAGTTCTTATTTTTAAGAGTGACTATTCGTTTACTAAATGATTTTGATATTACCAAAATGTTTCTATTTTTTTCATTAGTTTATATTTAATTTTTCCACAATTGTGGGTGGTCTATTTCAGTGGCGGTCGGTGACTTTTGTATAAGAGATGCTGAAGTACATACCTACCTAATATCAAATATAAATATTTAAAGAGTAGCCCACGAACAAGATGCGATTACTGATAAAAATAGTATATCAACTTAGCTCTATGAATCCTTTATAATGCTTCACATCAATTATTACAGTTCTAAAATAAAATTAAATAGATATTCGAAAGAAATTTAACGTACCTAATGTTATTCAAGCCAAATTGTTAAAATGGTCGCCCGAACAAATCTTTATAAGTACCGAATTAATCTAATTATTCTGTGCGCTATGCCTACGCGCATTAAAGTCGTTTTCTGCGCTTTGGATGCTCCCATAGAACGCGTATACTGCTTCAGGCAAAACTTGGCAGGCAGAACTAAATGCGCAAGCGCAAATATCAAACTTTTTGAAACATCGGATGCGGAACGGAGCAGAGAATCCGCTGTTGCTGGTGTTGGTACGTTTACGCGACATTCAATTCACTAGTATCGAGAATGGTGTTGTTATAATGTATTTTGGCCCGGTCTACGCGTAGCGTTTTGTTGTTTTTGGCCGCTGAGGTTGGGACGGTGTCGTTAAATTGCAGTATTTATTGTTGTTTACGGCTAGAAAAAAAAAGTTTTAAGCTTTTTGTTGATTAAATAACAATTATTTTTATATTTATTATACGCCTAAAAAGAAAGGGAAGCGCCGCATC
Organism: Glyphotaelius pellucidus; assembly: GCA_936435175.1. Lineage (NCBI taxonomy): Eukaryota > Metazoa > Arthropoda > Insecta > Trichoptera > Limnephilidae > Glyphotaelius > Glyphotaelius pellucidus. The sequence continues at coordinate 13,163,126 of OW386563.1, forward strand.
CACAGTATGTATGGAGGGACTGCGCCTGGTATATAATTGTATTATACTGTAACTCCTATTACATGGAATTCGGCGCCCTTGAGATGATTTTCCAAAAAAGTTGCGTTTTACAAGTTATCCGATTACTCTTATTGTTATGCATTTAACGCTTCCCGTGACCGTAGACCGTACCTTATGGTTGGCATGATATCCAACTACACCAGCGCCTACGACTGAAAAATATACACAGGTATTTAAGTTAGAAGATTGATAGAAAAAAAACTAAAAAGGGAATAGACATCCTTTTTTTTCATTTCAGACAGTACCTAACCATTTTATAAATTCTTTTTGAAATAATAATTTTCTTTGTCATCTAGAATCTAGTTCATCTATGGTTAACCATTGAAACTGACGTTTATGACATGTGGGGTGTCGCGTTTCTCTTGCTAATAAAATATTATTGTTAATTTTAAACTTAGTACATAAATCCAATTGGTGATTACTATTTTTCAATCTGTTTATTCCAATCTTTTTTTTTCGATTATGTTATACGATGTTTGCTTTTCTTTAACTCTTTTATTATTTACAAGTACAAACATAATGCCTCTCACATTGACGGTTCAAATAAAGGGAGTATCTTTCTATTTTGTTCGACTAATGCTTATGATTTGATCTCGTATAAAGCACGACACACACATTTTATCATTTCCATTAACATTATCCATCTCTGGTCGTGTGACTTCCGCTTAATTGAAAGTTTTTTAGGTCTAATTTATCGTGATTTGCTACCTATTTCAAAGGATCTCGGCTCTACTATAAGCTTGCAATGGATCTTTCTAATCCAGATAGTGTCGCTGTGAAAATAGATCCAGAGATCCAAGAAGACGACACTGGTGATTCGCCGTATATGGATGTTCACGCTGATTTCTCAGATATCAAGGAAGAATGTTTGGAACATACTAAAAATATAGAGCGGTTACGTAAGACAGTTGGTAAGCAGAATCTTGAAACGTTATATATATATATATATTTTTAAAATTTTTATACATCCCTTGCATACCAGGTTAAAAATTACGCAATAAATGTACTACAATCTTACAATTTATTTATTTTATTAGAATAAGGAAATCCATTCCGCTTCTTTATTGTTATTTTTAACAATTCGATCGAACCTTTCAACTTAAATACCAGTGTTTGTAATTTTTTTATATTTAGTTTTAATAGTAAAAATAATTTTAAAGTTTTATAATTTACAATGAAACAACGTACCAATTCTATGGTGTGACGTTACAGTGAGATTAAAAAAAATTGATTAGGGTCAACACTCAGTACTGTATTTAGTATGGCAGAATCGAGACTTTTTTTTAATGTTAAATTTCGCCGCTTTTTATTGAAGAACACGTAGTAAAATGTCGGCATCTCGTCACTATTACTATTCAACTGTACCAATATGGAAAAATACAGCCATTTTCCCAATACGTGCGCCCAAATTATAAATTTATAAAAACTCACTCAATGATATATAATACAAACGGAAGTAAGAGAACCATAGAAAGACACAAGTGATGCATACATAATATAATTTGCTCGACCATTGTTACGTGTTTTCTGAAATCGTATACATTGTCGGCCAAAATGTATACTTCAACAAATTCTATATTATTAGTTAATCAACAAATTTGAGACAGAGGTCTAATAAAATAAGGTCTAAGTTCTAAAAAAGTAGGCTCAATAAAATAATATAATAACACATTGATGATTAAACTAGTTGATGTTATGATTACGGTGAATGTAACGCAATTATGATTACGATGATAACGATGAAATTACGAAATGGTGTTTCTTTTATTGCAGGAAGACAATATTCGATTGAATATGATAAAAAAAACCAGCCGGAAGATAATTCACCAAATAACATGAAGAAGCATGATCTGGTTATTTCAGTATCAAAGCCATTTTCACATCCCTCGAGCAACTCTTCAAGGTTACCGGAGTCTTCTGCAAATAAACATCTCCCAACTGCCTGTGGAAAAAACCGATTCACCTGCTTAGAGTGCCACGATTCATTTTATCAAAAGAAGCAATTAAACACACACATTCTGACTCACAGAGAAGTAAAACGATTTAAATGTTCCACTTGTGACTTTGCGTGTTCTCAAAGTACACAATTTAAGCGGCACTTGATGACTCACAGTGGTGTAAAACCTTTTTCATGTTCTGATTGCAATTTTTCATGTAGTAATAAGTCACATTTGTCGCAACACATACTGATTCACAGCGGTGTCAAACCGTTTTCTTGTTCCACTTGTAGCAGTGCGTTTACGCAAAAGTCAAATTTACAAAGACACATGCTGGCACACAGTGGAGTCAAACCATTGGAGACTCGCGTTCTAGAAAAAACATTTTTTTGTTCTGAATGTAACTTTCTATGTTCACGAAAATCCAATTTAACAGCACACATGCTGACTCACAGCGCGGTTAAACCTTTTTCATGTTCCAGATGCAAATATTCATGTACATCAAAGACATATTTGAAGAAACATTCAGTGATCCACTTGGATGTAAAACCATTTTCATGTTCCGTTTGTAGCTATTCAAGTTCGTGGAAGTCATGTTTAAGAAAACACAGGTGCTTATCACCCACAGTCAATGAAGAGATTCCATTGTAAGCGTCATTTTTGAGATAAACTCGAAATAAGCTGACTAAGTCTCAGTTATCAATTCATAAGCAGAGTGATCATTCTGCAGAAAATTACTCGCCTAAGCTTGGATCAAAGACAAGACCCTGAAAAAGCACGAAAAAATTATTCCTCTTCCAACCCACTAGGTAAAAATGGACAATGTTGGGCATCTGCCACGTTTTCAAAACGTACCTCCAAAAAAATGTCGATTATCTGGATGTAAGTCGAGATCCAAATTCATCTGCATCAAATGCAAAATGTTTTTATGCATAAAAAAATGTTTTGAGTTGTACCATACTGTAAGATAGTTAAATTTAAGGCAGATAATTATTTAATTAAAAAATAAAGCTACGTAAAAGTAAAATCAAATATCTTCGGTGTTTTTCTAACTTTCCTTTTTTCATAATTAAGTACAGAAATGCACGTCTTTTTGAGCCGAATTGCCCTGATCCTCCAGGGTCCTCCCCTCCTCATGGTCCTGTACTGCATGGAGAGCTGTGGACACTGACTTTCTGGACAACTGTGATACTTTATCACTTCAACCCATTGCCTGCCAAATACTTGGCTAGTGACCACGGGCTTTCGGTGTTTCACGATCAAAGCGTTCTAAAATAAATTGTAGGCAGACAATTGACAGCATGGATTAGATGCTAAGTTCTTCCAGACTAAAGAGATACCATATTTCTAGCACAGTGCAAATGCAAAGCGGAGGTGTGAAAACAGTACTTTATTTTTCTCTTTATTAGGCCTTTATACATAAAGCAAAACCTACTAATAAATGCACAGTTAAAGAATAAAATAGAAATATTACATCAATAAATTTGTGATTTTTTATTACTTAACATCTTTTAAAGACAAACTTCATTTTAAATGCCTTCAGTAGTTATATCACTGCCTTTTCAACAATATTTATGAGCATATTTTTGTTATCTAACTTAAACTTATCTGAGTACGAAATACCAGTTTCAGAACAAGATCATGTCTTCCGGCCTGTATGTATCAGCATGTGTTTACCTAACTTAGACCTTTCTGCACACAGAAAACCACATTCGGCACACGAGAATGGTTTTTCTCCCGTATGAGTCAAAGCGTGTCTTTTCAAGTCACACTTCCTAGAAGTTGAATAGCTGCAATCTAAACATTGGAATGGTTTAACTCCACTGTGAATAAGAGCGTGCCTCTTTAATTTGCACGTATCCAAACACGTGTAAGCACATTCAGAACATGCAAATAATTTTTGACCTGTATGCGTCAAAACATGCCTTTTCAACGAGGCATTTTGAGTACATGAATAACTGCAATAAGAACAACCAAATGGTTTGATTCCGGTGTGAATCATTGTATGCTTCTTTAAGTTTGACTCTTGTGAGGTCGCGTAACTGCAATCAGAACAGGTGAATGGCTTTTCTCCCAAGTGCCTCAATTTATGATCTTTCAAGTGCGTCTTAAGTGCACATTTAAAGTTACACTCGGAACACTTGAAAGGTTTTTCCCCACTGTGTGTGAGCATGTGTCTTTTCAGGTCTGTTCTTCTCAAACACGAATAGCTACACTCGTTGCATGGAAACGGATTTTCTCCTGAGTGAATCATCGAATGCCGCTTTAGGACAGATCGCATGGAACACACGTAACTACAGCTGGGGCAAGGAAACGCCGTGTTTGTTTTTTTACTTTTTAGCTTTTTTGTTTTTTTACTTTTTCGCTTTTTCCTCCGCACTGAATTTCCTGTGAACAGAAACGATAAACACCTTAGAATTAAACATGATATCAACTTTATACAGCGCTCTTTTGTGATTTAACATAATTTTATGTGAATAGCGCAGAAGAGTCCCAATTGTTCCCAACCATCTGGAATCGATTAGACTATGGCAGGAGATTGGCGTAGAAGAAGGTGAATTATTGATTATTCAGACCTGATCACCAAATACAGCTAAAGCCATTTCAAGCAAAGAAACATTTCGTCAATCTAAACGGCGCTTTCCATGGACATTATATGTTATAGTATACTAAAATTCCGGCCCTATGAATATTACAGCGCGCGGTGTCGCTCTTATATACATAACAAACTAACTGTCCGAAACATTGGCTTAAAAAGGAGGAAAAATAACTGCTTCTAAGTTGTTCACAAGGACGAGTAACTTTAAAGTTGTTAAGTTTACCTGCGACTGTGTCTGGATAATAGTTATCAGAATTCTCTATTATTATTCCAATATTTTCTTCCTCTTCTTTAAGCTTATCATTAAATTCGCCACCATCATTATAGAACGGTTCCAATTTTATGGATGAAACATCAGGAGTAGTGGGGTCCATTGCAAATTTATAGGAACGATGAAGTGTAACGCGAATACCTGAAACCAATGATATTTTTTTTAGAATATTTCACAAGAATGCCAACTGTCCGAAGCCAGTACGACCATTGAAGGGAATAGGGAAGCGGAGGAGATCTAAAAGAGCAAGGTTGGGAAGTACCTGGCTATTTTGATCAGGTCACCAAACCCAGTTAAAGCCATCGCAAGCAAAGTGTTGATTCTGAGTAGTTTTATTTCATCAGGGTGATACAAAGAGCAACTTATAATTCTGAATAACTGGCAGAAGTTTTCACAATAAGCTAGTAAGAAGCATTTAAAATTGAAATCGTCTGAATATTATTTTCACTACCCTTCTAGCTGTCAAACCCAATCGATAATCATAGATAAAAGATTTTTTTCTTCAGAAATCATTTTGTTTATGGTGTTTGGAATCTCTAGCGGAATAATCCATGGTTAACTGGTTTTGACAGCTTCTCCATCATTCAAGTTCAAATTTGTAAATCGGGTGAGTTCAGTTAGTATGTTCATAAATCATTACACATTTTGTTTTGTATGAATTAATTCATTATCAACATTAATTTCTGCTTTCTGATAGACCGGTTAGTAGCAGAGTGGACCAAAATTGGACATAAAGAATCTATTCCTACGCTCAGGATGCAATTTTTAATGTTCTCAATAGTTATTTGGACAGTTAAGAATATTATGAACTAAAAATGCAATTTGCCTATCCTGAAACGGGAATCCTTCCCAGTTGGATAGACAAAGGACCATTTTGTATTGTTTCATTTTGAAATATGTATGTTTATAAATAAATAAATAAAATAAATAAATCTAAATCTAAAAAAAATTATGGATTGGTTGCGGCGCTCGTCGCCGGTTCAGTCCTGTGCTATATAGTTACATTGTTGCAAAAGCAACTTTTATCCAGGATTATGAAGGGAGCGGAGTAATTAAAATATTGTCGGGTTTTTTTAAACCTGGCAATATTTATCCTTTCTTTTTATGTAAACACGATATTTTTATGACATTAGCTGTGTTTATTGACACGAATCAAAGAGGATTATGCGAAATTAAAGGTAATGAAACACTGGTCTGACGTATGCAACATTGGCAACGAATTAAGACATCAGGACAACTTTCAATTCACGCTTTAGGTACAAAAAATATGCTTTACACCAATGACGTTACATTATTTTATAGACACGTCGTAGAAATCTCAAAATGGCAAGCCGTGTGCAGTGGCAGCTTTTTTATGGCTTGCCATTTTTATTACTGGCTACCTAAGTAAATTGTATTAAAAAAGTGCCAAAATGCCTACTTGTGTGATGAGAAAATGTTTTCATTACCCGGTAAACACTTGTAAAAGCCAAGAATTAATATTTCATTTGTGAATATTCGCAAATTACTTATTATTGATGATATAATATAAATAATGTTGTTGTTTTCCGCCATAAATTTTTTTTATGTCGCAAACATAAACTTACCTGCTTAAAATAGTCCAATCACTCTGTTCTTTATATGCTGATTAAAAATTATCTCCCCCTTTAAAGCAGAATTTTGAAACTTCTCCATGAAATTTTGCACACCTGACGTTCCAAAACAAGATGAAAATTACTGTTTACTGTCATTTGATTTAAAAAAACTACATAAAGCCTGGGCAACGCAGGGGACTTCCGGCAGTAAATTATTATGAAATATTAAAAAAAATGGAATCGTAAACTTTCACACGTTATCTTGTGATATTAGTTTTCTAGCGTGGGTTTGAAGATTTATCTAGAATTTACCCTCTGAAACTTGTTTTCATCATTTTGCGTTAAGCGCATTGTCTTTATTTTCGTTTTGTAAACAGTTAGCAGTTCGTATTTGCGATTCCATTGTTATATATATAAAAGTGAATACTTGCGTCTTTCATTCTAGGGTCGCCAATCTTTTGGCTTAGAATGAATGTAAAAACAGGCGAGAGAGAACCAGATTCGGAATCCAGCGATGACGAGAAATGTGGACTAGTGTTCCAACAAATTGAAATATTACGCCATGACACAAAGTCTGAATGTCTTGAGTGCACCAGTGATGAACACCGATGCAAAGGTATTATACATGAACGGTGTTTTTTATGCTATTGATAAGTAAAGCAACTAGAGTTGGTCGAACACTATACTCACACAGATGTACGAGCATATTGTTTTTATGAATAGCGTGTTTCAAATTTTACAAGTTATTAAAATTTTTCCACAAAATGATTTAAAAATTATTTAAGAAATAAAAGCAGTATTTATTTACAAAACTCTATCTCTATAGTTTAAGAATAATACATGATATAAGTAATTAAAACATACAAAATAAATATATTTTTACTCAGAGGGGGTATTTCACCATCCTCCTCATAGATTATTCATGCGGTAACGTAAATTTTAGATTAATCATACAGGATTTATTTATTTAAAAAGTCAGAGTTTACTATTCGGCACTTGAACCTATGAATAATGGCTACATATTGGATAAGTTAGCCGAGTTTTTTACCAGTTGCAAGTATTTATTTGTTTATTTATCAATATTCGTTATGTGTATGGATAAGCTATGGGGAGGATGGTGAAATACCCCCTGAGTGTAATAAAACGTACTCAAAGGATTTTAACCAGCGATTCGTGAGCAAAACATAAATTAAAAAGTTTAAAACAGAAAATTAATTTTTATGTTACACGTCGCCACTTATTACACTGCTAAAGATCTCATCTGTTACCGTGCTGCTGGAAGAAAACGGAGTGCGTTTCACATACCCTGTACGCAACTAAATAGTTGGGTTAGGTTAGGTTAGGTTAGGTTAGGTTTTTTATTCCAAATATGCTCAAAAATTGTTGGTTAAAATACTTCGGGAACGTGCTGTTACACCTGTATATTTACAGAAAATAATTTAAATACACATTAAGCACTTCTTGCAATAAGGTGGCTTGAGATGTAGGGATGTGTTTGGCACTTGCTTGCCACACAGTGGCGACAGCCTGGACAAAAGTATAGTAATACACGTGATTTTTATTTCAGACACACAGCCAGTAAATGACATCGCAGAATTTGAGATCCAACTCATAGAATCTCCTGATGTAACAAAGTTCAAGAAACAATACAAGAAAACAGCCGCAAAAACCAAAAGTAGAGAGCGATTTATGTGCTTTCAGTGCAATTCTACGTTTACTACAAAAAGTAGCTTAAGAACTCATATACAGGCTCATTCGGGAAATAAACAGTTTGTATGTGCTGAGTGCGGTTCAGCGTATACACAGAGAAGCAGTTTGAACGTGCACCTACTAAAACACAGTGGGGAAAAACCCTTCGCTTGTTCTCAATGCAACTCTGCGTTTACTCGGAGGCGCTACTTAAACTGGCATCTTCTGAAACACCGCGGAGAAAAACCATTCCCTTGCGCTCACTGCACCTCAGCATTCGTGAGAAAATGCGATCTTGTCAGACACACGCTCAAGCACTCGCAAGAAAAACCATTTTCGTGCGCCCAGTGCGGTTTTGTGTTTTCTCGCAAGAGTCACCTGGACAGGCATATTCTGACGCATACAAGAGATAAGTGTTTTTCGTGCGACCAGTGCAGTTCGGTATTTGCGCGGAAATGTGACCTCAATAGGCATATTCTTGCACACAGTGGAGAAAAACTTTTTGCATGCACCCAGTGTACATCTGATTTCACGCAAAAGGGTAGTTTAAAGAGGCACGTTATTCTCGTACACTCTTTGGACCAGCCGCACTGAAGAGATAAAATAATAGGAGTGTGTTTTTGGAATATGTGTGTACCCGAATTGAGCTCATTTTGATCTTACTTTTTGAGAAACTCACCATTCATTTTCATTCATCAAAAATGTTTTGTTTTTTTTTTAAATTTTTTCTGGCTTTCGCACTTCAAAGATGTTCTTGGCTATCATTTCAATTTGGAGAGGCCTTTAGATCTATTTTTCCAATCCTCTTAGGTATTAATTTTATTCAGGGAAAATTTCTCATCTATTCGGAAGATAGGAGTTGAGTTCAGACTTAGAAGAGAAGAAGAGTTGAATATGGGGGAAGTAATTTTAGATCAGGCTTGATAGAAGAGAGGATATTTGTTTAGAGAGGAACAACCAAAAACGATGTGATCTAAAGTTCCCACTTTTAGACCATATAATGTAAAATCTGGGGAGTTGAGGGCGTGAATTTTAAAAAGGTGAGAAGGAACGGAACAATATCCAATTCTCGTTCGAATAAGTGAGGAAATTTCTTTTTTGGAAAAAATGGGAGAGTTGTTTTGATGATATTGTCTTTTGTATTGGGGCACAGCAGGCTCCCTTAGATTGACTAGCAATGTGCCAATACTCTGCCCAAACATTTCGGGATCTATCTTTGAGGATGAAAAAACGTCAGATAGGGGAATGTGGTTAAGGAGGGTAACATAATAAAAATATCTGTTGAATAAATGATTCTTGATTGAACAGATACTCAATTACATTGGCTTATCTCCTGGTGTAACAATCAAAACGACTTAAGTAAATTTAAGTCAAATTCGTTTTTTGACCACACTTGTATAGTATATTAAATCAATTTTTTTGTTTATATTTATGAAGTTTAATTTGTAGAATTTCATTTTAATTTTTTTTTCTTTTATGTTTTTTTTATTTGTTCTCTAGACTTTAAGTCCGGGTTAAATCTTCCCCACAGGAAAAACTTAACCCTTCCACACAATTTTCCACAAATGATCATCTAGTCCAAGGCTGCCCAACCTCAGGCCCGCGTGCCACATCGTGGCCCGCGAACGAATTATGAGTGGCCCGCGTGAACCATTTTCAAAATAACCACCAATTTGAAAAATGTTGCAAAATAAACAATTTTTCTTGTTCGAAGCGCATTGGAGGTTATCCACCACATACCCGCCCTGGTATAAGTAACATATGGTTACTCCTTCAAGGCTCTCGCAAGATACTAATTTTTTTTAGTTCGAAGCGCAGTTACAACATTCTAGTTGCAGACTATGTATGTGCCGCCAGAATCAAAGAGAAACCATTTTCATGTTCTGAGTGTAGTTTTAATTCGCCGCATTACCGCAAACAGATTAATTTAAAACCAGTTTTGTGTTCAGAATATATTGGCCGCATACATATTTAATTTAAATAATTTTTGTATTTCGAATGTAAAATTCCAGTCATGAATTCATCTGCTCAAATTTTGAAGGAAAACATCATTTTATTCCAAGTACAGTTATAAAATTCTAGTTGCAGACTATGTATGTGCTGCCAGGATCAAAGAAAATCCGTTTTCATGTTCTGAGTGTAGTTTTAATTCGTCGCATACAGATTTAATATAAATCAGTTTTGTATTCAGAATAAAACGGTAAATTAAATAACAAGTTGCCGATTCACCGTGTACCTAATGAAGCTTTACATTTGAGGATTTCAGTTGCATACCAAATGCAGCAAAATTCTGAGAAATTGACTATTCCGTGTGTAACACTTATTTGAGGACCCTTACACAGAATCAATCTTAAAGTTAAAACCTGCTTAGTATTCTAAACACATTGTAAAAATTCGAGATGCGAAATCCTATTACATGGATTCCATTCTCGATTTCCGAAAGCACTTATAAATTTGTTGTAGAATTGATAAACATAATTTTTATTGGAAGAATACGTACGCATCACATGTGATTATAAAATGAGGTCGTGATAAAATATAGATTTTCCGCGTAACCCCCCCCCCCCCCGCCCTCCAGCTCTTGAAAATCTGCGGTTGAATTACCCAAATAAGACTGCGTCCGTAGTGAGTGGCCCGCCAGTGATTTTCAAATCGTCGAAATGTGAGAGCTAACTTTCAGAACTAATTCAAGCAAATATAATTTTGAATGTAACAATAATGTTTCTTACTATCGTGATACGAGAACACAACAGGATGGAATTTGCAGTAAAACACTTCGTCTTCTTTAGCACAAATTATTTAATACAAATAATAAGGGTCTATTTTCCTTTGCTTGGGTGATCTCCAAGTTCACACCACACTGACAAATATCGAAGTCTCTACCTCGATATCTCTACAATCAGTTCTTTACAATACTGAACAGTAGGTAAAACATGTACCTCCCAGCTCCAGTTCAATTACACAACTCTCTGCAGGTACCTATGTACCTCTCAGCTCGAGTTCAACTATATAACTAACTCTACGTTATCAACCTCGCTTATCATAGTAGAGAAGTGTGACAAGGGGTATGGAGGGGTCATCAGTTCTGTGACATCACACTAGGGGGAAGGGGTCTCACAAATGTGACGATGTGTGACAGGGACGGGGATAGGGGAGGGGTAAAAAAAATATGAAATTTGTGTGACGTAATTTATGGATGGCCCCTATTATTGAATACCTACATAAAAGAAAAAAAAACCTTTTTTTGTTTGAGATAACTTTAGATGTATTTATCTAGGTATTTTCCGAAATTCCTTTTCCTCATCTTCCATTCAGCCTCACAACATTAACCTAAACGCTGATGCCGTAGATCCACGGCTCCGTGCAGTTGAGACTTGTGCGTTCCTCCCACTTAGCGCCTCCGTACATGGAGCTACTTACAAACTATTCGAGCCTGATGCGCGTAGCACGCGCACCGCTCGTGGGTACCCGCCATACAATTTTGCTGGTGTTCGTACACGGCGCTGCGCGACGGATGTCAGGTTGAAGTCGGTAGCGCGCTAACGACGGTGCTGGTAGCGCGCTACGCGTTGTAGCATTAGTGTCTGCTACTTTCGTTTGACGTTTGACAGAAATGGCGTCTTAACATGAAAGTAATGTTAGATTTGTTCTGGAAGTGAATAAAAATGCCTGTTTACATAACTACATTACCAGAATACGCAAGAAAGGATTTAGTGAAGAAGGCATAGATTAATGTTGGAGAAAAGTCATTTGACATCGTTCGACATCGTGTTAACTCCACGGCTGCACGTGAAAAATGATCAAGTTCAGTATAATTCGGGTAGTGCCGTGTACGGAAACCAGCTTTAAAAAGTAGTACATCTGCAGGGTACTTGTGGTTGTGTCACAATCACGTAGTTTGTAAGTATCTCCATGAACGGAGGGCCTTAGGCCCTCGTGATTGTGACACAACCACAAGTACCCTGCAGATATACTACTTTTTAATGCTGGTTTTCGTACGCGGCGCTACCCGAAATATACGGAACTTGATCATTTTTCACGTGCAGCCGTGGAGTTAACACGATGTCAAATGGCTTTTTTTCCAACATCAATCTATGCCTTCTCCACTAAATCCTTTCTTACGTATTCTGGTAATGTGTAGTTATATAAACACGCATTTTTTCCACTTCCAGAACAAATCTAACATTACGTTCATGTTCTGACGCCATTTCTGTCAAAAGTCAAACGAAAGTAGTAGACCCGAATGCTGCAGCATGTAGCGCGCTACCAGCACCGTCAGTAGCGCGCTACCGACTTCAACCCGACATCCGTCGCGTACCGCCGTGTACGAACATCAGCAAAATTGTATGGCGGGTACCCACGAGCGGTGCGCGTGCTACGCGCATCAGGCTCAAATAGCTTGTAAGTAGCTCCATGTACGGAGGCGCTTAAGGTAACATTCTGGTCACTCAGCTTAACTGTGTACATAGCAAAATCAAAAAGAATTGTTCCTTTATATGTATAATTTTGTTAAAATATACATTCTAGCAAATTTTAACCTTTTCGTATTTATTGAATAATCGGTGTTGTTACCATTTTTATCTTTTTTAAAACTGTTAAGTCTCGATGACATTAAGCGAGTTTACAAGCTACTATCTGGGAAATTCACTATTTGTTAGTAAACTCGCTCAGTGTCATCGTATTACTTGCTAACTAGCAGATTGTGGATAATCTGCGAAAAAAGTTGAGAGGTGGTCAACTTTACTCGCTACTCGATCAAGATGGCGGCCTACCAACAGCTGATTTCGTACCTGTCAGAATTAGTTCGCGATGGAGCCGTAATTCTCGCTACTGGCTAGCGTGCGGCGCTAGCTACGAGCTCAAGTTTTTTACAAAATGTCGACCGAATTGGTTCGCCCGAGAGTCGTTATTTTAGCTGCTACTGTCGGTCAACTTTACTCGCTACTCGCTCAAGATGGCGGCCTACCAACAGCTGATTTCCAAGTAACTGTCAGAATTAGTTCGCGCGAGATCCGTAATTCTCCGCTACTGGCTAGTGTGTGGCGCTAGCTGCGAGCTCAAGTTCTTCAGAAAACGTCGGCCGAATCGGTTCGCGTGAAAGTCGTTATTTTAGCTGCTACTGTCGCTACTGAGCGAGTGTGTGTGACATCATAACAATCTCACTCGCCGATTCAGCCGCTTTTAAACTTGCCGGCTAGTAGCTTGTAAACTAATGCTCCGCTGGACAGGGGACTAGTCAGGGGATCAAGTCTCCGCGTAACGTATAGCACATTTGCTTTTTATCCGTGGCTTCGCTCGCGTGGTATTAGGCAGAAATTACTTTACAAAGAATTTTTCCATAGGAGTGAAATGTTTTTCCGAGAAAATTAGCCTATGTCATTTCTAAGTCCTCCAAGTATTCCTAAGCAAAAAATTACGTCTTATTACGTCGATTTGCTTTGACAGAAAACGTATGATAAATAGGTATAAAACATTAATATTTATAATTTCATAAAGCCAGGGCTTACCTTTATATACAGCCTATAGTACTCGAATATAATTTAGCTTTCTATTGATGAAAGAATGTTTAAAATCGGTTTATTGTTTTATGCGTGAAAGCGTAACAAACAAACACACGCAGTTTCGCATTTATAATATTATTAAGTATAGATGACACCTAAATGATGATTTGTACCGAAAAGCGAACAAATTAGACTAAGGGGTTAACCGTATTTGGTGACCAAATCTGAATAGACAGATATTTCCTCTTGCTATCGCCTTCCCCGCCCCACTACCTTCAGATTCACTACATACCGGAATTAGAATGCCATAGTCTCACTGGCTCCAGCCTCCAGCGAGGGGTAAGTCTCTCGACTAGTAATGCGGCGGGCGCAAGCAAATTTTATTTGATCGATTTGTCTTATTTCAAAATTAATTCATTAAAAATGATAAACATATATCGATGTTTAGTATATTTGCGGCACGTTTCACAGTGGAAGATACTATCAGTATCGCCCTGGTGTGAGACCACCATTCAGAATCAAAACGTTGCTTGCAATGGCTTTGACCGTGTTTTTTTTACATTAGCTCCACACAGGAGGCCCTGAGGAAAATAATTCCCCTCAGGGCCTATATCATCTCTGGGGATGCGGTGTGGAGGGTCTTTTTAGGAAAGGAAGGAGAGGAAGTTTTGGAAAGGAAAATGGTATTAGGGTTGGGTAGAAATCTGAGGGTCAGTTTGTTCAGGATGTATGAATCCATCCCTCTGCGGTGCAAGGCGATGTTCCGAGAGAGAACTGGCTGGAGAAGTCAAAGGGACTCCCTCAACCATTCTCTCCCGATCCGGCCTGCAGTGCAGCTGGTGGGCAAACGCATCCGCCGACAAGACCCGGACAAACCTCACCCCACGAACCCGAGCGCCCCTGCTAAGTCACCAAACGTAGCAAACAACTTGGCTGTACCCATACCCGCCTCCCAAGACCTTTTGTGACCAGATTTGAATAGCCAGGAACGTCATCTTGCCATCCCCTTCTCTATCCACTACCTTCATCAGCAGAAAAGACCCCAATTAGAGATACCATACCTTACTGGCACAAGACATTTGGGAACAGTTGGAACTCTCGTGCGGAACTAAAATAAAATTGCCTCTCGAATTTGTTTGTAATATCATTGTTTGAGGATGCCGTAATCCTACTGGCTCCAGACAGGCGGGAGGGGTTTTCACATAAAAAAATGCTTACTTCATTGTTGACTGGTGATATTTTTATCACACCAACAGTAAACACTAGATAACAATTAGTAGATAGAGTTCATTTATTTAAAATTCAAATAAAACTTCAATAACATAACAATATTTAACCCGTCAGGCTTATTTGTTTGTGCTTTTCAGAACTCGTTGTGTCACCCCTACTATAATAGTGAGAAATGTGATATAAACGGTATTAGAAAGAGAAAACGCCATGCTTTATATGCAAATCTTAAAATTAACCGCCATAGAAGTAAAATGCACACCTTTATGAAACAAAGATTCGGATCGCAATTTGAAAAAAAAAAAAGAAAATTTGTGATTTTTTATTAATTATTTTTGGGTCTAGGTAAATTGACCGAATTCAATTGTTCGAAAGCAATTTTTCGAACTTCAATTTTTCGAAAACATATTTTTCGAACATCAATTGACCGGAACGCGTTTAGGTCTAGTTTTTCGAATTGATATAAGTATGTATACAGCACGTACAACCTAACCTAACCTAACCTAACCCAACCTAAGCTAACATAACCCAATCTAACCTAACCTAACCCAACCTAACCTAACCTAACCCAACCTAACCTAACCCAACCAATCCTAACCTAACCTATAACTGGTACGTCTGACAGTATCTCGCTAGCCATAAACAAGTGAAATATATTTTTTAAATGTTGATTAACAAATTCGAAAAATATGTCTTTCGGCCAATTGCTGTTCGAAAAACTGAAATTCGAGTAATTGATTTCGAAGAATTAAATTCGAAAAACATTTTGTATGTGTTTTTATTTTTCAGTAATTTTATTTAGAAAAAAATGTAAAGTTAGCCATTTTTAAAACTTATTTACGTTTGCATGCAAAATTTTTAACTTAAAAACTGTTTGTTTTTTTTGTTTTGTAATTTTTGCAAGCGTATTTTATCATCTTTCAAAAACAGTTTTTAGTTTTCGGATATGTTCTGAAATGTTCCACTTATTTGGATTTTATTGTACAACGGAAATATTTTGACACTCTGACAAAATATGGTCGGGGACCGAGGGAATAAACACAAACGAATCGTAAAACTATAAAATATACCGGAGCAAGTCAAGTGGTTATATTTACTATGGACTTGACAATTGACGCACGTAGGGTGACACTATGTTGATTTTAACCGGTCCAGTTTTGAATTATTTTGTGTGAAAACCACACAACCTAACCAACCTGATGACGGCCTCCACGGTCGAGGGTAAGGATCTCGACTAGCAATCCGAAGGTCGCGGATTCAAATTATTTGATATTTTTTGAAGTGAAACTTCTTTAACACCCTTGTGGTTTGAAACTCAATGAAACGGAAACGATACTTAAAAGAGACATGTGACATGTAGGATTTGATGAGAATGAGATATAATGAAACCTTACCGCAATGGCCGCTTTGATTATGAGCTCACTTTTCAAGGCTCCTATTGGTTGAGATCGTGTGGTGAAGGTTTTTGAAGTGAAAACTTTGATTTGAAACTCGATGAAACGAAAAATAGCGAAACTAAAAAGAGACGACTACATACATATATAGGATTTATTCTGCTAGAGAATGAATCGGTCTTATCTTTGTGCGATGCTTCGTAGCCTATCGGTTCCTCTTTGTGTGATTCTTCGTAGCCTTCCAATTCTTGTCTGCTTTTGTTTACTGAAGGTTTCACTTCTACCGCGTGTGAACTACACATTTTTCTGTTATTTCACAATTAATTAATTCAAAATATTATATAGTGTATTTGCGGCACGTTCCAGAGAGTGGAAGATACTTTCAGATGAAGCTATACGTGAAATCCTATTTATATACTATTTAGATTCATCTTTACGACGAATCGATTTACAATATGAACATCAAAAAATATGCTACGGATAAATTGAAACTTTTACTAGCTATTCTATGTATTGGAATTACAATAAAATTATTATTTACATAACCAAAAATATAAGCGTAAACCACTAAAAAAATGTTTTTTCATGACTTAACCATGAAATAATATAAGAAACAATTTTAAAAAAAAAACCTTTATGGCTAAAACTATTTTCGATGTTTTGTATGTTCTAAACTTTTTTCATTCTTATAAAATTGTGCACAAGATAAATTACAAAAAAAAAAAAACACTTTTCGCTTGCTTGCCTCGTGCAAATACGACGCTCAATTTTAAATTTTGTAGGCATGACAATCGAAATATTTCTAGCGTTATTCATAAAATATTCGACGTAATAACTGTTGTTTGTGCGTTAGCGATCTGTAGTTGTCCTAGGGAACGATCGGAAGTTACCGAAAATTATCCTGTCAATCCTAATCGATCGACCATGCTAGGGGTCCTGGTTTAAGACCACCATTCAGAATTAAAATGCTGCTTGAAATGACTTTAGCTGTGTTTGGTGACTAGATCTGAATACCCTGGTACTTCCCACGTTCTTCTTCCTCATCTCTTTCCCTTTCCCTCAACCTTCAGCCTCACAACGTTCCTAATTGGGGATGCCATAGTCTCACTGGCTCCAGGCGGTTGGAAGCAACCTAACCTATCCTAACCTAATCTAACCCAACCTTAAGGTATTTTCAAAAAATCAATACAACTAACTATTCTGGACAAACGACCTAGGTTGATAATAAACTATTTTTATAAATAAAGATAGTCCAGTTTATTAGTCAGACGTCTCCAAAAACTAAGTTTTGAGATGATGAAGAAAGCAATATTCGAATGCTCATCATAAATCAAATATTATTTACACGTATCTGTGTTTTTTACATATTAAAAATGCTATAAAATAACACCGGGAGGCAAAACGGTCCAGTACATTAGTATAACATTTTGAAATGCTCTACTAGTGACCCAGAAAACATCACCATTTGGTTTATTTCAATACAAGTTTTTGTGCAATCCAGTTGATTTGGTGGTGTTTATGAGTAATCTGAGTATTGTAACAGGTAGAGGGAACACTTTTACATATTATAACTGCATACTCAACTCTAATTTCGATTTTTCGTATATGTCTGACTAATCTACCGGACTATCGATATATAAACATTATCTAGTAAGACCAGACGGTACAATGTATAAAAACATAATTTTGTACAAAACCAGTAAGTTATTACGAAAACAGAATCGTTAAAAATTATCATTTTAGATTATCTCGACCAAAAGTATTATCGTGATTTATTTTTGGGTCATTACGCCGTGTTGCGCTACCTCTTTTAGCCAACGTCACACTGTTCATCATCATTTGCCCTGTAACGCTGTCCGAAAAGTTGTCAAAAGCCTCGATTACATTGAGCGAGTTTACAAGCTACTAGCCGGTAAGTTTAAAAGCGGGTTAATCGGTGAAAGAGATTGTCATGATGACACACAAAACTGTCTACTCGCTCAGTAGCGATAGTTGCAGCTAAAATAACGACTCACGCGCGAACCAATTCGGTCAACATTTTGTAAAAACTTGAGCTCGCAGCTAGCGCCACACGCCAGCCAGTAGTGAGAATGACGACTTCCACGCGAACTTATTCTGACAGTTACGAAATCAGCTGTTGGTAGGCCGCCATCTTGAGCGAGTCCACAATCTGCTAGTTAGCAGGCCTCAATTACACTAAGCTAGTTTACAAGCTACTAGCCGGTAAGTTTAAAAGCGGGTGAATCGGCGAGTGAGATTGTCATGATGACACACAAAACTGTCTACTCGCTCAGTAGCAGCTGAAATAACGACTTCCGCGCCATGCGACTCTGTCGACATTTTGTAGAAAACTTGAATTCGCAGCGCTAACCAGTAGCGAGAATAACGGCTGCCGCCCGAACTAACTCTGACAGACGAAATTAAGCTGTTGGTGGGCCGCTGTCTTTAAGCAAACACTAGTGAATAGCGAAAAAAGTTGACCACCTTTCCACAATCTGCTAGTTAGCAAGTAATACGATGACATTGAGCGAGCTTATTTAACAGATAGTGAATTTCCCAGCTAACCTAACATAAACTATTCAACCATTTTTTATATATTTTACTATTATCATTAAGGCCCCGTAACCGCTCTCGAAAAGGAGAAGATGGAGAGATATGTAATTACGAATGATGGACAAAGCGCTCTAATATTTAAATCGATAAAAGTGAAGCGAAAATTACGAAAAAGCTTAATAAAACATGACTCGTTTAAAATAGAGCAAAAATCTCGTGAAACGTATCTTAAGTATCATTTAAAGAAACATTGTGAATTTTTTCACAAATATAACTTGTAAAATAATAGAAATACACTTGTTTTAAATAATTTTCGGAGCATACTTTGCGATTTTTTTCTATCGAAGGAATTCCATATAATTTGCGTTTCGGCGTGGAACGTGTCTAGATATTATCTTAAAAAATAACATATATTTTTTTAAGAGCTTAAAAACTTCAATTATTTAAGGGAGATATGTAAGAAATCGGTCGAAATTCGAATAGCGGCGGCTTAATACATCGCTTTTAATGATTTTCAAAGGAGCTGTTGAGTGTATTTCATTCTGAATTGTCCGGTAACCAATATAAATTACTATAATAAACACATGGTCACCCTACATTCATCCTGCTAACGAATACGAGCAACCTTGATATGAAGAACTAGCTTTGTTTTTATCAATTTATTACATGTGAGCAGTGTTGCCAGATGCATGGTTTTTCCCTGGTTTGTAAGGATTTTTTTGGACATGTATTGTATTTAAACTTCCGTGATTTTTTTACCGGTCACCAAAAACATACGCTTTTGACTGAGAAGTGCAGTTTTTGAAATTCAGTACGGGTTTACAATATCATTTTCTTTAAGATGAAGCTATACGTGAAATCCTATTTAGATTATTCACGACGATTCGGTTTACATTATGAACATCAAAAAATATGCTACAGATAAATTGAATATTTTACTAGCTTTTCTAAGTATTGCAATAACAATAAAATTATTATTTACAAAACAAAAAATATAAGCGTAAACCACTAAAAAAATGTTTTTTCATGACACTTTGAAGTAATGTAAGAAACAATTTTTAAAAATACCGCTTTACGGCTAAGACTATTTTTGAGGTTTTGTATGTTCTAACTTTTTTTCAATCTTATAAAATTATGCATAAAATAAATAACCACTTTTTGCTTACTTGCCTCGTGTAAATACGACGCGCGATTTTAAATTTTTTATGGCACGAGAATCGAAATATTTCTAGCGTTTATATTCCTCTTAATAAATAATATGAATCTTTACATGTTATAAAACAAAGTCCTCCGCCGTCTGCCTGTCTGTTCGCGATAAACTCAAAAAAATACTGAACGGATTTTCATGCGGTTTTCACCAGTAGATAGAGTGATTCATTAGTAAGGCTTACGTATATAATTTTTTGAGGTTTTGTGCAAATTGGTTGCAATGTGTAATATATAAAGGAGAATGTCTGTATGTGGTGGACTAGCGGGCCGGCAAGCGGGCGGCGTGGATTTGATTATGCAAATCTATAGTTTTATGCCGAGGTTGATGAAATTTTAAACATGTGACCTTCAAAACAAGAGGAAGGTCACTGTCTGTATTTGATTTTGAAAACTCTGTGGAAAGCTAGCACATTAATAAAATTAAGTCACAATTATTAATTAACAACTAGGTAACTCACCTCCTCCCAACTCATTCATTCCCCTCCTTCCTCCCGGATTCCCCTTCCCCCCGCCTTCTTTCCATGCTGCTAAACTATATGAAATGCATTTAAGTTATTAAACGACTCTCATGCCATTTATTGTTTTTTTGTCAATTTGGGAGGCGGATATGGGTACCGCCGCCCCAGGAACCATTTATTGGATAACACCTTTGCCACAGGTTATCCCAAGTGGTTCGCTACGTTTGGTGACTTAGCAGGGGTGCCCAGGTACATGGGGTAAGAACGTTATGTAGTTCAAAGCGTTGAAGTTTATTAAATTGACGTTTATTCTATGTTTCAGAGAGGAAGATACTCTCAGTATCGCCCTGGTGTAAGATTACCATTCAGAATTGAAACATTGCTTGAAATGACTTTAGCCGTATTTGGTGACCAGTTCTGAATAGCCAGCTGCTTCCCCACCTTCCTCTTCCCCATCTCCTTTCCCTCACAACTACTTTCAGCCTCACAACATACCCCAATCGGGAATGCCATAGTGTTACTGGCTCCAGACAGGAGCAGTTAGGGACTCTGGTGCGGTATTCATATAAAATTTAAAAAAAAAAACGAATCCCGGCGTGGGCAAATAAATTTTATTGATTTATTTGTGTTATTTCACAATTAATTTATTTAAAATAATATATAGCATATTTGAGGCACGTTCCAGAGTAGAAGATACTCTCAGTATCGCCCTGAAGACCTCCGTTCAGAATTGAAACGTTGCTGGAAATGGACTTGTGACTTGTGAAATACTGGCATACAGAGCTCCGGGCCAAAAAAGGCCCCTTTCTCTTTCATCATGAGTTTATAATTTAAAAAATTATGTTTGTAGGAAAAATGAATTTATTCGTGTTTTTTAATTGTTATTTGCAAGGGGGGTACATGGCTGCAATATGGGGGGAGGGATTTTTCGGAGGATTTGTTTGGGTTTCTTATGTTTTGTTTTTTCGCTAATGTCGTACTGGGTGAGACAGTTTATGGACGCGTTGTCGTGGGTGGGGATTCCCACATAGAAAGTTTCCGCGAGGCTTACGATGTGGTTTTTCAATAATGGGACTTCTGAGTCGTTGTGGAGTTGGGAAACCCTCAACCACTTGGGGGCGCCCAGGGCTGTACGGATGACTTTGTTTTGGAAAGTTTGAAGTTTGTTCATGTTGGAATTTGAAGTGTTTCCCCAGATGGGGCTGGCATAGGTTAATTTGGGTCTTATTGTAGTTTTGTAGATTAGGAGTTTATTTTTAGGAGAGAGTTGTTTGTTTCTTTTACATAGCATGGGATAGAGGGCTGCGTATGTTTTGTTAGCGGAGGCTAGGATTTCTTGGGTGTGTTTTTTCCATGTGAGTCTACTGTCGAGGGTTACGCCGAGGTATTTGATATTTTTTACCCAGGGGACGTTTTGACCGAACAGCTGGATGTTAGGTGGCCTTCGGATGGAATTTTTGCGGGAAAAGACGCAAGCTGCGCTCTTGGAAGGGTTGATGCTAATTCTCCATTCTTTGAAGAAGATTTCGCATTCGGAGGTGTGGGATTGAACTCGATGGGTGGCGGTGAGTGGACTTACTGAAGTGGACATGACTTCAGTGTCGTCCGCGAATTTTCCTATTTTTGTGCGAAAATTTTGAATGCTGGGGCGGGGGATATCGCTTAGGTAGATGTTGAAGAGGGCTGGTGAGAGAATGGATCCCTGAGGGACTCCTGCTGTGATTGATCTGATGGTTGAAAAAATGCCGTCGAGTTTGATTCGGAATTTACGATTTGTGAGGAAATTTCCTAGGAGTTGGATCATTTGAAGGGGAATCCCTAGGAGGAACATTTTGTAGATGAGGCCTTCGTGCCAGACTTTGTCGAAAGCCTTTTGGACGTCTAGGGAGAGGACTACCGTGCACTGGTTGTTATTGAAGGCGTTGGTAATTTCTTCGACCACCCGCAAGAGTTGGTGAAGAGTAGAGTGGCCCGATCGAAAGCCGTGTTGGCAGTCGGGGATGATTTGGAGGGCGTCGACTATTTTTTTCAGTCTGGCGAGGATTAATTTTTCTAGGATTTTGCCTGTACAGGGGAGTAGGCTGATTGGTCGGTGGTTTTCGGCCTGAAGGGGGTCTTTGCCAGGTTTGGGGATGAGAATGACGTCGGCGGTTTTGTAGTCTTGGGGAAAAATGCGAAGTCTGAAGGACGCGTTGCTGATGGCTGTGAGGGCGCAGATGCCCTTGGAGGGGAGGCATTTTAGAATTTTGTTTGAGATTGAATCTGGTCCTGGGGATTTTTTTGTTTTGAGAGTTTTGATGACTGAGGTGATTTCCTGAGGGGTTGTGAAGGGGATTTGATCATCGGTGGGGATTTCAGACATGAGGGATGAGACTTTGGCTTCTACGGTAGCAACGAATTGAGGGTTGTCGTAGGTCGTGGTTGGGGAGAATTGTTCTTCGAGGCTGTCGGCAAAAGTCTCGGCTTTATCCCGGGAGGAATAGACTGTGCCTTTTGGGCCCGTAAGGGGACATATTTTGGTGGGGGGTTTTCTGAGGGTTTTGGAGAGTTTCCAAAAGGCTTCTCTGTCGTCTTCGAGAGTGGAGATGTAGTCATGCCACTGCTCGTCTCTGAATTTTTGGAGTTCGACTTTGACTTGGTGGGCGAGTCGGTTCATGTGGATGCGATCGATCGGGTTTGAGAATCTTTGCCACTCTTTTCGGGCGTAGTTTTTTTCTCGTATGAGCTCTTTTAATTCAGCGGGTAGGTCGGGTCTATATTTGTCGTTCGCGACATCGACGGTGGCGAGATTTACTGCGGATTTTACGTCGTCGGTGAAATTTTTTGTGGCTAGATTTAAGCTTTCTTCGTCGGTGATGGAGGTTTGGATTCTTACTGATTCTAGAAGTTTGGGGAGTTTCTGCCATAAATTTTTTTTGCGTGTATCTTGATGAGATGGTACTGAGGGTATGGAGCCGTCGGAGAGGAACAGGAGAACGGGGTCGTGGTCGGAGGTTAATTTTTTTACCGGTTGGAGAGTGTAGAGGAGAGGGCAATTTTTCATGATGATTATGTCGAGGACGTCGGAGGAGTGGCCGGCTATTCTCGGGAAAAATGTAGGTATATCGGGGGCGTTTATTATGAGGGATTTTTCGGCTGCGTAGTTGGCTAGAAAGGTTCCTTTGACGTTTGTTTTGATGCTATTCCAAAAAGTATGTTTCGCATTTAGATCGCCCGCTATTATTGTGGGTAGGGGGTCAGCAAGGAGATTGTCGAGGTCAGGGGTAGTTAGTTTTCTATTGGGGGGGCTGTAGGCTGCGATGAGTTTAAGGGGGCCGTTGTTTAGGGTGTTGATGACTATTGCGGTGGTTTCGATGTTTACTGTCGAGGGGCAATTTACGAAACAGTGGTCTATGGAGTGTTTAACGATGATCGCGGTGCCACCGCCGGTGGTGTGGGTGCGGTCCGTGCGGTAGGTAATGTAGTTGGGAAATTTAATGCTTAGGCTGGAAATGGCTATAGCCGCGTTTGGTGACCAGATCTAAATAGACAGATACTTCCCCACATTCCTCTTTCTGTCTCCTTCCCCTCCCCTCTACCTTAAGCCTCACAACACGTCTCACTGGCAGACGGAAGCAGTTGGGGACTCTTGTGCGGTATTCCTATAAAAAAAGCCCTTAACCTAACCTAACGATACCTACTGAACCAATCGTTTTTCATCACTTTTAATGACTTTTCAAAAAAGGTGATGAAATTCCATGTTTTTGAGTTGTTCTGTTTAGATTCATCTTTACGACGAATCCGATTACATTATGAATATCAAAAAAATACGCCACGGATAAATTGAAACTAGCTTTTTAAGTATTGGAATTACTGTAATTTTATTATTTACATAACAAAAAATATAAGGGTAAACCACAAAAAAAATGTTTTTTCATGACTTAACTATGAAGTAATATAAGAAACAATTTTAAAAAAATAGGTACCCCTTTATGGCTAAGACTATTTTTGAGGTTCTTTGTGTTCTAACTTTTTTCATTCTTATAAAATTATGCATAAAATAAATAAAAAAACCCCTTTTCGCTTACTTGCCTCGTGTAAATAAGACGCTCGATTTTAAATTTTTAAGGCATGGGAATCGAAATATTTCTAGCGTTTATATTCCTCTTAAACATGGATTTAAATTTTTTGAGACATGGCATCACTGCGAGTGCATATATACTTTATACTGCGTTTACTAAATCTACATTCAACAATTCAGTTGGTGTCGACTTGTTGAGTGATTGAGAATTCACCTCGAAAACATCTCCGGAGAAACGTTGATGATGATAGTATTTCTTTTGATAACATAATAAATAAAACTTAACTTTAGATTCTGTGCTAGTCTGTTTTTGTTAATTGTGTATAATTCAAAGGTAAGTTGACTTTAAACTTGTTTACATACCAATACATGTTAAGGGATTAGCTAGACCGGCTAGAACCGTGGTTATATTATCAACTCTAGATGCGTCGATGCGTTTTTTACAAATTCGGTCAAATATTTCGGCCCACCAATCGGTAATTTTATGAACAAACATTCCATCGCGTCGCACAGTGTTTCGTTTCATATAGTCTAAACTCAACACATCAATTTATGGAGGGTAAGGTTTTAAAACTCATTTTTATTTTTTTTTAATTCTAAATACAGAACTCGAGAGTATTGTGTCAAAATTTCAAGTAAATCGGAGCAAAACTAACGAAGATACAGCGTTTCAAGCGACCGGCCCTCTTGCTCTATTCAAGTATATTTCGAGTATAAAAAAACCTTTAAATCGATTTTCTCGCAAATAAATTTTTAAGGTTCGTGAACATCGTAACTCAAAATTTACTTGACCGATTTTTTGAAATTTTGCACACTATTTTTACATATAAATCAACAGGTTACGAAGAGTTTTATTTTTTATCATTTATTTCCATTTTATAATAACAACGGCGAAATTTTGACGGCCTCCGTGGTCCCGAGGTAAGACTCTGGACTCACAATCCGAAGGTCGCGGGTTCGAACCCGGCGTGCGCAAATAAATTTTATTTGATATTTGTGTTATTTCACAATTTATTCATTTAAAATAATATGTAGTATATTTGCGGCACGTTCCAGAGTGGAAGATACTATCAGTATCGCCCTGGTGTAAGACCACCATTCAGAATTGAAACGTTGCTTGAAAATGGCTTTAGCCGTGTTTAGTGACCAGATCTGAATAGCCAGGTACTTCCCCACCTTCCTCTTCCCTATCTCCTTCCCCTCCCCACTACCTTCAGCCTCACAACATACCCCGATTGGGGATGCCATAGTCTCACTGGCTCCAGACGGGAGCAGTTGGGACTCTTGTGCGGTATTAACTATAAAAAAAAAAAAAAACCAATTCACCGAAAATTTTAGCAAAAATCGCATTTTTGACACTAACATGCTGCAAAAAAAACGTTTGTTCATTCATTACCTGGAAAAACATATAACCTTTTAAATTCATTTAATTTTTTTTTGTTTTAAATGATCCGTTAACGAGTTATGATGTTCACCGCATAACACCCTTTTTTAGAGGTGCCTCCGGAGATTCGCTGTCACGGACTTATTTATTAATATTTTTAATTAAAACATTTTTTCAAGGATACTTCAGATGTCATACTATAACGCGTATATAAAAAAAATAAGCTAACATCTTTCTAATCTTCAAAAAAAAATCATGAAAATATGCCTTTTTATCGCCTTTAAAACCTTAACCCCCCCCCCTCCCCTTAAGGGGAGTCAGTGGTCTATACCCCGTATCAAACTTTATAGATATATTAAAGCACTTTAATATTATACAAAAATATTATTTAAAAAAAAGTAAAAATTCTATGTAGGTAAGGAACTGCGCTGAAGTTGCCCTCCTCATAAATACGGACCTTTGTTGAAATTTACATACGGAAAACAGACTGTTTTTTAATTATATTTTGTATGTAAAAAATAAGAAGTATTCAACGTAAGACTTTTTTTAGTTTCTGCGATAGGTACTGGTGTACGGAATAACATAGTAAAATGTGAGTATCGGCCGAATATTTTTTTTTGCCTCACACCTGAAAAAGGTAGTTTTGAAATAAATGAGTTTGAAGTTTCGACCGGCCCTTTTACCTGCTTCTGCGCTGACCTGCTAAATGGGCTGTAGAACTTTAAATATCGTCAATACCATTACAAAAAATTTACAGTATATTCTTAAAGAATTATACTTTCGAAATACTGAATTTTTTTTTTTAAATTCTAGACCACCGAGTCCCCTTAAGTAAGTACTTGTAACCTACCTTCAGAGGGTATATATAATCCTTATTTTAAGAAATTTTGTGATAAACTATAATATTATATACACGAACATTATAATAGTTATTGAAAAGTTTTTATGTTTATCAGTTACTTGTATGAAAAATTATAATTTTTTTTAGGTAAATATTCCACAAGCCGTCCCACTTTTACTAGGCACAGATTTTGGAAAACCACATTTCAACTTAATTACTTATTAATTAAACGTTAATTACTAACACATTACTTAATTACTTACTAACAACTTAAAAATTTTCCGTATAAACTTTTCCTTTGCCGTCATTTTAATTTTTGAAGTGAAAACTTCTTTAGCACCGTTGTGATTTGAAACTCGATGAAGCGAAAAATAGCGACACTAAAACGAGACAACACTATAGGATTTAGCTTGCGAGATAATGAGATAGAAAAATTGGTCTCCTATTGGTGCGGTGCTTTGTGGCCTATCGGTCTACACTTTGTGCGGTGCTTCGTAGGCTCCCCACTCTTGTCTACTTTAGTTCTCTGAAGGTTTCACTTCTACCGTGAATTGCTCACTCTGTTTTTGAATGGATTTGACATGTAAATTGTTGTTTTTAGTAGTAATGATTGACGGCCGACATAGTCCAGCGGTAAGGCTCTTGACTCGCATTCCGAAGGTCGCGGGATCGAATCCCGGCGTTGTAAATAAATTTTATTTGATTAATTTGTGTTATTTCACAATTATTTTTAATTTACTCACAAATAATTGCCTAAGTTGCCTCTAAAATCACGAAACACCTTTAATGGCCTATATCTTATAATTTAAACCCCGCATCTTTAATGGCCTATATCTTATAATTTAAACCCCACATCTTTAATGGCCTATATCTTATAATTTAAACCCCACATCTTTAATGGCCTATATCTTATAATTTAAACCCCACATCTTTAATGGCCTATATCTTATAATTTAAACCCCACATCTTTAATGGCCTATATCTTATAATTTAAAGCAAAAATAAAAAAAGTTGCTCACTGGATATACCTTTTGATTTTAAAAATAATTTTTCAGTTTGGTTGGGTATTTTGAACTCAAATCCAAATTTAAGATTTGTATGATCTGGCCGAAATGGGAAGCGCATAAATTCCTCTCAAGTACTGCAACTACGAAGTAGTCAGGGTCACTGCTCCCGACTATATAATTCGGTTTGACGGTTAATTTATGACGAAGAGCGATCAGGTTGAAGGTCATGATAGTTTTGGTGATGATAGTACCTATACATTATAACCACAACTACATACATTCCACATTCCACTATGAAACCCGGTCGCCGAGATATTTGAACTAAGTATTTTATCAAACTATTGCTGTGACTGTCGCTCTTACTCCCCCGAATGCAGAGCGAAAGAGACAACTGCACCTCAGCTGATAATACCGACATAAAACCATGAAAATCGAGGTTTTGTGTTCCCCATTTTTCTCCTCTAAAACTAGACCGATTTTTAAGATTTCTTTCACCAACTGTATTAGAATAAAATACTCTATGTCTTTGCGTTTTGTTTTTTTGAAAAATACATTGTTTAGTTTGTGTACTGAACGTCTGTTGTTAGCATTCAAACCAGGCAATTTTAACGATTTTCAGAGGGTCCTAACTCCTACAAGAAGTTAATTATCGAAAAAAGCAAAAGGTTCCCACACGCCAGTGGTCAATAACTCAATATCTATATTACTTGGTCGATGTTTAAAGATGAAGCTATACGTGAAATCCCATTTAGATACTATTTAGATTCATCTTTACAACGAATCGGTTTACATTACGAACATCAAAAAATATGCTACAGATAAATTGAAGCTTTTACTAGCTTTTCTGTGTATTGGAATTACAATAAAATTATTATTTACATAACAAAATATAAGCGTAAACCATTAAAAATAATGTTTTTTCATGACTTAACTATGAAATATAAGAAACAATTTTTTTTAAATACCTCTTTTGGCTCAGACTATTTTAGACGTTTTCTATGTACACAAAATAAATAAATACAATTTTAATTTTTTTATGGCATGAGAATCGAAATATTTCTAGCGTTTATATTCCTCTTAAGGTTAATTATCTAAAAGATTGCCAGTGTAAGGAAGGCCTTTATTTTTTTTTTATTTGGATATCGCACAAGAGTCTCAACTGCTCTCTGCTAACTGCAGTGAGAATGTGATGTCAATTGGGGTATGTTGAGACGCTGAATGTAGTGGAGAGGGGAAGGAGATGGGAAGATGAAGGTTGGGAAATATCTAGTTACTTTTTATTTGAATATCGGACAAGAGTCCCAACTGCTCTCTGCTAACCCCAAGCCAGTTAGAATGTGACATCAATTGAATGTAGTGGAGAGGGGAAGGAGATGGGAAAGATGGAGGTTGAGAAATTTCTAGTCATTTTTATTTGAATATTGGAGAAGAGTCCCAAATGTTCTTTGCTAACCCGGGGCAGTGAGAATATGACATCAATTGGGTGTGTTGCGAGGCTGAAGGTAGTGGAGAGGGAAGGAGACGGTAAAGATGAAGGTCGGGAAAAATCTAGTCACTTTTTATTTGAATATCGCACAAGAGTCCCAAATGTTCTCTGCCAACCCGGGGCCAGTGAGAATATGACATCGATTGGGGTGTGTTGCGAGGCTGAATGTAGTGGAGAGGGGAAGGAAATGAAAAGAGGAAGGTTGGGAAATATCTAGTAACTTTTTATTTGAATTTCGCTAGAGTCCCAACTCCTATCTGCTAACCCGGAACCAGTGAAAATGTGACATTCCCAATGGGGGTATGATGTGAGGCTTTAGGTAGTGGTGAGGGGAAGGAGATGGGAAAGATGAAGGTTGGGAAAGAACACTTAATCATTGTGAACTGTTATTTATTTGTTAGCAATCTGCAGTCATGCTAGGAAACGATGAGAAGTTATCTATACAATCCTTACCGATTGACCGTGCTAGAGGTCCTGGAGAGATCAAAAGATCTCCCTCAACCAGTTTCTCCCGATCCGACCCTCTACGCAGTTGGTGGGTATCCGCCGCAAAGACAAACCTCACCCCATGAATCCGGGCACCCTTGCCAAGTCTCTAAACGTGTCAAACTACCATGGGCGACCTGCGGCAGAGGTGTTGGTTATCCAATAAATGTTTCCCAAGGCGGTGGTACCAACACCCGCCTCTCAAGTTGTAAATGTTTGCCTTCACTAAGGCGATATCAATTATTATCTAATGATCATCATCACTTCAATATTATTGCAATGTCATCGTTCTGATACAAGTTTTAATGGATGGTGACCATTAATGATTGAACTTTTAAACTAATATAAATAAAGTGCTGTTGCTAACTAAATTTTTACAAACATAATCATTTTCTCTTATTATTACTACATTTTTCGTACTATTAAAACATTAAAAAATTCAATAATGACTAGATATTTTGTAGAAATCAGTAGTTTGTAAAATCACAGATGAAATAAACAACACAAAAAATTAAAAAAAAAATTAAATTGAAATCCACTTCAAATAATTCAAAAATTGTTTTTTTATATGAATACCGCACAAGAGTCCCAACTGCCCCCGTCTGGAGCCAGTGAGACTATGGCATCCCCAATTGGGGTATGTTGTGAGGCTGAAGGTAGTGGGGAGGGGAAGGAGATGGGGAAGAAGATGGCTATTCAGATCTGGTCACCAAACATGGCTAAAGCCATTTCAAACAACGTTTTAATTCTGAATGGTGGTCTTACACCAGGGCGATACTGAGAGTATCTTCCACTCTGGAACGTGCCGCAAATATAATATATATTATTTTAAATGAATAAATTGTGAAATAACACAAATTAATCAAATAAAATTTATTTGCCATGCCGGGATTCGATCCCGCGACCTTCGGAATGCGAGTCAAGAGCCTTACCGCTGGACTACGCCGGCCGTCGGACTAAGCCGGCCGTCAAAAGTATGCACATCGAAAGCCTAGATGTCACCAATATTATTTGTATTGTCTATGAATTTAATAGAGGAATGTGTTTCTTTTTTATTTAACCACTAGAACGCTTTTTGCCACAATATGGCACTATTTAAAATACCTCGGATTGCTTTGCTGCCAATTTTGGCAATTTTTCCCTTAGTTGTTATGTAGAAGTTTACGATTTTATAATTTTTTTTTTTACAAATCCTACGAATATGTGATAATCGACAAAAGACAGGAGAATTCATTGGCTATAGAACTATAATTAGTTTGTATGTCTCCATATTAAAATTCGGAGGTATGATTTTTTAATGTGGGCGGTTTATAATGCGTTGCTTGAAATGGCTTTGGCCGTGTTTGTTGACCAGATCTGAATAGCCGGGTACTATCCACCTTCCTCTCCCCCTTCTCCTTCCCCTCCCCACTACCTTCAGTCTCACAACATACCCCAATCGGGGATGACATAGTCTCACTGTCTCCAGACGGGAGTAGTTGGGACTTTTGTGCGGTATTCATATAAAAAATAAAAAAAATACACGAATTATGTTTCAAGCTGTGCTAAGCTCGACATTCCAACCAAGCCGAGCTTATAATTAACTGATATATCGGGCCTGTGAGTGTATTCAAATATGTTGTGTTCCTTTGATACATATGTATGTGCCTTGCCTGTGTTACATATAGGGTTTTCCAATAAGAGGTGTTATTTTGATATTCAAAGAAAAATGCCATTTTTTAATATAAATGATCGGATGTTTATTTCATTATAAAGAGGAAGGTATGCCGTTAATAGTGGAAAATAACATCAGTCAAATGACTACCACGACCACGCTTACAGAACCATATCCTTTTCATGAAATTTTCCATAACCAAATCGCAAAGTGGCTGCCCTATGTCCTCGATAGCCTCACGAATTCCATCTTTGAGGTCTTGAATCGACGCTGGGCTGTTGGCGTAGACCTTCTCTTTCACGTGGCCCCAAAGGAAGAAGTCGCAAGGTGTTAAATCACAAGATCTCGGTGGCCAATTGTGATCACCTCTTCGAGAGAACACGGTCCGGAAACTTTTCCCGTAAAAGATCAATGGTTTCGTTGCTTGTGTGGCACGTAGCGCCGTCTTGTTGAAAGTAAACGTTGTCCAGATCGATACCAATTCTATTTTTCTATATTGTGGTTTCTCGGTATTTATTTATCAACGCGCTGAAGACTTTTACAAGCATTAACTAACTAACTAACTAACCATCACGCCGTTTCCCCGCAGGGGTAGGCAGAGAGGACGGACCGCCAAACAACTCGGTCCTGGCACACACTCTTTGCTTCACTCACATTCATACATCGTCTCATACATACTCTTCTATTATTCTGGCTTTTGACATGGCCCGACTCAAGTATCTGATTCACTTGATCGTGCCATGTCTTCCTCGGGCGTCCCCGACTTCTTCTACCATTCACATTTGCATCATATATTCTTCTTACACTACTTTCTTCGTTCATTCGCTCTACATGCCCAAACCATCTGAGGGTCCCTTTCTTAATCTTACTCATAATGCTTACATCAGCCTTACATTCTTTGCGGATCTCCACATTTCTCACACGATCATACATTGTTTTACCACACATACGCCTCAGGGATCTCATTTCTACAGCATTCAGTTTACTTTCATCCTTCCTCTGCCAGTTCCATGCCTCACTGCCAAACATCAGGGTAGGTACCAGGACTCCATTGTGGACTGCTAGTTTCGCTCCTTTTGACAGTTTTTTATTAGCGCCAACGGCATTCAGTCCTCCATTAACGGAGTTACCGGCATTTACCCTTCTTTCGATATCTCTATCAGCCTTCCCATCTCTCGTAAACATACTACCCAGATACACAAACTCATCCACCTGCTCCAAGTATTCATCGTTCACAACTATATCACACACTGTTCTCGTACTTTCTCTTTCAAACACCATGACTTTAGACTTACTTACATTCATCATAAACTCATTCTTCATACATACTTCGTTCATCCTAGACACTAGAGACTGTAAATCTTCCATAGTGTTAGAAATCAGCACCGCATCATCAGCGTACAACAGATAACATACTTTCAGATTACTCAATTTCGCACCCAATCCCAACTCTTTCAATTCTTGCATACAATTATCCATGTATAGATTGAATAACCATGGTGACATTACGCAGCCTTGCTTAACACCTTTTGTGATGTCAAACCACCCCGTAAAACCACCGTTCACCCTAACACACGCAACGCTTCCCTCGTACAGAGACGCAATTGCCTGTATGAGATTTGTATTCACTCCATACTTGGACAATACCTTCCATAGCTTTTTCCTGTCGACTCGGTCGTATGCTTTTTGTAGATCTACAAAGGCGCAGAAGAGTTTCTGGTTTTTCGCCAGAAATTTCTCAGTGAGCATACGCAAGGAGAAAATCTGGTCCATGCATCCCCTTCCACTCATAAAGGCACCTTGCACATCCCATATTTTATCCTTTGTTCCCATTCTTACCCTTTCAATCAATATTCTTCCGTACAGCTTGCCGACAGAACTTAGCAGGCTAATAGCCCTATGATTCCCACATTCCATACGTGACCCTTTACCTTTGTATAACGGCATGATTACGGCCCTTCTCCAATCTAATGGCGTGTAACCCTCCTCTAAACACTGATTAAAAAGTTTGCACAACCATGTGAGAATAATATGGCTATCTCCTTTAAAGTATTCGGCAGCAATATTGTCGAAACCAACAGCCTTACCACTCTTCATGCATTTAATCGATTTTTTAATTTCATCCA
The DNA here is from genome assembly GCA_936435175.1 of Glyphotaelius pellucidus. NCBI lineage: Eukaryota > Metazoa > Arthropoda > Insecta > Trichoptera > Limnephilidae > Glyphotaelius > Glyphotaelius pellucidus. Next base: position 13,196,642 of record OW386563.1, read on the forward strand.
TGCTGATTTTGATAACATTCGCTCCGTCATCGTTCATACCCGATTCGACGCTGGACTCACTATCATCCGGGTTGCTTTCAAAGACTTCCTCAAAGTATTTCATCCATCTCTCTTTTATTTCTTCTTCATTCGTCACCATTCTTCCATCTTTCGATTTTATCACTTTCAGGCTTCCATTTTCTGGACTACTCCGGGACCTTTTGATCTCCTTCCAAAACAGTTTAATGTTTTCTTGGAAGTGTTTAGTCATTTTTATTCCCTCTTCCTCTTCCAGGCGTTTCTTTCGTTCTTTCACTCCGACACTTACTCTTTTCTTGCATCCCTTATATAATTCTTTCGCTCTATCTCTCTCTTCACTAGAAGCAGTGCCAGACGCAATCAGACATAACCATGCTTTCTTCTTCTCTGAGACCAGCGCTTTGATCTCATCATCCCACCATGCATCACCTTTCTTCCTACCTTGCGTACTTATTCCACAAACATCTCTGGCAGATTCACAAAGACTCACCTTTATGTGGTTCCATGTTTCATCAATGCTTAGACCGTCCATCTCCTTCTCATTCAATCTCATCTCTGCACACTTCTCATACTCACTTCTGACATTAGCGTTTTGCAGTTTTTCTACTTTGACTCTTGTTGGAGTTGATACCGTTTTCACTTTAGAGCGCCATCCACGAAAGAGGTTGACCCTCGACACCACCAGAAAGTGATCGGTTTCAACCTCAGCCCCTCTGAAAACTCTTGTGTCCTCGGTAACGGCTCTCAACCTAGAGTCAATTACTACAAAATCAATTATTGACCTTTCATTTTCTCTTTCCCACGTATATTGGTGGATACCTTAATGATCGAAAAAAAGTATTCGAAACAAACAGGTTCCACTCTAGACGTACTTCAAGAATTCTATTCCCATTGTCATTCATTCTTTTGTCCCCGAACTTACCTAGGGCTGAATCGAATCCGTCACGCCTAATTCCCACCCACCCATTCAAATCACCCGCCATTATGATCCTCTCATTCAAACTTTTTAATCTCATTACGTCGTTCACACCAGTCCAAAAATCATCTTTCACTTCGTCGCTTTCAGAATTAACAGGAGCATAGCAAATAACAAGAAACACCCTTGTCAACCCAATTTTGAATCGGATCCACATTATTCTCGGACTTACACATTCATACTGCAACATACATTCTACCATTCTGGGAGACAGTAGCGCTGCAACACCCTGACAAGCCCTCTCCGTATCTGGTCTACCAGAACAGATGACGAACCTATCGTTATGCTGCATCGTACCGCTCTCTTTTTTCATACTCTCTGTCACACAAAGTACGTCCAAACATTTACTATCCATTGCATCGCATAATTCATTCATCTTTCTATCCATCCCTCCTCTAATATTCCACGTACCAATTCGACATTGTTCGCGTTCCGTCCTCCTCTTTGCGCTACCAAAGGGTTGGCGATGTGATGGGTAGCGAGCCTCATCGACACCTGTGTCGGCCATTCCCTCCCAAAAACTACATATAAAAACTACCTTAACATTACAAGAACACCGTTACACATATTCAAACCTTTCTCTAATAAATATACAACACTTAACAACCAATAGTGAAAATCAATATAAATAACTTACTGCAATAACAACTTAATTAACTAACACTAAAGAAAAAATATATAGTGTCTTATCACCGAAAAATATTTACATCATCGTAAAATGTTTATACCTTTGAAAGTTTATATCTTTGTAAAAATGTTTATATCATTTAATGTCTTATCACTGCAAATGTTTATAATATCAATCAGAAAAACGCAGAACTTTTACAAGCATACATTATTATAAATGAGTTGTTCAGAAGTGTGATGATAAGTGAATTATACCTATTACATAACATAATAAACAGAACTTTAAAGATATAATTAAGTACAATACAAGTAGGTGCGATAAGAGTGGAAATAAGTAGGACTTGGCCAAGCTGTGGCTATAATGGTGACTGGACATCTCAGAATGAAATCGACTCAGAATTTCTTCAGAAAAGTCATTAAAAGAGATGGTCAAAACATTTGAAAATTGGTTAAGGCGGCGCTTCCCCACTCAAAAAGAAGAAGATGGAGAGATATGTAATTGAGAATTAACAGAGCGCGCTAATATTTTAAATGATAAAATTGAAGCGAAAATTGTGAAAATGCTTAATAAAACATGACTCGTTTTAAAAGAGCAAAAATCTCGTGGAAGGCATTTTAAGTATCATTTAGACACAAATTTTTTCACAAATATAACTTGTAAAATAATAAAAATTTAGACTTGTTTTTAATAATTTTCGGAGCATACTTTGCAATTTTTTTCTATCGAGGGAATTTAATTTGCGTTTCGGCGTGGAACGTATATAGATATTATCTTAAAAAATAACATATATTTTTTTAAGAGCTGAAAAACTTCAAATGTTTAATCGGTAGAAATTAGGGTAGCGGTGGCTTAAGCCTCGATGATATTAAGCAAGTTTGCAAGCTACTAGCTGGGAAATTTTCTATCTGTAAACTCGCTCAGTGTAATTGTATTACCAGCTAACTGGCAGATTGTGGACAATCTCCTCTTAATCTTGGGAACAAATAATTTATTTTTAAGCAAAAAAATGCATACCCATTATATGGGGGCCTCAGTGTTTGAAGCAGAGGACGAAAACAGTGTGCAATATGCCAATATAGTTGTGAATGATGAATATTTGGAGCAGGTGGATGAGTTTAAATGAGAAGGGTTAATGGAGGACTGACCGCCATTGGCGCTAATAAAAAACTGTCAAAAGAAGCGAAGATAGCAGTCCACAATGGAGTGCTGGTACCTACTTTGATGTACGGCAGTGAGGCATGGAACTAGCAGAGAAAGCAGACTAAATGAGGATGAAATGAGATCCTTGAGGCGTACGCGTGGTAAAACCATGTATGATCGTCTGAGAAATGTGGAGATCCGAATGCAAGGCTGATGTTTTGGTCATGTAGAGCGAATGAACGAAGAAAGTAGTGTAAGAAGAATATATGACGCAAATGTGAATGGTAGAATCGAGGACGCCCGAGGAAGTCATGGCACGATCAAGTGAATCAGATTTCGGGAGTCGGGCCATGTCAAAAGTCAGAATAAAAAAAAGAGTATGTATGAGACGATGTATGAATGTGAACGAGGCAAGGAGTGTGTGCCAAGACCGAGTTGTTTGGCGATCTGTCCTCTCTGCCTACCCTTGCCTAGCAGCGAAACGGTTAGTTAGTTAGTTAGTCTCAGCACGGGTAAGCCACCCAGTGATGCCAACATTATTCAAACTTAATATATAAAAATGAATGTTTCTTTGTTTGTCCTTTGCGCTCCTAAACCATTCATCCGATTGCGATGAAACTTAGGTGATTTGATTTGCACATGCCCGCGATGGTTTCTGTATGTAATAGTGAGGTCTGGCGTTATAAAATTATTTCCTATGAATGCATGAATACATTCGATTGCAATGAAACTTTTGTGAGTTTTTTTAATAATTTTTTTATATGAATGCCTCACAAGAGCATTGCAAAATTGCAAGCAAACTGCTCCCGTCTGGAGCCAGTGCAAGAAGGTGGCGGGGAGGGGAAGGAGAAGGGGAAGAGGAAGGTGGGCAAGCACCTGGCTATTCAGATCTGGTCACCAAACACGGCTAAAGCTATTTCAAGCAATGTTTCAATTCTGAATGGTGGTCTTACACTAGGGCGATTCTGATAGTATATTCCACTTGGAACGTGCCGCAAATAGGGAGCAGACATGTTTTTCGAATTCAAAACTTTTCGAAATTAATTGTTCGAATTTCAGTTTTTCGAAAGGCAATTGGTCGAAAGACATGTTTTTAGAATTTGTTAATCAACTTTTAAAATGTATATTCAACTTGTTTATGACTAACGAGATACTGTCAGACGTACCAGTTATAGGTTAAGTGAGGTTAGGTTAGATTAGGTTAGGTTAGGTTGGGTTAGGTTAGGTGGTACGTGCTGTATACATACTTATATCAATTCGAAAAATTAGTGTTTCGGTAAATTGATGTTCGAAAAACATGTTTTCGAAAAATTAAAGCTCAAAAAATTGCATTTCGGAAAATTGTATTCCAAAAATCGATTTCGAAAAATTGAATTCCAAAAATCGATTTCGAAAACTTGCAATTCGGTCAATTTACCTAGACCCACGCAAATATACTGTATATTGTTTTAAATGATTTAATTGTGAAATAACACAGATTAATCACCCAGAATTAATTAATTAATTAATTAACACATATTAAAAACCCGTAAACCACAACTACCCTACTAGGCATAGAGAAGCACAAATGTTTATTGTCAATAAATCTCAAAATGTATACGGAGATAGAACAAAAAGTCATAAAATTCCGGAAATATTTAACGCATTACCTGAAAATATCAAAAATGAGACATCTTATTCAAAAATCAGAACAAAAGTTAAATCTTTCTACCTCCGAAGAACATGAAATCAAATAAAATAGTTCCTATCTATTTATTTTCTCACCGTATGTTTGTACTGTGTAAAATATTTTTACTACAACGCAATTCATAAACATTAAAACATTGAGATAATTAGTTTGTCGTAATAATTAGTATTTTAATATTAAGTATTATATTTAGTATATACTATGTAAAACTGAAAAGTATACTGTATTAAATAATTAGAAAAAATGAGAGATTTCTTACAATCAAACTGATTGATCAGTTTCGTAAGATTTGTAAAATAAAATATTGTAAAATTAAAACTGAATAAACATATTAAAAAAAAAAAAAAAAATCAAAAAAAATTTAATTGCCACGCCGGGATTCGATCCCCCAACCTTCGGATTGCGAGTCAAGAGCCTTACCGCTTGACCACGCCGGCCGTCACGGTTGTGCGCACGCCCGCGAATGTTTCTATATATGTACTGGTGAGCGCTGGCGTTCAACAATGAAACATGTTATTTAATCTAATCAAATAATAATAATTTAACAGAGTTTAATGCAGTTCAGTAATAGTTCACCTGAAGTGTGCTTATCCGTAAATGCGTCAACAATATTATCTGTAAATCAAGTACTACTTGAACACAGGCGCGTAAATAACGGCTATTGTAAATAATCTCTACACTGGTTCCGCGACTTTTTCATCCCGCGACAAAATATCCCCGACAAAAAATCATTGACAAAATATTCCCGACAAAATATCCCCGACAAAATATCATTGACAAAATATTCCCGACAAAATATCCCCGACAAAATATCCCCGACAAAATATCTCCGACAACATATACACCACAATATATCCCCGAAAAATATCCCTGACAAAATATACCCGACAAAATATCCCGCGATTTTTCACCCCGCGACAAAATATTCCCCACAAAATATCCCCGACAAAATATCCCCGACAAATTTTCTCCGACGAAATATCCCCGACAAAATATCCCCGACAAAATATCATTGACAAAATATTCCCGACAAAATATCGAAGACAAAATATCCCCGACAAAATATTTCCGACATAATATCCTCGACAAAATATCCTCGACAAATTATTCACGACAATATATTCACGTCAACATATCCTCGACAAAATATCCTCGACAAATTATTCATGACAATATATTCACGTCAAAATATCCTCGTTAAAATATCCTCGACAAATTATTCACCACAATATATTCACCTCAAAATATCCTCGACAAAATATCCTCGACAAATTATTCACGACAAAATATTAACGACAAAATATCCTCGACAAAATATCCTCGACAAAATATCCCCGACCAAACATCCTCGACAAATTATTCACGACAAAATATCCCCTACAAAATATCCCCGACAAAATATCCTCGAAAAAATATCCCCGACAAAATATCCCCGACAAAATATCCCCGACAAAATATCTCCGACAACATATACACCACAATATATCCCCGAAAAATATCCCAGACAAAATATCCCCGACAAAATATCCCGTGATTTTTCACCCCGCGACAAAATATCCCCCACAAAATATCCCCGACAAAATATCCCCGACAAATTTTCTCCGACGAAATATCCTCGACAAAATATCCTAGACAAAATATCCTCGACAAAATATCATCGACAAATTATTCACGACAAAATATTCACGACAAAATATCCTCGACAAAATATCCCCGACAAAATATCCTCGAAAAAATATCCCCGACAAAATATCCCCGACAAAATATCCCGCGATTTTTCACCCCGCGACAAAATATCCCCGACAAAATATCCCCGACAAAATATCCCCGACAAATTTTCTCCGACGAAATATCCCCGACAAAATACCCCCGACAAAATATCCTCGACAAAATATCTTTCGCTCGGTAGGTAGAGTAAGAGCGACAGAGGCAGCAACAATTTGGTAAAATACATGTTCAAATTTCTCGGCGACCATTTTTCCTCTTAAGGGGTTATATACAGTTCAAGAAATCGATTTTTTTTATTGCGTTTTCGTAATGTTCATATATTTAAGTACACACACGGAAAATTTCAAGTCAATCCTAAAGGCTAAATTATGATAATAAAATAATACTAGCAGTTAAAAACACGCTCCTTTGGGTTTTGCTGCTAGGCCCTGCGGGCGGCTTTTGGTTGGGCTTCGCCCAGTTAGTGATTGACCATTTTATTCCAATAGGAACTGGTTTAAAAAGAGTCTGTTCTTCGGATCCACTGTCACCGAGTGATAGTCACCGGTACAAAGTAACCGAGAGAGGCAATGACGTCATATGTAATATATAGCCGCACGATACAACTATGTATTTGTCAACCTTTCCATATTCGGAGAGATACTACTTTTTAACAAATTCGTGGCAGTTATACCTAGGAGGGGCACGTTCCCGACCGAATTGCTGACGAAAGTGGCGCCATCCTGTAATGAATTCTTGAATTCATAACCGAATTACAACAGTAGCTTTGTTTGAAATTCCACGTACACAGATGTTATTTGTGGCGCAACGCGTACCGCGTGGCGTCAACATGCACTCGAAACTGGGTTTTGAAATTCAACCACGCAGATGCAAGGGTATTGATACTGTTTGATTAAATTAATATATTTTTTAATTCATTAAGTTCACCACTATACAAGCAATAAGGATCTCTTTAAAATCCTTTACCCACAAGAACAAACGTAATTATTGCTGTATGCGTTAATGTTTATTTTTGCACCTACAAAGCAAAGACATGATTGCATTCAAATGTAAATATTGACAATCCATCGTTGTGTATTTTGTCCACGGAGAGTCGTAGTTATTTAAATAATATTATGGTGTGACCTCAACTGCAAGCATTATTGTTACTGACATACCTGCTCATAAATGAGCATGCTCACCAAATGTACACATTTCGTCATTAGAGAGCATGCTTGGTTTGAGCATGCTCATTCATGACTCAGACCGAGCCAACAGTTAAGGCGCCACTACCCGAATTTCTACCGATTTCTTGCATATCTCCCTTGAACATTTGACGGTTTTAAGCGCTTAAAAAAATATATGTTATTTTTTTAAGATAATATCTATACAACCCCCACGCCGAAACGCAAATTATATGAAATTCCCTCGATAGAAAAAAATCGCAAAGTATGCTCCGAAAATGTTTATTTTCAAGTCTGTCTCTATTATTTAACAAGTTATATGCATGAAAAAATTCACAGTGTTTCTTTGAATGTTATTTTAGACAACCCCTACGAGATTTTTGCTATATTTTAAACGAGTCATGTTTTATTAAGCATTTTCACAATTTTCGTTTCAAATTTATCATTGAGAATATTAGCGCGCTCTGTCCAACTTTCGTAATTACATATCTCTCCATCTTCTCATTTTTGAGCCGGGAAGCGTCGCCTTAAACATACGTGCTCTTCAGCCCGCCCTCTTTCGTTAAATTGCTAAAAAAAACTCGCAAATATATTTATGATGGGTGGTATTTTTGTAACCGGGATAATAATTTTATGATTTTTTGACCCCCCCCCCCCCCCCTCTCCCCGAAGCAGGTATGAGTACCGCCGCCCGGGAACCATATATTGTATAACCAACACCCCTGCCATAGGTTACCCCAAGTGGTTTGCTAACTTTGGTGTCTAAGCAGGGGTGCCCGGGTTTATGGGCTTAGGTTTGTCTAAATCTTGTCGGCGGATACATTTGCCCACCCACTGCGTGGCCGGCCGGATCGGGTGAGACTGGTTGAGGGAGACCTTTTGATTTCTCCAGCCGGACTCTCTCGATCCTTCGCCTTGCACCGCAGTGGAATGAATGGATTTCGCCAAATTCGTACCCACCCTCCTTACCTTTTTCCTTTCAAGAACATCCTCTCCTTCTCTTCCCTAAAAAGTCCCTCTAAACAGCATCCTCAAAGATGATAAAGGCACCGAGGAAAATTGTTTTCCTCAGAGCCTCCTTCCTGTTCCTCTTAATATACGAAATATATATGGATATTATGTATTTGAGATTTAGCTCAGTTGGGAGAGTGGCCGACTCTAGTTCCTGGGTAGGAAAGTTCAATTCTCTGTCAAAGCAAAAAATCTAGGTATAAAAGACATTGAAAATGAGAGCCTTATAGTAAAAATACTTTTTTTAATATTGGTTGATACCATATATATAAAAATTATTGTATGTTTGTTTGTTGTTTTATATATTGCTATATTAGCTTAGGAAATGTTTGAAACTTTCAAAATACCTTCTTTCCAACCCCGCGAAGGTTTCTAGATTATTATAACCACATGACAATACATCTGAAAAGTTTTTTTAGTGATTACAAAAACTCTTACGAAACTCTCAAAAATGTCAAAATTTGAGAATGACATTTTGCAAACCATCGATTGTTCATTCAAAACGCACTTTTCGAATAAACTCTTCAGATTAATGAATTTACTTGAAGTAGTCACCTATGATACTAACCCTAATCGAATACTTTGTATCTGACCAAGAATTGTAGGTGTTTTAAATGGTGACCGCACAACTCGGAATGAAACCAACTCAGAACCATCTCAGATAGGTCATTTGGAGTGACAAAAAAATATTGTTTAAATAGGTTACGTTAGGCTAGGGTTATCGGCTAATTTAAAATTATTTTTTCCATAGTTTTTAATGACTTTTCTAGGAGGTGTTGAGTTGACTTTATTCTCAGTTGGCATGGAACCGTTTTAATTAGGTACCTATGTAAGGTGCTAAATTTAATAATTGTTCTTATAATATAAAAAAATTATGTTTGTAATAATGAAACATCAAAAATTTGTGTAAAAAAATTGCAATAGGTGGCGTGAGAGCTGTTTGAAAACTGAATGTACTGGGACTGAATATATGGAATGCAGGAGGGGGTTGGTGGGACGGAGGAGCGGGAGAGGGGACATGGAAGGCGGGGAAGGTGAAAGGGGGCATGGGAGGGGAAGGGGAGGCGGAAGGGAAAGGGATGAATGGGAAAGGAAACGCAGGGAGAAATAGTTATGGTCATTACTTTTTCTTAAAATATGCATTTTTTATTGTTTCTGTGAGTTAAATGAACATCATTTTTGGATTCTTACGTTGTCTGTGAAATCTAAAATTTAGATTTTAGCGTTTATAAAACATGTATCTTCTGGTTGAACTAACAAAAAAACAAAAAAGTCAAAAAATCTTAAATTGGCACGCCTCAGAATAAAAAAGTTCGATTTTTCACCCTTTTTTAAAGGTTTTTGGGTCAAAAATGATATTTTTTGTAATTTTTTGGCATGTTTAAGGTTTAACTAGAAGCTAATACTATAGAGAAGACGTGTGCCAAATTTCATAAGAATCGGTTGAGAACTTTTTGAGTTCTCTTGCCCGCCAATTTTAAAAAAGCAGTTTGGAGAGAAACACGTGTAAAGTTTTGACACACACTATGATTAAAATGACTTATGAACCAGTCAGCGATTCCAGAGCCATACAGAAGTCTTTCGGTGCGTTCGTAGTACTCGTTTTTCTTCTCAAGTTCTTCTTGGCATGCTTGACAAGCTTTTTGGGTCAAAGAGCTGTGGCGATTTTCTCGACTCACCCTATGGTCATCGATTTTGTCTTTGAGTTGAGGCGGAGGACCTAAATGAGTCTTTAATCGATAAATAATGCGAATTTCATTCTAAGCATTTACAGGCATATTTTTGAGATGTTATTTTAAGTATTTATGCAAAAAAAATCGATTTTTTTTTACATGTAGCAATACAACGCTAGTTCATTAATAAATACTTTCAGCTTCGCAAATCCTACAATAATTATAATATCCCGTGATTTTTCAAGGATCTGCGCTAATGGTGTTATAATAATTGTGTACCATAATTATAAGTTTCGTTAAATTGTTATTCTCAACGCGGTTTACCTTGACTTCGTCAAAGTGGGTAGGACTAATTACAGTTGAACACAACGAGCCACCTACACGTATTTTTAATTGGCTTATAATTAACCCCTCGACTCCGATGGTAGGTCAGCAATTTTTTTTTAACCTCCTTTATTTCCCTCGTGTGGAGAGTTATTTAAAGAAAAGTAATGGGAGAAAGCCCTAACCCTAACCTAACGTAAACTATTTAACCAATTCTTTATATATATTTTTTTATCACTCTAAATGACTTATCTGAGATGGTTCTGAGTTGGTTTCATTCCGAATTTTCTGGTCACCTCATTTTTCATATATTATAAACATTCATTGTCGTATATTATAAGAATAACAAATCAAATTTGGTACCTAACATAAGTAGCCATTTAAAATACCTATAATTCTTGAATAGGTTCAAAGAATTCGATTTTGATTAGTATCATAGGTGAGTACTTCAATTAAATTCATTAATTTAAAGAGTTTATTCGAAAATTGGATTTTGAGTAAACTATCGATGGTTTGCAAAATGTCATTCTCAAATTGTGACATTTTTGAGAGTTTCGTAATAGTTTTGGTAATGATTAAAAAAATATTTCAGATGTATTGTCACGTGGTTGTAATAATCCAGAAACCTTCGCGAGGTGGAAAGAAGATATTTTAAAAGTTTCAAAAATTTCATATGCTTAATATAGCAATATATAAACAACAAACAAGTAAGCAAACAAACAAACATTCATTTATATATACACTAGCTTTTCCCCGCGGCTTCACTCGCACGGTATTAGGGGATATTACTGTAGCGCTCGCACTGATCAATTAGCCCCCTCCCCCCACCCCTCCCGCATTCAATACATACATTCATTCATTCATAATGCTAGAGCTCAAAGAAAAAAGAATTATCGAATTTGGTGCAGTCGTTCGGAATTTATGCGCTTACAAACATTTCGGAGATTTATTTTTATTTAAATATGTGGAAGTTTGTAAATATAATAAAAAATAACACTATAATACAGTCTTTGTAATCGTTACGAATTATATTTTTAATGTAGGAACTCTCATCTGACATTTATTCCAAAACATAAGCTTGTCCAAAAAAAAAACAAATCATATTCTAATATTTGAATTTTCTGGAGCAGCAGCCGACCAGTTAGTAGGTAGGGGGCTGAGTACCTACCAGCATAGAGCCCACAAGTATATCAACATCGTTTCCATGGCAACGATTTGTTTTCTGACGTTTGCATTAACTCGCTTTTGTTAGCGACAGTAAACGTATAACAAATGTAATATATTAATATTTATAATTGATAACGCCAGAGCTTACCATTATATACAGCCTAAAGTCCTCGCATATAATTTAGCTTTCTGTTGGTGAAAGAATTTTTCAAATGGTTTTATTGCTTTACGCGTGAGAGCGTAACAAACAAACTCGAGCAGTTTCGCATTTAGTATGGATATATAGATTATTATTGAAAAGTGTGGCTCAAGTAATATGCATCGCCTCAAGAAGTGTTCACAATTATATTATAATAAGGAACTCCAGTGAAAAATATTATGGCTTTAAAAAAATATGTTCATATAGACCAATATACGCTGATTCTGAATATATAAGTTTTATTACATAATATTTAACGTAGAGTTTTTAAAAAAATATTAAAAAGTCCATTTTAAAACGTGTCATTAAAACACCCTATTGCTGGATTTTGGCAGCGTGACGTCACCGCGCCGCGTCACCTAGGTCAAAATTGTATAGAAATCAATAGAAATGAAGACGCAAGCCGTTCGGCATTCCGTGTTATTGGTTTATAGAGAATTGGACATATAATAGTTTTTGTTTTTATTGAAACATTATTTAGGCCTTAATAATTCAGTATCAAAAATATAGTATCTCTATTAGTTTATCTATATTATTTAAAATATTCAAAAACTTTTAACTGTACAAAAAACGATCGTACTGCCTAGTAATGTCTATGAAAACGCTCCAATGCTGAAATTCAAAATGGCGGGAGTCGAACAGCTGATTCCAGTTCCCTACAAGATTCATACTTCGGTTAGTCATGATGACGTCACACTAGATTCGGTGGTTTTCGGGGGATCTTGAAAAATTAAAACTTTGACATTTATTTTAACTATTAAAACCAACTAAAAAAATAAATATGCAGTTATTTAAGTTAGAAGGTCATTATTCATAAAAAAAAATTAAAAAATTGGACTGGAATTCTCTATTATATATAAGGTTTTTCTACCTTAGATTCTTCAGTTTTATCAAAAATTGCTTGTTGAATTATTGCTATTGAAGAGTGATAACAAAAAAAAACACTTCACAGATAACCCCGAGACGTATTTCACAATTTACTCTCTGGATATTGACACTACTGAAAATATTTTATATAATACTAGCTGATTCCCGGCGTGCGTTGTTATGCCATTCAAATAAATAAATTGTTTCCCCCTGCATGTCCATTCTCACGCGTTCCCTTTTCCCTCCCACGCCCCTTCCCCTCCCGCGTTCCCCTTGCACCTTCCCGGCGTTCCCCCTCTCTCTTTATTTATTTATTGTTGTTATACGCCCATAGGGGCTTTTACATAGATTATAAAATAATATTTAAGATATCGAGGATTATACACACATAGAATTTATATCAAAAGTTATAAAAATGAAAACATTTAAAAAATATACAGGTAGTTTTTGAAAAATATAGCGTAAAACCGTGAAATATTTTAAACAATATAACATTTGACAATAACATAGAATAAAATGTAATATAAAACATTACAATAACACATCAAATCGTTAAATATATTACACCCACGTTACAATAATTTGTAGGATTCCACAAAGTGTTGGTTTAAATTGCATTTTAGATTATAAAGGGAATCAGCGAATATATCTACAATATCACCAAACTTGTTGCCTAAATCATGCATCCTATTGGTAAGTGAGTGTGATTGATAGTTCGCTGTGTATGTGTTGCAAAAGAATGTAATATTTTGTCTAGTATTCCTTGTCGGTACATGGAGTTTAATAGTAGTAACAATGGCAGGGCTGTCAATTAGGTTGTTCATGACTCTGTATAATAAAATTAGGTCTGAAATGATTCTTCTGTCAGATAGCGTAATTAAATTAAGTCGATTCATCAAACTTAAATAATTAATGTTTTCTATTGGGATTTTGAGCTTGAAATTTAAGTACCTAAGAAATTTGTGTTGAACCCGTTCTATTTTGTTAGAGTGTACTTTATAGAAAGGGGACCAAATAGGTGAATTATATTCCACTTGATTTCTAACTAATGAAATATAGAGTGTTTTCATGCAATCCAAGGACTTAAAATCAGTTAAGGTTATACAAAGGAAGCCAAGCATCTTTAAAGCCTTATTAGTTATTTCATCTATATGTGCTGTGAAAGTTAAGTTTGAATCGAATACAACTCCCAAGTCACGAATTTGTGATACTGGTGTTAATTTAACATTATTTAAATTATATTCATGTAAGATTTGAGAATGAGTTCTGGAAAATCGTATTATGTACTTGACATTTCTCAATGTTCAAAAATAACATATTTTGTTCGCACCATTTAAAAAGTTCATCTAAATTAGCTTGTAAAATTAGGCAATCATGTATATTTCGTATTCTTTTAAACAATTTTAGGTCATCTGCAAAAAGTAGGACTTGTACATCTTTAAATATATTTACAATGTCATTAATGAATATTAAGAAAAATATTGGGCCGAGGTGGGACCCTTGCGGGACACCACTTGTGGCCACGAATACATAGGATTCTATAAAATTAATCCTGACACTAAGCACTCTATTACTGAGGTAACTGATAATCCATGTCAATAAACTACCTTTGATGCCCAACAGTCTGAGTTTAGATATAAGAATGTGATGTCGAACCTTATCAAATGCTTTACTGATATCGGTGTAAATAGAATCCACTTGTTGTTTCAGACTAAGGGATTCGCATTATAGATAGTTAAATTACTTAAGGTAGATCGACCTCTGATAAAGCCATGCTGGTTAGGAACAATAATATTGTTGATAGGTTTTACAATGGTATCTAATACTAATGACTCGAAAAGTTTGGGTAAAGCATACATAATACAAATAGGTCTATAGTTTGATATATTGCTTTTGTCTTCAACCTTCCTGCGAACCCTACCTCCTTCGTTACTCTCCCCCTCTTTGCTTTCCTTCCTGTCGCTAAAATATTTGAAATAGACACAATTTCATACCACTCGCGCACCACCTGTAGTATTTTTTTATTTTTACATTTACTCCATACAGGAGGCCCTGAGGAAAATAATTTTGGGCCTATGTCATCTGGGATGCTGTATAGAGGGTCTTTTTGAGGAAAGGAAGGAATGAACATTGGTCTTGAAGAGACCCATGTTGTAGGAGGGAGAAAACACAGAAGCCGGCAATTCGTTCCATAGCCGAGCTGTTGAACTCAAGAACGAGTCGAAAAAAAGACCCGTTCTCATGTGACAAATGTCAACCGTATACATATGTTGAGCGCGCGTTTGGCGTGTCTCGCGACTATGCACCGGTGCCGAAGGAATTAATGACGCTAGTTCCTAAGAGCATCTTCCATTGAAATACAGGTAGAACATGGATAGCATTCCCACCCGACGCCTGTGCTCTAAAGATTGCAATCCGTTCGTTAAGGTGGGAGAATCTATCAAACGGACCGCCCGTTTCTGCACAGAGTCGAGGGTATTTTTCAAGTATTTTTGAGCTCCAGACCAGAGGTGGCTGCCAAATTCAGCGATTTGTACAGGGTTAACAGTTGTGCACTATTAAAGTATCTGCGGGCCCTGTACAATACGCCTAAATACAAATTTAATAATGCCAGAGCTTACCATTATACAGTGAAACACTCTTCTGCTAAAATGCAATGAACTGTAAAAATTTTGAGTCAATCCATTGATTACTTTCTGAGATTCGCGGACCCAAACATACGAAACCTAGTTTTTTTTGTACATAATATATAGAATAGAATAGATAAATAGAATAAGTAGATAGATAGATAGATAGATAGATAGATATTATATAGATTAATATTTGTTTGTTAGTTTATTCGTATTTTATGCGCTGCCATACCATTTATCCGATTGCGATGAAATTTTGGTGATTTGTCGTGCACACACCCGCGAAGTTATGCCTATAGGTTGTATGCTCCTATTGTCATGAAATTTTTATGAATGTGTGTATTTCATATTTATTTATTTATTAGCAAAAACAGCATTACACCAATATATTGCAAAAACGGTTGTACAAGATACATAATCATTACGTTTACAGTTAAAACATTTATTTAATAAGTGTTATTTCACGCTTAAAATCATTGCAGGAAATGTGGAAAATATCCACATTTCCTGCAAGGCAGTTAATTAACCTAGTAAGTCTTCCCAGGGGCATCACCATTGGTAAGTTAGTTCTGCACCTGGGAAGAATCAAAAGCCTGTGATGGCGACCTCGCGTGAAATTATCCGGGACATAGAATCCTATTATATTTTAGCGGCAGGGAGGAAAGGCAGAAGGGGGAGGGGAACGAGGGAGGTGGGGTTCGCGGGAGGGGGATGATGGAGGGGGAAGGTGGAAGGGGAATGTGGGAGGGGAAGGGGTCTCGGGAGACGAGCGGGGACGCACGGGAAAGGACATCAGTTTTATTTCTTTGAATGACATTGCAACGTATGCCGGGTACCAGATAGTACTTAATAAAAAAGACTCGTTTAAAATAGAGCAAAAATCTTATGGCTTATGGGTAAAGACATATAGAATTTTTTCGTACGTATAACTTGTAAAATAATAGAAAAAACTTGTTTATAATTATTTTCGGAGCATACTTTGCGATTTTTTTCTATCGAGGGAATTTCATATAATTGTCGTTTCGGCGTGGGGAATGTAAAGATATTATCTTCAAGAAAAACATATATTTTTTTAAGAAACTTAAAAACTTAATGTATTCAAGAGAAATATATACTAATAATATTCTAAAGAGGAAGGATTTGATTTTTTGTTTGTTTGTTACGCTTTCACGCCTAAACCACTAAACCGATTTTAAAAATTCTTTCACCAATAGAAAGCTACATTATCAGCGAGTAACATAGGATTTATATAATGGTAAACTCTGGCGTTATGAAATTTGTATAAATGAAAATGTGTGTATTTCATATATTTTTGCAGGAGGGAGGAATGGTAGGGGGAAGGTGGGGTTCGTGGAGAGGGAAAAGACGAGGGAGGGGGAAGGCGGAGAAGGTGGAATGGAACGGGAACGAACGGGAAAGGATAAGAAGGGAGAGTCAATTAATTCCTTTGAATGGCATTGCAACGCATGCCGGGAACCAGCTAGTATGTTATAAAACCGTAGAAATTCGAAATGCGGAGGCTTAAAACGCTCACCATCTTGAAACGGAAAAGGAATGTACGAACAAATTTACAGACAGATGAAATGCAAATCGGTTGAGTTAGAATAGGAATTCACTGCGCTCAGTCAAAAAAAATTACAAGTGTGCAGTTCACTCACGGTAGAAGTGAAGCCTTCAAAAAATTAAATTAGACAAGAGTGGGAGGCTACAAAGCACAGCACAAAGAGGAGAACGATTATTTTTTTTTTATTTTTTTTTTTTTATAAAAGGCGGAGACGGTTTACAAGTATATGTTCCTGTGAGCACTTAGGCCATAGGCCCATTGTGCTATCTCCCATTTTACCTCAATCATTTAGTAACAACCCAGTCCCTTTAATAAAGTTCACCAGGGTTGTCACCGGATATGTGGCTATGTCTTCTGGTTCTACTGTGTGTCTCCCCAGGTATCTGAGCCTAGTTCCCACCAAGGCAGGACATTGGCACCATAAGTGAATTGGAGTTTCTTCGTCCTCTTCACATTTCCTGCATCTATTGGTGTTTTCCACTCCCAATATCTGCATGTGTCTCCTGAGATGGCAGTGTCCCGTTAGTAGTCCTACCAGTTCCCTCAGCGAGTTTCTGTCCATATTGAGTAGTTTCCTGGTTCGTCTAGGGTCTGGTCCTTTTATGAGTACTTTAGATTGTCTCATTCCAGGTGCCCTCTCCCATTCTTTGCAGTGCTGGGATTCGACCCACCTATCAATATGTAGTTTTGTGTGGCAAGCTGCTACTCCTACAGCCGGCTCGGATCCCACAAGTGGTGCTTTCGCCCCTTTCCTTGCTAGTTCATCAGCCCGCTCGTTGCCCTCAATCGGAGAACGATTATACTAACTCATTATTTTGCAGGCTACATCCCAAAGATGTGTGTTTGTCTCTTTTTAGTGTCGCTTTTTCGTTACATCACGTTTCAAATCACAACGGTGCTAAATAAGTGATCAAGAGATGGCAGTTTATTGTTGTTTTGTTTTCAGTTTGACTGATCTAGATTGAAATAATAACGTGTGGACAATGCAAGGTCAAAACTACATTTATGATATCGTAATACGTACATGGTGATCGGAAACTCGTAGTACAAACGGGAAAATAGTGAATCTGTGACTTTTGGAGTTGATTTTATGATACTTTTGAAGCGAAAACTTCTTTAGCACCGTTGTGATTTGAAACTCAATGAAACGAAAAAGAGACAAACTCATACAACTATAGAATTTAGCCTGCGAGAGAATGAGATAGTATAATCGGTCTCCTCTTTGTGCTGTGCTTCGGAGCCTCCCCACTCTTGTAGACTAAGTTTTTTTTTTTATATTAGCTCCACGCAGGAGGCCCTGAGGAAAATAATTTCCCCCAGGGCCTCCTTCATCTTAGGGTAAGCTTTGTGAAGGGTCTTTTTAAGAAAAGGAAGGGATAGGAAGTTCTGGGAAGGAAAAAGGTATGTGGAGTGGGTGGGAATCTGGGAGTGACGCATTCTGTTTTTAAATATATCTATTTGAAATTCACTTTTGTTTGTTTGAATGAAGCGGAGTCTTGGAAGTGAAAATTAACCCACTTACCGACATCCGATCGAACTGAAACTCAGTGTATATACTCGTTGTCGATGACAATGCATTCTATCAACTTTTGGTGGATCACGCACACACAAAAATTTCTGAAATTCAAAGAAATTAATATATGATATAAATATCTGTCTTATCAGCTCGGAATTTGGACCGGTCGGTAACTCGGTTGATTCCACTACTTTTGTAATGGAACCAAATTCAAGCAAGTAGCCAAAAGATGGTGCCACTTAAGTTAACAGTTAGCTTGAGGAACGTCGCCTGGCAGGCGTAAGTACTATCGGATTTGTAATTTCGTGACTCTCTTCGGGTATGGAAAGATTGATAATAATATGATTATTATTGTAACTGGCAGTTGTGAATAATAATACCACGTGGCCATCTTTATATATAAAAATCTCGCATCACTGTGTTTGTTCGAGATAAACTCCGAAACGACTTAACCGATTTTGATGAAATTTGGCTTATTGTGTGAAATTTGGTTCAATTTAAAAGTTGGGACAGTTTTATCTCGATTACCTCAATATTTATTATTGCGAATTAAATGTTCATGAAATGTTTGTTCTAGGACTATGCTTTGAAACTATTTGTAAATTTCTAACAAATGGCGGTGTGAGTTAATTTATCGACACAACACTTGGTTATCTAGGTTGGGCAACCATTCAGTAGATGGCGTTGTGCTTCGATTTCACGTCACAGCTACGCGTGGCCGGGCCAGCTAGTATATTACATATGACGTCATTGCCTGCCGCGGTTACTTTGTCCTGGAGACCAGCTGTCACTGGATCCGAAGAACCGGCTATTTTCGGAAGCAGTTCCTATCGGATTTATAAAATGGTCACCTTAAACTGGGCGAAGCCGAACCAAAAGCCTCCGCGGTACCTAGCAGCAAAAACCTGCATTTTTAACTGCTAGTTATGTATTATTAGTTGCCGAAAAAATGGAAATGGAATGAAAAAAAAATTTATTTGATTTCTCCGTGTGACCCACTTTTACCACGAGTTTCCAAACACCGTGTATAACTTGATTGGGTCAATTGCTTAAGTGCGACTTCTGATAGCAGCCGGCGACTTAAAACGATGCACTATGAAGTAATACAAACTCACATGTTTTTGGTTTGAAAATTTGGGGGCTTAGAAATATTTTAAACACATTTGTCTTTGAAATAATTCAGTATTTTTTAAGTCTTTTTGTAAGTCCAGAAAAAATAAAGTATCGTGCCTATAAAATTATTAAAGTTCAAAATCTCCTACTTGCGAACCCTATTTTTGGTTATGGTTTTATTGTAAAATAGCTAGATATAATAGATTCTCATAAAATAAAATAAATCACGATTTATTGTGAGAATTTAAGCCCGATTCCAAATGTTGCACAAAGTGGTAAATCGCCTTAAAAGCTCGTTCACACACAGCTATAAATCTGCAAGCAGATATCTGTTGAAGCAAGCGAGCGCTTATCTTTTGTACTTTCACACGACGCTATCAAATATTTCTTGCTGTGGTAGGAAAGGGGGTCAGTTGAATTAGGGAGCGGCAACAGAATGCACATTTTTTGTACTGAAATCTGTCAACTTGACATCTGTCATCCACGGGACTAGGCAGCTCCGTAATTACAATGACCACCTCTCCTGTTTTAGTCGGAGAGGGGAGGCTTATCTTTTGGTATATCGCCTCTGGAGCGGTTCCGTCGTAAGATGTGTATTGTCTATGATTGATCTGCGCTTAAAACCGCTAGGTGTGAACGGTCTGAAGGGATTGTATGGAGAGCGTTATTTGGCGTGCTATGATCTTTTATATTTGATAGCTGTGTGTGAACCAGCTCTAAGGCTCTGTGGTAAACTTCCAAAAAGAAGAAGAAGATGGTTTTAAAGGAAGGTAATATATAAATATGAATGATAGAAGGAGCGCTCTAATGTAAAAAAACGATTTTATTTACGTGTTAGTGAAAATTTTTAATAAAATATCATTTATTTAAAAAAGACCAAAATTCTCTCCACAAATGTCTAAAGTACCCCATATAAAGAAATATTGTTATTTTTTTATATCCGTAACCAATGACGTTATTATATATAATATACAAGCGATTTCCCGACGTGCATTGCTGTGCCACTTAATAAAGAAATTGTTTCTCCCTGCGTGTCCTTTCCCATTCGTCCCCTTCCCCTTCTGCTTCCCCTTTCTCTCTCGCGTCCGTTTACCTCTTGCATTCTCACTCCGCCTTCCCTCTTCCACTTCCCCCATCTCGCGTTCCCCTCCTCCCTCCCGCATTTCATACATTCAGTTTTCAAACAGCTGTCGTGCCACCTAATGAATTTTTTTATACAAATTTCATAATGCCAGAGCTCACCAGTATATATAGAAACCTTCGCGGGCGTGCTCACAATAACTCACCAAAAATTCATTGCAATCGGATGAACGGTTTAGCAAAGCATAATTTCATGATGTCAGAGCTCACTATTGTAAATAGAAACCATCGCGGGCATCGCACATCAAATCTCCAAAGTTTCATTGCAATCGGATGAATGTTTAGCAACCCATAATTTCATGACACCAGAGCTCACTATTGTATATAGAAACCATCGCGGGCGTGCGCACACCAAATCCCCAAAGTTTCATCGCAATTGGATGAATGGTTTAGCAATGCACAGACATCTCATCTACTCATAACATATTATATACACTCAAAAGTAGTAAGCCAATTTGTATTCAATTTCGTAGTTTTAGAACTCAATAACCATGCTTCATTGAATTGTACCTATTTTTCATGTGAGTAGTCCTATTAAATTTGCATTTGAAGATTAGTACAAAATTTTTTGAGCAATTAAATATTTTCTTTCAGGTACAAGAAGCCAAACATGGAGTTTTCTAAATTGTTGCTGTTGATAGCCTTCCTGGCTGTCAGCACTAGCGGGGTCCTGTCCTACAAGGTCCTGGTGATGGTGCCCATGCCTGCCAGGAGTCACTACAACCTCGGCAAGGCGGCCGCTGATATCCTGCATGAGAGAGGACACGAGGTAGGATGTCATCCACTTATTTTTCCATCCGCTTTTACCTTGCAACAGCTGCTGTTCGTAGACAAAACTCCGTGGTCAAAGGGTATCTGCTCATGGAGCAACTGAAAAAAAACCAGCTGGCAACTTAATCGCTATCCACAGGAAAGCGAATTTCATTGTAATCAATTGCCGCATTGAGCAAGCGCGTTCAACCTTTATCCGCATGAAAAAGATGTTCTACAGCAGTGATTCCCAAAGTGGTCCAGGTGGACCCCTAGGGGTCCACGGGAGACTTGACGGGGGTCCACGTAGGCGTGATTAAAAAATGGGGGTCCACAATTTGTAAGTGTGGGTCCACGAAAATTTATCTGGTTTCGATAGTCATTATCATCACTCTTGGCTCTACAACTCCTGGTGGGTCTTGGCCTCCTCAAGGGTCTTCTTCCACTCATCTCGGTTTTGGGCCAATTCTCTCCAGTTTAAAAGCTCCAAGGTAGATATATCTTTGAGGATGTTGTCGCTCCATTTTAATCTTGGCCTTCCCAGGCTCCTTTGCCATATCGGACTTGAGTTCAGCAGGGACTTTGGTGCTTGATGCTCGGTCATTCTCTCCACATGACCCAGCCACCGAAGTCTTCGCAGTTTTATGAATTTTGTCACGTTTAGCTCCTTAAGCAGAGCATATAGCTCATTGGTTTCGATAGTAAAGTACAAAAATATTGGCTTGGCTTTACCTGTCAATGTAGGCAGATAAGTACACTAGTATTTCGGTAAAAAATGGTCATATTGAGACCCATCCCGTGCCCATATCCCATCCCGCCCCCCGTCTCATATCACATTACCCCCCCCCCCCTCCCCGTTGTGACAGACCACAACTCCAGCGTTATATTCAATATTCAGTACAATGCGTGTCGAATTTTGGGAATATGGTGTTACGTTACGAAAGTTAGTGAATCGAGTCCTAGGTACTGTTACGTTACGAAAGTTAGTGAATCGGTTCCTAGGTACTATTGCGCCGCGAGATCCTAGTGCGCAGGCGCGCACATTGCCCCCTCCTCTCGACACACGGGCAGCGTGGCCGAGCGCCTGGAAGCCGGCCAGTTCCTTGCCCGACGCCCACGGCTCGACATCTCACGCAATCGCGTCTGAGACGCGATACCCCGGTGATATTTTCACGCGCGGGAACCGTTTTGTGCACCGAAATGCCGACCATCGCCTGTTGGCGGAGCCCCACCAACCTGAAG
The DNA here is from genome assembly GCA_936435175.1 of Glyphotaelius pellucidus. Taxonomy (NCBI): domain Eukaryota; kingdom Metazoa; phylum Arthropoda; class Insecta; order Trichoptera; family Limnephilidae; genus Glyphotaelius; species Glyphotaelius pellucidus. The sequence continues at coordinate 13,219,178 of OW386563.1, forward strand.
CCGTGAGTCAATACTGAATTTTACCCTGTTGTGCAAATATAACTTCGTTCCCCTATAAAAACGTATAGAGAGAGAATTACCATCAATCAGACTAGAGTTTTTAGGTAGGCTTGTTATCCCTGTTACATGCGCCTAGGCTGGCAAAGACTGTGTTACCCATTGTGAATCTTAGATTGAATAAACCATTTATGTTAAAAACCAGTGTTTTGATTGAGGAAAAGGGGCCCGGAAAGTGAGAAGGGAGGCGAAGACCACCGAACCACAGGCACTCGCCTTGGGATTACGAGGAATCGTGTTTGTGCCGATCTCTGAGCTAGTTATTGGACAAATTACGTGTTTCTATTTGTTAGGAATATGCTGGAGCTGACCCCCTGGAAGCCGGCCATGGTCACTGACGCGTGGCCTGCTAACAATGGTTGAAATGTTGCAGCTGGGGGTCCACCAAAACCAGTAAAATTTTGAAAGTGGTCCACGAGAAAAAAAAGTTTGGGAACCTCTGTTCTACAGTTATGATCTCAACCTGATTACGAATGCGAATGGTCAGATACTACGTGTTTTAGGTATTATTTTATGGAATGGAAGCGTGGACGCTTACTGAAGAAGTGATAAGGCGACTTGAGGCATTCGAGACGTGGATCTACTGAAAAATACTCAAAATCAGCCGAATGGACAGAGTTACGAATGAATGGTTCGGATAAATAAAGAAAAATAAGTTATATTAAAACATCCGAAAATTTAAATATCTAGGACGTGCGATGACACATCCAGAGTAGAACAAGATCTTGCATCTCAAAATGCAGGGAAAGATTGCCGGAAGACGGGACCCTGGAAGAAGGAGAACATCATGGCTGAAAAACCTGATAGTGGTTTGGTCAGTCTACTGTAGAGCTGTTCCGGGCCGCGGTAAACAAAGTCCGCTCTGCTAGGCGAATTTCAGTTGCCAGGTTGACGAGTTGCCATGGTTACGCCTCACGACCATTAAGTCAAGCTTTCGAGTAATTTGCGATATGTCAGAGCTGGAAAATATCGATTTTGTTCAGAAGGTTGATAAATTATTAGTATTTATTAAGATTGACAATTGATAAATTATATTTTTGTTAAACAAGCTGATATAATTACTGAAATCGTAAAATTGAGTTGCGCCATGAAATGAGTTACAGCTTTCAGTTTCACCCTGAGCGAAGGCGTTAAGAGGCTCTCGCCTATTAAAGGTCGCTGGTTCAAAAGTTGGCACGCGTGTGTAAATTTTATTTGATCGATTTGTTATTTCATTATGTAATCGTTTTAAATAATATTTGCGGCATGTTCCAAAGTGGAAGATACTCTCAGTATCGCCCTGGTGTAAGTCCAACATTCAGAATTGAAACATTGGTTTAAATGAATTTAGCCGTATTTGGTGACCACATCTGAATAACCAGGTACTTCATCTTACCCATCACCTCAGCCTCTACCTTCAGTCCCACAATGTATCCCAATTGGGGAAGCCATAGTCTAACTGGCGCCAAGTGGTAGGGAGCAGTTGGGGCTAGAGATGGGTGGGTTCTGCATTTTGCCGGAGACCTCCGAGGCGTGCTTCCTTTAAAAGTACTTGAGTTCTAGGAGCAGGTTCCAGGTCCAAGTTCTTAGGTGAGGACTGGGTCAGGTTGCTACCGGGATGCATGGGTTTGGCCGGAGCCGGACAAGAACTTGAACCCAGACAAGAACCCTCACGACTCGCAAGTGGCACGGTCCACAGATACGGGGACGCCGGTGGAGGCATTTGGGTTTTGGCTCCGAGTCCAGCTCCGAGTTTCGGGTTTGGATTGGAGTCCTAAACTGAGTTCTCTAGGAGTAGTTGATTTAAAAAAGGAGTACGATTAGGTTCCGTTTCCTGCGAAAATTTTTAGTTCAATAGCCCACTCTAGCTGAACCATCGTTAATTGGGACTCTTGTGTGGTATGCACATAAAAAATAAAAATTCAGTAAAATCATCTAAAAAATTGGGGTGTGCAGCAGTGGTGGTCTGTGAGTTTTCAGGGAGCTAGAGTGCTAAGATTGAAAAATATGACATTATTGATGTTGTTGTAGCTGAAAATGATTTTTTTTTTTCAAAATTTCGATATTTTGTATGAAGATTTTCTTCAGTGTTCATACAAAACTCACGGTCCGCCGCTGGTGTGCAGCACCTTTACACTACCATTCTTTTTTTTCACACTTTTCAAGCGCCCTTGAGGTGATTTTCTCACAAAAATGGTGCTATAGAAATCATCCAAAAAATTATTATTATTTTTTGCATGAAAATGTCTATTATTTGTCACCGGGCATAATTTATGTTTTTCTGCTTAGCTTGCTTTTTAGAGCACCTCCAGACCTACCCGACGACTTAAGTAACCCTTTCTGCTGCAGAGTTATGATTGATTCTTTGGTCGCGCACAGTTAATTTCAAGGCTCTCATCTGACCCCCTTCCTTGTTCGATGACTTAAGCGCACTAACAAGCAACAAACAATGGTCTATTTTAGAATATATACGCCAATTGGCGCCACAACCCTTGGGCCACGAGAAATTTAAATAGTTGACGACAACAAAAGCGCTTCATTGTTCTAATATGGGAGCTTTTTTAAAAAAACTTCACATAAATTTTTTTTTTCTTTTTCAGATTACTTTCGTAAGCTGTTTCCCTGATGCCAAATCTGCTTTCAAAAGGGAAGTAGGCATTCCGTCACAATCGCTAATGAAAGGTAACAAATGTGATTATTTGTGTTTTTATTTCTTACACTCCTTTCTTCTGTAGCCGATGTTTTTGGCAGAGTTGGGCCATCCGCTCATGGAGAAACTGAAAAAAAACCAGTTGGCGACTCAATCGCTATCCACAGAAAAGGAACTTGTGAATTTCAGGCGGTCCACACACAGGCAACTTGTTAAAGATCGGTTGTCGAGGGCAATGTGGTGACCAGCAGTGCTGGTCGCCGCGGCCATCGCGTTTCAGTTGCTATGGTTGTGGCTTACAACCTGTCAAGTTTTCAAGAAATTTGCGATATGTCAGATCAGAAAAATATCGATTTTATTCAGGAGGTTGATAAATTGAGTTTGGCCGTGAATTGAGTTGCCAATCAGTGTTTGGTTTCTCCATGAGCGTAGGCCTTTACAGTGTCCATCATCTGAACGGTGACCTGTATCTTCAGCGCTATCTTTTATGTTAAGACAAGAAAATATGAAAGAGAACAAGTCACAGAAAAATAAAGAGATAACCATCGTAACTGGTACTTGAACCCAGAACTTTTCGTCTTACCGAGACAAATGCATTACCAATTCTTAGGGTTCGAGTCCCAATTGCGACCGTTATCTTTTTATTTTTCTGTGTCTTGTTCTCTTTCATATTTTCGCTAAGATTATTAGCGTTATCTTCTTCAATGAAATAAAAAAAAAACTTTTTTTAAATAAAGAATTTTAAATAATTATTTCCACAACCGAGAATTGTACCCCAATTAAAATTCCTGTTTTTTTACATTAGCTCCACACGGGAGGCCCTGAGGAAAATAATTCCCCTCAGGGCTTATGTCAACTTTGGGGATGCTGTGTGGAGGGTCTTTTTAAGAAAGGAACGAGAGGAAGTTCTGGGAAGGAAAGGGGTATTAGGGGTGGGTAGAAATCTGGGGGTCAGTGTGTCCAGGAGTAATGGACGTATGAATCCATTCCTCCCACTGCGGTGCAAGGCGATGTTACGAAAAGAGTACGGCTGGAGAAGTCAAAGGGACTCCCTCAATCATTCCAACCCAACATTTTCGTTAACTCCAGTTCATTTAACCCATTGGCCACAAACCCCGACAGCCTCCCGGCTTAGAGCAGGTTCGCCGAAAAAATGGAAAACGAGCATGACAGCGACATTTTTGAATAAAATTTTGAATCCCGAACGCGCTGTTCATTCATTTCGTAGAATTGGCAATAATATATTTCTTATGTTTTTTCCCTGATATTTGTGGTCCAAGTTTTGTATGCAGCCAGCCACCATTTAATTCCCTTCACAATTGCGAGTGGTTCTAGGCTTTTGGCAGTGACCCTGCACGCCCCTGATTATTTTGAGGACTATCATAACAAATAAGTTTATAAGTTATTAGTATTATAAGTATGTAAAAAACAAAAATTATTAATGTTCGATTTATGAATATTATGTTTTTTTGTAACTTTATGAATGTATCGAACGAGTCCGCAAAAGCAAATGAGATAACTAAAAAAGACAATATTGGAATTTACGCTCCCACACAGTACCGTACCGCCAGCACCCACAATTACACAGTACCATGCCGCCAGCACCATTTCGCCTCGCCACAACCCCCAAGCAATTAGAGAGCTGCTATTGGCTAACGAGACGAGGGGCGTTTCACGCATCCTCCAAAACGATGTTTAATTGCTATTTTATTCTTCAAAATTAATTTATCAATTAAAAATGCAAACACAATTGATAATGAACACACGCAGCATAAAAATCAAACTCAAAAATACATCTCACACCTCTACAAGAGACTACAGACAGCAATGAACCCTGCCACGAGAATAGCTGCCTATTTACGTCACCCCCACCATACAACCATCGGAGCTGTGATTGGCCCATGATGAACAAAGGAAAATCTGAATCGGGAATATTTACGTCAATGAATTCATGTTCTCAAAAATTTGGAGCTAAATTCTGAGAAATTGGTGATAATTACGAGCTAAAAATAAATATCCTCGCAGAAAAATGGACACAAGCAAGTACAATCACTTGAAAACTGACGCCTACCATTGATTCTTGCACTTTAATAAAAATGTTTAATCCTTGAAATTCTACTTTGTACCACAAATGCAACATTGTATCTTTTTTTGTAAAAACAATAAAAATCATGTGAGATTTTGGTTTCGGGGATCGGGACTCTCTTGGTATTGGCTATAATAGACAAATTTTACAAATCTTCTCAAAAGTCGTAGCAAACAGGGAAAAAGGGTAAAAGAACCAACCTACACAAAGAATAGGAAGTGCTATACCCCCAAAATCCAACCCAGTTTTGCCCTATAAATACAGACCACACATCGGTCACAAATCAGTTAAAAATTACCAGCCAAGAAGAAACAATCTCGAAGAAACCAAAGTCTCCAAGTTCAAACTCTTTTCAAGTGTTTTATTTAAAAGTAATAACTTCAGTTCTACCTTCTTCCCAGTATCCCAGTAATCCCAAAGTCTCCAAGTTCAAACTCTTTTCAAGTGTTTTATTTAAAAGTAATAACTTCAGTTCTACCTTCTTCCCAGTATCCCAAAGTCTCCAAAGTCTCCAAAGTCTTCAAGCCTTTACAAGTGTTTAATCAGTTATAATAGATTCAGTTTTGCCAATTTTATTTAGAATCATTCAAAGTATTAAATTCGTGAAAGTCCATTGGCGTACGCCAAAATCCCTTGGCGCATAAAGATTCCATTGGCGTGCCATTTGTGTCCAGCTCCCTATTTTTATACAGTATATGTACAAACGTCCCGTACATTTGGTCCTTCGAGCCGGATCTACAAATAACACGCCTTCAGTCTTACCCAGTGGAAATGCCGTCTCTTCGCAGTGGCCGTAAGACCCCAACATCATCCGAGACGTCACTGTCTAAACCTGACGCCCCAGGGACGAGCCGAAACATGTCCGTGCCACCCCGTCGGACCCCGGGCCCACACACCATAGAGACGCCATCCAGTGGACCCCGTCAGATCCACGATCTACCTGTTGCGAGCCCAGCCAGGAACTCTGACCTCATCACTCTTGGCCAACTTGCTTCGGAACATGTCGCCAAGAGCCCCCACGAATCCAATACTAATAGCAGCGAGGCATCTTCAGAATCAACTGAAGACTCCCTGCGAATGCTGCGCCGGGAGATGCGCAGTCGAGACAGACAACACGCCAAACAAACAGCCGATCTCCTCGCAGCCCTGAACGCTGCGACACGCCAAGCATCCAATCAGCCGGCTCAGGAGCCTGCACCAACCAACCCGAAGGGTCAGGCTGCAACTCAAGTCCACGCACTAACCGGCCCGTCTACGAACGAGTTTGCAACGAGATATGCTACTCAAGTATACAAGCCAGCCGGAGAGTTTGCAACGAGATATGCAAACACTCAAGTGCACGCACCAACCGGCCCGTCTACGAACGAGTTTGCAACGAGATATGCCACTCAAGTACACAAGCCAGCCGGAGAGTTTGCAACGAGATATGCAACAGCTCAAGTGCACGTGCCAGCCGGTCAGCCTACTAATGAATTTGCTGTAACCAATCCAACGGGATATACCTCTACCCAAGGCCACCCACTTCTGTCGAGTCCTGTGAACAACATTCCCGCAGCCGAATATAGCCATCTTGGACCCGAGCGCCCACTCTATAATACAATGGGGTACCAGCAACAACCAGCATCCTCCAGCCAGGATTTCCCATTATTTACACCGCCGCATACGGCTGACGAAACGACACGGCACACTCGAGAATGGTTGCAGCATGGTAACGACCCACTGGCCCAGATTGCCTCTGTAATGGCAGAAGCGCTCCGCACTTCCCGAACCCAAGATAGTCCTCGTACATTAGAGGATGACTCGAGAATGGCAGCCCTCATCGCCAGGCAATCCGCAGCAAAAGATTTGCCCACCTTCGCTGGAGACCCACTCGAGTGGCCCACCTGGAAGGCACAGTACACTCAATCCACCGCCACCTGCCAGATGACTCCAAGCGAAAATCTCATCCGGCTGCAACGGGCCCTCAAAGGCAAGGCACGAGATACTGTGGGTCCCCTACTAATGGATCCTGCGCAAGTCCCAGAGATCATCAGCGTCCTCGAGCAGCGATACGGCAGCGCTAACTCCATAGCAAAATTTATGCTAGACAAGGTTAAAAAACTACCTTACCTCACGACCGAGGTGTCACTCGAGGAGCTTGCAGATTTCTCCGGGACGGTACAAAACCTAGTGGCATCCCTCCGGATTCTGAAAACCGAAGGCTATCTCACCAATCCTGCGCTACTGAACGACGTCACTGACAAAATGCCAAGTTCCCTGCGGCTGGCATGGCTAATCGAGATTCGCAAACAACATGCTCCGGCCACCATAACCCAGCTCGCTGCCTTTCTGAAAGAGGTGTCAAACGCAATTCCAAATAGCGGGATGGTGGACCGCATACGATCTCGACCACGCCGTGAACAAATACATGCCGGGTACCAAGAGGAAGAAGGGAGTGATCGCATGCAACTCCTACCGAGCTATGAGCAAATACATGCCGGACATCGGGAGGAAATCAGGGATGGCCCAAAAGAAAAGATCGCCCCGATAAAACGCAAAAAGAACGAATCACATACCTACCCTGGACCAAGCCAAAAAAGAAAATCAGCCAATGAAAGCTGCGCCCAATGCGGCGGCAATCATAGAACCCGCGAATGCAAAGAATTCGCAGCCAAAGATGTTGAACTCCGATGGGAAACTGTGCGCGTGGGAAAATTATGCCGCAAGTGCTTAGAAAAACACCACTCGCGAAGCTGCAAAATGAACCAATGGTGCAAAATAGGGGATTGCGGAGCCCAACACCATCCCCTGCTACACAATCCCGAGTTTGTACGAAAAAGCACTGTGGAAAATGTCAATTTATGACGCCAGAACTCCGGACAAAGAGTACTGTTGAAAATTGCACCAGTCATATTAAGTGCTCCAAACAAAAAAGAAGTGTCAGTGTTCGCTCTTCTGGACGAAGGATCCACAATAACACTTGTCGACACTGACACCGCAACACAAGTCGGAGCAGAGGGACCAGTTCACGGACTGCGAATCCATGGCGCCAAAGGAATGTGCACCTCCGACAATCTCTCGCAACGAGTAAAACTAAGATTAAGAGGTGCAGGCAACAGTAATACATTCCACATCTCTGCCAGCACAATAAGCAACCTCAACCTGCCAGAACAACAGATCCAAGGAAGGTCTGTCGTTCCGAAGCTGCTAATAGGCCAAGACAACGCTCACCTGATTGTGTCAAGAGAAGTGCGCGAATGCAATGTTACTACGCGAATAGTATCACGCACCGCACTAGGGTGGATCGCTCATGGGGGAATCAACCCCGGAGATGAAAACACGACCACCACTTTGGCATTACAACCAGAAACGGCCGCAGACATGCAGTTGAGGGAACTGGTAAAAACAAACTTCGCCATTGACTCCCTTGGAGTAACATCAGCTACCAGAGTCAATGCAAGCGAACAACAAGCAATCGCACTTATGAATGCAACTACCCGTCCTCTTCCTATAGGAAGATGGGAAACGGGTCTACTATGGCGCAATCCAGAAACCACGCTACCTGGCAATCGGCAGTGTGCACTAAAACGGCTTCTGGGCCTGGAGAAAAAGCTAGCAAAAGACACAAATCTAGCAGTGGCCTACAATGACAAAATAAGTCAACTTATCACCAAAGGATATGCCAAGAAGCTATCAGACCCTGAAGCATCCATCACCACACCTCGCAAATGGTACCTGCCCCACTTCGCAGTAACCAACCCAAACAAGCCAGGAAAAATCAGGGTGGTGTTCGATGCCGCAAGCCGATGCCGAGGAACCTCCCTCAACGACCAGCTGCTTACAGGGCCTGACCTGCTGTCCTCCCTCCTGGGGAATATAATACGCTTCCGGGAAGGAAATATCGCCATCGCTGCAGACATCAAAGAAATGTTCCTGCAAATAAAGATAAGGCAAGAAGACCAACCATCCCAGCTGTTCCTATGGAGGACATCACCCCATCACGATCCAGACACCTATCAAATGTCTTCAATGATGTTTGGAGCCACCTGTTCTCCAAGCAGTGCCCAATTCGTTCGAAATAAAGTGGCCGATACATACGAGCACGAGTACCCTGCCGCCGCAAAAGCCGTACGCACCAAGTTTTACATGGACGACTACCTAGATGCAACAGACACGCCAGATGAAGCTGCTGCGCTCGTCCAAAGTGTAAGCGCCCTCCTCGCGAAAGGAGGATTCCATTTGACAAATTGGGCGTCAAACAGCCCAGCGGCTATAGCCAGTGTGCCTACAGAAGACCGCGCCAGCTCCACAATACAGATCAACAGCGGAAGTCCCGAGACGGAACGAGTGCTTGGATTAATCTGGGACCCATCCACAGACCGCTTCCTGTACTCATTTCATGAGGCAATCTTCCCCGGCACGGCCGCACAACCTACAAAGCGGCAACTGTTGTCCATAGTAATGAAGATTTTCGACCCAGTCGGCTTCGTTGCCTGCCTTACCATCAGATCTAAGATGCTACTACAAGCAGTATGGCGCTCAAGCGTCGGATGGGACGAACCTATTACCCCTGAACACGCCCAGAGATGGACAGACTGGCTGAGTCTGCTGCACATGAACAGCATCTCAATCCCGAGACGTTGCCTCTACAACAAACAAAACAACGTAACTCTGCATCTCTTCTGCGATGCATCGGAACAAGCTTGTTGTGCCGTGGCCTACTTCACCGAAGAAATGGATGGAGCCGTACGAGTAACATTTCTTGCAAGTAAATGTAAAGTGGCGCCACTGAAGCCTCTCTCCATTCCACGCCTCGAGCTGCAAGCCGCCCTCATAGCAGCGAGACTGGCCCAGACGATCCAGAAAGAAAGCAAGGCTCTGATATCCCGCACCTGCTTCTGGACAGACTCCACAACTGTACTATGCTGGTTGCGAACCGACCCACGTGCCTACTCAACCTTTGTGGCAAACCGATTGGGCGAAATCGACGAATTAACCAACATACCCGACTGGAAATGGGTACCCACAAAACTCAATCCCGCTGACATCGGAACACGAGACTTAGAGGTGCCCGACCTAACACCAGAAGGAAGATGGTTTACCGGCCCAGCCTTTCTAACTTCCCCGGAGAGTACATGGCCAAGAGAACGAGCACCCGCCCACAAACCTGATGACCTGACACTGGAAGTCAAACCTCACTACGTTGGCCTTGTGTCCACCAGGGGCGAAGCACTCCCATCAGTAGAGCGGTTCTCCTCATGGCACAGGCTCATCCGCTCCACAGCCTGGATCCTCCGCTTTATCAGACGATGCAGAAAGGGGCCCAACAAACCAGTAGAAGGCCCACTACTAGCTGAGGAGATAAAAGCAGCGGAACACAGATGGATCAAAAGGTCCCAGGAAGACGCCTTCACAACTGACCTACACACCATCCGACAAGGTCAAAAACTGCCTGCTGGCAGCCGCCTCAACTCCCTGAACCCCTTCTTTGGACCAGACGACCTACTACGAATGGGGACCCGACTACAAGCCTTGGAAAAAACAAAGAGTGTGGCCCGCACTCCCATAATTTTGGACGGCGACGAACCCTACACTCGGCTCCTGATCAGTCACTACCACAAAAAGGCGGATCACCCCAGTACTGAGAAAACGATAGCAGAGATACGCAATCATTTCTTCATAATACGACTACGTACAACAAGCAGGAAAATAACACACGCCTGCCCTACTTGCTTCATACGACGCAGCAAACCAACTCCACCTCTGATGGGCGCACTACCACCACCCCGCCTAATGCATCACGTCCGCCCATTCACACACTGCGGGCTCGACTATTTTGGCCCTATGGCTATCACGGTCGGTAGGCATCGAGAAAAGCGCTACGGAGCCATCTTCACCTGCCTCTCGACACGCGCCATTCACCTGGAATTAGCCGCGTCACTGACTGCCGACTCGGCCATCATGGCCCTACAAAGAATGACCGCCCGCAGGGGACAACCCGCAGCCATGTATTCCGATAACGGAACAAACTTTCACGGAGCTGACACCGAGATGAGGGACGCTCTGCTGTCAATAAGTCAAGACACCAGAATGATTGACGCAATAGCTACCCAGGGCATCGAGTGGCACTTCATACCACCAATGAGTCCCCACATGGGGGGAGCTTGGGAAAGATTAGTACGATCAGTTAAAAAAGCCCTAAGCGCCACCCTAAAGGAAAGAGCACCAAAAGAAGAAACGCTACGCACCGCCCTTGCAGAAGCCGAGTTTACGGTTAATAATCGACCACTCACTCACATTTCGGTGGACCCACGTGATGAAGAACCTCTAACACCCAACCACTTTTTACTAGGGTCGGCCGGGAAACGCCCCCAACTATCCTTCTACGACAAGAAAGAAGAGGAAGTATGCCTACGCCGCCAGTGGCGCATCGGGCAACAACTTGCAGACACCTTCTGGAGACGATGGCTGCGCGAATACCTACCTACCCTAGCAACCCGGCAAAAATGGCACCACCCAACGACACCAATTAAAAAAGATGATCTGGTAATCATTATGGATCCAGCACTGCCCCGGAACAGTTGGCCACGCGGCCGAATCTTAGAAGCCACACCTGCAGCTGATGGACAAGTCAGAACTGCCCGAATTCAAACCAGCACAGGAATATACATAAGACCGGCAGTCAAAATCGCCGTCATCCTGCCTGCTCCACCAACACCTGATGAAACTACAACCCTGGCAAAGGCCCCCGATTCAGAACTCAAACATCGGAAAAGGACTCGCCCGACGAAGTAGCTAAGTACAGACAAGACTGCACGGGGGGAGTGTATCGAACGAGTCCGCAAAAGCAAATGAGATAACTAAAAAAGACAATATTGGAATTTACGCTCCCACACAGTACCGTACCGCCAGCACCCACAATTACACAGTACCATGCCGCCAGCACCATTTCGCCTCACGCCACAACCCCCAAGCAATTAGAGAGCTGCTATTGGCTAACGAGACGAGGGGCGTTTCACGCATCCTCCAAAACGATGTTTAATTGCTATTTTATTCTTCAAAATTAATTTATCAATTAAAAATGCAAACACAATTGATAATGAACACACGCAGCATAAAAATCAAACTCAAAAATACATCTCACACCTCTACAAGAGACTACAGACAGCAATGAACCCTGCCACGAGAATAGCTGCCTATTTACGTCACCCCCACCATACAACCATCGGAGCTGTGATTGGCCCATGATGAACAAAGGAAAATCTGAATCGGGAATATTTACGTCAATGAATTCATGTTCTCAAAAATTTGGAGCTAAATTCTGAGAAATTGGTGATAATTACGAGCTAAAAATAAATATCCTCGCAGAAAAATGGACACAAGCAAGTACAATCACTTGAAAACTGACGCCTACCATTGATTCTTGCACTTTAATAAAAATGTTTAATCCTTGAAATTCTACTTTGTACCACAAATGCAACATTGTATCTTTTTTTGTAAAAACAATAAAAATCATGTGAGATTTTGGTTTCGGGGATCGGGACTCTCTTGGTATTGGCTATAATAGACAAATTTTACAAATCTTCTCAAAAGTCGTAGCAAACAGGGAAAAAGGGTAAAAGAACCAACCTACACAAAGAATAGGAAGTGCTATACCCCCAAAATCCAACCCAGTTTTGCCCTATAAATACAGACCACACATCGGTCACAAATCAGTTAAAAATTACCAGCCAAGAAGAAACAATCTCGAAGAAACCAAAGTCTCCAAGTTCAAACTCTTTTCAAGTGTTTTATTTAAAAGTAATAACTTCAGTTCTACCTTCTTCCCAGTATCCCAGTAATCCCAAAGTCTCCAAGTTCAAACTCTTTTCAAGTGTTTTATTTAAAAGTAATAACTTCAGTTCTACCTTCTTCCCAGTATCCCAAAGTCTCCAAAGTCTCCAAAGTCTTCAAGCCTTTACAAGTGTTTAATCAGTTATAATAGATTCAGTTTTGCCAATTTTATTTAGAATCATTCAAAGTATTAAATTCGTGAAAGTCCATTGGCGTACGCCAAAATCCCTTGGCGCATAAAGATTCCATTGGCGTGCCATTTGTGTCCAGCTCCCTATTTTTATACAGTATATGTACAAACGTCCCGTACAATGAATAAAATGTAAAAAAAAAACTTGCAAAAAAAAAGAGAAGATTATATTTGTATCCTTATTAACACATATTTTAAAATTTTTAAAAATTTAATTTTTATGTTTTTCTTTACCTTAATCCAATATGTAAACAAATTTAAAGAAATTAATTCATTTGAAAATATGGTTCAAAAGTTACAATAGATTTAGTACGCAGGTTTTCAATTTTTGGTACAAAATTAATTATGTGGCCAATGGGTTAAGATCTCTCAGATGAAAGTGAAAAAGTTGTTGATTTTAAAGTTAAGGATAATTCCTTGTCCTTAACTTTAAAATTGAAATTTGTCATAAAACCACCTCACACATTTTCGACCTTTCTCCTTTTAATTGCAGAAGAAAACAGTCCTGGTTTCGACATGGGTAAGGACTCAAAGCTGAAACTAATCTGGTTTCTGAACACCATGATCCCCATGATGATAGAAGGAGCCTTGAAGAGCGATAACCTCCAGGAGCTTCTCAATGATAAGACCGTAAAGTTCGATCTCATTGTTGTGGAGTATTTCATGAACGAGGTTTACTTGGGGTAAGAGACAATTAAATATTATTATAAACCTATTATGAAATCCGTCTTCTGCAATGACAACCTCAATTTAAAACTAAGGCAGAGAATGTTAAAGTGTTATGTGTGGTCAGTCTTGCTATATGGATGTGAGACATGGACCTTGAAAGTAAATACCATGGACAGGTTAGAGGCTTTTGAAATGTGGCTTCACCGGAGAATGCTGAAGGTTTCATGGACCGACATGATCACCAACATAGAAATTCTCAGGCGGGCTAGAGCAGATAGAGAACTGCTCACATTAATAAAAGTCAGGAAAATTTCATATCTGGGTCACATACTTCGAGGGAAAAAGTATCACTTGCTCCAATTAATATTGAAAGGAAAAATAGAAGGTCGCCGGGGGCCTGGTAGGAGACAAATGTCTTGGCTACGAAATATACGAGAGTGGCTTTAGAAGTGCGGAAGAACTATTCCGGGCAGCACAAGATAGAGAGACATTTTCCAGAGTGATCACCAACGTCGGAGAGACCTGATAGGGCACACGAAGAAGAAGATAAACCTAGGTATTTTTTTTCAGCGGCCGAAAATTTCGTCGAAAGATGGTCTTGCAATCAACTACTGTACAGGGTGGTTTCAATGTGAAAGATTGATTATTCTTATTATTCATACCAGCATTTTTAACTAATAGAAACTTTTATAATTACCAGGATGATTCATTGTTTTCTTAAGGGCTGTTTAAAAAGAATTCAGGGCCTTTTAAAAAGAAAAAATTAAATAAAAACCGTGAAAGGGATCGGCCTTAAGGGAAACTAATTTCATCAGGGCCTTTTAAAAAGAATTAATGAAATTAAAACGGTGAATGGGATCGGTTTAAAGGGTTATTGTTTACTTCATAGCCATCCATAATGAATTAATTAAATTAAAACTGTGAAAGGGATCGGCCTAAAGGTAAATTAAATCCTTCAATTGTGCCACTATTGCTGCGGAACACATTAAACATAAAAAGGCATAAGTGAGCGAACTTCTCGCCGATTTCGAGTTGTGCCTCTGTTTTTGCAACTGTCTTTGGAATTCTATGGTCTTTATTCATAGAATCAATTCGCACCCAGGGGATAACAACGGCACAACTCAAAAACCTCTTTTTCAGGAGAGCAGTTTGAATATTTCGTTTGAGTGTATTAATGTATTTGCCGGCCTCTGTGTTTCCTCCCTCCTACAATATGGGTCTCTTCAAGACCCATGTTCACTCCTTCCTCTCCTCAAAAACACCCTCCACACAGCATCCTCAAAGATGACATAGGCCCTGAGGGAAATTATTTTTTCCTCAGGGCCTCCTGTGTGGAGTTAATGTAAAAAAAAAAAAAATCAGTTTAGTAACAAATTAAAAAAACATTATTTTACAAAATTTGGGTAACCGTTATGCAAATTTCATTACATATCTGAGTTTTCAAAATTTCTCCCATTTTTTAGTATTTAAGACAAATTTCGAATTTGTGCCATTATTATTGCGGAAATCTTTTAAAATTTTCAACTCATGCCCCAAAGCAGTATTATGAATCAGTCGCAATCTTGTGAAAATAAAAGTAATTTTAATATTTATTCATTTATTTATTTATTTAAACGCCCATAGGGCTTTAACATATAGTGCAGTACATGTTTTTGACAAAATATATGAAATAACATAAAGTATAAGAAACAAAATATAGGTAACATAAAATATAAGAGTTGACACAAAGTAGATAACATAGAATAAAAGTTAGTAAAAATAGAGATAAAGATAGTTTGTGAAGAAGGAAGAAATAGTTGGCACGTACGCCGTTTATATATCTTTTTGATATATCTTATTAAGACTCGGCCACTTTCAAAATTATCGTCACGGCTAGTAGTGATTTGCTTTAAATTAGTTAAAATGACGCCACAAAGTGTATTTGCGATTATTGAAGAAGGGATTATAAATAAATTTAAAGTTATGTTTAGTTTTTTCACTGTTACGTTGTCTCTAACATCGCTTCCTGCGAGGAATTGTTTGGAGGTTATCACTTGAAAGAGACAAGTACTCATATGATGAAATTGAACAAACTTTAAACATTTCTTTTTTAGAAAAATGTAGAAAGTGCTAAAGGTGTTTTATGTGGTACGACATTTATATGATTCATTAGGTGATATGTTATTATGGAGTTTAATATTGTTGTAACTGCGGAGCTGTAAGATGCTATGTTAAAAGCATGTAGTACACAACTGCTAACCCCGAACAAATCACAAGTGCGCCCCACGGTTGAATTTGGCAGCCACCTCTTTTGGAGCCCCAAAATACCTAAAAAAAACCCTCGACTCTGTGCAGAAACTGGCGGTCCGTTTGATAGATTCTCTCTCCTAACTTAACAAATGGATTGCGATCTTTAGAGCACAGGCGTCAGGTGGGAATGCTGTCCTTGTTCTACCGGTGTTACAATGGAAGATGCTCCGAGAAACTAGCGTCATTGATCCCCTCGGCACCGGTGCATAGTCGGGAAACACGCCAAACAAGCGCCCAAATTTGTACACAGTTGATATTAGTCACATGAGAACGGGTCGTTTCTACGACTCTTTCTTGAGTTCAACAGCTTGGCTGTGGAACGATTTGCCGGCCTCTGTGTTTGGAAAATAATAATATTCATCCTAGACTTTCAGAAAAGTCAATAGACGTCGCATATTAAATAAAATGGATAAAAAATTTATCCAGACACCATCTAGATTGCATTAAGTTCGGGTTTGAATCTTGCAATCATACATAAAGATGGCAGCCAATAAAAATGTGCGTTAAGAAAATTAAGATAATATGGGTGGTTCTTAGTCGAAGTATGGTACAGTTAAAAGTGACCGAATTGGATATCGACACCTTAGCTCAGTGGTCAGAGCACTCGCCCGGAAAGAGAGAGGTCCTGGGTTCGAGTCCCAGAGGTGCCAATATCTTTTTCTGATTTTTCTATTTCCAGATTTTCGATTGAGTTTTGCTCATGTTTTCATTTAATTAAAGATTCTGATCTAATTTGTATATTCAAAATTATCAACAGTACTACTGACACACCTGCTTTGTTACAACTCATCCAGTTTAACATCCCTTTCCGTAGACTCCGAAATAATGAATTGCTGTTCCTCAATCAACATTCTACTAATTATGGATATCATTCTCCTTTATCCAGAATGTCGAGACTTGTTAACGCAAATCAAAGCATTGAATTTTTGGTGTTAGCCTAAATGACTTTTGGCAGTCGATACGCAATGTGTAATTTTTAAAGTCTTTTAAATCCATCTTCAAGCTTTGACTTGTAGGTATCTTCTATATATAATTTTTATTTTACTCTTCATTTATACATGCTTTCTTTTCACTGTCATATCCGTTTCTTATTTGTGTTATTGTTATATTGTTAATGGACTATTTGTCTGTAAATAAATAAATAAACTGGATGCTAATCTTCCAGCCTGGGTGTGAAGTACGACTGCCCCGTGCTGGTGATATCTCCGCTGACGCTGATGCACTTCTTGGCCCGAGACACGGGCAACCCCGTGTGGCCCGCCACCATCCCCAATCCGTTCCTCAGCTTCACGGGTGAGATGACGCTCATGCAACGTGTTGGCAACACCGCTATGGCAGTGGTTCTTGAGATAATGGCACAGTAAGTAAATTATCTTTTTTAAATTTTAATTTATACAAAGTGTTCGGAATTCCATAACACAAACGAGAAACTGTGACACGGCCACCATCCGAAGGTCCCGGAATTGAATCTCGGCATGGACAAATAAATTTTATTTGATTAATTTGTGTTATTTCACAATTAATTCATTTAAAATAATATAAGGAATATTTGCAGCTCATTCCAGAGTGGAAGATACTCTCTGTATCGCCCTGGTGTAAGACAACAGAATTGAAACGTTGCTTGAGACGGCTTTAGCCGTGATGGTGACCAAATATGAATAATCCGGTATTTCCACACTTTCTTCTTCCCCATCTCCTTCCCCTCCCCATTACCTTCAGCCTCACAACATACCCCAATTGGAGATTCCATAGTCTCACTGGCTCCAGTCGGGAGCAGTAGGAACTCTTGTGAGGTATTCACAATAAAAAAATTATTTTTAAATATTCACATCGTTTTTTTGGTTGGATAAGGTTCTAACCTCATTTTAACTTGATTTGAGTTGTGAGGTGTCAAAGTTTGCTAAGACCATTTCTATTAATCTATTCACCAATATCTGATTTGAGGATGAATCTTGTGTGAAAGTATGGTAATTATTCAACTAACCGCCACACTTTTAGGCATAGATTATGGAATTACTTTTTAATAATTACTGCAAGAAACAATGTAAATACAGGCACAAAATAGGTTATTAGGTTCTTAGTTTGGGTTAACTAAGTAATTCATGCTTATGTAGTTTGAAAAGTGCGGTATTTATATATATGTGTGTATATTTTCAGGGCAATGTTTATGCCAAGCCAGGAATCCCTGTACAAGAAGTACTTCCCGTTGGAGGCGGCCAGGGTGGACTTCTCGGAGCTGAAGAAGAAGGTGGGGGCCACCCTGATCAACAGTCACCCCTCCATCGGGACGGTGCGTCCGCTGCTGCCCAATGCCGTGGAGATCGGGGGCTTCCATATCGGAGCTATCAAGCCACTGCCTGAGGTGACTTTCTATTTAATCACATTCATTAATACATTTATTGATGTCATTTTAGAGTAGATATGATATAACACAATGTTTATTAATTGACATTGTTATAGAGAAGAAGATATAAGAAACAATATCTATTGACATAATTTTAAAAAAGAGATATGACATAATATCTATTGACCTCATTTTAGAGGAGAAGTTATTAATTGACATTGTTTTAGCCGCTGGAGCGATTATGGTCGAAAAATGGGCCACTTTTATTTTTCTTCGATTGATAGCGGTCCAAATTTGGACCACATTTTTTTACCATTCGTAAAACATTTATTATAATTATCTAAAACATTTCCATGGCCAGCCATTTATTTTAAAACGAAACTATTGAAATGCTTTACCTATTATGACCATAGATGTCGCAAATCCGAACTTCGTAGACTATTTTAGAACGATGTTAAAAATAAATTTTTGAAATATTTTTTCATGCAGAATTTCGGATCAGCTGTTTACGGTAAAAATTAAGTCCTTTTTCAATAGAAATGCACTTTTAATTATCAAGTATATCACAGAAGACATACAGAAATCGAAAATATTCTATGTTGACTCGAATAAGTACCTCTCACGGAGTTTCAAAGTAACAAACACGCAGGAATCGCGCAGTTATAAACTTTACGATTTTTTATATATTTTTTATAAATCCTACAAATATGAGATAAACGGTAAAATACAGGTTAATTTATTGGCTATATAGCACTATAATAAGTTTTTATGTCTCCATGTTAAAATTTGAAGGTACGATTTTTTTAATGTTGGTGAAAAATTAAAAAAATTATCTTCTGAAAATCTTGAGCAATTGAGGCAAATTTATTTATTTTGCGTGGTTGCTCCAGTGGCTAAAGAAGAAGAGATATGACACAATTTCTATTGACCTCATTTTAGAGGAGAAGTAATATGACAAAAAGGCTATTGACAGCATTTTAGAGAAGTGACATGGCACTATAATAATAATAACTTAGTATTTATATAGCGCAGTTTTGTGTAATTTCACTTCAAGTGCGCTTAGCTATAATAAACTTAAGAGTAATCCTATTATAGTGTTCCTTACGAGTCCTTACAAAATTTATCAAAAACTATGAAACAAAGATTATACAGTTTATACAAACAACGGCGTTGTTTTGGCACAGGACAATAGATAATGCTAAACCATAACGGTGCCCTTAAACAAGAATCATTAAGAGTTAAATATAACATAGAATAGGAGGCAGTTTCGTTTAGAAATAAGAAAAAAATCGGAGTGCACATAAAACATAAAAATACAGTAAAGAGGCAACCGAAACCAAACAATTACCGGAAACCTGAAGAACATGGCTTATTAGATTATATTGAAAAGGAGTTATGATTCATGAAAGGTACGATTTTTTAAATAAATTTGTTTTTAAAGCCCGTTTAAATTCAGCCAAGTTCTGGATATTAGTAAGGGCTGAGGGAAGTTTATTCCAAATGAGCGGGCCAGTTACACGAAAAGATCGATCTACATCTATTAATTGACTTAATTTTAGAGAAGAAGTGATATGACACATCTTCTATTAACGTCGTTTTAGAGGAGATGTGACACATTATTAATTATTATTAGTCTATTGACTATATTTTAGAGTAGGTGTGTATTGAATTTATTTTAAAATAAGTGTATATGACACAATGTCTATTAAGGGGAGCCAGCCGGTGGTCTAGAATTAATTTTTTTTTTTTCAATATTTCGAAAGTATAATCCTTTGAGAGAATATACTGTAAAAATTTTGTAATACCATTGTATTGACGATATTTAAAGTTCTACGGCCCATTTAGCGGGTCAGCACAGAAGCAGGTAAAAGGGCCATGCAAAAAAAAACTACTCGGCTGATTCGTCTCAAATTTTACTATGTTATTTCGTACACCAGTACTTATCGCAGGAACTAAAAAAAAGATTTTACGTTGAATATTTCTTATTTTAACGTACAAAATATAATGAAAAAACAATCCGTTTTCTGTATGTAAATTTCAACAATGCACCATTTTGTCAATTTTTTTAATATATTTTGTATTCTAGTTCCTGCGATAACTACACTCGTACTGATCAGAACTTTTTTTGTTTGTTTTTGTTTACGGATAAGTGTAAGAGCCAAAACTGGACCCACCACCAAGGTCCGTATTTATGAGGAGGGCAACTTCAGCGCAGTTCCTTAACTACTTAGAATTTTTATTTTTTTTAATAATAATATTTTTGTATACTATTAAAGTGACTTAATATATTTGTAAAGTTTGAATAGCATTGTTCACTGTTTATTTTTATTTTTTAAATCCGTGGAATCCGAAAAACTCGTGGAATTTACGGGGGCTAGACCACCAGCTCCCCTTAATGTTGTTTTAGAGGAAATGTCATATGATATAACGTCTATTGATGTTGTTCTAGAGTAAATGTGATGTGACACAACGTCCATTGGCATCGTTTTAGAGGACACAACATCTATTAACATTTACCTGGAGTAGAAGTGAAGTGACACACGTCTATTGATGTAATTCTACAGCAAATCTGATATGACACAACGTTTATTGATGTATTTTAGACTAAAAGACGTTATGTCGACATGACATAACATTTAGTCAAGATACAACGGACTGTGAAATCAAATTTTGTATTGCACTAGTCTATTTCTCTTGCTGAGGATTGGTTTGTAATCTTTCCATTTTTCAAATATTCAAAAAAATTAACTTAAATATTCATGACAATTAGTTGTCAATAAAGGAAATAAAAATTTTTTTTTTTTCAAACTTCAAACCTTGTTTTCTCAATACGAGTTTTTGTGGACACAGTACAAACCAATCCTCAGCAAGTGATTTGTGTCACAAAGCGAACATTTTATATTTGATAGTGTCACACCTAAAGACAATCATTTTATTATAGATATTCATCAACTTCACATGTGATGATAGCATGTGTCGTATCATGAACCTCTCTTAATCGGTATTTTGGGCAAGTGTCCGTGAGGGCGTTTCTGATTAGAATATCTGGTAAACATGGCTTGCAAAGTTGGTTATTATTATCATCCAATTAATATTAAGCTTCCTACCACAAACCCACATGTTGCATAATCTAAAATTCAAAATTTTATCCTTTACCTTTAGGACTTGCAAAAGATCCTTGATAATGCCAAGCACGGGGTGATCTTGTTCAGTATGGGCAGCAACCTCAAGAGCAAGCTGCTCCCCGTGGAGAAGAGAGAGGCCATCCTGAAGTCGCTGGGCAAGCTGAAGCAGACCGTCCTCTGGAAGTTTGAGACTGACCTGCCCGGCAGGCCGGAGAATGTCATCATCAGGGATTGGCTGCCGCAGACCGCTGTACTGGGTGAGCACTTAGTTCTAGTTTCTTGATTGATGACAAAACCAACATTACAACAATCACAATAATAATAACAACAACAACAACAGCTACGACAACAAGAATGACAACAAATACATCAATGACAACCCCTCGACTCCGCTTGATAGATTCTCCTAACTTAACTAACTAATTGCAATCTTTAGAGCACAGGCGTCAAGTGGGAATGCTGTCCTTGTTCTACCGGTATTACGATGGAAGATGCTCCGAAGAACTAGCGTCATTTATCCCCTTGGCAGCGGTGCATAGTCAGGAAACACGCCAAACATGCGCCCAACATTTGTACACGGTTGACATTAGTCACATGAGAACGGGTTGTTTCTACGACTCGTTCTTGAGTTCAACAGCTCGGCCACTGGAACGATTTGCCGGCCACTGTGATTCCTCCCTCCTGCAACATGGGTCTCTCCTCAAAAATACCCTCCACACAGCATCTTTAAAGATGACATAGGCCCTGAGGGAAATTATTTTCCTCAGGGCCTCCTGTGTGGAGTTAATATAAAAATAAAAAAAAATGACAAAAACGACAGCAATAATGACAAAAATCCACAACAGCCGTGATAACAATGATACCAACAATGACAAAATAACAACAACAATAGCAACAATGCCAAAAATAAAAACAATGACAAAAACATTACCATCAATGACAGAAACGACAGCAACAATGACAACAACAACAAAAACAATGGCAACAACGACAACAACAATGGCAACAACGACGACAACAATGACAACAATGACAACAATGACGACAACTATTTACATGGCAACATGCCAAGAATGACGATAACAATATCATTAATAATATATATAACAATATTGACAAAAACGACAGCAACGATGGCAAAAATAACAACAACGTCAACAGCAATGACATCAACGACAACAAGAATGACAGCAATGACAACAACCACAACAACAACGATAACAACAACAAGTCAACAATGACATATCAAGAGCCAAAATAACAACTTCTGTTCTCCTGAGGGAATACAGCATGGCACAAACTGTTCACCATTGCGGAATTCAAATTATTTCAAAATTATTCAAGTTATTTATTTATCTTGGGAGTATAATTTGTTGATTTCATACTGACCTGTGTGAGAACTGCCTTACTGTTAATTGACATACTTATGATGTCGTGCGTACCCTGAGGGATTAAATTATTTTAACTATTAAAATCTATGTATAAAAAATGGATAAATAGGAAAGAACCGGCAGGGAGAAACAATTTCTTTATTAAGTGGCATTGCAACGCATGCCGGAAACTCGCTAGTAACAATTATAAAAAAAAAAATTACATTAGCGCCACACAAGAGGCCCTGAGGAAAATAATTTCCCTTAGGGCTTGTATCACCTTTGATATGAATGAACAGAAGTTTGAATCCATCCCCCCCTTTGCCGTACAAGGCAATGGTTTGAAAGAGTTGTGCTGGAGAGGTAAAAAGGTCACCCTCAACTGGTCTCTCAAAATCCAGCTCGCCACACAATAGGGGGGCAGACGCACTGCTGTCAAGACCTAGACAATCCTCACCCCATGAACCCGGGCAATCCTGTTAATTCACCAATCATAGCGAAGCACTTGGGGTGACTTATGTCAGAAGTGTTGGTTATCCAATCAATGGTTCCCAGAGCGGCGGTACTTACATTGGCCTCCCTAATTGATATTTACATTTTTTTTTTTTTTTTACAGTTAATACCGCACAAGAGTCCCAACTGCTCCCGTCTGGAGCCAGTGAGACTATGGCATCCCCAATCGGGGTATGTTGTGAGGCTGAAGGTAGTGGGGAGGGGAAAGAGATAGGGAAGAGGAAGGTGGGGAAGGGCGACACTGATAGTATCTTCCACTCTGGAACGTGCCGCAAATATACTATTTATTATTTTAAATGAATAAATTGTGAAATAACACAAATTAATCAAATAAAATTTATTTTTGCGCACGCCGGGTTCGAACCCGCGACCTTCGGATTGTGAGTCGAGAGTCTTGCCTCGGGACCACGGAGGCCGTCATATACTGGTATTAAAGTTGGAAATATGAAGTTTAGTTAAGTTGGAAAATGGAAGTTACATTCATTAAAAAAAATTAATGTTATTTCTTATTCCAGCCCACAAGAATGTGCGTCTGTTCATTTCACATGGTGGCCTACTGAGTTGCACTGAGGCCGCAGATGCCGGGGTACCGTTGCTCGCTATCCCCATCTTTGGAGACCAGCACTACAACGCCGAGGCCACGGAGAAGAGAGGCCACGGCCTGGTGCTGCAGTACGACAACTTGACAGAGACCACCCTCACGGCTACACTCAACGCCATGTTGACCACCGACAAGTTAGTACCATGAAATTATTGGTTTAATGACAAAACAGAACACTATTTGTTTAATGCCCGATGGCAACTTAAGCAAACTGTAAATACTTAACAAGTATATAGATCATTCGATTGCGTTTTTTTTTTATGTGAAAAGAGAAATGGGAGAAAGCCCTACCTTCAAATACGAGGTTTGTTCAAAAACTATCGCAAATTTTGTGTTTTTTCAGTTTCGGGAACAAAAAAAAGTCGCAGGGGGCCAGATCTGGGGAATACGGTGACTGCGGCATTATTAGTGTGTTGTTTTCGGCCAAAAATTCGCACACAAGCAACGATGTGTGAGCAGGGGCGTTATCATGGTGCAAAAGCCAATTTTTGTTCTTCCACAAATCCGGGCATTTCTGGTGGATTGATCAGCGCAAATCGCGCATAACTTGCAGGTAATATTCCTTATTGACCGTTCTACTCTGTGGCAAGAACTCATGATGCACCACGCCCCTGCAATCGAAGAAAACTGTGAGCAAAACCTTGATCCATTTTTTGGAATAGGCAAAAATCGAAGACGAGCCAAAACACGTGCAAGCAAAGCAGCTGTAAAAAATTAACTGAAGATTCAAAATGGCCGAACCTGTGGGCATAATTGAGAGACATGAGTACCAACATAATGCCACAAAAAAATCGAAAATCGAATATACGTAACCAGCGGAAATTCTAAATTCACTATATTTTTGAACAAACCTCGTTCATTTACATGTAAGTTATATATACAGGGTGGCGCAAAATTAATCATCGAATTTCGTTTTTGGATAATTTTTTTACTAAATAAAAAAAAATAAAAATTTTGAGTGATGGAAATCTTTATTTGGACCTTTAAAATTTTTTCTGTTAAGTGGAAAAGATGATATCCGTCAAGTGGCTGCCACCAGTGTAGATACACATTTGTGCCCGTTTTATTGCATTTTTCTTGACTTTCCGCAAGATTTCCGGTGATAACTGTTCACATTCCTGTCGAATATTCTCCTTAAGGGCTGCGATTGTCTGAGGCGCGTTGGCATAAACCCGCGACTTCAACTAGCCCCAAAAAAACTAGTCTAGGATGGTTCAATCGGGCGATCTTGCTGGCTATGCCAAATCGCCAAAACGGGAGATTACGCGACCAGGAAACGCTTCCTTTACAATATCCATTGTGGCTTGTGCCGTGTGTGCGGTTGCACCGTCTTGTTGAAACCACACGTTCACCAAGCCCCGCTCACCCAATTCCGGCAGTAAGAAGTCATTTATTATGGCCCTGTAGCGTTCGCCAGTAACAGTGACCATATTGCCAATGGCCTCCTGAAAAAAAATAGGCCCAATCACTCCTCCCGCGTGAACGCCGCACCACACAGTGGCTTTGAGTGAATGTAATGGCTCTTGGATGTAATGTGCATCGCACGCGGATTTTCAGTGCCCCAGAAACAAAGATTTTGCTTATTGACGTAACGGCTTAAGTGGAAATGCGCCTCGTCACTCATGATGACTTTCGACACAAAATCGCCCTCTTCGTTGTTGAGATTGAGGATGGCAATTAATCCACAATTATTTCACGCTCTTGCGGAGTATAGCGCTCCATTGCTTGTCTGTTTGTATTTTGCAACTGCCTAGTTCACAAACGTCAAATATGATTGACGTACGACGCCATTTGCTAAAATTATAACATCTTCCGATAGGGTGATTAATTTTGCGCCACCCTGTATATATACATAGGTGACTCGACAGTTGATCCCCCGACAGTTGGCTCCCGGAATGATATTTTCTATAAAATTATAATTTTTTTGTGCATTATTTACCAATTTTAAACGTAAAATCGACTTCAAAAATACCCTTAGTAATAAGTTGGTATGAATATCAAACGAATTTATATACAGTGTCGATTTTTGTACTTATGCGCTGGTATACACAGTATATAGAGAAGCAGATTTTTCCTTGATGCATTTGAACGAAAATATGTTTTTTTGTTATTTGATGTTTCATCCTCTCCGCACATCCCTTCGGAGACACTTAGTTATATTTTGTGTAATTAGATATAACATATTTTCGGATCAACTGTCATGGAACTATATACGTACATGTACATTTTTCCCTTTAACTAAGTAAAATAAGTTTTATTTTGTTTTCAAAATTAATAGCACCCTTTGACAAACTACTTAAGAGGAATATAAACGCTAAAAATATTTCGATTCTCATGCCTACAAAATTTAAAATAGCTCGTCGTATTTGCACGAGGCAAGTAGGCGAAAAAGTGGTTTTTATTTATTTTGTGCATAATTTTATAAGAATGAAAAAAAGTTAGAACATACAAAACCTCAAAAATAGTCTTAGCCATAAAGGGGTATTTAAAAAAAATTGTTTCTTATATTATTACTTCATAGTTAAGTCATGAAAAAACATTTTTTTTAGTGGTTTACGCTTGTAAAGGGTTTTCCAATAAGAGGTGTTATTTTGAATAGCACGGTGAATGGATTGCGCTATCGAGAGATGATTAATGATTTTTTATGGCTGGAATTGGATGGTATTGATCTGGACAACGTTTACTTACGTGCCACACAACGCTACGTGCCACACAAGCAACGAAACCATTGATCTTTTACGAGAAAAGTTTCCGGACCGTGTTATCTCTCGAAGAGGTGATCACAATTGGCCACCGAGATCTTGTGATTTAACACCTTGCGACTTCTTCCTTTGGGGCCATGTGAAAGAGAAGGTCTACGCCAACAGCCCAGCGTCGATTCAAGACCTCAAAGATGGAATTCGTGAGGCTATCGAGGACATAGGTCAGCCACTTTGCGATTTGGTTATGGAAAATTTCATGAAAAGGATATGGTTCTGTAAGCGTGGTCATGGTGGTCATTTACCTGATGTTATTTTCCACTATTAACGGCATTTCTTCCTCTTTATAATGAAATAAACATCCGATCATTTATATTAAAAAATGGCATTTTTCTTTGAATATCGAAATAACACCTCTTATTGAGAAAACCCTGTATTTTTTGTTATGTAAATAATAATTTTATTGTAATTCCAATACATAGAAAAGCTAGTAAAAGTTTCAATTTATCCGTAGCATATTTTTTGATGTTCATAATGTAAACCGATTTGTCGTAAAGATGAATCTAAATAGGATTTCACGTATAGCTTCATCATAAAAGTAATTTCTTGGGACTTTTCACTTTTTCTGAATTATTTAAAAATAAATTAATACAAAGCACTCTGTTTAGTGTGAATCGTATATTTAAAAAAAAAAAAAATTGATTTATTTTTATATTTTTTCAGATATGAGAAGAAGGCGAAGGACATCTACCGCCTGTTTCACGACAGGCCCATGAGCCCTCGTGATGTTTTTGCGTTCTATGCGGAACACGTCATCAGGACCGGCGGCGCGGCTCATCTGGCACCCCCTCGGGTCGGCCTGGCCTCCCTCCTGCTGCTGGACGTGGCCGCCGTAGTGCTGACTCCCCTGCTACTAGTCCTCCTGGCTCTCCGCTTCCTTTGTAAGAAGCTGTGCGGCTCCAAGGCCAAGAAGGAAGACAAATCCAAGGGAAAACAGAAGAAGAACTGATAGAATTAGAAATATATATATCGATCGTCCACTTGATTTGTCAGACATCTCCAAATATTAAGTTTTGAGATAATGAGAAAGCAATATTCTAATGCTCGCTAAAAATCAAATATTATTAACATGCATATTTATAAATTAAAAAAAACAGAGTGTGCGATTCACACGCTGTAAAAGTGAAACCTTCAGAAAACTAAAGAAGACAAGAGTGGGGAAGCTACGAAGCACCACACAAAGAAGATACTGATTATACTATCCCATTCTCTCGCAGGCTATATCCTATAGATCGTAGGTTCTCAAATTAGGTGATAACGCCCCCTTGGGAGCGTTGCAGACCTTCAAGGGGGCGGTAGAAGACCAAGAGAAAATTGGGGGGGCCTTTAAGACTTCCAGGGGGGCGGTAGGACACCCAGAGCAACCCATCCCACCCCATCCCATTAGGGGCCATCCATCCACAAAAATATTTTCCTTATCCCATTATGCCCCCTCCGTTGTGGCAAATGTGACCCTGTTGTGGTATCCCATTATGCCCCCTTGGTCGTGACGAGTTAGGGGGCGCTAGAAATAAAAATGTTATCAAAGTGGGCGGTGGGCAAAAGAAGGTTGAGAATCTATGCTGTAGATGTATGTGTTTGCATCTTTTTGGTGTCCCTATTTTTCGTTTCATCGAGTTTCAAATCACAACGGCGCTAAAGAAGTTTTCACTTCAATATGCTTTAAAATAACACTGGGAAGCATAATTATCCGGTACATTAGTACGACATTTTGAAATTTCCTACCAGTGTCCCAGAAAACATAATTTTTTTGTTTATTTCACTATAAATTTTTCTGCATTATATTTGATTTGGTTGTGTTTATGAGTAATCTGAGTATTGTACCAGATAGAGGGTACACTTTTACATATAACTGCATACTCAACTCTAATTTCGATTTTTCTGAGATGTCTGACTAATCAACTGGACGACCGTTATATATAGTCAAGTATAGTCTCTACAATCAGAACAATTTAAAACCGAGCCTATTTGGTTTAAGAATACACAATTAAAACATGTATACTTTCTTAGTGTGCCTTATATCACCTCGAATATAGGTAGTATGCATAAAAATCGCTCGACAAACGAACTCTAGAAACAATCAATTTTAGCACAAAAATAGTTTTTGTTTATTTTGTGAATAGTTTTGTAAAAAAGTTAATCAAGGTAAACCGTCACAAATAATTTTAGCCATAAAATTGTATTTTTTTAAATTTGTTTCTTATGTGTGTTAATACATTTATGTATTTCTATTGAAAAAAAAAAATTTTTAGCTTATATTTTATAAAGTAATTAAAGTGTCCTTTCCCAATCCCCCTCCCCTCTCCCGCTTTCCCCCTCCACCTTCCCTGCATTTCTTCCTCCCTCAACCCCCTCCTTTGTTCCCCTCCCCCTCTCCTTCCGTCCCTGCCGCTAAACTACATGAAATACACTCATTCATTGCAATTTTTTATTCAAACTTCAAATAGCCAGAACTTACCGGTATATATAGAAACCTTGGTGGGCACGCGCACAACCATTCACCAAAATTTCATTGCAATCGGATAATAATAGGAAATAATTTCATAACTCCAGAACTCACTATTATATATAGAAACCATCACGGGCATGTGTACATCAAATCCCCAAAGTTTCATTGCAATCGGATAATAATAAGAAATAATTTCATAATGCCAGAGCTCACTGTTATGTTAGAAACCATCATGGGCATGTGCACATCAAAATTTCATCACAAACGGATGAATAGTATAGGAAATAATTTCATAATGCCAGAGCTCACTAGTATATATAGAAACCATCACTGGCATGTGTACATCAAATCCCCAAAGTTTCATCACAATTGGATGAATAGTATAGGAAATAATTTCATAACGCTAGAGATCACTAGTGTACATAGAAACCATCACAGGGATGTGCACATCAAATCACCAAAGTTTTATCGCAATCGGATAATAATAAGAAATAATTTCATAATGCCAGAGCTCACTAGTATATATAGAAACCATCACGGACATGTGCACATCAAATCACCAAAATTTCATCGCAATCGGATGAATAATGTAGGAAATATTTTCATAACGCTAGAGATCACTAGTATATATATAAACCATCACAGGCATGCGCACATCAAATCCCCAAAATTTCATCGCAATCGGATGAATAGTGTAGGAAATATTTTCATAATGCCAGAGCTCACTATTATATATAGAAACCATACGGGCATGTGCACACTAAATCCCCAAAATTTCATAACAATCGGATGAATAGTATAGAAAATAATTTCATAATGCCAGAGATCACTAGTTTATATAGAAACCATCACGGGCATGGGCACATCAAATCCCCAAAATTTCATCGCAATCGGATGAATAGTGGAGGAAATAATTTCAGAGCCAGAGCTCACTAGTATATATAGAAACCAGCACGGGCATGTGCACATCAAATCCCCAAAGTTTCATCGCAATTGGATGAATGGTTTAGGAGGGCGTAAGGGACAAACAAAGAAACATTCATTTTGATACATCAAGACTACTTACATTTATAGGAAAACTATTTTATAGAGTTTTTTAAATGCGGGGAACATATCAAAATAATTATTTTGTAGTCCATCGGCATTTTATAAAACCACTAACCGTAATTTTCAATAGGTAGGGGTACATGGGGTGAAGTTTGTCTAGTTCTTGGAGGCGGATGACTAGGACACACTGAACCCCAGATTCCTACTCACCCCTTAAACCTTTTTCCTTCCCAGAACTCTCCTTCCCTTATTTTCCTTAAAAAAAACCCTCCACACAGCATCCCCAAAGATGACATAGGCTCTGAGGAAAATTATTTTCCTCGGGGCCTCCTGTGTGGAGCTCACGTAAAAAAAAAACACTATCAAAAAATATATATTTTTGTACAATTTTAAATGTAAGTAAATAAAAAAAAATACTTTTTAAAATTTTTATTTTGTATAAATTTCTTCTCCCCATCATCTTTCCCATCACCACTTTATTTAGCCTCACAACGCACTCCTGTTGGGGATGTAATAGTTGGACTGACCCTAGTTGGGATCTATGTAGACCTGGGCAATCCGAACCCGGGCACTCCTGCTAAGTCACTTGCCGTAGCTTGCCACTTGGGTTGACCTATGGCAGAGGTGTTTAATATATGCCCACTATTGCAATTTTTTAATACAAATTTCATAATGCCAGAGCGCACCAGTATATATAGAAACCATCGCTGGTAGGCACACATCAAATCCCCAAAGTTTCATCGCAATCGGATGAACTGTTAGCAACGCATGATGCCAGAACTCACTATTGTATATAGTGAGAATCGTGGGCATGCACGCAGAAAATCCCCAAAGTTTCATCGCAATCGGATGAATGGTTTAGCAACGCATAGCATACATACATATATACATAGACAGAAGCAAAAATATTTTGATTTTTATATATATAGATAGATTTTTTTGTCATATACCTGGTTGGAGCTCACGTAAATAAAAAACTTTTTTTAATTTTTCAATATTTATTGCGCAACATTTTCCATTGAACCATCACAGTGGGAGGGGCCTTGCCTCCCTAGTTCTTGCAGCCCCCTTATCCTAAGCAGTGCATCCAGTTCCAAGAGTTGAACGGAGTCCCCCTCTGTGTCCAGGAGTTCAAACTGCGGGGGTTCTGCTAAAGCTTTTTGACCCACAACCAGAATGTGGGGATAGCCCATTCTGAAACAAATGGAAATGAACATATGACTCTCACATATGACCTATTGTGCCCTTTAGGACCTAGTACCCAGAAAGCAGTAGAGTATTTTTGTGTAGGGGAATCTGTTGAACCTCGGCACTATGTATACCTAGGCCAATTTGTTACGGGCAACTTATGTGATTGATTGTGAAATTGAAATTTTGGGGCGCCATCCTGCCTATTTCAGCAGAAACAATGAGAAGTGCTAACCTCAGGTTGTGTACCCAATGTACAGGCAATTTGGGAATGAAGGTGTTACAAATTCAAGATTCAAAAGTAAAGTTTTCAATCAGCAATAAAAAGTTATATTGTAAAATAAAAACATATTACATGCAGAACACCCGACACCCTAATCTACTCGCTTTACCAAGGGGGCTTTTGATATTACTGGTAGAAAACAGGATTGGTCCAACGATCCTTCAAGATCCAAACGATTCTTGAATAGTGTCTAAATCCATGATCCGGGCAATCACACACTTAGTGATCCAAGTTTCCATAATATAATGTTGTAAAGGGCCTTGGATGAGACCAGCAACTCTCCTCCAAGTAATGGTGCATTCACACCAAGTAGCAATCGGCTTACAATTCTATCCAGAATTCAGGTAGGGTTATTCTAGGAAAAGAAAAATACGACCTTGTTGTGTTTACGATTGTGTTGGGGAGATTGTCCTCACAATCTGTCACAAAATTGCCTCGCCGGGCATTCCGATTACTTCAGATTAGTATTCTTCACTCATTTTATAAAATATTACATCTCGTACGATTGATTCGTCGACGAAGACACGCACCGAGACTCCAATCGGTCTGTGTTTTAGGCGAGGAATGAAGTTTTCTCTTCCTGTCACTGACATCTCCATAGACAACCTGGTAATACCAGTGCATAAAAACACAAAGACAATTTACTGCCTGTGAATGTAGGTACCTCATCATGGTTGCATAGTTTGTATGTAACAAATTGGCTCATTTCAAGTATGTCCGCGCTATTAAATTCTGTTGTCTGTGGTATTCGGTACATCACAAAAGTGAAGTTAGTCACTTACCACCATTAAGCCGGTGTTTGGTGTTATCAAAGTGAAAACTATTTGCTGATTTTTTAGAATTTTGCAGCATATGGCATGTAAAGGTATATGCTGCAAATGTAAAGCTCCACTCGGTGTACGTTGAATCTGCAACTAGTTATTTACTTTATCGTTATATAATGAAATTATGAACACAAAACTGGTTTAAATTGAATCTGTATGCGGTGAATTAGAACTAAACTCAGAACATGAAAATGGATTTTCTTTGATTCTGGCAGTACATAAATTTACCGCAACTAGAATTTTATAACTGCACTTCGAATAAGCGAATGTTTTCCTTTGAAATGTGTCAGCAGCTGAATCCAAAACTGGAATTTTACATTCTGAACACAAAACTGGTTTAAATTAAATCTGCATGTGGCGAATTAAAACAAAACTCAGATCACAAAAATGGTTTTTCTTTGATTCTGTTAGCACATACATAGTCTGCAACTAGGATTTGGAATGAAAATGGATTTTCTTTGATTCCGGCAGCACATACATAGTCAGCATCTAGAATTTTATAACCGCACTTCGAATAAGAGATCGTTTTCCTTCGATACGTGTCAGCAAATGAATCCACAACTGGAATTTAACATTTGAACACAGATCTGGTTTTAAATTAATAGTGAATCTGCTTGCGAGTCCCCAGCTTAAATACTCTCATAATATGCATATGGTTTTCCTACGAATTACTAATTTTAAAGATGGTTTGAAACAAAATTTTTAACTCCACTCGAAATATAAGAACGATTATCTTCGATCTGCGTTAGCAAATTAATCCGCTACTGAAATTTGAACAGATCATTCGGAACATGAAACTGGTTTTAACCTAAGAGTTTATCTGCACGCGAGTCGCTTTAATTGATACTACACCCAGAACACGAAAATGGTTTTCCTCCTATTTTTGTACTTGGAATACATGGATGGTTTGATGATCCATCGGAACACAAATTATGATTCATGAAACTTTCTTAGAATTGTCAAAGCATTACCCACGGACCCCTTTCAATCATTCTTACTGAAATTAATCATAACTAAACAAAATAGTGGAATTCTTGCAATTCACTACTGACGGTGTTGCCAGTCGCTACAGTTTTTTTTTTTTTTTACATTAACTCCACACAGGAGGCCCTGAGGAAAATAACTTCCCTCAGAGCCTATGTCATCTGGGATGCTGTGTGGAGGGTCTTTTCGAGGAGAGGAAGGAATTAAAATTGGTCTTGAAGAGACCCATGTTGTAGGAGGGAGGAAACACAGAATCCGGCAAATCGTTCCATAGCCGAGCTGTTGAACTCAAGAACGAGTCGAAAAAACGACCCGTTCTCATGTGACAAATGTCAACCGTGTACATATGTTGGGCACGCGTTTGGCGTGTCTCCCGACTATGCACCATATTGTTATAATAATGTGCAATTAAGTTTCTTACAGATGATGGTATCCACTAAGCAGAAGGCGTCTAGTAAATGTAGTATGTACATGTAAATATGTTGATATTACATTGCATTGTTGCATTATCAAAATCAGGTTTGTAGTTGGAAATTGCCACCCTTTAATAATCAAATGAATGAGCGTCTGTCAAGAGAACGGTGTTTATTTTTTGTTTGTTTTAAGTAGGAAAATGCTGTTTCACATAAATATGTTGAACCGAAACACGAATGCAATTGTTCAAAACATTTCTTTTAATTTGTATATTTTTCAGCCCACAATTTTATTGAAATAACTAAAGCGATTTTCGAAGTCTGATACCAATATTTTAATTTCTGCCTTTTCTGTCGGGAATGAAATTGTAGGCAATTTTTTTTCCCATATGATCCTTGCTGTTTAAAAATTGTTGTTTTTTTTTTCTTTTCAATGTCGACTACGCTGTTTGACTTTGGAATGCTGCAATAGAATCATTTCTGTTAATGTTTTATTCTTGCCTTTTAATTCCAGATTTAATGTGCTCAGTTTTCCGATAAAATCTGCTAAAAATGCTGAATCACTTTGCCAGTCTAAATCACGCAGTTGCTGATAATCATCACCCCTCTCTTCAAGAAATTTTGTTCTTCCGTGAATACGCCAGGCCACGAGTTTTTCCTGAAGCGCAGCTCTTGTGCGGTTTCTTGTCCGGCTACGAGTCCGAGTTCTTGTGCGGGTCCGGGTTCTATTGGGTTCGAGTCCTTGGCCGGACCCATGCGCCCGATCGACTGGCCTAACAGCCGCGATCGACCGGTCGATCGCGATCCCTCGTATAGACTATAGACAAACGTAGAAAACAATATAAATCAAACCTTTTAGCCTCCATGACCCTTTTGCCGATGGTCATGTGCGTCCTGTCATCCACCAGAATGTCTTCCTTCAGGCGAGGACAGGAGTCCTGCAGCAGGGAGTATACTCTCTCTACCAGGGGACTTGCTACCTCAAACTCCTTGGAACCTTCCTGGAACAGTAAATGTAACATATCGGAATATTCTTTATTTATTTATTTAATATAAACGGTATACATATACCATAAACACGGATTATCTATCACAAAATCATAGTTAAATAAGAAATAATAAAAAAGAGTACAACAGTTAATTGTGGCTTTTGATTAAGAAATGACACCATAGATACAATTACATATAAAATTCTATAGTGCAAATAAAATTAATACTGATTGAAGATATTTGATAGTATAGCCTTCTTGTACCTAGCTTCCGTACAGTTAAATAGATCTGCCACATCTGCATATCTATTAGTAACTTCACGTAATCTAGGTACAAGCGAGTATTTCGTATACTCAGTCCAGTTATTGTAGCATTTAAACAGGATTTTAGAACGAGTGGCTCTTGTGGGTATACGAAATTCAATGAGCTTGGTTAAATCAGGACTGTCTATTCTACCATTTGAACATAAATATTAAGTCACATATAATTGTTCAATCTGAGAGTCTTAATAAATTTAATTCTTTCATCAAGTAATTATGGTAGTAATATTTATAATTTCATAACGCCAGAGCTTACCATTATATATAGCCTAAATTACTCACATATAATGAAGTTTTCTATTGGGGATAAAGAATTTTTAAAATCGGTTTATTGGTTTATGCGTGAAAGCGTAACAAACAAATACACGCAGTTTCGCATTTATAATATTAGTATAGATATTAATAAGGGTGTAGGTAATAAAAATAAAAGCAATACATTTTTTCATTATAAGTAACTATCTGGAAATGATATAAATACATTGTCTGCAAGTTGGATAACCACAGTTTGATAATGCTTTCAGACGGCCAAACAGTTTTCCATTCTCAACAGTCTTCTGCATGTCTCAAGTTATTGAGGTGGCAGGGTTCTACCTTGGGTCCTATGATACAGAGGGCGTAGGGTGCGAGAGCGGGGGGCCATCTGAGCTGCGTGGGGCTGCTCAGGGCTTCCAGACTGGCGGCCAGGATGCGGGAGAGCCCTAGGCCATAGCAGCCCATGTGCAGGGGCTTTTTGGACACAAGGTGCGCCCCCAGGGGCTGAGAATATCGCGTTCCGAGTAGGAATGTGTGACCCACCTGGAAATAAAAATTTAAATTATCTTTCAACCAACTCCGAGGTGACACGTAGCGTTACCATTTGAGTTTTAGAGTTAAGCGCACTTTCCACTGAAGCGAAGCAGCATAGATGTAATTTTTTATTTTTATTGTGACATTTTACGCTTGCTGTACGCCTGCTTAATTTCAGTAATGAAACAAAACAGTGACAAAAGAGAACAGTACATAACAGAGCAGTGATAAAAACAGAACATTATAAAAAATAGACCACTGGAGTGCTTTTTGCCACAATATGGCACTATTTAAAATACCTTGGATTGCTTTGCTGCCAATTTTGGCAAATTTTCCCTTATTTGTAAGTAATTGAGTAGAAGTTTATGATTTTATAATATTTTTTTTATAAATTCTACAAATATGTGATTATCGACAAAAGATAGGTGGATTCATTGGCTATATAGAACTATAACCAGTTTGTATGTCTCCATATTAAAATTCGGAGGTATGATTTTTTATGTGGGCGGAAAAAAAAAACACAAAAAAATCTTGAGTAATCAGAGAAGTTACAAATTGCGATGTCTTTAAAAAGTAGGTTAAGTTATGTAAGGTTAGGTTTTTTTTAGGTTTATCTGTTATTCTTCTTCAATGTTCTTTCTGTCTTGCCATCGTAATGAATATTACAGTGACTGGACAACTCGGAATAAAACCAACTCAGAACCATCGCAGATAAGCCATTTAGAGTGACAAAAATATATATATATATATATATATATATTTTTTTTTTTTATAAAGAAAGACAAACATTCCAGGGTTACGAATAACCCAACAATGTTTGAAAATCTCCTACTGCCACCACAGAAAGCCGAAAATATTGCTTGTGTTGTGATGGAGGACTTAGCCAGCCGAGGAATCGAACACGGGACGCCCGGGTGGGACCCAAACGTGATGCCCACTCAACCACTGACTGGTCCTGCTATATATATATATATATTAAAAATTGGTTAAATAGGTTACGTTAGGTTAAGGTTTTCGGCTAATTTAAAATTATTTTTTTCATAGCTTTTAATGATTTTTCAAAGAGGTGTTGAGTTGACTTTATTCTCAATATTACAATATATTTTTAATTAATTTATTTATTTTTAATATTATTACCTCAATTCCCATAATCTCCTTGACATGGTCCCCACCACAGCGGGAGCACCTAGTGCCCTCGTCGTGGAGAAGGGCCGAAGTCTGGTGAGCGCAGGACGTGCACTGGCGCAGTCTGTCCTCTCCTATGGCGGCGGTGTAGTGGTACTCGTGTGACAGGCTACCTCCCATCACGCCCGTGTCCGCTTCCACTAAGCAACAAAACAACCAACGCTCTCAGTATCGCCCTGGCCAAAGATGGTCTTGATCACACTTAGCGCCCTCGTCGTGGAGGAGTCTGGTGAGCGCAGGGCTTGCACTGGCGCAGCCTGTCCTCTCCTATAGCTCATATACCTCCCGTCACGCCCGTGTCCGCTTCCATTAAACAACAAAACAACCAATGCTCTCAGTATCGCCCTTGCCAAAGGGATCCACGACAGGAGGGAGAGAAAGTTCTGGGAAGGAAAAGGGTATGAAGGGTGGGTAGGATTACGGAGGTCAGTGTATCTAGGAGTTACAAATGACATGAACCTTGCTGGAGAGGTCAAAAGGTCTCCCTCAATCAGTCTCTCCGATCCTGAGTGCCATGCAGTTGGTGGGCAGATACATCCGCAGCCAAGACCTGGACAAATCTCACCCCGCGAACCTGGGGATTCCTGCTCAGTCACCAAATGTAGTGAACCATGTAGCGAACCATTTGGGGTCACCTATGGCAGAGGTATTGATAATCCAATAAATGGTTCCCGAGGCGGTGGTACCCACACTCTCTTCCCAAATTAATAAATTTTATATATATTCTGATGGCCGGCGTGGTCGAGGGGTAAGGCTCTTGACTCGCGATCCGAAGCTGGCGGGATTGAATCCCAGCATGAGCAAATAAATTTTATTTTATTAATGTGTGTTTGTACAATTTAATCATTAAAAATAATTTAGGATATATTTGCGGCATGTTCCAGAGTGGAAAATACTCTCAGCATAGCCCTGGCGTAAGACCACCATTCAGAATTGAAACGTTGCTTGAAATGGCTTTAGCCGTGTTTGGTGGCTAGATCTGAATAGCCAGGTACTTCCCCATCTTCCTCTCCCCCATCTCCTTCCCCTCCCCACTTGCCGTCAGCCTCACAACATACTTCAATCGGGGATGCCATAGTCTCACCGGCTCCAGACGGGAGCAGTTGGACTCTTGTGAGGTATTTACATTGTAATTTGAATTCCTGTGACACAGCCCAATACAGATCTGAATAGCCAAGTACTTCCCCATCTTCCTCTTCCCCATCTCCTTCCCCTCCCCACTTGCCGTCAGCCTCAAAACATACTTCAATCGGGGATGCCATAGTCTCACCGGCTCCAGATGGGAACAGTTGCACTCTTGTGAGGTATCCACATTGTAATTTGAATTCCTGTGACACAAATAGCCCTTAGCCGCTTTTTGCCACAATATGGCACTATTTAAAATACCTCGGATTGCTTTGCTACCAATTTTGGCAAATTTTCCCTTATTTGTAAGTAATTAAGTAGAAGTCCATTTTAAAGTGTCGCCATTTCTCAACAATAATTTCTGTCAAAAATTTTGTTCAAAGGGAACTTTAATTAAACACTTCACAACTTATCAAAATTAATTTTCGTTATATATATATTTGTAGATTGTGATAATCAATTAGACAATTTAAAAGAAATTTCATAGAAAATATTTAATTATTATTTATGATTTTAACTTTATGAGTAAAACCTCAAACTGTAATATTTAATTAAATGAAGACATTATGAGCGAAACTCAATCGAAAATCTGGAACAGAAAAATCAGAAAAAGATATTGGCACCTCTGGGACTCGAACCCAGGACCTCCCTACTTTCCGGGTTGGGCGCTCTTATCCACTGAGCTAAGGTGTCGATATCCAATTCGGTCACTTTTAACTGTACCATACTTCGACTAAGAACCACCCATATTATCTTCATTTTTCTTAACGCATATTTTTATTGGCTGCCATCTTTATGAATGATTGCAAGATTCAACTCGAACTAAATGCTATCTAGATGGTGTCTGGATAAATTATTATCCATTTTATTTAATGTGCGACATCTATTGACTCTTCTGCAAGTCTGGGATGAATATTATTATTTATGATTTTAACTTTATGAGTAAAACCTCAAACTGTAATATTTAATTAAATGAAGACATTATGAGCGAAACTCAATCGAAAATCTGGAACAGAAAAATCAGAAAAAGATATTGGCACCTCTGGGACTCGAACCCAGGACCTCCCTACTTTCCGGGTTGGGCGCTCTTATCCACTGAGCTAAGGTGTCGATATCCAATTCGGTCACTTTTAACTGTACCATACTTCGACTAAGAACCACCCATATTATCTTCATTTTTCTTTTTTTTAATTAAATATTACAGTTTGAGGTTTTACTCATAAAGTTAAAATCATAAATAATAATATTCATCCCAGACTTGCAGAAGAGTCAATAGATGTCGCACATTAAATAAAATGGATAATAATTTATCCAGACACCATCTAGATAGCATTTAGTTCGAGTTGAATCTTGCAATCATTCATAAAGATGGCAGCCAATAAAAATATGCGTTAAGAAAAAATTGAAATTGAACTTCTTACAAGAGTTTATAGGTAGAAAATCCTGAGAATAATTCTATTTCAAATGTTTACGATTTTATAATATTTTTTTTATAAATCCTACGATTATGTAATAATCGACAAAAGATAGGTGAATTCATTGGCTATATACGTAGACATATGAATATACCTAGACCTGCCCTAAGTGATAAAAAGCGTATTATTTCCCCCTCCCCATACCGGTTCTATTTGGAATTTGGAACCGGCTGGGCTCGGTAATGGCCTCGAGCGAATCTAATAAATGTGAAGTCATCATTCTTGTGCGAACCAGCGTCGAGCTTTCATCGGAACATTTTACGAAATAACACGGCAAAAACGGTGGCTTGTTCTATGAAAACGTGTAAAAATGGAAATGAAAAAAATAATAAACCCAACTGTCATATTACATTCCATAGGTAAGCATTATTTTACTTTATTTTAAGCTTATTCAGATCATATAATATGATCACTTTTAGTAGCGTTTACATATGTAGGCGTTTCTAAAGTGTGCTTGTCGCTGTTTACTGGGATAAGTAAATTATGAAACATTTGTAAAAGTGTCTTTACTAAATACGGGAACAAAATGTTCGACTCTGAAAACAGGTTAACTTTACTTTGCCGTATTTGGACTTCGCAAATTTGTTCATAAAGTGGCGAGCAATTCGCGCTCCCATGTAAAAAGGTCTATTCATTCAAAAGCAGATTTTACTTTTAAGAACTAAATGGTGATATTGTAATGCGAGAGGCCTATATACTGTCAGATTGATTTATTGACGAATCACATATCTCACAGTCATCTTCCTCCCTTCGCGTCCCGCTATAAGTTGGTTTGTACCCCTCACCTGTCTTTTCTCGTCTAGGTATATTCATATGTATATGGCTATATAGAACTATAATCAGTTTTTATGTCTCCATATTAAAATTCAGAGGTACGATTTTTTTTAATTTGGGCGGAAAATATTCAAAATGATCACCAAAAAATGTCAAGCAATCGGAGAAAAAAGTTTTGAATTGCACTGTCGCTCCAGTGATTAGTGGACTTGATTCATAAATACCTTTTATATATTCAACGCCAATCTCTTGGAATATTCTTTGGTACACTTCTCCAATGAGGTGGTAAGTTCTTCTTGCACATTCCTCATCCTCGTGGAAGGTGTACAGGTCCTTCATCAGGAACTCGCGGCTGCGTATGATGCCGTGGCGAGGTCGCATCTCATCACGG
Organism: Glyphotaelius pellucidus; assembly: GCA_936435175.1. NCBI lineage: Eukaryota > Metazoa > Arthropoda > Insecta > Trichoptera > Limnephilidae > Glyphotaelius > Glyphotaelius pellucidus. The sequence goes on from OW386563.1 coordinate 13,259,856, forward strand.
AACTTGGGGCCAATCTGCAATAGACACGCAAGTGTTAAATTCAAATAATATTAAACCCTCAGACCTCTGTTATATTTCTTAACCTGCCAGTAGATGCACCCTTGCGCCGAACATAAGCGTGATTCCTCAACTTTAGGCGTCTGGTTTTAGAAGACGACTGAATATAGCATATAATAAAAGTCTTTTCTCTATATAAATGATAAATTACAAATACATTTATTGGTAATCACTTTTTAATTTGTACGTAATAGTTTAAGTCTGTGAAATCTCAATTTTTGACATCTGACACAAAACAGCGCTATAAATCAACATAATAACAAAACAAGATAAAATTTTACAACTACTTATTTGCGACAAATGTCACTGGGGAACTGAGGGGACGTGCCTCCCCCCCCCCCCCCCCTCCCACCCACATGGATATCACGTAAAGGCAATTATCTATTGTTTAATAAGATTTGAATATGTAGAGTGGTGTTTTTTTTTCTTCCAATACTGTTTAGATTTTAGATCATATTTCTCACGATGATAGCAAGGGAGCCACAACGATATCTATGAGACTTATATGAGTTCCTAAAAGTGAACAAAAATTTACTTGAGGGGTTAATTTGATAGTTAATTAGTAAGGTTAAGTAATGAAAATCGGTACCTGGTATAACAAGAGGGGCAATTGCTTGGGAGAAATGGGGGATAATTCCGCTATCAATTCTGTCATCAACTCTTCATGGGTCTGAAAACAGAAGTCATGGTTTAATTTCAAAATTAGCAAAATTTCAACACAAGACATGTTGACAAATCTTTGGGCTTAGGCTAAAAAACGGATCATGTTAAGAGGAACGTATGCGCAGTCCATTTCGGCCCGTTTCATACAAATCTTAATTCTGGATTTGAAAATACCAAACCAAAATGAAAAATTGTTTTTGTAATCAAAAGGTGTATTAAATATCTAGTATGGATGTGAGCTTTATTAATTTTTGCTTTAAATTATAAGATATAGGCCTTTAAAGATTTTAGTATTTCATAATTATAGGGACAACTTGGGCAGTTATTTGTAAGTAAATGAAAAACATTAAAAAAATAATTTTAATATTTTTATTTTACAAATACAATGAAAAATAAAATAATAAATAAAACGTCGTTAAAGATGCATTTTTTTGGTAGTAATTTAAATGTATAATCGACAAATTTTTGTTCTGCCGTAAATAGGTAATTTGTATTTTAACTTTACACCCATTAAAATGATATTTTTTATTTTATATTTCATCATACTTTTATGATAAATACAGTAAATTCTTTTTTATTGTTTTTCATTTACCCAAAAATAATTGCCCAAATTGCCTCTAAAATCATGAAAAATTAAAATATTTAATGGCCTATATCTTATAATTTACAGCAAAAATAAATAAAGTAGCTCACATCCGTACTAGATATTTAATATACCTTTTGATTACAAAAATAATTTTTCAGTTTGGTTCGGTATTTTGATCTCAAATCCAGAATTAAGATTTGTATGAAACGGGCCAAAATGGGCCGCGCATATGTTCCTCTAAAATTATTATGGAGACGTACATAATAAATGGTTAGATATTATGCACAGGGTATTAAGGGACATACTTGACTTACTTTAACCAGTGATTTCTGACATTATTTGGAGTAAAAAGTGAAAATGAAATTTCGGTCTCCGGTGAAAAAATATTTGAAAAAAAAAAATTTAAAAAAAATAAAAAAAGTCATTGAAAAAGTTACGGGGACCAAAATTTCATTTACATTTTTACTCAATCACCAGTAAAAGTAAAACAAGTGCGTCCCTTAACACCCTGTATCTCAGAACAAGGTAAAGTGAAGTTAGAACACTATCCAACCAAAGTAACGACTTGTGTCTTTATATATAACTAGCGAGTTCCCGGCTTGCGTTGCAATGCCACTTAACCACTCCGACCCGTAAGCATGTTTACACGACAATATAACAACAGCAGTCAAGTACAATAAGCGTGTTTTAACGTTAACGCGTGTGTTCCCGCAAAAATCGTTATAAATCTGTTATTGTTCTATTGACAACCCTAAAACAAAAAGTAGAAGATCCATATTGGATCAAGCTTCACATCTCTATTCAAAGTTGTCCATAAAAGTACATAAAAAAGACTTATTTTGTAGAAACAGTTTTCACCCGCCAAATCACCTACGTGCCATTTGTTATTTTATTATTAAATATTATTGTATGAAATGGCAAAAAAAAGATGTGAAAAAATTGTTTATTATACATTTATACAATACAATAAGTATGATTTTTTTTGTTTGCATTCTAAATTTTAATATTTACAAATGTTAATATTTATTTGTACTACAACAATTTGAAAGCTTATTTCATAACCTTTCAAAAACAGTTTTTAGCATCCGGCTACGTTCAGAAATGTTTCATTTATATAGCTTTCATTGCAAAGCGGAAATAATACAAAGTTTTTATAAATCGACAGTTCGTTTAAGACAAAAACCTTGCACAATCGCAAAATACTCGGGAGGTTAATAAAGATATTGTTTCTCCAGAGTTCCTTTCTCTTCATACGATCCCACTCCGCCTTCCCCTCCCCCTCCCGCGTTTTTCTCCCCACTTCCAACACGGGAAAGGGCACATCAAATGACCAAAGTTTCATCGCAATCCCATGAATTGTAAGCAACGCTTAGTTTCACTAAGCCAGAGATCACTATTGTTTATAGAAACCATCGCGAGCATGCGCATATCAAATCCCCAAACTTTCATCACAATCGGATGAATGGTTTAGCAACGCATAAGACACATATACAAGCAAATTTTAATTTTTATATATGCAGATAAAACAAGAGATGAAAATAAATTTAATTTATGTTAGGTTAGGTTCATAAGTATAATTTTTTTCAATGATCTATTGTCACAACCTTTTTTCTAACACTCACCGGACTAAGGATGTAACGACGTCCCTGCCTGTCTCCGACCTTCATCAGTTCCTCGCCTGCGTCTTCTAGTCTCCCGCTCCGTCGCCAGCTTTCCTCGGGGGCCAAGAGCGGCAGGACCGCAGGCTGGGCCCCCACGCCCTCCAGCGCCGCAGACACCAGGCGGCACAGCTTGTCCCGGGAGCGTAGCAACAGAGGGAGCATGGCAAAGCACCCCGCAGCACCCAGGGGACGCACTAGACCCAGCTCAAACAGCAACTGAAAAGTATTCATAATTATTTAAATACGGAGCCTCAAACCATCTGAGCATCATTTTCTAATCCTTCAGTTTGTTCGGTTTTTGGAACAACTCATGTAGATCTCATAGAAGTCGTTGTGTCTCCCTTACTATCATGGTTAGAAAAATGGTCTAAACGGCGTTAGAAGGAGAAAACACCACACTTTATAAGGAAATCTAAAAATAACCATAAAATAATTCAAATATACACCCTTATGAATCCAAAGTTTACAACCACAATTTAAAAAAAGTTTATGAAACTTTAGGAATTTTTTATTAATTATTTTTACATGAAATGACAAAAAGTGAGTTGATGATAATGTTTATAATACATTTACAACATTTACTTCCAAATTCTACTTTCCTGCATTCCTCAGCTTTTTGGTTTTGCAGCCTTTCTAGTTGAAGCCATAAGCCATTTTCTCCATTTATTCCCAATAACATTATATACTGTGGACGCGGGGTAGAAATCTCAAAGTGGGAAACCAAAAGTAAGGCAATTGCACTAGTCTCGATATCTAATACTTTAGTACTAAATTGCCACCCGTCGAGCAATGTTGCCAACTTGACGAATTTCCCGTCATATCTGGCGGATTGGAGTGCTCCGAAACGGGAAAATTTTGTGTTTAATGAAATTTAAAGTATGACGGATTTCCTAGCGGATTCGAATAAAGTAACAAAATATAATTTTATAGGGGAAAATAGCCTATTTTTATGGAGAAGTTTTTATCCCTGAAATTCTCTAGTGCCAAAATGCCCTCCTGTGTGATGAAAAAATGTTTGAATTACACAGCAAATAGTAGTAAGAGCGAAGGAATAACATTTCATGTATAAGTACACGCAAATTACTTATTATTATCGATTATTATAAATATTACAATTAATTTTCATGTTTCCCGCCCGCGATTTTATGCGTCATTAGAGAAAATTCAAGGCCTACTAAAGTAAAGGGTCTGGACGTGCAACAGCCAAATTACAAAGTCAGTGCCGTCGCTAAGTAAAATTTACTGTTAATAATAGTCTAATGACTCTTTACTTATATGATTGGAATAAAAAAACATACAAATCAGCAGTAAAAAGAAATACAATAACAATCAACACTATCGGCAAACTATCGTTGTTCATTATAGCTTGAAAACTTGACACCTCACAATTCGACTGGTGCCCAGACCTCCTACTTTAGTCGGCCTTGAGGCAGTATTCGACGGAACTTTTGAATTTTGAATACGAAAATGCCGCCCGCGTTCTATCTTTTGTTTCGTCCATATGCATATATTCTTTAAACGTCTATCTTTATCGTAAATGAATAACTTTTGAATTAAGAAATTGCCACATTATTTCTCGAGTTTGTGCATGTCTATTTATATAACGTCATTGTTTATTCGCATGAATTAAACCATTCGCCGTGATTTCGATAAATGGCACTATACAACATTCTTCCACAAACCAAACTTTAAAAGGCTGCCACAGGTCTAAAAAAATTTCATTACCATAATCCCTACCAAGAAACATTTTATGGAAACTTATAACACGCCCGGTAAATGTTTCCCTATTAGGGACACGCTCAATACGCACTTTTTATTACAAAAACACTTAATATCAGTTGAATAATAATGGGAAGTAAGTATTTCAGTTTCCGGAATTGGAAAATAATGCATTTTAGTAGATATTTCATTAAAAAGCAGACAATTTCACATCTTTTCTTAACGCCATGTTTTGATATAATATTAAAATAGCTTTTTAGGCTAGTTTTTTTTTCGTTTTTTAATTAAACCCAAACTAAGAACCTAAGAACCTATTTTAGGGTCATGAGTTAATATTTTGGATTAAAAAAGAGAAGAAAGAAAACTAACCTCAAAACTTTGACATCAATGACAATGGCCGCCAAGCGAATATTTGTTTTTAATTTTAACGAAATAACTATTAAAATTCATTATTTTTCAATTCAGGGAACTGAAATACTTACTTCCTAATATTATCTAACTGATGTTAAGTGTTTTTGTAATAAAAAGTGCGTATTGAGCGTGTCCCTAATAGGGAAATATTTACTTTATGTATAAACGATTGGTATATTAATGATTTTATAGATTCTTCCGGTAAAGTGTTACCTAACCTAAAATCGCAAAAACCGTACACAAATACCTTCTGGCTCTTGGAAGCCGCATCCAGGTTTTTTACAATGGCATTTTTTGGAGTGCTGACCAGAGGTTGAAATATTTTTGATAAATATTTCATTTTCAATAAACAATTCTATTTCAATTTTCAAGTTCCACAACCGTTCTGTCAAAAACGTAAAAGTATTTTTCTATGGCGACAAATGTCAAATGAATAAATGGCGGTTGCCAGTTGGACAATAATAATTTTGCAGTCGGTGGCGTCGTAATAAATAATATATTTATTTATTTATTAAAAGAAGTTTATACAATGAACAAAAAATTGTGTTAATTCATCCGCCATGCTAGAGATGTCCCTGTGTTATGGCGGATGAAGTTTACAGATTGTGTAGGTACAGTGTACAGTTATTAACTTATGCAATTCATTTAAGTAGTTTAAGTAACATATTTAGTAACAAATTAAGTTAGTAATTTAATTAACACATTAAATTAATTTATGTTACAAGTTGTATTAATTATATTACAATTCAATTAAAATAGCAAATTTTACTCATCATCGTTACTGAATGTAAGGATCCATTTTGATAAATTTTTTTTAAAGATATGGGGTTGGGTTTCGGATTTTAGGTTCTCGGGGAGAAGGTTAAACATTTTAGGAGCTAGGTACATGAAATGTCTTTGAGCTGATGTGGTGCGTAGTGTAGGAACATTGTAGTGTCGTTTGGTTATTGTTCTGGTGGTGTAACTGTGATGTAAGAGAGTTTTTTTTCTTGTATTTGAACATGAAATGTGTTAGTGTAAATTTTAGATGAAGTTGCCGTATGTTTAAGACATTATATTCTGTGAAGAGTCTATTGGAGGAATATCTTGTTGGTCGCTTGTTGATAGCACGTAAAATCGTTTTTTGGGCTTTTTGCAGAGGATCAATAAAATTAAGAGCACAGCCGCCTCAAATTATGATGCCATATGCTAACTGGGATTGGCAGAGAGCATAGTAAACCGTTTTTAGTGTTATATGAGTAAGTATATTTCTTAGAGTTCGAAAAACATAAGAGAGCTTGCGAATTCGGGGAGTTAGACTGGCTAAGTGCTGATCCCAACGAAGATGGTGATCAATTAGGACCCCCAGGTATTTTATATGAGATACTTTTTCCAAATTTGGGCAAGTACAGGAAGAGTAGGGACTTGGACAGGAGTGAATTGTTATTTTCTGATTGATAGAAGTTTGGGTTGCAGCAGATAGACTGAAGGTTAAGAATTTAGTTTTACCAGCATTGAGGGTGAGGAGATTATCATCTAACCAATTCTTTACAAGACCTATGTCATATTGAGCTATGTCGAATGCTCCTTTCCAATTTTTATGTCGAGCTATAAGCACAGTGTCATCTGCAAAGGATATTATTTTTCCGGTTATGGGTAGGTTACAGAGTTTATTAATGTATATGAGGAACAAAATAGGGCCTAGAACACTTCCTTATGGAACTCTGAATTGGATTGGTAAAGGGTTGCTTAAAGCTATGTTGTTAATTTTCACGGTTTGTGATCTTCCAGTTAGGTATGAGGAGAACCAGTTAAGAGTTGAATCCCGGATGCCTATTTGAGATAGTCTTTCCAGAAGAATGAGGTGGGAAACCGTGTCGATATATATAATGTATATAATGTATATATAATATAATATTACATTGAAAAACATATAAAATTAAATTTAAATTAATTGTTGTTAACTACATAAATATAATTTCTGCGTTTTATTAATTTCAAAATTGGTATTCCTATTATTGAAATCAATTATGTTATTTTACGCAGTAAACTTAACTTATCGAAATTATCTGAAAGGCGAATAATATTTGGTCTCTTTTTATTATTCAAAGTTGGACTGTAGAACAAGTTAGAAATTAAAATTTTAATTCTATTGGCTATGGTTAATTCATTTTCACTGCATCTACAAAAAATCTTTGTCTTCTGTTACTGATAACAACATGTCACTGTGATGATATTTCTCATAAGTTTATCGAAACATTTCATAATTATCAACTTATATTCGCAAACAATAGTACAATACTGTTCTTGCAACATTATGCAGATACGGTATAAATGTGTTTTCTCCAAAAAATCTTCCACAACTGCGTTGATACTGAAAAAGCTAACAATTTCTCGTACGTGACTTCATCTTCACAAACAGTGGACAAACATTCTTGTACCTTATATATATACTGAAAGAAACTAACAAACGTTACCATTTTTCACAAAAAAGTGGAAAGCTGAACTTTGAGGTACAGAATTAACAATTTGTGAAAGAATTAAGAATGTTTGATTCTGCAGCCAGCCTCGTTTTGGTAGCAATGCTATGGGGAGCTACGAATCCATTCATCAAAATGGCTTCTAAAAACGTAGAAAAGGTGTCTTCAGAATCAAGTTCTAAATTAGTGAAATTCTTTAAAGAATTGCTGCATTTGTTCTTGAATTGGAGATACATGGTCCCGTTTTTATTGAACCAATGCGGTTCTGTTCTCTATGTGTTCTGTCTGCAGCGCAACTCGTTCTCCTTGGTCGTGCCAGTGACCAATTCCTTGACGTTTGTATTCACGGCGCTGGCAGGTAGCCTGGTGGGAGAAGAGAGGCCGAATAAGGAAACTGTAGTTGGGATGGCGTTTGTACTTATTGGAACGACTTTGTGCTTTTTGGACAAAGCATCGCAAGATGTGGTGTCAACTGCATAGCTAGAAATTAACAGAGTTATGATTTAACAATAAAATAATGTATCTAACTCATTCCAACTTTGACCAATTTGACTTTAATTTGGACCAACTTCTTCAAAGCATCTCTAAAAGGAATGGAAGTACAACACAACAATTCATACCGAAAGCTTTTTGGGTTGTCCTGGTACTGCAGTGCCACCGAGATGTTTCAAAAGGGCGCGTTACCTTTTCCGTTCCCGTTCTTTCAAATGGTATTAACATTTACTACCATTTTACTTTAACAACGCCAGGACACGCTCTTACCAAAAATCCCCGATTCCGAGACTTCATAATCTCGGAAATAAATATTCTGATCTAGGAGATATTTTTCACCTTAAGGGGGTATTTCACCATCCTCCTCATAGATTATTCATACCGTAGCGTACATTTAGGATTAATTATACAGGATTTATTTATTTAAAAAGTCTGATTTTACTATTGGGCACTTGAACCTATGAATAATGGCTACATACAGGAAAAGTTAGCCGAGTTTTTTTACCAGTTGCTAGTATTTATTTGTTGATTTATTAATTTTCGTTATGTGTATGGTTAAGCTATGAGGAGGATGGTGAAATACCCCCTAAGAATAATAAGTATAAACATTGTTTATTCCAATTCTAGATACAAATAGTCGTGGATAATTTCTGCAATTTTTATATTGAATATCTTTCTATGTGTGACTTCTTATCATTTTTACCAATGTATTTTATTTTGTATTATATGCTATTGTTGTTATTTTTTTTTTCATTTTATATTTTCTTTTTTTTTGTTTTATTTTTGAAGTATTTAAAGTACTGTGATACTTAACTTATAAACAAAGAATGTAAAAGCCCATTAGGGCGTGTAATAAATAAATAAAATAAACACAATTTTTTATGTACCTATAAAATTATTGAATACAAACACTTTTTTTTTTAAATGGCTCACTTGTATTATAAACGTATTATGGTACAAACGTTTTATCAATGTTTCATGTAAAAATAATTATTAAAAAATCCCAAAGTTTAATTTTTATTTCAAATTGCGGTCGGAACCTTGGGTTTCATAAAGGTTTAATTCATTTTCATTATTTTGTCATCAACTTTTATATTCGAACATAAAATTTGGCATTTTATCTTTCTAAAACGGTTTAGGTATTATTACCATATTTTTACCATGATAGTAAGGTAGACAACGATTTCTACGAGACTTGTGTGAGTTCATTGTTTCCGAAACGGAACAAATTAGTACGAAGTGTTAATTTCAAAGTCAGAATCGGACTCGGAACTCGACTTTTTCACAAACGACCAGCTCAACTAAACTAGTAATCGATTTCTGCATCGTCCGTCCGGCGGCGACATTTCTTTTTTCGTTTTTCTGCACTGTTCTGGGAGGCATGCTTCTCAGCCTGACTAACTGTTCTGCAAAACACAGGAAAACCATCCATGTGTTCTAGTTACAATTACAATTTAAGCTGGTGGACTCTTATGCAAATTTATTCTTGTTAAAACCAGTCTTATGTTCAGAATGCGCAGATAAAATTCCAGTTGCGGATTCATCTGCTGACGCATTTCGAAGAAAACCATTCAAGATCAGTTATATAATTATGGTTGTAGATTATGTTCTGCAAAAATTGGTGGATGCATTTCGGGTAATCCTAAATACCTAAATAAAGCTGGGTAGAGTTGGGGACTGTAACTCTAACTAATCATCACGCCGTTTCTCCGCAGGGGTAGGCAGAGAGGACGAACCGCCAAACAACTCGGTCTTGGCAAAACTTCTTGCCTTATTCACTTTCATACTTCGTCTGATACATGCTCTTCTATCCTGACTCTGTATATGACCCGACTCTGATTAATTTGGTCGTGTCATGTTTTCCTCGGGTGTCTCCGACTTCTACCATTCACATTTGCTCCACATGCCCAAACCATCTGAGCAAAGTCCCTTTCTTAATCTTACTCATTACACTTACATCAGTATTGTATTTTTTGCCGATCTCCACATTTCTCACATGATCGTACATGGTTTTATTACGCACACTCCTCAGGGATCTCATTTCTCCAGCATTCACTATACTTTCATCCTTCCTTTGCCAGTTCCACGCCCCTGGGTAGGTACTAGAACTCCATTGTGGACGGCTTGTTAGTGCCAACGGCGTTCATCCCTCCATTAATAGAGTTACCTGCATTTATCTTTTTTAAATATCTCTGTCAGCCTTCCCATCTCTCGTAAACATACTTCCCAAATAAACAAACTCATCAAGAAGTTGAAACTCATCAATTTGGGATCGATTTGGCCTTAAGTGTTTGCCCTTATGCCTTGAAGGGGAAACGTTTCGCTCTAATGCATCCGTTATCTTTATAATTTCCGTTCTGATTTTTGATTCTTCACGTTTATTCTGGTTAGTTACCAAAGTATAGATAAGTCCTATCTTCTGCGCTGGGTGGTGATGGGATTGAGTGTTTAGATACCGATTCAAATGAGTTGGTTTTCTTTGTACGGTGTGCCCTAAGCTACTATCTTCTTTTCAGAGATTAGAGAGAGAAAAAAATACATTTCTCTGAATATAAGTAGTTTTCCTGGAGTAATTTCGTAGACAGATATTTACGTTTGTTATAAATATATTATTATCTCGCATGACGGTACATTAAGCAGTACTAGGTCACGGAAGAATGGCTTTCCAACAGTTCAGTACCTCTTATTCTGAAACTTCATGCAAATCACATTCCGTAGGTCTAATTAATCCAAATGGTCACCAAAAAGTTTCGAGCAGTCCGAGCAAAAGTTTCAATTTCGACTGTCGCTCCAGAGGTTAACGAGTTTAATTAATTCCAGAATCTTACTCGTTATGTGAAACGCACGTTAAGCGAAACGATGATTCCCATATAAGTCAATGTAAAATACGATAACGCGTTCCATGCCAAAAAAATGCTCATTTTTTGTAACGTTTTTTCAAATAACTATTCATGTTCTACAAAGAATCATTTGAAATCCCACAATCCATCTTACAGTGGAGAAAAACCATTTGTATGTTCCGATTGCAATTATTTATGTGCTAGAAAGGAGACTTTAAAAACCCACAAGTTTACTCGCAGTGGAAAAAAAACATTTTCATGTTCCGACTGCAACTATTCATGTTCTGAAAGGGAACATTTAAAAACCCATAAGCCGTCTCCCAGGGAAGAAAAACCTTTTTCATGTTCCGACTGTAACTATTCATGTTCTCAAAAGGAACATTTTGAAGTCCGCAAGCTGTTTACCAGTGGAGAAAAACTTTTTTCATGTTGCGAAATTTTACAAATGTATAAAAAATTACAAATAATGTCTGAACACAAATTTGGAAAAACGTATGATCACATGCGATACTAACGTGCTAGCGGAATGAATACAATCAGAGACTGATGAACTGGCGCGGAAGTCCCGGCTCACAAGTAAGGTGAAGATGAGACTTCTCCTCGCGTTATACGAAATGTCGCTCCTTATGTGAAAAGTCGCTCATTAAGGGAGCGTTTTTCTCATAATATGTTTTGCTCGTTATGCGAATTACTCTTTAAATGAAATTTCGTTAAATGCTCGTTATTTAATTAATACATTTACGTAATTGCTTGGCGTAACATTTCGTAGAAAATATGTTCAGCGTTGCCAGCGCATATCGATTTCTTAGTTATTATCTGTCAATAACAGTTTGGCTGTCAATGGTGAAACTGTGCTCGGGACATCGATATAAAATCATCGGAAGTTACAATAATTATCGATCCAATATTGTAAACATATCTTTTCAACGTGCTTTTCAATTTAGTAAAATCGCATAAGTGATGTAGCCACTCATCCGCGCCTACTTCATCTCTTTTTTCTATGGATTTTTCCTTCAAGCCACTTCAAGCATTCTGACATTTCGTTTCGCCTACCTTCTGTTGCATTTATTCAATAAATCATTTGGGAATTATAAGCAAGATCGAAAACAGTCTGTTAAAAATAATATGTAAATATAATTCCAGAGTTATAGTGAGTGCACAACTGTGTATATTATAGAGGAAACAGGATTCACGTTTACTTGAGTTGCAAAAAGACAGGTTTGTATTGTCAAACAAAACGTCGTTATCTTTTTTGTACAGCTTTTAATAATGCTTGCGTTGCTGGACCCGACAGATATTAGCGTGTATTGATTGTGAAACATTAATTAGTTTTTGTTAAAGGGATCGCAATTAGATTTGACCCAAAACAAATTATAAATACGTTTTTAGGCACAGATTATAGAAATTAACTTCAATTTAACAATTACAATAAGAATTAATTTTTTTTTATTTAATTAAAATTAAATTTTATGGTTTTATTATCAAGTTCTGCAAGGATTTTAGTATGTATTTTTGTAAAAAAAAATTATATATATATAACGCACTTAAATGAGTCATAGCAATAACTTCATTATAAAACAATTAAGAAAACCTTAACATTTAGTTGGAGAAACAGATTCCGAACCCCACATAATACACTCTCATTAGTGTATCAGCAAATTGGTTTAACCGGTAATAAATCAATATAGACACCTTCGAAAATTGACATTTAAAATCTCATATATAAGTCGCCCAAAAGGGGATTAACCACAGTTTGAAAATGGTCTTTAAACCGAAACAGCTGTAACAAAAATACATACTAAAATACTTGCAGAACTTGATGATAAAACTGTCAATGGAGTACTAGGAATCTGAGGGTCAGTTTGTCCAAAGTGATGTATCTATCCCTCCCACTGCGGTGCAAGGTGATGTTCCGAGAGAGTATGACTGGAGAAGTCAAAGGGACTCCCTCAACCATTCTCTCCCGATCCGGCATGCCATGCAGCTGGTGGGCAGACGCATCTTCCGCCAAGACCCGGACAAACCTCACCCCATGAATCCGGACACCCCTGCTAAGTAACCTTATTATTAATTTTAAAAACTTGATTTATGAATTTTTTCTTTCAGAATAATAAAAGTGGAAGTATAAAAGTCGGAGACACTCCGAAACATGGATCTCAAAGAAGCAGTCATAAAAATGGAATCAGATATTTGCGAAATTAAAAAAGATGGTCTGAAATTTACGGAAATCTTCTTGCCCGAACCGAATATAAAAATGGAATGTTCGGAAACAAGCGTAGAAGATTCTCCAGGTTATCTTTAATAATATTTATTTTTGTTATTTTTATAGACTGAATGTTGTTGTTTTTGTTGAAATTCCTTGGGCCTATGTGTGGTAAAATTATGTATGGCCTATTGCAAATGTAGATATCCGGAAATAATGCCAGGTTATAAGCTGGAGTTTGGAGACTAGGGGTGCATGAACGGAAAATGAGATCAGGAGACTACAACGCGAAAGTGAATGGTAGGAGAAGTTGGGGACGCCAAGACGTGTCAAGAGTCAGAATAATAGAATAGTACGTATGAAAAGACGAAGCATGAATGCGAATGAAGCAGGAAGCCTGTGTCGAGACAGTTGTGTGGCGATCCATCTTCTCTGCCCATCCTTCGGGGAATCGCCGTGATTAGCTTTATTGTCGTTTCGATTTTGTCTTAAGTCGGGTCAGGGAACCATTGCGATCGCTTTAACAAAGCTCCCAATTCAGGCTTCTTCAGTGCCTCCTTAATTGCAGGCACGACCTCCTTGCATAGTAATCGCAATCTACTGCTTCTTTCTAAAGCTTAGGCTGGGGTGGCGAAAGCAGTTTTTCAGCAGATCATTTTAACAATATTAATATAACAATAACTCTAAAGAACACATATAACGAGAAACTTGAGTATAAAAATTAGACATAGAAGGATCACATTTCAAGTGACTACAATACAAAGGCATAAAATACATAGACAGATAAATATAACACAGGCAACATACTCATTCAAACACTCAAAGGCACTCAATAAATACACTTAACATACTCGTAGGGACATTTATGCATAAGACTTTAGAGTCGCTCAAAAACTTAGATAGAGAGAGAGTATTAGGAATTTTTATAAATTTTAAAATAGAGAGATATGATTCCTGATTTTTGACCTAACGGTGGTGGCGAGTTCAAATCCCCAAGTATCTATTCCACCCATTTTTTAATCCTATCATATATTTTCAAATTAATAAATGGCCACTGTCAAACTAGCTCTCAGAAGTTAGGATTAATTGTTAATATTTTTTTCAGTCAAAAGTTCATGCATTAAAACCCGAAGGAGGAAACGTAAAATGTTCAAGTGCTCGGATTCCAGTTTTACTTGTAGAACGAAAGGAAGCATCATCGTTCACCAACACACGCATAGCGGAGAAGAACTATTTTCTTGTTTGAAATGCAACTTTACTTGTGCGCAAAAAGGGGCGTTAAAATTACACGCTCTTACCCACGTTGGTGTCAAGGCTTTAACTTGCTCACAATGTGACTATGCGTGTTCTCTCAGAGGGAAATTACTTAAACATCTAAGACGTACTCACCTTGGAGATAAACCATTTGTTTGCTTACAATGCAGTTCTGCATTTTCAAGAAAAGATCATCTAAAAAGACACTCACTGATTCATCATGGAGAAAAACCATTTTCATGCGCAGAGTGTGACTTTAATTGTAAGTTTGAGAAAGAGTTAACGAAGCATTTAAGCTCTCACTCTGTAGAAAAATCTAATCAGTGTTTAGAAACTAGTTCGAATCCTTCCAAAAATTCAGAAAAGAAAATATATTCTTGCTCAAAGTGCAACTACACCTCTTCGTTAAATGGAGAGTTTTTAAAGCATCTGCGACGCACTCACCTCGATGATAAACCATTTCCATGTACACAATGTAATTCAAAATTTTCCCGAAAGGAGCACTTAAAACGACATATGCTGACACACTCTGGAGAAAAATCTTTTTCTTGCTCAATGTGTGAGTTTAGCTGCAGGCTGGAAGGGGATATTTCAAAGCATCTGCAGACTCACAGCGGAGAGGAACCGATTTCGTGTTCAGAATGCAACTCTACATTTTCCAAGCATGAATATCTAAGGAGGCATTTACTCCGACATTCCACAGAGAAAATTTTCAACTGCTTGAAATGTGATTTCACGTGTTCCCAAAAAGATTATCTGAAAAAGCACATGCGAAAACACCACAAACAGAAATAATCTTTTAACTCTTGAGCGATTATTTCTGAATAAACTCATCTAATATCCACTTCTTCCCCTTATTCCATTCGGGTCCTGGAGCCATCACTTAGACAAGACACCTCGAGGTGTGTCCCCGTACCAAACCTGATGTGTGTCAGAAAGGCAAAGAACTGCCAGATGAAAGAAGACTGAACTCATTGGAAATGGTACTTAATCGTATATTCGGTAAAACCATGTACGACCATATTACAAATGTTGAGGACCGAAAAATTGAAAGGACGCTTATGAGGTTGGGGCATGTAGAAAAGAACATACAAACAAGAATATATTATGTCAAGCGAAGGAAAAGTCAGGGACGCCCATGGAAAACATGTATAAATGCAACTAACATTCTTGTATACTTTGAGAGAGGTAAGTCTCTTGACTCACAATCCAAAAGTCGCGGGTTCGAACCCGACGTGCGCAAATAAATTTTTATTTGATTAATTTGCAAAATATTTTACAAATAAATTATTAAAAATAATAGATGGTGTATTTGCTGCACGTTCCAGGGTGGAAGATACTCTCAGTATCGCCCTGGTGTAAAACCATCATTCAGAATTGAAACGTTGCTTGAAATGGCTTTAGCCGTGTTTGGTGAAATTGCCCTCTTCCCATCTTTTTCCCCTCCCCACTATCTTCAGCCTCGCAAAATACCCCATGCTAAGCCACGGTTGCCATAGTCTCACTGGCTCCTGACGGGAGCAGTTGGGGACTCTTGTGCAGTATTTATATTTAAAAAAAATATAAAATAAAATAAAAGATCGTAGAAAAAAAAATTGGCTTGATTTTATAATTAACGTTATGTAAAATAAAGAAATTTGATAATGTGTTTTATTAATTTATCGTATATTTTTAAAGATAATATTTTCCCCTGAAATACCTAAAAATAGTTCGCTGCAATTGAGGGAACCTGCAAAATAGCATTTTTCTGAATTTGAAAATTGAAAACAATAATAACTACAAAAATGTGTTAATTGCAATTGAAGAATGAGAATGTTTTCTGATTAGCGTGAGGTCGCCGGCGTAATGAGGGGTGGGTAGGAATCTGGAAGTCACTGGGTCCAGGCTTGACGAACGTAAAAATCCATCCCTCCCACTGCCAGGCGCTGTGTCGAAAGAGTTCGGCTGGAGAGGTCTAGATCTCCCTCAACCAGTTTCCCGATCCGCCTCACCACGCGGTTGGTGAGCAAACACATTCGCCACCAAACCTCACTAAAAAAATACTATAATTTCAATGCGCCAATTCATATATTTTTTTTTTTTATATTAACTCCACATGTCATCTTTGAAGATGCTGTGTGGAGGGTGCTGTTGAGGAGAGGAAGGAGTGAACATGGGTCTTGAAGAGACCCTTTTTTGTAGGAGGGAGGAAACACAGAAGCCGGCAAATCGTTCCACAGCCGGGCTGTTGATCTCAAGAACGAGTCGTAGAAACAACCCGTTCTCATGTGTCTAATGTCAACCATGTACAAATGTTGAGCGCGTGTTTGGTGGGTTTCCCGACTATGCACCGGTGCCGAGGGGATCAGTGACGCTAGTTCCTCGGAGCATCTTCCATTGTAATACCGGTAGAACAAGGACAGCATTCCCACCTGACGCCTGTGCTCTAAAGATTGCAGTCCGTTAAGTTAGGAGAATCTATCAAACGGACCGCCCGTTTCTGCACAGAGTCGAGGGTTTTTTTCAGGTATTTTGGGGCTCCAGACCAGAGGTGGCTGCCAAATTCAACTGTGGGATTTGTACAGGGTTAGCAGTTGTGTACTATTAAAGTATCTGCGGGTCCTGTACAGTACGCCCAGTTTCTAAGAGGCTAACTTAACTCTGGCCTCGATGGAGCCCCCGTACCTGAGCTGGTCACTTAGAGTTACAACAAGCATATCAATGGAAGGCCTGTTCGGGAGATTGCTTCCGTTGAAGGAGACTAGATTATCATTCCGATCCCTTTTAGACGTAATCAGACATGATTGGGTCTTTGAAACATTAAATTTGACGAGGTTATTCTTACCCCAAGAGAAAACATTCTCGAGGTAACCGTCCATTCTTTGTTTCAAAGCCCTCCGAGCCATTGGGGTTTGTGAGCCCTTTGGAGGCTTGTCAAACAAAAAGCTATCATGGACTGTACTGTCATCCGCGTAAAAATGAATCGGTGCACATGTCAAGAGGTCATTGATGTGCAACATATGCGGGTAATCACACAAGAAATGCCGTATTGCAAGAGAAACTGGCCTCACATTCTCAGCCATTTTGAGCAACAGATCAAACAGATTGTAGGGACAAGTTGACCTCCTGTCCGGTTCATTCACTAATTAAACTACTTAACACTTCCGTACAGGACCGGGGAAACGCGCTTACACTAAAGAGAGTTTTACGCTGTATCTAAGTTGTTTTTTAAACCAAATACTCAATAATTTGGGTAATCCTAGAAAAACTATTTGGTTATCGATCTGCATTAAAAAAAATAATATCGCATTACTAGTTTCCTTAAAATAAAATAATTTCTATCGAATTCCGGCTGAGAATCTGTCCCGCCCGCCCCCCGTCCCTTCTGTTCAGGGTTCCTATCTGCTGAACGTATCGGGATAATTCTAAGCGAAAGGTCTATTATATATAGGCTATTGAGGTCGGGATAGGATAATATCCTATAAATAGGTTTCGTAAACAAATAATGACTACACTGTCACTTAAAGCATTATGCTTTACTGCCTGCAAACCGAGTTACTGATAAAACTGGCGATTACATTGATTTTAAGTTATTAAAAAACTTTGACCGTCGAACCAAAGACGTTTGCCCGGGCATCCACGCTTCAAAAGGTGACCGAAAAACCGCTCTTACGAGGAAGTCTTAAACACATTTGCGCATCTATTACTAACTTCGTATCATCTAGGTACAAGCGAGTGTTTTAAATGCTCAGTTCTGGTTTTGTTACATTTAAACACTAGCTGACCCCACCACGCGTTGCTGTGGCTAACAAAACACAACACCCTCTACTGGATGGTTACCTGACCTTTATAACCAAGTGTTTTTTCGATAAATTAACTCACACCGCCATCTGTTAATTTGCACGAAAACCAAATCCACATCGCCCGCTCGTCCACCACATACAGACATTCTCCTTTATATTTCATATATTTCAACCAATTTACACAAAACCTTGACAAATTATATACCTAAACCTTCCTCATGAATTACTCCATCTATTGGTGAAAACCGCATGAAAATCGGTTGAGTAGTTTTTGAGTTTATCGCGAACAGACAGACAGACGCGGCGGAGGACTTTAATTTATGATATATAGAGATGTAGAGTCGATTTTGGAACGGTCGCTATCTCATGTCATGTAAGTTTGGTTTTTCAGAATGCCTATCAACAAAATGAAATTAAAAAGATGATTGTAATGTACTAAATTATTATTCTTAATTAGCGGGAAAAACGTTTATAATAAATACACTTTGATATCTGCTACTTGAAGCAAAACATTTTCCTCAATATGCAAGTATCCACTTAGTTAGTTTTATTTATTTTTTTATAAATCTATATACAGTATGTTTACATTGGGTTTTTTCAATGCCTGTCTCACTAGTTTGGTAGTTACAAGAATATTTAAAGTTATATTGATTGTATTCATTTGAATACAATAAAAATAAAAAGGTGATTGGAAGTGTGGGTAAATACTTTAAAGAGAGTTATCATATAAATGAAGGAAGAAATGAAGTACAGTAAATCCTGTCAAATCTATTTATGGAATTAAATTTGACATGATTCTTTTTATTTATTTATTTTACATGGATTAGGTCGTATGCAAATTGTTTTCTGTATTTGTGTGATTTATTTTACAGATGTTTGCAGTAGTGTGGCGTCCAATACTTACAATCCATTTCTTTACATCTTGTTTGAATTTTGTCAAGGATTCAGTTTGTCTGATCGTAGCTGGTAGTGTAGGTTTATATTGAGGTGATGATTAGTAGGCGGATGGCGGAGGCAAAAACATTGGGAATGTATGGCGAGCGAAATGCTGAAATAGGCCAAAACCAAATAATTTTGTTTTTCTTTTTTTATTTATTTATTTTTTTTATTTTCTCGAAATCGACAGTTTACATTTTTTCAGTTTGTACATGTTTGTACAGCCAAAATAAAACCAATGATTTTTTAACCAATGAACTATGGACAAGATACTCACAAGGCGTCATGAACACACTTCGAGTACAATACAATAACGCATATAGGGCGCTATTCGGCCTACCTTGGCGATGCAGTGCCTCGCAGATGTTCGCAGAAGGAAGGGTACATGGGTTCGCCGCTTTGATGCGCCACAGAATAGCCGGGGTGAGACAGCGCTACCAAAGATCGGAGAACACTCTCGTCCTGGCCGTGGCCCAGTGGCAGGGCACGCCTCTTCACCAAACATGGAGAATTCATCTGAAGCCCCCGTAGTAGATATACGAGTACTAAATGATGACTCTCAAATGATAGAGAGAGTACAAAAGAAGTTTCTGAGATATTTATATCTTAGAGACTTCGGATATTATCCCTGGCTATATCCATCAGCCTTTTTGTCCGGCATGCTGGGTATTAATAGCCTCGCCGATAGAAGGAAAACTGCTTTGCTGACAACAGCATATAAACTTTTAAACGGTAATATTTTTATTCCCGATATAATACAAAAATTTGAGTTTTTATGTCCCCGACAACTTCACAAGAGCGCGCAGACACAGAACTTTTGTTGTTCCGAGATGCAGAACTAACTTACCATTAGTAATGCCGCTCGGAAAAATGATTCTATTACTTAATTCCCTGTCCCCTAAAATTGATATTTTTCAACTAAATATTAAAAAATTTCACAACACCATTATTACTTTATAATAAAATGTATGTTTGTAATTGGTTTTGAACTGTAAATGTACATTTAAAATAAAAATAAAAAAATATGTGTATATATATTTCTTTTTAAATCTTTTTTTATTAATTTATTTTTTCTTTTTCATATAGTATGTAATGTATACTTTTATATGGCTGACAGAGTATTGCACCCACCGCTCTGTTCGGCTGAAATAAATAACTTATTATTATTATTATCTTTTATAGCTAAGTCTGTTGGCCCCATAAAACAAATTAGACCGGTCAAATAACGATAGTTTAATTGTTTTGCATTTAATAATTAGCGGCTCTGGAATTATCGTTTTGCCTCCGCATTCCGCCTCCTAGTGATGATGAAGGTGATGTTGAGATACACTTTGCCCTCTGTATATAATTTATTAAAATACAATTTAAAATGGAGATTCCGACAATACCATAAACACCAAAGAAAACAATAAATTGCTGTTTACACATATGTAAATGTTATATCACGTAACCTGTGGAAGTTAAGAGGAATATAAAAGCTAGAAATATTTCGATTCTCATGCCTTCTAAATTTAAAATTGAGCGTCTTATTTGCACGGGGCAAGTAAGCAAAAAAGTGGTTTTTATTTATTTTCAGCATAATTTTATAAGAATGAAAAAAAGTTAGAACATACAAAACCTAAAAAATAGTCTTAGCCATAAAGGGGTATTTAAAAAAAATTGTTTCTTATATTAATTACTTCATAGTTACATGCATATACATTTTTTTTTGTGGTTTACGCTTATATTTTTTATTATGTAAATAATAATTTTATTGTAATTCCTATAAATAGAAAAGCTAGTAAAAGCTTCAATTTATCCGTAGCATATTTTTTGATGTTCATAATGTAAACCGATTCGTCGTAAAGATTAATCTAAATAGTATCTAAACTGGATTTCACGTATAACTTTATCTTAATACGAGTATAATATAGCAATAAGTTTCTTGGAAATATATGGCCGATTTTGCTTAATTGGGACGCTTCGGGGACCAAACATTTCATCCCAAATAAGCAATGTTTAAGAGGAACGACAAAGCGTAATTTTTAATATGAAACCTAAATTTAGATTTGAGGCCAAAATACAACTATTCAAACAACTGAAATTATATTTAAAATTTTTTTTTTTTTTTAATAAAAATAATTCCCCTCAGGGCCCATGTCATCTTTGGGGATGCTGTGTGGAGGGTCTTTGTAGGAAAGGAAGGTGAGGAAGTTCTGGGAAGGAAAAAGGTATAAGGGGCGGGTAGGAATCTGGGTGTCAGTGTATCCAGGAGTGACGGGCATTTGAATCCATCCCTCCTCCCGCGGCGCAAGGCAATGTTCCGAGAGACTAGAGCCGGAGAAGTCAGAGGAACTCCCTCAACCATTCTCTCCGCGTAGAAAAATCGCACAGTGAACTGCCCTGTAAACCATTTTCTTACTTTCGGTCTTTACTTTTCTGCGCGGTGGCCTGTGGTGACCGAACAGCTGTTCGTCGCCCGCCATTTTGAAATTCAGAATTGGAGCGTTGCGACAGGCATTACGATTGTTTTTGTACAATTTAAATAAGGGGCCATCCATAAATTACGTCACACCTTAAGGGGGGGAGGGGGGGAGGAGTAGAGAAGTGTGACAAGGGGTATGGGGGGGCCAAAAAATCATGAAATTCTAGGGGGGAGGGGGTCTCACAAATGTGACAGGGGGTGGGGGGTCAAAAAGTCATGAAATTCGTGTGACGTAATTTATGGATGGCCCCCAAGTATTAACAGTTTGAATATTTTAAATAATATAGATAAACTAATAGAGATAATCTATTTTTTAAACTGAATTATTTAGGTCTAAATAATGTTTCAATAAAAACAACAACTATTATATGTCCAAATTTCTATAAACCAATAACACGGAATGTTGAATGGCTTGTCATACATTTCAATACAAACGTACCAAGTGACTGGAGAATTATGGACGCGGTGACGTCACGCCTCAAAAATCCAATAATACCAACTTGACAAAGTGTATTAAAACGCACTTTTTAATAATTTTTTTTAAACTCTACGTCAAATATTATTTAAAACTTATATATTCAGAATCAGCGTATATTGGTCTATATGAACATATTTTTTTAAAGCCATAATATTTTTCACTGGAGTTCCTTATTATGTGTTTTGAAATTATAATGGATTATAATGTCAAAGTTCAAAGGGGTATCATTTTTATGTATTGCAAATGTAATTACAAATGTTTTATCACTATTTAGTGATAGTAAATTAATAAGAATTTATTCGATTATTAGAATGTTGTTAGTATCTCTGAGTCGTTGCGTCAAATGGTCGCATCGTCGGAGTTATTAGTTCTAAATTCAAATACATCTGTCAAATATAACAAGTGTTTTATTTTTAATTTCCAACGTGCGGTTTTCCTCTTAATTGGCAAAATGGCCGCCAATTTTGTGAAGTTTTTTGTTTTATTTGTTTTTGTTGTGGCTGACTTAAATGCGCAAAGTCATGAAGGTAACACGTTATTTATAATTATTTTGCAATATCGATCGTCCAGTTGACTAGTCAGACATCTCCAAATTCTAAATTTCGAAATAATGAGCAATATTCGAATGCACGCCATAAATCAAATATTATTTACACATATGTTTTATAATAAATATGCTATAAAATTATACCGGGAGCTGCAACGGTGCATGACGTGATGCATGACATTTTGAAATATCCTACAAGTAACCCAGAATATATCAAAATTTTGTTTTATTCACTACAAGCTTTTGTACATGATAATTGAACTTTTTATATGAATACTGCACAAGAGTCCCAATTGCTCCTGTCTGGAGCCAGTGGGACTATGGCATCCCCAATATGGGTATGTTGTGAGGCTGAAGGTAGTGGGGAGGGGAAGGAGATGGGGAAGAGGAAGGTGGGGAAGTACCTGGCTATTCAGATCTGGTCACCAAACATGGCCAAAGTCATTTCAAGCAACTTTTCAATTCTGAATGGTGGTCTTACACCAGGGCGATACTGAGAGTATCTTCCAATCTGGAACATGCCGCAAATATACTATATATTATTTTTAAATGAATAAATTGTGAAATAACACAAATTAATCAAATAAAATTTATTTGCCACGCCGGGATTCGATCCCGCGACCTTCGAAATGCTAGTCAAGAGCCTTACCGCTGGACTACGCCGGCCGTCATAGTCCAGCGATTTGGTGGTGTTTATGAGTAATCTGAGTGTTGTACCAGATGTATAGCCGTATTTTACTCAGAGATGTCTGACTAATCAACTGGACGATCGATATTTGTACAATAGTTTTAGGTACATATTCGAAGTTTTAAATATATTGCCTTGTGAAAAATTATCATTCAGACTGGAAACATTGTTTGGTGACCAGATCTGGATAGCCAAGATTTCTCAACCTGTATCATCTCCTTCCCCTCCTCACTTTGCCCAGTACTGTGACAAGTTAACAGCATTTCGTCGTGGAACCGGGCGTATTTTGTCAGAAGGTTAAAACATTTCCGCTTTGCAATAAAATACAAATAAATGGAATTTTTACTATAATTATTTTTTAATTCAAATTTCATAATACAATATATATAGAAAACATCGCTGGCAGGCACACATCAAATTCCTAAAGTTTCATCGTAATCGGATGAACTGTTAGCAACGCGTAATTTCATGATGTCAGAATTCATTATTGTACCTGTATAGTAAGAATCGCGGGCATGCGCACATCAAATCCCCAAAGTTTCATCGCAATCGGATGAATGGTTTAGCAACGCATAACATACACAGACAGAAGCAAACATATTTTGATTTTATATATATATCAATACAAATATATATACCTATATATATATTATAATATTCTTTCACCAATAGAAAGCTACATTATCAGCAAGTAACATAGGCTGTATATAATGGTAAGCTCTGGCGTTATGAAATTTTTATAAATGAAAATGTGTGTATTTCATATTTTTTGCAGGTGAGAGGAAAGGTAGGGGGAGGAGTGGGAAGAGACGAGGGAGGGGGAAGGTGGGGAAGGTGGAAGGGAACGAGGACGCAAGGGAAAGGATAAGAAGGGAGAGTAAATTCATTTCTTTGAATGGCATAGCAACGCATGTCAGGAACCAGCTAGTAGATTACAAAAAAAAAGTTTTTACCTTATTTTTTATGCAGATATCTTTTCAAGATGTTTTCAAGTAATCGACTAGTGTGTAAACAAGAATGATTTTAACCCCTCCACGAGTATGGACGAAACGGTTTGGCGATGCGAGAAAATGCTCAGAAGAGTATGGACGAAACGGTTCGGGGATGCGAGAAAATGCTCAGAAGAGTATGGACGAAACGGTTCGGGGATGCGAGAAAATGCTTAAAAGAGTATGGACGAAACGGTTCGGCGATGCGAGAAAATGCTTAAAAGAGTATGGACGAAACGGTTCGGCGATGCGAGAAAATGCTTTATGTGAAGGTTAGGTGCTCAGAAGAGTATGGACAAAACGTTTCGTCCGCGGCTATTATTCAAATACCGTCATATTTAATGAAACTATTCGACCTGAAGTGGCTTCTATTGACATCCGCGCTTAGTTTGTTGAAGTTTTGGAAGACATACCTACAATAACAACTTCACAGTTTTAGTTTAAAAATTCTTTTTGCGTCATTTAGCGGTCGTCAGAGGAAGGAAGCAGCTTTTTTATATGGACATGTTTTGTTTCGATGTTGGTTTATTTTTGTGGATTGATGTCGACGGCGTTTTAATTCAAAATATAATTTTATTTTTAGTTGATCTATGATAATTTATGGTAAAAAAATATTTAAAAAATTAACCAAAAAAAAACTCACTCTTCACGTACAGTTTTGTTCACCAAAACTCACTCGGAGAGAGGTTAAAAACATCTATTTATAAATGTTGTTGAGATCAAATGTCATAGGTCATAAAACAAACATGTTGATATGTATTATTTTATAAGGAAAACCTATTCTAAGGAAGATATTACACTATGACTAAGAACGCTGATAGTGTTTCGAGGGGGTGTCTGTGTGGCCAAAGTAATCTCAATAAATTATGAAATAAAATTAAATTAGTTTAAGGCAGTATTCTAGTCTAGAAAAAAAAAACAATTTTTTTTCTTCATATTTCCAAAGTTTAAATATTCAAAAATATCTCCTTAAAAGGATTTTTCGAATTTAGCATTATTTTAACACTTCCGTACCGGACCAGGGGAACGCACTTACACTAACGAGAGTTTTACGCTGTATCTAAGTTGTTTTTTAAACCAATAATTTGGGTAATCCTAGAAAAAATATTTGGTTATCGATCTGCATTAAAAAAATTAATATCGCGTTACTACTTTTCTTAATATTAATTCATTTATATCAAATTCCGTTCGAGAATCTGTCCAGCCCGCCCCCCTTCCCCTCTGTTCGGGCGTTACCCCGTATCCATCCGCTGGAAGTATCGGGACGATTCTAAGCGATAGCAAGTAATTTCTGAGTTGTTAGTGGAAAGGACTAGATCCCGTTTGTTTACACTGCGCATCTAGTTTGCTCTTTTTACAATGCTATAATGTTCGCTTGCCGGTCAAAGATCATTCGGTCTGGATCGTTTCCGCTACGCACCAATCGCCAGTCAACATTCGGAAACAAAGCGTTATGGTGGCTATCGGCCCGCCTTCTCTGTTTTCTATGGAGAAACACGCGTTATGGTCTAAATTCGTTAGAATATTAATTATGACTTTATTTATGAAACGATTTAGATAATGACTATTGAAATAAGATGAATATGCTTCTTTCTAATTATTACCAAAACAAAATTCCAAAAATTGTGTCATTAACACCCTTTAATAAGCAAAACAAATTGGGGTCCCCGAGTGACCCCCCTTCGGATGAAGTGTGATTTTTTTCTTTCCGGGACGAAAAGGTTAACACATTGTGATCGGGCAGTTTTCGGCCGCGTATCGTGCTGGTAACGGGTGATTTTTCGCGTAATTTCGCGCTAACGTAGACCTCTAGAAAAATTGCGATAACTTCAAAAATATTTGTTTGATTTCAATAATTCTTTTTGCAAATTATTTATTTTAATTCATTTTATTTTATTATATTTAGAAATGTATTCTTTATCGTTAAACTAGTGCAGAATTTCACATAAAGCAGGAAAGTTATGAAAAAATTAATATTTACACTACCTCGGTACCTACCGTACACCCCATCTATTGTTCTCAAAAGGTTTTTACCTGCATGGCTACAACCCTACAGAGGCTATATAGCGAAAACTCAAGTATATTGGAACCCGCATTTTAACGTGACCCGCGCTCCACTAATAATCTATCAAAAACGTATAAATACGTGTTCCGCTCTCTAGCATTAATTTGCTAAACACGTATTAATACGTGATCAGATTACAATGTGTTAAAAGTTATAACCTTTTTAATGTTGTGGTTTAGACGGAATCTAACCAAAATCTAAATAAAACAAAATTAGAATGAGGCATCCGTGAAACAATACGTTTTAGTGACGTATTTCCTTTCATCCGAATTTCCAATCGCTAATAACGCTAAAGAATAATTCAAAAATTCTTAGAAACTTGTTGCGAAAAGTCTTTTTACTCAAAATATCAGGCAGAATTTTGTCGTCCCAAGGCAACGAAATATTAAACAATATATTTTTCTCTTGCGGCCAGTAAAAGTATTTTTTGACATTTTCGGCGTTTCATACTCTCCGTTTATTGAATCAACGACAAGCGAAATTTTAATGAAGGCTTATGCTTACCTGTGGAACAAGACTTTTCCTGAGGTCATTTCTTGCTGACACACACGTCCTTAGAGAACTGCACACTCCGGAAGCCCCCGTTCTTCGCAATACGTAACTTTCACCTGGAAAAAGAACATATCCATCCCGTCTCATATCCCATTACGCCCCCTCCATAACAGTGTCACCATTAGAAAATTTTATAGGAGGAGAAGATATTCTTTAATTATTTAAATGAAACATTATGATAGGTGTTTAAGATAAAGCTGTTTCAGTAAAGGTAAAGGTCTCATTAGTTTAAATAATTCTTAGTTAGTGATTAACTATAATAAGCAGGTGGTACATGGACAAGAGTAGCTAATGATAGAGAAATGGCGACAGTTGGAGGAGGCCTTTGTCAACTAGTGACATACAGACAGGGAGTCGATGCATGATAAGTGAATACATATGTGAAAAATTTATTATAAATTTAATAATGTTATGTAATTTACTGTATGAATAAAGGCTATTATCATTTATTTATTTATTATTATTTATAAGGTTTTAATATAATTTTAATTGCATGCTTGTTTTTCGATAGCATAACATTTGAACAGCAGAATATATTTTTTTCTTTCTTTTTCCAGGTGAAAGTTGCGTATTGCAAAGAACGGGGGCTTCCGGAGTGTGCAGTTCTCTAAGGACGTGTGTGCCAGCAAGATATGACCTCAGGAAACGTCTTGTTCCACAAGTAAACCATAATTCAAGTTTTGCTTGTCGTTGATTCACTAAAAGGAGAATGAAACGCCAAAAATGTCAAAAAATACTTTTACTGGGAGCAAGAGAAAAATATATGGTTTAATATTTCGTTGCCTTGGGACGACAAAATTCTGCCTGATATTTTGAGCAAAAGGACTTTTTGCACCAAGTTTCTAGAAATGAAACTTCTTTAGCGTCGTTAGCAATTTGAAATTCGGATGAAACGGAAATACGTCATTAAAATGTATTGTTTCACGGGTGCCTCATTCTAATACTTTTTTTTTGCTGTGTGGAGGGTCTTTTTGAGGATAGGAAGGAATGAAGGAATGAAGGAAGGAATGAACATTGGTCTTGAAGAGACCCATGTTGTAGAAGGGAGGAAACACAGAAGCCGGCAAATCGTTCCATAGCTAACTGTTGAACTCAAGAACGAGTCTTAAAAACAACCCGTTGTTATGTGACAAATGTCAACCGTGTACATATGCTGGGCGCGCGTTTGGCGTGTCTCCCGACTGTGCACCGGTGCCGAAGGGATCAATGATGCTAGTTCCTCACAGGATCTTCCATTGAAATACCGGTAGAACATGGATGGAATTCCCACCCAACGCCTGTTCTCTAAAGATTGCAATCCGTTCGTTAAGATGGGAGAATCTATCAAACGGACCAACCGTTTCTGCAGAGTCGAGGATATTTTTCAAGTATTTTGGAGCTGCAGACCAGATGTGGCTGCCAAATTCAACCGTGGGGCACACTTGCGATTTGTACAGGGTTAGCAGTTGTGTACTATTAAAGTATCTGCGGGCCCTGTACAGTACGCCCAGTGTGTTGCGAGGCTTTAGGTAGTGTCCGGTCAGTGGCTGAGTTAGCAATACGTTTGGGTCCCACCCGGGCGTCACTTGTTCGATTCCTCGGCTGGCTAAGTCCTCCTTCATGACACAACATCATTTTCCGCTCACTGAGGCGGTAATTGGAGATTTGCAAACACATATTTATTTACATTTTACTAGCTTTTCCCCGCGGCTTTGCTCGCATGGTATTACGGGAAATTAATGTAGCGGTTGAACTTATTAATTATCCCCTCTCTCTCCTGCCACCTAAGTTTCATAAAGCTAAAGCTCACAGAAAAAAAGAATTATCCAATTTTGTTCATTCTTTCGGAATCTATGCGCTTACAAACATTTCGGATGTTTATTTTTAATTAAATATTTGGAAGTTTGTTAATATAATAAAAAAATACACTATTTATTATTCAGTCTTTATAATCGTTACGAATTATATTTTTAATGTAGGAACTCTTATCTGAAATTTTTTGCAAAACAGAAGCTTTTCCAAAAAAAAAAAAACATATTCTAATATTTGAATTTTCTGGAGCAGTAGCTGACCAGGGGGCTGAGTACCTACCAGCTTAGAGCCCACAAATATATCAACATCGTTCCATGGAAACGATTTTTTTCTGACATTAGTAAAAACTCGCTTTTGTTAGCGACAGAAAACGTATAACAAATATAATATATTAATATTTATAATTTCATAACGCCAGAGCTTGCCATCATATACAGACATCTTCGCATATAATTTAGCTTTCTATTGGTGAATGAATTTTTAAAGTCTTTTTGTTGGTTAATGCGTGAAAGCGTCATAAACGAACTCGAGCAGTTTCGCATTTATAATATTAGTATGGATACACAAACATTATTCGTAACCCGGAAATGTTTGTCATTCTTTTAAAAATATAAAAGGAGGGAGGTGAGGTATTATTTGGCTATTCAGATCTCGTCATCAAACACGGTTAAAGCCATTTCAAACAACGTTTCAATTCTGAATCGAGGTCGTACACCAGGGCAATACTAAGAATATCTTTCACTCTGGAATGTGTCACAAACATACTATGTACCGGGAGGGTACATAGTATGTTTGCGATTTACAATTTGAGAGGTGGGTATGGGTACCGCCGCCCTGGGAACTATTTATTGGATAACCAACACCTCTTCCATAGGTCACCCCAAGTGGTTTGTGTGTTTGGTGACTTAGCAGGGTTGCCTGGGTTCATGGGGTGAGGTTTGTCCGGGTTTAGGCGGCAGATGCGTCTGCCCACCAACTGCACGGAAAGCCGGATCGGGAGAGAATGGTTTAGGTAGTAGTGAGGAATGGATTCATACGCCCGTCACTCCTGGACCCATTGCCTCCCAGAATCCTACCCACCCTTCACACCTTTTCCTTTCCAGAACTTTCTCTCCTTCCTTTCCTTCCTCAAAGGACCCCCCCACACAGCATCCCCAAAGATGACGTAGGCCCTGAGGGAAAATATTTTCCTCAGGGTCTCCTTTGTGAAGCTATTGTAAAAAAAAAAAGTTAGTGCTTTATTCTGGGTTCAAACTTTAAGCTGCAATTTCTCAGTTTCATACCAGTAATACATAGAACCTTGTTGTTCCAAGGGAAAGACTTAACAAACTTGTTTTAATTAAGCATTAGTCGCACGCAAAGTTAAAAGCGCGAGCAGTTATCTGTTGAACTGCGAGCGCTTATTGTCACACTACGCTATCAAATATTTCTTCCTATGGTAGGAGAGGGGGTCAGATAAATTAAAAAGCTGCCTAAAGCTGATAAATTGAAAACCACTATACCAAAGGAGACTTGCATGGGACCGTGGATTTATCGTATTATATTGGAACCGATTACTCGTGAAATAAATAATATTTTAAGCAGCCCCTATCCGAATTTCGACCGATTTATTACATATCTCCCTTAAACATTTGAAGTTTTTAAGCTCTTAAAAAATTATGTTATTTTTGAAGATAAAATCTAGATACGTTCCACGCCGAAACAGAAATTGTATGAAATTCCCTCAATAGAAAATAATCCGAAAATTATTTAAAGCAAGTCTATTTCTTTTATTTTACAAGTTATATTTATGAAAAAATTCACAATGTTTCTTTAAATGATACTTAATATACCTTCCACAAGATTTTTGCTCTATTTTAAACGAGTCGTGTTTTATTAAGCACGTTCCCAATTTTCGCATCAATTTTTTCATTGAAAATATTGGCGCGCTCTGTCGAACATTCGTAATTGCATATCTCTCCATCTTCTTCTTTTTGGGCCGGGAAGCGTCGCTTTAATGCTATCTCATTCTCTCGCAGGCTAAATCATACAGATTGTTTCTTTTTAGTGTCGCTTGCTTCCGTTTCATCTAGTTTCAACGGCGCTAAAGAAGTTTTCGCTTAAAAAATATATAATTTGTTATTTAACCTTTCAGAACTGCGGATTTTCGGGCACCATGCCGATAGTATGCTGCGTATTAGCTCACAACGGGTCACCACCCGCTACTTCTCCATCCGAAACTGTCACTTCGCCTCCTCGACCAACCAACTGTCCGCCTTTACCTGAAGGAGCGATCAAAGTGCAGAAGACAGGACAAAAGGCTTGGGACTGTAAGTGCACAATTTGTATACATCTGGTAAGTAGTCTCTTGTAGGTCTCTGTTTCTCAGGTCTGGAGTCAGGCGTAAATGGAGCTCCAATGTATGGCATCTTTCATCTTTCAAACAAGGTACAGTCACACAGAATTGTTTATAGGTTGTGCTCGGAATAATAAAACATTGTTTTGTATTACTTGTTTGTTGATAAATTGTGGATAAAATAGTTCAAATAAATGAACTTGCGATAAAGCATCAAAGCTGGTTCACACACAGCTATCAAAAATAAAAGATCATAGCTCACCAAATAACGCTCTCCATACAATCCCTTCAGACCGTTCACACCTAAGCGTTTTTAAGCGCAGATCAATCATAGACAATACACATCTTAGGCGTAACCGCTCCAGAGGCGATATGTCAGAAGATAACTCTCCACTTCTCCGACTAAAACAGGAGAGGGGGTCATTGTAATTACGGAGTTGCCTAGAACCGTGGATGACAGATGTCAAGTTGACAGATTTCAGTACAAAAAATATGCATTCCGTTGCCGCTCCTTAATTCGACTGACCCCCTCTCCTACCACAGGAAGAAATATTTGATAGCCTCGTGTGAAAGCACAAAATATAAGCGCTCGCGCTTCAACAGATATCTGCTCGCAGATTTATAGCTCTGTGTGAACCAGCTTTTAACCATATCGTCGTCATTATTGTGTGCCTTTATTATTATGCGTCGTCATTATTATGTTACGGGCAACTTATGTGATTGATTGTTGAAATTGAAATGTTAGGGTGCCATCCTGCCTATTTCTGCAGAAACAAAAAAAAAACAATGAGAACTGCTTACCTCAGGTTGTGTACCCAATGTACAGTCAATCTGGGAATGAAGGTGTTACAAATTAATCAGCAATAAAAGGTTATATTGTAACATAAAAACATATTACACGCAGAACACCCGACACCCTAATCTACTCGCTTTACCAAGGGGGCTTTTGTTACCACTGGTAGAAAACAGGATTGGTCCAACGATCCTTCAAGATCCAAACGATTCTTGAATAAAGTGTCTAAATCCATAATCCGGGCAATCACACACTTAGTGATCCAAGTTTCCATTGTATAATTTTGTAAAGCCAGCAACTATTCTCCAAGTAATGGTGCATTCACACCAAGTAGCAATCAGCTTACAATTCCATCCAGAATTCAGGTAGGGTTGAAAAGAATTCAAAATACGACCTTGTATTGTGTTAGTGAGAATGTCCTCACAATCTGTCAGAAAATTGCCTTGCCGGGCATTCCGATTACTTCAGAAAGGTTGTTCCCTAAAATTTGTGATAAGAGATCACACAGATTTGCGTGATTTTCTACGGCTGTTATTTGCTTTTTTTATCGGCCGATGTCAAAATTGCAGCTGTGAGCTCTCACAACTGTTTGGGTCGTTTTAAACACGAATTCCTGCAAGTATGCATGATTATTTATTCATTTAACAGCTGTAGAAAATCACACAAATCTGACAGCACTTCTCGCGGGAGAACAATCTCTTATCACAAATTTTAGGGAATAGGTCTGTAAAGGTCCCATATCAAGAATTTGGCGTTTTTCATTGTCACTTAATATCTTGTCCGTAAAGTTTCCCAAGTCATAAGAAAATTGATTTATCACTCACATTTTCAATAAATTATGAGGTCAATGATTCCTCCGCTGTTACCTGTGCCATGCAGACATCGCCGTCGTTGATGTGATCAATGACATTGTCGTCGGTGGCGGAATCTTTGATTGCAATAATGATCAAATCTTCTTCAGAAGGCTTCTCAACCAGCACTGTAGTGGTCACATTATCTGAGTCACTATCAACAGAAATATTTGGGCCAAAACAACTTGTAGAAGACTGACTAAAAAAATTGTCTATTTTGGATAAATTTTTGTTTACTATCTTCTCTTTCCTGACGTTGTTTGCGCTTAAAAGCACCACAAGTTGTTTTTTTTTTTTGTCCATAATTTTAGATAATATTACAGGGAACAAGAAACGTCCAACGTTTTGTAAAACTACGCTACAAAACATCTTTGAAGAATCCCCGACAAACATTTTATATCAATTAATATTTGACACGATCGATAGATGGCGGTAGAAAACCTATACAAAAATGTACCAAAAAATAGCGTTTATCCACTTAAAAAATATCTTTTTTCTTGTGTATACTGGAACTCGAATACTTATAGTTATTTTTTCAAGTAACAGTTTACAGAAAAAAAAATTGCAAATAATATACATATAGTTTTCCTTAAAAGACTTTTCTTTCCTTGTTGCCATAATCCGCTAACCTTATTGCCATAATCGCTCAAAGCACAAATAACAGAAATAATATAGGGGAATTCCCAACAAGTTTCGACTTCTGTTGGAAACTTGTGGGGAATACCCCTGTATTCTTTCAAACGAGTTGTCAGGATTAAATAAGAACTGTCGATACAGCAAGAGTCAAATGTAAAAAACGCCGTCTTATTTGACTAGCGTAGTACTTAGTATGGGCGAATTGTTCCTTGCGACCGCAGCACCTTTGAGACCTTATTTTCTAATAAAAAAATATTTTTTTATTATTATACTTAAAAGATAATAAATTATTTGATAGTAGCTTATATGTATTGTAGTTTGTAAGGATAATATGAATAAATGTACCTTGCTATTCAGATCTATAGAGAGAGCGACAAAACCCACAGGAGGTAAAACATATATAAAATTCAACCATTTTTTTCATTAAATCCTTTTTCTATATCTGTATGAGAATTGTCTTTATGTGTAATGGTCGAATGTCTGATACTGTGTGGTAAAAGTGGCTCTGACGTTTAAAAAAATATGTGCATTTAATATATGTATGTAGTTGAACGGCAGGCAGGGAAAGGTTGAAGGGGGAAGGGAATCCAAGAACACCTCTGCCATAAGTCACACAAGTTTTTTGCTACGTTTGAAGACTTATTGGTATGCCCGGGTTCATCGGGTGAGCTTTGCCCGGATCTTGACGGCGGATGCATCTGCCCATCAACTGCATGGCAGGCCGGATGGAGACCTTTTGACCTCTCCAGGCGGAACATCGTCTTGCACACTTGCAAGTGACAGATTCATAAGTTTGTCACTCCTGGACACATCGACCGCGACCCTCAGATTCCTGCTCTTCCCGCTTATACTTTTTTCTTTTCCAGAACTAACTCTCCTTCCTTTCCTAAAAACCATCCCCAAAGATGACTTAGGCCCTTAGAGGAATTATTTTCCTCAAGGCCTCCTGTATGGATTTAATTTATAAACAAACTTTCAGATTGCATCGACCTATCTGAGACCGTATATCCGTGCTCTAGAAAAGGCTTCTTAGTTTCTGCAATGCAGATCCGGAGATTCGAGTGTGATCTCCCTACCAATACTCCGTTGTTGGAGTCGCCTGTAATGGCCGGCGAATTCCCACACATGGTGAGTGTCAAACAAATAACACATTTCTAAAGGGCGGAAAAAAAAAATAGGCGCATTTGAATGCACCAAAACTTGCCAATAATGCAAAGGTTTAGAAAAAATGCAAGAAATATGCAAAATCTATATTTTTATTTAATTTACGAAGACAATATTAGCGATACTCAATCGAAAATGACTCGAACCCAGGACCTATGACTTGCCGGTTTATTGCTCTACCAACTTAGCTCTACTAACGATCCGATTTGATCATATTTAACTCTATCGTTCTTCGACCAAGAACTACCAACATTATCTTCAATTCCTTAAAGCATATTTTTATTGGCTGCCATCTGTATGTATTTTTTTTTTTTACATTAACTCCACACAGGAGGCTGTAGCGAATCTTATTTTCAGGACTTCCTTTGTGATGTTGAAAATACTTACGAGACTCCGAGGAAGGATCTTTGTGTTCGGAGAAAGTAATTAAAGAGTTCGCACACGTTTTATAATTTATTTTGTTAGACAACATTTACATATTAAAGATCGCAGTAGGATGCTATGGAAATGGAAATTGAATTTAGAATTTAGCAGCGTGTTCTCGATCGGAGTGTCGCAACTGGAATGACGTAGGTTGCTTCACGCCGAGCGATGTTGACCAATGATGCCCCCGCGATGGTGTGGCCATCGGATAAAGAAATAGTCAAGTTAATTTACCTAGTACTTAACCGCATTTCCATAAGGCCCTGAGGAAAATAATTTCCCTCAGGGCCTATGTCATCTGGGATGCTGTGTGGAGGGTCTTTTTGAGGAGAGGAAGGAATGTACATTGGTCTTGAAGAGACCCATGTTGTAGGAGGGAGGGAACACAGAAGCCGGCAAATCGTTCCATAGCCGAGCTGTTAAACTCAACAACGAGTCGAAAAAATGACCCATTCTCATGTGACAAATGTCAACCGTGTACATATGTTGGGCGTGCGTTTGGCGTGTCTCCCGACTATGCACCGGTGCCGAAGGGATCAATGACGCTAATGTATGATTGCAAGAATCAACCAGAACTAAATGCTATCTAGATAGGGCCTTGTTGGTAGAGCACTGATCTGCAAGTAAAATATTACATTATTTGGAGTAAAAAATGTAAATGAAATTTTGTTCTCCAGTAACTTTTTTGTTGTTAGTTTTTTTCTTCAACACCAAACGAAAATTCTTCCACACGTCGTCAATGGTCACTCTTCCGAGTGCTAGACCCTCACCCCGACCCTTCCTGTCCAATACCTATTGATTTTTTAAATGTTTTGGTTGAAAAAAATATATAACTTCAAAAATATCACTCACCATCATCGTTATCATCACTTTTTGCTCTACAACCCCTGGTTGGTTTTGGCTTCCTCAAGAGTCTTCCTCCACTCATCTTGGTTTTGTGCCAGCTCAAAGAATGGACGGTTACCTCGAGAGTATTTTCACTTGGGGTAAGAATAACTATGGATAGCAATAGTTAAGATAGTCAAGTTCGTCGGCTTAGTGATTGGTTTTCGTTTAATTAAAATAAAGCCACAAAGAGAATTTGTGAGTTTTGAAGAAATAGTACTATAGTCAAACAGATACCAAGTGCACTCCCAAAATTTCAAACGGGGAAGAACGTTCTTTCCCGTTTGAATTTTTGGTTTGATTTTCATTGACTTATAGTTTGTTTATTGGGTTTTGTCCCAAATAAACTAAACGAAATTGACTGCAAATATCTTAATATATATATTTCTTCTGTCCGTGTGTATGTCACTGAACTCCTCCTAAACGGCTGGACCGATTTTGATGAAATTTTTTGTGTGGGTTCAAGGGGATTCGAGAATGGTTTAGATTCACAATTTGGTCCACTGGAAAATGTTCTTTTAATTAATTTGTTATTTCTAAGGAGTTGTTGATTTTGGAATGTTTTACATTGGATCCGGCAGACTGCGCTACCATCGCAGTATCGAATATTCAATATTATTCTATTTTAATTTTAGTTTGTCCCGACAGTTGTGTACATGACAACGTCTGTCGGCTCCGCTATAAATAAATAAAATAAATTGTGGAACATTCCAGAACACTCTCGAATGTTGTCCTGAGCGAAGCCGGGTAACCCAGCTAGTAGTTACATATTATTAATTTTTCAGGTATTGCTTGGTTTCTCCAACGACCCAATCCAGTGGGATTGCAGTGGTACCCTGATCAGCAAGGACTGGGTAATGACCTCAGCTCGTTGCACCTTCAAGAGGGACGCCGGGTAAATATCATTTAATTTACCTAACTGAATAGAGAATCGCGAGAAGTTTAATCAATACCGTTTTTTTTTACATAAACTCCACACAGGAGGCCCTGAGAAAAATGATTTTCCTCAGGGCCTACGTCATCGTGGATGATGCTGTGTGGAGGGTGTTTTGAGGAGATGAAGGAGTGAACATGGGTCTTGAAGAAACCCACGTTCACTGTTCACACAGAGTTAAGTTAGCCTCTCAGAAATTGGGCGTACTATACAGGGCCCGCAGATACTTTAATAGTACACAACTGCTAACCTTGTACAAATCGCAAGTGCGCCCCACGGTTGAATTTGGCAGTCACCTCTGGTCTGGAACCCCAAAATACCTAAAAAAAAAAAACCTCGACTCTGTGCAGAAAATTCATCCTTCATCTACCAGTTCCATGCCTCACTGCCATACATCAGGGTAGGTATCAGCACTCCATTATTCTCTATTTACATTTTACATATATGTGATATTTAAATTTATGGAGATTTATGCTTTCTTATTAATATTGCTTATGTTTTACGCATGTCTAATTTATTAATACTTTAGATTATTTTGTTGAAATGTTATTGTTTTTAGATGCTAGCTAAACTCTTGATTTTATGAAACTGTATACTGCATGCATGCGTATACGTTTGTATATGTATGTGTGTTTGTATTTTATGTTTGTGTGTATGTGTTTATATGATTAATATGTATATATATATGCGTATCTATGTATTTATGTGTTCATGCACGCATGTTTATGTACCCGTCTCAGAACAGACATCGTCTAGTGAGACGGGTTACATACTTTTTTTTGTATAATATTGTTACTTTAATAAACGCCCAGGTTCCCGTCAAATAAAAAAAAATAAAAAATTATGGAGTGCTGATACCTACCCTCTAATAATGGAGTTGCCTGCATTTACCCTCCTTTGAATATCTTTATATCGCACATTGTTTTCGTGCGCTCTCTATCAAACGCCATGATTTTATACTTACATTCACCATTAACTCATTCTTCAGGATGTAATAATGAATATGTCTTGTTTCTAGTAGTGTGACGCACATCCGACTGGGCGGCGGGGACTCCAATAGTACTCTGGAAGCAGAATTGTTTTACAGAGTGGCTGAGATAGTCCCTCATCCCGAATTTGTCGCTCCCTCCGTATACAACGATATTGCATTGCTCAGAACAGACAGAAGGTAATGTAATTACTTTTATGGTATCTTTTGATTTCATCTCTTTTTGTTGACACTTAAGCCAAGCGCAAGGCTGTGTTTGGTTAGCGAACTGTCCTGAAAGCTATTCCCTAAAATTTGTGATAAGAGATCGTTCTCCCACGAAAAGTGCTGTCAGATTTGTGTGACTTTCTACGGCTGTTATTTGCTTTTTCTATCGGCCGATGTCAAAATTTCAGCTGTGAGCTGTCACGTATTTTAGTTTGGGTCATTTTAAACACTAATTCCTGCAAGTATGCATGATTATTTATTCATTTAACAGCTGTAGAAAATCACACAAATTTGACAGCACTTCTCGCAGGAGAACAATCTCTTATCACATATTTTAGGGAATAGCCTTTCTGGGCAAAAAAAACCTCACCGTGTCAATTTCACAATGCCGCAAGTCATGAAAAACCCTGCCGAGAAGAGACTTCTTCCAAGAGGGAAGAAACACATAGACCGGCAAATCGTTTTAGAGCCTGTCGAACTTAAGAATGAGCCGTAGAAGCAACGAATTACTTCCTATTTCTATTGCATTTTTTTTCAAGTGTTTCTGACTTTCCTGCAAGGATGTTCTAGGCCATCATTTCAAACTTTGGAGAGAAAATTTGAATTTTTATATTAATTTTGTATGTGCTAATTTCAAAATTATATCGCAGATTGGCATCACATTTGGGTCCGTATTCGATTCCTTGGCTGGCTAAGTCCTCAATTACAAGACAAGCAACAATTTCGCTCACTGTGATGGTGGTAGGAGATTTTCAAATATTGTCAGGTTATTCGTAACCCGGGAATGTTTGTCTTTCTTTTTAAAAAATTTTTAATTAAATAAAATAAAAATTTAAAAAAATAAAATTGAAGTCAGTCTTAAAATTTTAGGCAAGGCTTATATATATATAAGGATATTTGTTTATAGAGGGATAATCACAACGTATGTGATCTAAACTTTTAGACCACAGAATGTACAATCGGGGAGTTAAGTACGTGAATTTTAAAAAGGTGAGAAGACTCGGAACAATGTCCAATTCTCTTTTGAATAAGTGAGGAAATTTTGTTTTTGTTTTAATTGTTTAATAAACTTGATGATAAACGGTTTTGATGGGATAGTCCTTTGTATTTATTTAGTGGGCTCCCTTGGATTGGAGAGTTACGGTTTTTTCAGTGCTTTAAATGAATTTAAAATTTTTTTAAATTTGTCAAAAAAATAGAAAACCGTGGCATTTAGAGGTGAAATACCGCCCCCCCCCCTAAAAATTGCCACCGTTGGCATCTATTTAAATTACTTAGGCCTAAATACGGCACTGGCCAAACACCATAAATTAATAATGTAACATGTTTACGTTGACCGAATTATTCTCTGAATATTGACAACACCGCACAGTTAGCTGACGTGCCGCCAGGATCTAACCCAGCTTTTAGCCCAGATTTAGCTCTAAATTACCTACGCCTAAATACGGCATTGGCCAAGCACCATATATTAATAATTTAACATGTTTATGTTGACCATATTATTCTCTGAATATTGACAACACCGCACAGTTAGCTGACGTTCCACCCGGATCTAACCCAGCTTTTAGCCCAGATTTACCTCTAAATTACCTAGGCCTAAATATGGCACTGGCCAAGCACCATATATTAATAATGTAACATGTTTATGTTGACCATATTATTCTCTGAATATTGACAACACCGCACAGTTAGCTGACGTTCCGCCCGAATCTAACTCTATTTTTAGCCCAAATTTAGCTCTAAATTACCTAGGCCTAAATACGGCACTGGCCAAGCACCATATATTAATAATGTAACATGTTTACGTTGACCAAATTATTCACTGAATATTGACAACAGTTCCGCCTGGATCTAACTCAGCTTTTAGCCCAGATTAAGCTCTAAAATACCTAGGCCTAAATACGGCACTGGCCAAGCACCATATATTAATAATTTAACATGTTTACGTTGACCGAATTGTTCTCTGAATATTGACAACAGTTCCGCCTGGATCTTTCTCAACTTTTCGCCCAGACTTAGCTCTAAATTACCTACGCCTAAATACGGCATTGGCCAAGCACTGTATATTAATAATTTAACATGTTTACGTTGACTGAATTATTCTCTGAATATTGACAACAGTTCCGCCTGGATCTAACTCAGCTGTTAGCCCAGATTTAGCTCTATATTTAGATCATCTGACACATGAAACTCATTCCATCTTCTTTTCTGTTATGATCGGACTACTTTTGAAGGCCTCCATGGTCGAGGGGCAAGGCTCTCGACTAGCGATCCGGAGATTGCGGATTCAAATCTTGGCATGCGCAGATTAAATTTATATGATTTGTGTTTTCAGAATTTAGTCATTTCAACTGACATAATATGTATTTGAGGCACGTTCCAGACTGGTAGATTACCTTGAGTAACGCCCGTGTGTAGGACCGTCATTCAGAATTGAAATGCTGCTTTTCAATTTGGGTGGCGGGAATGGGTACCGCCGCCCCGAGAACCTTTGTTGGATGACCAACACCTCTGCCATAGGTCACCCCAAATGCTACGTTTGGTGATTTAGCAGGGGTGCCCGGGTTCATGGGGTGAGGTTTGTTTAGGTCTTGGAGGTGGATGTCCAGGACACACTGAACCCCAGATTCCTACCCACCCCTAAAACTTTTTTCTTCCCAGAACTCTCCCTTCCTTCCTTTCCTTGAAAAACCCTCCACACAGCATCCCCAAAGATGATATAGGCCCTGAGGGAAATTATTTTCCTCAGGGTCTCCTGTGTGGGGCTTATGTGAAAAAAACTATTACTAGATCTGAATAGCCTGGTACTTCCCCACCATCCTCTTTCCATTTCCTTCCTCTCCACAATTACTTTCAGCCTCACAACATATCTCAGTTGGGGATACCATGCCAAAAAAATATCTTTGTTATACCTCTAAAATAAAAATAAAATATTAATTTCTACCCCTAAAATTAAAATTTTTTTTTTTTAATTTTACCTCTAAAATTAAAAAAAAAAATTTATTATACCTCTAAAATGCATTTTATAACGAAAAAAATGCACTCCATTGTTTTGGCCGACTTTCAAGGTAAAATACTTCACAGTGTGTCGGTATCAGCCGTCATAACTGCCGATCGCGTTTTCTACGTCATAATGACGTTGTGGCCAGTGATCGTTTTGGAATCAGTAATTTTATTAGTTTTGAATGTACACATGTACAGTACAATAATAAACAGAAAAACACATTTAAAATCTTTCTCACATTCCAGCTTTTCATAGTTGATGAAAATACTTAATCTTATATATAATATAAAATTTAATTTTTGTTCGTATGTTAGGCGCTGCCAAACCGTTCATCGGATTGCGATGAAACTTTGGTGATTTTTTGTGCGCACGCCCGCGAAGGTTATAGGCTATATATAATGGTAAGCTCTGGTGTTGTGAAATTTGTATAAATGAAAATGAGTGTATTTTATATATTTTAGCGACAGGGAGGGAAGGCAGAAGGTAGAGGGTAATGAAAGAGATGGGTTGGAGAGAGGGATGACGAGGATAGGGGAAGGTGGAAGGGGAAAGGGGGAAAGGCAGGGGACGCGGAAGGGAAACGGGGACGCATGGGAAAAGAACACAGGAAGAAACAATTTATTTCTTTGAATTGTATTGCAACGCATGCCGGGTAACAGCTAGTCTTGTATATAAAAATCAATTTTTTGTTTGTATGTTATGCGCTACCATACTGTTCATCCGATTGCGATGAAACTTTGATGATTTGTTGTGCGCACGTCCGCGAATATTATAGGCTATATATAACGGTAAGCTCTGGCGTTATGTAATTTGTATAAATGAAAATGAGTGTATTTTATATATTTTAGCAGGAGGAAGTGAAGGCATGAAGAGGTGGGGTTAGCGGAAGGGATGACGAGGGAGGTGAAGGCATGGAAAGTGGAACGGAAATGCGGGGGGAAGGGGACGCTGGAGGGGAACGGGGACGGAATGGAAAGGAAATGCAGGAAGAAACAATTTATTTTTTTGCATTGCAACGCATGCCGGGTACCAGCTAGTAAATAAATAAAAATAGTCATTCACGCAAATCAAAAAATATTTAGTTCTCTGAGAAAATAGTTAAATTTATTTTGTAATTTAATGAGTAAAACTTCAAATTGTAATATTTTATTAACAAAGACAATATTAGCGAAACTCAATCTCGAAAATTTGAAACAGAAAAATCGGAATAAGATACGATCCCATCTAGGAATCGAACCCAGGAGCTTGCCGGGAGTTGCTCTACCACTGAGCTTATTCTGTTTTATATTTTAATTAAATTATTTTTAATTAAATGAAGACACTATGAGCGAAACTCAATTGAAAATCTGGAAACAGAAAAATCAGAAAAAGATATTGGCACCTCTGGGACTCGAACCCAGGACCTCTCTACTTTCCGGGCGAGTGCTCTGTCCACTGAGCTAAGGTGTCGATATCCAATTCGGTCACTTTTAACTGTACCATTCTTCAACTAAGAACTATCTATTTTATCTTCATTTTCTTAACGCATATTTTATTGGCTGCCATCTTTATGTATGATT
The DNA here is from genome assembly GCA_936435175.1 of Glyphotaelius pellucidus. NCBI lineage: Eukaryota > Metazoa > Arthropoda > Insecta > Trichoptera > Limnephilidae > Glyphotaelius > Glyphotaelius pellucidus. The sequence goes on from OW386563.1 coordinate 13,302,272, forward strand.
GCAAGATTCAAACCTGAACTAAATGCAATCTAGATGGTGTCTGGATAAATTGTTATCCATTTTATTTAATATGCGACATCTATTGACTTTTCTGCAAGTCTAGGATGAAAATAATTGTTTTTTTTTTATTTAAATTTTATTAGTAAAACCTCAAATTGTAATATTTTTAATTAAATGATGATTCTATGAGCGAAACTCAATTTAAAATCTGGAAACAGAAAAATCAGAAAAAGATATTGGCACCTCTGGGACTCGAACCCAGGACCTCTCCACTTTCCGTACGAGTGCTCTGTCCACTGAGCTAAGGTGTCGATATCCAATTCGGTCACTTTTAACTGTATCATACTTCGACTAAGAACCACCTATATTATCGTATAAAATTATTTTTGTGTGTAGGAACATAAAAATTGTTTTCTTTTACAGTGTCAAATTTTCCTCAAGGGTGCGGCCAGCCTGCCTGCACACTGGCAACCCTGTCAATGACGAAAAAATCATCGCTACTGGTTGGGGGGCCACTTCTTCCAGGGGTTCAAAGAGTAACAGCCTACTAAAGGTGAGTCTGCGTATGCAAAGGTGGACGTAAACTCATAGTACCTACAAGCGCGAAACTGGTGAATCAACATCAGAAAGAGAACCCAAAAAAACACTTTTGCCGATCTCAACATTTAAACTGAACTGAAATATCTAATCGCCTGGACACCAGAGCAGGCTGCCGTATCAATAATCTGTGCCTAAATCACATTAGCTATGTGGACGACATGATTCTCTTAGCTCCGTCGATCAAAGGGTTGAGAATACTATTAAAAATCTGTGAAGAATATGCAAATGACCACAACATGATGTACAACCCCAAGAAGACGGAACTAAACGCATTCCACCATGGAAAAACTCTCGAGAAGATGCTGCCCGTACAACTCAATGAGGAAAACATAAGTATATCAACGAGTGTAAAATACTTGGGTCACATCATCACTGAAGACCTCTCGGATGATGGTGATATTGAACGACAGAGGAGAAGTATCAGTGTATTGTCCAATATGATTGCCCGAAGATTTTTCCAATGCAGTAACCATGTAAAAAAAACATTGTTCAATGCATTTTGCACTAATCTATATACATGCGAAACTTGGTGTAACTACCGAACCACCTCGATGGAATGACTCCGGATCCAATTTAATGATGCATGTAGAATTATATTTGGATTCAGAAGATATAGCAGTGCATCGACAATGTTCACTGAACTAGGACTGCACGGATTCGCCGGTCTAAAGAGACATCGGGTCACTGGAGCCAGGATGCGCCTAATGGCTTCCGACAATGCAGTGGTGACCGCAGCGTTCCAGCACCAAACCCCACTCCTGAGTGAGCGCTGGGCCCGAGCTTGAAGAATAGAATTGATTACTTAGTTATTTTTTTATATTTAATTTATATATATATATATATATATATATATATATATATATATATATATATATATATATACTTTATTTTGTTTTTTTCCTATTATATAAATATGTACAATCATATAGGACGTGTGGGATTGCACTATCCTCCCCACATCCTGGAATAAAACTTATTATTTATTATTATTATTATTATTAAACCTCCGCATTCCGAATTTCTACCGTTTTATAACATATTTCTCTTGAACACTTGTTACATATAAATTATGCAACCGTGAAGAGGTACCTACATTGACAGGCAGTAAATTGTCTTTGTTTTTACGCACTGGCATCACGGTTGTCTATGAAGTGACAGGAAGGAAAAACTTCATTCCTTGTCTGAAACACAGACCGTTTGGGGTCTCGGTGTGTGTCTTGGCCAATGAATCAAGCCAGAATCAAATGGTACGAGATGTAATCTTTGATAAACACGAGTGAAGGATACTAATCTGATGTAATCGGAATGCCCGGCGAGGCAATTTTGTGACAGATTGTGATGACAATCTCCCCAACACAATACAAGGTCGTATTTTGTATTATTTTCCACCTTGCCTGTTTTTTTTTTTGGATGGAATTGAAAGCTGATGGCATGTGGTGTTACTGGTCTCATCCAAGGCCTTTACAACCCTATATTATGGCAACTTGAATGACTAAGGCCCTCCGTTCATGGAGATACTTACAAACTACGTGATTGTGACACAACCACAAGTACCCTGCAGATGTACTACTTTTTAAAGCTGGTTTCCGTACACGGCGCTACCCGAACTATACTGAACTTGATCATTTTTCACGTGCAGCCGTGGAGTTAAGACGATGTCAAATGACTTTTTTTCCAACACTAATCTATGCCTTCTCCACTAAATCCTTTCTTGCGTATTCTGGTAATGTAAAGTCATATAATCACACATTTTTTTCCACTTCCAGAACAAATTTAACATAACTTTCACGTTTAGACGCCATTTCTGTCAAACGTCAAACGAAAGTAGTAGACACGAATGCTGCAAGGCGTATCGCGCTACCAGCACCGTTGGTGGCGGGCTACCGACTTCAACGCGACATCCGTCGCGTAGCGCCGTGTATGAACACCAGCAAAATTGTATGACGGGTACCCACGAGCGGTGTGCGTGCTACGTGCGTCAGGCTCGAATAGCTTGTAAGTAGCTCCATGTACGGAGGCGCTAAGTGCGTGATCGCCCGGATAGACACTTTAATCAAGAATCATATGGATCTCGGAGGATCGTTGGACCAATCCTGTTTTTCTACCAGTGTTAACAAAAGCCCCCTTGGTAAAGTGAGTACATTAGGATGTAGGGTGTTCTACATGTAATATGTTTTTTTATGGTGCAATATAACCTTTTATTGCTCATTGAAAAACTAAGCTTTTGAATCTTGAATTGGTAACACCCTCATTCCCAGATTACTGTACAATTGGGTACACAACCGGAGGTCTAAGTTTTAAAGTTTCTAAAAACATATATGTTATTTTTGAAGATAATATCTACACATTTGCCACGCTGACACGGTAATTACAAGAAATTTCCTCGGTAGAAAAAAATCGCAAAATATGCTCCGAAAATTATTATAAACTCGTTTTTTCTGTTATTTTACAAGTTATATTATGTATATGAAAAAAATAACAGTTTTTTTAAATGCTATTTAAGACATTTGCCAAGTGAGATTTTTGCTCTATTTTAAATGAGTCGCGTTTTATTAAAGATTTTCACAATTTTCGCTTAATTATTATCGTTTTTAATATTAGCGCGCTCCCTCTAACATTTGTATTTACGTATCTCCCATTCTTCTTCTTTTTGTGCACATACTACCGCGCCTTAAGTACCGCGCCGTGATAAGCATTCAAAAATTTTAATGCTTACTATAAGTATGTAGTAAGCATTCAAAAATTGAGAAGATTTGGTTTGAATATTAAAGGGAGTGTTAAGCATTGAGTGTTAAGCATTGAACGTTAGGCATTGAGCGTTAAGCATTGAGCGTTAAGCATTGAGCGTTAAGCATTGAGCGTTAAGCATTGAGCGCTAAGCATTGAGCGCTAAGCATTGAGCGCTAAGCATTGAGCGCTAAGCATTGAGCGTTAAGCATTGAGCGTTAAGCATTAAGCGCCGTAGTAAGCGTTCAAAAAGTAGAAGATTTGGTTTGAATGTTAGAGGGAGCATGCTAATATTAAAAAACAATTGTAAGTTAGCGAAAATTGTGAAAATATTCAATAAATCATGACTCGTCTACAATAGAAAAAAACTCTATGCAATTATCAGAAGTGGCATTTAAAGATACACTGTGATTTTTTTAAACATACAACCGAATAAAATTGTTTTTTTAATAATTTTCGGAGAATTCTTTGCAATTTTTTTCTATCGAGGGAATTTCATACAATTACCATTTCGGCTCAGCTAAGGTATAGATAATATCTTCAAAAATAAGTTAAGAATCGAACCACCTACTTAGTGATTTTATTGTAAAATTGTTGACCACCTTCTAGCGTATTAGAAACTTAAAACTAAATTAAAATGAAATTACACTTCAAACACTTTTAAGATTCTTATTGAGTCGGTTCTTTATTGCTGAAGAATGTGACCCTTACTCCAATTTGTATGGTGGGCAGGACTCGCGGTTCCACCACTCCTCGCGGTTCTGCGCCACGTGTGAGCTGCGGACACTGATGTAGTGAACGCAAATAATACTTGGTGACTTAAACGCATTGGTGACCTTCCTCTGCTCCTTCTACCAAACACTGCGGCTAGTGACTGTGGGTTTTTCTAAGTTGCAATCCTCAGTTTGGCAACAACGTGTCCAAATGAAGGGGATAAGATTTTAACCACAATTCGATCATTTTTATTGCCTAAAACCTTCAATTATTCAATTGGTGTGAGTCAATTAATTTAAAAGTCTACGTTAAACATGGAAACCACTTTTACTTTAATTTATTACTGTCTGATGTTTCAGGAAACATTGGAGAAGTTCAATTATGAAGAATGCTCTGCTAAGAACCCACCTAACCGAAGATCCAGGGATGGAGTGAGGGACAAAACACAGTTCTGTGCTGGTCATCGTAGAGAATTTAGGGATGCCTGCCAGGTATTTAAAAAAAAAACTTCTTAATGTTTACCATTCCAGTCAATGACGTTATACATAAAAATAGACGCGCCATAGTCTCACAAACTCAAAATTTAATGTGGCAATTACGCAACACTCTTTTGTTTTCAGCGATTTTCAATAATTTCTTAATTCAAAAGTTATTAATTTACGATAGAGATAGACATTTAAGAATATGTGCATATGAACGAAACAAAATTCAAAAGTTCCGTCGAATACTGCCTCAAGGCCGACTAAAGTAGGAGGTCTGGACACCAGTCGAATTTTGAAGTGTCAAGTTTTCAAGCTATAATAAACAACGATAGTTTGCCGATGGAGTTGATTGTTATTGTATTTCTTTTACTGCTGATTTGTATGTTGATTTATCCCAATCATATAAGTACGTAGTCATTATAAGACTATTATTAACAGTAAATTTTACTTAGCGACGGCACTGACTTTGTAATTTGACTGTTGCGCGTCCAGACCCTTTACTTTAGTAGGTCTTGAATTTTCTCTAATGACGCATAAAATCGCGGGCGGGAAACATGAAAATTAATTGTAATACTTATAATAATCGATAATAATAAGTAATTTGCGTGTACTTATACAGGAAATGTTATTCCTTCGCTCTTACTACTATTTGCCGTGTAATTAAAACATTTTCTCATCATACAGGAGGGCATTTTGGCGCTTTTTAAAATGCAATTTACTTACTGGTAATTGTTTTATTTTATTTTATTTTATTTTAAATACATAAACGGCTATACTGCCTTTTATAAATAAACATATAATAGAGTACAAAAGTAAGAAAAATAATATCATTACATAATAGTAGTTTTAAACTTAAAAATAACATACAATTATTTTGTGTATCACAACAAAAAATAACAAGAAATAAAAATGAGAAATATCATCATTTCATTTCAACATGTCCATATTGCGTGTATAAAGTTACATTATGGAAAAAATAAAAAACTTAAAAACTGAAACCTAAAAATAACATACAATTATTTTGTGTATCACAACAAAAAATAACAAAAAAGAACAATGAGAAATATCATCATTTCATTTCAACATGTCCACATTGCGTATATAAAGTTACATTATGGAAAAATAATTTTTGAGTGCATATTTATATTGCGCTAATTTTAAGAAATAAATGTCGGTAAATTGTTGGTAAGACACGACCTTAATCGACGCGTAGCAGTTTAGTACTGAAGTACTATAAATCGAGACTATTGGCTTACCATTTTGAGATTTCTACCCCGCGTCTACAGTATATATGTATAATGTCATTGATTCCAGTAGCAATTTAAATAGCTTTTATAAAACTTTTTTTTTTCATGTTGCTTGATTTCCAAAAGATTTGTTTTATTTGTATTCAATTTCAGTTTATTTTTCTTCAGTCACATTTATACATAACTTTCTTTAAATGATTCATTATGAGTTCACAATTTTTTCCTGTCATGTACATCAAAGTCGATCCACGCCATGCAATTGCACTGTATAAGTATAATAAATACAAAACAATACAAGAACATCTCAACCTACCAGAGACCAAATGGGAAAATAATTCACCGACTCCAGATATTTTCATATCAGAGGGTTTGGCTCGATAGAACTCCTAACTGGACCGATAAGTCCTATTGATCCCTCAATATGAATATTTAAAAAATCTTTCGTAATCCTACATATGACTGACTTTTGCATTTATATATATAGATTCTTTGATAAATCTAATAAGCCTTTATTTTGAATGAGAGAGCTAGGTATAATGCCAGTAGCCAAAATAACAAATGGTTATATTTTAACCCATTGGCCACAGAATTAATGAGCTATAAAATTGGCCTTCACCACTGAATTAATTTTGTACCAAAAATTGACAACCTGCCTTGATATACTAAATCTATTGTAACTTTTGAACCACAAATTCAAATGAATTAATTTTTTTTTAATTTGTTTACATATTAGATTACGGTAAAGAAAAACATAAAAATAAAAATTTTAAAAATATTAAAATATTTGTAAATAAGGATACAAATATAACCTTCTCTTTTTTCGTAAGTTTTTTTTTCACATTTTTAACCATAAAGTTACAAAAAAACATAATATTCATAAATCTAACATAAATGATTTTTGCTTTTTACATACATGTATACTAATAACTAATAAAATAATTTGGTATGATATTCCTCAAAGCAATCAGGGACGTGCAGGGACACTACGAAAATCCTAGAACCACTCGCAATTTTGAAGAAATTAAATGGCGGCTGGCTACTTACAAAACTTGTAATACAAATATTAGGGGAAAAACCTAAGAAACTTATGATTGCCAATTCTTTCAAATGAATGGGTTGTTATCTACAAAACATTCAGCTTTTAAAGTTTTGTTCAAAGATGTCACTATCAAGCTCCTTTTTACGTTTTTTGGCGGGCATACTCTAGGCCGGCGGCTCGCCGGGGTTTGTGGTAAAGTATCTCAGTTGCACACCCGGCAGGACGCCGGCGTTTGTGGCCAATGGGTTAATAGTCCGAGAACGCCAAATTCTTTTAATCTCATTTCCTAAATCTGTATATTTTCTAATTTTTTCAGAAACAGATTTTTGAATATTACAGCAATTTGGAATAGCGACATCAATGATATAAGTTATTTTTTTTAATTTTGTCATGTAAAACTATATCGGGTATGTTATGACAAATTGTTCTGTCTGTTAGTATAGTTTTATCATAATATATTTTATAAAATTCATTTTCTGAAAATGAATTTGGTTCGTATTCATAATATGGTACTACATTACGGCAGTCAATCAAGTTATGTTTAATTACCAAACTTTGGTGGATTATTTTTAAAACCTGATTGTGCCTAAATGTATACTCGGACGGTGCTAAGACAGAACATCCCGATATAATATGTTCTATAGTTTCCAGAAAAGCCAAACATTTTCTACATAATCATATATATTTCCAATAATTTTCTACATAATATTATTTACTAGGCATTTTGATTCAAGCATTTTGCATTTTGTCTGCAAATTTGTTTGTAAGTTCCGTTACCGTTTCAAGACGGTGACTATTTTAATAGTTCATTAAAGATTATATTTTTAAATTGTTAAATCGTTGTGTTTATTTAGACTTGTTATTACCTTTTTAATATATGTATTACGGTACCTACCTCGTTAAGAAAGTTAGAAAAAATTATTGTCAATGAGGTAGTGACGTTTCTCTGGACAAATTGTATAATTCCATTATTGAAATTAAAAAAGAAAATGTTTCATGAAATATGTGGTTCACAATTAAGGCGATCCAATAGTTCAGGAAAAAATTGAAATCGGAAGTCACGTCCCTTTATGGGAGGAGTTTAAAATTACTTGAGAAAAAGCTTTTGGAAAGGTTGAAAAAGGTATTTGAGAAATTTTTTTTTACAAGTTGATTTCGTAAAGGCCTGAAAAATATATTAACTCCTTTTTTACGCATTGTAATAAAACGGAAATTTAAAATTGATTTCATGGAGCGACGCGGAGCCTACATGTCTATTCTTCGCTCCGGCCGAGGGCAGAATGACTGAAAATGGGTGGGGTTAGTCAGTAGTTCTTTGGTGGATGGTATAGAGTTCACTTTGAAAAACCAAATTCGTCGACTGCCATATTACTGTATTGTGAAATAACAACCTGAAAATGCATATTTAATTTTATTTTGTGAAGTTTTGGCATAAATATAATTTTTTTTTACGATTATCATAAAAGAAACTGAATTTTACACATTATACAATAAAACCATATCCAAAAAGGGGTTTATAAGTAGGAGAGTTTGCACTTGAAAGTATTTTTTATAGACCTAATACTTTATTTTTTTCTGGGCTTATTAAAAGACTGATTAAAAAAATTACCAATATTTTTAAGGGCCAAGATATGTTCTACACGCTGTATTGTGTTGTGCTGACGGCCTCCGTGGTCCCGAGGCAAGACTCTCGACTCACAATCCGTAAATTTTATTTGATTAATTTGTGTTATTTCACAATTTATTCATTTAAAATAATATATAGTATATTTGGGGCACGTTCCAGAGTGGAAGATACTATCAGTATCGCCCTGGTGTAAGACCACCATTCAGAATTGAAACGTTGCTTGAAATGGCTTTAGCCGTGTTTAGTGACCAGATCTGAATAGCCAGGTACTTCCCCAACTTCCTCTTCCCTATCTCCTTCCCCTCCCCACTACCTTCAGCCTCACAACATACCCCAATTGGGGATGCCATAGTCTCACTGGCTCCAGACGGGAGCAGTTTGGGACTCTTGTGCGGTATTTCATATAAAAAATAAAAAAAAATTTATTGAGACTTCTATAATACTTTTAAGCGAACAAATTTTCAAAACAAAAACATATGATTTTGCATTATTTAGTATGTCTTCATCTTAAGTACCTACTTACGAATCTTGTGTTTGTCTAGTTTTTGGACGTGAGGTTTTTATTTCTTTCAATTCAATTCAATTTATAGTTTTAAAAACATTAAAAAAATTGTTCGTTTTTAAAAAAGAATTACATAAAAATAAACAGCAAGCAGAAAACGTCTACTATACTTTTAATAATAGAGCATGCCCCTTAAAGGTAGGTTTATTGATGCTAAATATGTCGATATCCGAATTGATTCTGTTCAACAGCAAGATTGAGAGGAGTACTCTCTGGCATGACCATTGGCAATCTAATCCTGCAGGCTGGGAGCTCACATCTGAAGCATAGAAATGAATGCTCTCTTTGATAGCTGAATTTTAAAACTATCCACCAATCATTCTTAAGAAATGTGTAGCAATGTGTACATCTCTTCTGACCCGTAGTTGGTTCATTCCGAGCAAACCCAAAAGAAAGTCGGTAGGATAGAGCCACGGATAAAAGCCATTTCCAAGTCAACTCCTTACTAAGAAATTGAATAAAATTATGAGGTCTTCTACCGTTTTTTACAGAAGTACTAGTATTTTATGTACAGCTGAGAATATTGAACTAGTCAAAGAATATGTTTATTTAGGTGTAATTATTGATTGCTTTTTCAAATGGGATTTGCAAATAAATAAAGTCTGTGAACGACTCAGATCTAGTGTTAGCAGAATATATAAATTAAAATTTTATGTTCCAATTTGCACACTTCGAATAATTTATTTATCATTAGCTGAATCTATTATAGGATATGGAATTACAGCTTGGGGACTTTCCTGTAAAACAAATGTAAATCGTGTTCAATCAGTTCAAAATTCATTAGTTAAATTATTAGCTCATAAAAGTTTATATGATCAAAGGCATAATGTTCCGTAGTTTTACCAATATCTCAAAATTCTCTCAGTAACAGCAATTCTGTGGTATAAAATTATATTTCAGCATATGAATAGCCCTATATACATAAATAAACTGGACCACACTTACAATACTCGTTTTCCGTTAAATGAAGGACTAATTGTACCTATGCATTTAAACAAATATGGACAAAGAACGCTGGACTACACGATACCTAATTGCTTAAATATGTTACCTGCCGAAATTAAAAAATGTACAAATGGTAAAACAAATATTATGTTGAAAAATTGGCTTTCCGAAAGAAATAATTTGTATTAGACTTACACAAAAATTCTAACAACATAATACAGTAAAATAAGTTTATTTATATCTCCAAAGTGAAAGTACCCATCGACAAACTGCTTAAAAGTAGTTTATTGGGACTTTTCTTTTTTCTGTATAATATTTTATTTTTTGCTGTCATATTGTATTACTTTGTATTTATAATAATTTTTTTCTTCTAGGATGATTCTGGTGGCCCCTTGCAGATCTACAACGATGCAGCCGTGCAGTGCACCTATTTGGTTATAGCCGTCTCCTCCTACGGGAAGACTTGTGGCATTCCCGGACAGCCCGCCGTGTACACACGCGTGTCGGCCTTCATACCATGGATAGAGGATACCGTCTGGCCTAACGGATTTTAAACCTTAGCTTCATAACATTTAAAACTTCATTTAAAACCCAACAATCTAAAAAGAGTATACTATGCACTAATCCAGTCATTAATTCAATATGGAATCGTTGGATGGGGGGGTCATACAACAATATTCTTACCCCGATCAAAGTGATCCAGAAGCTAATCATTAAAGTAATCCTAAAGAAACCCTCCACATATCCAACAGAAACGCTTTTCGCAGATTTCACGGTGCCTCGAGTAGAGAATACCTTCAAGAAAAATGCAATTATCCAAATTTACAAAGATAATATCATCAAAAAATTTGAAACCCACCAATCAAAAAGATATCAAGACAACATTAAAATACCAAACTAATGCAAAACAATTATATCTTTTTAGGAATAAAGTATTTCAACAACCTTCCGATTGAAATAAAAAAAATCAAAGACATCAATAAACTGTAACTCAAACTGAAGCAACACTTCATCAGGAATAATTAATTAAATAATTACCTGTTTTTCTCTTTCTTTCTATTTATTATCAATCTATATTCATCTCTTTTTTATTTAGATTTTTCGGATTTCTCTAAAGTGCACAATATTTTAGTATGTAACCATATCCCATGTATGTACACCTTCACATATAGATGATCCAGAAGTTTCAATTGTTCCCTTTATATACTTAACTATTGCATAATGTTATTCTATTTCTGTTATAATTAGTGTAACTCGCTCATCAAGCACAAGAACTAGCTTCTTCTTTGGTGAGATTGCAATTTTAAATAACTGTTTAACTTTCTGTACCAATATGTAATTTATATAACACCTCTGTATACTTATATATCTATATTAAATTAAAAAAAAATTTAAAAAATATATATTTTTTATTTTTATTTAACGACAATATCAAGTAAAGTAAAAATACAATATAAGGTAAATTAAAAAAATATATCAAGTGAAGTATTTTGTTCTCAGTCCTCCTCACAAGGTATTCCTGTTCCGAGGCGGACTGTAGGTTGTTGTATGGGTGTTGGTCGTAAATTCCTCCCCATCTAGTTTGTTTGTTTCCACAAAATAGAAATAGACAAGGTAAAAAGTGTTTATGTTTTTTTATCTGTAAGTTGCGTTGGTGTTACTTTATAATTTTTATGGTTTCCTCATCTTCGTGTTTAGTTAGCCATAATTTCATATCTTTTTTGAACTTTAGTATCTCCATGGTGTTTTTAATTTCGACCGGAAGGGAATTATGTAATTTTGTAGCGTGGAAATGATGATTTTTCTGACCAAAAGATGTATTTAATTTTGGAATGTTTAGTAGATTTGAGGATTTTGTCCTTGTAGTATAGGTGTGTTGGTCATCAATGTACTCTTTTTTTTCTTTAAATTTAAGTAGTGCATTTTTATAATGCTGAATTTTAACATTGAATTTTTGTTAAATTTCTTTTGATGGAGTTAATAAAGGTACCTTCAGGATTATTTTTATTATTGCTTTTTGCGTTTTGGCAAGCTGGTTCATGTGAATGTTTGAGGCAGATCCCCATCCAATAATCCCATATTCTATGCGTGATTGGCAAAGAGCGTAGTAGACTTTATATAGATCATTTTTATTCAGTATATTGCGTATGTTTCTAAAGTGGTACATGAGCTTTGTGAATTTCTTTGTAATGCTATTTATGTGAGAGTCCCGTCGAAGATTTTCATCGATTTCAATGCCGAGATATTTTATATTTCTAGAGTTATGGTGGGGCAGTGACATTATTGCGTATTCTAAGCAACACTTGAACCATTCCTTCAACGATCATGTGGAGGTCTGGCACGGACGATTGATACAACTCTATATCAATACGATATTGACCAAATCCATTATCTACGAAGGGGTACCCAAAAGAAACCGAACTGATGTTGTGCTGGGCTGAGTTTTTGTAGTACCGCGTTTTGCCGCTAGGGGGCGTATAGAGCCACCATTCCCGAGTCAGTAAACCAAACGTCATCACTAAAGAAGGTTCCATTCGGTTTGTGTGAATTTTTTTAGAGATAGTTGTCTTGTGTGCTCCTCGTTTTTGCAATGGCTGATTCACGTTTTTTTTTCTAAAAAATTTTTTTTCCAAGGTCATCCATCACAGGTGATGAATCATGGTGCTACTGATACGAAGCAGCAATCAAGCCAGTGGAATGTATGAGCAAAAAACTCGTCAAGCGATTTCACTTGACGAGCTTTTTATTCCAGACGAGCTTTTTTGACGTCTTGAATAAATTTATGAAGCTTTGGGAATTTTTTATTAATTATTTTTAAGTGGACGACAAAGAAGTGAGGTGTCAGTAATGTTTGTGTTAAATTTGTCTAATAAAAAATGTATGAGTTTTTATTTTTTTTTAAATAAAACTATGTTTGTAACAACGATTTATTTATTTAATTTTTTTAATACCGACCTGTTTTGCTTAAAGCAAGCATTTTCAGGGTATAAAGTTGTTGTTTTATTTCAATTGATTTGTCAAATCACAAAGTGACTGCTGTTTACCAAAATATTTTATTTTTTCATTATCAGTAATTTTAGTAAGGGGCCATCCGTAAATTACGTCACACGAATTTCCTTCATTTTTAAATTTAATAATTTAATTTTTTACATGTGATGTCACAAAGCTGATGACCCCCCATACCCCTTGTCACACAGTGTCACACTTCTCTACCCCCTCCCCCCCTCACCCCTTAAGGAGTGATGTAATTTATGGATGGCCCCTAAGAAAAACGTAAGGTGAGCCATTTTTTAGCATTTTTTATGTTTACTTGCAATAATTTTATACTTCAAAAAATTATATGTTTACTTCGATTTATAAAATTTGAAAGCATATTTTACCACCTTTCAAAAACAGTATTTTTCAAACAGATTTTATTGCACAGCGGAAATATTTTGACACTGACGAAATGTGGTTAAGATCTCAGGGATTTAGACATTTGAACTCTTAACTCTTCAGTCCGACAATAGAAAATCTATCGATTATTATTAGGCTTTACTTTGAACTCTCCCTTCTAATAATGATTCTCCGCCAAGATTAGGGCAGGTCTCTTCGACCTTGAATTAAAACATATGCTTTAACATTTGCTTTGACATTACTATAAACATTTTTTTATCTGTCTCTTCCGTTTGTTGAAACATAATAATAATAATATTTGGATGATTTATATAGCGCCCTTTTTGGGAAAAATTACCTCAAGGGCGCAAGGGCATGGTTGAAAGGTTGGGACGAAATGCGCGCGGTCACACAATTTGTAAGTGGTCTGTGGTAAAAACGTTTTCACGCGTACGCAGTATTTGACGTCTACATAAATGTCAAAATGAGATCTGATGAAGAAGAGATGCTACATCAGAGAGAAAAAAACAGATTTCACAGATACTTATTTGTCAGGAAAGATTTTTGACTAATATCGATTATTACACAAACTAAATTAACCATTTAAGAATTTCATTTGCATAAATTTTCATTTGACAGTATTTATTTACAATTTCAACTCATAATAATTATTAAGCACGCGCAGTTAACATAACTCTAAAAACTCGTTAGATTTATTATCCGTCACTGACCGCTTCAGGCGCCTGCTGTAAAAAATTGAACCAATCCCCCCCGCCTGCCTTCCCATTTCACCGGGGAGGGGAATTTTGTTGTCAAAAGTGATGGAACGGGTGATCAATGACAAACTGCTCACATACCTCGAGAAGAACAAAATTATACGGATACGGATTTCGGCAGAACCGCTCGTGCGGTGATCTTCTTGCGTATGTGGCACATATATGAGGGCGAAGCCTGGAACGTTTTGGTGAAACCCAAACGGTTGCACTTGACATTTCCAGGGCCTTTGACCAGGTTTGGCACCGAGGGCTTGTCGACAAACTGCCTTCTCACAAACTTCCCGCATCCTTGTGTACGTGGATTACCGATTTTTTGAGGGAGAGGTTGCTTCAAGCGGTTGCTAAAGGTTTCACTTCTTCCTCGCATTCGATAAATGCTGGCGTCCCACAAGTATCGGTTCTGTCTCCGACTTTGTTTTTGTTGCACATCAATGACCTCTTGTCATGTGCACCGATTCATTGTTACGTGGATGACAGTACAGTCCACGATGGCTTTTTGTTTGACAAGCCTCCAAAGGGCACACAAACCCCAATGGCTAGGAGGGCTTTGAAGCAAAGAATGGACGGTTACCTCGAGAGTGTTTTCTCTTGGGGTAAGAATAACCTCATCGAATTTAATGTTTCAAACACCCAATCATCTCTGATTACGTCTAAAAGGGATCGAAATGAAAATCTAGTCTCCTTTAATGGAAGCAATCTTCCGAACAGGACCTCCATCGATATGCTTGGAGTAACTAAGTGACCAGCTCAGGTACGGGGGCTCCATCGAAGCCAGAGTTAAGTTAGCCTCTCAGAAACTGGGCATACTGTACAGTGTACGTGCATGTATTTATACATGTGTGTATGCATGAATACTTTGCTTTCAGAAATAATATGCAGTAATTTTCCATTGCATCTCAAGACGATGTTAATCATTAAATGACCTTCGAATATTAATGGCTAATTATCGAGTAGGTATGTCTGATAATAAATGCTAATTATCGATAATTACAAACGGAAAATTCACAGTGCAATATTCAAACAATTCAATAAATACCACTGCAATTATTTTAATACCTTAAATTGCTTGGGGGTATTTCATAATCTCAGCTGTAATTTGTATATTCCCCGAAGTTGATAATATATAGGTACCTACCTATTTAAGAGGAATATAAACGCTAGAAATATTTCGATTCTCATGCCTACAAAATTTAAAATCGTGCGTCGTATTTGCATAAGGCAAGTAAGTGAAAAAGTGGTTTTTATGTATTTTGTTCATAATTTTTTAAGAATGAAAAAAAGTTAGAACATACAAAACCTCAAAAATAGTCTTAGCCGTAAAGGGGTATTTTAAAAAAAATTTTTCTTATATTTCTTCATAGTTAAGTCATGAAAAAACATTTTTTTAGTGGTTTGCGCTTATATTTTTTGTCATTTAAATAATAATTTTATTGAAATTCCAGTACATAGAAAAGCTAGTAAAAGCTTCAATTTATCCGTACCACATTTTTTGATGTTCATAATTTAAACCGATTCATCGTAAAGATGAATCTAAATAGGATTTCACGTATAGCTTCACGTTGATATATTTTTTTATTATCCTAAAAATTTTGGAACAAAATGTTTTGTTATGGTGTCGTCAAATTTAAATAATTTGTAAATAAATTCTTATAATGCGATTTCAATAAATTTAAAGAACTGTTTGCTCTGATAAAGTAATGATGCCGCAAAAGTTTGGAAACAGAATGTAAGAATAAGAATTTCAATTAGCCATGTCCTGCTCGATCTTCCTCTTCTCCTTCTCCTGTCCCTCCCTCTCCCGCAGCTCTACAACAGACTTCTGCGTACCTATACATTTCATGAAGCCAGAGCTTGCTGTTTGAGAGAATTTGGCATTTCGCAAAAATACCCACTTTAAAACATTTAAATTGTGCAGGCAATGAAGACAACCAGGGTTTAGGGTTTATTTCATGCGCAAGATTCTCAAATGCCCGTTGTTGATGGCGATATGATGTTCCCAAATAGGGTTCACCTAGCTCTTCAGATCTGGTAATTTTTTTTTTTTACATTAACTTTCCTGAAGGAAACTTTTTCCCTTTGTTGCTGAGTGAAGGAGGTCGTTTTAGAGAAAGGAAGGAGAGGAAGTTCTTGGAGGGAAAAGGGTATGAGGGTAGGAATCTGGTGGTCAATGTGTTCAGGAGTGACGGGCTTATGAATTCATCCCTTCCACCGCGGTACAAGGCGACGGGTCGAGAGAGTCCGGCTGGAGATGTAAAAAAGCATGTTTTTATTCTGAATAGGCTCTCTCACCGGGGCGATACTGAGAGTATCTTTAACAAGATGGTCGTATCCAAAATAATCGCAATTTTCCTTATTTCTTAATATTATTAGCTAAAACAAACATTGTTTCTCATGACGTCACGAGTCTTATGGACGAGAATTAGAACACTGGAGAGTTATGGACGCGGTGACGTCATGCCTCAAAAATCCAACAATACCAACTTGACAGGGTGTTTTAATGACATGTTTTAAAATGGACTTTTTAATAATTTTTTTAAAACTCTATGTTAAATATTATTTAATAAAACTTATATATTCAGAATCAGCGTATATTGGTCTAAATGAACATATTTCTTTAAAGCCATAATATTTTTCACTGGAGTTCCTTATTATGATTAAAAATAAAATAAAAAAAATAGTAAAAGAAAGCATTTTGATGGGTGTCGAAATCCAAATTTGTTGCAAATAAATTAAAATTACTACCCGAAGATGTTGTTCCTATATAATTCCTTGAATAAGTGAGGCAGAGACCGGAATTTAACACTCGGGACAAACTCGAGACCAGAGACTCGGATTACGGATGAAGCCCCAGGATTATGACGTCACAACTGAATACGGAATAAATGTATTCTTTTCTTGAAAAAGTAATGCAGACGCGCTGCTGTTGGCTGTCTCATGGCGGTTTGTCACTTGGAATTGACCCCGCAGGTTTTCATGGATTACGATGCGTGATTCTATACGGGTGACAAGACCTCACTGGGAGATAGCCTGGGTTCTCATTGCCTCGCAAACTCTGGTCCGCTATCAACAGGATAAGGTGCTCCCATAGCCGTTGTGCCTATTCGATATATGGATGTGACCTTAACCCTTAATTTACCCGGTAGGTTCCTGGGACTCCATTGAAAACTTTCAGCGCTCATAAAACGTTAGTTTTTGGAATTACAAATTCTGCGTTCCAGTACCTTCACCCAGTGACGCGCTAAACGCGGGGGAGAGTGGACGTCGAGTGGTTTCATTCGGACTTCTCCGGTCACATAACAAATCAACTACCTATAAGAAACGGCAGCGTACCAAGAAAAGTAACATTTTTATGAAAAATATTTAATTTGTTCCTAGCAAAACAACTACGTCACGCAAGAGATGCGACGGAATTCGATGGGTAGTTTGTAATATGAAATTACTCAAAGATTGAAATTAGGTATGGGGAATCTACAGTTATTATATCGATTGTTTCATGCCTCTCTGTATTCATAATGCAATTAGTCTATTTTGGGTTTATTTTTTTTACATTAACTCCACACAGGAGGCCCTGAGGAAAATAATTTCCCTCAGGGCCTATGTCATCTTTGAAGATGCTGTGTGGAGGGTGTTTTTGAGGAGAGGAAGGAGTGAACATGGGTCTTGAAGAGACCCATGTTGTAGGAGGGAGGAAACACAGAGGCCGGCAAATCGTTCCACAGCCGAGCTGTTGAACTCAAGACCGAGTCGTAGAAACGACCCGTTCTCATGTGACTAATGTCAACCGTGTACAAATGTTGGGCGCGTGTTTGGCGTGTTTCCCGAATATGCACCGGTGCCGAAGGGATCAATGACGCTAGTTCCTCAGAGCATCTTCCATTGTAATACCGGTAGAACAAGGACAGCATTCCCACCTGACGCCTATGCTCTAAAGATTGCAATCCGTTTGTTAAGATGGGAGAATCTATCAAACGGACCGACCGTTTCTGCACAGAGTCGAGGGTATTTCTCAAGTATTTTGGAGCTGCAGACCAGATGTGGCTGCCAAATTCAACCGTGGGGCACACTTGCGATTTGTACAGGGTTAGCAGTTGTGTACTATTAAAGTATCTGCGGGCCCTGTACAGTACGCCCAGTTTCTGAGAGGCTAACTTAACTCTGGCTTCGATGGAGCCCCCATACCCGAGCTGGTCACTTAGAGTTACACCAAGCATATCGATGGAGGTCCTGTTTGGAAGATTGTTTCCGTTGAAGGAGACTAGATTTTCATTACGATCCCTTTTAGACGTAATCAGACATGATTGGGTCTTTGAAACATTGAATTCGACAAGGGTGTAAAATAATTCAAAATAAGAATTGTTATCTGCCAGTTAATTGGTGGTCAATTATTATTTTTTATATTTTTCATGGAGTTTGGATTCAAGATACAAATTTTTTCTTTCAAAACAAAATTAATTTATAAAACGAACCACCTGATGGATGAATAATTTGGCCTGCCCATATTACATGGTTAGATGAGGATATATATTACCTACACTACATGAAGGCATTTCCTTCGGAAGGGTGCACGTTTCATTTTACATTTAGGCAATTCTTGACCATAATTTTTTTTTTTTATATGGATACCGCACAAAAGTCCCAACTGCTCCCGCCTGGAGCCAATGAGACTACGGCATCCCCAATTGGGGTATGTTGTGAGGCTGAAGGAAGTCGGGAGGGGAATGAGGTGGGGAAGAGGAAGGTGGGAAGTACCTGGCTATTCAGATCTGGTCACCAAACACGGCCAAAGCCATTTCAAGCAACTTTTCAATTCCGAATGGTGGTCTTACACCAGGGCGATACTAAGAGTATCTTCCACTCTGGAACGTGCCGCAAATAAATTATATGTTATTTTAAATTAATTAATCGTGAAATGACACAAATTAATCAAATAAAATTTATTTGCCACGCCGGGATTCGATCCCGCGAGCTTCGGAATGCTAGTCAAGAGCGTTACCGCTAGACTAAGCTGGCCATCAAAATGGGGAACGAAGTGAAGTGAGAACGCTGTGTACATTTTTAATTATTTTTTATATTTCTTAGTTGATGAAGTCTGCCTTTGTTGAAGCTATTTATAAGCTTTATCAGATATAATTTAATTAGTCGGAGATGAACACATGACAATAAATAATATGGCATTGGTTTTTCCAGTTGATGTGCATAAACACGCAATTAAAAAGGTCAAGATGAAAAGGTCAAATAAGAACTGTTATTGTATATATTATTATGACGAAGTTTTCCTGTTCAGAAATAAAGGTGTTTTATCTCTATGCTATACGATGAGTGATAAGACCCGTGTATCAGAGGTCGGAGAGGTCGCGTATATAAAATTAAACGCAATTTCTACAATTTTATTCGCTAAAACTAAAATAAATTAATAAAATAAAAGCATCTTGGATATTATTGTACAACAACATCAATAAAGAGTTGTATTTTTAATTCTTAGCACTCTAGCGCACAATAACGTATAGAACCACCCCTGAATACCACTCTTCCATGGAAGTTGGTTAGTTTGTGGTTGGAAGAGGTGTTTTTACATTACAATAAACGCTGATTCTGAATATATAAGTTTTATTTAATAATATTTAACGTAGAGTTTTAAAAAAAATTTTAAAAAGTCCATTTAAAAACGTGTCATTAAAACACTTTGTCAAGTTGGTATTATTGGATTTTTGAGGCGTGACGTCACCATAATTCATAATTCTCCAGTCACTTGGTATATTTGTATTGAAAATTATGACAAGCCATTCAACATTCCGTGTTATTGGTCTATAGAGATTTAGACATATAATAGTTATTGTTTTTATTGAAACATTATTTAGACCTAAATAATTCAGTATCAAATATAGAGTATCTCTATTAGTTTATATTATTTAAAATATTCAAAAACTCTAACTGTTCAAAAACATCATGTAATGCCTGTCACAACGCTCCAATCCTGAATTTCAAAATGGTGGGCGTCGAACAGCTGATTCCAGTTGCCTACAAAATTGATGCTTCGGTTTCCATAATATTGATTTCGATTCGTAAAGCCAAAAAATTAATAATTTCAAACAATTTTTATACCACTCTCCCGTAATAATATTAAAAATATAACAATATAATAAATACAAATAATAAATATAATATAATAAATAAATAATTCTACCTAAATAATGTTTTACTTATTGAATAGTTTCATAGCTTCTTCCATACAAAATGACAACACCGATTGAAAATGAATAAAACTTTTGGTCATGATGACGTCACACGATTCACACTAGACACGGTGGTTTTCGGGGGATCTTGAAAAATTAAAACTTTGACAATTATTTTAACTATTAAACCTAACTTTAAAAATAAAAATAAATATGCAGTTATTTAAGTTAGAAGGTCATTCATTATTCATTAAAAAAAATTTTTAAATTGTACTGGAGTTCCTTATTAGAATGTACGCACATAGGTAGCTACCTATTCATTTTTCTATCAAAAAAAAAAACAATTTGTGAATTCCTACGTAATAATACATTTTAATTCCAATTACAAATATATATTCATTCTCTATAAGCAATTTATATGTCTCCATATTAAAATTCCAAGGAATGGTTTTTTAAATGAGGCCGGAAAATTTCCAAATCGGATGCTCAGAAATCCCTGACGCCTGATGCGTATTTCAATTATTAATGCAGGTATGTTTACTTTTTATATGTTTTTTTTTTCATTTTTCATTTGTTTTTTTTTTTACTTTATGTGCGCATTGTTATTTTGTTACTTTTTCTTATCAATTTGTCTAATTTATTTTTTATTATTTTGAAATATGGAATCCATTGCATTGCACTACCCTTGCATACATTCTGTAATAAACTGTTAGTATTGTAATGCTGTTTACAAAATATGTGTTGAAACAGTCCTGTAGTCTGTCCCTGTGACTGTTATGAAAATTAAAATTGTCATATTTAATTCAGTCGCATTTGGTTTACATTTATTTTACAATCTGTTAATATTTGCACTAACAACGATCGTCGTTGTCAGTTATCGCAATTCCCACAAACAACGATTCACTGATAAAAAAAACTTCACACAGCTTCCCCAGATAAATTATTTCCCTCAAGTGTGGAGTTTTAATTATTGTTTTAAAACACTGACATTGAAAGGGTCAAGATAATTGCTACTCACAAAAGGTCAAATACTGATTCTTCAATAAATACCGTAGCCGAGGTTTTTGCAGCGCAGTTTGCTTTCAATCCAGAACTGGACAGGTATTATTTATTGTACTTTTTGTTTAAATTCTGTGTTGCGAAAAAAAATCATAATGCGTTTTCTCCTAAAGATTGTGTTCGCTGTGACCACGTTGACTTGTGTTGACGGAGAACTTGTGGAAGGTAAGAATAAAAAAATATATTTCCTTACTTTATAGAGGTACCAACTTCATGTTTTAAATAAAACAACATAATTTGGGTGATTTGTCCGGTGATGGTGGTACTTATTGTAACCGAAAATTTCTACTTTTTACTTCTTCAAACACAGCAAATTATTTTGTGGAACCATTTTAATTCAAAATTAACAGAATTCTAGTTTCAACCACGTTTATTGTTTAAAAATCCAACATGTTTACTGTGCAATGCAACTCATAAGGGTTTACTTAAAATTAATTTCAACAATAGTCATAGACTTAAAGGTGTCAACGGATAGGCGGGAGTGGGAAAGGAGAAGGGGGATGGGGGGAATAGGGCATAAATCACAAAAGTAATAAATTTAATAACGGGTCATTTAAAAACTTTTTTTTAATTATTTATTATATTTAAATTCTCGCTCTTATTTCTAAGATTTCCATTTTGTCTAATTATGCTTCTGTTTTTTTTTAAATTGGTGGTGTAATGGTCAGCATAGTTACCTTACAAGCAATTGATCGGGGTTCTTTTATCGACTGTGGCATGTTTCATTTATTTTATTCTTATTTCCGTGATTTATCACTAGTAATTGCATGTAACATAAAAATATAATTGAAAAAAAAAGTTATTAACAATCGGAACTTCTGTGTGGCACCAGAACATGGACACCAGGGACGGTCCGTGACTATTCAGTGAGCTAGAGTGCTAACTTTGAAAAATGATTATTTTTTCGAAAATTCAATTTTTTGTATGAAAATTTTTTGTATGAAATTTTTTTGTATGAAAATTTTTTGTATGAAAATTTTTCAGCTGCGAATCAACTGAAAATATTCATAAAAAAATCTTAATTTAAAAGGAAAACAAAATTAATTTTCAGCTACAACAACATCAGTAATGTCGTATTTTTTAAGGGTGGCAATATTAAAACAAATGTTTGATAATTTATTACAATCTTTTCGCAGCTTACTGCAAATTGTAAAATCGGAAAGATTTTTTGTTTCTTTGTAGATTTTATGAGCTTTTTTTCTTCTCAATTACTGTGTTAATAAGGTCCTTGCTAAACCAGCTAACTTTGACTGGTCCACGTCATTTTGACCAATACACGCCATTTTGACTGATACCCGTCATTTTGACTGATACCCGTCGTTTTGACCGATACCCGTCATTTCGTCTGAAACATGTCATTTTTACCGATACCCGTCTTTTTTACTCATACTCGTCATTTTGACTGATTCCCGTCATTTGAATGATACCCGTCATTTTGACTGATATACCTGTAATTTTGACGGTCATCAGTCAAATACAGTTTGTTATTGTTCACTCACTCTACTTACTGTACTGTTATTTACTGTACCTAATTTAGGATTAAAAACACCTATGTAATTTAGTTTCACTTATTTATTCAACTAAGGTAATTGGTTTTTAATACATTCATGTTATGCACAGGGCCCGCCCTGAACCCAGCGGTTGTAAAAACCTAAAGGACTCTGCATTAGGTGTTAGCATACACATCCTTCTCGTGTTAGGTATTATCAGCGCCTTGGTTCCTTAGCTCCTTGGCAAGTCCTGCGCAGGAGCGGCCCTGCAAATAGAATTCCACCGAATTAACCGTTTCAAAATTCAAGTAATACCAATTTGTAAGTTTAAAAAAAACCTACCTATCGTCGGGGGTTTCCTTCCGCAAATAGGTACTAATTAAAAATCCCAGTATATAATTAAATTATTTATTTTACATAAAATAGTACCTACATTATTATTATTATGTACCATGATTCCACGCAGGGCGCGGGGCGCACGGTGTCAAGTGATATTCTTGCCTTACTTTAACCAGTGATTCCTGACATTATTTAGAATAAAAAGTTTAATTGAAATATTGATCCAGTGACATAAATTTTTTTTTTCAACTAAAAACATAAAAACTCGGTAGGTATTGCACAGTTAGAGACGGGGCGAGGGTTTGGGCGGTTAGTCGGAGAGTGACCAGTGACGACTTGTAGAAGATTTTTATTTGTTTCATTTTAAAAATAAAATACATAACAAAAAAGTCACCGGAGATCAAAATATCATCGCCACTTTTTACTCCACACAAGTACAAGTCGAGTCTGTACATTTATGCTCCATTGTTTGGTAAAGAGGTTGTCGGGGCCCTAGTAAAAAATTGACACGTTATTTGGTAAGTCCCCCGCCGAAATGGGGCCCTAAAGAAATTTGTTGAAATATTACTTTCTAAGTCCTGTGTCTTCAAGGGCTGGTATTTTAGTTGCATTTTAAACTTAGCTTGGGAGCTATTTATGTCTGTCCAGTTACTCTCTTAGGACTGGGCCGTATGTAGGCCCTTCTATAGGGCGTGTTGTGGATCTTACGGCCTATGGGTACACTGAGTTTTGGGGGCAAATTTCGAATGTCATTATTTTGAATTATAATTGTAATATATGTATAACCTAAAACACATTCTTATAGTTTATTAGCGATATTGCGTTGCTAGTATAAAGTCGCGGTTATTTCAAACAAACATTTTCACGTTATTATCGTTTCATTGTTTTTTACATGAACCCCATCTCCTGTTTATATTTGTAACTTACACTGCTTGGAGAAAGTACAGAGGAACTTTCTTACATATGTGAATATACTAATTGAGACAACCTGTTATTGATATCTGCTACAATACATTCATGTCTAATCTTAACTACCGCTACTTTCTACTCGGAGCACTATTCACTACATTCTTATACTTTTTAAATTTATTTATTTAAAATTTACGGCACGAAGTGCCATTTACAAGCTTATGTTTATTTAATTACAGTCGTAGTACTTAACACAGGCATTAAAATCAAACAATAATATCAAAAAAAACTCGTTATGTAGTGACCTCTTTAACATATGTTTGGCTGAAATGTTTGATCAGTACAACCTTGTATTTCAGTAAGGAAATATTAAAAATATCAGCAACATTGGCATAAAAATTACCAATGGTGTGTAATCTATTTATTACTGAATTGTAGCCTGAGACCGACGTGCAGTTATCACAATAATACAAACTAGGGAACCTTGATCTAATTGTAGGTACATGAAAGTGAATCAACTTTAATATATCAGGGCTATCAAATTACTGAAGACTGCCCACAAATGTTAAGTGTTACAAATATCCGTGCCCCTGTTAAATCTACTCGATTTTCACATCTTTCCCACTGTGAAAACCATAGCACTAATTATGAATATCATTCCCCGCTAGTGCGATTTCACCCAACTGTCACCTCTCCTGAAAAAGTGTCAGAGCGGAATACTTTGAAAGTTTAAACGGGAAATCATTGGGTGAAATTATTCCAACACTGAATACTTCAGAAACAATACTCTCGAGCGTGTGAACTGTCGTATAATTATAGAGTGTTTTATTGTATGTCTGCCCGGCATCAATGTACAACTTGTGGAGGGCTGAACAAACTCAACTCCATGTTTCGGTTGAGTTTGCTAAAAGCTGTGTTCATTGCTTACTGAAAATTTGTTCACCGAACAAAAATATTAAAACATTATGAACAAAGAAACGCCGTGCAATTTGAGACGTTCATGTTTATTTCTGGAGGTTAATGTTAAAAGTGCCTACGTCAGTTATTTTGTAATTTGATTTAAGTATCAGAAAGCACTGTACACATCCCTTATTTGAATACTGTAGATACCTAAGTCAGGTGCTCTAGATTACATATTGATGAAATTATGAACTTCATAGAAGTCATGCAGAAATTAAAATATTGATTCAGCCTTTTTTACACCAAGAAATGTTTCTGTTATGTTACAGGTGATCCGTGCACCTTCAAGACCACAGGGCAGAAGGGCAGGTGCCAGCACATATCCAGGTGTGCAACAGTTCTAGAGGAGGCCTTGAAGGGAATATCTCCTCAGGTAAAGTCGCAACTTATATTAGCCAGTAGCCAGTTACCATTGCAGCAAGTAGATTCTACATCTAATTTAATCGTAAAATAATATTGCCTGCTTTTAAACCAAGGATACCTTATACATCCAGAAAACCTGGAAAAATCCCTTGACTCTGTGTGGAAGCAGGCGGTCCATTTGATAGATTCTCCCATCTTAACAAACGGATGCAATCTTTAGATCACAGGCGTCAGATGTGAATGCTATCCTTGTTCCACCGGTATTTCAAGGGAAGATGGTAAGAGGAACTAGCGTCATTGATTCCTTCGGCACCGGTGCACAAACACGCGTCCAACATTTGTACATACAGTTGACATTTGCCACGTGAAAATGGGTCGTTTCCACAACTTGTTTTTGAGTTCAACAGGCTCGGCTGCGGATTGATTTGCCGACCTCTGTGTTTCCTCCCTCCTACAATATTGGTCCCTTCAAAATCCTTCCTTTCCACAGAACATCCCCAAAGATGACTCTGAGAGAAATTATTTTCCTCAGGACCTCCTATGTGGAGTTGATGTCAAAAAGAAATCTCTTAATACATTTTTTTTTAAATTATGATTCTTGTACATCACAAACTTATAACTAATTAATACATATTAAAAAATACTTATAATATTTGCAAAAAAATATGAGAATTGCTTACAAATATTTAAAGTAGATGCGCTGCGCAGAACAGCAGTGAAGATCGCGTCGATGAGGAGAGATGCTATCAAGAATTGATAGGATTTCCCTGGAGAGATGAGAGTTCCCTGATTTGTTTAAATTCCTTTTCGTATTCTTTAAAATTATTTATTTAGTTAATACCAAAAAATCATTTAGATGAATTGTTTTCAGGTATGCACTATTGTGGGCACCTTGGCGATTGTCTGCTGTCCGCTTATCAAGGTAGCTGAAGGTACAGTACTCGGTGTAATTAGGCGATGGTAAGTTTCATAGGCCCCTCCATGTGACTGTGACTGTGACCCTGATGTATCTGTGTGCTTGTAGGAGACAGTTGTATCATGGATGGATCATCGCGTCCTGGAGCCTGTACCCAACTTGTAGAGTGCCCGGTAGCAATCCTCGCTGCTACTAGAGGCATCTTACCACAGGTAAACAACAGAATTACACCATAACACCTTCCCATCAACAAGTTCCAATACTTTCATTGCATTTAATACTTTCATTGGGATATTTACTTTTTTTCGTTTTTCTAGACGGAATTTCGTTACATTTACTGACATTGATTTTTTAGGTGTCATTTGATGGGTAAAAAAAGGTAGTTTGTTAAATGAAACGGGGGACCCGTACTGTACTCCAAATCGATGGATTTTTATTAAGATTTAGTTATTTTATTAATCAAATACTTGTTATATAATATAATGTTATAAGATCTACAAATCCGATTTGGCAGGACTTTTCATATATTGGAAGAAAGCAGACTGGAACTAGTTTTGGGGTTATCTCTATGATAACTTCCTAGTTCAACAGCCAATGAATGTTACCTCCAGTGGTCTTTTTGTACAAAATCCATGCATTGATTGATATTAGAGTGTCGAAAAGAAAGAAGATTGAGATTTAAATACCTATGTAGTTGCTGCTGTGAAATGTAGTGTCAAACTAACTTAATGTAATACTTAAATATTATACACATGTTAATATTTGAACACTGTTAAAAATCATTAATTTTTTAAATATTGGGCCTCCTCCAGTAATTGTATCCGGGATTGGATGGTTTTTCCAAAACTGTCGCATAAAAGAAGATTAACAAAATAAGGTTAACAAGGGCATCACAAACACACCCACATAAACACACTTCTTTGTACACAAACAAACACACTTCTCACATTTAAGTTCTACCTCACCTCACCAGGCATCTCCACCCACAGTTGACACAGAGAGATGAGACGTTCCCTGCAATATGATACACAATCTACACACCTGTCCCGATGATGGACACTGCAAGGTTGT
The DNA here is from genome assembly GCA_936435175.1 of Glyphotaelius pellucidus. Lineage (NCBI taxonomy): Eukaryota > Metazoa > Arthropoda > Insecta > Trichoptera > Limnephilidae > Glyphotaelius > Glyphotaelius pellucidus. The sequence goes on from OW386563.1 coordinate 13,329,646, forward strand.
CTGAAACAAAGGCTAAAAGAGGAGGAAGAGCAACGGCTGAAAACAAAAAACATCAATCACCGTGAAGTAAAATGCTTTGTGCGATGGAGATTGTTTTTTAACATTGGAGGACCTGAGGAAAATATTTTCCCTCAGGGGCTATATCATTTTTAGAGACGCTGGATGGAAGGTCTTTTTAGGAAAGGAAAGAAAGAAAGTTCTGGGAAGGAAAAAAGTATGTGGTATGGGTAGGGTGGGTAAGTAGGGGTGAGTGAAAGTGAGGCCAGAAAGGTCTCCCTCAACCAGTCTCTCCTGATCTGACCTGCGAGATGGGTAGATGCATCAACCGCCAAGACCTCACCCCAAGAACCCGGACAGCTCTGCTAAGTCACCGACCGTAGCTTGCCACTTTGGATGACCTACTGCACAGGTGTTGGTTATCCAATAAGTGGTTCTCGGGGCAGCAGTACCCGCACTGAAAGGTTGATTAGTGTCGCCAACGAAACTGACTGCAAGCTGAATTTAAAGATCCTAACATATTTTGGGAGATTTCACGTCACAGAGAACATAATGAAAAACGATATCAACAAACAACTGTCTCCAAATAGTGATTGAGTTTTGAGGAAATAAACCGTACTGGGCTTCCTCCTCTATTTGGGGACATTTCAGACAGCTTTCAGCTTTACAGTCTGCATCATCAGGAAAAATGTTCGGCTGAGCAATACATTATTGTTGCCTAGTATGTGTATCACCACATTGAAGAATCCCTGGGTCCTGGTCGTGGGTCTTGGATCTTGGGTCTGGATGACTTTATCTATCATTGCTGTTATGTATTTCTCTTTTCATATGTTAAGTTGTAATTGGACCAGAGTCACTAACTGATAAACAAATAATCAACATGTTGTGTTGATTTCAGAAATGTGATCCGTATGCCCTTGGGACAGAGGGACAGTTAATTTGCTGCTCCGAGCCGTGTCCACCTTTGCCCAAGGCACTAGCATCGCAGCAACGAAACGGATCAAAGGCGGCTGATTGTGAGTATAAAATACCATTAATTAGTTCAATTATTATTTACAATAGAACAGCTCCTGCTGTATGAAACCCATAACATATATAGGTTCGAGGGTTGAAAACTTTCCGGCCTGACAAAGAAAACACCAATTTAAATAAAAATTGTTTTTGTTTTATTTCTCAACATAATCTCCATGATGAATATTATATTTTTCATGAAAGAGCTCCAACATAGTGCCGCCAACTTTATAGTGCGATCTGTCGAGCTCCTCTAAATAATTTGAAACAGAGTTAAACCTTTCAAACGTATATTTTATTGGTGTGCATTTCTCCGATATTTTCATTTTCATGAAATTGATAAGAGTCTTTTTGGAAAGATTGTCAAACATATACTAACAGAGCTATTGACCAGTTGGTATGGTTTAGTATGCAAGCTAGTTGGAAAGAATAGTATTATAGAAGTCCAGTACAAAATGAGATCTGCTGGCGCCATCTGCAGGTGTGTCAGGCCGAGGCCAGTAACTGAGATATATGCATCATAAAGAATTATTATTGTTCTCTGCGCCGCACTACTAAAGTCTTCATCTGTATAGGGCTGTATTAGGCTTACAGAGGTAACGAAGCCAATAGGAACTACCTACCTGGCTACACATGTCTGCTGTATTAGGAATATCTTTCAGATTTAGTGCAGTGATTCCCAAAGTGGTCCAGGAAGACTCAACGGGGGTCCGCATAGACGTGATAAAGAAATGGGGGTCCACAAGTCGTAAGTGGGGGTCCACAAAAATTTATCTGCATGCTTATTCTCTATCTTTTCTGGGACCGTTATCGAAATAACGGACGTGATCTCCTGTCAGATTTGTGTGATTTTTACATATTTAATGTAACATATTTTAGTTTAGAGATCGTTTTAAACATGAATTCGTGCAAGAATGCATGATTATTTATTAATTTAATGTACGTTGTACATAGAAAAAGCAAATAAATCACACAAATCTGTCAGGAGATCACGTCCGTTATCTCGATAATGATCCTACAAAACATAGAGATAAGCCTGCTGGTTTCGAAAGTAAAGAAAAAAATGTTGGCTTGGCTTTACCTGTCAATGTAGGCAGAAGTACACTAGTACTTCGGTGAAAAATGGTCATTTTGAGACCCATCTCGTGCCCATATCCCATCCTACCCCCCATCTCATATCACATTACCCCCCCCCCCCCCCCCCCTCCTTGTGACAGACCACAACGCCAGCGTTATATTCAATATTCAGTACAACGCGTGTTAAGTTTCAAAACATATTTGTGTTTCCTCTACAGACTGCATAGAGCTGGCAGAGCAGTTATATCCCTGCCAGCGCACCAGTATCGGCTGGACGCGGGGAGACGCGTGTCCGGTCATACCAGACTCTAGTGCAGAATACAACAGGACAACCTTGAACTCTACCATAGAGGCCCCGTACTATGTAAGTACATAATAGACATTATTACGACTGCAATAAAAAATATTAGTAATTAAATAATCCAAATTCGATTTGGAAGGCGGGTACCGCCGCCCCGGGGACCATTTATTGGATAACCAGCATTTCTGCCGTAGGTCACCACAAGTTTTTATTTTATTTATTGATGGAGGAGGACTACCCACCTGGACACCCTAAAAAGCCTCCAGATCCTCTTCCGGACCCCGAGATGGTGAAAATACAGTAATTTCAGACAGTGAATCTGTCATTCTGACTTCAACAAAAAGAAGGAAGTTTAGTCCCTCTTCCCCAATAAAAAATGACTCACCTTCCACTTCAAAGTCTCCACCAGCTCTTCCTCAACCTCCTCCAACAAACTTTAATCTCCTCATTCCTGTGGCCCTTATTTAGTGAATGCTCAAAAAACTGAGCAAGGCAAAACCATTCACCCTCCTGAATTTGGTAAATTCCTATCAAATAGCAAGACCCTATCAACTAAGCCTGGAGGTGTAAAAGCCGAGGGTCGTTTCCGAATCTCCGTCAAATTTATCACAGGTTCAGCCACCAACAACTTCATCAAAAATATATTCATTTCGTCTAATTCAAAATTCAAGGCACATATCCCAACTTTCAATGTCACTAGAATGGGCCTGGTCAGAGGTATCTCCACCGATCTGTCCATTGCAGAGATCCTGTATTCATTTTCAACCCCCCAATACATGGCAATCCTATAAAAGCCAGGAGGCTAAACTACAAGGACTCCTCTGAGGGCATCGTTTCCTGGAAGCCCCCCCAATCTGTCATCATCACCTTCGAAAGACAATCTCTTCCCTCTCATATTTATTTATTTTTCAATTCATTACCGGTTGAAAACTTATCCCACTACTCAATGTTACAATTGCTGCCGTTTTGGTCATACCAAAGCTGCATCCCCTCCCAGATGTTTTAAATGTGGAGAAAACCACAAGGCTGACCAATGTTCTTCTCTCTCCTCTACTAAATATTTCAACTGCTCAGGCGCTCATTCCGCCATCAACTCTAGTTGCCCAGAACAATCTCGCCAAAAAAATATTAAAATTTCTATGGCCTCTCAGAACTTGTCTTTTCTGCCTGCTTCTAAACTATTCCCGCCTGTCAAAAAATCATTTGATGAGATTTTATCTAGCATTTCTTCATCCAATCCTCTCCCCTCCTCCTCAGCAACAACTTCTCATTCAACTAAATTCACATACAAAAACCCTATCTCTAAACTGACCCCTGGATACGACCAGCAACAACAAAACTCACTACTCTTAAATCCCAATGGTTTACCTACCTCTTTCAAATGCCACAAATGGGTGCGCAAACAATTATAATCCGTCCTCCATGAACCATCAAAATCTTTCTGAAAAACTCTCCCAAGATAATTCTTCATTTATTCAAACTCTTGTTATACTTCTAATTAACCGAATTTCTTCTCAAACTAATCTGTCGTCCAACACTGCTTCTATCGTTTCCACATTAAAATCATTTATTCAAAATGACTCTTCAAGATGTCAGAATACTTCAGTGGAATAGCCATAAAAGAATAGGGAGGGTACTCCTGTCTCCGCGATGATCGACCGGAATGGTATGAGCGGCGACGCTGCCCTTTTCATTAAAAAATCCCTGCCGTTTTTTACCAATAAATAATATCAAACCTCCCAAAGCTGACTTTAAATGGTTGCAGCTAAAATAAAGGACACATCCTTTGTTTCTGTCTATCTTCCCCCAACAGCGCACTTCAATAAGCAAGCTTGGTTGCAAATTGTCAGTCAAATAAGCCCTCCTTTCTTTTTATTGGGCGATTTTAATGCCCGTTCCCCCATCTGAGGTTCTGCTTTCTCTGATCGAGATGGTCGAAGTGTGATGGATTTCCTAGATGAATCCAACCTTTTCCTTTTCAATGACGAATCTCCTACTAGAATCTCTCGCCCCAATACAAACCCCAGTGCAGTGGATCTCTCCATATGCTCTACTAGTCTGGCACCTCTCTCCTCGTGGGTGGTGTCTCCCGACCCTTGCTCCAGTGATTATTTCCCGATCACAATCACTTATCAAACTTCTTTCCATTCAGACAAGTACCATATTTCGACAAAGATAAAAACAAGACACACCAAATGGGACGAATTTTACTTGCATAAGTTCATACAAAACTTACCCTCTACCTTCTTCTTCTTTCGTATGGTGGGGGGGTCAGAGGGGGACATCTAAGTCTGCGAGCCAGTCTAGGGCCTCAGGCGTTGCCCTGTGGACCTCATCAATGGGGAATGAATGGAGCAGGCATTCATTGACCACATGTTCAGTGGTCTGCACCTCACCTCATTCACACATCTCCGACTCTTTAAGGCCCCATTTATACATCATATGGGCACAACGGCTATGGGAGCACCTTATTCTATTAATGGCGGACCAGAGTTTGCGAGGCAATGAGAACCCAGGCTGTCTCCTCTACCGATATATTATCTGTCAAAGATGACTATGATAACTTCAAACAAAACAACTGCAATAAATAAATTAAATCTTCCCCCTAAAACTAAATCTCTTAAAAAACTCCCTCCAACTCCCTGGTGGGATGAAGAATGTTCCAAGGTAGTGAGAATTCGGAAAGCTAAATCTCTTTCCTATCGTCATAATATGACTATGGAGAACTATCTTATATACAAAAATGCCAAATCCAATGCCAAAAGGTATTGAGGTCAAAAAAAGATCCGGGTGGTACAACTTCTGCAGTTCAGTATCTCCAAACACTATTTCGGAAGTTTGGTCTATGATTCAAAGATTCAAAAATTGCCCCTCCTTCTGTACCTAACTTAGATGAAATAACTCCCATCTACAATACTCCTATGTCTGATCATTGGCTAGACTCTCCACTCACTTAAATTGAATTCAAAAGTTGTCTATCAACAGTCAAGGACTCATCTCCAGGCAAATATGGCATACCTTACACCATAATCAAAAATAATAATAATAATGTTCTAAGTCACTTCTTGGGCATCTTAAATAAAATCTTCTAGACTGGCATTAATGCCTGATGACTGGAGTTCTTAAATAATCATCGCAATCCTAAAATCAAACAAATCACCCAATTCTGGGTTCATTACAGCGTAATGCTATTTCATCCACCCTCAGCAAAATTTATGAAAAATTAATTAAAAACCGGTTATAATTTTTTGGTGAGAGTAAACAGCTTCTCTCTCCATCTCAATTTGGATTTAATTTAAAACAACGCTTTCTCAGGGAATAAAAGCTGGTTCACACACAGCTATCAAATATAAAAGATCATAGCACGCCAAATAACGCTCTCCATACAATCCCTTCAGACCGTTCACACCTAAGCATTTTTAAGCGCAGATAATCATAGACAATACACATCTTACGACGGAACCGCTCCAGAGGCGATATACCAGAAGATAAGTCTCCCCCTCTCCGACTAAAACAGGAGAGGGGGTCATTGTGATTACGGAGCTGCCTAGACCGATGGATGACAGATGTCAAGTTGACAAATTTCAGTACAAAAAATGTGTATTCCGTTTCAATTCAACTGATCCCCTCTCCTATCACAGGAAGAAATATTTGATAGCCTCGTGTGAAAGCACAAAAGATAAGCGCTCGCGATTCAACAGATATCTGCTCGCAGATTTATAGCTCTGTGTGAACCAGCTTTAATATGAAGAGTGTTTGTGTTTCCAGGGATCGTTAGGAACTGTTAAGGAAGGTCACATCACCTGGCAGGGCGCGGCGATCCTACTAAGCGACAGGTGGCTGGTGGCTAGTGCATACCTCATTGAAGTTTTTGGGTGAGTTTATATTTTTATTAATTTTAAACTGATCTCGTCTTGTAAATAACTATCAAAGTAATGAATGTAAATAAGTATCTTATTTGGTTTGATATTTTAATAAGATCAACAACTGACCCCTTTTAATTATATGTTAGAGTTGAGAAAGGTTTGAGTCACCTGTTTGGAGAAATCTTCTAGATTTCTTAATGAATACGATCGAAGATTTTTAAATGAATAATATGGATCGTCTTGTTGATTAGTCAGACATCGCCAAACATTAAGTTTTGAGATAATGAGGAAAGCAATATTCGAATGCTCACCATTAATCAAATATTATTTACAGGTGACCGCGTTTTACATAATATTAAATATGCCATAAAATAAAACCGGGAGGCATAATGGTGTGGTACATTAGCATGAACATTAGGTTTCGTTCGTGTACTTGATGACGTAAAATTTACTAATTTTTATCCCACTTTAACACCGGCTGCCTGCGAACCAGGCTGCCGGTTGGCAGACTTGCTTTTTTCTCATCTACTAATCGACATTTATAATATGAAACAATTCCCGTTCGTGTACTAGATCAGTGTTCCGCAAACTTTTTGTGTTCAAGGTACATCAATCAATTCAAGAAATTTTAGAGGTACACCAAAGAAAAAACAAATGTTCATTTAATATCTATTATTAAAATCAATTTAATATGAAAATATGTTTAGGTGATCAATATTTGGAACAATCGTTGATAATGCTGCTCCCGTCTATTCGTCGATCGTCCTCAGGCGTTCTCTTTTTATCAATTTATGTAATCGTAGTTTTAGTATTAATTAAAACCGCAATTTGCATAATTAGATCGTGGCAAATGGTAAGAGATTTGAAACTGCACGCTTTGAAAGCAGTAGATACTCATTTTTTTTATACGCTACCAAAAATGTGCCTGCTCTGTTTCGGAATTTTTTGTTTTAATGTCCGATCAGTTTTTAGCTCCGTGAATTCTTCCTGCTCGTTTATCGGTAAGTGTCCAAGGGAAATTCTATCTGAGAATGGATTTTGTACCCAGTCCATAGGTTGCAGGTCACACTTAGGAAAATATGAGTTCATTTCCAAGTGCTTCACTATAAAAGCCTGCACTTTTTTTTCTGAAATGACTTTTGGGACCATTTCATTACTACTATTGGTATCGTGGTTGATCCATAACACCAACTTGCCGCGAAAGCTTTCAATCTTGTCCGATGACATTAAAATAATAGAATCCTTGCCTTGCATTTTTTTTGTTGAGTTCATTTAAATGAGCGTGTATGTCCACGAGATACGCATTTTTTGCTAACCATCCTTCTTTTTTAAACAAAGAAGTAAAATCTGAATCCTGAGTTTCTAAAAATGTCTGGGTCTCAGTTTTTAGTTCGCTTGCGGTGAGGCACACCAACTAATGACCACGGAACACCACTGTGCCGCGGCACACACTTTGCGGAACACTGTACTAGATGACGTAATTTTTTTGAAAAAAATTGCTCACTTTTTCCATGACTGCCGCAGGCGGGGAATCTGCCAAGAGCCGCACCGGCAGACCAGCTTTTTTAAGGTTTATTAAATGTCCATTATCACTACAAAGTAGTATCATCCGTTTATGTACTAACTTTAGTATATATTGGCGCTTCGCATGTACTTTTTGAGACTAAACGGGAGTTAATTAGTTAAGACGACATTTCAACCAATTTTGTTTCTCAAATTTGAAAGGAATCAATTGATCGCCTCTTAAATTAATTAATTGAATCTGTTTGTCTCGTATATGATTTCTTTAAATTCTAAGAGTTTCGTTAGTTCACCTACATCCATTAATACGCCAGTTATTTTGCATAAAGAATGACATTATTTTTAAAAAAATTGTACATTGACATTTTTGTTATTGTTTTTGGGGTGTTATGCCGTGTTTCGCTACCTCCTTCTTTAGCCAACGTTTCGGACAGCGTTACAGTGTCCATCATCAGGGCAGATGACCCATCTGCTCGGTCATCTGCCCTGATGATGGACACTGTAACGCTGTCCGAAACGTTGGCTAAAGAAGGAGGTAGCGAAACACGGCATAACACCCCAAAAACAATAACAAAAATACTTTTTGGCCGTGAAAACCTAAAAACATACTTGTACATTGACAGCTTATCCAACACTCCGGAAGCCGCGCTAAAAACGGTGCCTTGTATCAACCGACTGACGGAATCATATGTTCACTGTGCTCGCAAATATTGTTAACTGACCATAGATGTCAGATTTAGTCAATTTTGTATTACATAATATAGGGATTTTATCGATCGACCATGCCACAGTCGATTGGCACATACGATTTGACAGGCTTTTGTCAATTGTCGGTCGGAATATCCCTTATCAATTGTATACCGTGCTAGCACATATTGATAACTGACCATTTATCACAGATTTTGCCTACATCGTATTGATATTGGGTTATATCAATCGATCATGCTAGACCCAGGTGATCAGACCAAAAGAAAACTCCTGAATAATTTCAGGTGATGTACTGATTGTATTACACGCACGTAAGAGGAAATGTTTGCGTAAAGCAATGTTAATTTATCAAATAAAATGGAATAATGTGCCACTAATCACCACTCCTTTTGTTTCAGATCTGAAAATATGAAATATGTTGGGCTGGGGGGGAGATATCACCCGTACTCTAAAGATATAATCTATAATGTCAGCAAAATAGTCATCCACCCAGAGTACATCTCCACTACCTCCACAGTGTACAACTGCATCGCTCTGGTGGAGGTAGACAGGCGGTGAGCATTTTATTTTAATTTTATGTATTTGACATATATTAACAAAAGCGGCGCAAAGAAACAGTAACAGTAGGCCGGATAGGGAGAAACAGGTTGAGGGAAACTTTTTGACCTCTCCAGCAGGATTCTCTCGACCCATCGCCTTGCACCGCAGTGGAAGGGATGGATTCATACTTCTGTCACTCCTGGACATCCTGACCCCCATATTTCTTCCCACGCTTCTCATACCTTTTTCCTTCCCTTTGGGTACTTCCTCTCCACAAAACATCCCCAAATGTGACATGACACATGTGTGTGGGGTAATTAAAAATAGACAACGATGCATATTATTGCGCTTGTCGCCAAGTTGGAGGTTCCTAAGGTGGTTAGTGGAGCGCTAGGGAAACGTTCCTGGAGGGACGAATGAACTCTTTAAGGCACGGGAAGCCTATAATGGCGCAGATTACACGAAGCCAAGAAAACCATGGTTGCCTCCATGGAGCATGGAGTCCCCCTTAGTCCCTTCATCAAACATCTCAACTAATATGAGCAAATAATCTTTTCTTTTTAATTTTTATTTGTAAACTTTTATTTTTTTACCACTTTTCTTTGAATGTGTCACATTTTAAAAAAACTATTGCCTTGGATTACTAAAACTGGTGATTCGAAAATTAAAAAATTATTTTTATCCATTTCAGGATAACTTTCACCAGCAGAATTCTCCCCGCCTGTCTCCACACGGGCAGCCCTCTTCCAAACAGTGGCCTGATCAACATTGGGTCGGCAGCCTGGAAATCTGAAGCCAAAGTAAGAACTTATTTCTTAGATAAGATCACACCTCACAGTACTCTGCTCTGATGTACTTACATAAGATCACACCTCACAGTACTCTGCTCTGATGCACGTTTTTTTTTTTTTTTATATTAACTCCACACAGGAGGCCCTGAGGGAAATAATTTCCCTCAGGGCCTATGTCATCTTTGAAGATGCTGTGTGGAGGGTGCTGTTGAGGAGAGGAAGGAGTGAACATGGGTCTTGAAGAGACCCATATTGTAGGAGGGAGGAAACACAGAAGCCGGCAAATCGTTCCACAGCCGGGCTGTTGAACTCAAGAACGAGTCGTAGAAACGACCCGTTCTCATGTGACTAATGTCAACCGTGTACAAATGTTGAGCGCGTGTTTGGCGTGTTTCCCGACTATGCACCGGTGCCGAGGGGATCAGTGACGCTAGTTCCTCGGAGCATCTTCCATTGTAATACCGGTAGAACAAGGACAGCATTCCCACCTGACGCCTGTGCTCTAAAGATTGCAGTCCATTTGTTAAGTTAGTTACTTACATAAGATTACACCTCACACTACTCTGCTCTGGTGTACTTACATAAGATCACACCTCACACCTCTCCGCTTTGATGTACTTACATTTTTTTTACAAAAAACATAAAAACATATGTACCTTATTATTTAGAGAACATTTTTTTATATTAGCTCCACACATAATTCCAAAAGGAAAATAATTCTCCTCAGAACCTATGTCATCTTTGGGGATGCTGTGTGGAGGTTTTTTTTTTAGGAAAGGAGGGGGAGGAAATTCTGGGAAGGAAAAGAGTATGAGGGGTGGGTAGGAATCTGGGGGTTAGTGTAGGGCACTTGTTGATGTAATTTTGTATTTTAGAATGTCTTATCCACAAACAGGCAGTCCCTTAGTGGGTTCCCTTTACTTACTTTTGATTTATATTTGTACACTTATTTTTTACCTACTTTTACATTATTTATGTATTACCGTATTTTAAAAGCATACAAAAACATTTTTAAATTTAAGTAGATATATAGAAATAAAGCATAAAAACAAAATAAAAAAACAAAAATTACACCCACATTATGCAAAAAACTCTTCAAATTATTGTATTCATTTTATCATTATTCCCACCATGAATCTGGATTGTTTAGAAGAAGCAGCTATCTGACACTATTATGTGATGTAAGATGTGGACAGAGTTTAAATATTAAAGCCTAAAACGGGTGTATTTGTTTTCACTTCATAAAATTACTAAAAATGTAGTAAAAAAAAAATTCTTTATTTCAGACATCGATGAAGTTAGTTCCCCAGGAAGAGTGTGCTGGAATATTCACTAACAAAGGCCCTCACCCAGATGGTGTGCAACAAAAAATAGAGATCTGCAGCCGCCCTGTCAGCGCTGGAGGACCATGTTTGGTATGTAAAATTGGGATGCATTATGAACCAAGCACATTAGAAACATCGCACCAGATCTAAGACCCTCTGTCTTAAAAGTCGAGATACCTTTCAAATCAATTCAGTCATCGAATGCGCACGACTGTTGAATTCGACTGTCACCTTTGGTCTGGAGCCCCAAAATACCTGAAAACAACCCCTGACTCATTGCAGAAACGGGCGGTCGGTTTGCATTTCCCTATCTTAACAAACGGGTTGTAATCTTTAGAGCACAGGCGTCAGATGGAAATGTTGTCCTTGTTCTACCGGTATTTCACTGGAAGATGCTCCTGTTAGAATATAGATAACAAAATTGTCAAATGTGTAAGTGGCGCCATCTATTTAAAACGATGTGTAACATCTCTAAGAAATATTAAGCTAGTCTAGCTACGAAATAGCAACGTGTTTTAATAGGTTGTGGGCCAATATCTATATTTTTCGGTTCTTTACTGTATAAATTTTGTATAAAACAGTCGAAAATTGTTGACTTTTCGTGGAAATATGGCTGTGAACTATATCCAAAGCATTTTGAAGCTGAAAGGACGCCAAAATTATGATGAGTGGAGTTTTGCTGTCGAAAATCTGTTGGTGCTTGAAAACCTGGTGAACTATATCAAGTCGAAACCAGACGCTAATTTCGAGACAAAAGCATCAGATGACGCAAAAGCCAAGGCGAAACTAGTTTTAACTATTGACCCTGGATTGTATGTGCATAAAGGGAACAAAAACAACTTAAGAGTTAAGGATTGAACTGAGGACTAGGCTTTTGTCGTAAAATAACCCTACTAAGACATTTAATGTCGTTACGACAAGAAAATTGTGATTCCATGACTTCATACGTTACGCAAGTGGTCGAAACAGCTCAGAGATTAAAAGGCACAGGATTTACAATCACCGAAGAATGGATCGGATCATTACTTCTTGCAGGTTTGCCGAAAAATTCTCACCGATGATTATGGCCATAGAGCACTCGGGCATGCAGATTACCACCGATGTTATAAAATCTAAGTTGATTGATATGGAGGTTTCATATAATGACGTGGATTACAGCATTTATTCACAGTGGCGCAGCATTCGCTGCAAATAATAGCAAAAATCCAAAACTAAACAGATTTATAAATTTAAATCTGTTTAGTTTTATTTAAATCTGACATTTAAATAAAACTAAACACATTTAAATTTAAGGTTTTTCTCATTCATTTTCTTTAATTTTCAACATTTTAACAACACATACTGCAACGCACACACTGGCACTTATTTCCACAAACACGAATGTAAATTTAAAAATTAAACTGTTGCATGAATGCCTGATTATAAACGTTGGTTAATGCAACCAATAGAAGCATAATTCCCCTCACACAGCATTCTCAAACATTATATAGGCCCTGATCAAAATTATTGTGATAAGCGAAAATATTGTCCTCCTGTGTTGAGTTAATGTAAAAAAGTTAAGTTAAAAAAAAGAAGGCGTTTTAAGACCTCCACGGCCGAGTGGTTAAGATCCTCGGCTATGAATCTAGAGGTTGCACGATCAAATACAGGCGTGCTCATAATGACTTTTATTCAAATTATATACATTCATTACTTCAAATTGAAAAAAATAATGAATTTTAATACAACATAATTTTCCGCAGTTCAGTATCGCCGCAGTGATTGACCACCATTCAGAAATGAAGCTTTACTGGATATTTAATATGGTTTTAGTTGTGTACGGTGACAAGAACTGAATAGCCAAATACTTTCCAAACATCCTCTTTCCCATCTCTTTCTCCTCTGCACCACCTTCAGCCTCACTACATAATAATATGCTAATTAGGGTTGCCATAGTCCCTCTGTTCTGGACAGTTTGGAGCAGTTTGGGCTCTTGTGCTGTATTATCATAAAAAATAATTACATTTAAATGCTGATTAAAGCTAAGTAAAATTCTGACAAGTAGAATTTGTACCTGTTATTCAATAATCTGCCATTCCGACTGCGCTCACATTATTATTTTATTTGTTCTCAGGAGACCGGTGTCAGCTCTCCGCTGACTTTATACAACGGTCGCCGGGTGGCCTGCACCCACCTGCTGGTGGGGATCTTATCTGCAAAAGATCCTTCATCTTGCACGCTTGTCTACACGCGGATATCTGGCTACATAACCTGGATAGAGAGCATCGTGTGGCCCTAAACCAGTGCCCCGCAGTACTGTGATGCACAGTGTTCCACTGCCCACATCCCCTGAATACGAAGCATCGTCTGGCATTAAGGCAGGTGTGTTCAACTGTTGCCCCGCAGTACTCTCGTGCAGTGTTCCACTACCTACATCCCCTCCTGGATTAAGTGGCCTTAGGACAGTGGTATTCAAGCAGTTCCCCGCAGATCTCTGGTGCACAGTGTTTCAACCTCCGACGATGTATGCCTCCTAGCCATAACGCACTCCCGCGACTGCGCTGCCAAAAGTTGAAAAGTTTGACAAAACTAATGAAAATTAAAAATGAACCTTGCGATTTTTAAACGCATTTTTTTAGTGATGTAGAGGTCCGATCATCTCACTCTGACTGTCCACTAGATCTGGCTCTAATCCCCGTTATAAACAACAGACAAATTTTGTCAAGAGTTTTTTTTAAATGTGCGATAAAGTCCGAAAATGATGTTAAAATTTACAACGCCCTGACAATTAAATTAACGTCTGTAACGAAACCTCCAGATACCATAAGGTGTCAGAGACTACACTGTGATAATGAGGATCACAAAATGGACTTTTATTCTCTTTACAACACCCTTGTTAATGAGAAACTCCGCCATGCAAACTGTTAAAAATAAAAGACCTGAAACAAAGTATAACATTGTTCCTGGGTGGAATGGTTAAGTCTCAACTTTGTACAGTCATTCAAGGCATGCTTTCCTTTGCTGGATTCAAGCCGGAAAGCCTATAGAAATGCCAACACTCTGAAAACAAAGCACGAATAGATGGCACAGCCACGCCAAAGAATTCAAAAAGTTTTGGCGCAAAACGTCAACTGTGCTGAAATCCAAGAGTAAAGTTAATAGAAATAAACCCACCAAACTAGGCGAATGCATATCATGGTGGCAATATATCAAAAATATGAACAAAATAATATAAAAACAATTTGTCCCAGCAAAACTAATATGTAGCCACAAAAAAATTTTAAGAAATAATATCAATATAAAATAATATAATTATTATTCAAGATCTCTGTTCCATAATTTGGGCAGCTGTCCAATTATCGGAAGCTAACGGATTTGGGTGCTGGCAGGCAAGTCCGGTAACAACAGAATCCAAGTATGCTGCTTCTCCAAGTCCAGTCCGCTTTGTATATTAAACGTGTATCCTTCACAATCTCTATCACTATCCGCTGCCTGTATGACGAGCATCCAACACATGTATCAACAACAACGCGGGGGATGAAAATATAGCCGATGAATTCAGGGACTTTTTTTCTTGAAGCGAGGATCAAGGTGATACATTTGAGGGCTTCGAGTACTATATTGAGCAGTTTCCCCCAAAACCAACACAGGTCAGACGTGCTAAGCGCAGGCATACAAATTCCAGTAATCCGATTCGACGATGGAATCTAAGATGAGCTAAATTGGGAGATTTCTCGGAATATGTTGATAGGGTTGTGGATCGCTTGACTTGCGATCGATTTTCGATGCTCTTGTTCAGAGCTGCGAAGAAATTAATTCCTAGAGGCTACATAAAAGTGTATATCACAGCATGGAACTCAGAAAGTGAACTCCTTTTAGCTGAATTTGAGAGGACGAACCCAAACACTACTTCTGATCTTCTCCCGTCTCTGGAAAATGAAGGAATGAATAATGGAAGAAATGAGTTTCAAACACTCAAGCAGAAAAATGAGCTGCGGATTAACCAACTAAAACAGCGCTCAAAGTATCATCAAGTGATATTGCTCACCAACCACTCCATAGTTCAAAAACTAAAACAAGGTCTAACATTCGCCACAAGGTCCAAAAATTGTTCTTATTGACATCGCCCTCACTTCAGCAAAATCTGGGAAAGCAGATGATGTGAAGGCATTCTCCCAGACTTTTTGATGCTGGGCCACGGACAAAACCATGGATACAACACTATTTACTGAAATTTTTAAACTTGAGAAATACCGAATATCTGGAAGAGGCTAAAGTTATTGCGATACTTAAATCCAAAGAGCCACCAGAGAATTCAAAATCTACCAGCCCATCTCACTTTGAAGTACATTATATACTCACTTGTAGATCGAGTTGTGCTCTGGAGAATGTGATTCATCAGGAACAAGCTTGTTTCAGACCAGGCTGTAACTTCTGCGACTAGGTGTTAGTACTGTCAACAAGTATTAAATATGATTTCCAGAAATGGCTTAACACTGCGGCAGCATTCATTGATCTCTTTGTGGCCTGCAGCACGGTGTGGCTCAATGACATTGATAAACTCTATGACACCATAGTCATATGACTTATTGAGCAACTGCTAACTGGTTGCACTTTCAGGGATTTAGCTTTGCCCAAAGCTTAGTGCTGATCCAATCCCTTTTTAACATATACATTCAAGACCTTCCTCACACTGAAGGCAGAAAAATTGCTTATGCAGATGACTTCGTTGTAACAGCTCAAAACCATTAAAGTAGCAGAAAATAGCCATAATCTGATATAAAAGCTGTGGAAGAATATTTCCTTACTTGGCATGTAAGGACAAATAGGTCGAAAACAGGTGCGACAGCTTTCCATCTTAACAGTTCACAGGTGAAAGCCAAACTCACACTAACTTTCAAGATGCTGCAAAAAAGCGCAATGTCTTTGTACGATGACGTCGTCTCTCACCCGACATGCCGCCTGAAGTTCCAAAAACCCTTCTGGATAGAGGGCGAGAGGCTCCTCCGATTACCTCTCACTACGGAAGATAGGTGAAAACTTTATTGGCAGTTGGCTGACGTTAGAAATGCCCATCTCGTACATGATCCAACTGAGAGACAGCTTGAGTTCTCATTGCCTCGTAAACTCTGGTCCGCCATCAATAGGATAAGGTGCCCCACAGCCGCCCTGCCCACATGATGCGTATATTGGGTCTTATGGACGGCTCGGTGTGAATGCGGTACGGTGCAGACTACCAAACATGTGGTCAACAAATGCCCGCTCGATTCATTCCCCGGCGGGATTGATGGGGTCTAAATCGGCTCACAGGCCTAGAATACCCCTTCTGACCCCCACCACATAGAAGAAGAAGAACATACGAAGTACAATTAAACCATATGTATTGACATGTCCACCTGCGGCCAATGATGCCCGCGTCATGAATGTCACTCCTGAAATGGTTATGTGCGATTAAGGAAACCGACCTAGGAAAAGGTCCAGGGTACGACGCCATTGATATTGAGCACGTAAGGTATGCAGGAGATCAGCTCTATACTATTCTGTTTGCCCTCTACTCCAACCTCCTAAGAAACACATGTTTGCCGAGCCGATGGATAAGAATAAAACTGTTATCATTCCAATCTTGAAATCCAATCAACTGAATCACAGCCTTCTGGATTACTACAAGATCGGCTATGACTGGATGCATCGATATTAGGAAATTACCCACCGATTTCCTTGGCCACAATGATTTCAAGACTATTTGAAAAATCTTGTTCACGCTAAAAGGCAAACTATTTACATAGTAAATAAATAAATGGAGTTTAAAAACCATAACCTACCAGAAAAAAGAAAAACTACGTTAATGGATGTTATCTCTAACTTATCAAGGCCTTAGATCGCCACTTATTCCAGGAAAACTTATAAAGTGAGATAGACAACATTCAATGGGCAGGAGATGCTTCTAGACTCTTATTTCTTAAAAGCGGAGTCAGGGAAGGTGATAATATATCTCCTACTCCATTTTTAAAGTTTACATAAATGACATACTACAAAAACTCAACATTTCACTGATTGGTTGCCATATCTGCGGACAAGGGAGTAACAACACCAGATGACATGGTGCTGCTGGCACCTCAATTAAAGCAATGAGACGACTTGTGCGAACATGCAAAGAGTACACAAACTCTTATGATTTGCTGTACAAATCTAAAAAATTAAAGATAGAGAAGATATGGAACGACAAAGAGTCATTAATATAGGGGCCGGAATGGTCTCGAGGCGTTTCTACCACTGTAGTGACGATGTCTGGAAATTACTTCTGACATACTCCTCTGCCCTGTACACATCTGAGCTGTGGACACAATACCCAGCAGCGCAATGGGACAAGCTGAGGGTGTGATACAACAATGCATACAGGCAACTTCTGCAACTTCCACAGTTCTGCAGTGCCTCCATCATGTTCACTGAAGGGAGGATGCACTCATTCCCCGCCTTACTTCCCCACCGACTAGTCAGCTTCTGGGGCAGGACACGGAAGTCATCCAAAGTCCTTGTTGTGGCTGCATCGAGTGGCTCAGCTCTCCACTCAATGATTAATGGATGCAGATGATGCGGAGAACTCCTTGATGGATGATTCTATAGTTTTTTTAATATATATTATGTTTTTATAAAAGATAGGTATGTACATGTTATGTTTTTCATTGTCTTTTTCACTATTTTTATTTTGTTCTTGAAATTAAAAATTCATTGTACATGTTCATATAATATTAATGACAAACAATGTTTTCTACAAACAACATACAAATGTTTGCTGAACACAAAGTTTTTTTGAACGAATGTGCTTCAAGTTCATTTTTCTTTTTTTGAATAAATATTTTATTTGGAATGTTTTGTATTATTTTCTTTTAATATATACCTGGATATTTTTTACAATAAATACATAGTTTTAGGTAATTTATCAATTTAAGGCGATGCACTACTGAATAATGCAAAATGGATTGAAAATTTGATGGCTAAAAAATATTTTAGATGCTTTAATTAAATACCTACCACTGAAATAATAATGGAGTATTTAAATGAAGACAACATTAGCAAAAATCTGAAAACAGAAAAAGATACAGTCACATCTAGGACTCGAACCCAGGACCTTCGCCTTGCCGGGGCGCAGCTCTACCAACTGAGCTAATGTTTCTTTATCCTATTCGGTCATATTTAACTGTATCATACTAATTTGTAACGATCTGCAGTCATGCTAGGAAACGATGAGAAGATACCGAAGTTATCCTATCAATCCTTAACGATCGACCGTGCTAGGGGACCAGATTAATTAAATTGCTTTGTTCAATGGGTTTATTGATTTATCTTAAAAGTCTTGTCTGAAGTTTTAAAAATGGCTCACCTTACTTTTTTCTAACAAAAATTACTGAAATTAAAAAAAAAAAAATTACTGGAAAACTGAACATATTTTATTAGACAAACATTAACATTATTATTTCTGAATTTATCCAAAAACGAAAAACTGTTTATGCAAGGTGATAAAATACGCTTCCTAATTTTATTATTAGAAAGAGACATATAATTTTTAAAACATAAAATGTTTTAATTCAAGAATAAAAAAATCTTATAAATGGCTCACCTTACGTTTTTTTCTATCCATACTAATATTATAAATGCGAAACTGCTCGAGTTTGTTTATGACGCTTTCACGCGTAAAACTATAAAACGATTTGAAAAAAACTTTCACCAATAGAAACCTAAATTAAATGGGAAGACTATATATAGGCTGTAAATTATGGTAAGCTCTGGCGTTATGAAATTATAAATGAATATATTATATTTGTAATACGTTTTCTGTCGCTAACAAAAGCGGGTTTTTGCTAACGTCAGAAAAAAAATCGTTTCCATGGAAACGATGTTGATATATTTGTGGGTTCTAAGCTGGTAGGTACTCGGCCCCCTGGTCGGCTACTGCTCCAGAAAATTCAAATATTAGAATATGTTTTGTTTTTTTTTTTGGACAAGCTTCTGTTTTGGAATAAATGTCAGATGAGGGTTCCTACATCCATACTAATATTATAAATGCGAAACTGCTAGAGTTTGTTTATGACGCTTTCACGCATTAACTAATAAAAAGACTTTGAAAATTCATTCACCAATAGAAAGCTAAATTATATGCGAATACTACAGTCTGTATATGATGGCAAGCTATGGCGTTATGAAATTATAAATATTAATATATTATATTTGTTATACGTTTTCTGTCGCTAGCAAAGCGAGTATTTGCTAACGTCAGAAAAATATCGTTTTCATGGAAACGATGTTGATATATTTGTGGGTTCTAGGATGGTAGGTACTCAGCCCCCTGGTCAGCTACTGCTCCAGAAAATTCGAAAATTAGAATGTTTTGTTTTTTTTGGACAAGCTTCTGTTTTGGAATAAATGTCAGATAAGAGTTGCTACATTACAAATATAATTCGTAACGGTTATGAAGACTGAATAATAAATAGTGTAATTTTTTATTTTATTAACAAACTTCCAAATATTTAATTAAAAATAAACATCCGAAATGTTTATAAGCGCATAAATTCCGAACGAATGAACAAAATTGGATAATTATTTTTTTCTTTGAGCTATAGCTTTATGAAATTTAGGTGGCAGGCGAGATGTTTGAGAGCTGAATGTAAGGGAATGAATGTATGGAATGCGGGAGGGGGTGGGGGTGGGGCGGAGGGGGGATAATTGATAAGTTCAACCGCTACAGTAATTTCCCGTAATACCATGCGAGCGAAGCCGCGGGAAAAAGCTAGTCTAAAATAACTTAAGAAAAAGCTAAATAAACATTTTTTTTGTGAGACAAATGTATTATAAACATTATTGTCAGTTGTCACCTCATTTTTTTGTCGTTTCATGTAAAAAAAAAATCATAAACTTTAATAATTCTTTTTCAAATTGCATTCGGAATCTTTGGTTTCATCGTGTATGTGTACATTTTAATTCTTCTGTGGTTAACTTTTTGATTTTAATATAAAGCTTGCTGTTTTCTCATTCCAATACCGTTTAGACGTTTAGATCATACTTCTCACTTCGATAGTAAAGGAGACACAACGATTTCTATGAGACCATTACAATAATTACATTATATTATAGCCGGTAACTGGAATTTATCCAAGTACTCAGGCTGATGATGATGGTAGTGATGATAATGATTGATGATGGTAAAGATGATGATGGTGATGATGATAGTGATGACGACTCAAACGTCATATGAAGAAAATTAAATAATTTTTGGTAGTTATTTAACTAAATTGTATATATATATATAAAGGAGGAACTCCTGCGCCAAAAAAACATGAACAATAGCTTGAACTACACTATAAACGTTCTTTGTTTTCCGTCTCCTGCGTTTTTTGAAACATGGTTTGAAAGATTGGTGTGAAGTTCGCGCGATCACACACAATTTTACTAGTGGTCTGTCCACGCGTACGCACTGAACACTTGAAGTTTAGCGAATAAATGTTAAAATATGTTTCGATGAAGAAGAGATGCTACATCAGGGAGAAAACAAAGATATTTTAATAGATGTTTATTTACCAGGAAAGATTTCCGACTAATATCAATTATTATGAACTAAAGTTAGTATTTAAGAATTTCGAATGCGTAATTAATTACGCATTCGAAATTCAAACGTCAAAAGTCGAGTTCTGTTAAGAAATTTAGCGATGATATTGTAAACGAAATATAAAGGAGAACACGCAGATTTCAACTTAGACCTAACCTACCTAACTAGATTTTTATTAGGTATTTATTTATCAGGGAAAGAATAGAATACCTATTTTAATTGGTCATTTCTTCCGTGTCTCTGAAACCGATTTATAAATTAATAGACTTTATTTACAAGTGAGATCACGAAAGATATAATCATCATTACGACAGTATTTATTTGGAATTTAAAGTCATAATTAGGTATTAGGCTCGCGCGGTTGACATAACCCCAAACGTCATTCGATTTACCTCCGGTACCAACCGCTTCGTAGCTTCGTACGGCTCCTGTAAAAATATGAACTTATTTCCCCCCCCCCGCCGGCCCCGCCTGCCTTCCCGCTCCCGCTTCACCCACTTCAAAAATAATATTAATATTAATATTGTTAATATTCGTTATTATGTTATAATTTTATTATCAAATTTATTTATTTTATTGTATTTAGGTATCATAATATTTTAAACTAGTGATTATTAAGCTCGCTCATTGCGCATAACCTCAAAAACTTGTTCGGTTTGATTCTCCATAAATGACTGCATCGCGCGGCTCTTCTAAAAATATGAACAAATTTCCCCCCGCCGGCCCCGCCAGCCTTCCCCCTTCGCCCGGGAGATGAATGTTTTCCGTCGCCTCTGGTAAAGCTTGAACACAGGGTTTTTGAACACGAAGTGTTCAAATTTTCAATGTTTAGGATGTAGTTCAAGCTAGTGTTCATGTGTATTCTGGCGCAGGAGTCGCCGCTTAAAGGCCCGTATCCTGCGCCACAATACACATGAACACTAGCTTGAACAGCACCCAAAACATTGAAAATTTGAACACTTCGTGTTCAAAAACCCTGTGTTCAAGCTTTACCACAGCCGACGGAAAACATTCATCTCCCGGGCGAAGGGGGAAGGCTGGCGGGGGGAAATGTGTTCATATTTTTACAAGAGCCGCGCGATGCGGTCATGTATGGAGAATCAAACCGAACAAGTTTTTGAGGTTATGCGCAATGAGCAAGCTTAATAATCACTAGTTTAAAATATTATGATACCTAAATACAATATAATAAATATATTTGATAATAAAATTATAACATAATAACGAATATTAACAATATTAATATTAATATTATTTTTGAAGTGGGTGAAGCGGGAGCGGGAAGGCAGGCGGGGCCGGCGGGGGGGGGGAAATAAGTTCATATTTTTACAGGAGCCGTACGAAGTACGAAGCGGTTGGTACCGGAGGTAAATCGAATGACGTTTGGGGTTATGTCAACCGCGCGAGCCTAATACCTAATTATGACTTTAAATTCCAAATAAATACTGTCGTAATGATGATTATATCTTTCGTGATCTCACTTGTAAATAAAGTCTATTAATTTATAAATCGGTTTCAGAGACACGGAAGAAATGACCAATTAAAATAGGTATTCTATTCTTTCCCTGATAAATAAATACCTAATAAAAATCTAGTTAGGTAGGTTAGGTCTAAGTTGAAATCTGCGTGTTCTCCTTTATATTTCGTTTACAATATCATCGCTAAATTTCTTAACAGAACTCGACTTTTGACGTTTGAATTTCGAATGCGTAATTAATTACGCATTCGAAATTCAAATACTGACTTTAAGTCATAGTAATTGATATTAGTCGGAAATCTTTCCTGGTAAATAAACATCTATTAAAATATCTCTGTTTTCTCCCTGATGTAGCATCTCTTCTTCATCGGAACATATTTTAACATTTACTTAAACGCTAAACGTCAAACGTCAAGTCAGTTGCGTACGCGTGGACGCGTGGACTCGTGGACAGGCCACTAGCAAAGTGTGTGACCGCGCGAACTTCACACCTGTTCACACCAATCTTTCAAACCATGTTTAAAAAAACGCAGGAGACGGAAAACAAAGAACGTTTATAGTGGGGTTCAAGCTAGTTTTCATGTGTATTCTGGCGCAGGAGTTCCGCCTTTACGGGACGAATTTGCCGTACCGAGCATTCTAAAATAGTGTGGGAATCTCAACCACTGAAGCGATTTTTGCCATATATTGGCGCCATTTTAGAATGCTTCTAAAGGAATCCCTCTGAAAGTTATTCATTTATCGTCTAGAAAAATAAAATATAGTGCTCAGCGCTAAATTTATAGTTGAAAAACGGGTTATAAAATTTTCAAATCGTTTTACGTAAAATATTTTAATGGTTAGGTAATTTTCTGTTTTAATTCATTTTAAATAAAGATAACTCGCATCCCCGGCTATCGGCTTGAAAAAAAAGGAATTATATTTAGTTACGAATTCGTTGGAATTAATTAAAATGTGAGTCTTGAACAGACTCCCAGTATTAGGGTATTGTGCCGCCTTAAAGAAGGATCTGTAAGAAGGGATGTATTAAAGCGGATTTTGAAGAGGTCCGGAATTTATGAAGGAGTCATTTGCTTTGGGTGGAGGAGGGTACATTAATGCTAACATTTGCTTTGGGTGGAGGAGGGTACATTAATGCTAACATTTGCTTTGGGTGGAGGAGGGTACATTAATGCTAACATTTGCTTTGGGTGGAGGAGGGTACATTAATGCTAACATTTGCTTTGGGTGGAGGAGGGTACATTAATGCTAACATTTAGTTTACAGTTAAGTAATTGACTGAGCGGCAAACTCCTAATTTTAACTGGATACACAAATAATCTTCATTCTTGGGAATTTGTTTAAATTAAATACCTTAAATACCTAAATGTAATACCTACTAAACTTTAATTAAAAATTAACAAAATTATGGCGTAATGTTTGTTAAGAAGATCTTACTTTCCAGCGCCTTTTTTATTTTTTTTTTATGTGAATACCGCACAAAAGTCCCAACTGCTTCTATCTGGAGTCGGTGAGACTGTGGCATCTCCAATTGGGGTATGTTGTGAGGCTGAAGGTAGCGAGGAAGGGAACGAGATGGGGAAGAGGAAGGTGGGGAAGTACCGCGCTATTCAGATCTGGTCACTATGCAACGTAACAATTTTGAATGTTGGTCTTTTTTTACATGACCTCCACACAGGAGGCCCTGACGAAAATTATTTCTTTTATGGCCTAAGTCATCTTTGTAAATGCTGTGTGGAGGGTTTTTTAAAGAAAGGAAGGCGGAGAGAGTTCTGGGAAGGAAAAGAGTATAAGGGGTGGGGAGGGAACTGGGGTTCACAGTGTGTCCTGGTCATCCGCCTCCTAAACTCCTCCATAAACCTCACCCCATGAACCCGGTCTTCTTACATTAGGGCGATACTGAGAGTACACCGTTTCACTCTGGAACATGCCACAAATATACCATATATTATATTTAATTAATCTTGCAATAATACAAATTAATCAAATAAAATTTATTTGCGCAACCTGGGATTTGAACCCGCGACCTTCTGATCGCTAGTCGAGAGCCTTTCCCCTCAAACACGGAGGCCGTCAAATACATTTGACCAGGAGGCCTACAATATATTTGAACTGCTAATAAACTCGATTGTTTAAAATTCTTCAAATCAATTTACATTTTTTATTTTATTTTAATGAAAAACAAATAACTTTGTGTACACCACTATGTGTTAACAAAGTTATTTGTTTTTCATTAAATTAATGATGACGCCACCAAGTGAATTTGCGAATTTTGAAGAAACAATTTACATTTATTTAAAGATAAAAACATTGGAAATAACAATTTTCAATCTAAGTATTCACCAATAGCTGGCGGTTGACACCTAAACGGGAAAGCTTCAGACTGTAATTTAGGTATTAATAAACA
Source organism: Glyphotaelius pellucidus (assembly GCA_936435175.1). NCBI lineage: Eukaryota > Metazoa > Arthropoda > Insecta > Trichoptera > Limnephilidae > Glyphotaelius > Glyphotaelius pellucidus. The sequence goes on from OW386563.1 coordinate 13,354,247, forward strand.
AAAAATTATATTTGATCATTCCCCCGAAATAAAATGGCAATAAAGTTTCTCTTCTACGGAGATTTGATTTGCATAATTGCATAATCTAAATGCAAATCATTTGCATACATAATCTGCAGTGTTAATGACGTCAAAATACTTAAGTTCATCAATGTAACAGCGGAATTTTAAGATTCGCGTTTTTTTTTAAATGAAAATAATATTACTCATTAAAAATGTAAATCGAGTACTTCAAAAAGTCGATGTCGTTTTCATTCGATTTATACTTGGAATGGAACGAATTGGTTAACATTGGTTGAGATGGTCTAGCAATAGAGAAGCCGTCCTCCCGGAAGACGTCACACAGTTCCCTCCGTGAGATGCGCGGCTTTCTGAAAAGATAAATAAATCTAACTGAGGTTGATCGTCTTTGATTTTTTTTTCATTAATTAACATTTTTTCGATTATAATATTCAATCAAAACTATTTTGATTACGACTTCTAAAACTGATGAAACATTTTTAAAAGTATTGCCAAACTCATTTTGACATATTATAGTAAAATATATCATAATTTTAACCTCAGTTTCATATTCTTAGCAACACTTGAACCATTCCTTCAATGATCATCCGGAGATCTAGCACGCACGATCGATACAACCCTATATCAATACGATATTGACCAAATCAATCATCTATGGTCAGATATCAATATTTGAGAGCACGGTAACAATTATTAACAGATATCCCGACCGACGGTTGATAAATCTTCGTGTTGGTTAACTATCGATATAGACATATATTTTTTTAACAATGTCATTCGTAATGTAAAATTACTGGCTCATCTAATGGACGGATTGTACTAACGAAGCTCTTCGATTTGAAAGAAGTCGCGTACGCGATGCATAGACTTAAATAATGCACTTATTCCGTTTAATCTTTGAGAAACGAAAGTGATTGAAATATGACTAAAGACTTCATTAGATAATTAACTCCCGTTTAGTGTCAAAAGTAAATGCAGACTATCAGTGCTTATGTAGGTCAGTATTTCAATTCAAAATTTCCAATTTATTAATATTTTTACGTAAATTGATTGACGTTTGATGTTTTGCAACGTGAATTCATAAACAGATCCGCCAGTGTTGTCAGCGTATATTGACTTCTTATTTATTCTTTATCATACCTTTTCCTACATATATTCCTTATTAACCTTATCTGTTCGGCTGTCAACAGTGAAACCGTGCTCGGCGTATCGATATATAATACGCCTGTCGATCCGATATTGGAAAGTTATCGATTTCTCTGTGCTTGACACCCTTCCCAGGTAGGCATCAAATCACTCTTCATATTCTTATCTCACAATAATCGATAACTTAGCTCGCAGTGCAAAATGTTGGCCTTCATACTCTGGATAAAGGACATTGCCCAAATATACCCACAAATAATTGCCCAAGTTGTCTCTAAAATCATGAAACACTAAAATCTTTAATGGTCTATATCTTATAATTTAAAGCAAAAATAAATAAAGTAGCTCATATCCGTACTAGATATTTAATATACCTTTTGATAACAAAAATAATTTTTCAGTTTGGTTTGGTATTTTGATCTCAAATCCAAATTTAAAATTTGTACGAAACTGGTCGAAATGGGCCGCGCATACGTTCCTTTTAAGGCGGCGCTATTCGGCTGAAAAATAAGAAGATGGAGAGATGTGTAATTACGAATGTTGAACAGAGCGCGCTAATATTTTAAGTGATGAAATCGCAGCGAAAAGAGCGAAAAAGCTTAATAAAACATGACTCGTTTAAAATAGAGCAAAAATCTCGTGGAACGTATCTTAAGTATCATTTAATTGTGAATTTTTTCACAAATATAACTTGTAAAATAATAGAAATAGACTTGTTTTAAATAATTTTCAGAGCATACTTTGCGATTTTTTTCTATCGAGCGAATTTTATATAATTTGCGTGGAACGTATCTAGATATTATATTCAAAAATAACATATATTTTTAAGAGCTTAAAGACTTCAAATGTTTAAGGGAGATATGTAAGTAATCGGTCGAAATTCGAATATTGGACCCTTAACTCTTCAGGCTACTTTGTTCGTTTTTCGGAACAACTCATATTGGTCTCATTGAAATCGTTGTGTCTCCCTTGCTACCATTGTCAGATATATGGTATAAAGCAGAGGTTCCCAAACTTTTTTGTCGTAGATCGTTTTCAAAATTTCATTGGCTTTGGTGGACCCCTTGCTGCCACATTCCTACCATATTCCTAAAACTCGACACGCGTTGTACTGAATATTGAATATGTAAGATTTTACAATGATTACACAATGATTAGGGGTAATGTTATTACACATAACAATGTACCCCATATAGACGCTTGATAAAAATAAAGCAGACTGTTCTTCTTTGGACTCAAAAAACGCAAAGTGCCTACGCCTGGTGTGTTTTGAGAGTTACGCCTGCTTCAAACCTGGAGAGGAATGGATCCAAAGCACTTGCGTCTCAAATTTCTTGCGTTTTCGGTGATAAAGTTTATTTATTTGTCAAAATTGTGACTCTGACGAACATTTAAGCAGCGACTGAGATAAGAAAAATATTCATCGAAATTAAAAACCAATTTAACACGGTATCAATTATATTATATTTTATTTTGGTTTGTATTAATGTGCCCCCACCGTGTTACTACTTGCCCCTCTGAGGGGCATTTGTTACATTTTTTAATGTTTAATTTTATTATTTTATATTTTTGTGACCTATATTTTTATTACAAAAAATGTTATGTTGTTGATAGAGTGCAAGTGTTCACGAATTGCAAGTGTACACGATTTATAATAAATGTTATTTTGTTCCTATGAATGAACGGTCATCCAATTTTTTTTTTCACTTGTGTGGCAGTTAGCCCCGCCTTCCCCTACTAAATATGTTAAATGTATACTAAATATGCTAAAAGGTGTTGTTAATTAGTTAAACATAATAAGTTTTCATCAAGACAAACATAATTAATAAAGCGCTGTTTTTGAAAAGAAATAAAATAATCCCAATGGTGCTGTCAATATGTTTGATACATGCTGTGTGTAAGCAATGCCCTTGTGTTAACATGTGCGCTGTTTTGATGTAGGCGTAGGTACCCTTGATAGCTTCGACGTATCCTCTCCCTCTTTCTCATTAACAGCAAGTCAGGTTACAACAACTTTAAACGAAGCGTTGGTGATAAATTGGCTCGTTTGGCAAAAAAAAATGCTTTGGGATGATAATAAAAGTTTCTATCAGAAATCTCGGTTCAAACCGGTTAATGAAGTAAGCCTATTGACTGGTTTTACAAGTTTTCTTGTGTGGGTAGGATATTAACGAGACATTATATTTTGCTGATGTATTTACCGAGAATATCTGTTTTGCGAATCGAATTGAAATTTCGAAAAAAAACGACACATTAAGCCGCCGCTATCCGAATTTCTACCGATTTCTAGCATATTTCCCTTAAACATTTGAAGTTTTTAAGCTCTTAAAAAAATATATGTTATTATTGAAGATATAAGTACCCTTTACACACAGAGTTCGGAGCGGGACGTGCCCCGCGCCACTTCAGGCCGCCGCGCAGAAAAGTCTCACAATGTATTGCGCTGTAAACCGTTATCTTACTTTCGGTCTTTACTTTTTTGCGCGGCGGCCTGAAGTAGCGCGGCGCACGTCCCGCTCCGAACTCTGTGTGTAAAGGGTACTAATATATATATACAATCCCACGCCGAAACGCAAATTATGTGAAATTCCCTCGATGGAAAAAATCGCAAAGTGGGCTCCGAAAATTTTTATTTTCAAGCCTGTTTCTATTATTTAACAAGTTATATGTATGAAAAAATTCACAGTGTTTCTTTGAACATTGTTTTAGACAACCCCCACGAGATTTTTGCACTATTCTAAACGAGTCGTGTTTTATTAAACATTTTCACAATTTTCGCTTCACTTTTGTCGTTTGAAATATTAGCGCGCTCTCTCCAACATTCGTAATTACATATCTCTCCATCTTCTTTTCGTGGTCGGATACGGCCTTAAGTGGAACGTTTGCGCAGCCCTTTTCGGCCCGTTTCATACGAATCTTAAATTTGGATTTGAGATCAAAATACCCAACCAAACTGAAAAATTATTTTTGTTATCAAAAGGTATATCAAATATCTAGTACGGATGTGAGCTACTTTATTTAAGTTTGCTTTAAATTATAAGATGTAGACCATTAAAGATTTTACTGTTTCATGATTTTAGAGGCAACTTGGGCAATTATTTGTGGGCATATTTGTGGGTATATTTGGGCAATGTCCTTTATCCAGAGTATAAAGGCCAAGATAATAAGAAAATAAAATAAAATAAAAAATAAAAATTTAGAAAAAAAATCATTTGATAGATGTTAATTTAAAATACAAATTACCTATTTCCGGCGGAACAAAAATGTGTTATTTAAACCTTTAAATTACTACCAAAAAAAAGCATTTTTAACAATGCTTTATTTTTTATTTTATTTTTCATTGTATTGGTAAAATAAACATTATTTTTTAAATGTTTTTCATTTACTCACAAATAATTGCCCAAATTGCCTCTAAAATCATGAAACACAAAAATATATGGCCTACATCTTACGGAATTGTATATTCATGAAAGTACTGAATTGGCTCTGGTTTTTATGATTTTGGCGTATCTTGTATCATCGCTACATGGTATAAAGTAAAGTCGCCCCCTGTACGCTTAGGTCTTTTAAACTACGCAACGGATTTTCATGCGGTTTTCACCAATAAATATAGTGATTCATGAGGAAGGTTTTTAGGCATATAATTTGTCAAGGTTTTGTGTAAATTGGTTGAAATACTTAATATATGCAGGCAGCGGGCTGGGGGCAGCGGGCAGCGGGCAGCTGGCTGGCAAGCGGCCGATGTGGATTTGATATGTATGCAAATTAACAGACGGCGTTGACTATACGTAAAGGTTGGGTAATGGCGCTTTCAGTAGATAGTGTTGTGTTTCGTTAGCCACAGCAATGCGTGACTGGGTCTACAAGTTAAAAATAATTATGAGCCGTTGTTAAGCCGCCGCTATTCGAATTTCGACCGATTTCTTACATATCTCCCTTAAACATTTGAAGTTTTTAAGCTCTTAAAAAAATATGTTATTTTTGAAGATAATATCTAGATACGTTCAAATTATATGAAATTCCCTCGATAGAAAAAAATCGCAAAGTATGCTCTGAAAATTATTTAAAACAAGTCTATTTCTATTATTTTACAAGTTATATTTGTGAAAAACTTTTTCTTTAAATGATACTTAAGATACGTTCCACGAGATTTGTCGAATTTCTAAACATTTTGGTAATTCCAGTGGGCTAACCTCGTAAACCTTGGGTTTGTAGCTCACTTCAACATTGTTCATGGAATAAACCTCACAAGTAATGAATATAAATTATTGATGACCTAATTTTATTGTCAAATCGTTATTATATTTTATGATGCATGGGATTTTTTTATTGCTTTCTGAAGGGATTTTGAGGGGATGTTTACATTGGAGTAGGAATGGTCATTATACTAACTAAATACATATTTTAATTTCGAAATTATTATGAAAATTACAATGGATACTTGGCATATGATTCTAATTGCTCATTCATTACAACTTTATGATCAATTTTTTTAGCTAAGCGGGAAATTTCTAAAGATTCTATTCTATCTAGTTTATGGCCTTTATTACAAGTGTGGAGGACTTTAACATTTCTGTCTTTATCAAACGAGTGATTGTGTTCTAATAACTGTGATGCTACATTTGACAATTCGCCTTTGTCATTCACCCAGTTTGTAAAATGTTCTTTAATTCTTATCAATATATTAATAAGGAATTCCACCATGAATTATCAGTTTCAAAAATAGAAATACTTATAAAAGGTGTTTCTTTGAAGTTTTACAAAGCTTTTATTTTTCACTTTTATTAATTAAACACAACAAAACATTAGTAACTATTTTCAATAAATAATTGAAATTGAAGAATAAACTAGTTATTTCATTTTGTTTTTTTTGTAGTGTAATAAGAAAATGTACCTACATTTAAATAAAAACTAGAAACAATATTCCAAAATCATTCATAAATTGTAGGCATAAAATGATTCAGAACCACTTTCATATCAAGGGCAACAAAACCATTGTTGACCAGTGATTATGTACAATTTCGCAATAATCGGTAGTAAATTCAAAGAATATAAATTAATAATTAAATCCAAATTTACAAGAGATGGAGCCAATTCCTGATGAAATAGATTAAAAAAAATCATCCTTTTATACAACTGCTATTGATTTTCTATTTTTATCATGAATTTCTTTTTCCATGTTTTATCCAGCAATATTTTTTTTTTTACTTCGATATATTATATGTATAATATGGAACTCGTGGGACTGCACCACCCTCCCTGAGATCTGGAATAAATAATAAAATAAATAAAATATCCTCAATAAACGGCTGCTTGCATTCATTTGCTTTTAATATTTTTCAGTTAAATTTTTCGTATTTTTCATGCTCATTCGTTTTTTTTATTCATTTTATTGTGCATTAAGTTTAATTTTTCTTAATATTTGTCTAATTTCTTTTTTGTTACCTATTCGAAATATGGAATGTATTTCATTGCACGACCCCTGCATACATTCTGGAACAAACTATTATTATTATAATGCTGTTTACAAAATATGTGTTGAAACAGTCCTGTATGTTACCGTGTGTCTGTTGTGAAGATTAAAAATGTCATATTTAATTCATCTGCATTCGGCTTATTTTTGTTAGGTATACAACTCGTTAATATTTGCACTAACACTAATCGTCGTTGTCAGTTATCGCCATTACCACGAACAACGACTAATCGTTAAAAGAATCTTCACACAGCATCTCCTAAGATGACACAGGTCCTGAGGTAAATTTTCCTAAAGTGTTGAGTTTTAATTTTTTCTTTAAAAAAACCTCCATCGAGATAATTGCTCCTCACTAAAGGTCAAATACCGATAAAAATTCTTCAATTAATATACTTTTAATATATTCACAATAGCCGTGCTATTTGATTTTCAAACCAGAACTAAAGGTCAAATACCGATAAAAATTCTTCAATAAATATATTTTTAATTTATTCACAAAAGCTGTGCTAAAATTCGCTGCGCGTTGCTTTTCAAACCAGAACTAAAGGTCAAGATCAAAACTCCTCAATAAATACGTTACCTTTTGCGTTTTGCGGAGCAGTTTGCTTTCAAACCTGAACGGTATTTACTGTACTTTTTGTTTAAATTCTGTGTTGCGAAAAATAAATCAATATGCGTTTTCTCTTAGAGATTGTGTTCGCTGTTTCCATGTTAAGATATGTTTTTGGTGAACTTGTAGAAGGTAAGAATAAAAAAAATATATTTTCGTACTTTATTTAGCTACTTACTTGATGTTTTAAATAAAACAACAACATTTGGGTGATTTGCCGGTGATGTTGATACGTAGTAACTGAAATTTCAGAAAAACATCATACTTCTATTGTTTCTACTTTTTACTTCTTCAAACACAGCAAATTATTTTGTGGCACCATTTCAATTTAAAATTAATATAATACTTGTTTCAACCACGTTTATTGTTAAAAAAATCAACATATTTCCTAAGCAATGCTTACTTCATAAGGACTTACTTAAAATTAATTACAACAATTAATAGTCAATGACCTAAAGGTGTCAAAGCGTCAATAGATATGCGTGAGTGGGAAGGGGGTGCGAGTAATCAATATATATTATAAAAGAAAGTCCAAAAACATGCGGCTCGCAAGAACTGAGAAACGAATCCCGGTACGATCAAGAGAGTTATATGGTGTGGTAGATCTCATCTCCCACCTCCAGGATGACGGTTCCCGTTTATACTTAAAGGGCGCGCTTTTGAAGATATAAGGGCTGGAAGTTTCGCCCTCTTGAAATTTCTAGAACAGTCTTCCAGAAAATTCTAGAAGGTTCCATAAGAACTCAAGATAGTTCTGAAAGGAGTGGCCGAGTATGTCATGGAACGTTCGGGAATAGGGAATCGGAAACATCATTGTGGAATATTCCAGAACACTCTCGAATGTTGTTCTGAGCGAAGCCGGGTAACCCAGCTAGTAGGGCGTAATTCACAAAAGAAAAAAAGTTTTTTTTTAATTAAATGAAGACATTATGAGCGAAACTTAATCGAAAATCTGGAAACAGAAAAATCAGAAAAAGATATTGGCACCTCTGGGACTCGAACCCAGGACCTCCCTACTTTCCGGGTTGGGCGCTCTTATCCACTGAGCTAAGGTGTCGATATCCAATTCGGTCACTTTTAACTGTACCATACTTCGACTAAGAACCACCCATATTATCTTCATTTTTCTTAACGCATATTTTCTTAACGCATATAAAATATGCGTTAAGAAAAATTAAGATAATATGGGTGGTTCTTAGTCGAAGTATGGTACAGTTAAAAGTGACCGAATTGGATATCGACACCTTAGCTCAGTGGATAAGAGCGCCCAACCCGGAAAGTAGGGAGGTCCTGGGTTCGAGTCCCAGAGGTGCCAATATCTTTTTCTGATTTTTCTGTTTCCAGATTTTCGATTGAGTTTCGCTCATAATGTCTTCATTTAATTAAATATTACAGTTTGAGGTTTTACTCATAAAGTTAAAATAATAAATAATAAAGAAAAAAAATTTAATAACGGGTCATTTAAAAATATTTTTTGATTATTTTTAATATTTAAATTCACACTCTTTCTTATTTCTAAGATCTCTAGTTTGTCTAATTACACTCCCTTGTTTTTTTATTTAATATTGATGGTGTAATAGTCAGCAAAGTTGCTTTACAAGCAGTTGGTCGGGGTTCTAGTATCGGCTGTGGCATATATTTTTTTCACACCATTTTTTTTTAATTTTCCATGATTTATCACTAGTGCCTGCACGTTATATAAAAATATAACTGAAAAAAAAATTAGATTAGAAATCGGAACTTCTGTGTGGTATGGACACCAGGCTCCAGGGGCGGTCCGTGACTATTCCGTGAGCCAGAGTGCTAAGATTGAAAATTTTATTTTATTTATTTCGAAAATTAAATTTTTTGTTTGAAGATTTTCAGCGTTCACGCTGCGCATCCACAAACTGGAACAACCTTGAAAATTTTGATGCAAAAATCGAAATTTAAATTGAAAATTTTCAGCCACAACAACATCAATAATGTCGTATTTTTGAATCCAAGCACAACAGTTGACTGAAGTCACTGACCGTCACTAAAGGTCACACGCCATGGAAACAGCCGAATATTCGCTAAAGAAAACCGCAATCCGGTTTGTTCGCAATTAAGAGAACCGGCTGCCCGGCAGTTACCTTGCCCTACCTGGGTGTGTATGAGTATGTGTGAGAGTGCGTGTATGTGTGTGTGTGTGTGTGAGTGAGTGTGTGCGTGCGTGAGAGAATGCGTGTATGTGTGTGTGTGCTTGCGTGCGTGCGTGCGTGTGTGCGCGTGTGTGTGTGATATTTTTAAATTAACACACATCAAAATGCTTTTTTATTTGATTTAATTATTTTTATTTTATCAAATCTGTACAGTAAATACAGCAATATTTATTTTTAATAATCATAATTTACTCAAAGATAAAATCCAAAGATGCCTCTAAAATATTTGAAAAATGAATTCCTTAAAGGCCTATATTTTATAATTCATAAAATAAATTTATATGTATGCACTAGATATTGGCCTTTTGATAAAAAAAGATTATTCAGTTTTGTGGGTATTTTGGCCTCAAATACAAATGAAAGTTTTGTATGAAATAGGTGGCGCATCCATTCCCCTTTACACTGGATTAACTTGATCATGTTGTGTAGCCACTTTGCTGATACCATTATTTGTCTGATTCCCATCATTTTGACTAATACCGGTCATTTTGACTGATACCCGCCATTTCGACTGATTCCCGGCAATTGACTGATACCTATTATTGTGACTGATTCCCATCATTCCCATCATATCATTTTTACTGTTTCCCATCATTTTGACTGATATCCGTCATTTTGACAAATACCCGACATTTTTACCGGTTCTCGTCATTTTGACTGATATATCTCATTTTTACCAATTTCCTTCATTTTACTGATATCCGTCATTTTGACTGATTGCCGTCATTTGACTGACCGTCATTTTGACTTATTCCCGTCGTTTTGTCTGATATCCGTCATTTTACTGATATCCGTCATTTTGACTGATTGCCGTCAATTGATTGACCGTCATTTTGACTTATTCCCGTCGTTTTGTCTGATACCCGTCATTTTGACCGGTTATCAGTCAAATACAATCTGTTAAATGAAACTATTCAAAATTATTTTTAATCAACAGAGTTTATTTAAGCAACAGATTAACTTAAATTTATTTTTCACTTATTTGACTGTTCTCTTATTTACTGTACCTAGATGATCAATTTAGAATTAAAAACACCTATGTAATTAGGCTTCACGTATTTATTCAACTAAGGTAATTGGTTTTTAATACGTTCATGTTATGCACAGGGCCCGCCCTGAACCAAACTGTTCTAAAAACCTAAAGGAATCTATAGGAGATGTTAGCATAGACATCCTTCTCGTGTTAGGTATTATCAGCTCCTTGGCTCCTTGGCTCCTTGGTTCCTTGGCTCCTTGGCAAGTCCAATTGCGCTTGCGCAGGACCGGCCCTACAAATGGAATTCCACCATGAATGAACCATTCCGAAATTCAAATAATAACTATTTGTAAGTTTAAAATAACTCTGCCTGTCGTCGGGGTTTTCCCTTCGCGGATAGGAATTAATTAATAATCCAAGTATTTAATTGAATGATTTATTTTACATAAAATAGTACATTACGTATTATTGTTATGTACCAGGGCGCAGGGTGTCAAGAGATAGTAATAATAATAATTGGACAATTTGTAGAGCGCCGTTTTGTGAGAAATCACCTCGAAATACTTGACTAACCTGACATTATTTAGAATACAAAATGGAATTGAAATTATTGTCTCCGGTGACATCAATGTTTTTTTTCAAGTTAAAACATAACAATCAATAGGTAGATTCGCTAAGGTTCAGTGAGCGGTATAAACACGCGTAGAATCTTACCGTACTGGCAAGATTGACGCGCACCCACATTACGTCGAATCCGGGCACCCCTGCTAAGTCACCAAACGTAGCGAACCACTTGGGGTGACCTGTGGCAGAGGTGTTGGTCATCCAATAAATGGTTCCAAGGGCGTCAGTACTCATACCCGCCTATCAAACTGTCTAATCTTAAACTACCGTTACTTTCTACCCGGAGAACTATTCATTAAATTCTTATACTTTTTAAATTAGTGAATAACCTCACAGACTGCCCTCAAATGTTAAGTGTTACAAATATCCGTGCCGCGACTTCAGCATCTTTCCCACTGTGACAACCAAAGCACTAACTATAAATATCATTCTCTGCTAGTGCGATTTCATCCAACTGTCACCTCTCCTGAAAAAGTGACAGAGCGGAGTCCCTTAAAAGTTTCAACGGGAAATCGGTGGGTGAAATTATTCTACCACTGAATGCTTCAGAAACAATAATTCCGAGCGTGTGAACTGACGTATAATATTGTATGTCTGGCTGGCAGTGGCGGACTCAACCCGGTCAGAGGCCCGGGGCGGCAAAGCTGAATGAGGGCCCCCCTAGTTTAAGGCGACGCTTCCCGGCCCAAAAAGCAGAAGATGGAGAGATATGTAATTACGAATGGCATGCCATTACAATGCCATTACATGCCAATTACATGGCGCGCCAATATTTTCAATGACAAAATTGATGCGAAAATTTGGAAAATGCTTAATAAAACATGACTCGTTTAAAATAGAGCAAAAGTCTCGTGAAAGGTATCTTAAGTATCATTTAAAGAAACACTGAATTTTTTTACAAATATAACTTGTAAAATAATAGAAATAGACTTGTTTTAAATAATTTTCGGAGCATACTTTGCGATTTTTTTCTATCCAGGGAATTTCATATAATTTGCGTTTCGGCGTGGAACGTATCTAGATATTATATTAAAAATAACATATATTTTTTTAAAAGCTTAAAAACTTCAAATGTTTAAGGGAGATATGTAAGAAATTGGTCGAAATTCGGATAGCGGCGGCTTAAGAAATTGATGTAATTTTACAAGCTTTTTATTCAGTTCACACGAGTCTGGGAGGCCGCCAAACGCCTCCATGATCCCTTTATCAAATTCTAAACAAGGCTTTAAGGCACCTGTATTTTTACAAAATTACATTTTTTTACAGCGTTCTTTTGAACGCTGTAAAAAAATGTAATTTTTTATTTGTTTAATTTTCTGAAAGATGCATTTATTAATAACTAGCTTTTCCCCGCGGCTTCGCTCGCATGGTATTACGGGAAATTACTGTAGCGGTTGAACTTATCAATTATCCCCCTCCTCCCCACCCCACCCCCTCCCGCATTCCATACATTCATTCCCTTACAGTTTTCAAACATCTAGCCTGCCACCTAAATTTCACAAAGAAAAAAAGAATTATCCAATTTTGTTCATTCGTTCGGAATTTATGCGCTTACAAACATTTCGGATGTTTATTTTTAATTAAATATTTGGAAGTTTGTTAATATAATACAAAATTACACCATTTATTATTCAGTCTTTATAATTGTTACGAATTATATTTTGAATGCAGGAACTTTTATCTGACATTTATTCCAGCTTGTTCAAAAAAACAAAACATATTCTAATATTTGAATTTTCTGGAGCAGTAGCTGACCAGTAGGTAGAGGGCTGAGTACCTACCAGCTTAGGGCAGTAGCTGACCAGTAGGTAGGGGGCTGAGTACCTACCAGCTTAGGGCAGTAGCTGACCAGTAGGTAGGGGGCTGAGTACCTACCAGCTTAGGGCAGTAGCTGACCAGTAGGTAGCGGGCTGAGTACCTACCAGCTTAGGGCAGTAGCTGACCAGTAGGTAGGGGGCTGAGTACCTACCAGCTTAGGGCAGTAGCTGACCAGTAGGTAGAGGGCTGAGTACCTACCAGCTTAGAGCCCACAAATATATCAACATCGTTTCCATGGGAATGATTTTTTTCTGACATTTGCAATTAACTCGCTTTTGTTAGCGACAGAAAACGTATAACCAATATAATATATTAATATTTATAATTTCATAATGCTAGAGCTTACCACCATATACAACATATAGTCTGCGCATATAATCTAGCTTTCTATTGGTGAATGAATTTTTAAAGTCTTTTTATTGGTTAATGCCTGAAAAGGTCATAAACAAACTCGAGCAGTTTCGCATTTATAATATTAGTATGGATTCTATCACCAAATTTTTTAAAAAAATCGCAAAATTGACAGAGATACTTTTATATGAAACTGTTTTAAACAGTTTGTATGTTGAATTCAGTGTGTTTTTCTCGAAACTACGTTTTTCAACCTGGTTGACAACATATTAGGAAAACTGTTCATCCGATTTGCATGCACCAAGTCTAAATTGTTCGAAAATCCAGTCTCTGTGGCACTACTTGGGGATTTTTTTATAAAGAGCCCCCTTCTATTTTTTTTTTTTTTAACGATTATTTTCGAAAATTTTTCATAAAAATATCGAAAACAAAATTCGCTGGTCCACCATTTTTTTTTCTTTTTAGACTTCAAAATTCCACTACTGGCGTGATAAACACTGCATTTTCGAAAAGTTTAAGACTTGGGGCATGCAAATTGGATGTATAGTTTTTTTTTAATACGTTGTCAACTATATTGAAAAACGTGTTAAAAAAGTTTCGAGAAAAACGCATTCAAAATTTTGCTGAAAGATAAATTCAACATACAAACTGTTTCAAACGGTTTCACACAAAATACTGTATCTATGTAAATTTTTATAATTTTTTTAAAACATTTGGCGAGCACATTCTTAACAAATTCATATTCCAGAAAAAGAAATAAAAAAAAAAAAATTTTTGGTGTCCAGGTGCCTTAAAGCCTTGTTTAGGATTTAGCGAACATGGAGGCCATGAAGGCCCCCCAGGACCAGAGGCCCGGGGCGGGCCCCCCTTCCACCCCCCCGATTAGCCCGCCACTGCTGCCTGGCATCAAGTACAACTTGTGGAGGACTATTTATTTATTTATTTATTTTGAATTTCACACCCGGCTGGGCTTTTACATGCAATTTTTTTTTTACGAAGAACATCTTAATGTGCATAATTAAATTAAAAAACAAAGACAAAATCAAAATCATAACCAAATCTAAAACAAAAACACAGTCTAAAACGAATTGATATAAAAACAAAATACTCCACCCATGCAATATGGAAAAACTATAGACTGGGAAAAGTACAATATGTGTGAAATAAGTCAAAGCAGAGCTATGTAGTTGGTTTAATTAAATTTGTTGTTCTTCTTTCTGATATAAATTCTACTATGACTTGTTTATGTTTAGTGAATGATATGTTAAATAAATAAACAACATCTTTATAGTCATTACCCAAATTTTGTATACGGCAAACGGGGGTATACAATTGTGTATACGGCAAACAGGGGTATACAATTGTGATTCTGTGTTGGAGTTGTCACAATATAACGGTAGATACTGCCTCGTTGTTGATTTGCGAGGTATATGGAAAGAAATCAAGTGTAATAATTCACGGCTATCAATTATTGGATTTATGATTTTATGTTAACATGTTAGGTCGAATACTATTCTACGCTCGGATGCTTTAAATAAATTATGTTGACATAGTAGATAATCACGGTTGAAACATTCTGAAATAAATAAATCTTAAGAATTTATTTTGAATTTTTTCTATTGTGATTGAATGACTAGCTTAACTAGGTGCCCACACTGTCGAATTGTACTCGATTTGACTCCTAACCAATGACATGTACAAATTTTTAAAGGTTTGAATATTTTATTGGCGGAAAATTCTTATTACAAAACCCAATATTTTCAAAGCTTTATTTTGATGTAATTTCAATTAAGTTTATAAATTTCAGCTTTTGATCAAAGTTTACACCGAAATCATTCACCTCGGTTACAACTGTTAGTACTACATCATTAATGGAGTACTCATAAATTATTGGATTTTTTATTCAATGAAATCTCATAATTAGACATTTACTTAAATTTAGTTGTAGATAGTTCTCTTGGCACCAGACAAAAAGTTTATACAAGTTATTTGACAATGTTTGACGGTCATTAATCTTTTTTATAACTTTGTATATTTTTATATCGTCCACAAACATTAAAACTTGGACATCGTTGTTATTGACAACATAATTTGTCAACATGTTTCAGAACTAAAAGCTTTGTTTATTGCTTATTGAAAATTTTTTCACTGAACAAAAATATTAAATCATTATCAACAAAGAAATGCCGCGCAATTCAACACGTGCGTGTTTATTTCTGGGGGTTAATGTTAAAAGTGCCTATGTCAGTTATTTTGTAATTTGATTTTGGTATCATAAAGCACTTTAAACGACCCTCATTTGAAAACTATAGATACCTACGTCAGGTGCTCTAGATCAGTGGTCCCCAACTCATGGGCCGCGGCCCAATACCGGGCCGTGGACCAAATGGTACTGGGCCGCGCCGCCTGCTTAAAAATCAAAATAATTCTTTGAAAAAATCGTCAATTATATAGCTTAAGATAATTATTCCGTTAAAAACCCCTTCACGCTAAGTTACCATCTACATAATACCTTCGAAGTAAAACAACACCACACTGCCATAATATGCATGCCGAATGCTTTTTGTCAAACTTGTCGCTCCTTGACTCCGAAGGCGGTCTTGTCGTAACTTAAATTAGGCAAATCGTATTTAAACACGTCATCGACGTGAAAAGTCGTCTGTCGATCAGATCTTCGAAGATCGGAGTCGAGACGTCTATCGATCGAGATTCGAGATCTTATGTACGGCGACATTTTTTTTCAATTCCTCAAGTTATACTATATGCAAGTTCAGAATAACATTAAAATCCTGATATTAAACCCTAAGCGTTCTCGAAATTATTTTCTCTTTCTTGGAAAAACATACTTTCAACCTTCCCGTCGAGCCTTAAAAATAAAGAAAATACCCATGAATCCAAAATAAATTATCTGAAACGTCTGGAATAATCCTTCATTGTTATTATATATTTTTTCTTAATTTTCCCCACAAACCTTGCATTTTCTGTTCTCTTCACTACTTTTTTTCGTCACTAGTTATAGTGACGAATAAAAGATTACAAGATTACATTACATTACAGATATAAGAATAAAAATAAATTATATTATATTTTATTATGAATAAATATTTTTAACGAATTTTCCCTCCCCAAACACAAGAACCTTGTTCTTTATGGTGAAAAACCACAATTTATTATTTTTTATTGTTTATTTTGAATACATTTTTTTTTACTGTTTATTTTTAATTTTTATATTTCTCTGTAAAATAATATTTCCTTATTTAATAATAAAATTTTAAAAAATCTACATTCAATGTGACAACCCCCCCCCAATGTAACCCCCCTACCCTCAGTGGGCCGCAGTGAAATTATCAAACGCTGACCGGGCCGCGGCGACGAAAAGGTTGGGGACCACTGATCTAGATTACATATTGATGAAATTATGAACTTCATAGAAGTCATGCAGAAATTGAAATATTGGTTCATCCTTTTTACACCAAGAAATGTTTCTGTTATGTTACAGGTGATTCGTGCACCGTAAAGACCACAGGGAAGAGGGGCAGGTGCCAGCACATATCCAGGTGTGCAGCAGTTCTAGAGGAGGCCTATATGGGAATACCTCCTCAGGTAAAGTAGCAACTCACTTACATTAGCCAGTACAGTAGCCACTACAGCTTGTAGATTCTACATCTATTTTAATAATGAAATAATATTGCCTGCTTTTAAACCAAGTATACCTTATACATCCAGAATACCTGGAAAAATCCCTTAACTCTGTGTGGAAACAGGTGGTCCATTTGATAGATTCTCCTATCTTAACAAACAGATGCAATCTTTAGATCACAGGCGTCAGATGTGAAAGCTGTCCTTGTTCTACCGGTATTTCAAGGGAAGATGGAAGAGGAAGTATCGTCATTGATTCCTTCGGCACCGGTGCACAAACATGCGTCCAACATTTGTATATACAGTTGAAATTTGCCACGTGAGAACGGGTCGTTTCCACAACTTGTTTTTGAGTTCAACGGGCTCGGCTGCGGATTGATTTGCCGACCTGTGTGTTTCCTCCCTCCTACAACACGGGTCTCTTCAAGATCCAGGTTCACTCCTTCCTTTGCACAAAGTACCCTTCACACAACATCCCCAAAGATGACAGAGGCTCTGAGAGACATTATTTTCCTCAGGACTTCCTTTGTGGTGTTGATGTCAAAAAAAAATTCTCAAAATACAACTTTCTTTTTTTATTATGATTCTTGTAAATCACAAATTTATAAATAATTAATACATATTAGAAAGTACTTCTAATACTTGCACAAAAAAATGAGAATTGCTTACAAATATTTAAAGTAGGTGCGCTGCGCAGAACAGCGGTGAAGGTAGCGTCGATGAGGACAGATTCTTTCAAGAATCAATGGGATTTTCCCTGGAGAGATGAGAGCTCTCTAATTTGTTTATATTCCTTTTCGTATTCTATAAAATTGTTTATTTAGTTAATATCAAAATGAAGTTTATTTACATGAATTATTTTCAGATATGCTCTTTTGTGGGCACCGTGTCGATTGTCTGCTGTCCGCTTATCAAGGTAGCTGAAGGTACAGTACTCGGTGTAATCAGGCGATGGTAAGTTTCATAGGCCCCCCCATGTGACCGTGACTGTGACCCTGATGTATCTGTGTGCTTGTAGGAGACGAATGCGAAATGGAGGGATCATCGAGTCCTGGAGTCTGTACCCAACTTGTAAAGTGCCCGGTAGCAATCCTCGCTGCTACTAGAGGCATCGTGCCGCAGGTAAACAACAATTACATCATAACACCTTCCCGTCAACAAGTTCCAATACTTTCATTGCATTTAATACTTTCTTTGGGATATTTAATTTTTGTTTTTCATTTTTCTAGACAGAATTTTGTTAGATTTACTGGCATTGATTTTTTAGGCGTCATTTTGACGGGTAATTAAAATGTAGTTTGTTAAATAGAACTGGTCCCCTTGTATTCCAAATTGATGGATTTTCATTAATTTTCATTGAGATTCAGTTATTTTATTAATCAAATATTTGTTATATACCTAATATAATACACCACAAATGTTATTAGATCTACAAATCCGATTTGGCAGGACTTTTCATATAGATGTTGGAAGACAGCAGACTGGAACTAGTTTGGAGGTTATCTCAATGGTAACTTTCTAGTTCAACAGCCAATGAATGTTACCTCCAGTCTCCAGTGGTCTCTTTGTACAAAATCCATGCATTGATTGAAATTAGAAGGTCAACAAAGAAAGTAGATTGAGTTATATATACTTATATAGTTGATTCCGTCAAATCTAATTTTCTAGTTAAACTAACTCAATGTAATACTTAAATATTATACACATGTTAATATTTGAACACTATTAAAAATCATTAATCTGTTTAATATTGGTCCTCCTCCGGTAATTGTAACCGAAATTGGATGGTTTTTTCCAAACACAAACAAACACACTTCTCGCAGTAAAGTTCTACCTCACCTCACCAGGCATCTCCATCCACAGTTGACACAGAAAGAGAGACAACATGTTCCCTGCAATATGATATACATTCTACCCTGATGATGGACACCGCAAGGTTGTCTGAAACAATGGCTAAAAGAGGAGAAAGAGCAACGGCTGAAAACAATTAATTAATCACCGTGAAGTAAAAAGTTTAGATGCGAAATAGGTTGTTTTTTAACATAAGCTCCACTCAGCAGAGCGATTCTATATCTTTTGTGGCATTTTTGTGGGATGGAGATCTACTGTCAGATTTTTGTTATTTTCTATGGCTGTCAATTGCTTTTTCTATGGGTATCAGGCCAGCTTTGCCGATTTTAAACAGTTTAAAACACGAAATACTGTAAATATACGTGAACATACATTAAGTAGATAAATAATCATGTATTTTTACAGTATTTCATAAGCTGTTTAAAATCGGCGAAGCTGGCCTGATACCCATAGAAAAAGCAATGGTGGAGAATTGGCGGCCGGCGTGGTCTAGCGGGGTAAGGCTCTTGACTCGCAATCCGAAGATCGCGGGATCGAATTCCGATGTGGCAAATAAATTTTATTTGATTAGTTTGTGTTATTTCACAATTAATTCATTTAAAAATAATATACAGTATATTTGCGGCATGTTCCAGAGTGGAAGATACTCTCAGTATCGCCCTAGTGTAGGACCACCATTCAGAATTGAAACGTTGCTTGAAATGGCTTTAGCCATGTTTGGTGACCAGATCTAAATAGCTACTTCCCACATTCCTCTTCCCTAACTCCTTCCCCTACCCACTACCTTCAGCCTCACAACATACCCCAATTAGAGATGCCATTGTTCCACTGGCTCCAGACGGGAGCAGTTGGGACTTTTGTGAGGTATTCATGCAAAAAAACAATTGACAGCCATAGAAATCCCAAAAATCTGACAGGATATCTCGATCGTCTCGATCCCACAAAAGATATAGAATCGCTCTGCAGGAGGCCCTGAGGAAATATTTTTCCCTTGGGAATTTTTTTTCCTTTTAGAGCTTATGTCATCTTTAGGGATGCTGTGTGAAGGGTATTTTTAGGAAAGGAAGAAGAGGAAGTTCTGGGAAGGAAAAAGGTGTGAGGGATGGGTTGGAATATGGGGGTCAATGTGTCCAGGAGTGAAGTCAAAAATGATGTCAAAAGCTTTCCTTCAATCTCGATCCGGCCTGCCTTCTTGTGGGTAGACGCATCCATCACCAAGACCCGGACAACGTCACCGGCCATAGCTTGCCACCTGCGGTGACCTACAGCAGACCTATGGTTGGTTATCCAGTAAATGGTTCCCGGGACAGCGGTGCCCACCCTGAAAGGTTGATTATTGTCGCCAACGAAACTGACCTCCAGCTGAATTGAAAGTGCCTAATATATTTTGGGTGGATTTTACGCCGTACAGTATATAATTATAAATGATACCAACTGTCACCAGATGGTGATTTGAGTTTTGAGGAAATGAGCCGAATTGTGCTTTCTCCTCCTATTGCCAACGTTTCAGGCAGCTTACAGCTTTACTGTCTCCATCATCAGGAAAGATGTTGGACAGAGTTTTTGTGGCCTAAAGAATTCCTGGTCCTGATCAGATGACTTTTCCTATGATTGCTATTATTTCTCTTTTCATATGTTATGTTGTAATTGGACCAGAGTCACTAACTTAAAAACAAATAATCAACTTGTTGTGTTGATTGCAGAAATGTGATCCATATTCCATTGGAACAGAGGGACAGTTAATTTGCTGCTCCGGACCGTGCCCACCTTTGCCCAAGGCACTAGTATCGCAGCAACACAACGGATCAAAGGCGGCTGATTGTGAGTATAAAATACCATTAATTCATTATTATTTACTTTAGAACAGCTTCTGCTGTACGAGCCCCATATCATCTACAGATGTGTGTTTCAGGCCGAGGCCAGTAACTGGGATATACGCATCATAAAGAATTATTGGTCTACGCCGGGACCCCAAACGCCTCCACGTTCCCTTGATCAAATCCTAAACAAGGCTTTAAGGCACCAGGACACTGTAAAAAAAAAAAATTATTTCATTTTCTGAAAGTTGCAATTGTTGTAAGAATGCACTCAACAAATATTTTAAAGAAATTTAGAAAATTGATGGAGATACAGCATTTGATGTGAAACCATTTGAAACAGTTTGTATTTTGAATTATCCTTCAGCAAAACTTTGAATGCGTTTTTCTCTAAACTTTTTTAACACGTTTTTCAACCTGGTTGACAATATATTAAACAAACTCTTCATCCGATTTGCATGCACCAATTCTTAAACTGTTCGAAAATCCAGTGTCTATGGCACCGTGTAGGGGAATTTCGATATCTAAAAAAAAAAAAGGCGGACCAGCGAATTTAATTTTTGATTTTTTATGGAAAATTTTCAACGTTCATAAAAATTAAAAAAAATAGAAGGGGGCCCTTTACAAAACAATCCCTACGTGGCGTCATAGTCAGGGCCGGATTAAACATGTCGGGGACCCTAGGCAATGCACGTCTCGAGGCCCCTTTGCCATAGGGGCCACTAGCCGATACGTGACCCCTAGGCAGTGGCCTACACCGCCTTATGGACAATAAGGATCTGCCAGGGCCGGATAAAACATGTCGGGCTCCTAGGCAATACACATCTTGGGGCCCCTTTACTCTAGGCGCCCCTAGGCAGTTTCCTACACTGCCTTATGGATTATACGACCCTGGCCATAGTGAATGAATTTTCAAACAGTTTAAGACTTGGTGCATGCAAATCGGATGTAAAGTTTTTATAATTTGTTGTCAATCAGTTTGAAAAACGTAGTTTCGATGAAAACGCGTTCAAGTTTTGCTGAAGGATAATTCAACATAAAAACTGTTTAAAAAGGTTTCATATAAAATGCTGTATCTCCGTCAATTTTACGAATTTTCTTAAAACATTTGGTGAG
The DNA here is from genome assembly GCA_936435175.1 of Glyphotaelius pellucidus. NCBI lineage: Eukaryota > Metazoa > Arthropoda > Insecta > Trichoptera > Limnephilidae > Glyphotaelius > Glyphotaelius pellucidus. The sequence continues at coordinate 13,375,869 of OW386563.1, forward strand.
AGCATTATTAACAAATGCATTACAGGGCGGTTCCGAAGAGAAAGATCATTCTCCGTACCAACATTTTAACATAATAACTCAATATCGATTTTATTACATTCAACATTTGCTTCGATAAATACCTACAATCAAAAATGCATAACGCTTTCCACTCCAAGGTCGAGTGTGACTCGAGTGTGATTTTGTTCCACCAGCCCCAATGTCGAGTGACACTCGACTTGGCGTAATACTTCTTTTTGCGGACCATTTTCAAAGAGGAGGGATTTTTTTTATTAAAATTTTAAATCACGATTGAAAGGCACTTCTATTCTAGAATATATATTTATTATTGTAGAATAATATGTTTATATATTCTAAAATCACACAATACTTTAGTACCTGCTATGGTCGAGGGATGAATGAATTTTGTCTAGGTCTGTAAAGTACACTAGTAGTATTGTACCGTGTTGACCTCAACTTCTGATCTCCAACTGTGCATTATTCTCGGCTTTGCCGCCCCGGGCCTCTGAAGGGGTTAGTCCGCCACTGTGTATTAGGAATATCTTCCACTTTGAACCCGCTCTTATGAAGTAGTTAGTGCAATGAATAACTGTGCTCTCAAAACATTAGTTCATTACTTATTTGTGTTTCCTCTACAGACTGCATAGAGCTGGCAGAGGAGATATACCCCTGCCAGCGCACTAGCATCGGCTGGACGCGGGGAGACACGTGTCCAGCTATTCCGGACACTAGTGCAGAATACGACGGGTCCCTCTTGAACTCTTCCACAGAGGCCCCGTACTATGTAAGTAAGAGACATTATTACGGCTGCAGTAAAAAATATTAGTTAATTAAACAATTCGTAAATAAAGAATACAAATTTTATTTGAGAGGCGGGTATGGGCACCGCCGCCCCAGGAACCATTAATTGGATAACTAACACCTCTGCCATAGGTCATCCCATGTGTTTTGCTACGTTTGGTGACTTAGCAGGGATGCCGGGATCATGGGGTGAGGTTTGGTGGCGGATGCGTTTTTCCACCTGCTGCGTGACAGGCCGAATCGGTAGAGACTGGTTGAGGGAGACCATTTGACCTCTCCGGCCAGATTCTCGACCCTCGACCTTGCACCGCAGTGGGAGGGATGGATTCATACATTTGTCACTCCTGAACACATAGACTCCCTGATTCCTACCCCTTCCACCCCTCATAACTTTTTCCTTCTTCACAAAACTTAAAAAGACCCTCCACACAGCATCCCCAACGACGACATAGGCCCTGAGGGAATTTTTTCCTCAGGGTCTCCTGTGTGGATATAATGTAAAAAAATATCTATTTTGTATTTCAATTTACATCACATAATAATACTTCATTTGACAGAGCGTAGAGAAGTCCTGTTTTGACTCAATCACTTTTGCATTTCGTTTGTCTGTAAATTTGTTTGTGTGTTCTGTGTCCGGTAATTCCTATCAAGATGGTAGCCGCGTTTGATAGTACATTTTTATTCCGCCAGAGCGCACGAGCCTTGCGACTGTTGCGAGTTGTCAAGTCGGAGTAATCAACATTACAGAAAGCCTTCACAGAACATGTTTACATGTTATTGTTTTATTTATCGACAACTCTAAAGCTTTTGACACAATAAACTCTTTAAAAATGCTAAAAACTCTAGAAAAAATTGGAATAAGAGGAAATTTGTTAAATTTATTTAAAGATTATCTTACAGATATGAACCAAAATATGTACCAAAATAAATAATACATTTAGTAAAACAAAAAATATATCTGCAGGAGTTCCACAAGGTTCCATATTAGGGACCTACACTATATATAATCTATGTAACTATAATGAAAAAACTTTTCTCTTTTGTAAAACATTTTGTATTCGCAGATGATACGGCATCGGTCATATCACACAAAGATCTAAAAATTGCAATTGAACTCTTACAAATTGACTTTAATCAACTCTGTAAATGGTCACATGATGCAGGGCTATTAATAAATGCTAAAAAAACTAAAGTAATGCATATAAGATCACCTAATGCCAAATTTCAATTTAATCCTAATATTATTTCTCATAACTTTAATTGCATCCACAAAAATATTCAAATTAACTGTAATTGTGAAAGCTTAGAATTAGTTACGGAATATGTGTATCTTGGTGTTACAGTAGATTGTTTTTTTAAATGGGACAAACATATTAAAAAAACCTGTAAAAGACAGATCAATTGCTAGCAGAATGTACACATAAAATTTTTTCCTATCAATTGATACACTTAAAATAATTTATATGTCACTAGCAGAATCAATAATATATATAACAATATGGGGAAATACTACTGTAACCAACCTGAAACAAGTTCAAGTTGCACAAAACGCAATTGTAAAATTATTAGTTGTCCCTAACATTTTCAAACAAAGACACAATACTCCGTTGCTGTTTCAGAGTGCAAAAATTTTACCTGTGAAGGCAATACTATGGTATAAAATTATAATTCAGCATATATTTACCCCGCAGCATAAAGAGAAACTAGATCATAAATATAGCACTAGATTCACGCGTAATGACGGGTTAATAGTTCCGAAATTTAATAATAAGTACGGACAGAGAACGTTTGAATACAACATACCGAAGATATTTAATTTATTACCTGACAATATAAAGCAACATAATTCTATGAATAAGGTTAAATATATGGTGAAAAATTGGTTATTGGAAAAAGAATATTTATTTTGATACTTATGATAAAATTTATGAAAAAATGTTTAAACTGTAGATAAAAGATGTAAATTATAACTTTAAATATATTTATAAGTAATTATAAGCACCTGCTGTCAAGCCAATTGCTATTGGCTTAGCGGGACTGGTTTGTTGATTTATAAAATAAACTAGCTTTTCCCCGCGGCTTCGCTCGCATGGTATTACGGGAAATTGCTGTAGCGCTTGCACTTATCAATTATCTCCCCCCCCCACCCCACCCCCATCCCCTCCCGCATTCCATATATTCATTCCCTTAAATTCAGTTTTCAAACATCTCGCCTACCGCCTAAATTTCATAATGCTATAGCTCAAAGAAAAAAAGAATTACTCATCCAATTTTGTTCATTCGTTCGGAATTTATGCGCTTACAAACATTTCGGATGTTTATTTTTATTTAAATATTTGGAAGTTCGTTAATATAATAAAAAATACTCTATTTATCATTCAGTCTTTATAATCGTTACGAATTATATTTTTAATATAGGAACTCAAATCTGACATTTATTCCAAGCTTGTCCAAAAAAAAAACGGATTCTAATATTTGAATTTTCTGCAGTAGTAGCTGACCAGTCGACTGAGTACCTACCAGCATAGAGCCCAAAAATATATCAACATTGTTTTCATGGAAAAGATTTTTTTCTGACGTTAGCAAAAACTCGCTTTTGTTAGCGACAGAAAACGTATAAAAAAATATAATATATTAATATTTATAATTTCATAATGCCGGAGCTTACCATCATATACAACCTGTAGTCTGCGCATATAATTTAGCTTTATATTAGTGAAAGAATTATTAAAGTCTTTATATTGTGTTATGCGTGAAAAGGTCATAAACAAACTCGAGCAGTTTCGCATTTATAATATTAGTATGGATAAATAAATAAAAAAAAATAAAAATTTAAAAAAAAAAATTTAAAAAAAACTACTAGTGCCGTTTTTGTCAAATATATCCTCGCTGTACACATATAGTTCAAGGCTCTATCATAACTACATAACTAAGTAACCATCTTGACATGAGCCACTGATCGATTGATTCACTCGATCGTGCCATGTCTTCCTCCGACTTCTTCTATCACAAACTTCCTGGTTCACTGTTCTCCTAACAATCCTTTGTTTGTTGATCTGCTCTGCATGTCCTGTTTGGTCTAGTGTTTAAGCTAGTAGGTAGCTAGTACTTACTATAGATACTCTACTATAAGTAATAAGTGAAGGCTAACAGATTGCATCCACCAGCTCAGAGGTCAATAACATTCAACTACATATTATGTACAATGCATAATGCATCACCAATTAGCCTAAACGTGTAGGTATGTAATATATCATGATTATTTATTTTAATTTTATGTCAAACCGCACAACAGTCCCGATTACTCCCAACCATCTAGAGATGGAGACGTATGGGATTCACAATTTGGGAGGCGGCAAAAGGTACCGCGGCCCCGGGAACCATTTATTGGATAACAGACACCTTTGCCACAGGTCAAGCCGAGTAGGTCGCTACGTTTGGTGACTTAGCAGGGGTGCCCGGGTTCATGGGGCTGAAATAATTATTTTCAGGGCCTCCTGTGTGGAGCTAATGTAAAAAAATAGACTATGACATCCCAATTGGGATTTTGGTGAGGCTGAAGGTAGTGGGGAGGGGTAGGAGATTGTGAAGAGGAAAGTGGGGAAGTATTTGGCTATTCAGATCTGATCACTAAACATGTCAAACGGTATTTTAACGGGAAATGCTCCAAGGAACTAGCGTCATTGATCCCTTCAGCACCGGCAGTCGGGAAACACGCCAAACGCGTGCCCAACATATGTACACGGTTGATATTTGTCACATGAGAACGGGTCGCTTCTTCAACTCGTTCTTATGTTCAACAGCTTGGCTGTGGAACGATTTGCCGGCCTCTGTGTTTCCTCCTTCCTACAACATGAGTCTCTTCAAGACCAATGTTCATTCCTTCCTGTCCTCAAAAAGACCCTCCACACAGCACCCCAGATGACATAGGCCCTGAGGGAAATTATTTTCCTGAGGGCCTCCTGTGTGGAGTTAATGTAAAAAAATAAAAATATTTCCAAAGACATTTCAAGCAAAATTTCAATTTTGGTTATTGATCTTACACCAGGGCAATACTGAGAGTATCTTTTCCCCTCGAACGTGCCTCAAATATGGTCGTACTATACATTATTTAAATTAGTAAATTGTGAAACAATACAAATTGATAAAATAAAATAAAAATTTGCACTTGCCGGGATTTGATCTCGTGACCTCCGGCTTGCTAGTCGAGAGACTAAATCCTCGACCACGGAGGCCATCAATTTAATTAATGCTTTAATTCTCTTAATATCGTTTTATGCGTTTAATTTTGGTGTAGCCTAATATTGGACATCAAGCGCTAGGTATTAAGCTAAGCCCTGTTGTACCTATTCATATTATTTGAATGCTTCACCAAAAATAAACGCAGAAAACCATATTTAAAGAATTAAAGCTTGCAACACGGCAATACTTTTGCATACAAAAAAGACTAATTGACTAAAAATGGACGGCATAATAACCCAAAAATGAATGCCATGATAAATTGAAATTGTGTTCTAAAAATCATCATCTTAAGAGCTGCACTCGTACCAATCACGCAACATAACGCATATTGGAGATGCAATAGTCCCACTGGTTCCAGGCCACTGGAAACTTGCGCGTTAATGATATAAAAAAGTGATAATTCAAGCGGATAAATCAGGTATTAATTTTCGAGCAATTTAAAAAAATTTCACTTTATCAGGGAATAATATTTATGAAGAGTGTTTGTGTTCCCAGGGACACTTTGGAACTGGTGAGGAAGACCACATCAGGTGGCTGGACGTGGTAACCCTACTGAGTGATAGGTGGCTGGTGACTACTGCACGCGCCATTGACGTCGCTGGGTGAGTTTATTGTTTTTTTAATTTTAAATTGAACTCGTCTTGTAAATAACTATCAAAGTGATGAATGTAAATAAATGTCGTATTTGGTTTGATATTTTAATAAAATCAACAACTGACCCCTTTTTAATTCTGTGTTAGAGTTGAGAAAGGTTTGAGTCCCCTGTTTGGAGAAATGTTCTAGATTTTTTAGCGAATTCGATATATTGATCGTCCAGTTGATTAGTCAGACATCTTCAAATACTAAGTTTTGAAATAATGAGGAAAGCAATATTCGAATGCTCACCATTAGTTAGATATTATTTACGCGTGTCTGCCTTTTACATATTAAATACGCCATAAAATAATACTGGGAGGCATAACAGTACATTAGCATGACATTTTGAAATATCTTACTAGTGACCCAGTAACAACAACATTTTGTTGAATGATTTGGAGATGTTTATGAGTAATCTGAGTATTATACCAGATAAATGATAAAAGACTCCGATAACTGCATTTGGATTTTTCGGAGATGTCTGACTAATCAACTGGATGACCGATATTAACAAATCTGTCAAAAAGGCTATAACACATTTGTTTGTTACTATGGTGGTACGAAAGCACAACTCGATGGAATTTGCAGGAAAACACTTCTTGTTATTCTTTAACACAATTTATTTAAAAAATACTATGCTGTTGACAATAGTGATCTCCAAGACCACACTACACTGACAAATATCGAAGGCTTTATTTCCCTCGATATCTCAACACTCTACTGAAGACAGGCACCTACGCACCCCTCAGATCGAGATTGATTACAACACTACTGGAGATAGGCACCTATATGTACCCACCAGCTCGAGATTTCATTAAATAACTCCGAAGGTACAACATGTACCTTCTCGTTTTACCGTCACAGCAATACTCTCAACACTCTACTGAAGACAGGCACCCATGTACCCCTCAGATCGAGATTGATTACAACACTCTGGAGATAGGCACCTATGTACCCCCCAAGCTCGAGATTAATTAAACAACTCCGAAGGTACAACATGTACCTTCTCGCTTTACCGTCCCAACAATACTGACCCTACATATCAACATCGCTATTATTTAAAGTAAACATGGTACCTACATAAAAAATGGTGAGAAAATAAATTTTAGCAGTTCCCACACTAATTTTAAAATCTAATATCCAGAAAATAATAAAATAGTTTTACCTACCAATAAAACTTATATTATGTACCTAACCTCATTTAAAACCTTTATTGAGAGAAGCATTCTCTAATTCCCTTTCGCGTGGCCTTCCCCGATCTTTTTTAGTACCTTGTGGCTGTCAAGTGGTCACCAGATGCTACACAAAAGTATATACCTACACCTAACTTTTGTTTATGGCATTTTTTCTCATTGGTTCTCACCAGGCAGTGATTGCCTAGGTTTTAAATGAGGTTAGGTACATAATATAAGTTTTATTGGTAGGTAAAACTATTTTATTATGTAGCCTGAACCGTCATTTAAAACCTTTATTGAGATCTGTTTGTTATCGACTGGTGACCACTAACGCTAATGTGATGATATTAAAATATGTTAAACACTGGAATACCTACTCATGTGTTACAGTGGGTGGAATAGGGAAGTCAGAGACAATGCCCTGTTTACCTCCAGAGAAGTGTTAACTTCTCTTCTGTAGAATTTGGCAAAGGTGTCCCGGCTCCTCCAGTTCCCTCGAGCCAGGATGTCATCCAGTCTAAAATTATCAAGCCAGTTAAGTGATGCCACTGCTGCCCGTATACTTCCCGGGGCAGCTGTGATCTTAGCTTCTTTTAGAATCGTTTTGAAACAACGTTTGTTCTTAAAGCTGCCTTAACTGCTTCTGATGTAGTGATGAAGAGTTCTGTTAAATTCTGCTTTGTTTCTCTCCTTCTTTGGAGATTTCAACCAATTTTTTAATCCAGTGTGTTGGGTCTTTATTTGGCTGATTGTCGTTTATCAGCATCCAACCTACTGACCGTTGGTATGTAGCGGAGTCTGTTTTGGATCCGAAAACTGGCCATAATGAGACCCATTCCTCATTCATGGATAATTTGTCTGGTGAACACTGTAACAAGGTCAGGTCACTCACTCTTCGTCCCGAAGCTAATAAAAGTAAAGTCGCTGCCCTTTTTGATATTTCAAAAAGATTCAACTTTTTGTGTGGGTTAGCTTTAACCAGGTCAACACCGCTCAAGGATCCCAGTTAGGAGGTTTGGTCCTTTAGGATGTCTTAATGCTGCGGCTTTGAGTACTTGTCTGACTAGAGGATGTGAAATTAGGTTTCCTTCTTCAGGGCTACTGAAAGTTGTTACTACCGATTTACGGAGTCGAACTGTGCTGGGAGAGAGACTGTCTTCCAGACTAGGATCTGTTAAAAATAGTGCTAGGTTGCTTCCTGTAGGGACATTCGGTTTTACCCCATGATTTAATTCCCACCTTTGCCACCTAAGCCATGCCGGTTTGTAGGTTTTAAGTGTGGATTCTCTCCAACCCGACTTTAAAAATCTTTCTGTTTGTCCCACCAATCTGTTAATGACTGACTCCACCCCGGCACTTCCAAACCTCTAAAATGAAATCCTCTACTTGTGGTGGGAGTTTCAAGGTTCTCGTGTCTATCAGCACTTCTGTTAGGTTCAGTATGGTGAACGGAGGACTTGTCGCTCGATTCTTTAAGTCTGGTCTCCAGAATACCTTCTTCCATCTCGGGGCTACAATCAAGTATAGGCCCGGTTCAGGTGTGCTAGAACTCTCGGCATAAGACACGGCGGGGGGAACACCCAAGCTAGAGGAAAATCCCACTCTTGAGTTCAAGCATTGTCAAAATTTGCCTCTTTGTCGAATGCGGAGGTTTGCGTTTTCTGAATAGTTGATCTGCTACCTCATTGAACCTTCCTGGTAAGTAGTGGGCAGACAGTGAAATGCAATACGTGTCTGCCATCTGAAGGACTTGACAAGTCACTTCGAGCAATGTCTTGGATCATGTGCCGCCTTCATTGTGAAGGTATGCGACCACTGATTTGTTGTCTGACTGGATAAGAAGACCCGAGTCTGACAGCTCTGGTCCGTGAGGAGTAAGTGCTGCCAGCACGGCGAGCATTTCCTTGACATTGCTGTGTGGAGTGGTTGTTGTGTTTGGGACCAAGCTCCATTCAATCTGAGATCGTCTAGCTGCGCGCCCCACCCCCAGTCCAAGGCATCGGTCGTGAGGGTGTGACGAGTTGCTGCTTGATGCATTGGTGACTACGTCCGCAGGGACTTGCTCTACCACCTCAGTTGATTTGTTGTCTGACTGGATAAAAGACCCGAGTCTGACAGCTCTGGCCCGTGAGGAGTAAGTGCTGCCAGCACGGCGAGCATTTCCTTGACATTGCTGTGGAGTGGTTGTTGTGTTTGGGACCAAGCTCCATTCAACCTGGTCGTCTAGCTGCGCGCCTCACCCCCAGTCCGAGGCATCGGTCGTGAGGGTGTGACGAATTGCTGCCTGATGCATTGGTGACCATGTCTGTAGGGACTTGTTTGAATGCAGGTAGCTTGTGACTGGTACACTGTAACATGCAAAGGTTAAGCCTGCCTCTATGAAAGGCGAAACTAGCAAAATTGAGGGTACCCTATTTTAAGAGGCTCTGGGCCTGCTCAAGTGACTATCTTCCTAGATTAATATATTGTTTCAGCAACCTTGTTATTTTCACTCTTATTTTGCCGTGTAACATTGAAATAGTTTCAAATGTACGTGTTTTCAATATACATATTTTCATTCAGATGTACTATAAAAAAAATCATCTAAGTAGACAATTATTCCGAGACCTGTCTCTTTTTTTGCACTATCCAATTGGTTAGAGAAGCAAAAACCTTTGGAGCATATGCTAGTCCAAAAGGCAAACATATCCTTTGAAGCAGTTCTCCATTAAAATTAAGTCTCAAGAAACGGTGATGATTCTTGTGAATTGGCAGATGAAAATAGGCTAGAGATATATCCACTTTCATTCAGTCCCCCGGTTGAATAAATGCTGCAACCTTATTAACATTAATAAGTCTTATTTTACTTATAGTAAAAACATTGTTCAAGCGACGAAGGTTGAAAACCGGTCTAAATGACCCGTCTTGCTTCGGTATGAGAAACATCCCCGACAGAAATGAAGGAGATATTGAAGCCATTTCCAATATCTTTTCGTTTGTCATTTTGTCTATTTGTCGCGTCATTTTTTCTGTGATATGAGTTTTATAAGTGGAACTTACCGTGTCTGCCACTATACTTAGCTGGAGTTTTCTGCCGGAAGGGTAGCTTGTACCCTCGCAACATCGTTAACAGTGTCGGTGGTGCTCCTAATTCTTCCCAATTGCTTAGGAACTGTCCTAACTGATCACCCTGAAACGCCCTCTCTGGATAGTCATAGTCTATCCTTGTTGGCAAAATTCCTTCTTAGCCTGGTAGGTTCACTCTTGTCAGCACCTCTGGACTCCAGTTGGTTGGTTCGTCCACCACGGAAGGCTTTGCTATTGCGAAAGGGCTTGCTGTCCCGAAACGTCCTGCCTTCCCGAAAAGACCTGCTCTCACTCTTGTCAGCACCTCTGGACTCCAGTTGGTTGGTTCGTGCGAAAGGGCTTGCCGTCCCGAAACGTCCTGCCTTCCCGAAAAGACCTGCTCTCGTGAAAAGGTATCTTCACTAGCCCTTTATACTTGGGCATCTGCATGCTGGTTGATGGCTGAGGGTCGAAGCTCGACTGTGGGAGGCATTTATCCAGCCCTCCCATTCGCTGAATCTGGGATTCCAATTTGCTTGGGTCAAAAAGGTAACCCGCTGCTGGGGGAATATTTTTTACCTCTTCCCGTACATACCGACTCTTCACTTCATTGAGGATTGCGTCCCTGTGATGCCGGATCGCGTTTGCTCTCCTTCCGCAGACCATCTGCAGAACATCTTTTGTCACTGTCTAATAATCTGCCTGATTCCACTTTCTTAAACAGGGAACCTGCTGTTGACTCCTTTCCTCTCTCTGCACTCCAGTTTACTAGTTCCTGCACAGATTTTCTGAGGCACTCATTCTGCTGCATGAGGGCATGAAAAATTGGTTTGAGTAAGGCTCGAACCTTGGTACCCAATGATGGGAAACATATGCCCTACCATTAAGCTAACGTGGAAGTTCTCAGTGCCCCACAGAATTTATCTAAAAACCTGCAATAATATGGAGAAACTCCTCCATTCACCTCCAACTGGTTGAACATGGGATTGGCAAGGTATCTCCTTACCACATCCCCATACCTCACTTCGTTCCACTCCGGCGAACCGAAGTGCTGTAAACCCTCAATCTTTTTCACGCGGCTTACAACAGCTGTAGGAACTGTTGGCTCCTTACAGGTCGTTTCCCCCATCGATCGGTTTAAATTCCCGCTTTTCCTGGCTAGGATTAACGAGACCAATCTCTAGTGAAGTTGATGCACTCCTCTCCCCGTGCATCTCACGATGTTCCGAAGATCTGTCAACCTTGGATTCCAAATTTCTATCCTCCATGTTTTTGATGCCATAAAGTTTTCAATAGATGAGCTTACACGCTCCACTTTTGACGAAAGTTTATTGATGCTATCTTTTTTCGTGAATTTCGGCAATTTTCGCATCGGCTCTTTTGGCAGTGGTAAAATCACTTTATTTATCTCCTCTACCGAATCGGATGAGGACATCTCAGACCCGTTCATTGTTAATCAAACACAACACAAATCACTCACAACACAAGACACAAACAAAGAAAAGAACAGAGAAACAAAGGACCTAAAACGCAAACAAACTTTTTTGTTGTTTATCGGTCTTAAACTCTGCTTTTTTTAATTTTAAAATACTTCGAACAGCCTCGCTGTTATAATATAAAGTATTATTTTGAAATAATTATTGCTTTTTTGTGGAAAAATCGTTATAAATTCGGAGCTAATACGAAACGAAAATGCCAGCGACGGAATTTAAAACGCTAATGAGAAAAAATGCCATAAACAAAAGTTAGGTGTAGGTATATACTTTTGTGTAGCATCTGGTGACCACTTGACAGCCACAAGGTACTAAAAAAGATCGGGGAAGGCCACGCGAAAGGGAATTAGAGAATGCTTCTCTCAATAAAGGTTTTAAATGACGGTTCAGGCTACATAATAAAACAATTTCCTAAAAGTCACCTAATAAAATCTTAACATTATAGGGATTAAAAAATATTGCAAAGTTTTATTACTATCTTCACTTAGGGCTAATGCGGGCGGTGCATCCTTGAGGGTGTTATAAAATGCCGCCAGCAGACACTTCTCCTAGGGAGTGTCATAAACATAAGTAGGTGCTATTTGAGGGTACTTATTCAAAGTACCGACTTTACAAATAATAAAAGAATTTGTCCCAAATTTGCAAGGGATTGCATTTATACGATACCAGCCATATTATTCAAGGTTTGGTCATGAAACCGTGAGATAATATTTTGTTTGCACATTTTAAAAGGAGAAACTACGCGTAACTTAAATGACGAATAAAATAATGAATATTACAAATGATATTATTTTACAGACTAAATGTATTAAATCGCATTCTAGGAACAAACAACATTTACTTTCAACAATCTAATTATTAACTCTTAAATTCAGAAATGAAATATTTGTTCATTTTGGGAGGCGGGTATGGGTACCATTTATTGGATAATCAATACCTCTGCCATAGGTCACCCCAAGTGGTTCGCTACGTTTGGTGACTTAGCAGGGGTGCCCGGGTTCAAGGGGTGAAGTTTGTCAGGGTCTTGGCAACCGACGTGTCTACCCACCTGCTGCGTGGCGGGGGGATCGAGAGAGACTGGTTGAGAAGGTCTTTTGACCTCTTCAGCCAGAATCCCCCGACCCATCGCCTTGCACCGCAGTTGAAGGGATGGATTCATTCGTTCGTCACTCCTTGACACACTGATACCCCCCTCCCCCTCCTCTTACCTATTTTCTTCCCAGAGCTTCCTTTTCTTATTTTTCTTAAAAAAACCCTCCTCACAGCATCCCCTAAGACGATATAGGCCCTGAGGAAAATTATTTTCCTCGGGCCTCCTGTGTGGAGCTAATTTTAAAAAAAATTGCTTAAAATAGCGTTATTTTCTTTTTTATATAAGTGATTAGATCTGAATATTCAGGTACTTCCCAACATTCCTCTTTCCCACATCCTTCCTCTTATCACCCCTTTCAGCATCTCAAAATTCCCCAAATAGTATTATTTATTATTTTTAACTTTATGAGTAAAACCTCAAACTGTAATATTTAATTAAATGAAGACATTATGAGCGAAACTCAATCGAAAATCTGGAAACAGAAAAATCAGAAAAAGATATTGGCACCTCTGGGACTCGAGTCCCAGAGGTGCCAATATCTTTTTCAATATCATTTACTAAATCGTTTTAAAGCATATAAAAACAAACTTTCATATATTATAAAAAACAGAAAAGAAAGTTATTATAAACAGAAGCTTGATCAGGCGGAAAATGATAGTAAAAGAGTATGGACGGTTATAAATGAAATAATTGATAAGAAAAAATGCAGGAATAACGAAATCAGTGCTATTACTCATGATAACTCGAAAATATGTTGTAAAGAAAACCCTTCAAAAGCTGCAAATATTTTTAACACATTTTTTGCAAACGTAGGGAAAAATCTTGCGAATCACATAAATATCAACCCAATTTCAGACTGTAATATTGATGCAGAAAATAAAATAGCAACATTCCAAGTCACAACAGAGGATGAAATAGTATCTATCATAAACGGTATGAAAGGAGGTTCTGCCCCAGGATTTGATGGAATTACAGTTAACATTTTAAAAAATATTAAAAATCAAATTTCTAAACCATTAATGCATATAATAAATATAAGTCTCCAAAGCGGAGTGTTTCCATCTATTTACAAACAAACTATCATTACTCCAATATTTAAATCTGGTAATCCAGAAGAAGTAGGCAACTACCGACCTATATCAGTAATTTCGAATATAGCAAAATTTTTTGAAAAGATAGTAAAAAAAAGAATAAATCAGTTTATAAAATGTAATAAAATAATTAATGAAAATCAGTTCGGCTTTATGGAATGTAGAAGCACACAGGATGCAATTGCAAAATTAACTAGCCTTGTTCACAATTCATTAGATAAATCACTAAAATGCCTTGGAATTTTCATAGATCTCAAAAAAGCGTTTGACAGCATATCACATGACAAACTTTTAAGTAAATTAAGAAACATTGGATTAGATGGAGCAGCTCTAGAATGGATAAAAAGCTACCTTTTCGAACGTCCTCAAGTCGTTAAAATCAACGATGTGCTTAGCCAACAAGATACGAGTAACTTTGGTATACCTCAAGGTACAGTCCTGGGACCGTTACTGTTTATCATCTATGTAAATGACATATTCACACAAAGAATAAACGGAAAAATAATATCTTATGCTGACGACACTGTCATAGTAATTGAAGGTGCTGATTTTAATACTGTGAATAATCTAGCGAATATTGATATTAATACGCTGAAAAACTGGTTCGATAAAAATCTCCTCTCATTAAATACTGAAAAAACAAAATTTATCCCTTTCTCTATCAATAAATGTAAATCAAATCCAGAAATAAAAATTGAAATACATCAGAGTAAATGTGGTGGAACTAATTGTAATCAAACATGTTCTACACTTAATTCAACTTCAAATATTAAATATCTTGGTGTATATATAGATCAACATTTTAAATGGAAAACACATATTTGTGAACTTGTCAAAAGAATTAGGAAATGTATATATATATTTATCAGAATTAGAAATATTCTTAGACTAGAAAACCTCAAAAAAGTGTACTATGCAATTGTTCAATCTATATTACAGTACGGTATTATAGGGTGGGGAGGAACTTATGATGTTATTTTAAATCCTCTGAAAATAGTTCAAAGATTGATAATTAAGGTTATCTTGAAAAAACCATCTACATTCTCTACTGAAAGAATCTTTTCAATATTCAAAGTATCTACAACAGATAATATATATAAAAAATATGCAATTCTACAGACTTTCAAAGAAATACAGCTAAAAAAATTACAATTCAATATATCAGCAAGATTTCAAAACAATATCAAAATCCCTAAATTTAATACCAAGCACATCCAAAATACCTATCTGTATCTAGGTATAAATTATTTCAACAACCTCCCTTTAGAACTAAAAATTATCGAAAATATACATAAATTCCAAATTAATTTGAAAAATCACCTGAAACAACTGTAAGAGTCCATTTCTACCGCTAATATTTCATTTAAATCTTGAAATTTATTTATTGTTATATCCCGAGTTTTCTTACATATCTTTTGTTATTAGATGCAATATTATTATTTTCTACTAAATTTTACATATACTTGAGCTTGAATTCCCTCACCAAACACAAGAGCCTTGTCTCTTTATGATGAGGAAATGCTATTGTTATGTTCATTTTACAACTCTGTTTAACATGTAAAAAAATGTATACTTATTGTAAAAACATACAAATATTAAATAAAAAAAAAATAAAAAAAAAATAAAAATTAAATATTCCCCAAATAGGATTGCCACTATTCCACCTGCTCCGGGCAGTTAGTACTATTATGCGGCAAGAACAGAAAAAAAGTGTTTTAAAGTGAGTTTGATAATAGTGTCGATTTCAGAGGCAAAATTTATTCCAAATAATTTTTTTATAACCTCTTAATCAATCCGAATACATGTATTATTCATTATTAGCTTCGTCCAGACACCGTACATCGTGCATGTATCATCTATTTGTCATCCGCCGAGCTATATAAAGGGTCCGCAAAATAACTTTTTTTTTTGAAAATGCTATAAAAAAAAAACTACTGAATATTTTCTCAAATTTCTTTTTTTATTTATAAGTACAATCCTTCCGGTTAATAATGGAAAATAATTTCATTCACCCGCTTACATACCCGCCAAGATCAAAATGAGCTTCATCCGAAAAGATGATTTTTTTGGCAAAATCGGCATCTTCTGTAAGTCGATCGCAGGCCCACTCAGCGAAGCGAAAACGCATTGGATGGTCAGTTGGCTTCAACTCCTGAACCAATTGGACTTTGTATGGCGTCATACCAAGGTCTTTATGCAAAATTCGTCTCAATGATGAATTTTCGCACACATTCTGCAACATTACCATGATTTTCAAAGTAATGTCGCAATATTTCCCAGCGTTGTTCAAGCGTATACACAACCATATTCGCTCCCATATTCGCTCAGCGGAAGGATAAAACTAATTATCTGTCAAATCAGACATGAGCGTGTTACCATTCACGAAATAAGCACTAGTTGAAAAAAAAAACTTTAGATGGCGGACCCTTTATTTAATCTTAGCATAACGACTGGTTGTTTCCCCAATTTTTGGAAACTCACGCGTGTAAGTCCAATTTTCAAAGCTGGAGACAAGGCTGATATCAAGAATTACAGACCTGTAGCTATATTGTCAACTATACCAAAAATATTTGAAATGATTATTTATAAGAAATTACATCACCAAATTGTGCCATTTCTAGGAGAAAACCAACACGGTTTCATGCCGAGAAAATCCACGGTTTCAAATTTGTTAACATTTTCGCGATTGGTGGCCGTTGGATTGGATTCGAGACATCAACAGATGTAGTGTATACGGATTTTGCCAAGGCTTTTGATCGAGTTGATCATGATATTTTACTACTTAAAATGTACAAAATTGGTTTCGATCAACAAACACTTATATTCTTCGCGTCCTATTTAAAATCTAGAAGACAATATGTAATTTTTTTTTTTTTTTTTTTTAAATTTATTTATTTTTTTTTTTTTTTACAGTTAATACCGCACAAGAGTCCCAACTGCTCCCGTCTGGAGCCAGTGAGACTATGGCATCCCCAATTGGGGTATGTTGTGAGGCTGAAGGTAGTGGGGAGGGGAAGGAGATAGGGAAGAGGAAGGTGGGGAAGTACCTGGCTATTCAGATCTGGTCACTAAACACGGCTAAAGCCATTTCAAGCAACATTTCAATTCTGAATGGTGGTCTTACACCAGGGCGATACTGATAGTATCTTCCACTCTGGAACGTGCCACAAATATACTATATATTATTTTAAATGAATAAATTGTGAAATAACACAAATTAATCAAATAAAATTTATTTGCGTACGCCGGGTTCGAACCCTCGACCTTCGGATTGTGAGTCGAGAGTCTTGCCTCGGGACCACGGAGGCCATCATTTTATAAATCAACAATCCAGTCCCGCTAAGCCAATTGCAATTGGCTTGACAGCGGGTGCTTATAATTACTTATAAATATATTTAAAGTTATAATTTACATCTTTTATCTACAGTTTAAACATTTTTTCATAAATTTTATCATAAGTATCAAAATAAATATTCTTTTTCCAATAACCAATTTTTCACCATATATTTAACCTTATTCATAGAATTATGTTGCTTTATATTGTCAGGTAATAAATTAAATATCTTCGGTATATTGTATTCAAACGTTCTCTGTCCGTACTTATTATTAAATTTCGGAACTATTAACCCGTCGTTACGCGTGAATCTAGTGCTATATTTATGATCTAGTTTCTCTTTATGCTGCGGTGTAAATATATGCTGAATTATAATTTTATACCATAGTATTGCCTTCACAGGTAAAATTTTTGCACTCTGAAACAGCAACGGAGTATTGTGTCTTTGTTTGAAAATGTTAGGGACAACTAATAATTTTACAATTGCGTTTTGTGCAACTTGTACTTGTTTCAGGTTGGTTACAGTAGTATTTCCCCATATTGTTAACCCATATCTTATTATTGATTCTGCTAGTGACATATAAATTATTTTAAGTGTATCAATTGATAGGAAAAAATTTAATGTGTACATTCTGCTAGCAATTGATCTGAGTCTTTTACAGGTTTTTTTTAATGTGTTTGTCTCATTTAAAAAAACAATCTACTGTGACACCAAGATACACATATTCAGTAACTAATTCTAAGCTTTCACAATTGCAGTTAATTTGAATATTTTTGTGGATGCAATTAAAGTTATGAGAAATAATATTAGGATTAAATTGAAATTTGGCATTAGGTGATCTTATATGCATTACTTTAGTTTTTTTAGCATTTATTAATAGCCCTGCATCATGTGACCATTTACAGAGTTGATTAAAGTCAATTTGTAAGAGTTCAATTGCAATTTTTAGATCTTTGTGTGATATGACCGATGCCGTATCATCTGCGAATACAAAATGTTTTACAAAAGAGAAAAGTTTTTTCATTATAGTTACATAGATTATATATAGTGTAGGTCCCTAATATGGAACCTTGTGGAACTCCTGCAGATATATTTTTTGTTTTACTAAATGTATTATTTATTTTGGTACATATTTTTCTATCTGTAAGATAATCTTTAAATAAATTTAACAAATTTCCTCTTATTCCAATTTTTTCTAGAGTTTTTAGCATTTTTAAAGAGTTTATTGTGTCAAAAGCTTTAGAGTTGTCGATAAATAAAACAATAACATGTTATTTATTATTTAACTGATTATTTATATAATTGGAAAAATCTTGCAGTAGTTTTTCAGTATTTTTTTTTCTTTGGAAACCATATTGATTTGGATCTATAATAGCGAATTTTTCAATGTAATTATTTAATTTATTTGATAAAAATTTTTCAAGAATTTTTTCTAATGCTGGTAGAATACTAATTGGCCTATAATTTCCCAGTTCAATGTGTTTTCCACCTTTAAATATTGGTCTAGTGTTGCTACATTTAAATTCTTGTGGAATTTTTGCTTGCTTTATTATCATACTAGCTTTTCCCCGCGGCTTCGCTCGCATGGTATTACGGGAAATTACTGTAGTGGTTGAACTTATCAATTATACCCCCTCCTCCCCACCCCCACCCCCTCCCGAATCCATACATTCATTCCCTTACATTCAGTTTTCAAACATCTCGCCTGCCACCTAAATTTCATAAAGCTACAGCTCAAAGAAAAAAAGAATTATCCAATTTTGTTCATTCGTTCGGAATTTATGCGCTTACAAACATTTCGGATGTTTATTTTTAATTAAATATTTGAAAGTTTGTGAATATAATAAAAAATTACAGTATTTATTCAGTTCATTAATTCAGTCTTTATAATCGTTACGAATTATATTTTTAATGTAGGAACTAACATTTATTCCAAAACAGAAGCTTGTCCAAAAAAATAAAACATATTCTAATATTTGAATTTTCTGAAGCAGTAGTAATCGTTTCCATGGAAACGATTTTTTTCTGACGTTAGCAAAAATTTGCTTTAGTTAGCGACAGAAAACGTATAACAAATATAATATATTAATATTTATAATTTCATTACGCCAGAGTTTACCATCATATACAAAATATAGTCTGCGCATATAATTTAGCTTTCTATTGGTGAATGAATTTTTAAAGTCTTTATATTGTGTTATGCGTGAAAAGGTCATAAACAAACTCGAGCAGTTTCGCATTTATAATATTAGTATGGATTGATTAAATGAGTTATTATTGGCCCAAGAGTTTTTATATTTCTTTTTAAATCAAACATTCTTATATTGTCAATACCTGTGCTTTTAGAGTTTTTCATTTTTTTAACGATATTTTCAATATCAGTTATAGTTGCTCTTGGTATATATAAACTATGAGGTAGTTCTTCCAGTACTATATTAGAAGCTTTGTGATTGCATTTAAGTAACATGTTGCTGATGCTATCCGAGAAGTAATTCACAAAATCATTTGACACAGAATCCTCAGTTCTATCTTTTAACATGTATCGTGTTATAGTTTCATCACAATCGTTTTTGGGTTTACGTCCTAAAATATTATTTATCTCATCCCAGGTTTTTTTTGTATCATTAAAACAGGTTTTAAATTTATTATTATAGTATTTAGTTTTATCTTTATTTATAAGTTTATTGACAAGGTTTCGTGTTTTTTTGTATTCTGTTTCATATGTTTTGTTTGTTGGTGTACTTTTCCATTTTTTATATAGTTTATCCCTTTTATTTATATTACATAATAATTCACTACTTACCCATTCATTTATTGCATAAGGTCGTGTTTTCGGTTTTTGCACTATCGTTTTTGAACTACTATTGTAAAAATTTTTAAATAAAGATTTTATTTTTTCATATAATAGAATACAATCCTTCTCCTCTATAAGTTTACTCCAGTTATAATCTCTGATATATCTATCAATAGCCTTTTGTGAGATGATTTGAATATACTTATTTGCAAAGTCTATCGGACGTTTATGAGATTTTATACTAATAGCAGTGATAAAATGATCAGCAATATTATTTTCGCAGACGCAAGCAGTTATTTTCTTGCCTCTAAATTTAGCAAATATATGGTTAATACAAGTGCGAGTTATTTGTCCATTTAATACAGCTTCTCTGGTTACTATATTGATGCATTTAGTTAAATAATGGTTAGTAAGTAAGTTTTCATACGAAGTTATGATATAATCTTGGTCATTTATCAAATTTAGATTTAGATCTCCGAGTAAGATAATATTTTCCTTACTATTAATTGTATCAAGATGTGCTGATAATTCCATTAGAAATGAAGATTTACTGAGATTAGGAGGTCTATAGATGACTATTATATTAACTTTAGTTTCGTCCTGGAGTATGAGTTTTTTTTTTTTTTTTTTTTTTTTAATTTATTTATTTATTTTATAAATCAACAATCCAGTCCCGCTAAGCCAATTGCAATTGGCTTGACAGCAGGTGCTTATAATTACTTACAAATATATTTAAAGTTATAATTTACATCTTTTATCTACAGTTTAAACATTTTTTCATAAATTTTATCAAGTATCAAGTATCAAAATAAATATTCTTTTTCCAATAACCAATTTTTCACCATATATTTAACCTTATTCATAGAATTATGTTGTTGCTTTATATTGTCAGGTAATAAATTAAATATCTTCGGTATGTTGTATTCAAACGTTCTCTGTCCGTACTTATTATTAAATTTCGGAACTATTAACCCGTCGTTACGCGTGAATCTAGTGCTATATTTATGATCTAGTTTCTCTTTATGCTGCGGGGTAAATATATGCTGAATTATAATTTTATACCATAGTATTGCCTTCACAGGTAAAATTTTTGCACTCTGAAACAGCAACGGAGTATTGTGTCTTTGTTTGAAAATGTTAGGGACAACTAATAATTTTACAATTGCGTTTTGTACAACTTGAACTTGTTTCAGGTTGGTTACAGTAGTATTTCCCCATATTGTATTAATAAATAATAAATGGACATGAGTCCAAAAAATTCCCGGCATTATCAGGTATTCCCCAAGGGTCAAACCTTGGTCCTCTGTTGTTCCTTATAGATGACATTCAGGTATGTATAAAATATTGCAAATGTCTTCTATTTGCGGATGACCTCAAACTTTTGATGGAAATAATCTGTCACCAGGACTGCTTAAAAATGCAATCTGACCTTGATGCTATAGCAGAATGGTCAATAAAAACAAATTAGAATTCAATATTAAAAAATGTGTAACAATGACATATACCCGCTCCCAGAAGCCCGTAGTTTTTGAGTACACCATTAAAGGGAAAACGTTATGTCGAGTCAATAGCTTTAAAGATCTTGGTATCGTCTTTGATCCCAAACTGACATTTTCCGATCACATATCACGGCTCACTCCAGCATGCTACAAACTCCTGGGTTTTGTCATGAGAATATGTAAGCAATTTGATGACCCAGATGCAATGATAGCCATGTTCGATGGTGTCATAAGAAGTAAGCTGGAGTACGCTAGTGGTGTGTGGACTCCGCACCAGACTAAATATATTAATATGCTGGAACAAATCCAGAAAAAAATCCTTAGGTACGTCTATATGCGAATGCACGGAACTTATCCGAGGTTCATGCACCATATGGAGTTACTTGAAGCAACAAATAGATTTAGTTTAAACTAGACGTTATGCAAATCTTGCAATTCTTAGTTTTAACATAATCCATAACTATATTGACAGCCCATTCCTCTTGGAATGCTACGGTTTATACGTGCCTGAAAACTTCAGTCGTAGTCGTCGACACGACTTGTTCAAAATACCATACGGCAGAACAGATGTTCTAGCACAGCATAGCATAACAAGAGGAATGGTACTGTTGGAACTTGGTACTGTTGTTAAAAACACTAGATGTATACAACTCTTCTTTAGAGAGCCTTAAGATTTTTTTGTATAATGATCATCTTCTTAGGTGTTAAGATTGTCAAGATGAGAAAATTGTACAGTAATTAGATTATTTATCTGTTGTACAATTAAAAAAAAGTGCGAAGAAGTATCAAGGAATTTTATTAATGAAACTTTAATGGAATTGTTTTTATAGTTAAAATTGATTTTGAAAGTTTAAAACAATATGTGTAGGTATTGTTGGTGACTGACCTCTGCCTGGTGGTGACCTCGCCTCGCTGTGTTCTGTGAAGGCTATAGATACCTAGAGAGTACAGAGCTCCACAACTAGAGGTGTTACATTTACATTTCAGAGAGTTAGTGAGAAGGATCAGGTTATCAAACCAAAAACAAAACTCCTTGAAATAATTTTAGGTGATGTACTGATTGTATTAGACGCACATAAGAGGAAATGTTTGCATAAAGCAATTTATCAAATAAAATGGAATAATGTGCCACTATCAACACTCCTTTTGTTTCAGATCCGGAAATATAAAATACGTTGGGTTGGGGCTAAGATTCAACCCGTTCTCTGTAGGTGTTGTCTTCAATATAAGAAAAATAGTAATCCATCCAGAGTACAACTCCACTACCTCCCTAGTGTACAACAACATCGCTCTGGTGGAGGTAGACAGGCGGTGAGCATTTTTTGTAATAATTTTCTGTATTTGTACGTTAACAAAAACCAAGCAAAAGAACAGTAAAAATAATAAAGATCAATTCGTGACAGGAATTTTTACTCACCGATAATAAGTTTTATCCGGAAGTTTACTCTAACATCTAAGCTATCTCCTCAATTTGGGAGGCGGGAATGGGTACCGCCGCCCCGGGAACCAATTATTGGATAACCAACACCTTTGCCACAGGTCATCTCTCAAGTAATTCGCTATGTTTTGTAATTTAGCAGGAGTGCCCGGGTTAATGGGGGGAGATTAGTCTTGAACTTGGCGGTAAACATTCCCGGTTTACGAATAACCTGACAATATTTGAAAATCTCTTACTTCCACCACAGTAAGGGGAAAATGTTGCTTGTTTTATGATGGAGGACTTTGCCAGCCGAGGAACCGAACCCGCGACCAATCTAAAAAAAGACGACGATGCATATTATTTGGCCTGTCGCCAAGTTGGGGATTCCTGAAGTAGGTACTGCAGCGCTACGGAAATGTTCCTGGAGGGACGAATGAATTCTTTAAAGAATGGGAAGCCTATAATGGCGCAGATTATGGCAATACAAGAATACCATGGTTGCCTCCATGGAGCATGGAGTCCTCCTTAGTCCCATCATCAACCATCTCAACTAATATGCGCCAATAATCTTCTCTTTTTGTAAAACTGTTATATTTTTTTTTTATTGTTTTTTCCGTTTTTCTTTCAATTTGTCACATTTTAGAAAAACTATTGCGTTGGACTACTAAAACTGGACTCGAAAAATAAAAATCTATTTCTAACCATTTTTATCAATTTCAGGATTAATTTCATGAGCACAATTCTCCCCGCCTGTCTCCACACGGGCACACCTCTTCCAAACAGTGGCCTGATCCACACTAGGTTGGACACGACATTGAAAGCTCAAGTTAAAGTAAGAACTTATTTTATTATCTGCCTTGATGATGAAGAAAGTATTATTTTATTTACATTTCTTACATAAGATTACACCTCACAGAACTCTGCTCTGATGAGCTTACATAAGATCACACCTCACAGTCAGTGCCGGATTAGCCCCTAAGCAAATTAAGCAATTGCTTAGGGCATCACGGGGGGTCGAAGGGTTGGTAGGTTGTGGGGGGACACATCCCGCTGGATGGTGTGTGCCTCAGGAAAATACCACAAACGACACAGCCGCATCAGCGGCACTACCAACAAGTCCAACTCTCTGGCGTCCACGAGTGGTCATCATGGCCCCGCGACCCCTGGGCAATGTGATCTCCAGTCATAGCCGACAGAGAGGGGGCGAATGGCGACTGGAAGATACGAAAACTGGTCAAATTTCTATAAATTCACCGATCCAAACATAGCGTGCGAATTTCTTATCGACACCATACATAACCATTTAAAAAGTTCCACATCCAACACTAACAACAAACAAAGTAGTCGCAAAGTTAAACTTAAGCCTTGGATAAAAAATGGCATTCTACACAGTATTCACAAGCGTAATAAACTTCACAAATTTTGTAAAAACAATCCCAATAATCACGAATCTCTCCTATTTTACAAACGATACAGAAATGCTTGTAAAAAAATAATTTGTAGAGTTAGAGACGAATACTATAGAAAACAGATCAAGGAAGCTGCCAATGACAATAAACAAATCTGGAATATTGTCAAAGAGATTTGCTATACCAACAAAACTACCGCACCCATAAATAAAATAACCATTGCAGACCAAACACTAGATACAACAAATCATCCAGAAAAAATCGCAAATCATTTCAATAAATTCTTCTCCACAGTCGGATCAGACTTAGCAAATAATATTTTAAATAAAAACGGAATGTCAGAATTTAACCTTGCAAATAATATATCGATCGATAATCTTAGCTATGATCCATTTAATCTCACTCCTACCACAGAACTAGAAATCACTGAAATTATTTCATCACTCAAAAACACACATTCAACTGGAATCGACAATATATCCACTAAATTGATCAAACACCTCAAACCAATCATCACTAAGCCCCTTAAACATATCATAAACCTAAGCTTTCAAACTGGCCTCTTCCCAAATTCTTTAAAACACTCAACAATTATTCCTATCTATAAATCAGGGGACAGATCATCAGTGAATAACTATAGACCAATATCCTTGCTGAGTCCGATATCAAAAATAATTGAAAAAACGGTAAAACGTAGGCTATACAAATTTCTTGAAGACAATGACATTTTGTCAGGAAATCAATATGGCTTCCGCAAAGGTCGTAGTGCCGCAGATGCAATTGCAACCTTTACAAAAGCAATCTCTGAAAACCTCGATAAAGGCCGCAAGCCCCTCGCTGTTTTCTTGGATCTAGCCAAAGCCTTTGATACTCTCACCGCATACTTTTAAAGAAACTCCTTCAGGTAGGAATAAAAGGTACTCCCCTCAAATGGTTTGAGAACTATCTAACAAATAGGTCACAATCGTCTCTTGTAAATTCTGCTAAAGAATACAGAAGTTTACCAATCACGTACGGTGTGCCTCAAGGCAGTGTGTTAGGCCCACTTCTCTTTCTAATATATATTAACACTTTATGTAACTTGGAAATTGATGGTACTATAATATCTTTACGTAATCATCTTATACGGTAATCATCTTTGAAGCTGAAAATTGGAACTCAACTATAGAAAAAGCAAATAAGGGCCTAAATAAAGTAAAACATTGGTTAGACGACAACCTTCTGACTCTTAATATTGACAAAACAAAATATTTACTTTTCTCGATACGTAAAGTCACTTCTCCTCAAAACTGTCCGGATCTTATCATTCACTCACGCTCACAGAACCATATTACCCCTACGCCTCCCCACAATAATTGCTCTTGTACCAACCTAAAAAAATCCGACCAAATTAAATATCTGGGGATTGTTATAGATGACCAACTGCGTTGGGAGGACCATGTCAATTTCACAACAAAAAGACTCCGCAAATTGTGCTATATATTTCTCTCTCTCAGATCAATCCTGAACCTTCAAACAATGAGATGCATATATTTTGCACTATTCCAATCAATTGCCACATACGGTATCGTGGGATGGGGAGGCTGTGCAGCTTCAATTATATATCCCATGATCTTAATTCAAAAGCTGCTACTAAGGATTATATTAAAATGTCACCCATCTCACCCATCAGAGCCACTTTTTAAAAAATTCGCAATCCTAGACATTAGACAATTATACGTTAAGACAATTCTCATACACATAAGGAAAAATGATTTAACACTCAAAACTCAACAAAATATTTACACCCGCTATTCATCACACCAAAAATGCAAAATTCCTCCAACAAAAACAGCTTTCGCCCAACGACAGTTCTCTTACATCGCGCCTAAAATGTTCAACTTACTGAGTATTGATATTAAGACATCGAAAACTGATGATCTTTATGCCATTAATATACAGAACTGGTTATTTACTCAGGGAAGGAAATATCATAAAGAATGCCTTACATCTTAAAAACTGTTCTTATTTTTTCATATTTCTCGATTAAAAAATCTTATCTCTAAATTAATTTTCAACCAAAACTTTATATTACGCTGATGCTTTTCTTTCATATTTTTTTCATATTTTTTGACATTGTTCGTCCATTTCATATGCTGCCTAGGAATACTTGCTTTTGTTTTTTGGGGTCTAAGACTATCATTGTTCATCTGTATAGATGATTTACATATTTATTCTTATTTTTTATTTCTATTATCCTTAAAATATTATTATTTGTTACTTTTATTTTTATTTGTTATTCTATTTTATTTTTATTTATACAAGATTCACCTAGTTTAACTCCTTTCCTGTATGTGATCATGTATTTAATACTAGTATGAATATTTTCCTTAATATGTATGCTATATGTTTGTACTTTCATCTACATATATATGGATGATTATTAATATTATATACTTAATATCTTATGAATCTCGACTACCATAATACGGGCATTTGCCTAGCTTGGTAGTCGAAATACCATGTAAAACAATCCTGTAATAAACAAAATGAATAAAGAAAATTAAAAAAAAAAATTTAAAAAAAAGTTTTTATTTTCTCATATGTAATTGTTTGGTTTATAATGTTTGTATTTTTTGGTTAGCTAAGAAATAGAATTTATCTATAAGCTACACTTTTTTTTTTTTTTTTGGGAACGGGACAAATGTAAAAGGACAAGCAGAGAGAAATAATTTCTTTATTAAGTGGCATAGCAATGCGTGCCGGGAACTCGCTAGTATTTTATAAGTATTTTATATTATTTATTTATTTTATTATTTTTCCCAACATGAATCTAGAATGATTAGGAAAAGCAGCTACCTGACACTATTATGTGATGTGAGATGTGGACAGAGTTTTAATATTAATGCCTAAAATGGGTGTATTTGTTTACACAAAATAAAATAACCAAATAATCACAAAAAAATTCCTTCATTTCAGACATCAATGAAGTTAGTCCCTCAGGAAGAGTGCTCCGGGATATTTGCCACTAACAAACGCCTTAACCCAGATGGTCTCCAGCACCAAACAGAGATCTGCATCCGCCCTGTCAGCGCTGGAGGACCATGTAAGGAGGTATGTAACGTTGGGATGTATTATGAACCAAGCTTATAACTGTATTAGAAACTTCGCACCAGATCCAAGACTCTTGTTTTAAACGAAGAGACACCTTTACAATCAATTCGGTCATCAAATGTGCACCACTGTTGAATTTGACAACCACCTCTGGTCTGGAGCCCCAAAATACTGGAAAACAACCCTTAAACTCTTTGCAGAATCGGGCGGTCCGTTTGATAAATTCCCCTATCATAATAAATTGGATTGTTTTCTTTAGAGCACAGGCGTGGGGCGGGAATGCTGTCCCTGTTCTACCGTATTTCAATGGAAGATGCTCCGAGGAACTAGCATCATTGATCCCTTCGATACAATTGCATAATCGTGACACACGCCAAACGCGTATCTCACCATTTGTTCAAGCTTGGCATTTGTCACTTGAGAACGGGTCATTTTTGAGTTCAACAGCTCGGCTGTGGAATGGTTTCTAGACCCATGTTCACTCCTTCCTCTTCTCAAAAACACCCCTGAGGTAAATTATTTTCCTCGAGGCTTCCTCCGTGGAGTTAATGTAAAAAGTCCCGGAAGTTACATAATATAAAGTGCATCCTCGCGCCACACCTCCATCAGTTACTCTCCAAGAAGCCTTGTCCATCTACGGGAAACACATCCACTCCTGCTGCTCTCCTGCTATTTCCTTCTAGTTTCTTATACTGAATATGCTTAGCATCGCCCTGGTGAATGATCACAATTCTGAATCAAAACGTTTTTGGTTAAAATAAGGTAAGATTTATTTGGTGACCAGATCTGAATAGCTAGGTACTTTTAAAACGTTTTCTTATCCATGTTATCTCCACTTCCGTCAGCCCCATAAAAATTATTTTTAATTATTTTTAAAATACATTGTTTTTTTTTGTGCTCAACAAAAATATCAAATATTACATATATACGGTGACGAAATCTGAATGCCAAATACTTTCCAAACTTCCTCTTTTCCTTCTCCTTCCCCTCCCAATCACCTTCATGGGAATGCCATGGACCCACTTGCTCTAGGCGGTCGGGAGCAGTTGGGACTCTTGTGCTGTATTATCATAAAAAATAATAACATTTAAATGCTGATTAAAGATAAGTCAAATTCTGATAACAAGTAGAATTCGCACCTATCATTTAATAATCTGCCATTCCGACTTTGCTCACATTATTATATTATTTTTTCTCAGGGAATCGGTAACGGCTCTCCGCTGCATTTATACAATGGTCCCAGGGTGGCCTGCACCCACCTGCTGGTGGGGATCTTATCTGCATACGATCCTCCATCTTGCACGTTTGTCTACACGCAAATCAACGGGTTCATGTCGTGGATAGAGAGCATCGTGTGGCCCTAAACCAGTGCCCCGCAGTACTGTGGTGCACACTGTTCCACTGCCCACATCCCCTGGATACGGAGCTTCGTCTGGCATTAAGGCAAGTGTGTTCAACTGTTGCCCCGCAATACTCTCGTGCACAGTGCTCCACTGCCTACATCCCCTCCTAGATGAAGTTCCGAGTGGCCTTAGGACAGTGGTATTTAACCAGCTCCCGCAGATCTCTGGTGCACAGTGTTTTCACCTCTGACGATGTATGCCTCCTAGCCATAACACATTACCGCGATTGCACTGCCTAAAGTTGAAAAGTTTGACAAAACTAATGAAAATTGAAAATGAATTTGTAATTTTTAAACGCACTTTTTTTAATGATGTAGTGGTCCGATCATCTCACTCTGACTGTCCACTAAATCTGGCTCTAATCCCCATTATAAACAACAGACAAATACCATCAAGAGTTTTTTGAATATGTGCAGTGAAGTCCAAAAATGATGTTAAAATTTACAACGCCCTGGCAATTAAATTTATGTCTGTAATGAAACCTCCAGATGCCATGAGATGTCAAAGACTACACTGTGATAATGAGGATCACAAAATGGACCTTTATTATCTTTACACCTTTGTTAATGAGAAACTCAAGGACCCGAAACAAAGTATAACATTAATCCCGGGTGAAATGGTCAAGTTTCAACTTTGTACAGTCATTCAAGGCATACTTTCCTTTACTGAGTTCAATCCGGAAAGCCTTTATAAATGCCAACACCCTGAAAACAAAGCATAAATAGATGGCACAGCCACTGTATCGAACGTGTTATGGAATTACTACTCTGCATATCGTAAATTATTATCAACGGCAAAATATTGAAACGTTGCATCATCAAAAATCAATTTCAATAGTGCGAGAGATGATTCATAGCACCAGAAATAGAAAATATTCCATTATTACCGCCGGAGATGAGTCACACACCGATATTACACCAAAATTAATCACAAAGGATTTGCAATTATTTCACAATTTGGATGGATTTGTGTAATATGGTGCAATAAACAAGCTGCCACTATAAAAATATTGCGAAGAAGGCAACGATATTCAGTCATCACTATCAGCGATTGGAGAAACATCTCTGCAACCCGCTTACCTGAACAATTTTGGAAGATTCAAGACGCCAGTCTCGCCATCACCAGTTGGAACTCTAAAACTTCAAGCACCCGATAGAACATCACCTACAAAACGCTGCACTACCCCTGGCCTTCTTGCTCCGGGCTGAAGGCCCGGGGCCCCCTTGCATTGGAGGGAGCCCTGGCCATTCTCGGGCACCTCTGAACTTGCTGATTATTACCAAGTCCTTGAAGTCGCTGCACTACCCCTGGCCATCTCGCTCCGGGCTGAAGGCCCGGGGCCCGCTTGCACCGAGCCTGATCTGACGCTGATACCTGAGCCCTGGCCATCTCGCTCCGGGCTGAATGCCCGGGACCCCCTTGCACCGAGCCTGATCTGATGCTGATACCTGAGCCCTGGCCATCTCGCTCCGGGCTGAATGCCCGGGGCCCCCTTGCACCAAACCTGAGAGATACAACCTGAGAGATACAACCTGAGAGATACAACCTGCGACATACAACTTGAGAACATACAACATCTGGAGCGCAGCCTGTAACCTTAACCTTCACGAAACCGCGTTGGGCGGCAAATTGTAACAGTAATACCTACCGTTTTATCCATTTTACTTGTCCGCCATCCAAAGTAATACATATGTTCTCATAAATAAAATATAATATTTGATCCCTTTCGGAATGTGGGTAGTTCAATGAAGGAAGACGGAATTTCCAAGTAACTAGATGCAGATTTATTAAGACTCAATTATTACAAAAGGTAGAGCATGAATATTATTTAATGAATCTACAGGGGTGGTTGATCACCTATGAT
Organism: Glyphotaelius pellucidus; assembly: GCA_936435175.1. Lineage (NCBI taxonomy): Eukaryota > Metazoa > Arthropoda > Insecta > Trichoptera > Limnephilidae > Glyphotaelius > Glyphotaelius pellucidus. Next base: position 13,406,262 of record OW386563.1, read on the forward strand.
GAATCAATTAATGTTTAAACTCGATTCTCGGAAACATGTGGTATAACCCAAAATGGATTGCATTACAATAAAAATCCTGAAGGGCGCCTGTATAATAACTATACATATTTAGAAAAGGATTATTGAAACGCTAATGCTAAATTAAACAAAGTTAGGAATTATCTCATGATGATTAATAAAATTATTCGCTCACGCGTAATTATGGCCATGACCTTCGACGGCTTGAAGTCCAGCTGCTCAAACACGAACTCTCAGGAACCAACTCACCAAACTTCACGTCACTACTCTCCTGCCTGTAAAATAACGGCCGGCTGTAAATACTCTCAGGCAAACGCGTGGCTAGAACACTAGAAACAAATCGCTAGAAAAAGCAGGTACTGGCCCCAAACTGCTGCATTACCCCCATGGCCAAGAGAATTTTTGCCAAAAAAATTCCACCACGCCACCTGGCGTCAGAGACACGAAGAGAGAGGGTACTGCTGCCACCAAGAAATTCCGAGAGCTTATGCAGATTTGCGGTGAATGAGTTAGAACTTCTAGTGCCTTCCCAGCTGAGTCACTTCTCGTAATGTTCTTCCCAAATATGTACAGGTGAATTATCCTCAATGAGACGTTGTGAACCAGTAAGTCCTCATTCGATGATGAATAGTGAGCCACAATCTGTAGGTTGATGTAAATAAAGTGCTGATCCTTGCATTTGAAGAAATCCATTTTGACACCGACCAAAAGCTTGGGTTAAAACTTCTGCCTATTCAAGAGCAACTGAAAGTGGGTTGACATAAATAAGTGATGTCACATGTTGTTGTGGAATTTCCATTTGACGCAGTCCATATGCTTGAGTTAAAACTTCTGCCTATTCAAGAGCAACTGAAAGTGGGTTGATATAAATAAGAGATGTTCCATGTTGTTGTAGAATTTCCATTTGACGCAGTCCAAATGCTTGGGTTAAAACTTCTGCCTATTCAAGAGCAACTGAAAGTGGGTTGATATAAATAAGAGATGTTCCATGTTGTTGTAGAATTTCCATTTGACGCAGTCCAAATGCTTGGGTTAAACTTCTTCGAAGAACGTAGAGGAACACGTGAGCGAAAAAAATTATAGCTAAGCTATTGTTAAAAGATGCCATCACTACGTAATAAGGATGAAATGAAATTTTTATACAAAACAATATTAAACTGCGCTAATAAATATTGACCTAAACCTGAAAATATTTAAACAAAGAAAGCTTGACTCTAAAACCACATTTCCATTAAAACCTATATAATCATTTATCCAAAATGCTGTTATAAAACATTGAAGTTTAAGAACCTCTAAAATCTTGACACCTACCAAGATTGAAAATAAATAAAAAAACCAACCCCTCAATAAAATAATATATAGTTAAGATAATGAAACAACCACTGACATCTGTTGAAGAGCGGAGAAAAATGAATGATCCTACCAATATATAAATGTTTGAGATCCCGGAAAATAACTCTGAAAGTTGTGTATGAAAATTTTAGGAATTAAATCTGTCACACAGTTCCTCTTTAAAAGACCAACATGTGCCTTCAAATGAGTTCCGAGCTCTAGAACCAACCCAAAGTCACATGCCGTGCTTGCAAAACGGAACTGTGCAAGGATGTTAAAATAAACTGCAAAACCATACATCTAATATCACTCACTCTATAGAGATACAACTGAATTTTCATTAAAAACATAAATAATTCAAACGTATGAAATATGAATTGTTATTAATTTCTGTGTTAACCGAAGTAAATTTAAACATATAATATGACTCAAGAAAACTTGTTCCTGACACTTAGAAAATTAACATGCAATGGAGCTTCCTAAAACTCAAAATAGATAGTTGCTGTGAACTTCTGAGATTATGCGCAAGTATCAAAAAGATTGTATGTCTATGAACACGAATAATTCGTATAGTTTTCTCAATAGAAAATTTAAAATAATTTATGTAAAATAAACAAAATATTTAAATCTTATAAAATCTAAAATCTGTTTTAACTATATTTCACGAAGAAAGCTTGCACCGAGCTAACATCACTTTATAAATAGGTACATGTAAATTAAACTCATTTTCTCTTAACTTGGAAAATTCCAATGTAGAGAAGCTTCCTAAAGCTCCCAAAATAGATTACTGTCAGCTTCTGAGGCTATTGGTTATGTATAATTATAACCAAGAAACTACATGTGGAATTCACCAAGGTAGAAACCGTCTGTCCAAAACACCAATCAAGCAATAATCTCTACATATAACCATATTTAACCATCATGCACCAAACAATACACATAGTATCATTTTAAACACAATTCATATTATACTAAAGTTAATAGCAAGGTTTACCTACAGGGAATGGAAACCGCTAATTTTTCAGTTCAAAACATGAGCGTAATGGCCAATTACCCCCATGCTCCGAAGGAAAATTACCCTTTAAATTACAATATACATATAAGTACGAAACTAACTGTGACAATTACAAAGGACAGACAACCACCAAACAATTAACATATAGCACTCAATGTGTGGACACAAGTTTCATACCAAAGTCATGTCATCACATTGAATGTATTTTGCAAACATAAGGTCACAATGCATGCAAATTTTACTAACTATCGGTACTATAGACCGAATTAAATCCCATTACGGAAAGATTCTAAAATTCTTACTGAAAGAACTAAATTAAACTGCTGACTCCTCAGCATGTTCAGACTTTAAGATGTCCTTCACATGGAAAGAACCTAGGAGCTTCCCATTCATATCAGCCAACTGGTAAGCCACAGGGGAAATTTTCCATACAACCTTACCTCTTATAAATTTTGGAGCCAGTTTAGCTGAAAAATGCTTAGAAGCATCCGAAAGAATGAAGGACCTACGCCACACTATGTCACCTTCCGCATTCTGAACCTCCCTACGACGAAGATCATATTGGCGTTTATTGTGTTCATATGACTGTCTTAAAGATGTACCTGTGAAAAAATATCATTTAACTCTTGCAAACCTGCAGCCCAGGAATCACGTTCAGCAAATTCGATTTCCTCCGCGTTGAAGTCAGCACCTATGTAGTCCTTCCCTGAAATTATAACTTCCCTACCAAAATTGAGAAAGAACGGAGTATATCCAGTGACTTCGTGCACAGCAGTGTTGATTGCTAATTCTATCTCAGGTAAATGATTTGCCCACATTCTGTGGTCAGTGCCTACATACGAAGCGAGGGCCGAGACTAAAACCTTATTAACGCGCTCAACCGGATTATTCTGAGGGTGATACCTGCAGTTGTAGAAAAGGTGCCGAATATGAAATTTGCTAACCAAAGCCTTCATGTCCCGAGATATGTACTGCGGACCGTTATCTAAGACAATAGTATCTGGCACTCCAAACTTGTAGAATATTTCGTTTTCCAAAATGCTAGCGATATTGCTACCTGTTGCCTTTCTTAAAGGGAATAGCCTAGTATATTTGGAGAAAAAGTCCGAAACTACCAACAAGTAAGTATAGCCTTTTCTGTAAGAATTCGGATACGGACCCAGCAGATCTGTGGCAATCATCTGCCAAGGACGCTGCACCAACTTGGGATTTCCCATTAGCCCTGGAGGTAATAAATTGGTACTTTTGTAACCTAAACAAATTTGACATTTACTAATGAACCGTTTGACATCCGCTGACATTTTAGGCCAATAATATTTAAGTTTAATCCTGTTCAAGGTTTTCATAATCCCGAAATGAGCACACACTGGAGGAACGTGGTGATCTAGAATAATATTCTTCCTAACCTCCTTTGGCATAACTTCCTTCCAGTCATATGACCTGTGAAGAGCGTCCATGCTTTGGATGTGCTTAAAAATCTTATCATTTACCACTTTCCAAGCTGAGTATTTGTCCGGATTAGCTAAAATTTTCTCTCTAAGCCTGATGTACCACGAGTCGGAAGTACTAAACTTTTGAGCTAATGCATTTATTTGTAAGGGGTCACGCGATAACGCATCTGGAATGACATTGTCTTTACCCTTTCGGTGAATAATTTCAAAATTAAATTGTTGCAGCCTTACTGCCCAACGTGCGAGACGCCCAGTGGGTGACTTTAATTGTGTTAACCACTTGAGACTATAATGGTCTGTAATTATTCTAACCGGAATAGGTGAACCTTCTATGTAACCTCTAAACTTTTCCAGAGCAAAAATCATAGCGTTCAACTCTCTTTCCGTTGTGGAGTGATTCCTCTCTTGTGCAGATAACGACCTTGAAATAAATGAAATCGGGTGCTCTATCTGATTTTCATCAAATTGACTTAAAACTGCCCCGAGGCCTACGCTCGATGCGTCACAACTAATGGTGAAAGGCTTACTAAAGTCAGGGCATGCGAGAACCGGAGCGTTAACTAGGATATTCTTTAAATTAACAAAAGCCGATTGCGCCTGCTGATTCCATGCAAACTTTTTTCCCACGAATTCCTTCTTTGTTAGGTTGTGTAGTGGAGATGCAATAATTGAAAAGTTATGGATAAACCTTTTGTACCACGATAGCACCCCAATGAATCTACGTAGACTCTTTTGAGACGTAGGGGTGGGAAAATCCACAATTGCCTTTACTTTCTCGGGATCAGTGCGAAGCCCTTTGCTGTCTACAACGAAACCTAAATATTTTAAGGAAGGCCTGCAGAAAACAGACTTTTCCACATTTATGGTAAGGCCTGCGGCTTGTAATTTTTGTTTAACCTGTCTTAGAAGTTCTATATGTTCTTCAAATGAAGAACTTATTATGATAATGTCATCCAGATAACAGAATACTTTGCCATCAAATTGTGGCCCTAGTACCTTGTCCATTAACCTCATCATGCGAGAACTCGCCCCGTGAAGGCCAAAAGGCATAGTCACAAAGTGAAACAAGCCTCTTTTCGGGATTGTAAATGCCGTTTTTTCCTTTGAGTTCTCTTCTAGGGGAATTTGAAAAAACGCGTCATTCAAGTCTAGCGTTGTTAAATACCGAGCACCCCCCAAGCTATTCAAGATATCAGAAATGAACGGTGTCGCATAGGCGTCGCGTTTCGAGTTTGCGTTCAAAAGTCTACTATCAAGGCATAACCGGTAAGTGCCATTTTTTTTTGGTACTAAAACAATTGGATTATTCCACGAGCTATTGCTGGGTTCAACCACTCCCAAAGCTAACAGTCTGTCTAATTCCTTATGTACTTGCGGAAGTAGGTGCGGTGAAATCGGATAAATCCGTTGCTTAATCGGAGCGCAATTACCTGTGTCAATGACATGCTTCTCTAAGGATGTTCTACCTAACCGATTACCCGAATAGGAAACATACTCCCGAATTACTTTATTTAAAACTGAGCGTTGTGAAATCGATAAGTTATCTGCGTTTTCTAAACCTATAACATCAGCTCTACACTGTGTTTTGTCCGACTCCTTAGAAGCCATCAATTTAGATATTCTTGGACAAATATTGAAAATTTTCCAAAAATCACAACCTAGGATAATGTTAGCATTTATCTGAGGCATAACCACAAAACTGAAAACTTTCTCTGTGTTATTAAGACGAATCGGTACCGTAATTTTATACGAACAAACAACAGAATGATCAGTTGCAGAAACTAATGAAAACTTAGTGTCTAGCTTGGAAAGCTTGAACCCTAAATCTAAAAATTTCCTATGAAAATTGTTTCCCAAAATGGAAATGTGAGAGCCCGAATCTAAAAGACCAGAAAAATTTAACCCTAAAACTTGAAAAGAAATGTGAGGACGGCAGTCCCTGTTTGCCGCTCCCATCTCCTTTGAAGTACTTAAATTTTTATAAAAATCTCTTACTACAGCCAGCCAGGCAACCCATTCCCCGGAAGTCTCCTCGGCGAGCGTCGACGTCTTAACGCCCGCTGTCTGGAACTCCGGGGTATTCAGTTTTTTGGACGGCGGCAGCCGCAAGCTGGAGATTTCACTCCAGGTCTCCCGCAGCGGAAACAATGCACCTCCCTGGAAATGTTATTTGATGGGCTAAGATTATCATGATTCACAAAACGACGGTTATTTCTAAAATTGGGATTTACATCTCCTGAATTGTAATTCCTACTATTGTTCCTGTTATGTGAATTGTTATTTCTGCCAGAATTTTGAATATTAGATGAAACAGTAGCAGAAGGAACTCTGTCACTCGAACGACTGTCCGCTAACTCAATCATCTTCCCAAGTTTCTTAAGTGTATTAATATCAGGAATTATAGATAGCGATAACTTTTGTATATACCTAGGCAACATGTTACATTGTAAAATCTCCAATAATTCATCATCAGATAACATCGATGACAGACGATTATTTAAAATGAGAATGCGAGTAATAAAAGAGTTTAAATTCTCCTTCGGCATTTGAACGGTCGCTCTCAATTGAGCCAATAAACGTCTCTCCTGATCCAGAAGCTCATATTCCTCTCTCAGAGCCACGACGATGTCAGACCATGATGCAAATGAGGAGCGATTAACTCTGTACCATAAAAGTGCCTCACCAGAAAACAATTCAACAGCAGAAGTGAAAAGTGAAACTTTACTTACATTCCGAGCTAGTGCGAGCTCTTCGATCCTCTCTATGAAATCGCGTACGCCAGCTGAGCCATCAAAAGTAATGTTCCACTTGTGAACCGGAACCGACAAAGGAGACGAAACGGGGATCGACGCCGCTGAAGTTTCACCAACCTTCGCCATGTTGATTGATTCCGCCTTACTCCTTGTGACAATTGTAAATTCCATAACCTAACTACCAAGGATTATAAAACAAAGTTATTAGAACAATGTGACAACACAAGATGTTACACCAATACTCGGAAATGTTTCCCATGCAAGTCAAGATAAAATTATAATTAAAATGTCGCTAGATAACTGGGGACGTTTGAAAAGCGCAAAACGCCGGTGAGTTGGTTCCTTCAAAGCAAAATTATAAACTATAAACTAATGGGAGACACGTGTCTATGCAGGTGTACGACAAGCCGCCGTTGACCACAACACACGTCACGAAACAATCAATCATCACGAGATAATTCCAACAATGACAACAATAATATTCACTATCACATGTCCGAGACGCCACATTAAGTTCTTTTTTAAACGTTGGGCGCCAAATTGTAACCTTAACCTTCCCGAAACCGCGTTGGGCGGCAAATTGTAACAGTAATACCTACCGTTTTATCCATTTTACTTGTCCGCCATCCAAAGTAATACATATGTTCTCATAAATAAAATATAATATTTGATCCCTTTCGGAATGTGGGTAGTTCAATGAAGGAAGACGGAATTTCCAAGTAACTAGATGCAGATTTATTAAGACTCAATTATTACAAAAGGTAGAGCATGAATATTATTTAATGAATCTACAGGGGTGGTTGATCACCTATGATGAATCAATTAATGTTTAAGCTCGATTCTCGGAAACATGTGGTATAACCCAAAATGGATTGCATTACAATAAAAATCCTGAAGGGCGCCTGTATAATAACTATACATATTTAGAAAAGGATTATTGAAACGCTAATGCTAAATTAAACAAAGTTAGGAATTATCTCATGATGATTAATAAAATTATTCGCTCACGCGTAATTATGGCCATGACCTTCGACGGCTTGAAGTCCAGCTGCTCAAACACGAACTCTCAGGAACCAACTCACCAAACTTCACGTCACTACTCTCCTGCCTGTAAAATAACGGCCGGCTGTAAATACTCTCAGGCAAACGCGTGGCTAGAACACTAGAAACAAATCGCTAGAAAAAGCAGGTACTGGCCCCAAACTGCTGCAAGCCGGTTGCAATTACTAACAACCAGCGTCCACCGAAGCCTACATTCTCCAATGCAATGGCATTCCATCTCACAATACGCGGCGGAAGATGCCCGTTCAGCATAGGTGCTTCAGTAACCATATACTTTCTCTTTTTTTTTTTTTTATAGTTAATACCGCACAAGAGTCCCAACTGCTCCCGTCTGGAGCCAGTGAGACTATGGCATCCCCAATCGGGGTATGTTGTGAGGCTGAAGGTAGTGGGGAGGGGAAGGAGATAGGGAAGAGAAAGGTGGGGAAGTACCTGGCTATTCAGATCTGGTCACTAAACACGGCAAAAGCCATTTCAAGCAACGTTTCAATTCTGAATGGTGGTCTTACACCAGGGCGATACTGATAGTATCTTCCACTCTGGAACGTGCCGCAAATATACTATATATTATTTTAAATGAATAAATTGTGAAATAACACAAATTAATCAAATAAAATTTATTTGCGCACGCCGGGTTCGAACCCGCGACCTTCGGATTGTGAGTCGAGAGTCTTGCCTCGGGACCACGGAGGCTGTCAATTACAATTCAAATATGCATTCTACAGTGACCGTGCCACGGAACTTCAACAGCTATAAAGGCGAGAAAACATCTCTTTCAAGACATTGCAATAGTCGGGCGTCTCTGTATGCCGGCGCTTATTATTTACAGTTTTTGTACAGGCCTAGAGGTCTCGTACAGCCACGTTAAAGAATTCAAAAAGTTTTGGCGCAAAACGTCAACTGTGCTGAAATCCAAGAGTAAAATTAATAAAAATAGACCCACCAAACTAGGGAAAGCCCATATCATGGCAATATATTGTTGGCAATATATCAAAAATATGAACAAAATAATATAATAGCAATACGTAGCCATATAAACTAATATGTAGCCACAAAAAAATTTAAAGAAATAATATCAATATAAAATAATTTTATTATTATTCAAGATCTGTGTTCCATAATTTGGGCAGCTGTACAATTATCGGAAGCTAACGGATTTGGGTGCTGGCAGGCAAGTCCGATAACAACAGAATCCAAGTATGCTGCTTCTCCAAGTCCAGTCCGCTTTGTATATTAAACTTGTATCCTTCACAATCTCTGAAGATATATGTAATATCTTCGCCATCACTATCCGCTGCCTGTATGACGAGCATTCAACATATGCATCAACAACGCGGGGGGTGAAAATATAGCCGATGAATTTGGGGACTTCATTTCTTCAAGCGAGGATCAAGGTGATACATTTGAGGGCTTCGAGTACTATATTGAGCAGTTTCCCTCAAAGCCAACTCAGGTCAGACAGTCATTAATTCCTAGAGGCTACATAAAAGTGTATATCACAGCATGGAACTCAGAAAGTGAACTCCTTTTAGCTGAATTCGAGAGGACGAACAACCCAAACACTACTTCTGATCTTCTCCGGTCTCTGGAAAATGAAGGAATGAATAATGGAAGAAATGAGTTTCAAACACTCAAGCAGACAAATGAGCTGCAGATTAACCAACTAAAACAACGCTCAAAGTATCATCAAGTGCTATTGCTCACCAACCACTCCATAGTTCCAAAACTAAAACAAGGTCTAACATTCGCCACAAGGTCCAAAAATTGTTCTTATTGACCTCGCCCTCACTTCAGCAAAATCTGAGAGACAGCCTGGGTTCTCATTGCCTCGTAAACTCTGATCCGCCACCGATAGGATAAGGTGCTCCCACAGCCACATGATGCGTATATGGGGCCTTAGGGATGGCTTGGTGTGAATGCGGTACGGTGCAGATTACCAAACATGTGATCAACAAATGCCCGCTCGATTCATTCCCCGGGATTGATTGATTGACTGGCTCACAGACCCAAAATACCCCTTCTGACCCCCACCATATAGAAGAAGAAGAACATACGAAATACATTGAAACCATATATATCGACAAGTTCACCTGCGGCCAATGATAACCGTGTCATGAATTTCACTCCTGAAATGGTTATGTGCGATTAAGGAAACCGACCTAGAAAAAGGTCCAGGGTACGACCCCATTGATATTGAGCATGTAAGGTTTGCAGAAGATCAGTTCTATACTATTCTGGTTGCCCTCGACTCCAACCTCCTAAGAAACACATGTTTGCCGAGCCGATGGATAAGAATAAAACTGTTATCATTCCAATCATGATATCCAATCAACTGGATCACAGCCTTCTGGATTACTACAAGATCGGCTATGAATGGATGCATCGATATTAGGAAATTACTCACCAATTTCCTTGGCCACAATGATTTCAAGACTATTTGAAAAATCTTGTTCACGCTAAAAGGCAAACTATTTACATAGTAAATAAATAAATGGAGTTTAAAAACCATAACCTACCAGAAAAAAGAAAAACTATGTTAATGGATGTTATCTCTAACTTATCAAGGCCTTAGATCGCCACTTATTCCAGGAAAACTTATAAAGTGAGATAGACAACATTCAATGGGCAGGAGATGCTTCTAGACTCTTATTTCTTAAAAGCGGAGTCAGGGAAGGTGATAATATATCTCCTACTCCATTTTTAAAGTTTACATAAATGACATACTACAAAAACTCAACATTTCACTGATTGGTTGCCATATCTGCGGAGAAGGGAGTAACAACACCAGATGACATGGTGCTGCTGGCACCTCAATTAAAGCAATGAGACGATTTGTGCGAACATGCAAAGAGTACACAAACTCTTATGATTTGCTGTACAAATCTAAAAAATTAAAGATAGAGAAGATATGGAACGACAAAGAGTCATTAATATAGGGGCGGGAATGGTCTCGAGGCGTTTCTACCACTGTAGTGACGATGTCTGGAAATTACTTCTGACATACTCCTCTGCCCTGTACACATCTGAGCTGTGGACACAATACCCAGCAGCGCAATGGGACTAGCGGAGGGTGTGATACAACAATGCATACAGGCAACTTCTGCAACTTCCACAGTTCTGCAGTGCCTCCATCATGTTCACTGAGGGGAGGATGCACTCATTCCCCGCCTTACTTCCCCACAGTCAGCTTCTGGGGCAGGACACGAAAGTCATCCAAAGTCCTTGTTGTGGCTGCATCGAGTGGCTCAGCTCTCCACTCAATGATTAATGGATGCAGATGATGCGGAGAACTACTTGATGGACGATCCTATAGTTTTTTTAATATATATCGTGTTTTTATAAAAGATAGGTAGATACACGTTATGTTTTTCATTGTCTTTTTCACTATTTTTATTTTGTTCTTGAAATTTAATAATTCATTGTACATGTTCATATAATATTAATGACAAACAATGTTTTCTACAAAAAACATACAAATGTTTGCTGAACACAAAGTTTTTTTGAACGAATGTGCTTCAAGTTCATTTTTCTTATTATTTTGTTGTGAAATTTGTTCCACTTTTGAATAAATGTTTTATTTGAAATATTTTGTTTAATTTTTATTTAATATGTCCCTGGGTATTTTTTACAATAAATACATATTTTTAGGTAATTTTTCAATTTAAGGCTATACACTACTAAATAATGCAAAATGGTTTGAAAATTTGATCGCTAAAAATATTTTAGATGCTTTCATTACATACTGCCAGTAGAATAAATGCTTTTTTAAATAATAATGAAGTGTTTAATTAAATGGAGACGATACTAAAAAAATTCTGAAAAAAGAAAAAGATACAGTCACATCTGGGACTCGAACCCAGGACCTTCGCCTTGCCGGAGCGCAACTATGCCAACTGAGCCAAGGTAATGACGTTACAATATACTGTAGACGCGGGATAGAAATCTCAAAGTGGGAAGCCAAAAGTAAGGCAATTGCACTAGTCTCGATTTCTAGTACTTTAGTACTAAACAGTCACTTGTCGAGGAAGGTTGTGTCTTGCCAGTAGGTAAATTGCATTTATAAAGCGCCAGAATGCCTTCCTGTGGGATGAGAAAATGTTTCCATCACATGGCAAACAGTAGTAAAAGTGAAGAAATAACATTCATTTATAAGTACACATAAATTACTTATTATTATCGATTATTATAAACAATACGTTTAATTTTTATGTCATTAGAAAAAATACACACACATTATGGTACGGCCACAATGAGGCCAACTCAAAACACTCTCGAGGATGTTTTCTCTTCGACCTCGAGAGCGTTTTCTCTTGGGGTAAGAATAACCTCGTCGAATTCAAAGTTTCAAAGACCCAATAATGTCTGATAACGTCTAAAAGGGATCGAAATGAAAATCTAGTCTCCTTCAACGGAGGCAATCTTCCGAACAGACCTTCCATTGATATGCTTGGTGTAACTACAAGTGACCAGCTCAGGTATGGGGGCTCCATCGAAGCCAGAGTAAAGTTAGCTTCTCAAAAACTGGGCGTACTGTACAGGGCCCGCAGATACTTTAATAGTACACAACTGCTTACCCTGTACAAATCGCAAGTGCGCCCCACGGTTGAATTTGGCAGCCACCTCTGGTCTGGAGCTCCAAAATACTTGAAAAATACCCTCGATCCGTTTGATAGATTCTCCCATCTTAACGAACGGATTGCAATCTTTAGAGCACAGGCGTCGGGTGGGAATGCTATCCATGTTCTACCGGTATTTCAATGGAAGATGCTCTGAGGAACTAGCGTCGGCACCGGTGCATAGTCGGGAGACACGCCAAACGCGCGCCCAACATATGTGCACGGTTGACATTTGTCACATGAGAACGGGTCGTTTTTACGACTCGTTCTTGAGTTCAACAGCTCGGCTATGGAACGATTTGCCGGCATCTGTGTTTCCTCCCTCCTACAACATGGGTCTCTTCAAGACCAATGTTCATTCCTTCCTCTCCTCAAAAAGACCCTCCACCCAGCATCCCAGATGACATAGGCCCTGAGGGAAATTATTTTCCTCAGGGCCTCCTGTGTGGAGTTAATGTAAAAAAAAAAAAAAACTTCCAACTACAAACATTCGGATGATTGTGTAGAGGGGTAGTTCGTGCGTTGAAAGTTCGAGTTGAAAGGTTGGCTTTGATGTGAAAGTAGCAAATCTTTTTTATGCATGAATAACTTTTGAATTAAGAAATTACAGAAAACCGATGATAACGAAAGAGTGTTGCTTACTTGCCGCTTTATATTGTAAGTATGTGAGACTATGGCGAGTCTATTTATATAACGTCATTGGTATCAGGCCTCTAAAGTATCAGGATTAAAAAGAATTAGGCCTATAAAAACCACCTTAAAGTTCAAAATCTCATTCTTGCGATTCCATTTTCGGTTGTGCTTTTATTTTACAATTATTAGTAAATTAATTTATATATATAAAAATCCAAATATGCTCGCTTATAAAAATGTATATAAGTGAGTTGCCTATATATTGCTATACCACAAGACAATCCATCTGAAATGTTTTTTATCATTACAAAAACTCTTGCGAAACTTTTTTGTTATTTTTTTTGGGGTGTTATGCCGTGTTTCGCTGCCTCCTTCTTTAGCCAACGTTTCGGACAGCGTTACAGTGTCCATCATCAGGGCAGATGAGTGATGAGTGCCTGATGATGGACACTGTAACGCTGTCCGAAACGTTGGCTAAAGAAGGAGGTAGCGAAACACGGCATAACACCCCAAAAAAAAAAATAACAAAAATACTTTGTGGCCGTGAAAACCTAAAAACATACCTCTTGCGAAAGTGTCAAAAATGTCACTAAATAAGTTAGAATTATAGGCATTTTAAATAGGTACCTGTGTTAGGTACCAAATTTGATTGATTGTTCTTATATGATATACAAAAATTAATATTTGTAATATATGAAAAATGAAAATTTAAAAAAAAAAATAGCAATGGGTGGCACGCAAGCTGTTTGAAAATCTGAATGTACCGGGACTGAATATTTTGTACGTGGGAGAAGGGAAGGGATCGCGGGAGAGAGGTTCGCGGGAGAGGGGAAAGGGTAGGCGGGAAAGGTGGAGAGGGAACGCATGAGGAAAAGTGGACATGGCAAGGGAAGGGGAGACGAAAGGGGAACGGGACGAATGGGAAAAGACACGCAGGGAGAAACAATTTCTTTATTAATGGAATTGCAACGCATGCCGGAAACTCACTGGTCTATTGTTATAACAAAACGTATCCCTTTGAATCCCAGCGAATCCGTAGTTCCTAGGAACTCACCGAACTTGCCATGATTTTAAGATACCAACGACAGAACGCGAATGGCCCCGAGCGAAAACAGTCTTGTGATGGCAGCATTCCGCTTCTGGCAGGGTCCCATCTGCAAAGGCTGGAGCCACTTCATGATGACTTAGATTTAAAACAAAAAGTTAACTTTTTCAAATTCTCTTCTTTTATTTTCGTATTTTTATTTTCTTTTACCGTGTATTTTTTTTTATTCTTTTCATCTTGCACCATTTTTATCTTTACTTGTTGTATTATATAATAGCTTTTCCCCGCGGCTTCGCTCGCATGGTATTACGGGAAATTACTGTAGCGGTTGAACTTATCAATTATCCCCCCTCCTCCCCACCCCCACCCCCTCCCGCATTCCATACAATCCCTTGCATTCAGTTTTCAAACATCTCGCCTGCCACCTAAATTTCATTAAGCTGTAGCCCAAAGAAAAATATAGTTATCCAATTTTGTTCATTCGTTCGGAATTTATGCGCTTACAAACATTTCGGATGTTTATTTTTAATTAAATATTTGGAAGTTTGTTAATATCTATAATATTTCTTTATAATCGTTGCGAATTATATTTTTATTGTAGGAACTCTTATCTGACATTTATTCCAAAACAGAAGCTTGTCCAAAAAAAACAAAACATATTCTAATATTTGAATTTTCTATAGCAGTAGCTAACCAGGGGGCTGAGGACCTATCAGCTTAGAGCCTACAAACATATCGACATCGTTTCCATGGGAACGATTTTTTCTGACATTTGCAATTAACTCGCTTTTGTTAGCGACGGAAAACGTATAACAAATATAATATATTGATATTTATAATTTCATAACGCCAGAGCTTACCATCATATACAACCTGTAGTCTGCGCATATAATTTAGCTTTCTATTGGTGAATGAATTTTTAAAGGCTTTTTATTGGTTAATGCCTGAAAAGGTCATAAACAAACTCGAGCAGTTTCGCATTTATAATATTAAGTATGGATGTATAATATGGAACTCGTGGGACTGCACCACCCTCCCCGAGATCTGGAATAAACGATTAAAAAAAATAAAAAAATTACATATTTTCCTCAAATGCTTTAAGTTTTAAAGCTCTTAAAAAATATATGTTATTCTTGAAGATAATATCTATACATTTCCCACGCCGAAACGGCTATCATATGAAATTTTCTCCGTAGAAAAAAAATCCCCATCTCCATAAAAAAAAAATATGAAGAACAATTTTTTAAGTTATTTTACAAGTTATATGTATGAAAAAATTCACAGTGTTTCATTAAATGCTATTTTAGACATTTTCCTCAAGATACTCTGTTTTAAACAAGTCGTGTTTTATTAAACATTTTCACAATTTTCGCTTAAATATTATCGTTTTTAATATTAGCGCGCTACCTCTAACACTCGTATTTACAAATCTATTGCCACGCAGTAGATGAGCAAGACCTAGAAAAAACTCACCCAATGAATCCCCCCTGCTAAGTCACCAAACGTAACGAGTCACTTGGGGTCACCTGTGGCAGGGGCGTTGGTCATCCTATAAGTGGTACAAATATCCCCCTACAAATTGATAACCAACCAACGTTGAATGGGCGTATAAAAATCTGATTAGCCCCCTTACTAATAAATAGACATCGGATTTTATGCATTTACATATTTGCATATGCAAATGCATATATCTCTCTAATTACGGCGTTATTGCATATTTTAGCCTTTTTCCCCAATCGTGCATATTTCGTGATGCTGCGCCATACATGGTGAAAGCTGGCCAAGCCCTGCAAACTTTTTTTCCGAATTTACGGCACATTACCTGCTTAGCTCATCGGTTTCATCGCTTTTCAGAAGAGATAAGACAAGAGTATGGGAATGTTGACAAATTGATTTCCTCTACAAAAAAGTGTTTTTAAAAGCACCGTCGCGTGTGCAGTCTTACAAAGAAGAGCAATTGCCAAATCTAGCATTGCCCCCAGAACCTACAATAACTTGTTGGGGTACCTTTAGCCAAAGGCGATGTTATTCTATGCTGAAATTTTTGAGGCTGTAAAACAAGTGGTTGGTCGATTTGATAGTTCTGGGGCCATTGCAATTCAGTCAAGCAAGCTAGTATTTGAAGACGCATCCATTAAACAGAATATTGCCCTCATCTCAACACGTTTCCACAAGTTACCAGATACCATAGAAAAAATTGTTAAAAAAAACCTTCCTCTATTTAAATCAATAGAAATACTGGAAACAATGACCGAACTATCCATCTTAATGCAATATTCATAATTATTATTAAATCTCCTGACAGCCCTAAAATAACAGAGCTAATTTGCCAACTATGCGATTCCAGTCATTTCAAGCAATGTTAAGCAATTTAAGGTAACAATAAACTCTCTAGTAAATTATTTATAATTTGCAAATAAATGTGAATGTATGAATAGGTATAATTACTTGAATTTGCTCGATTCTTTGATTCTACTTGCTAACAAGTCACCTTTACTTACATATTTTTAATCAGCGTAAATATAATGTTTTGTTATTTTAATATGTTCTATTCTCTTACTTAAGTTTCCACTTAATTATTTCTTTGGTTTTAACACATAATTGTATCACACTTGAATGTAAAAGCCATTTTATGGCGTTGAAATAAATAAATAAAAAATAAAAAAAATAAAAAAAAAATAAAAAAAAATAAAAAAATATATCAGAAAATATTCGTAAAAAGTTAGACGCTATTTTAAATTATTATTTTAAGAACCCGAGTCTTTAAGACATGCAGAACATAATGCCTACACAAACGGCACAGGTCATAAATAGGTATCTCCGAAATGGCGCCAAATTTTAAATTTTGTCGTTTTCGGCGTACAAATTGATGTATTGGGCGACAAACTTCACAGAGTTGCGCTCGAAAATTTGTAAAAATCCTTAATTGTATATTGTCACCAAAACTATGCATAATTTTAAGAATATTTCGCTGTTTTTGTGCCGTCTTTAATTAAAATATATGAAAATAAAAATGGTTTTTTGATTTTTCGTTGTGCATATTTTGGGCATTTTGAGGCTTTTAGTGCATATTTCGGCCTTTTCTAGTGCATATTTGCATGCATATTTTGGCACTTTGTTAGTGCATATAATCCGATGTCTACTAATAAACGTCTTTTTGTATTTTTACACAACTGGAAACCAACCGGTTGTGTAAAATTAATCAATACGTACATTAATGGTTATTTATCAGCTGTGTAAAAATTTAAAACACGTTTATTATTAAAGCCCTATGACGGTAAATGTAAAACAGGTGTGTACAGCAGGGTTCGTAGGGAAATATAGGTACCTAATAGTTGGCAGTAACGTTCATGAACTATGCACCTATTTAGAAGTTCAGAACCACAGAATAAAGGAGCACACTAGAAGCGTCTTCTATACAAATTTGATTGGAAACAATACTGACTTGGTACCTTTTCGTTTTAGGTCATTTAGGACGCGCTTTTTCTCTCTTACGCTTGCCTGGCATCGTAATCGCCATCCTTTAAAATTTCATCATCATGGCCAATTTTGCCACTGGAAATTACTCAAAGATTAATAATCAGAATTATTACTAAGAAACCATCAGATTATTCAACCTCTCAACTTTTTCAAGACTTTCAAGTCCCACCTCTAAAAACTATATACATAAAAAATTCGCTGCTTCAAATTCACAAAGATAAGAAGTCACACCACGCCATGGTACGCGTGGAGAGCAATAGGCAAAACGTAGTGGGCCGCTTATGTAGGCCATTGATGCATACCAGTTTTGCACAGCTTTACTACGTGTACAATGGAGTGGTGTGGTTTAATAAACTGGCAAGAGAGCTGAGATTGGAACCGAACTATAATAAATTAAAAAATGAATTGAATATTAATGTCTTAAATGGTTTAGCTACCTAAAATCACATTAATAATAAATTAACAAAACCAAATAAACAATTTTTTAAATATTTTTATTTTATATATTTCAATATTTTTTTTTTTTTTTTAGGTATCTGATTTTTGTATGTACATATATGTATAAATTATAATTTTTAATTCTTAATTTTTTTCCCTTTGCACACGAGGGTTTACATTCTCGTAAAGGTTATATATTACATACATATATATGTTTGTGCAATTTCTGATCAGTGTTGCATGTAAATGTTTAATGATTTGTGTTTGATCCGATTGAAACCTGATAATGTAAATTGCTCGTGAATATATTGCATGTATATGTATATAAATTTAAATTTAAAATAAAAATAATAAATGATGAAACACACGTAAGAAAAACTCAAATCTCCGATACGCAGATGACACTACCCTTATCGCCTCTTCTGAAGAAGAAATGAACCACCTCTTTGCTAAAACAGAGTGAACAAATGGTGATAGATAGGGCAAACACCTTTGTAAGGTGTCGTCCATTAATCACGTGATGTTTTTTAGCAACTTTTAATCCCCCCCACTCTCCCCTCTGGTGATATGTGGTGAGGTTTAACACCACCCCCCACCACACCCTAAAATCACGGGTATTTTATTTTAGTTAGTACAAAGTATATTGAAATTTTCAGAATATTGTTACAGGCAAAACATACGCGGCAACGATTACGCATGTATTCGGCGTCAAAATCACAGACTTACTGGCGACTGGTGAGCCGAGCGGTTGTCGCAACGCGCGGGGAAATCATTGCCTGGCAACGGTGAGTCAAGGCCCCGCGCCGCTGTTTGGTTTAGAAATCGTGCGTTCAACGAAAAATAAATACCTGTGATATCTTATTATGTCCCTCCTCCCTCCTTGTGATATTTCATGATTTTTTCCGAACCCTTTACCCCCTTTCTAGGGGTTGGTGAAATCGATAACTTTACAATATCGGATCGTTAAGAGTAACTTCTGATGATTTTATATCGATATCCCTAGCACAGTGTCACTGTTGATAACCGAACCGATATTGTTGTGGAATACATTAGAAATTGATATACGCTGGCAACCCTGGCGGATCTGTCCATAAATTCATATTCAGAAACGTCAAACGCCGGTCAAATACGTAAAAAGTATTGCTATTTCCACCTTTCCCCAATCTTGGAAACTCACCAAGGTGAGCCCAATATACAAGTCGGGTTGCAAAACAGAGGCACATAATTATAGACCGATAGCTGTCTTATCATCTTTATCAAAAATTTTAGAAACACTAATTTGTGAAAAACTGACAAATAAAATAAAACCGTTTCTTGGGGGAAATCAGCACGGTTTTTTATCAAAAAAATCTACTGTACACAATCTCCTTGAACTCTCATAAAATAGCTAGAGGATTAGACGCGCAATATCAAACAGACGTTATTTATACTGACTTTGCAAAAGCCTTTGACCGTGTAGATCACGAAGTACTTTTACGAAAGGTCCATAAAATAGGCTTTGACCAACCTCTAATACAGTTTCTTTTGACGTATTTCAAAAACAGAACACAATATGTATGCATTGGTGGATAAGAGTCCAGGGAATTTCCTGCATTTTCAGGAATACCTCAAGGGTCAAATTTAGGACCTCTGCTATTCTTGATATTAATTGATGATATTCAAGAATGCATCCAAAGTACTACTTGCTTGCTTTTTGCTGACGATCTCAAACTGCTCAGGACGATATGCGACATTCAAGATTGCTTTAAGTTACAACTTGATTTAGACGCAATATCTTCATGGGCAGATGAGAATAAACTTGTTTTAATGTAAAAAATGTGTCACTATGACATTTACGCGGTCCAAAAACCCGATTAAATTTGATTACAAACTTAATAATGAAATACTGTCATCAGTGAAATCCATCAGGGACCTAGGGGTTACATTTGATCCCAAACTTACTTTTTCAGATCATAGTGGAGTTGACATCATCGTGTTATAAACTTTTTGGATTTGTAATAAGAGTAAGTAAACAATTCTCCAAGTCCGAAGCAATGACATCGATGTTCAACTGCATTATAAGATCAAAATTAGAATACGCTTCTGCTGTTTGGGCCCCATACCAGCAAAAATACATAGATTTATTGGAACAAATCCAAAAAAAGTTTCTAAGGTACATCTATATATGATAATGCATGGTGAATGAATACCCGCGATTTATGCATCATCCGGATTTGTTATCTGAAACGCGCTATGAAAGTCTCCAATCTAGAAGGAATGGAACCCTTACAGTAACAGCTTATAAAATTATAAACTATTACATTTATAGCCCATACCTCTTAGAATGCTATAAATTGTTCGTACCGAACAACTACTTCTAGGGTCGTCACCACGACTTGTTCTATATCCCACACGGCAGAACAGATGTTCTTGCCAAGCACAGCACGACAAGAGGTATGGTGCTGCTTAATGATATCTCTAGGTCCCTTGACATTTTCAACATTGGCCTTGAAGGTTTCGAGAGTAATTTTAGACAACAACTCTAAAATATGTGTTATTGTAATTTTTTTGTTAAAATTTATGAATATTTTATGTGTATTGTAATAGGATTACGTTAATCTGTAATGCACAAAAAAAAAATATTTATGAATAATTTGACAATGCTGAATTGAAATAAAAACCTAAATATGCATTGGCAGCCCGCATTTACTTGTTGACACTACAAGGGAGTTAATTAGTTAATAATTTCTTTAGTCATATTTCAGTCACTTAAGCTTGTCAAAATTCGAACGGAATAATTTGTTCGCATCTTAGTTGAATTATAAAGTCTATGGATTGCGTGTATGACTTCTTTCAATACAAAAACCTCCGTTAGTTCAATACGTTCATTAAATAAGCCAGTAATGTTGATTAACGAACGACATAATTCGGACATAAAACGGACTCCGGTGTCGACAGAGACGGAGGGAGAAATAAAAGGCATCCGTGTTGGTTGCGAGTCCAGTCTTTTATTGAAGATAAAGCTACGTAGCTGAGGTCGGTGCGATGTAACATGAAGATGTCGAAGTGCCGTAGAGTGAGGCGTTGCGGGTGCACGGTCATGATGAGTGATGCAGGTCGGTGATGCTGTGGTGGAGCAGGCCACGGGCCTGCAGGTCACCAGGGTGTTGCTCGACACTCGTTGCGGAGATGACCTGATCGTCCAGGCCGTTGCTCGACGCTCGTTGCGGAGATGAACGGCGGTGACTCGGTGAGTGGAGCCACCGGCAGGTAGTCCTTGTGATGGCCACGAAGGAAGCTGCCCTGGAGTGATGAACGGCGGTGACTCAGTGAGTGGAGCCACCAGCGTGATGCTCGACACCGTGGCGGTGGAGGATGACCTCGTCTTCTAGGCCGCTGCTCGACGCTCGTTGCGGAGATGAACGGCGGTGACTCGGTGAGTGGAGACACCGGCAGGTAGTCCTTGTGATGTCCACGAAGGAAGCTGCCCTGGAAGAGAGCGGATGCACCGGGCACTGATGTTACACACTGGTTCGCTGTAGAGAGGCGATTGTAAATGCGACCGTCGGATAGAGACCGACTAGAGACTGACTAGAGACGACTGGAGACTGACTAGTTTGTTGTTTAGCGCGTCGCTTTATATAAGAACGACCGGCCAAGTAACTTTCCGTTCGCTGGCAATATATGCGCTGGAAGGTGCTAGTATGTACTCGTCACTGTGTTTGTGGATGCACGCTCGAGTCTCGTCCTTTCGCGAAGGTGGCGAAATTATTATTTATCAGACGGCAATGTACTCGCTGGGCCTGCCACCAATACGTGCATAAGTAGGTAGACGGTACTGTCGAATTGCAAGTGCCTTGCGACTTGCAGATCTTTCTCGTGTGTTCTTGAGTGGCGGAATTATAATGTATGAACGCCACAAATGCATATATTGACAGCTAACCGAAACTTATCTGATACTATGGAATCCGGGCTAAAATTTGTCAATCATCGGTTGAAATTTTTCTTACCAATTGTTGAGCGTGATCGCAAATATTGCTAACTGACCGTAGATGACGGATTTGGGCAATATCGAATTGATGTGGGGTTATATCGATCGACCATGCTAGGTACCCTGGAAGAGCTAGGTAACTAAAATAGTAATTAAACCATCTGCCTACAACGTATTTTAAGATATTTTGAAAGCTTTTTGCCAAACTGAGGACTCCTCAAACGCATGGTCATTGGCAAGGTGGAAGGCAAAAGAATCAGAGGTAGGTTACTGTAATGAATGTGCAGTGGCGGCTCGAGCACTTCTTTGATGGTAGGGATTGATATTTTTTACGTGTATCTGCTGTAGGTACCGTAATCTCACCACCCGGAGAATATACCAAATATAAAATTTCTGAAACAAAAATTTTGATGGTCAAATCGTGCTAATCGGATAACTAAACGCAAAAAAATATAAAATTTCTGTGGTTATGTACCAATTTATAATAAAGTACATTTGAACGCGAACGATTCCCGCCCGAAACCCGCAAACAATGGGTTCGGTATTCTGTCATAAGTATTAGAAATTCATATACTAGTGCGCCTGCGCGGTTCTCGGATTGCCTATATGACCGAGAAAGCTACGCAAAGAATATCAAAATGCTTTGGAGGATAACGCGTGCTGTCCCCCAAGTGCGCAGTAGGCTCTGCGCACTGAAAAATGGACTGCGTGAGATGGTTCGTGCGCTGGTCGGCTGGTCCGCTGACCGACGCGGTCGCTGATCATTCTGCTCTCGCCGGGTCGCGTTAAGTGATCCGGAATAATTTTTTTATATTTTATTTCTGCAAATGTTAATTGCTTTAATGTTTGAAGAATTCCATCCCTTGAACCGCAGTGGGAGGGATTGATTCATACATCCGTCACTCCTGGACTAATTGACTCCAAGATTCCTACCCACCCCTCATACTTTTTTTCTCCTTGCCAGAACTTCCTATTCTTCCTTTCCCCAAAAATACCCTCCACACAGCATCCCCAAAGATGACGTAGGCCCTGAGGGTAATTATTTTCCGAAGGATCTCCTGTGTGGAGATAATGTAAAAATAAAAATAGTTCACACGCGGTAGAAGTGTAACTTCACCCACACAATCTCAACCAAAAAAAAAAAAGTGAGCCTTGAAAAGTGAGCTCATAATCAAAGCAGCCAATGAGCGCAGCTCTACGCTTCGCAAATTACTGTAGGTAGCTAAGGTTTCATTGTATCTCATTCTCTCGCAGGCTAAATCCTATAGATGTAACTGTTTGTCTCTTTTTAGTGTCATTTCCGTTTCATTGAGTTTCAAAATTTCACTTCAAAAGATAAAGAAGGCAGTTTTGTGTTTGAAATTTAAGGCCAGATTAGCCGGACTTTTGTAACATGAAACACGCCCGCGTGGTACCTCTAGTGTTTTTCTTTACGCCATGCACTGAACATTCTACAGCAAAGAGTCAGAATTCGCAAAGTATCCGCGATATTCTAACCGCGAAATACTTCGTAACCTTTCAGTGCGTGGTTAAAATCGTTGGCATTGTTTTACGGCCCAACCACCACAGCGGGCTGGGCGGGACGGAGAAGGGGGGCAGCGCAGGGGTCAAATGCCGCCTCGCCATGGTACAAAGACGTAGAATTCCGTAGATCAACGGATAGACGCGCGTTGCCGGCTGGTCCGTGGAACTCTTCTGGAGGTCTAGCACGGACAATCAATAAAACTCTACATACCTACTGATCATATTCGTCGTCTTTGATCATTTATCAATATTTACGAATATAAAATCCTTTAAGGGCCAATTGCATCGAAAATAATTAAAGTAAGGTTTAAAGTTAAATACTTAAACCGAGTTTAAGCCCTAACTAAAGTTAAGCTGCAATTCAGCACAATAGGGTATTTTCACAAACCAGGGATACCGCTAAAAACATGTGAAAGATTTAAAGATTATTTTTCTGATTATGAATATCGCATTAAAAATGTTTAATTTTAATATTTTCATTCATAATTATCGATTTCAAAATAGGCCTGACGGCTGAATTAGGTAAACGGCCCATGATTGGTTGATCGAATCATGACGTCACGCCCGTCAACATTCAGAGGTTTAACACTAACTAACAAATGTCTAAACATTCTCGGCTTGTTCGCGGTTATTGACGGTTTTATTTCATTTTTAAGATGCTTGTGTTATGTTCCTACAGTTTTATATGATGATCCATCTGTAATGACTGATGGTGGTTTTTTTTACGGTTGTAATCCGACAACTTGCCTAAAATAGACGCTACAATGAGTAACAGTACTTTTATAAGCCCTGAATTTCGGGGTTTTAAGGCGATATGGTAATAATTTTTTTTTTTACACAAACTCTCATATTATATACTGGTTTATATTTCAACATTTTAACAACATACGCCTAAAATAGAGTCAATTCTGGCCCTTTTAAATTAAATTAGAACAAAATAGAAAGTGTCAGTTCGTCACCTAACTTCCCTGTCATAAGATGATCTTTTAAACTTTGGCTATTCTACAAGTAAATTTCCTTTTTTTGTAAATACCGCACAAAATTCCCAACTGCTCCCAACCACCTGGAGCCAGTGAGAAGTGGACTATGGCATCCCCAATTGGAGCATGTTGTGTAGTGAAGGGTAGGAGAGAAGATGTTGAAGAGAAAGGTGGGGAAGTACCTGGCTATTCAGATCTCGTCACTAATCACGGCTAAAGCCATTTAAAAAAAAATATGAATACCGCACAAGAGTCCCAATTGCTCCCGTCTGGAGCCAGTGAGACTATGGCATCCCCAATTGGGGTATGTTGTGAGGCTTAATTTAGTGAGGAGGGTAAGAAGATGGGAAAGAGAAAGGTGGGAAGTACATGGCTATTCAGATCTGGTCACCAAACACTGCTAAAGCCATTTCAAGCAACGTTTCAATTCCGAACGGTGGTCTTACACAAGGGTGATACTGAAAATATTTTCCACTCTGGAACGTGCCGCAAATATACAACGTATTATTTTAAACGAATAAATTGTGAAATGCGACACAACTTACTCAAAGACCGGTCAGTGGCTGAGTTGGCACCACGTTTGGTTCCCACCCAGGCGTTGCGGGTTTGATTCCTCGGCTGGCTAAGTGTTATATCACGACACAAGCAACATTTTCCTATTATGTGGTGGTAGTAGGAGATTTTCGCATAGGTATTGTCAGATTATTCGTAACCCGGAAATGTTTGTTTTTCTTTAAAAAAATATATATCTACATAAATTTACTTGTTCACGCCGGGATTGCTAGTCGAGAGCCTAACCCCTCGACCACAGAGGCCGTCATTATTGTGTAGATAACCATCTTACGACTGTATGCAAAGGTGTTTCCGCGTTTAAATTATGAATATAAATAGTCAATAACTAAATGTTTTTTTTAATTGTAATGTTAAAATTCAAATCTGCAAAAAAGCAGGCACGGGGGTCTCCATCGAAGCCAGAGTCAAGTTAGCTTCTCACAAAGCTTTACTATAGGGCCCACAGATACACAACTGCTGACCCTGTACAAATCGCAAATCCGCCCCACTGTTGAATTTGGCAGCCACCTCTGGTCTAGGACACCAAAATACTTGAAAAACCCTTTACTCAGAAATCAGAAACGGGCGGTCCGTTCGATAGATTTTCTTCTCTATCAAACGGATTGCAATGTTTAGAGCACAGGCTTCAGGTGGGAATGGTGTCCTTATTCTACCGGTATTTCAATAGAAGATGCTCCGAGGAACTAGCTTCATTGATCACTTCAAACACATCAAACGCACGCCCAACATTTGTACACGGTCGAATTAGAAAAGGTTTTTTGTCGCATTAGAAAGGATCTAAAACATCTTATTTTAGGTTTTTCTTATAGTATTTGTACGCATGTGTACCAAATTATATATGCTTAGCAAGTGGGAAGATTATAACGATATAATTCGAGCAAACGAAAGTCAATAAATAACACCAGCTACAACTTACGAACTAACTACAGTTACTTACCGCGGCGATCGCAAGATGTTCGGCGGGGGTGACGTCACAGAGTTAT
Organism: Glyphotaelius pellucidus; assembly: GCA_936435175.1. Lineage (NCBI taxonomy): Eukaryota > Metazoa > Arthropoda > Insecta > Trichoptera > Limnephilidae > Glyphotaelius > Glyphotaelius pellucidus. The sequence continues at coordinate 13,432,135 of OW386563.1, forward strand.
TCGGCGCGAAAACATCGTTTTGGCCGCCGTTTAAAAAGGCGTATTTTAAAACGTTGTAGAAAATTTATCCGTTGTCATAAAAATAAAATAAAAATTCCGTTATCATCGTAATTTTTTACTTCATTTTTTTCAATAATAAAAAAAAAACTGTGAAAATACCCTATTGAGTTGCATCAACATTAAAAAAGTTAGTTTATAGTTACCAGTGTTGCCATCGAAATGGCTTCGAATTTTCCTTGGATTTGACATATTTAAATACAAATAAACACTCCATTTATTTTTACGGGTCTCAACACTAACCAAATCGGGACGATTTCTTGACGTTTGACCATATTTATGCGTTTGACGGTTATGGAGGTTATGATTGGTTTATTTATGTTATGTTGGTTGTTTGATATTTCACAGTTGCAGTTTAAAAACGTCAATAACGTTTGTGGAATGATGATATTATTATATTGTGGGCGGAGGCGGGCTATTATTGCTCTGCTGTCTTATACACGAAACAATACTTTTATGCACCCCAGAGATGTCTTCTGTACATATTTGCATCGTTCCCGTTACATACAAATTCATTAGTATTAGAACCTGGTCGACAGTACAAACATCATGATTTCTGATATGACTAAAAAATTATTTTGTGTCAGTGCCGTTGCATTTATTGAAATATTACAATGCTAGTAGGTATAAATTATTAAGATAAGTTTGAGTAAACACTTGTTTGTAGTAAATTAAGTACTGTATAGCCAATGAATTCACATATCTTTTGTCAATTACCACATATTCGTAGGATTTATAAAAAAAAATATTATAAAATCGTAAACTTCTACTTAATTACTTACATATAAAGGGAAAATTGCCAAAATTTGCAGCAAAGCAATCCGAGGCTCAAAAAGAAGAAGATGGAGAGATATGTAATTACGAATGTTGGACAGAGCGCGCTTATATTTTCAATGATAAAATTGAAGCGAAAATTATGAAAATGCTTAATAAAACATGACTCGTTTAAAATAGAGCAAAAATCTCGTGGGGGTTGTCTAAAACAACGTTCAAAGAAACACTGTGAATTTTTTCATACATATAACTTGTTAAATAATAGAGACAGGCTTGAAAATAAAAAATTTCGGAGCATACTTTGCGATTTTTTTCTATCGAGGGAATTTCATATAATTTGTGTTTGGGCGTGGGGGTTGTATAGATATTATCTTCAAAAATAACATATATTTTTTTAAAGCTTAATAACTTCAAATGTTCAAGGGAGATATGCAGAAATCGGTAGAAATTCGGATAGTGGAAGCTTAAATAGTGCCATATTGTGGAAAAAAGCGCTCCAGTGGTTAAAGGTGTACATTTTAATTCTTCTATGGTTAACTTTTAGATTTGAATATGAAGCTTGGTATGTTCTCTTTCCAACGCTGTTTGTATCATATTTCTCACGTTGATAATAAGGGAGACTCAATGATTTCTATGTGACCTTTATGAGTTGTTCCCAAAAGCGAACCTGAGGGGTTAAATGATGTCGGGAATGGGACCTTTGTGAATTTCTGAGCGACTTTACTGACAACGAGGTCCACGGCCCAACCGAATTCAACAAAACCAGAAGGATTAGGTTTTAGGTTTTAAGCCGAGGGGCTACGTTTCCATGGAGAGTGCTAGGTTACCAAAGCTTTATAATTATATTTTATGCTCGTTCCAGAAGATTCGATATCCTCAGTATAGCCCTAGTAGAGATATCACTTTTTTATTTGAATACCGCACAAGGGTCCCCACTGCTCCCGTCTGGAGCCAGTGAGACTATGGCATCCGCAATTGGGGTATGTTGTGCGACTGAAGGTAGTGGGGAGGGGAAGGAGATGAGGAAGAGGAAAGTTGGAATTAAAAACAGCTAAAGCCATTTCAAGTAACGTTTCAATTCTGAATGGTGGTCTTACACCAGGGCGATATTGAGAGTATCTTCCACTCTGGAACGTGCCGCAAATATACTTTAAATTATTTTAAATGAATAAATTGTAAAATATAACAAATAAGCTGCAGTGTCTTTATACCTTAAGGACAATGGCGAAATATCGCACCATGAATATAATACTGCACTATCTGAAAAAAAAGTTGAAGAAATGATTATACAAACTGATTGGAACTCAATTCAAATTCATACTGATCCTAATATCGTATATCAAGATATTAAATCACACTTCAAAACAATATACGAAAAAAGTAGTTTCACAAAATTAATAAAAAAGACGTATGGCAATAACCAAAAAATTTGGATGAATAATATTCTCATGGAAAATATACAAACAAAGGATAAATTATGGAAAAAATGGAAAAACATGCCAACAAACAAGAAATATGAAAAGGACTACAAGAAATACAGGAATAATTTAAATAAGCAAATATTGGATACTAAAAAAAGATACTACAATAACAAATTCAAAAATTGTTTTAAGGACATTAAAAAAACGTGGAACGAAATAAACAAAGTATTGGGGAGAAAAAACAAATCCAGCTGTGACGCAGTTATATCTAAATACTTCTTGAAGACCAACTCGACAGATGTTGTAACAGAAAATTTTGCGAATTTCTTCGATGAGGGAGTAAACAAGTTACTACACGAATGTGATATTCGTGCGTCTTCGTACTTGCTTGACGATACACCGCACTCTATGTACCTACCCAGAGCTAGCGTTAAACAAATTGAATCTATTATCGGAAGACTGAAAAACTCAAAATCACCAGGATTGGACCAAATACGTATGTATGATATTAAAAAACATGGTAAAATACTGAGCCCAGTAATAACTCATTTCATAAACACTATAATTGATACTTGCCAAATACCCGAAGGATTAAAAACTAGTATTGTTAGACCCATTTTTAAAGGCGGTGATCATTCAATTATAAATAATTACAGACCTATTTCTTTATTACCTGCTTTGGAAAAAATTCTTGAAAAATATATAGCGACATACTTAGACGCATATTTAAATAAATTTGGTATCATTGACGAATGTCAGTATGGATTCCAGAAAAAAAAAAGCTGCGACACTTTATTAAAAGATTTTTCTAATTTCATAAACACCCAGCTCAACTCTCAAAAACATGTACTTGTACTCTTTATTGATTTCTCTAAAGCCTTTGACACACTAAGTCATAAACAAATAATTAACGTTCTACAATCCATTGGCATCCGAGGTAAATTGCTTACTCTCTTTAATAACTACTTATCAAATAGAAAAATGAATGTTAAAATATTGAATGCGATGAGCGAATCGAAATTTATAAGATCTGGTGTCCCACAGGGGTCAATTTTGGGTCCAAAATTATATATAATTTATGTTATAGCTATGTCAAAACTATTTAGTAAAGCGCGTAGATTTATTTTCGCAGATGACACTGCACTTATAGTATCAAATGAAAATCCTCAAATAGCGATTCAAGAATTACAAACCGACTTTAATGAACTGCTAAAATGGGCACATGATGTAGGTTTAGTCATTAATGTAAAAAAAACAAAATGCATGTATATCAGATCACCAAGTTTGAAAATATGGAATATTCCGAAACTAATCGCACACAACTTTGAATGCATCCATAAAAAAATATCAATAAATTGCCAATGTGAAAATATTGACTTTGTCAATGAGTATACCTATTTAGGATTAAAAGTAGATAACACTTTTAAATGGGATAAGCAAGTTACTAAAATATGTAACCAATTAAGAGCTCTAGCAAACAATTTCTATAAATTAAAATTTGTCTTGCCTCATTGCACACTTAAATTGATATATTTTTCATTGGTAGAATCTATTCTTAGATATGGAATTCGAAGCTGGGGAAATACAAGCATGACTTATATTAAGCACGTACAAAATTTGCAAACCTCTATCATAAAACATATTGTATCACCTAATTTATATAGACAAAGACACAATGTGCAGCTTTTATATTGTGCTGAGAACCTACTCCCAATAAAAGGTTTATTCTGGTTACTTACCATTAAGGATAACTGGGGAGATAGTACTTATAAAAAACCACTGGTACATAGTCACAGCACACGACTCACAGAAAAAAAAGGCCTAAATATACCTAAAATATCAAATAAGTATGGAAGCCGAACGCTGCAGTACTGTGTACCGGTGATTTTTAATAAAATCAAAAATAGATTTGTTATTGAGGAAAATGAGAGTATAAATATAAAAATTGTGAAGATGTGGATTATGAGTGAAAAATCAGTATATCTGTAAAAAAAATGTTCAAAGATGAAAAAGAAAGATTGATGATGTAATGGTTTCTAATTATTAAGAATATATTACCTTTTTCTTGAATGATAGATACAAATCTGTTAAATATTGTATGCCTTTGTAAACATAAAATGTTGTTTTTTTTTTTTTTTTTACTGTATTTATTTTCATTAACTGTAAAGTAGGTTGCACCAACCAGTTCATTAGAATTTGATTGTCTCTATTTGCTTTCTTCTTTACAATTTTAAATTTTATAAATATGTTTTTTATTTATTTCAAATGGTAATGGATGTATATTGAGGTAGAACCTGCAGACAAGCAGCCATGTGGCAGCTTCGCGGGATTACCTATTTAAATTGCCAATTTAAAAAAAAAAAAAAAAAAAAAAAAAAATCAAATAAAATTTATTTGCCACGCCGGCATTCGGTCCCGCGACCTTCGGAATGCGAGTCAAGAGCCTTACCGCTGGACTACGCCGGCCGTCTTATAATTTAAAGCAAAAATAAATAAAGTAACTGACATTCGTACTAGATATTTGAAATACCTTTTGATTACAAAAAAAAAATAGTTAGTTAGTTACTTTTCACATTTAACAGCATTTCAAAAATCTTAACTGGCTCAAACGTCCCGAAAGAAGACTTTCTAGACATTTCGTTTTGAACAGTTTTACTTTCCTTGTACATTTGTTACTTAAATTTTAATTTTTCTGCTACCGTTTCGTCACTTCCATGTCATTCACTAGCGAACTTAAGACACACAAAAATTTTACACAAGTACAGAAATGATTAGATTTAATTAGGTTGAGGTAAGTGGGAGGGGTCATTTTGGGGGAGGGGAAGAACGGTGGGAGGAGTCAACATAACATGGGAACATTATTAATAAGGTGATTTACAGGGTGCTTTTTTATTCACTAAATAATTTTTTTATTTAATATTTGTATGTTTTTAAATATTATCCATTAATTAGGAATAAAAAAATAGCTTTTCATTACCATAAAAAGACAAGACAAGAGAAAGTGTTTGGTGAGATTCACGCTCAATCATATGTAATAATGTAAGTAAGTAAATAATAAAATATTGCAAATAATAACAAAAAGACACCTACGAAAAACTCAAGATATATCAATATATAGTTTATTTCTAATATTTAGCAGAAAAATTGTAAATAGGGAGCAGAAAAATTAAATTTAAGTAACAAGTGTACATGGAAAGAAAAAATCTTCAAAACAAAATTTCTATATTCCCAAATTGAAAACATATAGTGTGTTAAGGGACCTTTGGTGATTTTTACAAAAAAACAGCGCTAAACAAATCATCCAAATATCAAACAGTATTAATAGCCTTCGATCTGCGGGGTTGAATTTCAGAACCCCACTTCGATAGCATATCTGAGGCCACGCCTTACTCGCCGCGCCAAAATAACATCTGTGTTGTTAAAATTTTAGGCAAAGCTACCTAGTTTCCTAATTCGGTCTTTAATTCAAGAATTTGTCACAAGATGTCGCTACTTCCGCCAGCAGCTCGCATTTGGAAAATTCCCCCCTAGGTATATGTACTACGGATTTATAGAATTAATGCATCTGTCCGGATATGGAAAAGTTGACAGTATACATACTTGTATCGTGCAGCTATATATTACATATGACGTCATTGCCTCTTTCGGTTACTTTATACCGGTAACTATCACTCGATGACAGTGGATCAGAGGAACAGGCTATTTTTGAAACCAGTTCATATTGGAATAAAATGGTCAAACACTAACTGGGCGAAGCCCAAACAAAGCCGCCCGCAGGGCCTGGCAGCAAAAACCTGCGAAGCGGGTTTTTAACTGCTAGTATTATTATTATTACTTGACTTACTTTAACCAGTGATTCCTGACATTATTTACCCCAAGTGGTTCGCTACGTTTGGTGATTTAGCAGGGGTGTCCGGGTTCATGGGGTGAGGTTTGTCTAGGTCTTGGAGGCGGATGACCAGGACATACTGAACTCCAGATTCCTACCCACCCCTTAAACCCTTTTCCTTCCCAGAATTCTCCTCCACTTCCTTTCCTTAAAAAAAATCCCTCTACACAGCATCCCCAAAGATGACATAGGCCCTGACGGAGATTATTTTCCTCAGGGCCTCCTGTGTGGAGCTCATGTAAAAAAAAAAAAATATTTGGAATAAAAAATGCAAATGAAATTTTGGTCTCGGGTGACTTTTTCGATGACTTTTTTTTTGTTAATTTTTTTTCTTCAAAATCAAACAAAAAATAAATCTATCGCATGTCGTCGTTCACTCATCCGAGTAACCGATTAACCTCTTCCCCAACCTCCAACTGTCCAACATCTACTATTTTTTTATGTTTTTGTAGAAAATGTCACCGGTCAAATGAAATTTTTTTGATGTTTTTGTAGAAAATGTCACCGGAGACCAATATTAAAATATTAATTTAAATTAATTTTTTTACTCCAAATAACGTCAGGAATCACTGGTTAAAAAAATAAGTATGTATTTCATTAATTTTATTTTTTTTATTTGCGAAATTAGGTTATCCACTCTGTTTCCAGCATCCCCGGTTTAAAATGTTGTCCTTTTGCCAGCCCTGCGTGGTGGGGATATTTGGAAAGGGATTTAAAGCAGGACTTATCCTGAACCGAATTTTTAACAAAAATTTTTTGGACTAAAACCACTTTAATGCTTTGAGGAATTCATTTGTGCCGTGAGACACACTGGCGGACAATAATAATGGACCACCCAAAAAAATATTTAAGACGCGGCTTTCCGCGAAAAAAAAATCGTTTTAAGCCGCCGCTATCCGAATTTCTACCGATTCTTGAGTAGTTGAAAATCAAAAGGTACTTAACCATCATTTTGACTTTTTTTTGAGATTTGAATCCCAACACTCGTTCACCATAGCTATGTTTGAAATATTATTTCAGTGCCAAAACATTGTCAAATTCTTAGTTATAGCTTGTTAAAAATCGTCTTCAATTTCAAAACGTACTTAAATCCAAAATCATTTGTTTTCAAAACGTACTCAACTCCAACAACCAATAAGGGCCGTGGAATTGGCAGCCATATTGGTTTTTTAACCAATCAATGAGCTGCTTTCTGTGCAATGGACACTATTACAAGAAACACATGTTTCATAAAGTTTATGTGATCGTGATTTTTGTGAGATATATAAATGTATATATGTATATATATATATAAATTATATAATTTCTTCACTACACCCCTGGCAGAGAAGTATTATGAGTTTATGAGTTTCAAAATGTGACTAAATCCAAAGACTTCACTTTCAAAATGTATCTAAATCCATTTTTAAATATTTTTTAACCAATCAATGAGCTGCTTTCTGTGCAATGGACACTATTACAAGAAACACATGTTTCGTAAAGTTTATGTGATCGTGATTTTTGTGAGATATATAAATGTATATATGTATATATATATATAAATTATATAATTTCTTCACTACACCCCTGGCAGAGAAGTATTATGAGTTTATGAGTTTCAAAATGTGACTAAATCCAAAGACTTCACTTTCAAAATGTATCTAAATCCATTTTTAAATATTAAATTACTAACTAATTATCTATCAGATTTATATTTCAAATTTGCATTTAAAACGTTTTATTTTACCGTTACTTTTACAAAACATTTAATTTTACTTTATTGTACTTAAATGCTATGAAACAGTTTTCTTGCTTTGCCAAAAATTTGGTTCGTGGAGATAAGTACGTTTTGATATTCGACTATATCTTCCTTGAACATTTGAAGTTTTTAAGCACTTAAAAAAATATGTTATTTTTGAAGATAATATCTGTACAATCAAATTATATGAAATTCCCTCGATAGAAAAAAAAACGCAAAGTATGCTCCGAAAATTGTTATTTTCAATCCTGTCTCTATTATTTAACAAGTTATATGTATGAAAAAATTCACAGTGTTTCTTTGAACGTTGTTTTAGACAACACCACGAGATTTTTGCTCTATTCTAAACGAGTCGTGTTTTATTAAACATTTTCACAATTTTCGCTTCACTTTTATCGTTTGAAATATTAGCGCGCTCTCTCCAACATTCGTAATTACATATCTCTCCATCTTCTTATTTTTGTGCTCGGATACGGGGCCTTGATCTGTTGAATGTTGGATGGCATTTAAAGCCTAGATTACATAGAGCGAGTTTACAAGCTACTGGCCGGTAATTTTAAAAGAGGGTGATTATCACGATGACACACAAAACTGTCTACTCGCTCAGTAGCGACAGTAGCAGCTAAAATAACGACTCTCGCGCGAACCAATTCGGTCGGAAATGATGATTACTGCACCTGCGACGCATCAACTGCGCTCATCGGCCGCTTTGATAATGATGTCACTTTTAAAGGCTCTCCTATTGGTTGAGATATGAAACGAAAATTACGCGAGGTCTGCGCTCATTGGTCGCATTGATTATGACCTCGCTTTTCAAGTATTGGTTGAGATTGTTTTGTTAAAGTTTCGCTTCTGCCGCGTGTAAATTGCACTTTTTTTTTTTATTGTTTAAAATGAAACATTGTTCGAGAAATAAACATAATACTATGGCAAAAAGAAAATAGTGAAATACATCTTTTCAAAGATTTCTCCGCCAATTAAGAGAGCTAGCTCTTGAGCTTGGTGTAAGAGTTATTTCATAAATTATACGATAGAGTGTAGAATAAAGTACTACAATGTTGTAACGTTTAAAATTGTAATATGGCATGACATGAAGTTACAGCATTTTGAATGTTGATGTTATGGTTGTTAATTTTTTAAGAATAATTTTGCCTTTTCATGTTTCTATTTAATTTCTCTTTATCAATTTGGGAGGCGGGTATGGGTACCGCCGCCCGGCAACCTTTTAACCAGTCATCCATTTGGTTCACCATGTTTGGTGACTTAGTAGTTCGTGAGGTGAGGCTTGTCTATTTAGGTTCCATGCCAACTGAGAATAGTCAACTCAACACCTCTTTGAAGAGTCATTAAAAGCTACGAAAAAATAATTTTAAAATAGCCCATAACCCTAACCTAATGTAACCTATTTAAACAAATTTTTTTCATCAATTCTAATGACTTTTCTGATGTGGTTCTGGGTTGGTTTTATTCTGACTGGTCCGGTCATATTTATTGGTTACTACTTTTTTTTAAAAAAAAAAGATTCATAATTCATATTTAGAGATAAACTTTCCCGGTTTACGAATAATCTGACAATTTGAAAATCTCCTACTATCAACATAATAAGCGAAAGATGTTACTTGTGCATTGAAAGAGGATTTGACTGGTAGAGGAATCGAACCCGCGACGTCTGGACGCGACCCACTTTTCAGCTCAGCCACCGACTGGTATGTAAGGATGGCCCTTTTTCAGAGCATATTTTTGAAGTCCGAAATGACCTAAATAAAAAAAATATATTAACAATAAATCTTAAGCTCACCTAAAAGAATAATACCATCGCATAAACCATTACAAATAGAAGAAAGAGACCTACATATTCTAGATAGCGAAAAATACCTGGGCTTATATATTGATAAACATCTAACATTTAAACACGTAGAAAAACTAAAAACAAAAATCATCCCATTAATTGGTGTATTTGGTAGAATTGCTCATCTTCTACCAACAGAGGTAAAGAGGGGCTTATACTTTAGCTTAATCCAGTCCCACCTAAATTATTTAATAGAAATATGGGGAAACACATACATTACGTACTTAAACGACTTACAAATAATACAGAACAAAGTTATTAAGAAACTCTTCAACTATAACCCAGACACTCCCACAAAAAAACTATACCAGGAAATGAACCTTTTGAAAATAAGAACATTGTACGAATATAACATTATGTCTTTTAATCTACAAAATAAAAAATGGACTTATACACACAAACACAACATTTATAAAAACATCACAAGTACACGAACATCATACAAGACAACACAATAAATTGTACACAAATACAGTCAAGACTGAAAGTGGCAAGAGAAGTATTGGCCACGAGGGAGTTCACATTTATAATCTCCTTCCAGATAATCTAAAAACGGAAGAGAATACAAAAACCTTTAAAAAAAAACTATTTAAACTTAAGATTTTGCAACAAAATTAAAAACTACTACATAATATGCTCTGTATTTAAGTTAAGAAAGCGAAATATTATATTTCTTTTAACTTAATAAATAAAATAAAATAAACCCAATTTTGTTGCCCCCGAGTGTATAAAAATGTAACAACATAGAAAACATATTTTATAAAGGTTGGTATTAAAAATATTCAAACCACAGAAAACGTCGGTTACATAATATATACCTGAGGCGTATGTGTGGTAAAATCGTGCATACCAGAGAAGGTGAAAAAGTGTTTTTTTTTTACATAGCTCTTCAAAGTTATTTTTATGTAGTGGAAGTTTTGGGAAGGAAAAGGGTGTAAGGGGTGGTAGGAATCTGAGGTCAATGCGTCCCGGAGTGACGGAAGTTTGAATCCATCCTTCCCACTGCGGTGCAGGGCGATGGGTCGAGAGAGTCCTGCTAGGTTGGGTCTCCCTCAACCAGTCTCGTATAAAATATAAATTATTCAATCAAAATTTAAATAAAATTAAAAATTGCTCGATTACTTGAGAATCTCATAGTATTAAGGGGGTATTCTAATCTAGAAGCATGAATTGTAGGTGTTTTTTCAGGTGCAATAAAAAAACAATAATATTTTTACCAACCATTATTAAAAAATCAAAAATTCAAAAAGTTACAGGGTGTTGAAGTGGGGGGTCTCAAAAAAATGGCGCCCCCTGGTTGACACGATTGCAACCCTCCCAGAAATTAAAAAAAATTCTTAATTCAAACAAATGCGGCTACAGCCCGAACTAAGGAAAAGTAAAAAAAAAAAATTCGCAAAATGGCGGCTGTCTGAAATAAAAAAGGCGTTTTTGTACCAGTTTTTTTTTACTTTCCAATTTTTTTTTAAATAGTAAAAATTGAAATTTTGTTATAGTTCTAGTTCCCGCCATAGAGGAATGTATAGAGAAGGCTCACATCAAATTTCAAGTAAATTGGTTTAGTTGAATGCGTTTAAAATTTTGTTCTATTAAGATTTTGGTTAGATTCTGTCTAAACCGCGACATTAAAATGGTTATAACTTTTAAAATAATGCTAATTTCGAAAAATCCTTTTAAGGAGATATTTTTGAATATTTAAACTTTGGAAACATGAAGAAAAAAAAAATGTTTTTTTTTTCTAGACTAGAATACTGCCTTAATACGCTAGCTTCTGTGCGGTTGAAAATTAAGTACCTGACTTTGAGTACATCTCTGACGCCACAGCTTATGCAAAAACATCTTCGTACGTGAAGTTTGCTACAAAGCTACTGTCGTCAAATCTGTTTGGCACCAAGCCAACTTTCCAAGTTATACCAGAAACTACTGTCACACAGATTGTGAAAAATATAGGATTGTTTTATTTTGTTTGGTTTTTTAGATTCACCTTAAATTTACCCTCAAAAATAATAAATATTTTAATTTTACTCAATTTATGAAAATGACAAATGTTTCGAATTGGCTCCACACAGGAAGTCATGAGGAAAAATCCCTCAAGGCCTTTATCGTCTTTGGGGATGCTGTGAGGAATACTTTATGGAAAAGATTCTTTATTGGGATACTTTAGGAAAAGGAAGGAGAGGAAGTTCTGGCCAGAAGGAAAAAGGCATGAGGGATGGGTGGGAATCTGGGGGTCAATGTGTCTAGGAGTGACAGACGAATGAATCCATCTATCCCACTGCGGTGCAAGGCGATGGGTCGAGGGAGACTATCTAAGATCTAAGTTAAGTCTCTCTCGACCAATCGCTCTCGATCCGGCCCGCCACGAAGAGAAACGAACAGACACACTCACCACCAATATATATTCATTTTTTTTTTATTTTGGTTCTCCATAAAACAGTTATACACTTAAATATTATGGAGAAGATTACAAAATTTAAAAAAAGTGAACGGGGGCAGTTTCACTATCTTGTGACATATGTCAAAAGATAGTTTCTGAATTCTCTGTAGGTTGACATTGAAGATGTCGATGCTCAATGCAAAATCGTTAAGAGGAACGCATGCGCGTCCCATTTCGGCCAGTTTCATACAAATCTTAAATTTGGGTTTGCGATCAAAATACCCAATAAAACTGAAAAATTATTTTTGTAATCAAAACGTATATCAAATATCTAGTACGGATGTGAGCTACTTTATTTATTTTTGCTTTAAATTATAAGATATAGGTCATTAAAGATTTTAGTATTTCATGGTTTTAGAGGCTACTTGGGCAATTATTTGTGAGTAAATGAAACACATTAAAAAATAATTTTACCGTGTTTATTTACAAATAAAACAAAAAATAAAATAAAACATTGTTGAAAATGCATTTTTTGGGTAGTAATTTTAAAGTATAAACGACAAATTTTTGTTCCGCCGTAAATAGGTAATTTGTATTTTAAATTTACATCCATCAAAATGATTTTTTTTCGTAATTTTTATTTTTTTATTTCGTATTCAATTATATCTCTGTGATAAATATAGGAAAATTATTTTAGTAAGTTAATGAAGTAGCTCAAATCGTCAAACATAAAGATGACCAAATAATCAAAAATGAAGATGATGAAGTCATCAAACACGAAGATAATGATATCATCAAACTTGAAGATGATGAAATCAAAAAACATGAATATGATGAAATCATCAAACACGAAGATGAGGAAAACATCAAATATGAAGAAGACGGAATCATCAAACGTAAAGATGACGAAATCATCACACACGAAAATGATTAAATCATCAAATAATATGAAGATGATGAAATCATCAAACATGATGATGACCAAATCATTAAAAATGAAGATGAAGTCATCATACATGAAGATGGTAAAATTATGGAAAATGAATATGATGAAATCATCGAATATGAATACGATGAAATCAGCAAATATGAAAATGAGGAAATCATCAAACATGATGATGACCAAATCATCAAAAATGAAGATGATTATGTCATTAAACATGATGATAAAATCATCAAACATGAATACGGGGAAATCATCAAACATGAATATGATGAAATCATCACACATGAAGATGAAGAAATCATCAAATATGAAGGAGACAAAATCATCAAACGCAAAGATGATGAAATTATATAAATTATACACGTGAATATGATGAAATCATCAAACATAAAGATGATGAAATCATCAAACATGATGATGAGGAAATCATGATGTAACACCGATACAACAACCTGCAGTCCGCCTCGTAACAGTAATTTCTCGTGAAGAGGACTGTGAATACTAACTATACTTTGAATTGAAATAGTCACTAATCCATACTAATATTATAAATGCGAAACTGCTCGAGTTTGTTTATGACCTTTTCACGCATTACACAATATAAAGACTTTAATAATTCTTTCACCAATATAAAGCTAAATTATATGCGCTGACTACAGGTTGTATATGATGGTAAGCTCTGGCGTTATGAAATAATAAATATTTATATATTATATTTGTTATACGTTTTCTGTCGCTAACAAAAGCGAGTTTTTGCTAACGTCAGAAAAAAATCTTTTCCATGTAAACAATGTTGATATATTTTTGGGCTCTATGCTGGTAGGTACTCAGTCTACTGGTCAGCTACTACTGCAGAAAATTCAAATATTAGAATTAGTTTTTTTTTTTGACAAGCTTGGAATGATGTCAGATGAGAGTTCCTATATTAAAAATATAATTCGTAACGATTATAAAGACTGAATGATAAATAAAGTATTTTTTTTATTATATTAAAGAAATTCCAAATATTTCAATAAAATAAACATCCGAAATGTTTGTAAGCGCATAAATTCCGAACGAATGAACAAAATTGGATAAGTAATTCTTTTTTTCTTTGAGCTATAGCATTATGAAATTTAGGTGGTAGGCGAGATGTTTTAAAACTGAATGTAAGGGAATGAATATATGGAATGCGGGAGGGGATGGGGGTGGGGTGGGGGGGAGATAATTGATAAGTGCAAGCGCTACATTAATTTCCCGTAATACCATGCGAGCGAAGCCGCGGGGAAAAGCTAGTAAATAAATAAATTTAAAATGCACTACTTTAGATTTTCGTTCAAAGAAAAAGTTTTTTTTACTTTCATTTTATTTTTTATTAACATACGTCCGAAATAATTGTTTTACAAAGATAATAGGTCGGTGGCTTAATTTGCATCACGTTTGGGTCCCACCAAGGCGTCGAGTGTTTGGTTCCTCGGCTGGCTAAGTCCTCCATCACGACACAAGCAACATTTTCCGCTTACTGTGGTAGTGGTAGGAGATTGTCAAATGTTGTCAGGTTTTTCATAACCCGGGAATGTTTGTATTTCCTAAAAAAAACTTTAATTAGACTAATATTAAACTTTAATATGACGTTAATCATTGTTAAAGTTACCCCTATAACCACAAAAAAATCAGGCACCACAAGGTGTTATCAAACCTAGAATATATTTGACCCCTGGCAGTTCAGGTCAGGTCTGAAAGGGTCAAACCCCGGCCCAAAACAGAGCACATTATTTCTAAGTGGGTTTTATTTTAGTTTACATTAGTTGATATAGATGGCGCCTTATCGCTTTAAGTGCAGTAGGCATTAAGTGCACTTTTTCCATGCATATCTCAACTAGTAAAAGCCAGACGTAAAAGCATACAGCACGCGCAGTTAAAGGGGATCCAATAGTCCAGGAATAAATCGAGATCGGAATTCACGCCCCTTTCTGGGAGGAGTTTACAAATTCTTGAGAAAAAGCTTTTGGAAAGGTCGGAAAAGGTATTTGAGAAATTTTTTAATGGGTTGTTTTAGTAAAGGCCTGAAAAACATTAACTCTTTTTTTACGCTTTGTTTATTGTAATAACAAGGAAATTTAAAATTTATTTCGCTGAACCAAGCGACGCGGAGCCTATACGTCTGTTCCCCGCTCCGGTCGGGGCAGAAATGATAGAAAATTGAAGTGGCAAGCCAGTAACCCTTGGGTGGACGACATAAGGTTCACTTTGGAAAACCATATTCGTCGAATGCCGGCCGTATTGTGAAATAACAACGCGAAAATGCATATTTTATTTTATTTTGTGAATATCGGACGTAAATATCAACTTTTTTTTGCGATTATCATAAAAGAAACTAAATTTGCTACATTAAACAATAAAATTATTTCCAAAAAGGTGTTTTTAAGTAGGAGAGTTTGCACTTGAAAATGTTTTTTTATAGACCTAATATTTTATTTTTTTCTAGGCTTATTAAAAGATTTATTAAAAAAATGACGATGTTTTTAAGGGCCAAGATATATTTTCTACACGCTGTATTTAATTGAAGCATCTTTAATACTTTTGAGCCATCAAATTTTCAAAACAAAAATATATGATTTTGTATGATTTTGCATTATTTCGCATGCTTCATCATAAGTATATCTACATATTATAAATTAAAGTCCTCCGCCACGTTAGTCTGTCTGTCTGTCTGTCTGTCTGTCTGTCTGTTCGAGATAAACTCAAAAACTACTGAAAGGATTTTCATGCGGTTTTCATCAACAGATAGAGTGATTCATGAGGAAGTTTTATATATATAATTTGTCAAGGTTTTGTGTTAATTGGTTGAAATATAAAGGTGAATGTCTGTATGTGGTGGACGAGCGGGCTGGCAAGCGGGCGTTGTGGATTTGATTTGTATGCAAATCTACATTTTTATGTCGAGGTTAATGAAATTTTGCATGTGTGACCTTCAAAACAAAAGGCAGGTCACTGTCTTCATTTGATTTTGAAAACTCTGTGTAAAGCCCGGGCATCGCCGGGGACTACAGCTAGTTCATTTATAATTCATGAAGATAAGTTCATAACATAACCTAAAATATATTTTTAAGCCATCAATACATCGACGATGACGGCCGGCGTGATCGAGCGGTAAGGCTCTTAAGACGACAATATACCCTAAAATATATATATATATTTTTTTTAAAAAGAAAGACAAACATTCCCGGGTTACGAATAACCCAACAATGTTTGAAAATCTCCTACTACCACCACAGAAAGCCGAAAATGTTGCTTGTGTTGTGATGGAGGACTTAGCCAGCCGAGGAATCGAACACGGGACGCCCGGGTGGGACCCAAACGCGATGCCCACTCAACCACCGACAGATATATTCATAATCTTAATGACGTAAGTAAAGTAGTCGTGTACACAAATTGCAACTCGCGACCCGTGTATTGGACGGACCTACTGTCGAATTTGCTCTATCAAAGAAAAGAAGAAGAAGACAAATAATGTAGAAATCTTAACGACGTAAGTGTAGAAAGCGAGTAAACAAATATACGCCCGCGGCAAGGCGAATTAGACGAACGTACGGTCGAATTTGCCGTAGCGGGCCTGGAGATTCGACTTTCCGCCGCGTTCATTTTAATTAATACTGAAGAACGTGTTACAAATATTTAAGATGTTTCTTTATGAATCTCTCCCAAAGTTATTAATTCATCTTTTAGAAAAATAAAATCTGATGCTCACCGCTAACTTTGTAGTTGAAAAACTTATTATAAAGTTTTAAAATAGTTGTACGTAAAATATATTAATGGTAAGGTATTGTTTTTATTAATTTTAAATATAAAGAACTTACATCCCCAGGGGTCTGTTGGAATAAAAAAGTTATTTTAGTTACGAATTCGCCGGAAACGATTAAAATGTGAGTTTTGAGCAAACAAAAATCATAGGGTTGTGAACCGCCTTAACTCGCAATCGTAAGGTCGCGGGATCGAATCACGGCGTGGGCAAATAAATTTTATTTGTAGAAGAAGATAACACTTATAATCTAAATGAAAATATGAAAGAAAACAAGACACAGAAAAACAGAAAAAACAATGGTCGCAACTGGGACCATTGTTTGTTGATGGGAATAACCTTCAAAAGTTATAAAAAGAGAGTTTTTCTCATAAAAAATTAAATTTTATTTGATTCATTTGTTTTATTTCACAATTAATTCATTTAAATAATATAAAGTACTAGCTGACCCAGCCACGCGTTGCTGTGGCTAACGAAACACAAGGCCATCTACTGGATGGTTACCCAACCTATAAAACCAAGTGTTGTGTCGATAAATTAACTCACACCGCTATCTGTTAGACATTTATTGAACTTACAAATAATTACAAGGAATTGTCCTATAACAAACATTTAATTCGCAATAATAAATTTTGTGGTCAAAATCGAGATAAAAAACTATGCTATCTTTAAAGATGGACCAAATTAAACACAGCGAGCCAAATTTCATCAAAATCAAAATCGGTTAAATAGTTTCGGAGTTTATCTCGACAAACATCGTGAGAGATTCTTATGTAAAAATATATTTGAGGCACGTTCCAAAGTGTGAGATACTCTCAGTATCGCCCTGGTTTAAGACCACCATTCAGAATTGCAACGTTGCTTGAAATGGCTGTAACCGTGTTGGTTGACCAGATCTGAATACCCAAGTTTATCCCCACCTTCCTCTTCCTCATCTCCTTCCCCTCCACACTATATTCAGCCTCACAACATACCCCAATTGGGGATGCCGTAGTCTCACTGGCTTCAGACGGGAGCAGCTGGAACTCTTATGAGGTATTCATATTAAAAAAAACTAATGTGCTTTAGACCACACGACTGAAGTAAAACTTCTTTTTGCTTCGTTCGCCTCGTCCGATCACACTTTTCCTAACGCTCTCGTCACGCATTCACCAGCTTACTCCCCGAGTCAAGCGTGCGTAAAGAAGTTTTACTTCAAAAATATTCCAAGTTACAAAACCACATTCGGACAAAGAAAATACACATACTTTGCAACTAAATTTCATAACATCCTTAATAATAATAATAATTGGATGATTTATATAGCGCCGTTTTTGTGAAAAATCACCTCAAGGGCCAAGATATAAAACTAATAAACCAAGTCAAGCGATGCTTCGTTCGCCTCGCCAGATTACACTTTTCGTAACGCTCTCGTCACGCATTCACCAGCTTACTCCCCAAGTCAAGCGTGCGTGAAGCAGTTCTACTTCAAAAAAAAAAATATATTTATATTTATTATATAAATACATAAAATACGCATTATAAAAATATAATGCCTATTTTTGTATATTTTTTCGTTACCCGTAATTTTAGTTAAAAAAATCACAAGGGAAAACACTTTTAAGAATTTTTTAAAGTGTCTTTATTAAAAAAAATTATATTTCAAAAACTGTGTGTTTATTTATAATTACAAAATTTGAAAGCGTATTTCATCACTTTTCAAAAAAACTGGTTTTAATTTTTGGATACGTTCATAAATATTCCATTTATTTCAATTTTATCACAAAGCAGAAATATTTTAACCATCCAAAAAAATAGATCGGAAACCTGAGGGGTTAAAACAGTACATTGTTCCGAATTGAGTTCATGGGCGTGCTTGCTATGTGCATTAAATATAGCAACGTGTGCATCCCACTATTTACAATATTAGTCACTTCCACTGAGGAAAACAAAATCACTCCACTTACACTTGTTTTAGAGCAGTGGTTCCCAAAAAGGATGACGAACCCCCACTAAATGGGGCACATTTAAAAAGAAAACAAAAATCGTTATTTTTTTAATAAATATTTAAAATAACATCTCAAAAATATGTCTGTAAATGTTTAGAATGAAATTCGCAATATTTATCGATTAAAAACTCATTTAAGTGCCCCGCCTCAACTCAAAGACAAAATCGATGACCAAAGAGTGAGTCGAAAAAATCGCCACAGCTCTTTGACGACCAAAAAAGCTTGTCAAGCATGTCAAGAAGGACTTAAGAAGAAAAATTAGTACTACGAACGCACCGAAGGACTTCTGTATGGCCCTGTAATCGCTGACTAGTTGATAAGTCGTTGTAATCACAATTTATCTCCAAACTACTCTTTTTAAATTGGCGCGCAAGATAACTCAAAAAGCTTTCAACCGATTCTTATGAAATTTGGCACACGTCTTTTCTATAGTAGTAGCTTCTAGTTGAACCTCAAACATGCCGCGAAAAATTACAAAAATTATAATTTTGACCCAAAAACCTTTAAAAAAAGGGTGAAAAATCAAAGTTTTTTATTCTGAGGCGTGCCAATTTACGATTTTTTGACTTTTTTGTTTTTTTGTTGGCTTAACTAGAAGATACATGTTTTATGAACACGCTCAAATCAAAATCAATTTATGCCTTTCGCCACGAGGTTCTCAGGAGATTAGTTATTACGGCGGCCTTTTTGAAAAAAAAAAAACTTGTTCTTGTATTTAAATATATAATGAATAAATATGCTGAATTTAAAAACGATTCATTCATTCCTTCACTTTTAAATAAGCCTCTGAAAAATGGTCAAAATTCAGGCGGTCACATGTATGGCCCCACATTAAAAGATAACATGGACTTTATTTTGCAATATTAAATGTGTTCAAAAGTTATGTAACTTAGAGAGATGAATCTAAATTAAAAAATATCAGGGTGCAATTCACACGCGGTAGAAGTGAAACCTTCCAAAACTAAAGTAGACAAGAGTGGGGAGATTACGAAGCACTTTTTTTTATCAATGTGAATGGATGATTTTTGCATATTTTTGTCGTCGAATTCCAGTGCACCTTTTCCTGTGCATTTGGTCATCTTATTAGTATTTGTGTTTTCTTCTTCGGAGTCGCTAGATGTCGCTTTCTTTTGCCTGTTTATTTTGGAGTGGCTTGAAGATTGGATATTGATTTGACAGAAATAATTTTTATTTTTGAAGTTATTCTGACGGCGTAGTCCAGTGGTAAGGCTCTTGACTAGCATTCCGAATATCGCGGGATCGAATCCCGGCGTGAAAAATAAATTTTATTTGATTAATTTGTGTTATTTCACAATTTATTCTTTTAAAATAATATAAAGTATATTTGCGGCACGTTCCAGAGTGGATGATACTCTCAGTATTGCCCTGGTGTAAGACCACCATTCAGAATTTAAATGGCTTTGGCCGTGTTTGGTGACCAGATCTGAATAGCCAGGTACTTCCCACCTTCCTCTTCCCCATCTCCTTCCCCTCCCTACTACCTTCATCCTCACAACATACCCCAATTGGGGATGCCATAGTCCCACTGGCTCCAGACGGGAGCAGTTGGGACTACGTGCGGCATTCATATAAAAAAAAGTTAAACTTTTTTAGCACAGCTGTGTTTTGAAGCTCGATGAAACGGAAATGACACTAAAAAGTGACAAACACATACATCTATAGGATTAAGCCTGCGAGAGAATGAGATAGAATGAACCTACTTACCCATGTACTAAATTTGTAAAAAAAATGCAATAGGTGGCACGCGAGCTGATTAAAAATCTGAATGTACCGGGACTGAATATATTGAACGCGGGGAGTGGGGAGGGGATCACGGGAGAGGGATGAGGGAAGGCGGAGAAGGTGGAGGAGGAACGCGTGAGGGGAAGAGGAGGGGGAAGGGAATGCACGAATGGAAAAAGAAACAATTTCTTTATTAGGGGCGTTGCAACGCATGCCGGGAACTCTCCAGTACATAATAAATATTCTGAGCAAGGTTTGAGAATTCCTACGCTAAGTCGAATGCATTCAATAACATGGAAATATTGTTTCTTTGAATTCCATCAACCGATCCTGGCTTAGCGTTGATATTAGCCACATGGCTTTCACCACAATAATACTTAGAACTCACTCAAATACGGGTGAAACAACAAACCTGTAGAATTGTATTTGAGGCCTGCCAGTGTTCACAAAATAAGCTAAATTAAACCTTACTTGGTTACAATTTTAGATTTTCATGACAAAATCAATGTGAGAATGTTTAGTTGCTTTCTTGAACACCAAGGTACTAGAACGAGACGGCAGGATAAAAAAGCATTGTCATCGTAGCACTCGCTCTCTCTCAAGCCAGCTCTAGTTATTACACACGTATTGTCAATCTCGTTGTATGGTTATAATCGGTTATTCGACTACGGGCTTTAAAGCTGGTTCACACACAGCTATCAAATATAAAAGATCATAGCACGCCAAATAACGCTCTCCATACAATCCCTTCAGACCGTTCACACCTAAGCGTTTTTAAGCGCAGATCAATCATAGACAATACACATCTTAGACGTAACCGCTCCAGAGGCGATATGTCCACAAGATAAGTCTCCCCCTCTCCGACTAAAACAGGAGAGGGGGTCATTGTAATTACGGAGCTGCCTAGACCCGTGGATGACAGATGTCAAGTTGACAGATTTCAGTACAAAAAATGTGCATTCCGTTGCCGCTCCCTAATTCAACTGACCCCCTCTCCTACCACAGGAAGAAATATTTGATAGCGTCGTGTGAAAGTACGAAAGATAAGCGCTCGCGGTTCAACAGATATCTGCTCGCAGATTTATAGCTCTGTGTGAACCAGCTTTTATCATTTAAAAGGAACATTACCAAGTGGTTCCCTACGTTTATTGATTTAGCGAGAGTGCCCGGGTTCATGGGGTGAGGTTTGTCTAGGTCTTGGAGGTGGATGACCAGAACACACTGAACCCCACATTCCTACCCACCCTTTGAACCCTTTTCCTTCCCAGAACTCTCCTCCCTTCCTTTCTTTAAAAAACTCTCTTTCGTGAATTCACATAAAAAAATATAAATTTAAATTAATGGGATTTTTCCAACGTTATTAAGCGAGTTCTTTGCGTTTTGGGTCTAGCCAGGACGCTGGGTAAGGCGGGTATCGGTACCGCCGCTCCGGGAACCATTTATTGAGTAACCTCTGCCATAGATCATCCCAAGTGATTAGCTACGTTTGGGGACTTAACAGGTGTGCACCAGCTGCTTGGCTGGTGGGCAGACGCATTCACCTGAGATGAGAGACTGGTTGAGGGAGACCTTTCCACCTCTCAAAAAGGACTCTCTCGAAACATCGCCTTGCACCGCAGTGAGGGGGATGGATTCATACGTCCGTCACCCCTGGATACACCCCTCGTACATTTTTCCTTCCCTGAACTTCATCTCCCCACACAGCATTCCCAAAGATGACCTACCCTAAGTATTTTTTCAAATCTGTATAGTTTACACGATCTATGCAGTGGTTGACTAATTTGACCCATTTGGGCCTAACCTAAAAAGTTAGAAGTTTCTTTGTTAGTGTGGTTTGAACTATGGAGTCATTGATAAATCCTCTATCGTCCTACTTGCTACAACAAAGCCAGAGTTCTATTCCTAATCCTGGGATTAACCCCGTTATAGCACTGGCGTGCGTTACGTATTGCATGGTAGATTGTTTAACCCCTTCAGGCCTCGGGCCATTTTGTCGGAAGGTTCAGTAAAATCTAAATAAATGGATTATTTTTAACACGTTCGAGAACTAAAACTGTTTTCGAAAGGTGATGATGAAATGTTCTTTCAAATTTTATAATTTGAGACAAACGTAATTTATAATTTTAGAAATATAAAAATTTTGATTGCAAACACGAAAAAAATTTAATATCTGAAATTACTGATAAACGAAAAAAAATCCTCATTTATTTTATTAGGCAAATGTTAAATATATATAAATAAACGTTTTCGTGTACTCACTTTTTTGTCGTTTCGTGTAAAAATAATTAATTAAAAATTCATAAACTTTTTTCAAATTGTGGTCGGAAACTTTGGTTTCATAAAGGTGTAGATTTAAAATAAATTTTTGGTTAATTTTTAGATTTTAATATAGCGTGGTGTTTTTTCTTTCGAACGCCGTTTAGAACATATTTCTAATCGTGATAGTAAGGGAGACATAACGATTTCTTTGAGACCTTACGAATAATTTCGAAAAGTTTTCCTCAATTTCCTTTCTGGATTTTAACACTTTTGCAATTTTTTTTAACATAATATAGATATCGACCACCACTAAAGAAATTGAGCGAAAAATAGCAAATGGATGGAAGAAATACTGAAAGAAGTCTTGAAATCCAAGGAGCTAAGTATGCAAATAAAAAGTCTTCAACGCATGTATACTTGCAGTCATCACCTACGGATGTGAAACTTGGGCACTCACCAAACGCCATAGAGAAAAAAAGTCTTATAAATCGATAAACGCCGGCTGCACTCACGAGAAAGCATGACACATTGTCGAGCCGAGTCGAGCGTGCAAGCGAGAGCGCGGAACAAGCGTTAGGCCTATCTCTTTTCCACTCCATCGTTATTATATGATGTTATCACGTAAAATTATCGTCCATAAACCGACTTTACAGACAAGCAATTTTTTTAATTATAAATTAAAGAAAAAAATATTATAGACGTTTTTTTATCAGTTATTTCTTATATTTCTTACAGTTATATTATGTTTATATTATATTTTGTTATTTCCTATACTTTACCAAAAACGTAAGAGGACAAAAATGTAAAATACAAAACCTCAATTTTGATGTCTTTATTTAGGTTTTATCAGCATGCAGTGCAGTTATGCTTTTCGCTCGGTATTCGGAGGGGGTGGGGGATAACAGCTACAATAACAGCAACAGTTTTTATTCAAATGTCTCATTTATCGGTGACCGTGATTCCTCTTAAAATCTTCGACTACGAATTACGAAAAGGCAGTTCAAGTATTGCCAAAAAAAAACAAATTAAATGATTCAACTAATGTACATAGATTCAAAAAGTGGCTTAAAATGGCTTTGGCCTTGTTTGGTGATCAGACCTAAAGAGCTGTGCATTGCCCTACCCTTCTCTTGCCTAGTGGTAATGGCTTCTGAAGTAATCCGATTTCTTTCTCTTTAATACTACTCTCTTCTTCAAACTAACCTTTAACAAACATGCTGAATATACCCAAAAGAAAATTGGAAAAAAAGTATCTTTTTTGGGAAGAATTCGGCAAAAACTTTCTAGAAAAACTGCAGTCACTATTTATAATTCAATTATTGCTCCACACTTTAACTACTGCTCAACTATCCTTTTCCTGTGTAATGAACGAGAACAAAATAAGTTTCAAATTCTCCAAAACAGGGCAATGAGAATAATACTTCGACGAAATAGATTCTCAAAAGTAAATAAAATGTTAAAGGAACTAAATTGGCTAACCGTGAAACAGAAGTTGACCCTGCACACGATGATATTTATCCATAAAATAGTGAACAACATGTTACCAAAATACTTCTCAAACAAAATTATATACAACAAGGACATTCACAGACATAATACAAGGACTTGCAAGGAAATCAGACTACAAAAAAAGGACAAAACGAATACGCAGAACAGTTTACTATACAAAGGGATGAAGTTATACAACACTCTACCAGAAACTTTAAAGGCCGCACCAATCGGAAAGTTCAAAATTTATTGTAGGAGATACATAGAACAAGAAAAAATATAGTTTGAAATATGAAATGATATAATTAATTAGGAAATTGAAAACTTAAATGTACAATTTACTAAAATAAAACAAATAAATAAAATAAATCTTCTAGTTTTCGTGAAATATAAAAATAAAAAAATTTAAAATATGCAACCAAGAAATTAGAAATTAAAATTACTTATCTAAACACAAATTTCACATACGAAAAAAAGAACACTTCTCTGAAATGTAAATGAGTAAAAACCGACTGAAAAAAACATAAACAATTAAGAAAAATACCTCTAAAACAGTTCTCTCTACTATTTATATTGTTGTGAGATCGCTATGCGAGGTCAGCGGATTATCAAAATAACGATTTTTACCCCATCAACAAAAAAAATAACACACGAATTAAGTTTTAAAACGTAATCAAAATTGAGCGCAATTTATTTTCCGAAAGAGGTATTCCGAGAAGTTTAGCAGATATTATTGATTGTTACTCGTGTCTGTGACAATTTTCAGAAAGGTAGCTTGAACAAAACACAAGTTATGTGAAAAACAAGTCACGATCTGAAATAAATAAATATTTTATTGCTATCTTGTCTCGCAGGCTAAATATAATTTATTGCTATCTCATTGTCTCGCAGGCTAAATAAATAATTTATTGCTATCTCCTTGTCTCAATGCAGGCTAAATAAATAATTTATTGCTATCTCCTTGTCTCAATGCAGGCTAAATAAATATTTTATTGCTATCTCATTGTCTCGCAGGCTAAATAAATATTTTATTGCTATCTCATTGTCTCGCAGGCTAAATAAATATTTTATTGCTATCTCATTGTCTCGCAGGCTAAATAAATAATTTATTGCTATCTCCTTGTCTCAATGCAGGCTAAATAAATATTTTATTGCTATCTCATTGTCTCGCAGGCTAAATAAATAATTTATTGCTATCTCATTGTCTCAATGCAGGCTAAATAAATATTTTATTGCTATCTCATTGTCTCGCAGGCTAAATAAATCCTGTAATAATAATAATAATAATAATTGGATAATTTGTAGAGCGCCGTTTTTGTGAAAAATCACCTCAAGGGCGCTGTACAGCTTATTATTAATTTCTCGGTTCTATCTAATTTAACTATTTACAAACAGATACAGAAACATACTTACCTGGCAGGTCACTTCCGAGAAATTAGAATGTTAATAGATACGTTAAGATAGTTGCAGAAGATACGGTTTTGCACGCGGAGAGCATTATATTTAAAACACTGGACATTGCATGACAGTAGACTGTAGATGTATGTGATGGTCTCTTTTTAGTATCGCTTTTTCATATCATCGAGTTTCAAATCACAACGTTGCTAAGAAGTATATAATTTCGAAACTTGGAAATCGCAATACCTTTATCAGAATTGGAGAATGTTCTAGAATTGGGCCATCGAAATGTTGTGGTAAAAATTAACCAACATTTTTTCTACTCTCAAAGATTGTATCCTTTGGGATGAAAATGGTGTCAAGCGAACCCTTATGCTCCGAGTCGAGAACCCTTGTGGCTTAATCTCAAGTGGTGTGTGCGAGAGGGTCTTAAAACCTTTTCCCTTACTGAGTTCCCACCCTTAGAGCAGCAACCCTTCCCCGCTGGTTGGCTAGCTATATCAGATTTCACAACAAAATTAACATTGTTTTTTTGTCATCAGAAAGAATAAAATTATAATTTTTAAGTAGGTTTTTATGTAAGTATTTTTTTTAATGAAAAAACCTTGATGAAAATAATTTCCCTTTGGGTCTATGTCATCTATGAAGAAACTGTGTGGAGGGTCTTTTTAAGGATAGGAATTAGAGCAATTTCTGGGGAATAAAAAGGTAAATGAGCGGGTAAGACGGGTAAGAGCCGCCAAGACCTAGACAAAATTTACCCCATGAGAATGCACCCTTGCTAAGTCACCAAACGGGTGACCTTTTTTCTACATGAGCTCCACAACATGAACAATTACTTGAGGTCACCTGTGGCAAAGGTGGTATCCAATAATTGGTTCCCGGGGCGGCGGTACCCATTCCCGCCTCCCAAATTTTGTACGTTTTGATAAAATGCATTGGAGAATATTATGACAGGTCTGAAGATTTTTTTTACATTAACTCCACACAGGAGGCTCTGAGGAAAATAATTTCCCTCAGGGTCTACATCATCTTTAGGGATGTGTGGAGGGTATTTTTAAGGAAAGGAGAGTTCTGGGAAGGAAAAGGGTATAAGGGGTGGGTAGGATTCTGGGATTCAGTGTGCCCTGGTTATCCACCTTCAAGACCTAGACAAACCTCACCCTATGATCCCGAGCACCCCTGCTAAATCACCAAACGTAGCGAACCACTTGGAGTGGTATTTTATTGGATAACCAACACCCCTTTTATAGGGGTGTTGGTTATCCAATAAAATATACCCTATTTTTCCTAAACCGACTGCATATTGTGTATAAGTGGAAGATACTCTCAGTATCGCCCTGGTGTAAGACCACCATTCAGAATTGAAACGTTGCTTGAAATGGCTTTAGCCGTGTTTGGTGACCAGATCTGAATAGCCAGGTACTTCCCACCTTCCTCTTCCCCATCTCCTTCCCCTCCCCACTACCGTCAGCCTCACAACATACCCCGATTGGGGATGCCATAGTCTCACTGACTCTATACGGGAGCAGTTGGGACTCTTGTGCGGTATTCATATAAAAAAAAAAATTAAAAAAGTATGCCAGGGGCCAATTGTCGGGGAATGAATTGGCTGGAAACAGTAATTACATATTAACAGTAATATATATATTTTTTTTTTTATTTCAGCTTCTTCTTTCGTATGGTAGGGGGGGGGGGTTGTTAGTGGGTATGCGAATCATTTTGGGGTCAAAGCAAAGCTTAGGCCCGCAGGGCAAAGCTTTTGCCCTGTGGGCCTCAGCAATACCAGTGGCTTGGACCACCCATTCGATGGTATGCACCGCACCGCATTCACACCGAGGCCACTCTTTAAGGCCCCATCTAGGCATATGTGGGCACAATATTTAGAGCAACTTGAGAGGACCAGCACGGTCTATCGGTATAACCCTATATCAATAAGATATTGACCAAATCCGTCAAATATGTTCAGTTATCAATATTTTGCGAGCACGGTCTACGATAGTTAACAGATATTCCAACCGACGATTGATAAATTTTGGCGCGGCCTCCATTGTATCAAATAAATTTCAGTTAACTAATTATGTCGTCCGTTATGCAAAATTATGGGTTATTTAATGAACGTATTGAACTAACGAAGCTCTTCGAAATGAAAGAAGCCGTATATGCGATCCATAGACTTAAATAATGCGTCTAATTCACGATAAATTTAATCCGTTCGATCTTTGAGAAACGAAAATGGTTGAAATTTTATGAATAAAGACCTCATTAACTAATTACTGCCATTTAGTGTCAAAAATAAGGGCGAACTCCAATAGTTGTGTCAACTTGAAAGATATTTAAAATAATTGATTACAGATCACAAATTGATTCGAAGAATATACGCGACTACTGCAGCAATGTGGATTCCAAATGCTGCCTTCCATATTCCAGTAAACTTCTATATACGCGACTACTGCAGTAATGTGGATTCTAAATGGTACCTTCCATATTGCAGTTTACGTCTACATACGCGACTACTGCAGTAATGTGGATTCCAAATACTGCCTTCCATATTTCAGTTTACTTATATATACGCGACTACTGCAGTAATGTGGATTCTAAATGGTACCTTCCATATTGTAGTTTACGTCTACATACGCGACTACTGCAGTAATGTGGATTCCAAATACTGCCTTCCATATTTCAGTTTACTTATATATACGCGACTACTGCAGTAATGTGGATTCTAAATGGTACCTTCCATATTGCAGTTTACGTCTACATACGCGACTACTGCAGTAATGTGGATTCCAAATACTGCCTTCCATATTTCAGTTTACTTATATACATGCGACTACTGCAGTAATGTGGATTCAAACTGCTGCCTTCCATATTCCAATTTACTTCTATACACGCGACTACTGGTGGATTCCAAATGGTGCCTTCTACATACAACTTTACTTCTATATACGCGACTTCTGCAGTAATGTGGATTCAAACTGCTGCCGTCCATATTCCAATTTACTTCTGTAAACGCGACTACTGGTGAATTCCAAATGGTGCCTTCTACATACAATTTTACTTCTATATACGCGACTACTGCAGTAATGTGTATTCTAAATGGTACCTTCCACATTCCAGTTTACTTCTATACACGCGACTACCGGTGGATTCCAAATGGCGCTTTCTACATACAATTTTACTTCTATATACGCGACTTCTGCAGTAATGTGGATTCAAACTGCTGCCGTCCATATTCCAATTTACTTCTGTAAACGCGACTACTGGTGGATTCCAAATGGTGCCTTCTACATACAATTTTACTTCTATATACGCGACTACTGCAGTAATGTGTATTCTAAATGGTACCTTCCACATTCCAGTTTACTTCTATACACGCGACTACTGGTGGATTCCAAATGGCGCTTTCTACATACAATTTTACTTCTATATACGCGACTTCTGCATTAATGTGGATGCCAAATGGTTCCAGCCATATTCCAGATCACTTCTGTACAGGCGACTACTGCAGTAATGTGGATTCCAAATGGTGCCTTTTATATACAACTTTACTTCTATATACGCGACTTCTGCAGTAATGTGGATTCAAAGTGCTGCCTTCCTTATTCCAATTTACTTCTATACATGCGACTACTGGTGGATTCCAAATGGCGCTTTCTACATACAATTTTACTTCTATATACGCGACTTCTGCAGTAATGTGGATTCCAAATGCTGCCTTCCATATTCCAGTTTACTTCTATATACGCGATTACTGCAGTAATGTGGATTCCAAATGGTGCCTTCTACATTCAACTGTATTTCTATATATGCGACTTCGGCAGTAATGTGAATTCCAAATGGTGCCTCCGATATTCCTGTTTACTTCTATATATTCGTACTGCAGTAATGTGGATTCCAAATGGTGCCTTCCTTATTCCAATTTACTTCTATACATGCGACTACTGGTGGATTCCAAATGGCGCTTTCTACATACAATTTTACTTCTATATACGCGACTACTGCAGTAATGTGTATTCTAAATGGTACCTTCCACATTCCAGTTTACTTCTATACACGCGACTACTGGTGGATTCCAAATGGCGCTTTCTACATACAATTTTACTTCTATATACGCGACTTCTGCATTAATGTGGATGCCAAATGGTTCCAGCCATATTCCAGATCACTTCTGTACAGGCGACTACTGCAGTAATGTGGATTCCAAATGGTGCCTTTTATATACAACTTTACTTCTATATACGCGACTTCTGCAGTAATGTGGATTCAAAGTGCTGCCTTCCTTATTCCAATTTACTTCTATACATGCGACTACTGGTGGATTCCAAATGGCGCTTTCTACATACAATTTTACTTCTATATACGCGACTTCTGCAGTAATGTAACACATACACAACCAACTATCAATCACACTCACTTACCAATAGGATGCATGATTTAGGCAACAAGTTTGGTGATATTGTAGATATATTCGCTGATTCCCTTTATAATCTAAAATGCATTTTAAACCAACACTTTGTGGAATCCTACAAATTATTGTAACGTGTGTGTAATATATTTAACGATGTGATGTGTTATTGTAATGTTTTATATTGTATTTTATTCTATGTTATTGTCAAATGTTATATTGTTTCAAATATTTCACGGTTTTACGCTATATTCTTCAAAAACTACCTTTATATTTTTAAAATGTTTTCATTTTTATAAATTTTGATTTAAATTCTATGTATGTATAATCCTCGATATCTTAAATATTATTGTATAATCTACGTAAAAGCCCATATGGGCGTATAACAACAATAAATAAATAAATAAATAAATGTGGATTCCAAATGCTGCCTTCCATATTCCAGTTTACTTCTATATACGCGATTACTGCAGTAATGTGGATTCCAAATGGTGCCTTCTACATTCAACTGTATTTCTATATATGCGACTTCGGCAGTAATGTGAATTCCAAATGGTGCCTCCGATATTCCTGTTTACTTCTATATATTCGTACTGCAGTAATGTGGATTCCAAATGGTGCCTTACATTTTCTAGTTTACTTCTAACCAAGGCATTGTAAAGGGGTAGATTTGGCTGAGGATCATTCCGGTCATTGAATGATTTATGTTTTTTACTCTAGTAAGTTTATCACGGTTCTGTATTCGTACTATGCATATCGATCTAAAGCTGTACTCTGAGTATGTCTTTTGAATTGTGCGTACGCGTTACTTACTACTCTGGAGGCATGCATTAGGGGCTCAGGATTATAGTAGGGGTAGTAATTACTGCAAAAATTACAAGCAATTTAGGCGCCTCGTTTCACAGTTTTTTTTCTTGCAAGCAGGATGCGAATGCATAATAATAATATTTTAATGATTAATAAGCGAAATATAAACGCTAGAAATGTTCAAAATTTAAAATCGAGCGTCTTATTTGCACGAAGCAAGTAAGCGCCAACGTGATTTTTATTTATTTTGTGCATAATTGTATAAGAATAGATGCTAGAACATATTTTTTTTAGTAATTTACGCTTGTATTTTTTGTGGCGTGACTTATAATTTTATGGAAATTCCAATACATAGGAAAGCTAGTAAAAGCTTCAATTTATTCGTAGCATATTTTTTGATATTCATAAAGTAAAATTCATAAAAAAGCTTTCAAGTAAAAAGTGATTATTTAATGCATGGAAACGCGCCATAAAACGCAATAGATTTACTATGACTTAAGCCGCTATTCCTCGGGACCCTTAAGTTAAATACTCTCAAGCATGGACCATTTCCTTGGCATTATGTTTGGGAATTCAGTCGAACAAAGATTAAGGGTACACGGTGACTGGAAACTGATTGGCACATTTAAATATTCGTAGTGTATTTATTATTTTAAGAGGAACGACTGCGCGACCTTTTTTTCCTACAAAATTTAATTTTGGATTCGAGGCCAAAATACTCAACAAAACTGATTAATTATTATTTTAATCAAAATATGTATCAAATATCTAGTACGGATATGTCGATCGTCCTGTTGATTAGTCGAGCATCTCATAAAAATCGAAATTTGATTTGAGTATGCAGTTATATGTAAAAGTGTACTCTCTATCTCGTACAATACTCGATTACTCATAAACACCACCAAATCAATTATAATTGTAAAGGAGACATAGTAGCGGTAGGGGATAGCAGGGGTGAATTCGTAAAATGCATGCTTCTCACACGGAGAGCCGTATGCGGCCTATTCGAAAGACCTTCTGATTTACTCGTGTACGCACCAGACGGAAAACCAAAAAATGTGTATCCAAACACTCTTCAATAAACAGAATTAAAACACAAACATTTTTTATTCAGTTGCATCGCAACGCATGTCTGATACTCACTAGTTTATAATGTAAATTACACATCTTTCCTGATATAAAAATGTTAAAATATAATTTAACCATTATTCCCTGATGTTACAAATGTAAATTACACATCTGCCTGTTGTAAAAATGTAAATTACATATCTGCCCTGACGTAAAAATGTAAATTACACATCTGCCCTGCCGTAAAAATGCAAATTACACATCTGCTCTGATGTAAAAATGCAAAATACACATCTGCCCTAACGTAAAAATGTAAATTACACATCTGCCTTGATATAAAAATGTAAATAAAGTAAATATCTGCTCCGATATAAACATGTAAAAATGTAAATAACACAGCTGCCCTGACGTAAAAACGTAAAAATATAAATAACACATCTGCCCTGACGTAAAAATGTAAATTACATATCTGCCCTGACGTATAAAAGTTAATTACACAGCTGCCCTGACGTAAAAATGTAAATTACACATCTGCCCTGACGTAAAAATGTAAATTACACATATGCCCTGATGTAAAAATATAAATTACATATCTGCCCTGACGTAAAAATGTTAATTACACATCTGCCCTGATGTAAAAATGTAAATTACACGTCTGCCTTGTGTTTCAATAGGCCAATAATGTTGACGTCTTTCTGATCGCCCGGTAGAAGCCCATCTTTAAACACTTAAACAGCCATTAGTCGGTTGGGGAGCGAACCAATGGACCGGGCATGAACGCTTTGCGCACTACCTACTGCGCATTGTACATACTTTTAGGTACCTACTCCAGTCTTTGAGATCACTTCTAGGTCTACCTTAAAGAAACGATTTAAATTTACGATGAATTTAGAAGGCTTTTTTGCTGTTTGGAGCGTGGAGGACTTTCCCAACCGCACATTTGGAATTTTGTGAGACTGAAGGTAGTGGAGAGAGGAAGGCGATTGGGAAGAGTATGTACGTATAGATATAGTTTTAGGAAGCTGGGGGTCAATGTGTCCAGGACGGACGTATGAATCTACCCCTCCCACTGCGGTGCAAGGCGAATGCAAGGGAGACAGTCCGGCTGGAGAGGTTAAAGAGCTACATCAACCAGTCTCTCCCGATCCCGACCGCAACGCAAAAATGCCGCAAAGACTGCAAACCTCACAACATGATCCGGGCATCCCTGAACGAATGACCTAAAGCAAGGTTTTGGTTATCCAATAAATGGTCAAAATCCCGGGGTGGCGGCACCCACATCCCCCTCCTATATTGACGTAGTGTCAAAAAAATCGAAGCTAGCAGTCCACAATCGAGTGCTGGTACCTACCCTGAAGAGCTATTCTCTATCTTTTGTGAGATCGAGATAAATCTCAGGCGGGATCTCCTGTAGATTTGTGTGATTTTCTAAGGCTGTTAAATGAATAAATAATTATGTATACTTTCAGGAATTTTTTTTTTCATTAAAATTTTTATTGATTATTTAATTTACATCTTATATCTACAGATTCAACATTTATTCATACACATCAATATAAATAAAAAATTTTCGATAATCAATTTTCACCATATATTTAACCTTATTCATAGAATTATGTTGCTTTATATTGTCAGGTAATAAATTAAATATCTTCGGTATGTTGTATTCAAACGTTCTCTGTCCGTACTTATTATTAAATTTCGGAACTATTAACCCGTCGTTGCACGTGAATCTAGTGCTGTATTTAGATGTTCTAGTTTCTCTTTATGCTGCGGGATAAATATGTGCTGAATTAGCGAAGCTAGCAGTCCATAATGCAGTCCTGGTACTTACCCTGATGTATGGCAGTGAGGCATGGAACTGGCAGAGGAAGGATGAAAGTAAACTGAATGCTGTAGAAATGAGATCCCTGAGGCGTATGTGTGGTAAAACCATGTATGATCGTGTGAGAAATGTGGAGATCCGCAAAGAATGCAAGGCTGATGTAAGCGTAATGAATAAGATTAAAAAAGGGACGCTCAGATGGTTTGAGCATGTAGAGCGAATGAACGAAGAAGGTAGTGTAAGAAAAATATATGATGCAAATGTGAATAGTAAAAGAAGTCGGGGACGCCCGAGGAAGACATGGCACGTGAATCAGATACTGGAGTCAGGCCATGTCAAAAGTCAGAATAATATAAGGGTATGTATGAGACGATGTATGAATGTGAGTGAAGCAAAGAGTGTGTGCCAGGACCGAGTTGTTTGTGGCGGTCCGTCCTCTCTGCCTACCCCTGCGGGGAAACGGCGTGATGGTTAGTTAGTTAGTTAGTTAGTTAGTTATAATTTTGTACAATAGTACCTTAACAGGTAAAATTTTACCTTAACAGGTAAAATTTTGGCACTCTGAAACAGCAACGATGTATTATGTCTCTGTTTGAAAATATTAGGGACGACTAATAATTTTAAAATTGCGTTTTGTACAACTTGGACTTGTTTCAGATCGGTTGCAGTAGTATTTTATTGTTAATCCATGTCTTATAATAGATTCTGCCAGAAAATTATTTTAAGTGTTTCAATTGATAGGAAAAAATGTAATGTCTGTTTAAAATTCGTGTTTAAAATTACCTAAACTAAAATACGTGACAGCTCACAGCTGAAATTTTGACATCGCCCCATAGAAAAATCAAATAACAGCCGTAGAAAATTACACAAATTTGACAGGAGATCTCGCCTGAGATCTATCTCAATCTCACAAAAGATAAAAAATAGCTCTTCTGATGTATGATAGCAGTGAGGCGCGGAATTGGCAGAGGAAGGATGCAAGTAGATTGAATGCTGTAGAAATGAGTACCCTGAGGCGTAAGTGTGGTAAAACCATGTACGATCGTGTGAGAAACGTGAGATCTGCAAAGAATGCAAAGTTGATGTGATGGCAAGATTAAGAAGGGGACGCTCAGATGATTTGGGCATGTAGAGCGATATAGGAAAGGATTTGGAGGAAAAAATGAAAAACTCGAAGTTAGAACTTCGTCACACCATTATTTGCGGATATGCAACACAAACGACTCTGAAACTTATTTTTATTGTAAAAGTGAACAAAATAAATGGTTTCGAATTGTCAGTTAGAACCTTGTCTAAATGAGGTGGCGATATTATGGTGGATGGAAAAATATAAAAAGGGGACACCCAAGGATGTCGTGGTATGATCAAGTAAATCATTGGGTGGAGTCGGGTCGTGTTAACAGTGTGAATAACGAAAGAGACGTTAAAATGACATTATTATTAGTGTCCGAGCGAAACAGGACTTTCGACCGAAACCGAAACTTTTTTAGACATATATTAAACACATAATTAACACGTATTAAATGAAATTAAAAAAAAAACATTAATTGAAGTATGTGATTTTTTTTTAAATGAAACATAAAACACTTAAAAAAATTTACAAAACATTTTGACTACTTCTTGGAACAAAAATTTGACAATAATCAACTCTCACATTATAAAGGAAGGACCTAGGACTGAGTATTTTAATTTTAGTTTAGTTCACAACAATAACATTCTTAATATACGTGTTAAAATTAATTAAAAAAAAAAAAAACAATAATTGAAGAATGTGAAAAAAAAAAGTTTTTTTATTTTTTTATTTTACTGCTATAAAACAAACAAAATTTACAAACATGTTAACTACTTCTTAGAACAAAAATTTGTCAATAATCAATACTTACTTTATAAAGGAAGGAAGCTGACGATGGCGGGTGACACACGAGCCACGAACTCACCCGAATTCCGCCGAACGGCGTGCGACAATTCACGAAAGCAGACTTTCAGTGCGGCCGAAACCGAAGTTATTATTACACCAACGTCTGTACGGTTGGAATATAAGAATCCGACTACGAATACAACTCTGACGCCGCGCCTTACATAGAACCGTTTTATGCGTGGAGTTTGTATACAAATCTGCTTTCTTAAAATAACCGAATTAAAGCAATTCCTGAAGATGGCGCCACTTACGTTAACAGCTAGCGTGACGAGCGTCGGCTGGCAGGCTTAAGTATTATTGGATTCGTATTTTCGTGAATCATGCGCCTGCGCAGTCGTGAATCTCTCCGGGTATGGAGAGATGGATAGTTTTAGTAGTTCTGATTTCTACCACGCGCCTGTATGCTATTTTTTTATTTATTTTTTTTATTAGCGAAATTTTTTCGATACATTGGAATAGGTACATACATAATAACATAAAATATAAAAAAGTAGCAAAAAAAATCCCACAAAGGCGAAGCCTGTGCGTGGGTATTACATTATGTTTATATTAGACAGTGACAGTTAAAATACAATTTTAAAATATCTGTACATAGTAAATATAAAGATCAAGATGATTTAACAGATTTTACAGGAGTTACTGAGAATTTTCTAAAAATTAAAAGTATATATATAGCGTATGTATACACCCATGTACGTGCATACACATGTTCATATATACATGAATATATATTACCTCGTTTTAAATATAAATATACAGGAAGAAATGGAATATTTTAGGAAATTAGAAACAGATAGTACAAATTATAGAAAAAATTTACTCACTTCCAAATTATTTTTTACCCAGCTTTTAACTTTTTTTTTATATACGTTCAGATTTTGACTCGGTTGATGGAATTGGGTGGGGAATTGAACAATTTTGGGGCAATACAGTTAATGTGCCT
This sequence comes from Glyphotaelius pellucidus, assembly GCA_936435175.1. NCBI lineage: Eukaryota > Metazoa > Arthropoda > Insecta > Trichoptera > Limnephilidae > Glyphotaelius > Glyphotaelius pellucidus. The sequence goes on from OW386563.1 coordinate 13,468,812, forward strand.
TTGGGCCAACCTGGTTTTGCAGTGAGGCACTGTGTACATGCACGTGGTATGTCTCTGGCTAGAGCGGTTAGTGTTTTTGGCGAAATTGTTAGGACGAGTAAATATAAATTTAAGACATTGGATACAGTAGATCCGCCTTAGTTCCATAGTTTCAGTTTCCTGAAATAACTGATTTGTGGGATGTAGGACGTTTTGGTCTTCTGGTACATTACCTTAATGATGGACTTTTGTGCGATTTCTAAAGGTCTTATATGATTATTGTATGTTCCTCCCCATACGATAATTCCATAGGAAATGGATGAGAGCACCAATGCGTCATAAACAAGTTTCATGGTCCTTATATTGACAATATTGCTCATGCGTTTGAATATGTAATTTAGGTATCTCAGTTTATTAACAGTTTTTCTATATGGTAAGTCCATTTTATTTTTTATTTTTTTTTTTATTAGTATCTATAGCAAAATTTGTACATAATGTATTTATAAATTGTATTATATTAAGGTATTATAAAGTTTTTTTTTTCACAGTCCTCTTCACTTTTGAGTTGGCAGTCTATAGTTACACCTAAGTACTTGATATATTTTCCTAATTTTACATCTTCTTAGCTTGAGCATGTCGCAAAGTTACAATTAACGTTATAAAACTTCAAGTTAAGATTTTTTTAAGAGCTCTACAAGACTCTGTCACTGGATCGGAGGAAGCGGTTATTTTCGGAATCAGTTTCCATCGGATTTATAAAATGGTTAAACTGGGCGAAGCCGAACCAAAAGCCGCCCACAGGGCCTAGCGGCAAAAATCCGCGAATCCCGAAAGAGACCTATAGTGAATGCCAGCACAGAGCACGCGGAGTTGATTCGCATAATAATTGATGATATCCATTGTCAGTGTCTTGTGTTTCAATTCGTCCTGCAGTGGCAGGTAAACGGGCTCGCCCCGGGGCTTGAAAGTTATTCGCAACGCCACTGGGCAGAGAATTATTGTACGGAATAGTGGTGCTACTGATGACCATAATCGACAGTTTCGATTATTTAGACGTTTTAATAATCGATTTATATTTCGATTTAATCGATCAGACACGAATGTGTTTAAATGTCAGTCGTGTTTCGGTGTTTTTTTTTTTTAGGTGAAAACTTCTTTAGCACTATTGTGATTTGAATCTCAATGAAACGAAATAGCGACACTAAAAAGACACATACATCCACAAGATTTAACCTGCGGGAGAATGAGATAAAATAATCGGTCTCCTCTTTGTGCGGTGCTTCGTAGCCTCCCCACTCTTGTCTACTTTAGTTTTCTGAAGGTTACACTTCTACCGCGTGTGAACAGCAAACACTTTTTAAAATAAAAATTATTAAAGAAGTGAAAACTTCTTTAAGCACCGCTGTCTTTTGAAACTCGATGAAACGGAAGGAAGCGTCACTAAAAAAAGACAAACACATACATCTATAGGAAAAATATAAAAATAAAAGAAAAAAATAAGGTTGAAAATGAGATTATCTATTTATTTTATCAAGTTCTCCATAAAACAGTTATACACCAGAATATTATGGGAAAAATTACAAAATTTAAAGAAAAAAAAATTGTATGGGGGCAGTTTCACTATCTTGTGACGTTTGTCAGAAGATAATTACTGAATTCTCTGTAGGTGACATTGAAGATGTCGATGTTCAATACAGATTCATTGAGCAGTTGAATTGCTCTGTTTAATGGCGCGTTTTGATAGGAAGAAGTTCTCGCTTTCGGAGCATAAAAAAGTGCGTGGGATCTCCCACGAGTGTACGCGTTGAGTACATATAAGTTAATCTCCTTCAACATGGGCGGATTCAGTATAATGCCGGAGATTAGCTTAAAAAAGTGCTAACCCAAAAATATTGATCGAGCATTCCTGATAAAAACAACGATACAGGAATGGGTAGTATGTATATTCCCTCATATAAAGGTAACGCATAAACCTTTTGGATCTGAGTATCGAATTTTTCCGATTATTAAAATAATCGATTAGTTCGAATTCGATATTTCGTAAACTCCCATCACTAGAATCGGAGGCCTACAGGTAATACCGTTTAAATTTATGAATGAATGTCTTCCCGTTCCTTGTTATTGCACCGACTAGTCAGTACAAAATAAACAGGTTTGGTAACTTTCGGATTTTGGATCTCGCATCAACAGAAAAGTAATCACGTACTTAATATACTAACTGCTTTCAAGCAATCTGAAATCAAAAAGATAGGATTTAGAAAGGGATGCTATTTTGGTTTGGATTCCGTTGTAGAGGGGTAAGTCTTCACACTAGCAGCCACTCGCGGGTTCAAATCCCGATGCAAGTAAATTGTATTTGATCAATTTGTTTTATTTTAAAATTTACTCATATTAAGGCGGGCTTCCAGGCTCAAAAAGAAGAAGATGGAGAGATATGTAATTACAAATGTTGGACAGAGCGTGCTAATATTTTAAGTGATAAAATTGAAACGAAAATTGCGAAAATGCTTAAAAACATGACTCGTTTAAAATAGAGCAAAAATCTCGTGTAAATCTTAAGTATCATTCAAAGAAACATTGTGAATTTTTTCACAAATCTAACTTGTAAAATAATAGAAATAGACTTGATTTAAATAATTTTCGGAGCATACTTTGCGATTTTTTTCTATCGAGGGAATTTCGTATAATTTGCGTTATTATATCTAAATATTATCTTTAAAAATAACATTTTTTTTTAAGAGCTTAAAAACTTCAAATGTTTAAGGGAGATATGTAAGAAATCGGTAGAAATTCGCCTAGCGGCGGCTTAATAATATTAATGGGTGTAATAACAGCGCGTACACGAAGGATTTTAACTTGAATATATTTGAAGTAAAAAATATAGATGTTATTTTGCTGTCCAATGAAATCGTTGGTTTCAGCCAGCATGGGTTACGTGATGCGCACTCCGTCTCGTTCTAGCAGCACAGTAAGAGAGGAGAGAGAGCACATTAAACGTGATCCCGTATCCACGCGTAGCACTGTGATCAGTGATGACGTGTGATAGAAACATATTTTTTGTTTTTTTTTAATTGATTTAACTGCAAAAGATATCTACATTTTTTACTACAAATGTAATCTGGAACCGCTGGATAAAATCTTCCGGATACAAGCTGTATATGTTTCATAACTTTGTGTCAACTATTATATTTGGTGTTATCTGTATTTTGCATATCTTATATCTTATGTTATCTTTATTTTGTTTCTTATATTTAAATTATGTTTATATTATATTTTGTTATTTCTTATATTTTTCCAAAAACATGTACTGCACTATATGTAAAAGCCCTATGGGCGTTTAAATAAATAAATAAATAAATAACAACTCAAGAGAGTGGCATTTCAACACCCTTCACGCAGCATCCCGTAAGACGACAAGGCCCCGAGAGAAATTGTTTAAATGTCATCGAATTTCAGAAAATGCGTGTATTTCCAAGTGTGTGTGCTTGATTGCAGCCAAAAGTTGAAAGAATGCATTGTCATCGACAACGAGTCTATCTGCCGAGTTTCAGTTTTATCGTGTCATTTTTTTTTTCATTTTGGGAGGCGGGTACGGTTACCGTCCCTGGAACCATGTATTGGATAACCAACACCCCTGCCATAAGTCCCCTCAAAGGTTCGCTACGTTTCGTGACTTAGCAGGGGTGCCCGGGTTCATGGGGTGAGGTTTGTCCTGGTCTGCCCATCTTTTGCATGGTCTGCCGGATAGGGAGAGGTCGGTTGAGAGAGATTCTTTGACTTTGCATCGATGTATCGATTCCGTCACTTCTGGACACAGAGACAGCAGATTCTTACTTTTTACTCTCCTTCCTTTCTATATAAAAATCCTCCCCCTCAACATCACCAAAAAAAAACAGACCCTGAGGGAAGTCATTTTCCTCAGGGCCTCCTGTTTTGAGCAAAAGCAAGAATAAAAAATATCAGGGTGTGCAATTCACACGCGGTAGAAGTGAAACCATCAGAAAACTAGAGTAGACAAGAGTGAGGAGACTACGAAACACTTTTTTAAATGTGAAGAATGAATTTTTCCATATTTTTGTCGTCGAATTCCAGTGCACCTCTTCCTATACATATATTTGATCATCTTATTAGTATTTGTGTTTTCTTCTTCGGAGTCGCTAGATGTCGCTTTCTTTTGTGTTTTCTTTTGCCTGTTAATGTTGAAGTGGTTTGAAAATTGGTGGAATTTGTAGGATTCGATCTTCGGTCCGCTGAATGTCTGCAAAGGTTCGTCAAGCGCTTTATATCACTACACCAAAGAGACTTGCGTGGGACCGTGGATTTATCGTATTATATTGGAACCGAGTACCCGTAAAATAAATAAATATCTTAATGCTAATTCTTATGGATGTATGTTTTTGTTTCTTTTTAGTGTCGTTCGTTTCCGTTTCATCGAATTTCAAATCACAACGGTGCTAAAGAAGTTTTCACTTTAAAAAAAATATCAGAGTGAGTAATTCACGCGCGGTAGAAGTGAAACCTTCAGAAAACTGAAGTGGACCAGAGTGGGAAGGCTACGAAGCACCGCGCAAAGAAGAGACCGATAGGCTACGAGCCGCCGCACTAAGAAGAAACCGATTATAGTATCTCATCCTCTCGAAGGCTAAATCCTATAAATGTATGTGTTTGTCTCTTTTTAGTGTCGCTTTTTCGTTTCATCGAGTTTCAAATCACAACGGTGCTAAAACACATATCAGAATGTGCAATTCACACGCGGTAGACGTAAAGCTTTCACAAAATAAAGTAGACAAGAGTGGGAAGGCTACGAAGCACCGCACTAAAAGGAAACCGATTGTAGTATCTCATTCTCTCGCAGGCTAAATCCTGTAAATGTACGTGTTTGTCTCTTTTTAGTGTCGTTTTTTTCGTTTCATCGAGTTTCAAATCACAACGGTGCTAACGAAGTTTTCACTTCAAAAATAATAATAGGTCTGCTGTACCCTGTACAGTGTACAAACAAACAAATAAAATGGGTCGGTAAATAATAAGCCACCAACGTCACGTTCGTCCCGCGTTTCCCCACCGTCATTCTTTACGTGGCTAATCCTTCGCGCCTAATTCTTAACACGTTCCCGAACTGGGCAGACAGGGGCGCACTGGTCTCACTGTCACCAACCTAACTGAGCGGTCGCTAAGCTGAAAGTCGCCAATCAGGCTAATTATAGGAAAAACTTATAAAGGTCTAATAGAAATCGTTGTGTCTCCCTTACTATCATGGTTAAACGTATGATCTAAAACAGAGGTTCCCAAACTTTTTTTTCTCGTAGACCACTTTCAAAATTTTACTGGTCACGGTGGACCCCCTGCTGGTACATTTCTACCATATTCCTAAAACTCGACACGCGTTGTACTGAATATTGAATGGCGAGGTGTGGGACTTTTTCAAACGGGGGCAAAATGGACCATTATTCGAGATTATATTTGCCAAGATGCAGGGGGCGTGATGGGATATGGGACAGGGGGAGGGGTATGGGTATGTTCCCATCCCAGTACGGTACACCCTTATCCCATTACGCCCCCCTCCCCTTGCTGGGTGTTTTAAGATCTCATGCATAACCGGTACAACAACGTGCGCTGTACGCCAGTCGCTTTGTTATGGAGGGGGCGTAGTGCGATATGGATATTGGGGACGGGATGGGTCTCAATCGAAACCACTTCGTGGACCCCCACTTACAACTCGCCCCCTTTTCCTTATCGTGCCTACGTGGACCCCCGTCGGGTCTCCCGTGAACCCCTAGAGGTCCACCTGGACCACTTTGGGAATCACTGATCCAAACGGTTCCATGTCAACTGAATATAAATTTAACTCAACACCTTTTTGAAAAGTCATTAAAAGCTATGAAAAAAATCATCTTAAAATAGCACATAATCCTAACCTAACGTAACATATCTAACCATTTTTTAATATCTTTTTTTCATCGCTTTTAATGCCTTATCTGAGGTAGTTCTGAGTTGGTTTCATTCTGAGTTGTCCGGTCGCCGATCTAAACGGCGTTAGAAAGAGAAAACCATGCTTTATATCATTCACATCAGAAGGTATACCTTTATGAATCTAAAAATAAGCAAGAATGCCCGACATAGCTCGGACCAATCCGGGCCTGCAGGGCAGCGCGGCTGCGTTATGTCCCATGGTGTATGGCAGAGTAGAGAGAGACAGAGGGAGGATTAGAGCGAGAGAGGCATGAAAGCGCTGAAATTAATTCGGATTATCATTTTTTGTACACAAACTTAGGGGAATATTGGTAGTGAACACAAAAATTTTGACGATTTTTTTTATTTTATTTTTGCAATTATAAAAAAAGTGAGAATTCCGCACAATGGACTCAACTGTCGAAATTTGAAAATATCCAAAAATGCAAACACTGCAAAATAAAGCAACGCAAATAATACACGGAGTGATCAGTCTAAACACGGAGTGCTTCATCAACGGTCAAATGTGTCAGATATTATTATTCGACCCTCTAAAGTTTATTTATTTATTTATTTAAACGCCCATAGGGCTTTTACATATAGTGCAGTACATGTTTTTGGAAAAATATAAGAAATAACATAATATAATATAAACATAATATAAATATAAGAAACAAAATAAATAAAACATAAGATATAAGATATGCAAAATACAGATAACACCAAATATAATAGTTGACACAGAGCAGGTAACAGAATATATGGTAAGTAAATTAATGTGAGATTGTTATTTTAATTATAGAGGGAAATACGATAGGATTGTCAATATTTATGTTTGTAATTAGCAAACTTTTTTAAAGTATTTATTACGTGTTTATCGAAACATAGCTGCCATTGCTATATATGTAAAAGCCCCGAAAAAGGGCGTTTATTTATAAATAAATAAATAAATAATATTTCGATTAAGGTGCTATATAGTGCATGATATTTTAATAGATTTATTTTAATTGTTCTAATACACTGAGTTTAAATTTTGACATCGATTGATGACGATAAACGTCTATAGAGGAATATTTATTACCGAGTATATGAAGTCTTTGCAGAGGAGAGTTAACAAAATAATTACTAGCAGAATTAGTTACAAGGTAAATCGCATTAGAGCGAGTATCGCGCGTGGGTATTCTCAAATTAATTTTACTGATTAAATCAAGGGCGTCCAGTCTGCCATTCGAAATATTAAAAAGACAAACTAAATCGCTCGCTACGCGCCTTGACGCTAAATCGCTTATATTAAGTAATTCTATTAAATAAAATAAAATATTTATTAATAAACACCCCTTTTCGGGGCTTTTACATATAAAACATAGTTAGAAATGTACATATTTATTGTACATAACTGAACTGCCTCAAAAACAATATTTTATATTTGTTTAATTATAAATTGAAGATGTCCTCTGACGTAAAATTGTTTCCCTCCATTAGTATTCTGGGCAAAGAGGAATACATATGGTGGTAAGTGTTAGGAAGCTTCTAGAAGGAGGGAATTAGGGTGCGTCAAACTCACGGTACTATTAATGTTATAGGCTAGATTGATGGTGTCCACATAAGAATTCACATTCCACATTAAATTGTATGATCACCATAAGTTATAATTTGAAGTCTTTGCGTACACAGGTAATTTGCACTTCGAAAATAAGAACCTAATAGAACTTCATAATAATACACTGCTTGCTTGTTGAAGGTTGCCACTGCACTGGTTTGCAATCTCACCAAGTGGGTAGAAGGGACTATGTAGGTATGGACGTATGTAGGACAAAGGACAGGAAAATTTTCAATCAGTTAGTCCCAGAATTTCTGCACTGAAATAAATCCTGACTTCAAGTATTACGTAGCGGAATTCAGAAAATTATCAATTCAAGCAATACCGGATAATCAACTAAATCATTTAGAATTTTATATACAAATATCAAGTCAGTGAAAATTCTTCTGTCTGACAGTTTGAGCATATTCATATCGTTTAAAATAGTGTTGCAGTTCAACATAATTGCTGGAATACCCATTTTAAGATTTAGAAAACGTAAGAATTTGTTTTGTTTTCTTTCAACAGCTTGTACATGTATATTACGATTTGGATTCCAGACAGGAGAATTGTACTCCAGCTGACTTCTAACGTAAGCAAAATACAAAAGCTTAATACACTGTATATTGTTAAATTTCTAGTTAGCCTAGTTATAAATCCCAACATTTTTAAGCCCTTATTACAGATTTCTGTTATGTGGTTAACAATTGAAATATTTGATTGGAAAGTGATGCCTACGCCTTTGATAGATACATTATGAAATATTTTTGTAAGATCATTTATATATAAGATAAATGGGGTACCGCCGCCCCGGGAACCTTTATTGGATAACCAACACCTCTGCCATAGGTCACCCCAAGTGGTTTGCTATGTTTGGTGATTTAGTAGGGGTGCCCGGTTTCATGGAGTGAGGTTTGTTCCAGGTCTTGGAGGCGGATGAGCAGGACACACTGAACCCCAGATTCCTACCCACCCCTTAAACCCTTTTCCTTTCCAGAACTCTCTTCTCCTCCTTTTCCATAAAAAAAACCTCCACACAGCATCCCCAAAGATGACATAGGCCTTGAGGATATTCCATTTCCATTCCCCATAAGAATGAAAAAAGTCTTAGCCATAAAGGGGTATTTTTAAAAACTGTTTCTTATTATAAGTAGTGCTTCATAGTAAGTCATGAAAAACAAATTTTTTTAGTGGTTTACGTTTATATTTTTTGTAATGTAAATAATAATTTTATTGTAATTCTAATACATAGAAAAGCTAGTAAAAGCTTCAATTTATCCATAACTTATTTTTGGTGTTCATATTGTGAACTAATTCGTCGTAAAGATGAATCTAAATCGACGGCCGGCGTAGTCCAGCGGTAAGGCTCTTGACTAGCATTCCGAAGGTCGCGGGATTGAATCCCGGCGTGGCAAATAAATTTTATTTGATTAATTTGTGTTATTTCGCAAATTATTCATTTAAAATAATATATAGTTTGTTTGCGGCACGTTCCAGAGTGGAAGATACTATTAGTATCGCCCTGGTGTAAGACCACCATTCAGAATTGAAACGTCGCTTTAAATGGCTTTAGCCGTGTTTAGTGACCAGATCTGAATAGCCAGGTACTTCCCCACCTTCCTCTTCCCCATCTCATTCGCCTCCCCACTACCTTCAGCCTCACAACATACCCCGATTGGGGATGCCATAGTCCCACTGGCTCCAGACGGGAGCAGTTGGGACTCTTGTGCGGTATTCATATAAAAAAATAAATAAATAATAATATCTAAATAGGATTTCACGTATAGTTTCATTTTAAAGAAGTTTTCAACAAAATCATTTCAATAATTTTTTTTAAATTATGTGTTTTTTTGTCCCTTTATCATTTTTCGCATACGCCCGGGACTTAAAATATTACCATAGAAAAATGTTGGATAATACTAGACTCTTCGTAATAAATATACACATTGTAGGTCGCCAGTCACAGATGTGACTATATACAAAGTCAAAGTGTGCGCGCATATAAGTCACGGATTTGTTCATACACCAAAAGAATTATATCTTCTTGTAGTCCATTTGTATGGGTCTAAGAATTCTATTGATTTTAACAAGTAAAATTTCTTTCAAAGAAAAACGGAAGTAAAACCATTGAAATATAACAGAAGATTTTATTATTGAAGTCACGCGTCGTCATTCATTGGTTGTTTTATAAAGAACTAGCGTGTTCCCGGCATGCGTTGCAACTCCACTAATAAATAAAAAAATTGGTAGAAAGCAGTAAATTTGTTGTTTGACATTATTAATTGAAATAACACAATAATTTTGTTTATAACCACGATTTATTTAATTATTTTTTTCACTGCCGACCGGTTTCGCTTTACATAAGCTTCATCAGGGTATAAAAATTAAACTGCATCAGGGTATAAAAATTTATTAAATAAATCGTGGTTATAAACAAAATTATTGTGTTATTTCAATTAATAAATAAATTGTTTCTCCCTGCTTGTCTTTTCCCATTCGACCTGTTCCCCTTCCCCCAATGTCCCCCATCCCGCCGACCCCCATCTCGCGTTTTATGTATTCATTCTCAGTACATTCAGTTTTTCAAACTGCTCGCGTGCCACCAATTACAATTTTTTATATAAATTTTCATTTTTCACATATTTTTTTTTTATTTGAGCTCCACACAGGAGGCCCTGAGAAAAATAATTTCTCTCAGTGCCTATGTCATCTTCGGGGATGCTGTGTGGAGGTTTTTTTTTAAAGGAAAGGGAGGAGATGATAGTTCTGGGAAGGAAAAGGGTGCTAGGGATGGGTAGGAATCTGGGGTTCAGTGTGTCCTGGTCATCCGCCTCCAAGACCTGGACAAACCTCACCATGAACCAGGGCACCCCTGCTCAGTCACCAAATATAGCGAATCATTTGGGGTGACCTATGGCAGAGCTGTTGGTTATCCAATAAAGGTTCCCGGGGCGGCGGTACCCAAATTGAACAAAACAATTTTTACAAACATTCATTTTTGTATATTATAAGAACAATCAATTAAAATTGTATCATTTTTCAGAATTTCGTAAGAGTTTTTGTTATGATTAAAAAAACTTTTCAGATGTATTTTCATGTGGTTGTTATAATTCAGAAACCTTCGCTAGGGTGGAAAGAAGGTATTTTGAATGTTTCGAACATTTCCTATGCTTAATATAGCAATATATAAACATCTTACATATATATAAGCAAGAATATTTTGATTTTTATATATATAGATGAAATTAGCTTTTGAAAAGAGAATGCAACCGGCGCTTTTTGACGTGATGTATTTTTTGGTGCACTTAAGGCGGCGCTTCTCAGCTGAAAAAGAAGAAGATGGAGAGATATGTAATTACGAATGCTGGACAGAGCGCGCTAATATTTTAAGTGATAAAATTGCAGCGAAAATTGCGAAAAAGCTTAATAAAACAAGACTCGTTTAAAATAAAGCAAAAATCTCGTGGAACGTATCTTAAGTATCATTTAAAGAAACTTTGTGAATTTTTTCACAAATATGACTTGTAAAAATAATAGAAATAGACTTGTTTTAAATAATTTTCGGAGCATAATTTGCGATTCTTTTCTATCGAGGGAATTTCATATAATCTGCGTTTAGGCGTGGAACGTATCTAGATATTGTCTTCAAAAATAACATATATTTTTTTAAGAGCTCGAATTCGGATAGCGGCGGCTTAAGGGGGTAGCGTAACTTTAGCGTAGGAAGACGGGACGACGCCCTTTTATTTCATTCGGCCCGCCAAAACTCTGTACGGTATATCTGTTTCTATCACCATTAAAATTGGCAATGCATCGTCTTTTTTAAAATGTAATATTTGTATGTTTTTTTACAATAAGTATACATTTTTTAATATGTTTTTAGCGATTTCCCGGCATGTGTTGCTGTGCTACTTAATAAATAAATTGTTTCTCCCTGAGTGTCCTTTCTCATTCGTCCTGTTCCCCTTCCGCCTCCCATTCCTCTCCCGCGTCCCCTCCCCCTCTCGCGATCCCACTCCGCCTTCTCCGCCTTCCCTCTCCCCACTACCCTTGCCCTCCAACCTCGTTCCGCGAACCCCCCTCCCGAGTTACCCTCCCCCTTGCACATTCCATACACTCATTTCCGGTACATTCAGTTTTCAAACAGCTCGCGTGCCACCGATTGCATTTTTTTAAAATATAAATTAGTAATTATCCCACACAAGTCGGTGGAAAAACGTATTTATTTTTACCAAAACTGTATTTTTTTATTTAACCTTCGATTGAATCTTAAATATTGTAAAATTACAAAAAATTTGGTCGTTTTATTTTCACATTGGCTCCACAAGGAGGCTCTGAGGAAAACAATTTCCTCAGGGGCCTGTGTTATCTTTGGGGATGCTTTGTGGAGGATCTTTTTAGGAAAAGGAAGGAAAACAAGTTCTGGGAAGGAAAAGGGTAGGGATCTGGGTTCAATGTATCCAAGAGTGACGGACGCATGAAGCCATCCCTCCCACCACTGCAGTACAAGTCGGTGGGTCGAGAGAGTCCAGCTGAAGAGGCGAAATGTCTCCATCAACCTGTGTCCCCGATCCGGCACGCCACGCAGTAGATGAGCAATCGCATTCACCGCCAAGACCTAGACAAACCTCACCACATGAACCCGGGCATTCCTGCTAAGTCACCAAACGTAGCACACAAATTGGAGTAACCTACGGCAGGGTGTTGGTTATCCAATAACTGATTCCCAAGTTGGTGACAACCATACCCGCCCCTCAAATTCAAATTGTGTTCAATTGATCGTTTGGTTGAAGAGATATTAAAAATAATTTGTTGACAGCGAGATTAGATGAATTAATACGGTAAATAAAAAAAACATATTTTTAATAAGGTCGTTGAAAGAGTAGTTTTGATTTTAACATGCCCAATGATTTACAAGTTTTTAAATTAGTTTTATTCGGTTTAGATTAGTACCCAAATGGAATCCTTTGGGGACCCCATCCGAGACAGTATTTAGATTTTAATGGTATCAGGAAGCCGATGGCAGAGTAGTTAATATGCTTGACTGGCGAGAGTGCGAGCTAAAAAGGTTCCCTATTTAGAGTATGAAGTGGAAAGTAAACGAAAATTTAGTAAGTTCATAATATAACATCGATATCGATATAAACGGTCAATGATCGATAAACTATCATTTTATTGTATTGAAGGCCTCTACGATCGAGGTGTAAGGTCCTCGTATCCCTAGAGTAGGTGTCGGAATTTGCGGCTCTTCGGTTCTTTGGACATTAACTGCATTTTCACTTCTACTCAACCAGCCTTATGAGATTTCTATCAAACGGACCTCCCGTTTCTGCACAGAGTCGAGGGTATTTTTCAGGTATTTTGGGACTCCAGACCAGAGGTGGCTGCCAAATTCAACCGTGGGGCGCACTTGCGATTTGTACAGGGTAAGCAGTTGTGTACTTTTAAAGTATCTGCGGGCCTTGTACAGTACGCTCTTCACCTAGGGTTTACAATTGGCAAAGCTTAGTATGAACGAATTACATATTTAAATTTGAATTGTTTTTGTGTTTAGTTTGTAGAACTCCATTATTGAAATATATATTTTTTTAATTTTATTAAAATATAATAATTATATTATTAAGTTCTGCAAATACATGAGTTTTTTTTTATTATTGTATTATTGTGACAACTGTTTCGGCGTTCAAGGCCATTTTCAAATCATTTGGCTACTTTGAGAAGACTTATTTATATGATTCTGTTAACACCTCCTCCCCCCCAAATTTCAATTTTTATGGAGGCTAAAATGATTTTTTACCAGTTATGTCGATTTACTATCACGTCCCGGTTAAACGAGAGTTTCTGGGTTCGAGTCCCAGATGCGACCATCATTTTCATCATTTTTCTGTGTCTTGGTCTCTTTCATATTTTCGTTTAGATTATTACTGTTATCTTCTTCTTCAATGAAAAAAATACTCACTTCAAGTCTGAAGTCGACTCTAATACTCCATTTAGTTGTGAAATTTACCCATTTTAATAAAAATCTATACTAATATGCGAAATTGCGTGTGTTTGTTTGTTACGCTTTCACGCATAAAACAATAAAATGATTTCAAAATTCTTTCACCAATAGAAAGCTAAATTATTTGCGAGTACATAGGCTGTATGTAATGGTAAGTTCTTACATTATGAAATTATAAATATTAATATATTAAATTTATTATACGTTTTTTGTCCCTAAGAAAAGCGAGTTATTGTTAAGCAAAACAAATCGTTGCCGTGGAAACGATGTTGATATATTTGCGGGAAATTTTATTTCAAGAGTCTTAGTTAATATCTTAACATCTAGTTAATATCCAAACAACAACAAATTGGATAATTCTTTTTTTTTTGTTCGTTATTTTGTAAAAAACTACTGGTGAGCTCTGGCATTGTGAAATTTGCAATAGGCTGCACGCGAGCTGTTTGAAAGCTGAATGTACCGGGAATTAATGTATGGAATGCCGGATGGGGGACGAGAACTCGGATTGAGGGTTCGTGGGAGGGGGAGGGGGACCAGGGAGATGGTGGGGAAACTTGGGAGGGGGGAGGGGGAGAATGAAGGGAGTGGAGTGGGGTGAGGGAAGGTGGGGGTGCGGATGGGAACGCGAGAAGGGAAAAAGACGCGTGAGAGGAAGTGAAACGGGACGAATGGGAGAGGACACGTAGGGATAAACAATTTCTTTATTAAATGGCATGGCAACGCATGCCGGGTACCAGCTAATAAATTATAAATTACTAACCATCACACCCTTTCTCCGCAGGAATAAGCAGAAAAGACGGACCGCCAAACAATTCGATTATGGCAAACACTCCTTGCCTCATTCACATTCACTCATCGTCTCATAATTTTAAATTAATAATAACGCCTCGAACGACCTTGCAGGGCCGATGCCAGAAACATCGTACCAAAAATATATTTTACAACATAAATTAGGTACAAACGAGTATTTTTCAATATATCACGAGTTTATGAACACCATGTAGTGTCAGGTACATGTCAAAAAAAATAATAGGGTGTTGATCTGGCGAGAATAAAATAATTGAACATGAATAAATGTGAGAAAGGGTCTCACATCTCCGCCCACTCTCTCGATTGTTCGATTTAAATCGAAACAATCGATTTTTATTTATCTGGGGGAGTAGACGAAGTAGATTAACACCAATTTATAATAGATTTATGATAAGACAATAATAATTCAACATAAGTTCTTGGGGTATATCTATATATCCGAACAGACCCTCCATTGATATGCTTGGTGTAACTATAAGTGACCAGCTCAGGTATGGGGGCTCCATCGAAGCCAGAGTAAAGTTAGCCTCTCAAAAACTGCGCGTACTGTACAGGGCCCGCAGATACTTTAATAGTACACAACTGCTAACCCTGTACAAATTGCAAGTGCGCCCCACGGTTGAATTTGGCAGCCACCTCAGGTTTGGAGCTCCAAAATATTTGAAAAATACCCTAGACTCTGTGCAGAAACGGGCGGTCCGTTTGATAGATTCTCCCACAATATTGCAATCTTTAGAGCACAGGCGTCGGGAACAAATGCTATCCCTGTTCTACCGGTATTTCAATGGAAGACGCTCTGAGGAACTAGCGTCGTTGATCCCTTCCGCACCGGTGCATAGTCAGGAGACACGCCAAACGCGTGCCCAACATATGTACTCGGTTAACACAATGTGACATAAGAACGGGTCGTTCCTACGGTTATAGCTTGCCTGTATAACAATACAACATGGGTCCCTCCTACAACATGGGTCTCTTCAAGACCAATGTTCATTCCCTCCTCTCCTCAAAAAGACTCTCCACACAGCATCTATATCGAAAGTCTGGAAACGAAAAAATTAGAAGAAGATATTGGCACCTCTGGGACTCGAACCCAGGACCTTCGGCTTTCTGGGCCGCTATTCTACCAACTGAGTTAAGGTGTCCTTATCCGATTCGGTCATTTTTAACTGTATCTTCGACTAAGAACTACCAACAGGGAATAACCAGACAAAACCGGAAACATGTCATTTTTAAATCAACTTTTAGACGTATTGACTCTTTTCCACAAAAAAATTATAAATTGATTTCGAAAGACTGTTATTTTATCTAGTGAAGACATTTTTTTAATTTTGAGAAAATATGTTTATTTTTAGTACAATAAGGTTTTACCGTAGGTCGTTAACAGATTCGTTAAATTTTCAAGCAAAATTTTGTATTATATTTAGTCTATTTATTTATGGTCTTACAAACTAATATATTAAAAAAAATGCTTATTTTATTTAGACATTATTGAGAAATTTTAAATATGATCAAACAATAATTACTTAAGGTACATAATTTTAATTGTTTTATCATCACGAGTTTGAGCATTTTTGAATGTGGGTATTTATCAAAGCAAATTTGGAATGAAATAAAATCGATATTGAGTCATTATGTAAAAATGCTGGTGTGGAGAATAATTAATCTTTCTCATCGGAACCGCCCTGTACCGTTGCAAGGGAACAATCGCAAGATCATCGTTCGACGAAATTTAAATTCTTGGTCGCTGGTTAATGGCTTTTAAGTTTCTTAACGCATATTTTAATTGGCTGCAATCTTAATGTATGATTGCAAGATTCAAACCCGAACTAAATGCTATCTAGATGGTGTCTTGGATAAATTTATAATTTTTTTTTTAATATGCGACCTCCATTGACTGTTCTCCAAGTCTAGGATGAATATTTATTTATATTTTAACTTAATGAGTAAAACCTCAAGTTGTGATATTTAATTTGTGAAGACAATATTAGCGATGGACGGCAAGACGGAGAAATTGATCGAAGAATTAGTGCGGCAAGCTGTGTGTTGTGTCCTCTCTACAGCTCAGTGATAAGGAAAGCCGAGCTCAGTATCAACACAAACATGGCAGTGTTCAAAACGGTATATCACCCGACGCTCACCTGCGGCCACCAGATATGGATGCTAAGCGAACGAACGCGCTCTAGATTCCAAGCTGCCGAAATGAGATACTTGAGAGGAGTGGCAGGGGTTACGAAATGGGATCATATAAGAAACTCGACGATCCGAGACGATCTAAACATTGAACCACTGCTACTCTTCATAGAAAAATCGCAACTGAGGTGGCTTGGGCATGTACTAAGAACGCCTGATGACCGAATTCCGAGGAAGATACTAAGTGCGATTCCAGAGAGTAGACGTCCAGTGGGCCGCCCCAGACACAGCTGGGCGAGGCAACTCCAGAAACTGTGTGAGGAGAGGATGGGACTGCCATGGACGGCGGCCGAACAGTCAGCTCAAGACAGGGACGTATGGAGGAGCCTTGTCGATGCAATGGGTCCACGACCCGAATAGGAAAAGGGGACGAAGATAATGATGACGAATATTAGCGAAACTCAATCAAAAATCTGAAACAAAAAAATCAGAAAATACACCAAATGTGACTCAAATCATGGGTTTGAGTCCCAGATGGGACCGTATCTTTTTTTCATTCCCTTGTGAATGAGACCTTAACACTCGAGTTGAGAGAAATGGATTTTGTATGTACCCATGATAATTGATTCTCATTTGATATGCGAAGGCACGATTTTCAATCTGCTGGGGCATCACGTTTGTTTCAAGACACCCATCTGAGCTCTGTGCTGTTTTCACTAGGGGACAAAATAGGTCAGAAAAATATCATATATACAGGGTGCGGCAGAGAGGACGGACGGTTTAAAAAAAATCATAAAATAGTTAATTTTTACTCAAAAACAAATTTATTGATGGAATCAGGTTCGCAAGGAAATAGCATTTGAGGCAGTCAAGTGTGGGCTTGTTCTCGAGATACGAGAACAAGCCCCGAACTCTGGACGAATTGAAGGACGCAATTCGGGTGGAAGTCGCCCAAGTTGAGAGAGCGAGTTGGAGAGAGTCTACGCGAACTTCCAAGAACGCCTCCAGCACTGCATCAACGATTTCGGCCACCACATGCCTGATGTGATTTTCCACACTTGACTGTCTCAAATACTATTTCCTTGCGAACCTGATTCCATCAATAAATTTGTTTTTGAGTTAAAATTAACTATTTTATGTATGTTTTTAGGTTTTCACGGCCAAAAAGTATTTTTGTTATTGTTTTTGGGGTGTTATGCCGTGTTTCGCTACCTCCTTCTTTAGCCAACGTTTCGGACAGCGTTACAGTGTCCATCATCAGGGCAGATGAGCCTATTTGAAACTATTTTACTACTTCTACTCAGATGAAACTATTTTATGATTTTTTTAAAACCGTCCGTCCTCTCTGCCGCACCCTGTACAACTGTCCTCCCACAACGTTTCCTCGATGACATAGAGCGAGTTTACAAGCTACTATCTAGAAAATTCACTATCTGTTAGTGAACTCGCTCATTGTTATCGTATTACTTGCTAACTAGCAGATTGTGGACAATCTACGAAAAAAGTTGAAAGGTGGTCAACTTTACTCGCTACTCGCTGGTGTTTGCCGAAAGATGGTGGCCCACCAACAGCTGATTTCGTCCGTTAGAATTAGTTCGGGCGGAAGCCATTATTGGCTAGCGTGTGGTGCTAGCTATGAGCTGTCAGTTTCCTATAAAATGTCGACAGAGTTGCATGGCTCGGAAGTCGTTATTTCAGCTGCTACTGTTGCTACTGCGTGAGTGGATAGTTTTGTGTGTCAATGACAATCTCATGATTCACCGCTTTTAAACTTGCCGGCTAGTAGCTTGTAAACTGGCTTAATGTAATTGAGGCTTATGGGAGGACATGATTTCAGAATGCGTTTGTACAAGGTAGTCAAATACTGAAGAGATGCGCCAAAGTACATTTTCAAAAAAAAATTTCGCACTAATACAAAAATATCACACTTACGAAATATCTGGTTGTCCTGGTGTAAGACCACCATTCAGAATTGAAACGTTGCTTGAAATGGTTTTAGCCGTGTTTGGTGAACATATCTGATTAGCCAGGTACCTCCCCGCCTTCCTCTTCTCGGTCTTTTTCCTCTCCACACTCTCTTCAGACTCTCAACTTAAATTGGGGATGCCATCGTCTCACTGGCTCCAGACAGGAGCACGGGTATAGGTACTGCCGCCACAGGAACCACTTAGTGATTTAATAGGGGTACCATGTCATATAGTGACATGTCGCTTATTACGACCCATTTTGACTAAATTATGTCCTAATTTCATGGAAAATTGTGTCGGTTATAGTGACCGACATGATTCCTAACACCTTTGGCAGTGCTCGGAGAGTCACGTGACGGCCGACGACGTTAAACATCGACATCTTCAATGTCGCCTACAGAGAATTCAGTAATTATCTTCTGACATACGTCACAAGATAGTGAAACTGCCCTCATATATATTTATATATGGAGAACCTGATAAAATAAATAAATAAAATAAATAATATGCTGTGTTTCTCTCGTTTGAGTCTTAATATACTCTTTTCTCACGTCATGGCCTTAATATGCTGTGTTTCTCTCTATTTAAATAAATGCATACATATATACTAAAAAAATAGGAGCTTGTTTATTTTCCACAAAATGCTTTGTATGACGTCCGCTTAGTATGACGTGTTTGTCATTTCCCTTCGATGTCGTTATAAACGGATTCCACTGTATTTTTAAATACCTCCCAAAAAGAGGCGGGGATTCCGATTTCGAATTGTTCAAGGACTAGTGGATCGCCGTAAAACGATAATACAATACATTTTCAATCACTTATTCATTATACTTCAAACCATACACAGCAGATGGCGTTACTTGTATTTTGATATGAGTCGTTCAATTTTTGCATCCGCTATATCAACTTTCACTGATTCGAAGACAACCGCAAAAACCTGTCACATCTTTGGAGTAAATAAAACATTGCATTTTATAATGAATTGGAGTAATAATAATGTACATTCGAAAAGTGTTCATTTTTCAAGTATGTCTAGAAATATTTAAGTAATTTGGATAAATAAAATGGATATAGCGGATTTTGATACTCGCTTTGTGATTTATGTGGAATAAAGAGGCTTTTGAAACTCAACTGACCTGAGGGGCGTGTTTCTGCACCAGCTATCTTGGCAAAATAACTGCTCGTGATCGGTTGAATTCCGATATAGCGGTTTTGATAGTAACTTCTTGAATGCTATAGCGGGTTTTGTTTCTCACTGATAAAGGATGTTTTGAAATTCAATTTTATGTTTATCTTGTTTCTCGCAAAAATGTGAACAAGATGTCATGCTCAGATCATTTTGTAGAAAAATCGGATGTAGCGGGTATTGAAATTATAGGACTCATATAAAGAAACAACAGTGTGCAATAGTCGCATCAAAAGGGTTACCAACAGCACGTGTCCATAAAAAAAACTTCATGTGTACCATTAAAAAATATCTCGTTTAATTTAATACGGGTAATAAATTAGGTGTTTAAAATACATTTGTATTTTAATTTTAGACAACGTATATTGGTATCCAATAAAAGCTGATCTGGTCGTTATCAGAAATGGGTTTAAATGGTATTTGAAAGTCCATTTAAAACATTTTTACTGCTTAAAGGGTTTATCATTGAGCAGTGGAGCTCAATAAAGGGCCGCGGCAGTGAAATGTACTCTGAATATTGCCCTAGCACTTACATAAGAAAAGATCTGGTGTTTGTAGACGGTTGGTCTAATGCGTCAGGTTCTAACATGATATTATTTGTATTTTATGTGAATTACGCACGAGTCCCAACTGCACCCAACAGCTTGGAGCCAGTGAGACTATGGCATCCCCGATCGGGGGGTGTTGCGGTGGGGAGGGGAAGAGAAAGACTGGCTATTCAGATCTAATCACCACTAAGGCGCCGCTTCCCCGCTAAAAAGAAGAAGATGGAGAAATACGTAATTACGAATGTTGGACAGAGCGCTTTAATATTTTAAATGATAAAATTGAAGCGAAAATTGTGAAAATGTTTAATAAAACATGACTCGTTTAAAATAGAGCAAAAATCTCGTGGAAGGCGTCTTTGTACCATTTTAAAAAAAAAAAGTGAATTTTTTCACAACTATAAAATAATAGAAACAGACGTGTTGTTAAAAATTTTCGGAGCATGCTTTGCAATTTTTTTCTATTGAGAGAATTTCATATAATTTACGTTTCGTCGTAGAACGCATGTAGGTATTATCTTCAAAAATAACATAAATTTTTTTAAGAGCTTAAAACCTTCAAATGTTTAAGGGAGATATCTAAGAAATAGGTAGAAATTCGGGTAGCGGCGGCTTAAGCTAAAGCAATTTCAAGCAACGTTTCAAGTCTGAATGGTGGTCTTACACCAGGGTGATACTGAAAGTATCTTCCACTCTGGAACGTGCCACAAATATACTATATTACTTTAAATTAAAGTGTGAAACAACAATAATCAATCAAAAAAAAAATTACTTGAGCACGCCGGAGTTTAAACTCACGACCTTCGGATTTCTAATCGAGAGCCTTACCTCTCGACCACGAAGGTCATCAATGATGATTTTAGGAGGAATTTAAACATTAGTAGCTGAGTTGGCAAATGCGTCTGATTTCCATGCAAGCATCATTGGTTTAGTTCCTCTAGCAGTAACCAACACCTCTGCCATAGGTCACCCCAAGTGGTTCGCTACGTTTGGTGACTTAGAAGGGTGCCCGGGTGTACGGGGTGAGGTTTGTCTAGGTCTTGGTGGCGAATGCGTTTTCCCACCTACTGCGTAACGGATCCGGAGAGAGTGATTGAGGGAGACCTAAGCTGGACTTCTCCAGCCAGAGTCTTTCGACCCCAGATTCCTACCCGTCCCTCATACCTTTTTCCTTCCTAGAACTTCCTCTCCTTCCGTGTCCTAAAAATACCCTCCACACAGCATCTCCAAAGATGACGTGAGGAATTGTATGATTTCCCCTCAGGAAAAAATCTCTCAGGGCGTCCTGTGTGAAGATTTTGTAAAAAAAAATTACAATTGTGCAGTTCACACGCGGTAGACGTGAAACCTTCAAAAAACTAAAGTAGACAAGAGTGGGCAGTCTACAAAGCATTGCATAAAGAGGAGACTGATTTTTCTATCTCATTCTCTCGCAGGATAAATCCTGTAGATGTATGTGTATCCTCTTTTTAGTGTCGCTTTTTCGTTTCATCGAGTTTCAAAAAACAACGGTGCTAAAGAAGTTTTCACTTCAAAAATCGTGACCCTGAAATGTTCATCTTCCTTTTAAAAAAATTTAAAAATGTTAAGCACTTTCCAACCTTCATCCTTCTTATCTCCCTCCTCGTTAGTGCGACTTTTGTGAGAATGACATTAGAATCAAATCTAGCGTTAGAGAAAATTATTTCATTGAAGAAGAAGATAACACCTATAAATCTAAACGGAAATGTGAAAAAGAACAAGACACAGAAAAATAAAATGAGAACGGATGCAAATGAGGCCCGAACCCAGGATCTCTTGTTTCACCGGGACCGACGCCTTAACCAACTCGGCCATTGGTTCCTCTTATTTTTAAGTGATTTTTTCGAACGACCCATCATCATGTTGTATGCAAGCGATGCATCTTTTTTAACCCTATGTTGCATTTTTGATTGAATCGTAGATTTCTCAATACTTTTACTTTTACTTGAATTTAGTCGCTATCGTTAAATGCGGCGCACAGTTTAACCCCGCGAATAGCCAAGCCTCGGTCGCGTCACGCACAATCATAGTATTTAGACCCCAACGTGTTAACTCGACTCAACACTACGAGTTGTTTATTTGTATAGAAATTGGAAAACGACTCTCAAAGGGTCAGTTTTTCAATTGAAGCTTTTAAAATGTTGATATTCCTGTTTTGGTACGGAAGTGTTTGTAATGAGGATATGGCAAGCAAATAACAGCACTTTTTTTACCTGAGCTCCACACAAAAGGCCCTGAGGGAAATTATTTTCCTTTGATCTTTGGGGATGCTGTGTGGAGGGATTTTTTTAAGGAAAAAGAGGGGAGGAGAGTTCTGGGAAGGAAAAGGGTTTAAGGGGTGGGTAGGAATCTGGGGTGCAATGTGTCCTGGTCATCCGCCTCCGAGACCTAGACAAACCTCACCCCATGAACCCGATAGCATAAGTAAAAAATAATATATATATTTTTTAATTTTACTCAAAAATTCAACGATGGACTTATATTTCTAGATATATCAGGCAAAAAATAACGCAGGCCTTGAGGGATTTTTTCCTCAGGGCCTCCACTTAGGAGGCCCTGAGATATTAAGTTAAAAAAATGGCGAATCAATTGACAATTTTGATTTCAGATAGTAATTTTAATATACCATTTTGCATATACTTTTTGATACTAAACGGAAGTTAATTCACTTAAATCAAATGGATAATTCTCTTTAATCGAGTGGATCAAAAATGACAAAAGTCATATTTGATCCACTTTCATTTCACCAAGATCGAACGGAATAAATTGATCTAATTAAGTCCATGGATTTCGTATACGATTTCTATCAATTCTAGGAGCATCGTTAGTTCATTTTTTCCTTTTTCAGAACTTCCTCTCATTTCTGTCCTCAAAATTCTCTCCACATAGCATCCCAAAGATGACATGGTTAATAATAGGAATTATTTTCTTCAGGACCACCAGTGTGAAAATCTATAGTCTCTCGTGTTTAGGATGAACGAAGTATGAATGAAGAATGAATTAGTGTAAGTTTAAAGTCATGGTGTTCGAAAGAGATAGTACACAAGCAGTGTGCAATTTAGTTGTGAATGATGAATACTTGGAGTAGGTGGATGAGTTTGTGTATCTGGGTAGAATATTTACGAGAGATGGGAAGGCGGATAGAAATATTGAAAGACGGGTAAATGCAGGTAACTCCATTAATACAGTAATGAATGCCGTTGGCTCTAATAAAAAATTGTCAAAAAAAGCGAAGATAGCAGTCCACAATGGAGTGCTGGTACCTACCCTGATGGAACTGGCAGAGGAAGGATGAAAGTAAATTGAATGCTATTGAAATGAGATCCCTGAGGGGTGATAAACCCATGTATGATCGTGTGAGAAATGTGGAGATCCGCGAAGAATGCAAGGCTGATGTAAGCCTAATGAGTAAGATTAAGAAAGGAACCCTCAGATGGTTTGGGCATGTAGAACAAATGAATGAAGAAAGTAGTGTAAGTAGAATATATAACGTAAATGCAAATGGTAGAAGAAGTCGGGAACACCCGAGGAAGACACATCACGATCAAGTTAATCAGATTTTTTTTACATTAACTCCACACAGGAGGCCCTGAGGAAAATAATTTCCCTCAGGGCCTATGTCATCTGGGATGCTGTGTGGAGAGAAGGAATGAACATTGGTCTTGAAGAGACCCAGATGGGAGGAAACACAGATGCCCGCAAATCGTTCCATAGCCGAGCTGTTGAACTCAAGAACGAGTCGAAAAACGACCCGTTCTCATGTGACAAATGTCAACCAAATGTAAATATGTTGGGCGCGCGTTTGGCGTGTCTCCCGACTATGCACTGGTGCTGAAGGGATCAATGACGCTAGTTCCTCAGAGCATCTTCCATTGAAATACCGGAAGTACATGGATAGCATTCCCACCCGACGCCTGTGCTCTAAAGATTGCAATCCGTTCGTTAAGATGGGAGAATCTATCAAACGGACCGCCCGTTTCTGCACAGAGTCAGATACTTGAGTCGGGCGGTGTCAAAAGTTAGAATAATAGAAGATATGTGCCAAGACCGAGTTGTTTGGCGGTCCGTCCTCTCTGCCTACCCCTGCGGAGAAACGGCGTGATGGTTCGTTAGTTAGGCTTCCGTGTGAAGTTAATGTAAAAATATACAAATATAGAAAAATGTGGACACCGTTTGAAAAACGCACCCTGTCATCATATCGGATGAAGGTATTAACGTGGCCATATTGGGCGGCATTAAACGCCGGGATATTAAACATGATTTACTTCAGTTTTTATCATCAGACTTGTATTTACATCAGTGGCATATAGCAGCAGCTATACAAACGGACTACACACCATACCATACCATGCTATACCGGCATGTATAGTATACGCGTATAATCGAGGCATCACTACTAACAACATAATAAACCTATTCTTTTTAATTTTGTACATGTTACTCGTATCAGACAAAATATCCACCGACAAAATAACTTCAGACAAAATATCCTTCGACAAAATATCCTCAGACAAAATATCCTCCGACAAATATCATCCGACAAAATATCCCCAGACAAAATATCCTTCGACAAATTATCCTTAGACAAAATATCCTCTGACAAAATATCCTCAGACAAAATAACCTCAGACAAAATATCCTATGACCAAATATCATCCGACAAAATATCCTCTGACAAAATATCCTCTGACAAAATATCCTCCGACAAAATATCCTCTGACAAAATATCCTCAGACAAAATATACTCCGACAAAATATCTTCAGACAAAATATCCTTCGTCAAAATATCCTCAGACAAAATATCCTCTGACAAAATATCCTCAGACAAAATATCCTCCCACAAAATATCCTCCGACAAAATATCCACTGATAAAATATCCGCGAACAAAATATCCTCCTACAAAATATTCTCCGATAAAATATCCTCCCACAAAATATCATCCGACAAAATATTCTCCGAGAAAATATCCGCGGACAAAATATCCTCCTACAAAAGATTCTCCGACAAAATATCCTCCGACAAAATATCCACTGATAAAATATCCGCCGACAAATTATCCTCAGACAAAATATCCTCCGACAAAATATCCTCAGACAAAATATCCTCTGACAAAATATCATCAGACAAAATATCCTCAGATAAATCATCCTCAGACTAAATAACCACCGACAAAATATCCACTGATAAAATATCCGCCGACAAAATATCCTCCGACAAAATATCCTCCGACAAAATATTCTCAGACAAATTATCGTCAGACAAAATATCCTCCGACAAAATATCCTCAGCCAAAATATCCTCTGACAAAATATCGTCAGACAAAATATCCTCAGATAAATCATCCTCAGACAAAATAACCACCGACAAAATATCCACTGATAAAATATCCTCCGAGAAAATATCCTGCGTAGAAAACATCCCCCAACAAAATATCTATTAAAACTTAACCTCACCTAATCTAACCTAACCTAACCTAACCTAACCTTAACTAACCTAACGAAAAAAATGAGACAAAAATAATACAGATATCCTGTAAAGACAATAAATTATTGTTCAAATATACTAAAATGGGACAAAAAAATACAAATTACAATAATTTATTGTCTTTTAGGATTTCTGTATTATTTCTGTCTGTCTGTTTTTGTTATGTTAGGTTAGGTTAGATGTTAGTAGATATTTTTAGGGGATATTTTAACGCTTGCCTGTTTCTTTCAAAGGAAAAAAAGTAATCATTTTCTTGCATCTCTCTCACACACCGCACCGTGACGTCTCCGTAGACCCCTACAATACTACTAGCCGTGAAGATAATTTTGAAAGCATGGTATATAGTTAAAGGATAATACTGAAGTGTTTTAATTACGAAA
Source organism: Glyphotaelius pellucidus (assembly GCA_936435175.1). Taxonomy (NCBI): domain Eukaryota; kingdom Metazoa; phylum Arthropoda; class Insecta; order Trichoptera; family Limnephilidae; genus Glyphotaelius; species Glyphotaelius pellucidus. The sequence goes on from OW386563.1 coordinate 13,494,844, forward strand.
ATTCAAAAACGTCAAACGTCAAATGAGCTGATGGTTTTGCTTTTGTTTTTAAACATATAATGCTGCAGCTATTTCGTTCACACTAAATAGCAACAGTGGAAAATGATACAAATGGTTAACGTGTATCCTGACTCCCCCAAAGGAAACATAACCATTATCATACATCTCCCTCACACGTATAAAGAAAATGAAACGTAATTCCCGTCGCCATAGCTGAGTCGTAATAAGATATATCTGTTTCCTCCAAAAGAAAAAAGGAGAAGTACAAAATTATCGTCACGACCAGTACCATATTGTAGGGGTCTGTGAACCCTACCAAGCCACCAAACGTAGCGAACCACTATGGCAGAGGTGTTGGTTATCCAATAAATGGTTTGATTTAATAAAAACTTTGAATTCTTCAAATAAAATATTCAATAAATTTATCGTATATCTTTCCTAGTGATTCTCCCCTTATAGTTTATAGTGCATTTGGTTATTAGACTGTAGGGCATCGAACTATGACAGGAGAAATCACGACAAGCGCGTAGCGTTAAGTGTTTAATATTATTAAAATATAGGTAGGCACTGTAGACATGTAGATATACATGGCCATGGTGGTACCTTGGACATGATGGTTGTCCTCGAATACATCTTAAACTTTTATTATTACTAGCGAGTCCCCGGCATGCGTTGCAATGTCGCTCAAAGAAAAATGAGTTTATGTTTTAAATCTGTTATTGCTTTTAGGTGTACAATATTTTTTTTTGTTTTCCGTCTGGTGTGTACACGAATAAATCAGTAGGTTGAGCAGGCCATATACAGCTGTACGTGTGAGAAGCGTGGATTTTCTAAATTTACCCTTGCTATCACCTAATGCTACTATGTCTCCTTTGCAATTTCCCTTTACCCCTCCCTCGTTTTATTTTATTTATTTCTATACATTACAGTATTTACCTATAGATCAATTTCGAAAACATTTTTACATAATATATTTCCCATAATTTTAACATTTTTACATAATACGTTCCCGCCCACGTTTTCCTCTAGCGCCCCCCTCCTCTCCTTTCCCTCGATTCCCCTCCCGCGAACCTCTCCTTGCCAGATTCCCCTTCCCCTTCCCCTTCCCCTTCCCCTTCCCCTTCCCCTTCCCCTTCCCCTTCCCCTTCCCCTTCCCCTTCCCCTCCCCGTCCTTCCCTCATTTCCCATCCCACGAACCCCTTCTTGCCAGATTCTTCACTCCTTCCCTCCCTACCGCTAATATGCTTACTATGTTTCCTTAACAATCCCTCCCTCTATCACTCCTTTCCCACGCTTCCCCGTTCACGCCCCTCCCGTGTTTCCCTCCCGCTTTCCCTTCCTTCCCACCACCTACCGCATTCCCTCTCCCCGCGAACCCTCTCTTATCGGATTCCTCTTTCCCTCACTCCTTCCCTCCTTCCCTCTCTGCCGCTAAACTATATGAAATACACACACTTCTCACGACTGTCAGTGTCGCTTGACAAACTGAATCTAGAAGTCACCATTTCAAGCTCAAAAGTGGTTTTTATTTATTTTGTGAATAATTTTATAAAAAGGCAAAAATTTGATCAACGGAAATTGTCACAAATTATTTTACCCATAAAACTGTATTTTTAAATAGTTGTTTCTCATAAGCGTTCATATATTTCTGATAAAAAAAAAACACCTTTTTTGTAGCTTATGCTTATATTTTTTACAAGTGATTACCAATTTTATTTTATTTTCATTAAAGCGAAACGGTAGAAAAAGCTTCTATTGAACTGACCCTCAGATTCTTTCCCGCCCCTTTTACCTATCTCCTTGCTAGAACTGCATCTTCTTCTTTTCCTTAAGAAAACACTCCACAAATCATCGGCTAAGATGACAAAGGCCCTGAGGGAAATTATTTTCCTTATGGCATCCTAAGCGTAAAGCTAATATAATAAAATCGAGTGCAGTTCACCCACACAATTCCAATCAATAGGATCTTGAAAAGTGAGCTCATAATCAATGCGGCCAACGCGCGAAGCTTGGCAGGTACGATTTCATTATATCTCATTCTCTCGCCGTAGTGTCACTCGTTTTCGTTTCATCGAGTTTCATTTTCAAAACGTTTTCGTTTCATCGAGTTTCAAATGACAACGGTGCTAAAGAAGTTTTCACTTCAAAACGAAAAATCAAATAAAATCTACTTATGCTCGCCGGGAATCGAACCCGCTACCTCCAGATACAGTAATGGAAGCTATCCACTCAACCACGTAGGCGGTCAAATAATAACTGAACGCTATAACAATATTGTGACCGCCCATGTCACAAGAGCAGAATTGATAAAAGCCCGGAGAAGACCATCTCACATGGACCGTGAAAGGTTGTCACATTTAAATTGCAATATAAATCGCTTCAGACATGTTTATATGCGCCGTGCGGGCACTTTACAAGCAGAATATATGCAATAGTTTTAATGCACTGAACAAATAAAGTGTAGAAGTGTTATGGCTAAGAATATGATATACTAAGGCAGAGAAAGTTAAAGTGTTATGTGTGGTCAGTCTTGCTGTGTGGATATGAGACATGGACCTTGAAAGTGAATACCATGAAAATTGAACAGGTTAGAGGCTTTTGAAATGTGGCTTCACCGGAGAATGCTCAAGGTTCCATGGACCGACATGATCACCAACATAGAAATTCTCAGGCGGGCTAGAGCAGATAGAGGACTGCTCACATCAATAAAAGTCAGGAAAATTCATATCTGGGTCACGTACTTCGAGGGGAAAAGTATCACTTGCTCCAATTAATATTGAAAGGAAAAATAGAAGGTCGCCGAGGGCCTGGTAGGAGACAAATGTCATGGCTACGAAATATACGAGAGTGGACCGGCATTAGAAGTGCGGAGGAGCTATTCCGGGCAGCACAAGATAGAGAAACATTTTCCAGAGTGATTACCAACGTCGGGGGACCTGATAGGGCACACAAAGAAGAAGAAGAAGTGATATGGGTACCAATTTTACCGCCCTCAAAATAAAAGAAGCTGGAGAGATATGTAATTACGAATGTTGGACAGAGCGCGCGAATATTTTAAATGATAAAATTGAAGCGAAAATTGCGAAAATGCTTAATAAAACATGACTCGTTTAAAATAGAGCAAAAATCTCATGGAAGGCATCTTAAGTATCATTTAAAGAAACATTGTGAATTTTTTCACAACTATAACTTGTAAAATAATAGAAACAGACGTGTTTTTAATAATTTTCGGAGCATACTTTGCGATTTTCTTGCTGTACCGGACGGGACCACGATTATGACTTATTATATTTATGCTTTAATTTAACTTAGCGTCGCTTAATGATTTTATTTGTTTGTTTCTTTTTTAACTTAGCGTCATTTAGAGATTCAGCGAAGAAGAGGATGAGTTCCTTGAAGGCCGTCCTCTTCTTCTAACCTAAAGGGGGCTTGTTGGATGTTAAAACGAAGACGAAGACGGTACGTTTTCGTCTTCGTACATTGAGGTTTAATTTGGGCGACTTAGCAGTCACCCATTCGTGGTATAATAATGTGTAACTGATGTTTTATTAATAAAGTTAATAAATTTGTGTTTTATGGGCTATCGGAGAGGTCGAATGCGAGGACAGGGTTTTGCTGTGCCCGGTCTCGTTTTCGATTTCTCCGTACGCCACTGTGGGCGAAACTTGGCCTTGCCACAGGACCAAAATGCCTGGCGGGGAGCTCCCGCTCCCCTGTCCTTCCCCGCGTCGTACCTTCGGGCGGACCAATTAGAGCCCTCCTTCTGGGGGTTAGGTATTTTGGTCCTGTTTGATGCCTGGTGTAGCTCGCACTGTTTAGTTGAATTAAGGGAGTCTGGCATAATGAATTACGAAATAAATAATATGAATTGACAGGCCAGACTCCCCTTACCATTATTATGTAGGTTAACCTAGAGTAAGTTTAGTTTTAAGTTCAATAATTAAGATTCCCCACGATAATGTCACTCCGGGGGGCCGATGTTCTTTTTTGTATCTGACATAAAAAATCGAAATAAATTATAAGGAGAGAGGTCGGGAGGTTCAGACGGAAGCACGGAGAGAGGCGAATGATTGCTACTATGGTGACCTCAGCTATGATGACCACAGCAGAGGTCACGACCCGCTAAAACTCAGACTGCTCGGAAAAGGAGACAGTTTGCTGTTTCCACCCCCGCCGGCGGCAAGGTGGGGGTGCGAGCTATATATACGGGGCTGCTACCCCTATATCGTCACTTCGCTCGACCGGTACCAACAGCAATCTTCGCCTCTCTGCCTGACCCGACTTCTCTCCGGACTTTTTGGAAATATTGGACTTATTTCTTCCCCTCTGGACACCTCCACCCCCGGGACCCAGCGGCTACCAGGACTACCCAGTGCCTATCTACAGTCTTTGTGGGAGTAACCAGGACGTACCCTACACTTGCTATCGAAGGAATTTCGTATAATTTGCGTTTCGGCGTGGAACGCATCTAGGTACTATCTTCAGAAATAACATATATTTTTATAAGAGCTTAAGAACGTCAATTGTTTAAGTGAGATATGTAAGAAATCGGTAGAAATTCGGGTAGCGGCGCGCGCCTTAATACGCGGCAGCAAGTGAAGCCTCCAAGCAAACAATCTCAACCATTGCCTTGAAAAGTGAGCTCATAGGTAGTAGATACTGTACGTAGGTGAGGTTTCATTCTATCTCATTCTCTCACAGGCTAATTCGTATAGATCATAGATTCTCAACTTTTTTTTGCCCACCGCCCACTTTGAGAACATTTTTATTTCTAGCGCCCCCTATCTCGTTACGACGAAGGGGGTGAAATGGGATACCACGAAATGGGATACCACGAAATGGGATACCACGGGAAACGTTTGTTGTTTTTTTTAAACTATTTATTTAGTTAGTTTATACTACAAGAATATAAACTTAATAACAGTGTAACATTTCATTAGATAAATTTAAATATTTTTACAGTAAGCATAACATTTCTTTTTAAAAACATTAATTCTTTCTTCATTCTTCAAACTTTCAGACATTTCATCATATATCTTTAGTCCTCTATACATTATGCAGTTCTGTGATTTTGATTTTTTCATATGTGGCAATCTAACTCTATTTATATTTCTTGTTTTGTAATTATGTACATCTCTATTAAAAACAATTTCATCCTTAAAGTATTTTGACATTTGGTTTTTCATTACTTTATGCACAAAAATAAATATATTAAACAGCAGTCTCTTTTTTTATTGGAATTCATTTAGCTCCTCTCTCATTTGATTAACCCTTGCATATTTGCCTTTCCCCAGTACCTAAACATCTCATAGCTCTGTTCTGTATAACTTCTAGCTTATTCAAATTAACTTCATTGGCCAAATATAACATCGTAGAGCAGTAATCAAAATGTGGAGCATTTTATATACCTTCTAGCAGCACATATTCAAAATTTGCCGCGAAAGTTAGTTTTGAATCGAGTCTCACACCCAGGTATTTGAAGTTTGCTACAACGGAGGGGGTGTATCGGGATACCTCGACGAAGGGGGCGTAATGGGGTAGGGAAAATATTTTTTGTGGATGGATGGCCCCTAATGGGATGGGTTTCCTACCGCCCCCCTGAAAGTCTGAAAAGCCCCCCAATTTTCTCTTGATCTTCTACCGCCCCTCTGAAGGTCTGAAACGCACCAAGGGGGTTATCGCCAACCTTGAGAACCCATGGTATAGATGTATGTGTTTGTCTCTTTATAGTATCGATCTTTCGTATCTTCGAGTTTCAAATCACAACGGTGCTAAAGAAGTTTCAATTCAAAAACTTGCTAACGACGTCAAATTACATTTTGAAGTGAAAACTTCTTTATTACCGTTGTGATTTGAAACTCGATGAAACGAAAAAGCGACACAAAAAAGAGACAAACACATACATGTATAGGATTTAGCCTGCGAGAAATCGAGAAAGAATAATAGGTCTCCTCTTTGTGCGGTGCTTCGTAGCCTCCCCACTCTTGTCTACTTTAGTTTTCTGAAGGTTTTACTTCTACCGCGCGTGAACTGCACAATTTTTTTTATTGAAAATGAAACGAAAAATTGCGACACTAAAAAGAGTCAAGCACATAAATCTATAGGATTTAGCATGCGAGAGATTGAGATAGAATAAAAGTTCTCCTGTTTGTGCGGTGCTTAGTAAATAATCAGTTTCCTCTTTGTGCGGTGCTTTGTAGCCCTCCCAAGAAGATTTCATTGTACCGCGTGTGAATTGATTTTGACACACTGATTTTTTTACTTATCAGTAAAACTTGTAGTGAGTTAAACAAAATGTTGATGTTTATTGGGTCACTAGTAGGATATTTCAAAATGTCATGCTAATGTACCGGTTCGTTGAAAACTGGATGTACCGGTAATGAGTGTATGGAATGTGGGAGGGGGGAGGGAGGGGGTGGGTTGTAGAGGGGAGAAAAGTAGGTAAGGAACTAATGGATTTGGGCACACGGACACGCTTACAACACTCCTCTAGGGGTTTGTCCTCTTCAGTGTTCAAAGTAATACATTGCTAGTACTGGGTTATTCAGTGCTGGCTTTTCTATCTGCAAGGATTCGGCCGAGATATCATTTTTAAATTATGTAGCGGGTAAAAATAATATAATGTGGCGTTTATAGTATACTAGCTTTTACCCGCGGCTTCGCTCGCATGGTATTAGGGGGAAATTACTGTAGCGGTTGCACTTATCAATTATCCCCCCCGCTCCCGCATTCCATATATTCATTCCCGGTACATTTAGTTTTCAAACAGCTCGTGTGCCACCCAAATTTCATAACGCCAGAGCTCACCAGTAGTAAAAAAAGAATCATCTAATTTGTTGTGAAGTTATGCGCGTACAAACATTTCGGAGATTCATTTTTATTTATATGTATAGATAGATAGATATTAACTACGATTTCCCGCAAATATATCAACATCGTATCCATGGCAACGATTTGTTTTCTGACCTTAGTAATAATTCACTTGTGTTAGCGACAGAAAACGTTTAATAAATTAATATTTATAATTTCATGACGCCAGAGCTTACCAATACATATGGCCTATATAACTCGTATATAATGTAGCTTTCTATTGGTGAAAGAATTTTTAGGATCGGTTTATTGGTTTATGCGTGAAAGCGTAACAAACAAACACAGGCAGTTTCACATTTATAATTTTAGTAATTAATATTGATAATTTCATAACGCCAGAGCTTCCCATTATATACAGCCTATATTACTCGCATATAATGTAGCTTTCTATTGGTGAAAGAATTCTTAAATCGATTTATTGGTTTACGCGTGAAAGCGTAGCAAACAAACACAGGCAGTTTCACATTTATAATATTAGTAATTCATATGTATAATTTCATAACGCCAGAGCTTCCCATTATATACAGCCTATATTACTCGCATACAATGTAGCTTTCTATTGGTGTAAGAATTTTTAAATCGATTTATTGGTTTATGCGTGAAAGCGTAGCAAACAAACACAGGCAGTTTCACATTTATGATATTAGTAATTCATATTTATAATTTCATAACACCAGGGCTTCCCATTATATACAGCCTACATTACTCGCATATAATGTAGCTTTCTATTGTTGTAAGAATTTTTAAATCGATTTATTGGTTTATGCGTGAAAGCGTAGCAAACAAACACAGGCAGTTTCACATTTATGATATTAGTAATTCATATTTATAATTTCATAACGCCAGGGCTTCCCATTATATACAGCCTACATTACTCGCATATAATGTAGCTTTCTATTGGTGTAAGAATTTTTAAATCGATTTATTGGTTTGTGCGTGAAAGCGTAGCAAACAAACACAGGCAGTTTCACATTTATAATATTAGTAATTCATATGTATAATTTCATAACGCCAGAGCTTCCCATTATATACAGCCTATATTACTCGCATACAATGTAGCTTTCTATTGGTGTAAGAATTTTTAAATCGATTTATTGGTTTATGCGTGAAAGCGTAGCAAACAAACACAGGCAGTTTCACATTTATGATATTAGTAATTCATATTTATAATTTCATAACACCAGGGCTTCCCATTATATACAGCCTACATTACTCGCATATAATGTAGCTTTCTATTGGTGAAAGAATTTTTACATCGATTAATTGGTTTACGCGTGAAAGCGTAACATACAAACACACGCAGTTTCGCAAGATTTTGACAGAAAATTTGTAAAAAGAAAACAATCTAAGGCAAAGATTTGTAAAACCATCACATTTTATATTAATCTTTACGAAAAATTTGATAAGGTTAAGAATACCAATTAAATTAAATTTTAACTGGTAATCAATTTATTAAAAAAATTCTCATATCATTGATGTCGCTATTCCAAATTCCTGTAATATTCAAAAATCTGTTTCTGAAAAAATTAGAAAATATACAGATTTAGGAAATGAGATTAAAAGAATTTGGCATTCTCGGACTATAAAAATATAACCATTTGTTATTTTGGCTACTGGCATTATACCTAGCTCTCTCATTCAAAATTTAGGCTTTTTAGATTTGTCAAAGAATCTTTACATAAAAATGCAAAAATCAGTCATATTAAATACATGTAGGATTAAGACAGATTTTTATAATATTTCGAGGGATCAGTAGGATTTATCGGTCCCGTTAGGAGTTCTATTGAGCCGAACCCTCTGATATGAAAATATCTGGAGTCGGTGAATTATTTTCCCATATGGTCTCTGGTAGGTTGACATGTTGTTCTTGTATTGTTTTGAATTTATTATACTTATACAATGCAATTACATCGCGTGGATTGATTAGATGATCATTTGTGGAAAAGTGTGTGGAAGGGTTAAGTTTTTCCTGTGGAGAAGATTTAACCCGGACATAAAGTCTAAATAACAATAAAATTATCCAACTTTCGATTGGCGGATTTGTTTACCGCCTCCCCTGTAACCATTTATTGGATAACACCTCTGCCATAGGTCACCCAAAGTGGTTCGCTATATTTGGTGATAAAGCAAGGGTGCCCGGGTTTATCGGGTGAGATTTGTACAGGTCTTGGCGAGTGGCAGACCGGATCGAAAGAAACTGGTTGAGGGAGGCCAATGGACCTCTCCAGCCGGATCAATCCTTTCGCAGCGCAGTTGGAGGGATGGATCCATACGTGTGTCACTCCTGGACATACCGACCCTCAGATTCCTACCTACACCTTATACTTTTTCCTTTCTAGAACTTCCTCTCCGCTCTCTCCTTAAAAATACCCTCCACACAGCATCCCCTAAGATGACATTGGCCATTTTTGGAGATGCTATCTGGAGGACCTTCTTAGGGAAAGGAAGGAGATGAAATTATGGCTAAAAAAGGGCATGAGGGTTGGATAGGATCAATGTGACTAAGAGTGACTGACGTATGGATCCATCCCTCCCACTGGTCGAGAGAGTCCGGCTGGAGAGTTCAAAAGGTCTACCTCAACCGGTCTCTCCCGATCCGGCTCGCCACGCAGTAGATGGGCAAGCGCATCTTTTTTTTTTTTTTTTTATGTTAACTCCACACAGGAGGCCCTGAGGGAAATAATTTCCCTCAGGGCCTATGTCATCTTTGAAGATGCTGTGTGGAGGGTGCTGTTGAGGAGAGGAAGGAGTGAACATGGGTCTTGAAGAGACCCATATTGTAGGAGGGAGGAAACACAGAAGCCGGCAAATCGTTCCACAGCCGGGCTGTTGAACTCAAGAACGAGTCGTAGAAACGACCCGTTCTCATGGCATCTGCCGCCAAAACCTAGACAAACCTCACCCCGCAAACCCGGCCCCCCTTGCTAAGTCACCAAATGCAGCGAACCACTCGGGGTGACCTATGGCAGGGGTGTTGGTTATCACCGCGTAGTCGTAAGTAATGTCAGGAACAAAACTGGAAATATTTAATTTTTAAATCAAATTTTAGACATACCGACTCTTTTCCACAAAAAATTATAAATTGATTTCGAAAAATTGTTATTTTATCTAGTAAAGCTTTTTTTAAATTTTGAGAAAATGTGTTTGTTTTTAGTACAATAAGGTTTTACCGTAGGTCGTTGGCAGATTTGTTAAATTTTCAAACAAAATTTTGTATAATATAACAAACAATTCAAATCATATAATCATGCAGTAAAATAAATCAATACATTATTTGGGAAAGCTGCTTTTCAGAATTTTAATTTTAGATCAATTAGTTAGTTAAAATCATTAAAAAATGATCCGCGCCCTTGTTTTGTGACTAAAATACTTCAGTTTGTCTATTTATTTACGATCTTACAAACTTATATATTTAAAAAAAATTACATTTTTATTTTACTTAGATATTATTGAAAATTTATAGATTCCTATGATCAAAAAATAATCACAAAAAATACATAATTTTAATTGTTTTATCATCACGAGTTTGAGCGTTTTTTGAATTTGGGTATTAATTAAAGCAAATTTTGAATGAAATAAAATCGATATTGAGTTATTTTGTTAAAATGCTGGAATGGAGAATAATTAATCTTTCTCATCGGAACCGCCCTATATCGTTGCAAGGGTACGATAGCAAGATCATCGTTCGACGAAATTTAAATTCTCGGTCGCTGGTTAATGGCTCTTAACACTCTGCACGTATTTGAAAATATACACATAACTTGGCGCCACAACCCTTGGGCCACGAATATTTTTAAATATTTGGCGAAAATATTAGCGTTCCATCGCCATATTGTCCTGATAAGGACAATAGTAGTCTTTTTTTTAAATTTCACATTAACAAAAATAATATTAAAAACATGCCAGTGCCCCTTAAACTTGGCAACAGAACCTAGAAGACATTGTAGAGAATTTCCACTGCATAGTTGTGTGACTATAATAAATTTTGTTGCGCTTTTTGTGGCGTTTACTTTGCATTGTAAATTCTAAAATTCCAAGAATTTTTGGCAAACCCCTATCGTAAATTTTACACAAATAGGGTTCCCAAAAATACTCGGAGAAATAGTTTCAAAAGTCTTTGAAGATATTTATGCTCGTGGAAGTGTTTTGAGGGCATGTGTGCGAGCCTATACTTAGGATTATTGAAGTGAAAACTTCTTTAGCACCGTTGTGATTCGAAACTCGATGAAACGGAAACGAACGACACTAAAAAGAAATATACCTACATCTGAAGGATTTAGCCTGCGAGAATATATCTAATTATTTCACAGATACTCGGTTCCAATATAATACAATAAATTCACGGTCGGTTGTGGTATAGAAGAAACTTTAAAGATGGGTTGTTTCAAAAAAATTGACGAATTCGTCAAATATTTGACGTTGATTTTCACGTTCTGTGTAAGTTCTATTCAAGTTCTGTGATGATTTCAGTTTTGTGAAGCAGCTGGCCTATGATGATAAAAAAACAGAACTCGAAAAGAACTTACACAGAACCTGAAAATTAACTTCAAATATTTGATGAACTCATCAAATTTTTTGAAACAACCCGTCCTAAGGGTCCACTATTCGAATTTCGACCGATTTCTTACATATCTCCCTTAAACATTTGAAGTTTTTAAGCTCTTAAAAAAATATATGTTATTTTTTAAAATAATATCTAGATACGTTCCTCGCCGAAACGCAAATTATATGAAATTCCCTCGATAGAAAAAAATCGCAAAGTATGCAATGTAATAATTTAAAACAAGTCTATTTCTATTATTTTACAAGTTATATTTGTGAAAAAATTCACAATGTTTCTTTCTCTGCCCAACATTCGTAATAACACATCTCTCCGTCTTCTTCTTTTTCAGCCGAATAGCGCCGCCTTAAGTCCGGGCGTTTAGCGGACCAAGGAATCCAATGTTTTTATTTTTGTAAAATCAATATCCAATCTTAAAACCACTCCAAAATGAACAGGCAAAGAAAAAACAAAAGAAAGCGACATCTAGCATCGACTCTGAAGAAGAAAACACAAATACTAATAAGATGACAAAGTTAATGTATAGGGAAAGGGTTACTGGAAATCATTCTTCACATTGATAAAAAAGTGCTTCGTACTCTCCCCACCAAAGATATTGAAATATAAATTCAATATCCCTGCTCCCCACTCACGTTTACCTTAGTTTTATGAAGATTTCACTTCTACCGCGCGTGAATCGCACACTCTGACTTTTTTTTTTACTTCTTGAGAAATTCATGAGTGGGGAGCAAAGATATTGTAATATAAGTTCAATATCTTTGTGGGGAGACTGCAGTACTTTTTTATCAATGCGAAGGATGATTTTTTCCATATTTTTGTCGTCGAAATATCACTAAAGCCTCGATTACATTGAGCGAGTTTACAAGCTACTAATCGGCAAATTTGAAAGCGTGCGATTGTGATGATGCCACATAAAACGTTCCACTCGCTCAATAGCGAAATATCGCGCGAACTAATTCAGTCGATATTTCTACCTCACCGCAAGTATTTATTTGCCGGATATTTAACAGATAATCCAGATCAAGCATTAGTTTGACAGTTACGAAATCAGCTGTTCGCGGGCCGCCATCTTGCCATTCACCGTACACGCTAGCGAGTAGCGAGCAAAGTTGACAACTTTTTTCGAAGATTGTTCACAATCTACTAGTTAGCTAGTACCTAATACGATTACACTGGGCGAGTTTACTAGCTGATAATGAATTCGCCGGCTAGTAGCTTGTAAACTCGCTCAATGTAATCGACGCTTATCAGACCAGTTAGACAAGCGTGCAAAAACAAACATAAAAACTCCGACGGTAAACCCAAGCTTTGGACAAAGACACCACAAATACACTGCTATAAAAGTATTAAACGATATTATTTCACTTGAAACAAAAATTGAGGAAAACAAAAATAAATTCAGATACAAAATTTAAAAATTGATTAAATAACGAAAAACACAATATTACAAAAATTTTATAACATAAATAAAAAAAAAGACGTAAACACATAAAACCATTAAATCACAAATCACTCACAAACACACAATTCAATTAATTTTAAATTTATCTTAATTTAATTTGATTTTTTTCATTCCCAACTGTATATATTTTTTCAAAATGTTTTATGTAAGTAGGTATTTCATTTTTCTATTTTTTTGTAATATAAAATGTGGGCCTCAGCACCCACATTAAGCATCCAACATTATTGGATTGTACTGTAATATGTAAAATGTTGTATCAAAATAAAAATAAATTAAATTTTTTAAAAGTCGCCCGCAGGGCGTAGCAGCAAAAGTCCGTGGTGCGGGTTTTTATCTGCTAGTAAATTATTATTGTACGCATTACGCATCCCTGTCTCCGGCGGTTGTTTTTGAATAATGCTTATTTTTGTGCTTATTTTAATGCTCAGTTTAGCGCAGTTCGCTTGCTTTATTTGCGGCTCTGCGTCAGATTTATTGGTCCAATTTGCAGCCGCATCGATTTGTCTGCTTAAAAATATGATTCCGAACTCTACTGGCTCTGTTTTATACATACAGGATGATTTTATTGTTTCCTTACTTAATATACACAGTGATTTTAAAATATTATATCTAGTTTTGTGAAACTGTATTGTTTTCTGAATGTATTATCAAACATTGTTGAATGTTCCATTGTTGAATAGTTCCATTGTTGATTTTTTTTTTTTTACACGAGCTCCACACAGGAGGCCCTGAGGAAAATAATTTCCCTCAGGGCCTATGTCATCTTTGGGGAAGCTGTGTGGAGGGTTTTTTTTTTAAGAAAAGGAAGGAGGGGAGAGTTCTGGGAAGGAAAAGGGTTTAAGGGGTGGGTAGGAATCTGGGGTTCAGTGTGTCTTGGTCATCGGCCTTCAGACCTAGACAAACCTCACCCCATGAACCCGGGCACCCCTCCTAAATCACCAAACGTAGCGAAACACTTGGGGTGACCTTTGGCAGAGATGTTGGTTATCCAATAAAGGTTCCCGGGACGGCGGTACCCATTCCCGCCTCCCAAATTGATTCCATTGTTGAATAGTTCCGTATAAATGTAATAAACACTGTGAGAATTATAGAACTATTGGTTCCTATCAGAATTATATTACTAGTACTATCAGACTTATAATCTTTCTCAATTTTCAGTTACGGAGAAGAACTCTTCGATATCTCTCATTCACTTTACTGTTTAAATTATTTTTATTATTATATATATATATTTTTTTTTTTTATTAAAATATAAGATAGATCATGAAATTATTAATACATAAAAATAATGAGATTGCCTCTACTCAAACCTATCGTATATTTTCTTAAAAACAATTTAAAAATAAAAAAATAAAAAAACTTCGATATATTTCCTGTTTGAACATTCGGATAGGAAATATATCGATGAAAGATTTAGTTTTTATTTTTAAGATTAAGCTTTTATTTTTAAGATTTAGTTTTTATTTTCTGTTCACAAAACAATGAGTTTATATTTTGGTTTTCTTTATAGTTTTAAAATATATTATCATTTTATTTATTTAAACTTTGTAACTTTTCTCAGTACTTTTACAACTATCACTATATTTAACTGCTTTACGGCCTTTATAACATTGTACTTGAAATGATGTTTACATTTGTAATTATTAGATACAATATTATGTTTTACAAAAAACAACAACTACCTAATGTGAACTAAACCAGGAAATTTGACTGTCCTAAAACGGGAAATCTCCTAGTTGGACGGTCAAAGTATTTGTTTATAATGTATATGTATTTTGTTTCAATAAATAAATAAAAATAAATAAATAAATAAAATTGGATATATTTATCTGTGACGCTATCTATAGGTCACAAACCAATTCTTGGAATGATTGTTTCCAATAAAAAGGGTAGTTCCACATAATATGGAAAAAAAATTTGAAGATAATATTGTTAATTCTATAATTTGAAATATGAGATTGACAATTATGACGGTTTTTCAGTAGGTGGCAATGGCGAAATCGGTAAACGCACGTCCCCGAAAGACGAGAGGTTCTGGTTTCGAGTCCCAGTTGCGACCAATATCTTTCTCTGTTTTTCTGTGTCTTGTTCTCTTTCATATTTTCGTTTAGATTATTATTGTTATCTTAATGGGAATAACCTTCAAACCTTATAAAAAGAGAATTTTTCTTATAAAAATTGAAAAAACTTTGTATTTAAATATATTTCAGGTAAGCTCCACACTTGAAGCTTTGAGGAAAAAAAATCCCCCACCGCTTTTGTCATCTTTTAAGATGCTTTGTGGAGGGTCTTTATAGGGAAAGGAAGGAGAGGAATTTCTGGGAAGGAATCGGATACGTGGAGTGGATAGGAATTTGGGGGTCAATGTGTCCAAGAGTGACGGACGCATGAATCCACCTCTCCCACTGTGGTTCAAGGTCGAGAGAGTCTGGCTGGGAGCTTGAAAAGTGTCCCTCAACCAGTCTCTTCCGATTCGGCCCGTGGAAGGGGGTCTAACGCATCCGCCGCCAAGACCTAGACTCTAGGTCAAGAATGACAAACGGCGGACAGACCTCGTGAAACCAGGCACCGAAAAGCAGTACCAGCATCTGCAAAGTCACCAATCGTAGCAAACCACTTGGGATGACCTATGGCAGGAATGTTGGTTATCCTACAAATGGTTCCTGGGGCGGCACTACCCATACCCGCCTCTCAAATTACATAAGTGTAGCGCCGTTTTTGTGAAAATCACTTCAACATTAGTATGGAAAGTTAATGACGGTCTAGAAATAATCACTTACGGAGTACCACAAGGATGTATTCTAGGACCTCTGATTTTTCTGACTTAGGTAAACTTAAATTTGGATTTGAGATCAAAATACCCAACCAAACTGAAAAATTATTTTTGTAATCAAAAGGTCTATCAAAAATCTTGAACGGATGTGAGCTATAATAGAAATTATAACTTTATCATAGAAATATAAAATAAAAATTAAGAAAAAAAAGCATTTTGACGGGTGTAAATTTAAAACACAAATTACTTATTTACGGCGGAACAAAAATTTGTCATTTAAACATTAAAATTGCTACCTAAAGAATGCATTTTTAACAATGTTTTATTTTTTATTCAAACATATTAAAATTATTTATTTTTTATTTTTCATTTACTCACAAATAATTGCCCAAGTTGCCTCTAAAATCATGAAACACTAAAATCTTGAATGGCCTATATCCTATATCTTATAATTTAAGAGCGTGTTCACACACAGCTATAAAAGCTGTATCGTGACCTATTTCAGCGTATTGCTCGCTATACATTCCCAATGGGAATATATATGGCGAGTGTTATACTGAAATAGGCCAAGCTACATCTTTTACAGCTGTGAGTGAACACGCTCTAAAGCAAAAATAAATAAAGTAGCTCAGATCCGTACTAGATATATGATTTACCTTTTGATTACAAAAATAATTTTTCAGTTTGGTTAGGCATTTTGATCTCAAATCCAAATTTAAGATTTGTATGAAATTGGCCGAAATGGCCGCTCTTACGTTCCTCTTAAAAATAAGTTGGTTTGGTGCGGCCTGTATTTTGAATGGATATACATAATTCCATAGCACAAGTACGGGAGATACGTCGATGTGGAATGCACTAAAATGCACCATAGGTTCCAAGGTATAGAGTACAGGCTTCGTAGTGGGTACATGATTCCCCGCGTGTGCACCGCGCCGCAGTGTCAGTGATTTGGGAGAGAATTTTTAACGTCACTCTGACAGTGGCCAAGTTTTTAGGCAAGCGTTCTAATTTACACTGTAAACTGCACAAATCACGACTTTGTGTTTGTCTCTAATGGAAGCGATCCAGAAGCAGTAATAAACCTAACCTAACCTTGTAATCAAAATATCAAAAATTATATTTATATATATATATATATATATATTTTGATACTTGCATACTTCCTGTACTTACTTATGGTTGCCTAACTTGGGCACTCACAAAAACTTACAATAAGAAGCTCGATACATGTCAAAACTCCACGGAAAGAAGTATGATAGGGAAAAGACTGTCCGATAGAATTATAATTGCAACCATTAAGAAACAAACAAGAACAAAAGATGTCGTAAAAACAATAAAAAAGCTAAAGTGGAAGTGGTCAGGCCACACAATAAGAAGTGAAAAATGGCCAAAATTAGTCATGATTTGTTTCACAAGCGACAAGAAGAGAAAACGAGGAAGATCATTTAGACGGTGGGTTGACGACATCAAAACCGTAGCAGGTGGTACATGGACAAGGGTAGCTAATGATAGACAGAAATGGCGACAGTTGGAGGAGGCCTTTGTCAACTAGTGACATACAGACAGGGAGTCGATGCATGATAAGTATAAATGTGAAAAAATTATAAATAATGTAATGTAATTTACTGTCTGAAGCTATTATTATTATTATTGACCTTGTAATTGTTTAAAGTTGTCTATTATGTTTAATGCATTAAAAGCATATATAAAGAATAAAAAGACAATCGTGTAAATTAAATGAAAAGAAGTTTTGTTAAATAATGTAAGGTTTATTCAATGTAAAATTAAACAATATCAAATTTAGGATTGAATTAATTATTCTATTGTTTGTTTTCTTTTAACTGCACATTTACAGTTAACACAACCATTAATAAATTTGCATTATATTTAGTTTGACGGCCGGCGTTGTCCAGCGGTAAGGCTCTTGACTCGCATTCCGAAGGTTGCGGGATCGAATCCTGGCGTGGCAAATAAATTTTATCAGATTAATTTGTGTTATTTCACAATTTATTCATTTAAAATAATACGTAGGATATTTGCGGCACGTTCCAGAGTGGAAGATACTCTCAGTATCGCCCTGGTGTAAGACCACCATTCAGAATTGAAACGTTGCTTAAAATGGCTTTAGCCATGTTTGATGACCAGATCTGAATAGCCAGGTACTTCCCATCTTCCTCTTCCCCATCTCCTTCCTCTCCTCACTACCTTCAGCTTCACAACATACCCCAATTGGGGATGCCGGACGGAAGCAGTTGGGACTCTTGTGCGGTATTCATATAAAAAATTAAAAAAAATAATAAACTTACATTATTTTTGTTATTGTTTTTGGGGTGTTTTGCCGTGTTTCGCTACCTGCTTCTTTAGCCAACGTTTCGGACAGCGTTACAGTGACCATCATCAGGGCAGATGAGCCTAGATAACTTACATTATATTTAGTTAACTTGACGCTTTATAACCAAATCTAAAAAAAATACCACAAAATAATTAAGACTTACACCTTTTTTGTCGGTCGGAAACCAAAGTTTCCGACCACAATTTGCAAAATTTTTATGAAACTTTGGGAATGTTTCATTAATCATTTTTATATAAAATGACAAAAAAGTGATTTGACGATAAAGTTCATATTGCACACGCCTTACAAAATGTGTGTTCTTAAATAAATAATGTATTCTAGATTTACTGCGACTCAAAGAGTGGACTGTATTCAAATTTTTTTGTGGACCTTGATGCTGACACAAAATATATGTGATGATAAGGAGTCGTTATTCCTGCTACTGGCTAGCGTGTGGCGCTAGCTGCGAGCTCAAGTTTTCTACAAAATGTCGACAGAATCGTTATTTTAGCTGCTACTGTCGCTACTTACGGAGACAGTTCTTTGTGTCATCATGACAATCTCACTCGCCGATTCACCCGCTTTTAAACTTACCGGCTAGTAGCTTGTAAACTCGCTCGATGTAATGGAGGCTAAAGCGATAAGGCTCTTATGTTTGGTGAAAGAATTCATGTTCAGTTTTATGAAATCATTTGAGTAAATAAATAATAAAATATTGCAAATAGTATATAAAAAAAAGGTAAATCAGAAAAACTCAAGATTTATTGTTAATAAATTTCAAGATTTAAAAGAAATAATAAATATGAACTCTTACAATAGTTTCATGTAATTTTTCAATTTAAGTTAGAATTTGTAATTATTTTAGATAATTTTTAGATTTAACGGGAGGTTGTTGAAATAAGTTATACCTAGATACAGATAGATATTTGGAATGTGCTTGGTATTAAATTTTGGGATTTTAATATTTTTCTGATATCTTGCTGATAAATTGAATTGTAAGTTATTTAGATGTATTTTTTTGAAGGTTGGTGGAATTGAATATTTTTACAGATTTTGTCTATTGACCTGTAAGGGGCCAAGGATGAAACGACGTAAATTTCGACGTAATATTTTGTGGGTTTATTTTGTGCTAACGTATATTATATTTACTGAAACACATTCCTTGAACAATAAACTATGCACAAAAACAACATTACTTGCGTTTATTTGATAAATTGTTAGGTTTTTTGATCTTTTTCACGACGTAGTTTGACAGCTCAAATTGCGCGAAAAATGAAGGGTTGATGTCATAGATGAATTTAATAAAAATTATTCCGAGTGGCTAGATGTATTAAGGATATCTTATACGTCAATCCAAGCGATTCTGACCTTGTCCTTCATACGTTTTCTTTATACATAAGGGTTCAAATCGCATATAAAAATAAATATAATTGAAAATTTTTACAGGTTGAAGGTAAATTGAATATACCTTCCCATTTTTATCGCCTTTGCTTTGTACATTTATATTACATACTAGCTTTTCCGCGCGGCTTCGCTCGCATGGTATTAGGGGAAATTACTGTAGCGCTTGCACTTATCAATTATCCCCCCCTCCCCTCCCGCATTCCATACATTCATTCCCGGTAAATTCAGTTTTCAAACAGCTCGCGTGCCACCTAAATTTCACAATGCTAGAGCTCAAAGAAAAAAAGAATTATCCAATTTGGTGCAGTTGTTCGGAATTTATGCGCTTACAAACATTTCGGAGATTTATTTTAATTTAAATATGCGGAAGTTTGTACATATAATAAAAAAAACACTACTTATTATACAGTCTAAAATCGTTACAAATTATATTTTTAATGTAGGAACTCTCATCTGACGTTTATTCCAAAACAAAAGCTTGTCCAAAAACAACAAAATATAATCTAATATTTGAATTTTCTGGAGCAGCAGCCCACCAGCCACAAATATATCAACATTATTTCCACGGCAACGATTTGTTTTCTGACGTTTGCAATAACTCGCTTTTGTTAGCGACAGAAAACTTACAACAAATATAATAAATTAATAGTCCTCGCATATAATTTAGCTTTCTATAGGTGAAAGAGTTTTTAAAATCGTTTTTTTGTTTTATGCGTGAAAACCTAACAAACAAACTCGAGCAGTTTCGCATTTATAATATTAGTATGGATTTGTAATAAAATACAATATTAAAATTCATCCGTACGTTATTCAAGAAAGAAACACAAACGCACTGAAGAAAACGACCAACAGAATTGTAGTATGGGCGTGTCCGTTTTCCTGAATTAGGTCCAAATTTCCCTTGCTTTTGATGATATTGATCAAATGTTTTCAAATATCGACACTCTTTCTTAAACAAACAGTTTGCAATCATTATAGAGCACAGCCATCAGATTTGAATGCGGTCTTTGTTCAACCGGTATTTCAATTGAAGATGCTCCAAAGAACTAGCGTCATTGATCTCTTCGGCACCGGAGCAGAGTCGTGAAACATGCCAAACGCGCGCACGACACTTGTACATGGTTGACACAATGTCACACGAGAACAGGTCGTTCCTACGGCTACAGTTTGCTGGCTTCAGCGTTTCCTCCCTCCTACAGCATGAGTCTCATAAAGACCATGTTTATTCCACTTTTCTTTTAAAATAACCTCCATACAGGATCCCCCATAGTTCCACACATGCTCTGAGGAAAATTATTTCTTTATGTGTTTTTTAATATATTTCGCATGAGTCTTAATTGCTCTCAACTGTTTGGAGCCAGTAAGTCAATGGCATGACCAATTGAGAAATGTTGTGAAATTGAAGGTAGTGGACAGAGGACGAAGACAGAGAAGAGGAAGGTGGGAAAGTACTTGACTACTCAGATCAGGTCGTCAAACATGGCTAAAGTCATCATCAAACAGTATTAATATCCTTGCGTCTGCATGGTTAAAATTTAAGAACCCGGTCCCGAATGCATGTCTGATAACGCCATATAACCATCTGTGTACGTGACATTTCAAACAAAGCTGTCGTTGTAATTCGGTTTCGAATTCAAGAATTCTCAGTTAGTTTTCTCACATGAGAACGGTCAAGTATAAGTATTACGATTTGTAAATTCGAGTATCTCTCCCGATATGGAAAGATTGACGGTAATACCTTTTTAGTTGTATCACGCGGCAATATATTACATATGACATCATTTCCTGTCCCGGTGATTTGCTATCACTGGATCACAGTGGATCCGAGGAACGGGATATTTTTGGAACCAGCTCCTATCGGATTTATAAAATAGTCACTAATACTCTAACTGGGCGAAGTCGAACCAAAAGCCGCTAACAGGGCCTAGCAGCAAAAACCTGCGGAGCGGGTTTTTAGCTGCTAGTTTCAAACTAATGTTTCGATTCTGAATGGTTGTCTTTTACTAGGGCAATTCTGAAAGTATCTATCCCTCTAGATTTAATAAAAAAAAATAAACCTCAAAAAACATAGTTTTACTATAAAACATATCTGTAGTAGTGAAACCGTTTCAACTGTCCCACACGCTCCTACACATCGAACGGCACGACCTTGTTGCGCCATCTCTTGGGCCGGCTGGTAGCCAATTTCATATGGACTGCCATCGGTGATCGACAATGAGCCTATCTGCCGAGTTTCAGCTTGATAGGATGTCGGGAAGAGGGTCAATTTCCACTTCATGCATTCAGCCATCCATTCGAGAAAATAAAATCTAAATTCAAAGATTTATTTAATAAAAATCAACAAAGTTTTTACTATAATTCATCTACTTTCAAATGTCTGAGGATTGAACCTTCCTTCCCAGCGGCTGAGTCAACAAGCCAAACAACTGAATCAAATCCCAATTAAGTTGGAACAACAGTTATTTTGTATATTAACTGCCGTAATGTCATCCAACATCAGAGTAATATTAAAATACGTCCGCGTGTGTATGCGCGAGTGCCACCAATAGTTTATGGAATGCATTGTCATCTACAGTCTATTTTCCGAATTTCAGCTCGATCGGATGTCGGAAAACGGGTTAATTTGGATATCCAAGATGTGCATAATTTCTTTTTTACACTAGTTCCACACAGGAGGTACATGAATCTATCCCTCCCACTGCGGTGCAAGGCGATGTACTGAGAGAGTCCTGTTGGAAAGGTCAAAAGTCTTCTTCAACCAGTCTCTCCCGATCTGGCCTGCACTCAGTTGGTGGGCAGACGCATCGCCGCCAAGATCCGGACTAATCTCACCCCATGAATCCCAGCACCCCTGCTAATTCACCAAATATAGCGAACCACTTGGGGTGACCTACGGCAGAGGCGTTGGTTATCCAATAAATGATTTCCGGGGCGACGGTACCCATACCCGTTTCCAAAATCGAGAGGCGGGTGGACCTTTTCTACGAAATGTGCGATATGTCTGCGAGTGTGTGCGTGAGCTCCAACAAAAGTTGACAGAATGCATTGTTATAGACAACGATTCTATCTGCCGAATTTCAGCTCGATCGGATGTCGATAAATGGTCTTATTTGGACATCCAAGATGTGCATTGTGCATTCATTCATTTACGAAAACAAAATCAAAATCCAAATAGATGTATTTAAAAACAACAATTTTACTGGCCCATCTTATTTCAATAGGCGACTTAGGTTTTCTTTCAATTCATTGAACACCACACTTGAGATTATTAGTTCAGTTCATAAATCATTAAATAAAACACGTAGATTCCCGGAAAGGTGAAAATGTAATTTTATTTACTCTAACCAGAAAATTCCGACTCACATTAAATTATTCCTAACAATGTGATATTGTGTTTACGATTTTCAGCAATTTCGTTAAGGCATTACCTGTATCCTGTGTCCATAGAAATAAGTCACGCCAGGTGGGGCCTTCTTTATAGGAATGAATATAGCGTAAGGGTTCCGCGACTTTTCGTCCTGCGACAAAATACCCCTCGACAAAATATCCCAGACAAACTATTCGACGTACAAAACATCCTCAGTTAAATATCCTGCAGAAAAAACATCCCCAAAAAAATAACTACTAAAACCTAACCTAACCCCATCTAACATAACCTAACCTAACTAACTAACTAACTAACTAAACATCTCGCCGTTTCTCCGCAGGGGTAGGCAGAGAGAACGGGCCGCCAAACAACTCGGTCTTGGCACACCCTCTTTGCCTAACCTAACCAAACCAAACCCAACCTAACCTAATCTAACCTAACAAAAAATGGGACAAAAATAATTTGGACAATAAATTATTTTAAAAAAATAATAAAATGTAAAATAAGGTTAGGTTAGGTTTTAGTAGATATTTTGTTGGAGGATGTTTTGTCCGTAGGATATTTTGTCCTTGAGATTTTATGTCGAGGGATATGAGGAACAACTCCAACAATTTCATTTTACAACCCTGGTAAAAAGAAGACAATTTGCTGACTTAATATGTTTATATAAAATTATTCATGACAAGCTTCGAACCACTCATTGTCTGAGCAATATTAATATAAAAGTTCCTAATAGACGCAATTTAAGGAGTCATAATACATTCCATCTTGAATTATTTAATAACAATATTGCATTCTTCAATCCACTGTCTCGAATGTGTCGTCTATATAATACCATTGAATGTGATCATGTAGATATTTATGCAAACAGTCTTACATATTTCAAAAGGCAAATTAACAATCTTCTACCATGATATATCATGGAGAACAATTATGTGACTGCTCTATTATCATTTTATTTTTATTATCTTTCTGTTTTATATTTGAAATTACTATGTTTTATATTTTCTTTTGTACCTAGTAACAAGTAAACACTGATTATGCATGCTGTGAACATTTATAATTGGAGTGTTAATACCTATGTACTTCTCAATGGCAATTTTATAACTATAATAAATGTTAACATTCTGTAAATGTTTCCAACAATAAATAAATAAATAAAATATTTTGTCGGTGTATATTGTGTCGGGGATATTTTGTCGGTGTATATTGTGTCGGGGATATTTTGTCGGTGTATATTGTGTCGGGGATATTTTGTTGGTGTATATTGTGTCGGGGATATTTTGTCGGTGTATATTGTGTCGGGGATATTTTGTCGGTGTATATTGTGTCGGGGATATTTTGTCGGTGTATATTGTGTCGGGGATATTTTGTCGGTGTATATTGTGTCGGGGATATTTTGTCGGTGTATATTGTGTCGGGGATATTTTGTCGGTGTATATTGTGTCGGGGATATTTTGTCGGTGTATATTGTGTCGGGGATATTTTGTCGGTGTATATTGTGTCGGGGATATTTTGTCGGTGTATATTGTGTCGGGGATATTTTGTCGGTGTATATTGTGTCGGGGATATTTTGTCGGTGTATATTGTGTCGGGGATATTTTGTCGGTGTATATTGTGTCGGGGATATTTTGTCGGTGTATATTGTGTCGGGGATATTTTGTCGGTGTATATTGTGCCGGGGATATTTTGTCGGTGTATATTGTGTCGGGGATATTTTGTCGGTGTATATTGTGTCGGGGATATTTTGTCGGTGTATATTGTGTCGGGGATATTTTGTCGGTGTATATTGTGTCGGGGATATTTTGTCGGTGTATATTGTGTCGGGGATATTTTGTCGGTGTATATTGTGTCGGGGATATTTTGTCGGTGTATATTGTGTCGGGGATATTTTGTCGGTGTATATTGTGTCGGGGATATTTTGTCGGTGTATATTGTGTCAGGAATATTTTGTCGGTGTATATTGTGTCGGGGATATTTTGTCGGTGTATATTGTGCCGTGGATATTTTGTCGGAGTATATTGTGTCGGGGATATTTTGTCGATGTATATTGTGTCGGGGATATTTTGTCGGTGTATATTGTGCCGGGGATATTTTGTCGGAGTAAATTGTGTCGGGGATATTTTATTTATTTATTTATTTATTTAAACAATAATAATAACATTTATAATATTATTACCTAGGTTTACATAATAATTAATTTTATGGTTCTACTACTCCATAAGTTGAGCTCTAGGAGCTCGTGTTTAAGGGAGGAGTATTTACATGCATAAAAAAAGACAATGTTCTGAGAAGTATGTATACAATGATCAAAGACTTAAATGTCTTGAATGAAATAAATATACAAATACTTTTTGACATAGATATAAAAATCAATAACAATAATACTTTTTTTTTATTAGACGTTAATTAATTAAGGGTACAATATATCGTTATCCAATTTCAGGGACTTAATTTGATTTTTAAATTGTTCATATTTCAATATTTCTGTTACATTTATTTTGTTTTTGGATAATAATATATTGTACCATCTCACACCTAAATATAAATAGTGGTGTTGAGCCGTGGTCGTTCTAAGCATAGGTATGGCTATTAAGCCATTAGTTTTGAATCTATTGCTTATGCTATCTGAGGGATGTATTTTTTGGATGAAATATTCTTTGTAGATTTGATATAATGCGTTTCTCTTATACAATTCTGTGACAGTTGGCACATTAAATTTCCGAAATATCTCTAAAGTAGGGAAGTCGTATGGTTTCCTAAGGATGATTTTAATAATTATTCTTTGTATTATAATTATGGGCTGTAAGGAAATCTTAAAGGCCCCTCCCCAACCAATAATGCCGTACTGTAATAAGGACTGAATTAATGCATAATAGACAATTTTGATAGTTTTCTTGTTTAAAATGTTTCGTATGGTATTATAGGTTTTTATTTTTATTTAATATAGATATATAAGTTTACAGTGGGTTAATATAAATTACATATTGGTTCAGAAATTCTTTAAAATTGCAGTCTCACCAAAGAAGAAGCTAGTTCTTGTGCTTGATGAGCGAGTTACACTAATTATAACAGAAATAGAATAACATTATGCAATAGGTAAGTATATAATGGGAACAATTGAAACTTCTGGATCATCTATATGTGAAGATGTACATACAATGGAATATGGTTACATACTAAAATATTGTGCACTTTAGAGAAATTCGAAAAATCTAAATTAAATGGAAATAAATATAGATTGCCAATAAATAGAAAGAAAGATAAAAACAGGTAATTATTTAATTAATTATTCCTGATGAAGTGTTGCTTCAGTTTGAGTTTCAGTTTATTGAGGTCTTTGATTTTTTTTTATTTCAATCGGAAGATTGTTGAAATACTTTATTCCAAAATAAATGTAATTGTTTTGCATTAGTTTGGTATTAAATTTTGGTTATAGAATACATAGATAAGTTTTGTCGGAGTATATTGTGTCGGGGATATTTTGTCGGAGTATATTGTGTCGGGGATATTTTGTCGGAGTATATTGTGTCGGGGATATTTTGTCGCGGGATGTAAACACGCGGTACCTGGCGTTAGCCACAGAATGTGCGTTTTTTTAATTACCGTGACGATTCACGTTTACGGTACCGTGACGGCAAAAGGGCGATAAACATAAGACCTTAATCGCTATATTGCTGCAGCTCTTTTAAAATATGACATACACAATGTACGTAATGTTTCTTCCAAAGAAAAAAACGCCAGCATTTTTTGCTTTTCTCTCACACCGCATCCTGACGACTCCGTAGACCTGTATAATTATTTTGAAGTATGGAATATAGTTACAAGAATAATATTGAATTGTGATTGAATTCCAAAAATTCAAAAACGTCTAATGTCAATGCGCTGATGGTTTTGCCTTTGTTCTTAAAGCTATAATGCTGCTTCTGTAAGCTATAATCTGTCTTTTTTTTTATTAGAAAAAAAGTAAATATTTTCAATAAATAGATAATATATTACATTTCATATCAGACTTTTTTTGGTTACCCAATTAGTAGAGAAATATTCTCGGGTCTAACTGGGGAGCTAGTCTATGTAATTATATATAAAGATAATAAATAATATGCATAGTTACAAAAATTGAAAAATAAGATTTTCAAAAATACTGTGAAATATTACAAAAATATTGTACAATAAGAAAATAACATATAATTAAAGAAATAATAGCAACATATCTGAATATATCTGAAAATCATCGATAAAAGCGAGTCAATCTTCTCTTTTAAAAATACAACGAAAGTTTTTTTTTAAATTTAGAATAGTTTTTCTCACTTTTTATTGTATCCGGTAAGTGTTGCATGCTAAATAACAACAGTCGAAAATTAAACAAACGGTGAACGTATCTACATCTCGAAAATTAAAATAAAACAAAAATTGTTAATTAAAGCAATTCGATTGGCTAAATTTAAAATTAAAAACTATCGTTTTACGTTAGAACACAACTTTATAACTAATAACTAGTAGGCGGCAGGCGGAGGCAAAAACATTGGGAATGTAAGACGAGCGATATGCTGAAATAGGCCAAAACCAAATGATCTTTTATCTTTTATAGCTAAGTCTGTTGGCCGTATTATACAAATTAAACCGGTCAAATAACGATAGCTTAATTGTTTTGCCTTTAATAATTAGCGGCTATGGAATTTTTATTTTGCCTCCGCATTCCGCCTCCTACTAATAACTAACCAACCATCACGCTGTTTCCCGCAGGGGTAAGCAGAAAGGACGGACCGCCAAACAACTCTATCTTGGCACACATTCCTTGCCTCGTTCACATTCATACATCGCCTCATACATGCTCTTCTATTATTCTGACTCTTGGTATGGCCCGACTCAAGTAACTGGTTCACATGGGCGTTCCATGTCTTTCTCAGGCGTCCCCGACTTCTTCTGCCATTCACATTTGCGTGATATATTCTCCTTTCACTCCTTTCCACGTTCATTCGCTCTACATGCCCAAACCAAATTTCTTAATTTTACTCATTACGACATCAGCCTTGCATTATTTGCGAATCTCCCTGCTTCTAACACGATCATAAATAGTTTTGCCACACGTACGCCTCAGCGTTCTCATTTCGGGGTAGATCTAATGAACAAAAAAAAAATTTTTTTCCTTATTTGTTTTTGGGGTGTTATGGTTTTTGGGGTAGCGCAACATGGCATAACACCTCAAAACCAAATAACAAAAAAATGAAAATCTAAAAACTTACCAAAAACAATCTTGTCGTATCGTATGTCGTATGTCGTATCGTCATATATGTAAGTATTTGGTATCTTCTGTTCGATTTTGTCGTACATATTACGACAAAATAGAACATTTTATAGAAAATTTACAAATTTTGGAAGATACTCTCTGGTGTAAGACCACCATTCAGAATTGAAATGCTGCTAGAAATGGATTCAGCCGTGTTTGATGACCAGATCTGAATGGCCAGGTACTTCCCCACCTTCCGCTTCCCCGTCTCCTTCCCCTCCCCGCTACCTTCAACCTCACGACATACCCCATTTGGGAATGCCGGTGACCGGACAACTCGGAATGAAACCAACTCAGAACCATCTCAGATAAGTCATTTAGAATGATAAAAAATAAATATAAAAAATTGGTTAAATAGGTGACGTTAGGTTAGGGTTATCAGCTAATTTAAATTTATTTTTTTCATAGCTTTAAGTGACTTTTCAAGGAGGTGTTGAGTTGACTTTATTTTCAGTTGGCATGGAACCGGGAATGCTATAGTCTCACTGTCTCTAAACGGGAGCAGCTGTCTTGTGAGATATTCACATAAAAAAAAGAATTGTTCTAATTTAATAATATCGAAATAATTTAATTACGTACTAATCAATATTAAGTACGTGTAACATTTTTTAAAGCAAAAATAAATAAAACAGCTCACATCCGTTCTAGATATTTGATATATATACCTTTTGATTACAAAAATAAATTTTCAGTTTGTTTGGGTATTTTGATCCCAAATCCAAATTTAAGATTTGTATGAAACGGGCCGAAAAGGGCAGCGCAGTCGTTCCACTTAATCTGATTAAATAATGCAATTTTTTTTCTACAGAAATTTCAATTCCATTTTGTCATAAGGTCAATTTTTATCGATGTTTTTTCGCGATTTTTAAATTAATAAATTTTAAAATAACTGTACAGATTAGAGTCAGAATGACAAACAAATATTTATGAGACGATGTATGAATGTAAATGAATCAACTTATGTTCCAACACCGAGTAGTTTGGAAGTATTTTTGCGTATCCCTACGCGAAACGGTGTTCTGGTTAGTTAGTTAAAAAAAATCAGAGCGTGTTATTCACACGTGGTAGAAGAGAAACCTTCAGAAAACTAAAGTGGACAAGATTGGGGAGGCAGTGAAGCATTTTTTTAATCAATGTGAAGGATGATTTTTTCCGTATTTTTGTTGTCGAATTCAACAATTACATTGTCAGATTTCTATCATCATTAAACAGTAACATGCAACAAATTCACAAATCATTAAACATTAACATGCAATACTGATCAGAAACTTCACCAAGATATATATGTATATAATATATAACCTTTACGAAAGTGTGACCACTCGTGTGTAAAGGGAAAAAAATTAAGAATTAAAAATTATAATTTATACATATATGTACATACGCAAATCAGATACCTAAAAAAGTAAAAATATTTTCATTTGGTCATCTAAATTAGTAATTGTGCTCTTCTTCGGAGTCGCTAGATGTCGCTTTCTTTTGCCTGCTCATTTTGAAGTGGTTTAAAGATTGGATATTGATTTTACAAATATGAAAACTTTTTATTTTGTTTCGTACGATCCGATCCATGGTTCTCTAAATGTCTGCCCGCTGAAGTTCGTCAGGCGTTTTATACCACTATACTATAGGAGAGTCGCGTGGAACCGTGGATTTATCGTATTATATTGGAAACGAATACCCGTTAATTAAATAAATATTTATTGCCATCTCATTCTCACGTAGGCTAAATCTTATATATGTATTGTATTTGTCTCTTTTAAGTGACGCTTGATTCAGTTTCATCGAGTTTCAAATCTCAACGGTGCTAAAGAAGTTTCACTTCAAAATATAATAATCGTCAATTTACGTTGCACTAATGCCACTTGCGTCCTTTATTTCAAAGGCTTCGCGGAATTATAATATTTATCCATTTGTTTATTACAATCGAAAGGCAGAACAATGAAGCAAATTTTGTATCTTGAATAAACCGAACGTTGGCTAGATTTTTAAAAGAGGCTGTGATCTGAAACACAATGTGAAAAAATAATAAAAATAAAATAGAAAGATTTTTATTTATTCATAAAATTAACGCCATTAGGCTTCTACATAATAACATAGATAAGGTATATATATATAACAACACGAAAAAAAAGCTCAAGTGAGCTTGTATATTTAAATATAACAATATCGCAAAAATTAAAACATATATTTAAATATGGTATATATACAAATAACTTTACTTAAGAGGTACGTTGAAAATGTTTAATGGTTGGTAAATAATAAGTAAAATATATTACAAGTTAGGAAACAAACCTTATTTCCAATGAAACAATAAAATTAAGAAATTGTAAGTTGGTAACAATGATGAAAAGAAAAAAAGTTAATTTTTTTTTTATATAATTGTGATGGTTTATAAATTACTATAAATCATACAATTAATTACTAAGATGCATTAATACGATACTATACGTAGAAATATGTTATAAATATATGAGGTGAATTTGTGAAATAAACTTCGAAGAACTTCCTTAGTGAGTACTTGAATTATGGATAAATGATTTCATTATTTCGTGTTTAAATTTTATCAGCGACACATTCCGTACGTCTATATGCGAATACATATTGCCTAAATTTTGAATTCTTTGTAGTGGTATATTGAAATGGGCAATGGTCGCAGTATTGCCACAATAAAACGGTAGTACTGATCTTGTGCTTCTGGCTGGCACTTCTGCCAATTGTATAATAATTATATAAGTAATCTAATGTGAAGGTATTGCTCCGGTAAGAGACAACCATTCAAAATTAACACTGTTTGGAGTTGCGTTAGCCATTTTTAATAATTTTTTTTTATTTGGGGAGGCGGGCGTGTGTCCCGCCTCCACAGGAATCATTTATTGGATAAAGCCTCGATGAAAATGAGCGAGTTTACAAGGGGAATCTATCTGGGGAATTCACTATCTGATAATAAACTCGCTCAGTGTCATCGTATTAGTTGCTAACTAGCAGATTGCGGACAATCTATGAAAAAAGTTGAAATGTGGTCAACTTTACTCGCTACTCACTCAAGATGGCGGCCTATCAGCTGATTTAGTAACTGCCAGAATTAGTTCACGCGGGAGCCATAATTCTCGCTACTAGCTAGCGTATGGCGCTAGCTGCAAGCTTAAGTTTTTTACAAAATGTCGACCAAATTGGTTCGCGCCAGAGTCGTTAATTTAGTGAGTAGACAGTTTAGTGTGTCATCATGACAATCTCACTCGCCGATTCACCCGCTTTTAAACTTACTGGCGAGTAGCTTGTAAACTCGCTAAATGTAATCGAGGCTTAACTAATACCCCTGCAAGTGACTAAGCTGGGGTATCCGAGTCCATGGAGTGTGGTTTGTCTAAGTATTAACGACGGATGCGTTTTCCCATCAACTGCGTGGCGGGCCGGATCAGGAGAGACTCGTTGAGGCGTGAGGGATGGATTTGTCGGTCACTTCTGGAAACACGGACCCCCAGATTCCTACCCCTCATACTTTTTACCCCTCATTTTTTTCTTCCCAGAACTTCCTCTCCTTCCATATCCTGAAAAACCCTCGAATATAAATGCGAAACTGCGTGTGTTTGTGTGTTAAGCTTTCACGCATAAACCAATAAACCGATTTTAAAAATTCTTTCATCAATAGAAAGCTACATTATACGTTGGTAATATAGGCTATATACATACAATGGTAAGCTCTGGCGTTATGAAATTATAAATATGAATATATTTAATTTATTATACGTTTTCTGTCGCTAACAAAAGCGAGTTATTGCTAACGTCAGAAGAAAAGCAAAACAGATCGTTGCCGTGGAAACGATGTTGATATATTTGCGGGAAATCGTAGAAAATCTATCCATCTATATAAATAAAAATGAATCTCCGAAATATTTGTACGCGCATAACTGCACCAAATTGGATACTTCTTTTTTTACTACTGGTGAGCTCTGGCATTATGAAATTTAGGTGGCACGCGAGCTGCTTGAAAACTGAATGATCCTGGAATGAATGTATAGAATGCGGGAGGGGTGGGGGTGGGGAGAGGAGGGGAAGGGAGGGGAGAGGGGGGTATAATTAATAAGTGCAAGCACTACAGTAATTTCCCCCTAATACCACCCGAGCAAAGTCGCGGGTAAAAGCTAGTAACTAATAACGAAGAAATTGAATTAAATTTGTAAAAAATCATTTAATATATCTCATAAAACGAACCTATTTTATAAAGTTAAGTAGTTAAAATTTATTTTTCTACAACGTAAATAAATTACCTATCGATTTTTCGGCTGCATTTGAAAAACCGGACCCATTACACGCATGCTCTCAAAGGGTCCCCCACCAATACAACCAAACCAGAATACCGTCGAGAGTTCAGTTGAGCTTCTATCACAGGGCAAAGCGCACGTCTCTTCAAATCTGCTCTCGCATTGTGTACAATCTCTTACTAAAAACGTCGGGCCATTAAATATCATATACGATGCTTAAAACCCACCGTACAACGGTCTAAAAACGATGAATTGATGGTGGTTTAGTCATAGTTTTGAAGGTTTTCGTGTTAAAATACTCTGCAAAGATGTGAAAAGTGAAAAAATGCAATTGAAATTTATATTGTGAATCCGAAATCACAACAAGAGGCGCTCCGCAAGGTACCTACCAGCGACCAGTTTTAACTAAATAGTGATTTTCATACAAAAAATATTTAAACGTTTTTTTTGTTGTTATGAAATGTGTTTTTTAATTGCTTGAAAATATAGCTTTTTAAAAAGAAGGGTTGTTTATTTTAATCAGAAAACATGCAGTGAAGTTTGTTTTATCTTTTGAAGACATCAGATCGTGTGTAGGAGGTTTTTTAAAAATGATTCTTGAAGGAGTGAAAGGTGATTTTTTTTTGAAAATGTCACGTCAAAATTTTTGGGGTTTTTTGTTTTTGGCTGTATTTTCGGCCGTGTTTGTGCTGTCGTCTTCGGAGCCGGTGCATCAGAATGAGAACGAAGTGGAGTTGCGGAACGGGCAGCAGCAGCACGTGAGCGTGCTGGGCAGGTGCCCGTGGACGTGCACGTGCACAGGGATGACGGCCGATTGCTCCCACCGTGGTTTGACCAAAGTGCCTGACCAGCTGCCTACAGATGCTGAAAGAATGTAAGTCAAGAAAAACTAAATTACCGTTTTACATTATTTGGGTAATTTTTTATTTAAACGCCACACTTCAGGCGCAGATTATGGAAATTACATTTCCGTTCAACAATTTCTACAAGAAACAAGTATTTACGTGTGTATAACAGGTCATTTGGTTCTTGGTTTGGGTTAATTAAGTAATTTAGATTGAAACGAAACTTTCGCAAACATCAAATATATTCTAAAATTTTGATAAATATTGGCAAAAGATTTGATCTAATAAAATTTGAATTTTAATGCATCTTTCATCACCTATCCAGACATAAATAGTGGTTTCTTGTAGGAATTCAGTTGAAACGAAGTGTGATTTCTATAATCTGTGCCTATTAAAAGTGCGGCGGTTAGGAAAACATTTACCATCATTATTTGTTTTCATGAAAAAACACTGAGTGTCGCTCTAAAACGCGAAATTTCAGTGAGAAATTACACTGTTTATGAAAACTTCGAAAAAAATATATCTCCGATGACTCTCTTAAAATAGGAAGACTTCCTAGTTGAATTTCCAAAAATACAAGGTGGCGTAAAAGTCATCCCTATCGGAAGATGCCATATTTTTTGAAAATGACGACAAATTAATAAATTTACGGAGTCATAAAATCTTGATTATTTAATAAAAATATTGTACACTTCAATCCACTGTCTCGAATGTGTCGTCTATATAATACCATTGAATGTGATCATATAGATATCTAACCAAACAATCTCACATATTTCAAAAAACAAATTATCAAACTCCTACCATGACACTTGTGGAGAACAGTTGTGTAGCTGCTTTATTGTCAAATCCTTTCTTTCTTTTTTCTCTTTCTCTGCATTATATTTGACACTACTATGTTTTATATTTCCTTTTTGATTATCATTATTTCTGTTATCACTACAAGCATTTTCGTCTAGTAACAACTAAACATTGATTTTTCATGCTGTGAAAATTTCTAATTGGAGTGTTAATATCTATGTACATTCCAACGACAATTCTACTATTGTAATAATTGTTAACACTGTGTAAATGTTTAATAAATAAATAAATTTCAGTTCTGTTTTGATATTTGTGAAGTAAACAGATACAAAATACACGTCATGAACAAGACATGAATTTCTATACTCCTCAAGAACGCGTAAAAATTGTTGTTTTGATTGACGCCGGCCAGTGCACATCACCAAAACTTATTTTGGTGGTGAATAACAGAACTTTCAGAGAACGTGAAAATTAACTTCAAATAATTGATGAATTTTTAAAAAACCCATCCTTAATATTTAAGTTTTGGTTTTACATTTTTTGGATTACAATTTTTGTTTCCATTTAGGTATATTCTAAGTATTGTACAAAATGTTGTTTCCCAGCCTTCCACATTGACGACCACTAACTAACTAACCATCACGCCGTTTCCCCGCAGGGGTAGGCAGAGAGGACGGACCGCCAAACAACTCGATCTTGGCACACACTCCTTGCTTCGTTCACATTCATACATCGTCTCATACATGCTCTTCTGTTATTCTGACTCTTGACATCGCCCGACTCAAGTATCTGATTCACTTGGTCGTGCCATGTCTTCCTCGGGCGTCCCCGACTTCGTCTACCATTCACATTTGCGTCATATATTCTCCTAATTTCTAAAAATGCAGTTTTGATCATGCAAAACTAAAAAAAACACACACACACACCAAACCTCGGTCACGTTCTGTCAGGAGTAGAGAATACAATCCCGAGAATGTTTTTAAATCCCGGGATTACGGGATTTTCGATGCGTAATCCCGGGATCCCGGTACCATTCTGGGATTTGAAATGTTAATAATTCAGATAAAATAAAATAAAATCGTAGTAAACATTATTTATTAATATTGTTTGTTACACAAGACAATTTATCAAATAATATAATAAATGCAAAAGTGCGTGTGTTTGTTTGCTACGCTTTCACGCCAATATCGATTTCAATAATTCTTTCAACAATAAAAAGCACATTATATGCGAGTAATATAGGATGGTAAGCTCTGGCGTTATGAAACTATAAACAATAATGGTAAGCTCTGGCGTTATGAAATTAAAAATATTAATATATTATATTTATTGTACGTTTATTGTCCCTTACAAAAGCGAGTTATTGATAACGTCAGACGAAAAGCAAAACAAATATGTTGATATATTTGCGGGAAATTTTATTTCAGGCGTCGTAGTTAATATCTATCTAAACAAATAAAAACAAGGCGCAACGATTACGGAATGCAATCTAGACCTGATTGTGGCAATCCCGAAAATCCCGAGATTAGCCAAAGTGAGGTCCCGGTATTTTCGGGATCGAAAATAGTCCAGGATCCCGGGACCCCGGGATTCGGGATCCCGGGATTGTATTCTCTAGTCAAGAGCTAAATTGAATATTTATGAACATATCCTTAAACTAAAAACTGTTTTTGAGAGATGATGAAATACGCTTAAAAATTTTATTATTAGAAATAAAGAGAATTTTTAGAATGAAAACTTCTTTAGACTTGAAACTCGATGAAACGAAAAATAGCGACACTAAAAAATGACACACATACATCTATAGCAGAGGTTCCCTAACTTTCATTTCTCGTGGACCACCTTCAAAATTTTAATGGTTTCAGTGGACCCCCTGCTGCAACATTTCTACCATATTCCCAAAACTCGACACGCATGGTCTGTCCCAACGGGGGGGGGGGGGGGGGAGAAGTAATGTGATATGGGGCGGGATGGGATATGGTCACGGGATGGGTCTCAATATGACAATTTTTCACCGAAATACAAGCAGATGTAGGCAGAAAGTACCTGAATTTTAAAGCTTCAAAATGCTTTTTTTTTAAGTCCATTAATATGACCATTATGACCATTTTTCAAAATACTACAGCTTGACAATATCAAAAAATTTTGAATTTTTTTTGCTACCTTAATTTTTTTTTAGTAGTGTATTATCTGCCTTTATTGATAGGTAAAGCCAAGCCAACATTTTTGTTCTTTACTATCGAAACCAGATTTTTTTCGTGGACCCCCACTTGCAACTTGTGGACCCCCATTTTTCTCTCATGCCTTCGTTGACCCCCGTGGAGTCTCCCGTGGACCCCTGGGGGTCCACCTGGACCACTTTGGGAATCACTGATCTATAGGATTTAGTTTGCGAGAGAATGAGATAGTATCATTGGTTTCCTCTTTGTGCGGTGATTCCTAGCCTACCCACTCTTGCCTACTTTAGTTTTCTGAATTTTTTACTTCCGCCGCGTGTAAATTGCACACTGTTTTTTTTTTATCTTGTTGTGTTAATATTTTCAGGTATGTTTATTCTATTTGTAAAACATTTAATAATATCTTTGCAAAGTAAGACAAGTTTAACGAACTTTGCATGCATTTTATCAGCAAATATAACTGACAATGTAAATAAAGCAACGTGCACTTCAAATAATTTGTTAATGTGTCATTATTATGTTTACAATATGACTTTATGTGAATACCCCACCAGCCGTGCAATTCTGTATCTTTTGTGGATACGGAAACGATTCCATGCTCAATCGCCTGTCAGATTTGTGTGATTGTATATGGCTTGCAATTGCTTTTTCTACGGGCTGATGTGTCAGCTGTCAGCGCTGTCAGTCATTAAGGCGACGCTTCACGACTCAAAAGGAAGAAGATGGAGAGATGTGTAATTACGAATGTTGGACAGAGCGCGCTAATATTTTCAATGATAAAATTGAAGCGAAAATTATGAAAATGCTTAATAAAACATGACTCGTTTAAAATAGAGCAAAAATCTCGTGGAAGGTATCTTAGTATTATTTAAAGAAACATTGTGAATTTTTTCACAAATATAACTTGTAAAGTAATAGAAATAGACTTGTTTTAAATAATTTTCGGAGCATACTTTGCGATTTTTTTCTATCGAGGGAATTTCATATAATTTGCGTTTCGGCGTGGAGTGTATCTAGATAATATCTTCAAAAATAACATTAATTTTTTTTAAGAGCTTAAAAACTTCAATTGTTTAAGGGAGATATGTAAGAACTCGGTAGAAATTCGGATAGCGGCGGCTTAATTTAAAACACAATATGCGTGAAGACGGCCGGCGTAGTCCAGCGGTAAGGCTCTTGGCTTGCATTCCGAAGGTCGCGGGATCGAAACCCGGCGTGGTAAATAAATTTTATTTGATAAATCTGTGTTATTTCACAATTAATTCATTTAAAATAATATATAGTATATTTGCGGCACATTCCAAAGAGGAAGATAGTATCAGTATCGCCCTGGTGTAAGACCACCATTCGGAATTGAAACATTGCTCGAAATGGCTTTAGCCGTGTTTGGTGACCAGATCTGAATAGCCAGGAACTTCCCCACCTTCCTCCTCCCCATCTCCTTCCCCTCCCCACTACCTTCAGCCTCATAACATATCCCAATTGAGGATGCCATAGTCTTACTGGCTCCAGACGGGAGCAGTTGAAGCAACAAATTTAAGCGAAAATTGTGAAAATGTTTAATAAAACACGACTCGTTTAAAATAGAGCAAAAATCTCGTAGGGAACATCTAAAGTAGCATTTAAAGAAACACTGTGAATTTTTTCATACTTATAACTTCTAAAATAAGTGAAATGAATGTGTTTATAATAATTTTCGGAGCATACTTTGCGATTTTTTTCTATCGAGGGAATTTCATATAATTTGTAATTTGTAATAAGTTTCGGCTTGGGGAACGTCTAGATATTATCTTAAAAAAAATCATTTTTTAAGAGCTTAAAAACTTCAAATGTTTAAGAGGTAATTAATTACCAAATAAAACCGGAAATATGTCATTTTTAAATCAAATTTTAGACGTATTGATTCTTTTACACAAAATATAAATTGATTTCAAAATACTGTTCTTTTATCTAGTAAATATATTTTAAAAATTTTGAGAAAATATTTTTATTTTTAGTACAATAAGGTTTTACCGTAGGTCGTTGACAGATTTGTTAAATTTTCAAACCAAATTTTGCATTGTACAACATACATTTCAAATCATATAATCATGCAGTAAAATAAATCAATACATTATTTGGAAAAGCTACTTTTCAGAATTCAAATAAAATCATTAAAAAAGTTTCACGCCCTTGTTTTGTGACTGACTCATTTATTTACGGTCTTACAAACTGATATATTTTTAAAAAAAAGATTCTTATTTTGCTTAGACATTATTGAAAAATTATAAATACTTATGATCAATAAATAATTACAAAAAGTACACAATTTTAATTGTTTTATTATCACTTTGAGTTTGAGCATTTTTGAATGTGGGTAATTTGGAAATTTGGAATGACTTAAAATCGATATTGAGTTATTATGTTACAATCGTGGTATGGAGAATAATTGATCTTTCTCATTGGAACCGCCCTGTACCGTTGCAAGGGAACAGTCGCAAGATAATCGTGCGACGAAATTTAAATTCTCGGCCGCTGGTTGATGGTTGTAAAGGGAGATATGTAAGAAATCGGTAGAAATTCGGGTAGCGGCGGCTTAAGGCGATGCTTCCCGGCCCAAAAAGAAGATGGAGAGATGTGTAATAACGAATGCTGGACAGAGCGCGCCAATATTTTCAATGACAAAATTGATGCGAAAATTGGGAAAATGCTTAATAAAACATGACTCGTTTCAAATAGAGCAAAAATCTCGTGGAAGGTATCTTAAGTATTATTTAAAGAAACATTGTGAATTTTTTCACAAATATAACTTGTAAAATAATAGAAATAGACTTGTTTTAAATAATTTTTGGAGCATACTTTGCGATTTTTCTCTATCAAGGGAATTTCATATAATTTGCGTTTCGGCGTGGAACGTAGCTAGATATTATCTTCAAAATAACATTTATTTTTTTAAGAGCTTAAAAACTTCAAATTTCAAACCGCCGCTATTCGAAATTCGGATAGCGGCGGCTTAACATCCATCTCTAATCTTGTCCCAAATAAAGCTTATAACTATGAATTTATTTTCAAAGCAAAGTTACTGCTAAGTTAAGCGCGTCATGCTGTAATTAATGTGTGGGGGTTGTCTTTTCTTTGTGAGCAGGCTTTTTTTACATTACATTAGTATGGCTTCCTCTTTCTTGAAGAAATAATCACAAATCAATGACTCATCTATAGTGATGTACAACCGGGAATATTCCCTGACCTAATATTAATTCCCCAAAATCAGGACTTTATTTATTTTATAAATAAAGTTATTTTGAATAAGGGTGTCTTTTTGATGAAAATGTATATTATATTAAAAAAAAATAATAAAGACATTAAAATTAGTTCTTCGATATCTCAAAAAATGTCGAAGTTATGAGCTTTCAAAATGAAGTATGGTAAAACGTGTTTAATTGTGTCTCGTGACGTCAAATGAGATACATTTCATAATTCGAATGGTAGTGCTGCTGTGATAGAACTGCTGAGAATAAACTGTTAGGTCTAAACTGTTAGAACTAAAAAAATAAACTTCTATGAAAAACACTTACAAGTGCAATCTCTCCTACTTATAAACCCCTTATCGAATATGGTTTTATTGTATAATGTGGCAAATTCAGTTTTTTTAATAATTATCGCAAAAATAATGATATTTATGCCTGAACTTCACAAAATAAAATAAAACCTGCATTTTCGCGTTGTTATTTTTGACGTCAATCAAGACGGCCGGTACTCGATGAATTTGGATTTCTAAAGTGAACCTCATGCCATTGACGTAAAAACTACCATTTGTCACACCAATTTTGTTTCAGTTCCGCCCCGCCTGCGATGAGAAATAGACGTCCCTAGACTCCGCGTCGCTTGGTTCCGTGAAATCAATTTTAAATTTCCTTGTTATTACAATACACAATGCGTTAGAATGGAGTTAATGTTTTTTACGGGCCTTTACGAAATCAACCTGTAAAAAACAACTCTCAAATACCTTTTCCAACCTTTCCAAAACCTTTTTTCAAGTCTCGTCAAGTATTTTTAAACCCCGCCCAGAAATAGGCGCGGATTCCGATTTAGGTTTTTTCATGGACTTTTGGATCACCGTAATCCCAGTTTAGTACATGAATGGGACATACAATTCACTTAGTCAATTAGCATTTAATTTAGCAGTACATCAAATAATATAATACTAACAGTTAACGACACGCTCCCCTGGTTTTTGCTGCTATGCCCTGCGGGCGGCTTTTGGATCGGCTTCACCCAGTTGTTGGTGACCATTTTATAAACTCAATAGGAACCCGTTCCAAAAATAGCCCGTTCCTCGGATTCACTGTCATCTAGTGATAGCTAGTCACCGGGACAAAGTAATCGGGACATGCAATTACGTCACATGTAATATACATATATAGTCGCTTGATACTATTATTCACAACTGATTATAACCGTCAATCTCTCCATATCCGGAGAGAAACCACGTATTTACCAATTTTGTAGTACTTATACTTGTCAGGAGCACGTCCTCATGCGACCTGCTAGCGAAAGTGGCGACATCTATTGAAGAATTCTTAAATTCGAAGTAGAATTATTACGGAAGCTTTGTTTGAAAATCCACGTGCACAGATGTTATTTGTGGCGCGGCGCGTATGGCGTGGCGTCAGACATGCACTCGAAGCCGGGTTCTGAAATTCAACCACGCAGACGCAAGACTAATAATCGATGCAAAATTATTTGAAATATGTAGGTATTTATTTTGTCACAAGACATTAAATCAATACATAAAAGGCGATCGTAGTAAATATTTACCTACTGCCGTTCATAAACGAAAATTCCCGCAATATTCCATGTTCCGGGAATATTCCCCAAAAATATATTCCCGGGATTTTACCCCATCACTACTCATCGATACCTTCTCAATACAAAAGATTCGACTTTTTGTGTCTGCCGCCGAGAACTCCGTTGCGACCTCTCTTTCTGTCACATGCGTCGTTTATGGGAGGGAGGAAGAGGTAATAACGGAGCTATCAACGAGCTATATTATAATCGGCTTATCAGTTATTGATTTAATGGCTTATGACGTATTAGATCTACTTTAGCATCAAAAAATTAAACAAAAGAAACGCACATTTAAAAAAAATGGAATTATTAATTAAAAGAATTATTTTAGTAGGAACCTACTAACGTTGAATGAATTGTTCCCACAATCAGTTGACGGTCTCCGTGGTCAAGGGGTGAGGCTCTCGACTAGCAATCCGAATGTCGCGCGTTCAAATTACGCACAAATTACACTACGCACCACATCAGCTCAAAGACATTTCATGTACCTAGCTCCTAAAATGTTTAACCTTCGCCCCGAGAACCTAAAATCCGAAACCCAACCCCATATCTTTAAAAAAAAATTATCAAAATGGATCCTTACATTCAGTAACGATGATGAGTAAAAATTTGCTATTTTAATTGAATTGTAATATAATTGATAAAACTTGTAACATAAATTAATTTAATGTGTTAATTAAATTACTAATTTAATTTGTTACTAAATATGTTACTTAAACTACTTAAATGAATTGCATAAGTTAATAGCTGTACACTGTACCTACACAATCTGTAATCTTCATCCGCCATAACACAGGGACATCCCTAGCATGGCGGATGAATTAACACAATTTTTTGTTCATTGTATAAACTTCTTTTAATAAATAAATAAAAAATAAATAATAAATAAATTCCTGCTGACAGTCCCCCGGGAAAGTTTTTACTATAAAACTATAATTATCTGTTCATTATTTACCAATTTCAAACTTAAAAGATATTCAGGTCGACTTCAAAAATACCCTATAATAAGTTGGTTTGAATATCAAACGAATTTATACACAGTGTCGATTTTTATATTATTATATTTAATTTACAGTATCTAGAAAAGTAGATTTATCCTTGTTGCATTTTTTTAATTTTTTTTATTCTAGTAAAAAAGAAAATTACATTTTCACTCATATTAACCAGAAATAATAAATACATTAAATCAAACTAAAACACCATAATACATCGCTACTCCATTTCATTACTCTGTTTATCAAGAACTAGCTTTTCCCCGCGGCTTCGCTCGCATGGTATTACGGGAAATTACTGTAGCGCTTGCACTTATCAATTATCTCCCCCCCACCCCACCCCCATCCCCTCCCGCATTCCATGTATTTATTCCCTTACATTCAGTTTTCAAACATCTCGCCTACCACCTAAATTTCATAATGCTATAGCTCAAAGAAAAAAGAATTACTTATCCAATCTTGTTCATTCGTTCGGAATTTATGCGCTTACAAACATTTCGGATGTTTATTTTTATTTATATATTTGGAAATTCGTTAATATAATAAAAAAATACTCTATTTATCATTCAGTCTTTATAATCGTTACGAATTATATTTTTAATACAGGAACTCAAATCTGACATTTATTCCAAGCTTGTCCAAAAAAAAAAAACGAATTCTAATATTTAAATTTTCTGCAGTAGTAGCTGACCAGTAGACTGAGTACCTACCAGCATAGAGCCCAAAAATATATCAACATTGTTTCCATGGAAAAGATTTTTTTCTGACGTTAGCAAAAACTCGCTTTTGTTAGCGACAGAAAACGTAAAACAAATATAATATATTAATATTTATAATTTCATAACGCCAGAGCTCACCATCATTTACAACCTGTAGTCTGCGCATATAATTTAGCTTTATATTGGTGAAAGAATTATTAAAGTATTTATATTGTGTTATGCGTGAAAAGGTCATAAACAAACTCGAGCAGTTTCGCATTTATAATATTAGTATGGATATACATTAACAATTTTTTTTTAAATTTATCCACCTTTTTTTCTTTTTTAATGTCGTTTGGTAGGCAATTATATAAGTTGCCCCCCTCGTAACCAATGGATTGTTTACCATAGTTAGTGTGGATGGTGTTTAAATGTATGTTATCGTGTTGTCGTGTAAAGTGTTTGTGTACTTGGGATGTTATAATGAATTCTGTGTTTGTATGTATGAGTTTATCGTTTATTTTGTATATAAGGCGACATGTATTGTATTCATACAGTTTTTTTAATGTTAATAGTTTTGTTTCTGTAAATACTTTTTTTGTGGATGTTCTAGGCTTGTAGTGAAATAGTTTTTTGATTAACTTGTTTTGTATTACTTGTAGTTCATTTATATATGTTTCACATGTGTTTCCCCAGATTTCAATCAAATAATTTAAATGTGATTGTACGAGACTATAATATAAACCTTTTTTTAATCTATTTGGCAACTAATGTGATAGCCAGCTGAATACACTAATTAAGGGTCTACTATTCGTATTTCGATCGATTTCTTACATATCTCCCTTAAACATTTGAAGTTTTTGAGC
Source organism: Glyphotaelius pellucidus (assembly GCA_936435175.1). NCBI lineage: Eukaryota > Metazoa > Arthropoda > Insecta > Trichoptera > Limnephilidae > Glyphotaelius > Glyphotaelius pellucidus. Next base: position 13,538,371 of record OW386563.1, read on the forward strand.
TCTTAAAAAAATGTATGTTATTTTTGAAGATAATATCTAGATACGTTCCACGCCGAAACGCAAATTATATGAAATTCCCTCGATAGAAAAAAAATTGCAAAGTATGCTCCGAAAATTATTTTAAACAAGTCTTTCTTTTATTTTACAAGTTATATTTGTGAAAAAATTCACAATGTTTCTTTAAATGATACTTAAGATAAGTTCCACGAGATTTTTGCTCTATTTTAAACGAGTCATGTTTTATTAAGCTTTTTCGCAATTTTCGCTGCTATTGTACGACTTAACATATAAGCGCGCTCTGTCCAAGTTTCGTAATTACATATCTCTCCATCTTCTTCTTTTTCAGCGCCGTGCGTTTCAAGAGTGCGGCCTTAAGGGGATGATTTTGTCTTTAATACCTTGTATATGCTGTTTAAAAGTCAATGCACAACCCAAGATATTTAAGGCGGCGCTACTCGAATTTCTACCGATTTCTTGCATAACTCCCTTGAGCATTTGAAGTTTTTAAGCTCTTAAAAAATATATGTTATTTTTGAAGATAATATCTACACAATCCCCACGCCGAAACGCAAATTATATGAAATCCCCTCGATAGAAAAAAATCGCAAAGTATGCTCCGAAAATTTTTATTTTCAAGCCTGCCTCTATTATTTAACAAGTTATGTATGAAAAAAAATCGCAGTGTTTCTTTGAACGTTGTTTTAGATAACCCTCACGAGATTTTTGCTCTATTCTAAACGAGTCGTGTTTTAATAAACATTGTCACAATTTTCGCTTCACTTTTATCGTTTGAAATATTAGCGCGCTCTCTCCAACATACGTAATTACATATATCTCCATCTTCTTTTCGTGCTCGGATACGGGGCCTTAAAGCATGCAGTTATTACTGTATACGTCATTTACGCCAGGAGCCACGGAGATGAAAATAACCTAGTAATTAACTGTCAAAAAAACCACGACATCAAATTGTTGGTTCCATATATTATATTTGACTAGTCATTCTTAAGTTTGTTTTCTTGGATTAGGTACTGAAGGCAACTGTCAAAATGAGCTACTTGCGTGCTGGTTTAAATTATTAATATTTAAGGACGGGCTTAAACAATTTAAACAATTGATTAAATTCCAAAGTTAAAAGTCACAATGTATGTTATTACTTCATCATGTTCCGGTTGTTTCAAAGAACTGGAATAATAACAAAACTTGAAAAAGACTTTTGCATATATTTATTTATTTATAAATAAACGCCCTTTTTCGGGGCTTTTACATATATAGCATAGAAAAAACATTTTATCGTACATAACTGAACTGCCTCAATAACAATATTTTATATTTATTCAAAGATAAATTGAAGATGTCCACTGACTTGGTATAATTGTTTTCCTCCATTAGTATTCTGGGCAAAGAGGAATACATATGGTAGTTAGTCCCAGAATTTCTGCACTGAAATAAATCCTGACTTCTAGTATTACGAAGTGGAATTCGGAAGCTTATCAATTCAAGTAATACCGGACTATCAACTAAATCATTTAGAATTTTATATAAAAATACCAAGTCAGTGAAAATTCTTCTGTCTGACAATTTAAGCATATTCATATCGTTTAAAATTGTGTTGTAGTTTAAAATATTTGCTGGAATACCCATTTTAAAATTTAGAAAACGTAAGAATTTGTTTTGTATTCTTTCAACAGCTTGTACGTGCATATTATCTGCAGCAGGAATACAAATCAATCACGCTGATATCAGCAATGCAACCAGAACTACAGACCGAAGGTTTAATGCTCCACCAAAAATCCTCGTAAAATTTACGGACACTAAACAAAAAGACATCCTTCTATCCAAAAAAAGAGAACTAGATCTGGATTTATTAAAGGATTTGACACAAGAAAAAGTATACATCGGTGAAGTTATTAGTCCCTACAGAAAAGAGTTGCTTTGGAAAGCAAAACAATTAGCGAAAGAAAAGAATTATGAATTTGTTTGGATTAAAAATGGGAAAATAATGGTTCGTAAAGGTCATGATCAAAAAATCCTGTACATAAATCACCTGGACGACCTCAATAAATTATTTTAACAAAACTTTTACTTGAACAAACCAAACTGAAGTACTGCGAACATGGATAAGAAAACAATAATTACAAACGAACGAGATAAACTCTCAACTCTAAAAAATAATTTTAATATATTAAATAAAAACATACGAAGTATCAATAAAAACTTCGATGAACTTCAAATATTAATTAAGAATCTAAAAATAAATCTAGATATAATTATCCTCACTGAATGCTGGATAAAGGAAAAATATTCACCCTTACATATAAATAATTACATCTCCTATGCAACCAACTTGAATTACACAAAAAATGATGGTGTGATAGTGTACATTAAAGATGACATTAAAACTGAAGTCAATGAAATAAAATTCCCTAATGCAAACTGTTTGAAAATCAAAGTAGGTGATGAGACCACCATATTAGCTCTGTATCGATCACCAGATACAACTAATATTAATCAGTTTCTTGAAACACTTTCTAATGAACTCAATCTTCTAAAAAGCACAAAAAATGTCTTCCTTATCGGAGACATAAATATTGACATATTGGAAAACGGTCATCCCAATAGAACTGAATATCTACTAACACTGGCTTCCCATGGACTTAAAAGTATGATAAATGAACCTACGCGTGTAACTAATGACAGCAAATCTTGCATCGACCACATTTTCAGTAAGACTATTAAAACAACTTACTCTATCATATTCACCTCTACTATAACCGACCACTATACAACAATATTATCCATTACAAAAAAGAAAATACAGAGATCGCAGCCCTACCCAATTATCTTACGGAAGACAGAAACCGAATGGAACGAAGTTAAACAAAAATTACTTAATACTAACTGGATAAGCCTACTGGAGAACCTTGATGCAAATAATGCCTGGAGTAAATTCATTGAATATACAACTCATACCATCATGTCAAATACCAAAACAATAGAAAAAAAGATTTCACATAAAAACCAACATCTGAAACCATGGATAACTCAAAGCGTTATAAACTGCATTAGGAAAAGAGATGAACTACACAGGAAAGTTAAATTAAATCCTTGTGATATTTTTATACAACGATACTACAAAAGATACAGAAATATTTGCAAAAATGTTGTACGTAATGTCAAAGAAAATTATTATAAAAAGAAAATAGACGAATGTAACAATGACCCGCGCAAATTATGGAAGATCATTAATGAAATTACCAATGGAAAATCATCCCAATACACGAGCATTGATGAATTAACAATTGAAAATGCCCAAATCTCTTTCGCAAAGCATCCAGACAAAATTCTCGAATATGTAAACGAATGTTTTATTAATATAGGGTCACAATTAGCAAAGAAAATCAGACAACAAATAACTAGCATTTTACCAGAAGAAAAGGAAAATACGAACCAGATAGATAAGTTAAAGTTAACTGTTGTAACCAATACTGAAATAAAAAATGCATTTGCAACCCTTGATGCTAATAAAACATCGGGAAATGACATAATTTCAAACAAAACTATAAAACAATTACAAAATGAACTGACCTTCCCTTTGACATACCTGGTCAATCTGTCAATATCTACAAGTGTCTTCCCTTCATGCCTTAAAAAAGCTACAGTTATACCTATACATAAAAGTGGTAGTAAAAAGGATATTTTTAACTACCGACCCATAAGTCTTTTAAGCTCCTTTTCAAAAATCTTGGAAACTGTAATGAAAAAGCAGATTGTTCAATTTCTTGAACAAAACAAATTACTATCACCATCCCAATATGGCTTTAGGGAAAATCTAAGCACCAATGATGCCATAGAAAATCTAATAAGCAAAGCCATAAAAAACATAGATGATGGGAAAAAATGTTTGGCTTTATTCATAGATCTTCAAAAAGCTTTTGACACGATTGACCATAAAATATTAATATCAAAGCTAAAAAAAATAGGAATGGCCGAAACAAAAATGAACTTATTGGAGTCATATATAACAGGGCGAGAACAACAAGTACAAATTGGCAAACAAAAGAGCAAACTACTATCTTTAAACTATGGAGTCCCTCAAGGAAGTGTACTGGGTCCGATTCTATTCATTATCTATATCAACGATTTAACTAACCTTACCATTAAAGGAAACATAATCAGTTTTGCTGATGATACTGTTTTATTATTTCATGAAGAAAATTGGACGGATACATTTAATGTGGCTGAACAAGGGCTTAGCGCACTTCAAAATTGGCTTAAAATCAACTCGCTTACCCTTAATATAAGCAAAACTAAATATATAACATTCTCAATGAACTCAAGAAGCCAACCAATAAAATCACTAAAACTAAAATTACACGAATGCCATGGAAATAATATACAATGTTACTGCCCCATCATCGAAAAAACACAAAATATAAAATATCTCGGAGTGATAATTGATGAAAATCTTAGATGGGACCTACACATCAAAGGAATTACCGAAAAACTAACAAGCCTCATATATTTCTTCAAAAATCTAAGAAACGTCGTAAATAAAAAGGATATGAGAAAGGTCTACTACGCTTTGTGTCATTCTCGAATTGAATATGGAATTATAGGATGGGGATCTGCTACACATAAGTACATACATAACCTTAATACGATTCAAAAAGGAATCATAAAGACCATATTGAAAGTACCCATTAGAACGCCTTCAATTGAAATTTTCAATAGCTTTGATGTACCAAATGTGCAACAAATATATGCCAAAAATATATTATTAAAGCTTTTCAAAAATACTGAATCTTCCACTAGACCATGCATGCATAACACTAGGTCGAATAAAAATGATGTAAAAAACATTCCAAGTTACAAAACCACATTCGGACAAAGAAACTACACATACTTTGCAACTAAACTTCATAACATCCTTCCCCAAGACATAAAACTAATAAAAAATTCTAATGTATATAAATCAAGAATAAAAATATGGCTGAAAGAGATCAATGAAAAAACCCTAATGGAAACACTAAAAACGACATAGAAGACAAATGAAATATATTTAAATAATTTTAGTCCGCCTCGGCACAGGACCCCCTAGTGAGGAGGACTAAGAATTGCAATATTTAACGTTAAATTCATCATTTTATTTTGTATGTACAATTATTCTATATAGTTGCTAATAAAAAAAAAAAAAAAAAAAAAAAAAAATTAACTGTCAAAAAAACCACGACATCAAATTGTTGGTTCCATATATTATATTTGACTAGTCATTCATAAATTTGTTTTCTTGGATTAGGTACTGAAATCAACTGTCAAAATGAGCTACTTGCGTGCCGGTTTAAATTATTAATATTTAAGGACGGGCTTAAACAATTTAAACAATTGATTAAATTCCAAAGTTAAAAGTCACAATGTATGTTATTACTTCATCATGTTCCGGTTGTTTCACAGAACTGGAATAATAACAAAACTTGAAAAAGACTTTTGCACATATTTATTTATTTATTTATTTATAAATAAACGCCATTTTTCGGGGCTTTTACATATATAGCATAGAAAAAACATTTTATCGTACATAACTGAACTGCCTCAATAACAATATTTTATATTTATTCAAATATAAATTGAAGATGTCCACTGACTTGGTATAATTGTTTCCCTCCATTAGTATTCTGGGCAAAGAGGAATACATATGGTAGTTAGTCCCAGAATTTCTGCACTGAAATAAATCCCTTCTAGTATTACGAAGTGGAATTCGGAAGCTTATCAATTCAAGTAATACCGGACTATCAACTAAATCATTTAGAATTTTATATAAAAATACCAAGTCAGTGAAAATTCTTCTGTCTGACAATTTAAGCATATTCATATCGTTTAAAATTGTGTTGTTGTTTAAAATATTTGCTGGAATACCCATTTTAAAATTTAGAAAACGTAAGAATTTGTTTTGTATTCTTTCAACAGCTTGTACGTGCATATTATAATGAGGATTCCAGACAGGAGAATTGTACTCAAGTTGGCTTCTAACATAAGCAAAATATAACATTTTAATACACTTTATATTGTTAAAGTTTCTAGTTAGCCTAGTTATAAACCCCAACATTTTTAAGCCCTTATTACAGATTTCTGTTATGTGGTTAACAAATGAAAGATTTGATTGAAAAGTGATGCCCAAGTCTTTAATTTGCATTAATGTCTGAAGAGCATTGTTATCAATGTTGTAATTAAATATCACTGAATTTTTTAATCTAGAAAATCTAACAATTTGACATTTTGAGATATTTAAATAAAGTCTATTTTCCATACACCAAATTAACAATTTGTTGATATTATCTTGAAGAATGTTGCAATTATTACATATGTAATAATTTTGTGGAAGAGTCACGAAAAAAATATGCTAATTAAATTATATAGAACCCATGCAGAAATATTGAAGGTATTATGCTAAAATTGATTAGTATGTTATTATAGCCTGCTTGTAACTATATTCCGTGCAGTTGAACACATCTTGAGTATCTAAGTGACTCAATCCTGATAATGTTGATGAATTAAAAAATAATGTAGATACATAGATTTTTTCGCTTTAATACAGATGCTAGAAAAATATGCTTTTTAATTGTTTTTTTCTTATTGTGATAAGGGGGAGACAGGTTTATTTTTTATAGAGCTTACAAGGATGGAACAAGGAAGCGAATTTCGGCATTTTCACGAGAATAAGGCGGAAATTCAAGGCTTGAATACCAATCGAACGGAAGGCAGCTAACTTCATGTCGATAACGCCGGAAGTATTATTATTTTCGGGATTAAAAACAACCTCACGCCACTTTTTTGCTGAAAAATACCAAAAACAGGACATGACATAATTTTTGTATCAAAATAACACCACCTTTGCCAAAAATAACGCCGATTACGTCCAAAAATAACACAACTTTCCCAAAATTAACGCGAATTTCGCAAAAATAACACATTTTTATCCAAAATAACCCAAAATTCGTCCAAAAAAACACAAATTTTCATAAAACAAAAATTTGATTTTTTTCAGCACATAATCAAAAAGATCCTTTCGATAGACTTATAAATGAAATTTATAATAGAACTTGTTATAAATTCGTATATTTACCGATTTTCAGTAATAATGTATTCCAGCAATCCTTACATATTTCATTAAACATTAAAAAAAACCTATAAACGGTCCACTGTTGAATTTGGCAGCTCTAGTCTGGAGCCCCAAAATACCTGAAAAATACCCTTGATTCTGTGCAGGAACGGGCGGATCTTTTGTTAGATTTCCCTATTTTAACAATCGGATTCCAATCTTTAGAGTACAGGCGTCAGGTAGGCATGTTATCCTTGTTCTACTGGTATTACAATAGAACTAGCGTCGTTGATCCCTATCGGCATCGGTGCATAGTCGAGAAACACGCTAAACACGCGCCTAACATACATACACTGTTGACATTTGTCACATGAGAACGGGTCGCTTCAACGACTTGTTCTTGTGTCCAAGAGCTCGACAGTTGAACGATTTGCCGATCCTGTGTTTCCTCCCTCCTTTAACATGGGTCTCTTCAAAACTAATGTTCATTCCTTCCTCTCCTCAGAAAGACCCTCCACACAGCATCTCAGATGACATAGGCCCTGAGGGAAATTGTTTCCTCAGGGCCTCTTGTGTGGAGGTATAAAAAAGTGAATGTAAAAAAAAATCCGTAATTTATTTATTTATTTATTAACGCCCTTTTTGGGGGGGTTTTACACATGAATAATAAGAGATAAACACATTTATTGTACATAATTGAATTGCCTCAATAACAATATTTTATATTTGTTTAAAGATAAATTGAAGATGTCCACTGACGTTGTATAATTATTTCCCTCCATTAGTATTCTGGGCAAAGAGGAATACATATGGTAGTTAATCCCACAATTTCTGCACTGAAATAAATCCTGACTTCTGGTATTACGTAGTGATATCCGGAAGCTTATCAGTTCAAGCAAAACCGGACTATCAACTAAATCATTTAGAATTTTATATATAAATACCAAGTCAGTGAAAATTCTGCTGTCAGATAATGTCTAATTGAAGATGTCCACTGACTTGACTTATTATTCGTAACCCAAAAATTTTTCTATTTCTAAACAAAATAATTTAAAAAAATTGCAAAAATTTCATTTAATAACTCGTGCAAGTAGGCCATTTTGCGTGGATTAATTTGAAATTTATTCCTGTCACGTTTTGAATGTCGACATTCTCGTGTAAATCTCGAAACGAAAACGAAAATCCAAAACGAAATCTCCAAAAGTAATATTTTCCATTCTAATTCGTGTCGCTATAAATCTCATCATAATTTATGTTCGTGTTTCTCGAATTTTGTGCGTCACGAAAACTGGGCGTCTCAAAATAATAAAACACATGTGGAAAGGGACTTCAGGGGTGACGTAGACCCACGGCAACGACATATTATTTTTTTAGCACCGTATTTGAACATGGTATTTGAAAGAGAGAGTACAAAAACAATGTTCGTAGTTGTGAATGATGCATATTTATTTATTTATTTAAGGAACATTAACAGTCTTAGTAATACAATAAACATAAGAGGATGATAAAAAACAGACCAATTATTAATGTTCATAGATAGGTATTTAGAAACAAGACTAACTTAATATAAACTAGAATATTTAAAAAAATAATAAGAGTACAAATGTGAATTCAACAAATGGTAAACTAATACACAACATTAAAATAAGTGTGATTATAACTGAAATAGACTGCAAAATAGGGATTTGGGTTGGGAAGGGTAAGGGGAGGAGAGGGATAAGGGAAAGTTGCCAAGTAATATAAAAATATTAGATACAATTAATTCATGTAGATACAATTAATTCATATGAATGAGTTTACTTGGAGCAGATGAATGAGTTTGTGTATTTGGGAAGTATGTTTTCGAGAGATGGGAAGACTGATAGACATATTGAAGGAAGGGTAAATGCCGGTAACTCCATTAATGGAGGACTGAACGCCGTTGGCGGCAACAAAAAACTGTCAAAAGAAGCGAAGCTAGCAGTCCATAATTGGAGTGCTGGTACCTACGCTGATGTATGGCAGTGAGGCATGGAACTGGCAGAGAAAAGATGAAAGTAGACTGAATGCTGTAGAAATGAGATCCCTGAGACGTATGTGTGGTAAAACCATGCATGATCGCGTGAATAATGTGGAGATCCGCAAATAATGCAAGGTTGATGTAAGCGTAATGAATTAGATTAAGAAAGGGACGCTCGGATGGTTTGTGCATGTAAGGCGAATGAATGAGGAAAGGAGTGTAAGGAGAATATATGACGCAAACGTGAATGGTAGACGAAGTCGGGGACGCCCGAGGAAGACATAGTGAATTAGATACTTGAGTCAGGCGATGTCAAGAGTCAGAATAACAGAAGAGCATGTATGAGGCGATGTATGAATGTGAACGAGGCAAGTAGTGTGTGCCAAGATCGAGCTGTTTGGCGGTCCGTCCTATGCCTACCCCTGCGGGGAATCGGCGTGATGGTTAGTTAGTTAGTTAGTATTTGAACATTGCAAGAAGTTCACTTTGGGTGTGCCTAAGTTTTAAATTAAACTTTTTCAAATATCGATATTACTGTTTTCAACGATAATTTTATTGACCTGTTTAGTATTACAACAACGTGTACTCCAACAGCCTTACTAATAACAATAAAAAACAATATCCAACCGGTAAACGGTGTTTTAGTTTAAGAGGGAATAACCTGACAAAACAGGAAATATGTCATTTAAATCAAATTTTAGACATATTGACTCTGTTTCGTGACGCTGATTTGGTTTTCTGCGAGTTTGTGTTCCGTTTCAGCCAATAGGATCGGCAGGATTCAGAGTTTTTGAATTCCGCACTTTATGTTGTACCTACCCGATGCATCGCTGCATCACGGTCGGTAATAATCGCTAGTCAGTTAGCAACCATCGTAGCGTGATATTTCGCTCTACATTGAAATGTCAATCAATCGGAAGTGTAATATGAAGCATAACCCCTATTGTTGTGTATCGTATGCTTTGTGTGACCTTCTTTTGTGAAACGACTCAAGACAAGTGTTATCGAGGGTTAAGAATAACCCAAAACCAATATCGCGCGCTTATGGTTATATCTGGGACAGTTACAAGTGTTTGTATCACCGAACAGAAATCAAGCAAGAAGACACAATAGCAGTGAGTACAACTTAATTGTGTATACCGTATCTTGTTTGGTGATCGGGCACGACTCGTATGGAAGTCCATAAGCGTTTAATTGCAAGAGTGACCAAGTGTCATTTTGACCCCGTGATTCGTCACGATTCAGACTCTTTTCCACCAACAATTATAAAATTGATTTCTAAAGACTTTTCTTTTATCTAGTAAAGCTTTGTTTTAAAATTTGAGAAATTATGTTTATTTTCAGTACACGAAGGTATTACCCTAGGTCATTGGCAGATTTGTTAAATTTTCAAACAAAATTTTGTATTATGCAACATACATTCCAAATCAAATCATGATGCAGTAAAATAAATTAATAAATTATTTGGGAAAGCTGCTTTTCAGAATTTTAATTTTAGGTCCAATAAAATCATTGAAAAAAGATCCGCGCCCTTGTTTTGTGACGAGAATACTTCTGTTTGTCTATTTATTTACAGTCTAACAAACTAATATATTCAAAAAATTACATTCTTATTTTGCTTATATTATTGCTTAGACATTATTGAAAAAATTATAAATACTTATGATCAAAAAATAATTAGAAAAAGTATGTAATTTTAATGGTTTTATCATAAGGGGAATTATTTATTACTCAAGGCCTCCTGTGTGGGGCTAAGGTAAATAAAAACAAAGAATATTGCATTCCTCATTATCTAAAAATGTTATATTTAGAGATGTCTGACTAATCAACTGTACGATCGATATTTATATTTCTTTTTACGCGAATACCGCATAAGAGTCCCAACTGCTCCCGTTTGGAGCTAGTGAGACTCTTGCGTACAACAGTGTGTTGTGAGGCTGAAGTTAGCGGAAAGGGTAAGATAGTGAAGTACCTGGATATTCAGATCCGGTCGCTTTACCCCTTTTAAGGTATTTAAATATATCAATAAACTATTTGGTAATGCGCATTTTCATCCAAAATATTCCCGAGAAAACATACCTCAACAAAATATCTACTAAAACCTTACTTAACCTAACCTAACAAAAAAATGGGACAAAAATCATATAGACCACAATAATTTATTTATGTCTTTACAGGATGTCTGTATTATTTTTGTCCAATTTTTTGTTAGGTTAGGTTAGGTTAAGTTAGTTTTCAGTAGATATTTTGTTGGGGGATGTTTTGTCCGTAAGATATTTTGTCGGAGGATATTTTGTCGGGGATCTTTTGTTGGGGATATTTTGTCGGGGACATTTTGTCGGGGTTATTTTTTTGGGTATATTTTATCAGAGCATATTTTATCGGGGATCTTTTGTCGGGATATATTTTGTCGGGGATATTTTGTCGGGGATTATTTTTCTGGGATATTTTTCAGAGAATATTTTGTCGGGGATATTTGGTCTGTGATATTTTGTCGGGGATATTTTGTCACAGGATATTTTGTCAGAGCATATTTTGTCAGAGGATATTTTGTTGGGGATATTTTGTCAAAGGATATTTTGTTGGGGATATTTTGTCGGGGATATTTTGTCAGAGGATATTTTGTTGGGGATATTTTGTCGGGGATATTTTGTCAGAGGATATTTTGTTGGGGATATTTTGTCAGAGGATATTTTGTTGGGGATATTTTGTCAGAGGATATTTTGTTGGGGATATTTTGTCGGGGATATTTTGTCAGAGGATATTTTGTTGAGGATATTTTGTCAAAGGATATTTTGTTGGGGATATTTTGTCGGGGATATTTTGTCAGAGGATATTTTGCCGAGGATATTTTGTTGGGGATATTTTGTCGCGGGATGAAAAACCGCGAAACCAAATTTTTTTTTAATTTTTTTATTAAGTCCTGGTAATTTTTTTTTGCCTTAGACACAGGATAAAATAAAAAAAAAACATGTATTTGATAATACAGTCAATCTTGTTTCTAAAACCGATTTAAAATCTAATCAAATATCACACCTTGTCTATGATAATATTAAAAGCCTTGAAAAACCTGCTTGGATTGAAAAACGTGTAGCAATTTAGGCGAATTCTTTCATTGAAGCAATTAAATCAAAAAATTTAATTAAAAATATCATTATAAACACATCCATTTACAGAAAATCTCCCATTATACAATACATCACAACACAAATGAGATTCAAAACTGGTTTTCTAACCCGAAGCCCATTTCATATGAGCCAATTTATCGCGCTGATTCGGTTTTTATTTGACATTCAAAAAGTCTCGTAAACGGTTGTGCAATTCAGCCGACCACTATTTGACTAATAGCTGAAAAGGGCAGAGAGTGATCGGTTAAACGGAGTTCAGAAAAATCAAAATGGTGCTGAATTTCGTTTTTTTATTACGTTTGCCGTGTGTCGTTTTTGGGGATGCTGTGTGAAGGGTCTTGTTAGGGAAAGAAAGGAGAGAAGGGAAGAAAATATATGTGAGGCGTGTTAGGAGTCTATGTATCAATGTGTCCAGGAATGACGAAGGTATGAATCCATCCCTCCCACTGCGGCTCAAGGTGATGGGTTGAAAAGGCCTCCCCAAATCTGGCCCGATCTGGCCCGTCACGCAGTAGATGGGCAAACACATCCGCCGCCAAGACCTATACAAACCTCACCCCAGGAACCAGAGCACCCATGTTCAAGCCACCAAACGTAGCGCACACTTTGCGATGACCTATAGCGGGGGTTGGTCGTCCAATCAATGGTTCCCAGGGCGGCGGTACCCATACTCGCCTTCCAAATTCATTATGGCAATGCTTCACATATTTCATTATACTGTCGAAAAGTAAACTTCACTGTTTAAAATGGTGTAATGATGCTTGCTGTAAAACAACACATAAATCAGATGATGTAAAAACGAGTATCAACGACGTAAGAAGTAAAAAAATAGTATCAACAACTTACAAAAGTAAAAAAGAGTATCAACAACGTACAAAAGTAAAAAGAAGTATCCACAACGTAAGAAGTTAAAGATGAGTATCATCACTGTACAAAAGTAAAAATGAGTATCAACAACGTACAAAAGTTAAAAAAAGTATCAACAACGTAAGAAGTAAAAAAAGAGTATCAACAACTTACAAAAGTAAAAACGAGTATCAACAACGTACACAAGTAAAAACGAGTATCAACAACGTACAAAAGTAAAAACGAGTATCAACAACGTACAAAAGTAAAAACGAGTATCAACAACGTACAAAAGTAAAAACGAGTATCAACAACGTACCAAAGTAAAAACGAGTATCAACAACGTACAAAAGTAAAAACTAGTATCAACAACGTACAAAAGTAAAAACGAGTATCAACAACGTACACAAGTAAAAACGAGTATCAACAACGTACAAAAGTAAAAACGAGTATCAACAACGTACAAAAGTAAAAACGAGTATCAACAACGTACAAAAGTAAAAACGAGTATCAACAACGTACAAAAGTAAAAACGAGTATCAACAACGTACAAAAGTAAAAACGAGTATCAACAACGTACAAAAGTAAAAACGAGTATCAACAACGTACCAAAGTAAAAACGAGTATCAACAACGTACAAAAGTAAAAACTAGTATCAACAACGTACAAAAGTAAAAACGAGTATCAACAACGTACACAAGTAAAAACGAGTATCAACAACGTACAAAAGTAAAAACGAGTATCAACAACGTACAAAAGTAAAAACGAGTATCAACAACGTACAAAAGTAAAAACGAGTATCAACAACGTACAAAAGTAAAAACGAGTATCAACAATGTACACAAGTAAAAACGAGTATCAACAACGTACCAAAGTAAAAACGAGTATCAACAACGTACAAAAGTAAAAAATAGTATCAACAACGTACAAAAGTAAAAACGAGTATCAACAACGTACACAAGTAAAAACGAGTATCAACAACGTACAAAAGTAAAAACGAGTATCAACAACGTACAAAAGTAAAAACGAGTATCAACAACGTACAAAAGTAAAAACGAGTATCAACAACGTACAAAAGTAAAAACGAGTATCAACAACGTACAAAAGTAAAAACGAGTATCAACAACGTACACAAGTAAAAACGAGTATCAACAACGTACAAAAGTAAAAACGAGTATCAACAACGTACAAAAGTAAAAACGAGTATCAACAACGTACAAAAGTTAAAACTATTATCAACAACGTACAAAAGTAAAAACGAGTATCAACAACGTACAAAAGTAAAAACGAGTATCAACAACGTACAAAAGTAAAAACGAGTATCAACAACGTACAAAAGTAAAAACGAGTATCAACAATGTACACAAGTAAAAACGAGTATCAACAACATACAAAAGTAAAAACGAGTATCAACAACGTACAAAAGTAAAAACGAGTATCAACAACGTACAAAAGTAAAAACTAGTATCAACAACGTACAAAAGTAAAAACGAGTATCAACAACGTACACAAGTAAAAACGAGTATCAACAACGTACAAAAGTAAAAACGAGTATCAACAACGTACAAAAGTAAAAACGAGTATTAACAACGTACACAAGTAAAAACGAGTATCAACAACGTACAAAAGTAAAAACGAGTATCAACAACGTACACAAGTAAAAACGAGTATCAACAACGTACAAAAGTAAAAACGAGTATCAACAACGTACAAAAGTAAAAACGAGTATTAACAACGTACACAAGTAAAAACGAGTATCAACAACGTACAAAAGTAAAAACGAGTATCAACAACGTACAAAAGTAAAAACGAGTATCAACAACGTACAAAAGTAAAAACGAGTATTAACAACGTACACAAGTAAAAACGAGTATCAACAACGTACAAAAGTAAAAACGAGTATCAACAACGTACACAAGTAAAAACGAGTATCAACAACGTACAAAAGTAAAAACGAGTATCAACAACGTACAAAAGTAAAAACGAGTATTAACAACGTACACAAGTAAAAACGAGTATCAACAACGTACAAAAGTAAAAACGAGTATCAACAACGTACAAAAGTAAAAACGAGTATCAACAACGTACAAAAGTAAAAACGAGTATTAACAACGTACACAAGTAAAAACGAGTATCAACAACGTACAAAAGTAAAAACGAGTATCAACAACGTACACAAGTAAAAACGAGTATCAACAACGTACAAAAGTAAAAACGAGTATCAACAACGTACAAAAGTAAAAACGAGTATTAACAACGTACACAAGTAAAAACGAGTATCAACAACGTACAAAAGTAAAAACGAGTATCAACAACGTACACAAGTAAAAACGAGTATCAACAACGTACAAAAGTAAAAACGAGTATCAACAACGTACACAAGTAAAAACGAGTATCAACAACGTACAAAAGTAAAAACGAGTATCAACAACGTACAAAAGTAAAAACGAGTATTAACAACGTACACAAGTAAAAACGAGTATCAACAACGTACAAAAGTAAAAACGAGTATTAACAACGTACACAAGTAAAAACTAGTATCGCAACTATCGTTGCTCGTTGGCACTGATTTAATCACGTGGTATGGAGAATTTAGTATGAAATTACTCCGCTAGACTAGTCCATGTGAAATGGGCACATCGTCGAGAAACGCAAATAATACAATGTCTCCTGTCAAATAAAATTAATCGAAAATCGATAAATTATATCCATTTATAATAGGAATAAAATATACTAGAAAGAATCTTGTGGTAAAACAGAATTACAAACCTAAATTCAATAAAAACCGAGATATAACATTCAAATAAATTAATTTCAATATATCAGATATAATAAATACATCAGTATACCTATATCCTATATTTACACGGTGTTCGGAAACTCGTCGTAGATACAAGATACAACCGGGAATCTGGTGAATCTAAATCACAGAGAAGTCAAAAAAAATTTTTTTTTCGGCAACGGTTTAAACTTTTTTTATATGAATATACCTCACAACAGTCCCAGCTGCTTCCACCTGGAGCCAGTGAGACTACAGCATCCCCAATTGGAGTATGTTGTGATGCTAAAGGTAGTGGGGAAGAGGAAGATGGGGAAGTACCTGGCTATTCAGATCTGGTCACTAAACACGGCTAAAGCCATTTCAAGCAACGTTTCAATTTGAATGTTGGTCTTACAACAGGGCGATACTGAGAGTATCTTCCACTCTGGACGCGCTGCAAATAGGAAACGTTTCCTCCAATTTCCACAAAACCTTGAAAAATTATACTTAAACATTGCTCGTGAATCACTATCTATTGGTGAAAACCGCATGAAAATCGGTTCAGTAGGTTTTGAGTTTATCGCGAACAGACAGACAGACGCGACGGAGGACTTTGTTTTATAATATGTAGTGATTTTCCTCAAACACTTTAAGTTGTAAAGCTCTTAAAAAATATAAATATATATATATGTTTATTAATCTTGAAGTTAATATCTATATATTCCTCACGTCGAAACAATTATATGAAATTCTCTCGATATAAAAAAATCACCAACTCTGCTCCGAAAATTATTGTAAACACGTATTTTTCAGTTATTTTAAAAGTTAATGTATGAAAAATTTCACAATGTTTCATTCGTATTTACATATCTCTATAGGCCTTAAGCCGCCACTACCCGAATTTCTACTGATTTCTTGCATATCTCCCTTGAAAATTTGAAGTTTTTAAGCTCTTAAAAAAATATATGTTATTTTTGAAGATATTTTCCATAAACCCCCACGCCGAAACGCAAATTATATGAAATTCTCTCGATAGAAAAAAATCGCAAAGTATGCTCCGAAAATTTTTATTTTAAAGCCTGTCTCTATTATTTAACAAATTATATGTATGAAAAAATTCACAGTGTTTCTTTGAACATTGTTTTAGACAACCCCCACGAGATTTTTGCTCTATTCTAAACGAGTCGTGTTTTGTGAAACATTATCCCAATTTTCACTTAAATATTATCGTATTTAATATTAGAGCGCTCCCTCTAACATTCGTGTTTACATATATCTCCTTCTTCTTCTTTTTGGGCGGATCCTACCGGGCCTTAAAGACTGCATTGCGTTTATTCTCTATTGGCTAATTTCCACATTATGCGCCGCAGGCTGACAGTTTTACGAGCCTGTTTTCGCCCCCTGGCCGCAGTATTAAATTTATTTTAATTTGATTTATGTATTTCCATATACCATTCGCTTTTATGCGTTTTCAGAAAGCGCGAATTTTCGCCCCAAAAATTAATAAATTTAGTTTAAAATTACGCGAGGGCGACTTTTTCATATAATTTTTATGAATTTTTAATTCAATGATTTTTTTAATGTGAATATTGCACGCGAATCCCCACTGCTCCCCTCTGAGGCCAGTTAGACTATGGCATCCCCAATTGGAGTATGTTGTGATGCTGAAGGTGGTGGGGAGGGGAAGGAGATGAGGGGAGGAAGGTGTGGAAGTAACTGGCAATTCAGATCTGGTCACCAAATTGGCTAAAGCCATTTCAAGCAACATTTCAATTCTGAATGGTGGTCTTACACCAGGGCGATACTGAGAGTATCTTCGACGATGAGATTCATTAATTTTGCAAAGTACGTACCTATTAATTTATTGGAAAGTGCGATTCAAAAATGTTGCAAAGTACCCACCTTTTAATTTATTTGAGAATGAGATTAAAAAATGTTGCAAAGGAACTACCTATTAATTTATTTGAGAAAGAGATTAAAAAATATTGCTAGACCTACCTATTAATTTATTTGACAATGAGATTCAAAAATGTTGGAAAAAGGTACTTGAATCTCTTTCTCAAATAAATTAACAGGTAGGTACTTTGCAACATTTTTTAATCTCATCCTCAAATAAATTAATAGATAGATTTATTTGAGAATGAGATTCAAAAATGTTGCAAAGTACCTACTTATTAATTTATCTGAGAATGATATTTAAATTCCTGGACATTCTGACTCCTAGATTTCTACCCACCCCTGAACCTGATAGGTACCCAAAACTTCGACTCCTTCTTTTCCTTAAAGAGACCGTCCACACAGCAACTCCAAGGATGACATAGGCCTGAGGAAAACTACTGTCCCCAATGCCTCCTGTGTGGGGTTAATGCAAAAAAAATCGTCGCCATTTTCAAACTGTAATTGCTCGATGGCACTGACTTAGACCGGCGCGTCAAAGCTTATAGGTAGATACTTTAGTTAGAGACTTCTCTTGAATCTAATAGTGTGACATATTAATATGAAATTATTAGCGAGGACTTGGTCATGCCATGTCTTCTTCAAACGTCTCTGACTAATTCTGACATTCACTTTCGTGTAATATTCTCTCCTTTCATGGCTTTTTTATTTCCTTGTAATATATTCTCGTTTTACGGATTCCGATACAAAATTTCGATTACGTAGAAAAATTATTAGAAATTGTTATTTCGCTATCATTGTGTATTTTTTATTACATCATTCGGATTTAAAAGGACAATAAAAACGTGAAATATATATATATATATCCCCGGCTATCCGGTGCTAGTCAGTAATTCACAGAGGGACAATAAACCGGAGAAACGCCATAATTTTGATTTGTTTGTTTTGCAAATAAAAAGGGATTTTTCGATTTTACTGAAAATCTAACAATTTTTAAGGCGGATTCACGTTTGAATGAACGCTGTTTTTAACGCTGTGAATAATGCAATTTTTATTTTATTTAGTTGTTCGAGTAGTCCAAACCTATGGTTTCCTATTGTAGTATTCTCGCAACCTTATAATAAATCTGAAATAAATATTCTGATCTGGGAGATGTATTTCACCTTAATAAATTCACCTGAATTTAGGTCCAAATTAAAAACCTACCTTTTTGGGCTCTCATATCCTTAATTTCTATGATATGTCTTATTCACACTTTTCTTATTTAATTAAAATTACTTGAATCTTTACACATCAATCTGTCTCTTGACGAATCACATTTAGGAAGATCAAATCCTTGTACTACTGTACCGCCCACTAAAATGTTGCTTTTGATTTCCAAAATACACTCATTAAAGAATGTATTATATACTAATATTAAAATATATTTCATGATTAAATACATGTAACAAGTGTTCACAATAATGTCCTCTGCGTGCGAACTCTATCTAAATTTCTTAATAGACAATAAACAGTGTTAATTTCAAGCGACCTCCCAGGTAAGTATGGTCCTGTATACATTTTTAAGAAGCATCGCATTCATTGGTCGAGACATTGTACATATATTTTCGTATGAACCGTTGGATGCAATTTTTAGCCATAAGTTGTTTTTAATTGTTTGTCTAGTTTGTAGTTTTTCTATATTTTAGAAATATATTGTAAGTTTGTACAACGTTTGAGGTGATTTTTCACAAAAACGGCGCTATAATCATCCAAAAATATATTATTATTATTAAATATAACCAGAATATACATTCAATTTTTTATATGAAAAACTCTCTTTTTATAACTTTTGAAAGTTTTTCCCATCAATGTAAAATATATCATCGAAGAAGAAAATAACAATAATAATCTAAATGAAAATATGAAAGAGAAGAAGACACAGAAAAAGATAATGCTCGCAACTGGGACTCGAAACCAGAACCTCTCGTCTATCCGGGACGTGCGTTTACCAATTCCGCCATTGCCACCTGCTGTCAAACCGTTTTTTTTTTTTTTTTTTTTTTTTTTTTTTTTATTTAATATAGATATATAAGTTTACAGTGGGTTAATATAAATTACATATTGGTTCAGAAATTCTTTAAAATTGCAGTCTCACCAAAGAAGAAGCTAGTTCTTGTGCTTGATGAGCGAGTTACACTAATTATGACAGAAATAGAATGACATTATGCAATAGGTAAGTATATAAGGGAACAATTGATACTTCTGGATCATCTATATGTGAAGATGTACATACAATGGGATATAGTTACATACTATAATATTGTGCACTTTAGAGAAATTAGAAAAATCTAAATTAAATAGAAATAAATATAGATTGCCAATAAATAGAAAGAAAGAGAAAAACAGGTAATTATTTAATTAATTATTCCTGATGAAGTGTTGCTTCAGTTTGAGTTTCAGTTTATTGATGTCTTTGATTTTTTTTATTTCAATCGGAAGATTGTTGAAATACTTTATTCCTAAATAGATGTAATTGTTTTGCATTAGTTTGGTATTAAATTTTGGTATTTTGATGTTGTCTTGATATCTTTTTGATTGGTGGGTTTCAAATTTTTTGATGATATTATCTTTGTAAATTTGGATAATTGCATTTTTCTTGAAGATATTCTCCACTCGAGGCACCGTGAAATCTGCGAAAAGCGTTTCTGTTGGATATGTGGAGGGTTTCTTTAGGATTACTTTAATGATTAGCTTCTGGATCACTTTGATCGGGGTAAGAATATTGTTGTATGACCCCCCCCATCCAATAATTCCATATTGAATTAATGACTGGATTAGTGCATAGTATACTCTTTTTAGATTGTTGGGTTTTAAAATATTTCTTAATCTTATGAATATATATATACACGTTATATTAGTCAATCTCATATTTAAAATTTTAATATTTTATTATGCATTTTTAAATATACATTCGTTTTGTTAGTTAGTATATACAGGTTGTTAATGTTATGGATTCTATGAATAAAAAACACTTTAACACTTTTTGTTATATTTATTTGTAAGTCTTTACAATTACATTGAATACATTCTTATATACTAGAGTTTTAACAGAATTAAATGTCTCTAAGTGAATGTTTCCAAACTGAAATCTAAAATGAATCTAAATCTGAAACTGAGCGTAATGTATTTTATAGCAATCTTATATTTAAATAGTGTGATAAATAAAGTTAATTAATAATAAACATGGAAATGAACAATAGACAAGAGATATGGCGACAATCATAAAGCTAACTTTGATACATATTGGTGCGACGGACAAATAATAGATAGTGAACGAAGCATAATAGGTTCAAAGGTTGTAGCAATATTAGAAAGGTACATAACACCTTCCTCGTTAAGATGAGATAATATGGCGTCCATCATTATCTCACATCAGTTCGAAGTCTTGTACTTCGTCTGAGCGTTAGGGATTCATCATTGGACCCGGTAACGTTTTCTTCCATTTCTACGTTTGTTTCTCTTTTGTCTTTTGTTTTACAAATGTTCAAGTAATTTATTAATCTTAAACGAGAATCACCTTTAAAATGATTTTTTTTAGATATGTAACACTTATATAGTTTATATAAAATGTAAATGATTATTAAACTTAAAAATACATAGGAAAAAATAGTTATTTTTTATAATTCTAATTACAATATGGTCTTCGGGGATATTTTCTAAGTCATCGTACATTTTATTTAGCTTATGGCTTGCTAAAATTAAATCATCCTTATCTAGAGTAAATATTTTTGGTATTATTAATGGAATATTAATTTTGACATTTTGTGTTTGGTTTATATTGCAACAATTATCATCAGTTATATTGAACAAAGGAATTATTGATTTTGAAGCTGTTTGGTTAGATATATTATAATATCGGTCTTCTACATTAACAATCACTGTTGAACTAGTGTAAAGTTTGCAGTTTGGCTTTATAATTAATATTCCTGTATTCTGTAATTTAACATCGGTTGGTTCAGAATTCTTACATTTAATTGTAACCAATGTTGGTCTAGGGAGCACAAAAATCCATTTCGTTCCTTTATTTGTAGTATGCCAAATTTCGTTAATCGTATTCATTATTCTGGTTTCACAATTCGGAGGCATATGAGAAGGTTCAATTAGTAATTCTATTTCACAAATAGATCTTTCATGTAGATTATAATAAATGTTTGTGGTTTTACAAATCGCTTTATCTAAAACGGTCTGTTTACACGAATCTATATTATCAAGAGTAACATAATTTGTTTTACTCTCGGCGATAGCTAAATATTTAACATTAGGCATAATAAAAACATATAAATCGTCTTGTCTTTTCATAGGCAAGGGTATTAACTTGTATAAATTATAGCTTACATAACTACACAAGGGGTTTGATATAACAAAAATGATTCTTCTATTTACATACGCAATATCAATTTTTACCATTGACATTAAAATATTAACATTTTTTATATTTGGTGGGACATATAAGATACGGAATTCGGTAAATAAGGCAAGGATTTACTTATTTCTTCAATATATTGCTGAGGTGTGATAATAAATGGGTGTATTATATTATTTTTGGAAAGCAATAATGCGTTTATGATAAGTGTATATTCGTTTTGTAATTCTGTTGTGATTAAATTCAATAGGGTAAGATGTTTTTCTATTTCTTGCTTCAATTCTAAATTAAATATAACATCGCTAATGTTTGTAGTAAACGATTTTAATTTTTCGAAATTTTGATTAAATATTTCTTCATTTCTTTCAAGATTAGTTATTGTATTATTAAAATTTGTTATTGTTGTTTTCACTATTTGAGTTTGCTGTTTTAACATATTATATAAGTCTTTATCGCCTGTGTTTAGAGAATCAATTGCTTCATCATAATAAAGCGCGTCATCATTATCTAAGGTTCCAAATACAGTTTTAAATACTGTACCTACCATATCTATCCAACCACGTTTTACTCTTATTTTTGGTTGTCCTATAAATTGTTTTAGCGTCTTATCCTTTTGCTTTAATACTATTATTAGTTGATGTAAAATATTTAAATGCGGTTCGCAAGGAGAAAAACTTTTATGCATGATTTTATCGTCATTACATAATAGTTGTATATTGCTATATGTTTTATCAATTAATATTAACTTATTATCAAAATATATGTCTAAATCAATATATGTCACTACATTCCAATAACTCTCTATAAAATTAATCATATTAACGTGTTCATAGTATATCCCTGCGGATGAAGATATTTGCGTCCAGTTGAATCCATTGCCGTAAGGCAACCATGTCATCAATCTGAAACAATGGCCTTTTTTAAACGATTGAAGTGTACTTTAACATATTTTTTCTTTACTTGTATAGTACAGTTTACTTTTGAATTAATTTTAACAATTCTATAGGGGCCTTGATAATTAGGTGACAATTTTTTGGAATGATTACTTTTTGTAGTTTCGTTTCTTAAATAGACTAAATCGTTAACGTTATAAAGTTCATTACTAGAAATGTTCTTATCAAAGTTCTCTTTTGCTTTTATCTTTTGGACTTGAACATGTTCGCGTGCAATTTCTTGTGATTTGTTTAGTTTCAACTTTAAATTGTCAACATAATTATCATATGTATATTTGAATTGAGGTTTTTGTGTTAATGACGTTGGAAGTTCTGGTTTTAAACCGAAAATTAATTCGTATGGCGTATACCTAGTACTGGTATGAGGCGTTGTATTATACGAAAACATTGCTAAATTTATCCATTCGTCCCAATCTGTTTGCTTTTCTGAAATGTAATGTTTTAAGTAATCTGCTAAGGTCGCATGAGACCTTTCCAATGCACCGTTGGACTGAGGGTGATAAGCTGTTGTTTGGATTTGTTTAATTTTAAATAGTTTCGCGACTTCTTTTAAAATATTTGACGTGAAATCTTTTCCTTGATCTGTAAGTATTCGATTTGGTATTCCGAATTTACAAATGAAGTTATTGACTAACTCCTTTGCAATAGTAATTGCTTCATGATTTGGAATTGGAAATGCTTGCGAAAATTTTGTTAGATCGTCTTGTAACGTGAGAATATATTTATTTCCATTTTCGGATAAGGGTAATGGACCTACAATATCTAAAGCTATCCTTTCGAAAGGTTTCTCGGAAGTTGTAGTTATTTCCATTGGATGAATAAATCTTTTACGAGAAATTTTATTTTTTTGACATGATTCACATTTTTTTATGTAATTTCTTATGTCTTTTTTCATATTTTTCCAAGTATATCTCTCTTTAATTCTATTATACGTTCGGTGAAACCCTGAGTGTCCTGATTGTGGAGAATCGTGATTCTCCTCTATTAATTTAGTTATATCCTTGGGATCTGGATGACTTATTTTATTTTTACAAATGGTTACCATGATTCCGGAGTTTGCAAAGACGTAATAAACAAGAGTTTTTATTTTATTCCAATTTAAATTATTATCACGAGCTAGTTCGGGAATTGAAAGCGATTTCTTTTCTTGTGAAATTAATACATCTTTTAATTTAAGAAAACAATAGAAAATATCTTCGTATGTTGGTTTATCCCAAAAATGTTCCATTGTTATAAGATGGTAAACGTTAAATATGTTATTTAGTTCTGAATATAATATATCTCTTACATTCGTTTTACTTTTCTTTATGTCATCGTGATTATTGATTAAATTCCTTATCTCCATAGACAAACCTTCGGACATTTCCTTATCGTTGGAAATAAAGTTACATAAATTATCTTTCCGTGTTAGAAGACTTTCGTCTATTTCAACAATATTTTTGCAGTCAATAATGGTTTTATCTTTATAATGAGACTTTATAAATTCTTCGTAAGAATTTGGTTCTGGGTTTATTCTAAAGTGTAATATTTGAGAATGATCAATTCTAGATAACGCATCGGCATTAGAATTTAGTTTTCCGGGTTTGTATATTATATTATATTGATATTCTTCCAATTTTAAACGCCAACGAAGTAAGCGAGAGCCAGGGTCTTTTGTATTAAACAACCAAACTAAAGGTCTATGATCCGTTATTATATTGAACTTTACACCATACAAATAAGGTCTAAAATGTTTAACTGCGTAAATTATAGCTAAAAGTTCACGTTCTGTTGTTGAATAATTTGATTCGGCTTTATTTAGAGTTCTGGAAGCAAAGGATATTGGTAAATCCTTAGAAATCTCGCCTTGAGATAATACTGCACCGATAGCGAAATTACTTGCATCTGTGGTGACATTAAATGTTTTACTGAAATCGGGGAACTGTAGTATTGGTTCTTGAATTAAATGATCTCGAAGTATATCAAAAGATTCTTGTTGTTTTTCCTTCCAAATGAATGGAACATCCTTCTTTAATAATTGGGAGAGAGGTTGAGCATTTTTGCTAAAATCTTTAATAAAACGTCTGTAATATCCAGCCAGTCCTAAAAATGACTTAATATCTTTTGGATTTTTTGGAATAGGGTAATTTTTTATGATTTGAATTTTATCTGGGTTTGGTTTAACTCCATTTTCTGATATAACGTGACCTAAATACATGACCTCATTACGCATAAATTCACATTTATCCGGCTGTAGTTTTAAATTGTGTAATCTTAATTTTTGGAATACTTCTTTTAACCTAATCTCGTGAGTCTCTATTGTATCGGCATAAATAACTATATCATCTAGATATGCAAAACATCTTAATCCTTGAATACCAGCTAAAACGTTATTCATAACCCTTTGAAAGGTTGCTGGACCGTTTTTTAATCCAAATGGCATCCTTAAAAACTCGTAATGTCCTAGAGGGGTGGAAAATGCTGTTTTATGTGAATCTTCCGGTTTCATTGGGATTTGGTGAAATCCTGATGCAAGATCTAAAGTTGTGAAGTACTTTGAGTGTCCTAATTGATCTAATATCTCTGTGATGTTGGGTAAGTTGTAAGCATCGCCTATAGTGACCTCATTTAATTTACGGTAATCAATCACCACTCTATATTTTACTTGACCTTTTGCATCTTTCTTCTTGGGCACTACCCACAAAGGAGATGACCATGCTGAATTTGAATCTTTAATTATTCCTTGGTCTAACATTTTTTTTATTTGATCATTTACTTCCCTTTTGTGTACCTCGGGGTATCTATATGTTTTTGCGTGTATTGGAGTCTGTGTTGTAGTATTTATTTCATGCCTAATTGAATTGGTTTGACTCAATATATCTCCTTCTAAGTGAAAAATATCGTTATACTCTCGACAAATTGAAAAAAGTGATCGTTCTTCTTCTTTATTTAAATGTTCAGTTCGTAATGATGCTTTTAAAAGTTCGTACCTATTATCAATATTTTCTGTTATTTTGTTGAATTGAAATGCGTTTTTATTTTTGCATTTAACTTTCCTTTTTATTGTTCTATCATCGCAATCATCTTCTAACATTTTGCTATCTTTTTCATTAAATTTTTCTAATATCAATTCCATTTTCTTAACTTTTACTGCTTTTTCTGTCGTATTTAAAATAGACGTAATTGCTTTTGACTTTGAATTAACCTTTGTTATACTTCTGCAAAGATAAACTCCTTCCATAATTTCTATTTCGGGGACGAGTCCCTCTCCTATTTCAGGATTCAAAACATTGAATTCAACTAAGGTCTCTGTGCGAGCCTGTACAATAATTACCGAATTATTGTTTTTAACATCCGAACCTTTGGTTTTAAAATGGATTGGCATAGCACTATTACCTATACATAATGTATTATTACTGTAATTAATTTTGGCATTTACTTTTCTTAGGAAATCATTTCCGATAAGTCCATCGAGTGGAACATTTGTTGCTCGAGGCAATAAATGCATCTTATTAGAAATTGGGATACCGTTGAATAATAAGTTCAATTTGACAGATCCTAACGTTAGAGTCGATTTTTCAGCGTTAATTCCTCTAATTTTAACTATTTCTTTATCGTTATATTCTGTTTCGCCATCTAAAACCATGGGGTTGATTAGTGATATATCTGCGCCACTGTCTAATAATAGTTTGACATATTTGTTTTTACATTCTTTAATAGGAATTTTGATGTACGCTGTAATATTTTCGAGGTTATTTAATATTCTACCTGTAACGTATTGACCTTCTTCGTTTCGGTAGGGAACGAAGGGTCTTGGAAGTTTTCCGAAGCTTTCTTTTCTAAGAGATTTTTATATTTCCAACAATCTTTTTTGTAGTGTCCACGTTTTTGACAAAAGAAACACGTTATTGTGATGTTTCGATGTGCGTTTGCACTGTTATTAATTTTACACTGAGAATTTTTTGAAGCGAAGTTACTAAATGATTTTACTTGGTTGACCCGTTTATCTTTATTGTGGAAGCAATTAATAGATATATGTCCTGATTTTTTACAAATAGAGCAGAATTTTTGGTTTGAATTACTCTGTTCTGTAAAATTGAGCATTTTTTCTTCGTTTATTGCAAATGTTGAAGCTTCTTCAAAGGTTTTTGGGTTTCTAGCCCTCAAAATAATGCTATACTGCGGTAATGCGCCCATTAAAAATGCTTGAAGAGCCATTTGTTTAATCATAGAATTTTTTCCTATTAATTCAGTGACATCTACAGTTTCTGCTTTGGTAGCTCTCAATAAATTTGAATAACACCTTTCAATTCTTTGGGTAAAATTGAGAACACTCTCATTTCTATTTTGTTTACATGTCTGCAATTCTAATAATAGTTGTGGAAAACTTTTCGAATCAGCAAAATTTTCTTCAAGAAAACTTTTATACTCTTCCCAATTACGCAAATTTCTACATGATGTTATTAAATCAGCTTTTCCAGTAACTTTGGTTTGAATAAATTTAAAAATAATATCTTTTTGAGCTTTAGATGCTAGTTTATGAGCATAATCACAATTTTTAATGAATGTGTGAAGATTATTTGTATTACCATCAAATGTACTAATGAATTGGGTTAAAAATTGAAGAGATACATCTTGTTCAGTCATTTTTAACAAAGTGATAAATTTAAATTAATAATAAAAAGATTTGAATGCTACAAATTTACAACTTTTAAAAATATTATATGAGATTCTTTAGAATTCATGAAACAAAAATCAGACTTACAACAATATTAAATACCACTCCATCTTCAGCAAGGCAGGTCCGCGACGTGAAGGTGAAGTTTCTTCCTGATATTCGGCTACTTGCACAGCAAAGGGCAACAACGTACTTTATCAAAAATACTCAGCAAGGCAGGTCCGCGACGTGAAGCTGAAGGTGAATTATCTTCTGATATTCGGCTATTTGCACAGCAAAGGGCAACACCGTACTTTATCAAAAATACTCAGCAAGGCAGGTCCGCGACGTGAAGCTGAAGGTGAATTATCTTCTGATATTCGGCTATTTGCACAGCAAAGGGCAACAACGTACTTTATCAAAAATACTCAGCAAGGCAGGTCCGCGACGTGAAGCTGAAGGTGAATTATCTTCTGATATTCGGCTATTTGCACAGCAAAGGGCAACAACGTCACCAGTCACAAATAATTATAAGTTACTCATAGAATCCAGAGTTCTTTTGTTATAGTCAAGAATACCACAATATTATCGAAATAATGTTTCCATGTAGTATTTACTTAGACCATATCCCACTTCTGACACCAATTTTTTGTTATGGATTCTATGAATAAAAAACACTTTAACACTTTTTGTTATATTTATTTGTAAGTCTTTACAATTACATTGAATACATTCTTATATACTAGAGTTTTAACAGAATTAAATGTCTCTAAGTGAATGTTTCCAAACTGAAATCTAAAATGAATCTAAATCTGAAACTGAGCGTAATGTATTTTATAGCAATCTTATATTTAAATAGTGTGATAAATAAAGTTAATTAATAATAAACATGGAAATGAACAATAGACAAGAGATATGGCGACAATCATAAAGCTAACTTTGATACATATTGGTGCGACGGACAAATAATAGATAGTGAACGAAGCATAATAGGTTCAAAGGTTGTAGCAATATTAGAAAGGTACATAACATTAAGGGAAGTATTTGACTTACTTTACCGGTGATTCCTGACATTTGGATTAAAAAATGTAAATGAAATTTTGTTCTACGTTGACATTTTTAATGTTTTTTTTTTCTACAAAACATAAACAAATCGTAGGTGTTGGTCTGTTGGAGGCGGGGTAAGGGGTGGGTCGGTTACTCGGTTGAGTGACCAGTAACGACATGCGGAAGAAATTTGTTTTTGTTTGATTTTGAAGATAAAAAATGAGCGCCGGCCGGTTTCACGGAAAATCATGACTCACTGTCACGCTGTCACGCTGTAACGTTCCGCCTTAGGCTGGGCGCATACATCCGATTTCTCCATCCGATTGTCTGATCAGACAACCTGAAGGCCTTCGCGCCATACATTTCTTATGAAAGCCCGCACACATTCGATTCGAAAACCTGACCGGCAATAAAAATAGGCCACGCCCTTCCACGCCGGCCGTCCGAAGGGCGTGGCCCCGGTCGTATTATCCATCCGATCTTCGAATCGGATGTGTGCGGTGTTAATCCGATCCGATTGTCTGATCAGACAATCGGATATATGCGCCTAGCCTAAGTTGGAACGTTACAGCGTGACAATGAGTCATGATTTTCCGTGAAACCGGCCGGCGTTCATCGATTTATAAGACGTTACCACATCAAAAAAAAAATTCATCAAAAAGTCACCGGAGTTCAAAAATTTCAATTATATTTTTAACGCCAAATAATGTCAGTAATCTCTGGTTAAAGTAAGTCAAGTACGTCCTTTAACACCCTGTATTTGAACTGCGTTTCTTTCTATGACGAGTTCACTGCATTCTCTAGAATTACGACAGTATTTGGTAGAATTCCTACTAGTTCTGGAATGCGGGTTGCCTCGATAGCTATCTCGGTGATTAGTGACTAGGTCTGTGATGGGAAGCCGTTAATGCTTTAGAAACCCAACATTAACATATTAAATATGTCAACAGAAAGCAAGCATTAAAATTTGTAAACAAATTCCTTGAAATTCGAAGAGAAAAATAAACGAAATAAATTGGATTTTATATTTTTATTTTTAAACGTCAACAAGACTTTATTTTGGAGAACCCTAAACAGATTATATTTTTTTTGTATGTGACTAGGCCTCAACTCCCGGAGCCTGTGGTACTATGGCATCCACGATTTTGACTATTGAAGGAGATGGGGACGAGGAAGATTTGGAAGTACTAAGCTTATTATTTGACTCCGCGGTAAAGCTCTCGACTACGATTCTAGAGGTCGCGGGTTCAAATCCTGGCGTGTGCAAGTAAATTTTACTTGTTTGATTTGTGTTTTTTCACAATTTATTCATTTTATAATATTAAACGTTCTCACGTTCCAGAGAGAAAGAAACTTTCAGTATCGCCCTGGTGTGAGACCACCAGGGTGGTACAAGTATAACTTGTAAAATAATAGAAATAGACTTGTTTTAAATAATTTTCGGAGCATACTTTGCAATTTTTTTCTATCGAGGGAATTTCATATAATTTGCGTTTCGGCGTGGAAAGTTTCTAGATATTATCTTCAAAAATAACATATTTTTTTTTAAGAGCTTAAAAACTTCAAATGTTTAATATGTAAGAAATCGGTAGAAATTCGGGTAGCGGCGGCCTAAGCGATTCCAAAAATAAAAGAAATTTATTTATGTTGTTTTCTTTTGTTCCTTCTGAAAAATAACACAAATCAAGTTAATTCATCCCAAAATATCCCGAGGGTTTTTCGGAAGAACTTTTTTATAAAAAATAAAAGCAATGTTTTTATAATGAGCTTTTTTGGCGTTTGGGTTGAACTTTTTTAAACATCGTTAGAAAGAACATCTCAACAGTTAATAATCATGTAAAACTTTTTTTTGTTTTAAGTTTATTTCAGAAATCGA
Source organism: Glyphotaelius pellucidus (assembly GCA_936435175.1). Classification (NCBI taxonomy): domain Eukaryota; kingdom Metazoa; phylum Arthropoda; class Insecta; order Trichoptera; family Limnephilidae; genus Glyphotaelius; species Glyphotaelius pellucidus. Next base: position 13,569,014 of record OW386563.1, read on the forward strand.
CAATCTTTTTTATATGCTGAGTGGTTACTCTCAGTATCGCCCCGGTGAAATACATTCGGAATCGTAACATTGCTCGCTATCAATTTGGGACTCGCGAGTTTGGTGATTTGGTGATTTTAAATGCGTTTTATGCCGGCGCCAGACATAAGTTCAAAGAAGTGATCACTTCTTTGAAGACTTTGTTCACACATTTGGTCACATATTGTTGTACCTGCCAGATATGTGTTCAAAGATTTGATCACTTCTTTGTGGCAGGCACACAAACATTTGTACATTGATCCCTTTGATGTGCGCTAAAAATCCGACACGGAACGGCAAAGCGCACTTAAGTGTTCAAATATGTGACAATAGTATCACATGCCCGTGCCACACATGTGAACACTTATTTGATCACATCTTTGAACACATGTCTGGCGCCGGCTTTAAACAAACTGTGTGGCGGGCGGGATTGAAAGAGACTGGTTGAGAGAGACCTAACCTAGACCTTTAGCGGACTCTCTCGACCCATCACCTTGTACTGCAGTGGGAAGGATGGATTTACAATGGAGTGCTGGTACCTACCCTGTATGCCAAGGAGGCGAGGAACTGGCAGAGGAAGGATGAAAGCAGACTGAATACTGTTCAAATGAGATCACTAAGGCGTATGTGTGGTAAAACCATGTATGATCGTGTGAGAAATGTGGGAATTCGCAAAGAATGCAAGGCTGATGTAAGTGTAATGAGTAAGGTTAAGAAAGGTACCTACCCTCAGATGGTTTGGACATGTAGAGCGAATGAACAAAGAAAGTAGTGTAACCACTGGAGCGACCACGCGAAATAAATTAATTTGCCTCGATTGCTCGAGATTTTCAGAAGATCATTTTTTAAATTTTTCGACAGTATTAAAAAAATCATACCTTCGAATTTTAACATGGAGACATAAAAACTTATTATAGTGCTATATAGCCAATGAATTAAGCTGTATTTTACCGTTTATCTCATATTTGTAGGATTTATAAAAAAATACAGCCGCGCGAAACCTGAGTGTTTGTTACTTTGAAACTTCGTGAGAGGTACTTATTCGAGTCAACATAGAATATTTTCGATTTCTGTACATTGTCTGTGGTATACTTGATAATGAAAGATGTACATCTATGGAAAAGGGACCTGATTTTAACGTTTAGCTGATCAGAAATTCTGCTTGAAAAAATATTTTAAAAAGTTCATTTTTAACGTCGTTCTAAAATAGTCTACGTAATTCGGATTTGTGACATCTATAGTCATAATAGATGAAGCATTTCAATAGCTTCGTTTTAAAATAAATGGCTGGCCATGAAAATTTTTTAAATAATTACAATAAAAGTTTTACGAATCGTAGGAAAATGTGTTCCAATTTTTGACCGCTATCAATCGCAGAAAAATAAAAGTTGTCCATTTTTCAGCCATAATCGCTCCAATGAAGAATATATTATGACGCAAATGTGAATGGTAGAAGAAGTCGTGGACGCCCGAGGAAGACAAGCCCGAGGAGTCGGGCCATGTCAAGGGTCAGACTAATAGAAAATTATGTATGAGGCAAAGAGTGTGTGTCAATACCGAGTTGTTTGGCGGTCCGTCCTTTCTGCCTACCATTGCGGGGAAACGGCGTGATGGTTAGTTAGTTACCTGTTTGAACCTTTTACAAATAATGTGACAAATACGCATTGTTTCAAAAAATTTTGCACCCTATCTTTTGTTCAATTGTTTTCTTAGAAGTAGTTGATACAAATTTGTTGAAAAATACCACAATACGTTTATTGGGCCCTAAATTTTGTATTATTCTGAACCAAAAGATTGTTGTTTTTACATAAATATATTTTACAACACCAGCTACCACTTGTACTGTAATAAACTAAAGAGAAAAGTCCATTCAGTTAATTGGAAAAAGTTATAGAGAGTACGAAAATAATGTGTAACATAGTTGTAAATGACGAATACTTGGAGCAGTTGGATGAGTTTGTGTACTTGGGAAGTATGTTTACGAGATATGGGAAGACTGTAACTCCATTAATGGAGGACTGAACGCCGTTGGCGCCAACAAAAAAACTGTCAAAAGAAGCGAAGCTAGCCGTCCATAATGGAGTGCTGGTACATACCCTGATGTATGGCAGTGAGGCATGGAACTGGCAGAGAAAGGATGAAAGTAGACTGAATGCTGTAGAAATGAGATCCCTGAGACGTATGTGTGGTAAAACCATGTATGATCGTGTGTGAAATGTGGAGATCCGCAAAGAATGCAAGGCTGATGTAAGCGTAATGAATAAGATTAAGAAAGGGACGCTCAGATGGTTTGGGCATGTAGAGCGAATGAATGAGGAAAGGAGTGTAAGGAGAATATATGACGCAAATGTGAATGGTAGACGAAGTCGGGGACGCCCGAAAAAGACATGGCACGACCAAGTGAATCAGATACTTGATTCGGGCGATATCAAGAGTCAGAATAATACAAGAGCATGTATGAGACAATGTATGAATGTGAACGAAGCAAGGAGCGTGTGCCATGACTGAGTTTTTTGGCGGTCCGTCCTCTCTGCCTACCCCTGCGGGGAAACGGCGTGATGGTTAGTTAGTTAGTATAACTGATTTTTTTTTCAAAATGACATAATACAAAACATTTATTTTAATCATTTCTGTAGCCAAAATAATTTCAGCGTCACTATTTTAAAAACTAGTTTTAAAGCTTTCATTTATTTTACAAAGGTTTTTTTTCTTATTTTTATGTATTCATTGTTTTGATTGTTACACAATTAGTGGATTTTTTGACGACCATGCTAAGCTGGCGACCTGTTTATTTTTTATTTAATTTTAATTAAATTTAATAGTGTTATTTTTATTTTTTTTTTTTACATTAACTCCACACAGGAGGCCCTGAGGAAAAAATAATTTCCCTCAGGGCCTATGTCATCTTTGAGGATGCTGTGTGGAGGGTGTTTTTGAGGAGAGGAAGGAGTGAACATGGGTCTTGAAGAGACCCATATTGTAGGAGGGAGGAAACACAGAGGCCGGCAAATCGTTCCACAGCCGAGCTGTTGAACTCAAGAACGAGTCGTAGAAAAGACCCGTTCTCATGTGACTAATGTCAACCGTGTACAAATGTTGAGCGCGCGTTTGGCGAGTTTCCCGACTATGCACCGGTGCCGAGGGGATCAATGACGCTAGTTCCTCGGAGCATCTTCCATTGTAATACCGGTAGAACAAGGACAGCATTCCCACCTGGCGCCTGTGCTCTAAAGATTGCAATCCGTTAGTTAAATTAGGAGAATCTATCAAACGGACCGCCCGTTTCTGCACAGATTCAAGGGTTTTTTTCAGGTATTTTGGGGCTCCAGACCAGAGGTGGCTGCCAAATTCAACCGTGGGGCGCACTTGCGATTTGTACAGGGCTAGCAGTTGTGTACTATTAAAGTATCTGCGTGCCCTGTACAGTATGCCTTGTTATTATCAAGTTCTGCTAGTATTTTAGTATTTTTTTTGTTACAGCTGTTTCGGCTTATATGGCCATTTTCAAACTGTGGTTGAACCACTTTGAGACGACTTTTTTAAACGATTTAATGTCAATTTTTGAAGGTGTCTAAATTGATTTAATACTGGTTAAACCAATTTGCTGAGACGCTAAATAAGACAGTAGGACCCGAATCCTAAATAATAGTTCGTCATTTTAGTCGGATAGGCTTCTAACTTCACCTTAACATGTTCAGAAAAGTTAAAATTTAAATATTTCCTCAGAACCTCATCTTTGAGGATGCTGTGTGGAGGATCTTTTTGGGAGAGTAAGGAGTGGGTCACAGGTCAATCTCAGAAACATGGGTCTTGGAAGGAGGAAACACAGAGGGGAAAATTGTTCCACAGCCGAGCTGTAGAACTCAAGAACGAGTCGATTGTTCTATCTATACGTTTAGGTATGAAATATTAGAAGATACTATCAGTATCGCCCTGGTGACCACCATTCAGAATTGAAACGTTGCTTGAGATGGCTTTAGCCGTGTTTAGTGACCAAACCTGAATAGCCAGGTACTTCCCCACCTTCCTCTTCCCCATCTCCTTCCCATCCCCACTACCTTCAGCCTCACAACATAACCCAATTGGGAATGCCATAGTCTCACTGGCTCCAGACGGGAGCAGTTGGGACTCTTGTGCGGTACTTCATGTAAAAAAAAAAATCTGTACGTTTAATGTCTCCTATTTTTTTCTACTTAAATAAAGTTAGTTAAGTGAAAATTTTGATTCTGATAATAAAAATAACGTTTCCTTTGTATAGCGCAGTTTTGTGTCATTTCACTTCAAGGACGCTTAACTTAATAATCCTATAGTTCTCCTTACGAATCCTTTACAAAATGTTGATAAAATAATATGAAATAAAGAATATACAGTTTTACAAACAATGATAATGGAACAAAAAATAATAAAAAGTTTTGGTGCTATTCCTCAAACCTTCTTCGACAATCAGTGGCAGTACTGCAGTCGCTTGCAAAACGGCCGACATCGATGTTCGTAATAGACAGCGTTCTGTGATTGATTCTTGACTGTAGAATGTGAAACGCCCATTCGCATTCATGAAAGACTGAAAAATGTCTACCACGAGGGGCAACAATGGATGTCATCACTGCTATTTGATGGGTTGGTCGCTGTAAAGAAGCTGAAAGATAAACACATCCGGCTGACAAAAAGCGGAATGGCGCAGGCCGTTGATTGCAGTGACTGAACGTGAATTGATGACCTCATTCGTGGTGACGCCAGATAACTACAGATGTCGCATTCTCTCCTTCAGTAAAGTCAGCACGATGATGATAATTCGACAACAGATTATTCAACAAAAGTTTGCGAAAGGTGAGTAGAGTACCAAGAAATTTAATCGGCTAGAATAAAGAAACAAGAAAAACCATAGCCTCACAACACGTGCAGCGCTTGATTTCTGGAAAAAAATGACCGGAGACCGGAGACCAAATATGGGTTTATTTTTTTAACCCGAATCAAAGAGGCAGTCAATGGATGCACACCACACGAACTCACCAAGGACAAAAATATTCAAAACTGTGTGATCGGCAGGGAAAGTTATGGGGATAGTGTTCTGGATGTGATGCTTTTTACAACACTGTGGTACATGGCCTTGTTAAAAGATGGACCAAAGTTGTGGAAATGGTTGGATTTTATATTGAAAAGTAACAAATTAATCGTCAATGGTGTGGTTTTCAACCCACGTAATTAATTTTTTTTTCTTGACAGTTAAAAGAGAAAAAATAGTAGGCCTTACTTTTTGACTGACCCTAAGTATTACATATTTATAAAATATGATATGTTCTTTATATAGCCCATACATTATATTAAAAAAAACAATGTTGACAAACCTCTCCATTCAACGAATAAAGGCATTGTGCAATTTGTCCCGACCGTCTAGTCATCGTTTACGATGCTAATAAAAAAGGTCCCAAAAGACGACCTTGCGGTTTTCTGTCAATAGAATAATATAATATAATGATTTTGTTGCTGACTTCGACTCCTGCGTCTTTTTAACAATGAAAGTTGTGTCAGACATCACTTGTAAATATTTACAAGGCATTGTTACCTTTATGGCATCTGTCTAGGTTGCATATGATATAGAAATTTTTAATTTGACCCGTTCTCATGTGACTAATGTCAACCGTGTACAAATGTTGAGCGCGCGTTTGGCGTGTTTCCAGACCATGCACCGGTGCCGAGGGGATCAATGACGCTAGTTCCTCGGAGCATCTTCCATTGTAATACCGGTAGAACAAGGACAGCATCCCCACCTGGCTCCTGTGCTCTAAAGATTGCAATCCGTTAGTTAAATTAGGAGAATCTATCAAACGGACCGCCCGTTTCTGCACAGAGTCAAGGGTTTTTTTCAGGTATTTTGGGGCTCCAGACCAGAGGTGGCTGCCAAATTCAACCGTGGGGCGCACTTGCGATTTGTACAGGGCTAGCAGTTGTGTACTATTAAAGTATCTGCGTGCCCTGTACAGTATGCCCAGTTTCTGAGAGGCTAACTTAACTCTGGCCTCGATGGAGCCCCCGTACCTGAGCTGGTCACTTAGAGTTACACCAAGCATATCAATGGAAGGCCTGTTCGGGAGAATGCTTCCGTTGAAGGAGACTAGATTATCATTTCGATCCCTTTTAGACATGATCAGACATGATTGGGTCTTTGAAACATTCTGGTAGGCACATGAAAGTTAATCAGCCTTGTGCGTGCGATGATCTTTTATAGCTGCGAGTATCACCTACATTAAGGTTCTCGAGGCTGACTGCATGGCATTATTTTGAGATTTTTTTGTAATCTTTTTGTAGAAGATAATGTCTCTATCAAAATTTGGTGAACAAATCATGACATTTTTATGTTTTCACTTCACGAGTCTATTGGCTACTGTTTTTTTAGTTTTGTTACAATTTTGTCTGATAACGCCGGGCACGGTATTGTGGTTTCAGTCACGGATGGCTGGGTTTGGTTAACGACGTTTTTACTGGTCCTGGCAGATAAAGGATGGCCTTTGGTTGTTACGACAAAAACCTGTTTCCTAACTAACATCAGATTGTTTATTGTTGTTCTGTAGTATTGGAGGCAGTTGGGTTTTGCTTTCTAAATGACGTAAGGGGAGGTTTATGAACGATAAAAATTAAGAAAAGCTTGTGAATGATGGTGTATCGGAACTCAAGAATTTAATATGTATGTCAATACGTTTAAATGAGGAGTCTTACATGGTGGAGGAGTAAAAAAGGGAGTGAAAAATAAAGAGATAGAAATATCACTGTATCTCTTTCTCCATCTCTCTTCTAAGTGAAATGTGTAAGGGAAATAGTAATAATAATAATGATGATGCTTGGCTGATTTATATAGCGCCGTTTTTGTGAAATATCATCTCAAGGGCGCTGTACAAGTAAATATATAATAAAATTGGTAAAACTAAGATTCATAATTTATAACCTGTGACTTACTTCTAAGACTTAAAGCTAGTGGCTTACATCTAAAACTTAAAGCTAGTGACTTATGACTGAGACTTATAATGGTTGACTTAAAACTAGTGACTTAATGACGTACATAATTACAACTGCGACTTAAAAGTTAGACTTACAACTAACATATATACCTTCTTTCTTCAAAATTCGCAAATTCACTTTGTGGCATCATTATTTAATTTAATGAAAACAAATAACTTTGTGTACACCACTAGTTAATGAACAATATAAACATGTTTCAAAAACTATGTTTTCTTCGTCAGGATAATAAGTTAATAAAAAATAACAAAAGACAAACAAGTATAGACTAATTAGAACATAGACAAAATATTAGAAATGAGAGGTGATTAATTACTTAAAATATCATAAAAAAACAAAAAAAGGTTTAAAAATATTTTCCCTACGGGCCTGTCATCTTTGGTGATGCTGTGTGAATATTAGGTATTTTTAGGAAAGGAAGTTCTGGGAAGGAAAAGTGTATTATTAGGAGTGGATAAGAACCTGGGGATCAATGTGCCTAGAAGTGACGGACGTAGGCATCCATCCCTCGAATTGCGGCGCAAGGCGATCTAGCGAGAGACCGGCTGGAGAGGTCTTTTTTTTTTACAGTGAATACCGCACAAGAGTCCCAACTGCTCCCTTCTGGAGCCAGTGAGACTGGCATCCCCAATTGGGGTATATTGTGGGGCTGAAGGTAATGGGGAGGGTAAGGAGATAGGGGAGGGGAAGGGGAGGAAGTACCTGGCTATTCAGATCTAGTCACCGAACACGGCTAAAGCCATTTCAAGCAACGTTTCAATTCTTAACGGTTGTCTTACACCAGGGCGATACTGAGAGTATCTTCCACTCTGGAACGTGCCGCAAATATACTTTATATAATTTTAAATGAATTAATCGTGAAATAACCCAAATTAATCAAATAAAATTTACTTGCCACGCCGGGATTCGATCCCGCGACCTCCGGAATGCAAGTCAAGAGCCTTACCGCTGGACTACGCCGGCCGTCAAGATCTAGGTTAGGTCTCCCTTAACCGTTCTCTCTCGAGCCGACCCGCCATGCAGTATGTGGGCAAACCCATTGGCCGCAAAGACCTTGACAATCCTGTCACCTAATGAACCAGGGCATCCAGGGCGGTCCACTTGGGATGACCTGTGGCTGGGGAGTAATTCAATAAATGATTACCGGGGCGGAGGTACCCATATCCGCCTCCCTAATTGAAAACACCCATCTCTAGTGTGGACAGAGCAAATGAATTCTGCGTTGGATTGTCTCAGTTTTTTCCTTATTTCATATAACAAAGACATTGTCTGTGACGTTGATTGTAAAGTTTATCGAATATTCCAAAATTGGGCCCACAGCTATCATTATGAAAATTAAAATAATGATGTTATTAAGTTCGTTTTCTAGTTGAGAGACACACGTGTGGGCCACCCAGGTTTTTTTTGACCGCTTAGTTTAATGTGGGTACAACGAACAAAGGTATGAAAAGGACCCATAACGTGTTTATTGCTGCTGGGAGGTATCCAATCACATTGCAGGGTTTCGAAACCATTGGTTTTTGTTTATTTCATATTAAAATATTAGCGACTATCCGGCAGGCGTTGCAATGGCACATGCGTTCGCTACGTTTGACTTAGCAGGGGGTTCATGGGTTGAGGTTTTTCCGGGTCTTGGGGCAGCGTATGCGTCTGTCCACCAGCTGCATGGCAGGCCGGATCGAGAGAGAATGGTTGAGGGAGTCCTCGGAATATCGCCTTGCACCGCAGCGGGAGGGATGAATTCGTACGTCTGCCACTCCTGGACACACTGACCCTCAGATTCCTATCCACGAGGGGTGGACCCCTTCAGAATTGCGTGGAACTGTGGCTTTATCGTATTAGATTGAAAATGAGTACCCGTGAATTAAATAAATATTTTATTGCTATCTCATTCACTCGCCCGCTAAATCCTGTAAATGTGTTTGTCTCTTTTTAGTGTCGCTCTCGTTTCATCGAGTTTCAAATCACAACGGCACTAAAGCAGTTTTCACTTTTTTTTTTACATGAGCTCCACTTAGGAGGCCCTGAGGAAAATAATTTCCTTCAGGGCCTTTATGATCTTTGGGGATGCTGTGTGGAGGGTTTTTTTTTTAGGAAAAGGAGGAGAGGAGAGTTCTGGAAAGGAAAAGGGTTTAAGGGGTGGAATCTGGGGTTCAGTGTGTCCTGGTCATCCGCCTCCAAGAACTAGACGAACCTCACCCCATGAACCCGGGCACCCCTGCTAAATCACCAAACGTTGGGAAACACTTGGGGTGACTTATGGCAGAGGTGTTGGTTATCTAATAAAGGTTCCCGGAGCGGCGGTACCCATCCCCGCCTCCCAAATTGCCTCACTTAAAAAAAAAACAGAAAGAAAATAGCACAGTTTTAATTCTAGTTGACCTCGTTTTTGGTTGTCGACCCCTTTTCGTTGTTAACAAGATAAAAAATATGGATTCGTTGATTGCCGAAACCCTAATAAAATATACCTCTGAAGGCTGATTGCATACCAACATACATACAGGGTGGTAAGAGGAACGTATGCGCGGCCCATTTCGGCCAGTTTCATACAAATCGTAAATTTGAATTTCAGATCAAAATAACCAACCAAACTAAAAATTATTTTTGTAATCAAAAGGTTTATCAAATATCTAGTACGGATGTGAGCTACTTTATTTATTTTTTGCTTTAAATTATAAGATATAGGCCATTAAAGATTATGGTGTTTCATGGTTTTAGAGGCAATTTTGATTATTATTTGTGAGCAAATGAAAGACGTAATTTAATTTTACTTTATTTATTTTATAAATACAATGAAAAATAATATTTTTTTTTTTTTACATGAGCTCCACACAGAAGGCCCCGAGGAAAATAATTTCCCTCAGGGCCTATGTCATCTTTGAGCATGCTGTGTGGAGGTTTTTTTTTAGGAAAGGAAGGGAAGGAGTGTTCTGGGAAAGAAAAGGGTTTAAGGGGTGGGTAGGAATCTGGGGTTCAGTGTGTCCCAGTCATCTGCCTCCAAGACCTGGAACAAACCTCACCCCATGAACCCGGGCACCCCTGCTAAGTCACCAAACTTAGCGAACCACTCGGGGTGACCTATGGCAGAGGTGTTGGTTATCCAGTAACCGGGGCGGCGGTTCCCATTACCGCCTCCCAAATGTCAAATATTTTAAATAGTGCCATATTGTGGCAAAAAGCGCTCAAGTTGTTGTAGTGTGCTTCCAAACTGAATTACCGCATTTCACCGGGGCAATACTGAGATTGTCAGTATTGCACCAATCGAAAATATACATTTAAATGAATTCAGGTTCCTAAGACCTAAGTAGTGAAGCATGAATGATTTGGTAAAACCACATCCCTAGCTAAAGCAAGCCGCAAGTGAGATTGTAATTTAATTTATGTTTTTCCAGGAAAGAGGGTCTTTTTTTGCAACCCTCGTTTTTTTACGGAAGGCATACCGCGCACAGTGGTTCAAATCGAAATTTGAGCTGGTCAAAAATATTTGTGAAAATATAAAATATTTTCAGAGCTAACCGTGGAAAAATTAGATTAATCTGGAGATCAACGAAGGAACGACTGCGCGTACTTCACCAAACTGAATATATCGATCATCCAGCTTATAAGTCGGACATCTCCGAAAAATCTAAATTTGATTTGTTTGAGTTGAGTATGCAGTTAGTTATATATGTAAAAGTGTACGCTCTATCTGGAACAATACTAAGATTACTCATAAACACCACCAAATCAATTGTGATGCAGAAAAACTCGTGTTGAATTGATCAAAATGTTTCGGACCGTTATACCTCCCGGTGTCACTTTACACCATATTTAATATGTAAACCACAGACACGTGTACATAATATTTGATTTTTTGTGAGCATTCGAATATTGCTTTCCTCACTATTTCAAAACATTACATTTGGAGATGTCTGATTAATCAACTGGCCGTTCGATATTTATATATAATATTTTAAAAATCAAAGTGTACAAACACCTTGCACGGAAGTGAACTATTCTATTTATTTTCTTTTTAAATTATAAAATATAATTCGTCAAAGAATTCAATGTTTGATGATTTTACAGGCAACTTTGAAAATATTATAAAACTTGCGAGCCTGTGTAAACCAATATATTCCCCGGTGCCCAGAAAATACACAGATTTTTCAAAACAAAATGTAGACAGTGACCCTCCTCTTGTTTTGAATGTCGCGTGTGCGAAATTTCATCAACTTCGGCATAAAACTGTAGATTTGAAAACAAATCAAATCAATACCGCCCACTTTCCAGCCCGCTCGTCCACCACATAAAGACATTCTCCTACACAAAACCTTGACAAATTATACACCTAAACATTCCTCATGAAAAAAGAGATGGTGTAAAACCTACACTAAGCTTTCCACTAGAAATTCGAAGGTAGCGGGTTCAAATTCCGGCGTGCGCAAGCAAATTTTATTTGATCGATTTTTGTTATTTCACAAATCAATCATTTTTATAATACAAGGTATATTTGCGGCACGTTCCAGAGTGGAAGATACTCTCACAATCGCCGTGGTGTAAGACCACCATTCTGAAGTGAAACATTGCATGATATAGCTTTAGCCATGTTTTGTGACCATAAATGAATAGCCAAGTACTCCCCTTTCCTCTCCTTCATCTCCTTCCCCTCTCCGATACCTCCAGCCTCACAACACACCCCAATTAGGGGAAAAATGTAATATTCTCCAAAAACTTTACTTATTAATACTATGGCAACATTTTTAAATATTATTATCTATTCAAACCTATTAAACAAATTTGTAAGCTATGATTTAGAAAAATTAAGTCCTTTTATAGCTAATGTAATAAAATTTTCATTATTATTTCATGGGGGAACGAGGAATGCAGAATCTCAGAACGCCGCACTCATATTCTGACAGGTGGAAATATCATACTTTTGAAATCTTACAATAACATCACCCCTCCCTTTTAAAAAGGTACGGCCGTATCTTTAAGGGTTGGTAGGGTACTCGTAAGGGTGCGGTTAATTCTATTAAAACCTCGTCCGATTTCTACTGCAGTAGTGCAACGCTGCACAGTGGAACAAAACGGAAAAATAGTTCGACAAAAATACAATTTTGAAACCACGCTTTTTTATATGAATTCCGCGCAGGAGCCAGTTAGACTACGGCATCCCCAATTAGGTTATTTTGTGATGCTTAAGGTAGTGGGAAGGGGAAGGAGATAGAGAAGAAAAAGGTGGGAAGTACCAGGCTATTCAGATCTAGTCACAAAACACGGCCAAAGCCAAGCAAATTTTCAATTCTGAATGGTGGTCTTACACCTGGGCGATACTGAGAGTATCGCCCAGGTGTAAGAAAAAACTCTCTATATTCCATTTTATAATACCAAAAAGGCGGCACCCTTAACTCACTTAAATATAAGGTTTCACAAAAATACTTGCAATCCTGTATTATGCTCTAGCTGTACAGAAATGAATACGGGAAATACAGTAAAATACTTAGGAATTATAATAGACAGACAGACAGACAGACCAACTCAAATGGACAGATCACATACAAAAGCTTGTTAATAAACTTAGGTATTTAACTTATATTTTTAAACGTTTAAAATACATAGTTGACATTAAAATAATAAAATTGGTGTATCATGCATTGGTGCAATCATCAGTATCTTATGGAATAATTGGATGGGGGGGTGTGTATAATACACACATTAAGCCACTAGAAATAACTCAAAAATTAATACTAAAAATAATGTTGCATAAAGATATAAACTACCCCTCCGTGCAATTGTTCCATGAGGCTGAATTGTTAGATATAAGAAAAATTTACTGCAAACAATGTTTAAAATATATATTTACACGAAACATTATTTTTACAAAAATTGAAAAGCGTTTTAGTAATGGGTTAAATAATGTATTTGAAGTTCCACGGTGTAACACTAGGCTTGCGCAAAGACATGCATATTTTATTACACCAAAAATATATAATGATTTCTATAAGGCTACAGAAATTGATTGTAAAAATATATCCACCTACATAACAAAAATTTTATTTACATTTTTTACTCCAAATAATGTCAGGAATCACTGGTTAAAGTAAGTCAAGTACGTCCCTTAACACCCTGTATATTATTTTAAATGAAAAAATTGTCAAATAACACAAGTTAATCAAATAAAATTTATTTGCCACGCCGGGATTCGATCCCGCGACCTTCGGAATGCTAGTCAAGAGCCTTACCGCTGGACTTCGCCGGCCGTCAACCGTGGTTTGAAAATATTGATCATCCATCGTTAATTTATGCTGTTGATATATGTTTTAGTTGTAAGTCATTAAGACTCGATAACATTGAGCGAGTTTACAAGCTACTAGCCGGTAAGCTCAAAAGAGGGCGAATCTGCGAGTGAGATTGTCATGATGACACACAAAACTGTCTACTTGCTCAGTTGTGACAGTAGCAGCTAAAATAACGACTCTCGCGCGAACCAATTCGGTCGACATTTTGTAAAAATCTTGAGCTAGCGCCACACGCTAGCCAGTAGCGAGAATTACGGCTTCCGCGCGAACTAATTCTGACAGTTACGAAATCAGCTGTCGGTAGGCCGCCATCTTGAGCGAGTAGCGAATAAAGTTGACCGCCTTTCAACTTTTTTCCTAGATTGTCCACAATCTGCTAGTTAGCAAGTAATACGATGACACTGAGCGAGTTTACTAACAGATTATGAATTTCCCAGATTGTAGCTTGTAAACTCGTCAATGTCGTAGAGGCTTTACCATTAGTTTTCAATTTTAATTTGTTAAGCCGCCTTTTTTAACGTTTTTTTTTTTTTTTTACATGAGCTCCACACAGGAGGCCCTGAGGAAAATAATTTCCCACAGGGCCTATGTCATCTTTGGGGATGCTGTGTGGAGGGTTTTTTTAAGGAAGTTTAAGGGTTTTAAGGTTTAAGGAAAGGAGTTTAAGGGGTGGGTAGGAAGGAAAGGGGTTTAAGGGGTGGGTAGGAAGGAAAGGGGTTTAAGGGGTGGGTAGGAATCTGGGGTTCAGTGTGTCCTGGTCATCCACCTTCGAGACCTAGACAAACTTCACCCCATGAACCCGGGCACCCCTGCTAAATCACCAAACGTAGCGAACCACTTGGGGTGACCTATGGCAGAGGTGTTAGCTCCATACAGGAGGCCCTGAGGAAAATTATTTCCCTCGGGGCCTAGGTCATCTTTAGGTATGCTGTGTGGAGCGTATTTTGATAAAAGGAAGGAGAGGAAGTTCTGGGAAGTAAAAGGGTAGAAATCTGGGGGTCAGTGTGTCCAGGAGTGACGAATGTATGAATCCATCCCTCCCGCTGCGGTGCATGGCGATGTTCCGAGAGCGTACGGCTGGAGGAGTCAAAGGGACTCCCTCAACTATAGTATTTGGAGAAGTCTGACTAGTCAACCGGACGATCAATATATTTCCCTCATATTTATATCACATTCATCACGCTTAGGTACATCAGCCTGAATTTTTACCAAAAATCCACACTTGTAAAACGGACATGAAATGTTTTACCATACATTAGCCTTAGGGATCTCATTTCTACAGCATTAAGTCCACTATCATATTTCTTAAGTAAATTCCTTTGAACCTCGTATCACAGTATATTTCTTACATCGATTCTACACTGCATTACTTCAATATGGATGGATGGTTTCAAATAGCGCCACTACGGGGGTTGGGTATTTATTGCCCGTGCAACGCCGGGGCCCCGCTGTTTTTTCCATTAGGGTAGCCCGACTGTACAATAACACTATACGGGGGTAGGTTTGGGCCAACACGCGATTGTAACATCAATTATTAATTATTGATGTCCGACCTCAGATAGGTAGATGTTTTATATATATTGTGATCTATCCAATGGAATTAATTGTACTAGATTACAGTTTGTCAAATAAGAGTAGAAAACATAGGAGGGCTGTTGTTCAAATGGCAACACAAATACAGCACCAAATATATACAGCACCAAAACCTCTCACACAAGTACACACATCTACAAACATTCATAAAAAACATATCACTGACTGGATCAAAAATCAAGATATTAACTTTATACAAAACATTATTATTCCTAACCAAACATAACAAAACTATAAAAAGTATAAAATTAAATAAACCTAAAAATCAAGTAGTTTTTCAAGTATCCAACAGCTATACATACACTTACAATTTGTATATGTGTGTGTATATATGTATGTGTATGTGAATGTGTATGCGTATGTATACATATGTATATATATATATATGCATATGTGCATGTACATGTATTTATATGGATGTGTATGTATTATGTGTATGTTTATATATATTTTTTTTTTATTTTCCTCTAATATATATAAATACTTTTTTTCTCTTCTAAATAACCAATGGACAATAACTATTAAAATTTAAAAAAAAATACATATAAAACTTTCTATTACAACACATAAATACTTGTCACATAAACATGTAAACACCTCAGCACAGGTTCTCCTAGTGAGGTGTTCACGAAACATACAACAATACATATCCACAGTTTCACCTTCACAAACCTACCTTACACCCAACATAATAAAATTGCAAAATATATTATGTAAAAATGTTTTCAAAATTGATCTATTATGTAAAAATGTTAATTAATAGTTAAATACTGTAATACATAGAAATAAATAAATAAGTCACTCTCACACAAGTAACTCTCGCAGTCGGATCCGAACTTAATTCATCACATCTACTCTGACCGCTTCTTCTTCTTGGACCGCTTCTTCCCGCCGCTTGAACTCTACAACCGTCTTGACTTCCGACGTTGCACTTTCCCTGGACTACCTAATTCTTTCTCCTTGGACATCAACCGGATCAGGCCCTGAGCGCACCAGCACAACAGCTCGCCGACTAAAAACCCAGCACCGTATTTTACAGTCAATATAGAGAACACCCGTCCGATATACTCCAGATAGCTCATTTTTGCACCCAAACCTACACCTTTCAACTCTTGCATTCATTTTTAAGATTACTTTTTTTTTATTTTTTTTTTTTATTTCCTTTATTTTTCCCATATTTTACATTAGATGGATACATGAAATCTATCTATCATGAAATAGTAAGAATAATGGGAACCCCCTAAGGCGCAGCCTGTGCGTGGGTAATATAGTTTAATATATTTTATTATTGTACCTAAAAAGAACAAATATTGGGCAAATAAATCAAAAACATGATTAAAAATTGTCTAAACAGCTGTGCACAAAATGAACATACACAGTGCAATAGTGAGTGTATAATGTAATATTAAGTGTAATAGTAAGTGTATATTAAGTGTAGTAATGTTATAATAAAGGTGTATTGTAATTATAAGTACGTAGTGTAATAATAAGTGTATTGTTTAAATATTTGAAATATAAAGTGATAGAATGAAATATAAACTTACATTACTTCATACATTTATACGTAAACTAGTTGGGTTACCCGGCTTCGCTCGGGACAACATTCGAGAGTGGAATGTTCCACAATTTATTTTATTTATCTATAGTGGACCCGACAGACGTTGTCCTGTACACAACAGTCGGGACAAACTAAAATTAAAATAGAATAATATTGAATATTCGATACTGCGATGGTAGCGCAGTCTGCCGGATCCAATGTAAAACATCCCAAAATCAACAACTCCTTAGAAATAACAAATTAATTAAAAGAACATTTTCCAGTGGACCAAATTGTGAATCTAAACCATTCTCGAATCCCCTTGAACCGACACAAAAAAAATCATCAAAATCGGTCCAGCCGTTTAGGAGGAGTTCAGTGACATACACACGGACAGAAGAAATATATACATTGTACGGTAACATGTAATCAAGTCAACAGCTCCTTTGAAAAGTCATTGAAAGTGATAAAAAAGTAATATTGGCTAAATACTTGGTTGGGGGACATACATTAATTACGTAAGCAGTTTTCCTTCCAATTTAGAACCCCCCCCTCCTTGGTGAGATAAATTCGGGCCACTTCGTATATTCTTTTTTTTTCATAACTTTTAATGATTTTTCGAAGAGTTGTTGGTTGAGTTGACTCGATTCTGAGTTGGCATTGAATCATATTATATATTAATATATTTCTCTGGGAAGGCGTATCTATACGTTTTCATTTCGCCGGCCTCGGTCAATAATGCGAGAAGTTCGTGTTTTGGAAGTGATACCATATGTCAATAATGACTTGGAGAATAATTGGAGTGCCCGATAGTAACATGGCAACACCGGCCTGGTATTATTGCTGCCCGATTTAAAATTCCTCTGCAGATACCACATCACTTTTTAACACGACCTTTGCAGTTCGAATCCCGCATTAAAAATCAATGAAATGTCTTTAGCCGAGATTACAGCGCTGCGGCAAGAACCTGCGCAAGAACCTGCACACCTAAATAATCCTATACTAGTGATTAAAAACGCGCTCCACAGGTTTTTGCTATTAGTAGGCCCTGCTAGTTGGTGACCATTTTATTAATTCGGTTTAAAAAATAGCTGGTTCCTTGTATCCACTGTGATCCAGTGACACATAGTCGCCGGGACAAAGTATCCCCGACAGGCAATGACGTCATACATAATATATAGCCAACTGCCAATTACAATTATTATCATATTATCGTCAACCCCTGAACACATTAACCCCAGATTCCTACCCACCCTCATATCTTTTTCCTTCCCAGAGCTTCCTCTTCTTCCTTTTCCTAAAATACCCTCCACACAGCATCTCCGAAGATGACTTAGGCCCTGAGGCCTGTGTGTAGCTAATGTAAAAAAAAAAATTATATGTAATTACACTTGAGGTGAAAAAACAGAAAAAACTATATTTTTCTTTATTTTCTTAAATCGAATAGTATTAATACGTTTGCGTCTGCGTGGTTGAATTTTCAGAACCCGGCTTCGAGTGCATGCAGACTTACCGTTGTAATTCGGTTTCGAATTCATTTCGAATTTTAACAAATTTTAAGAATTCGCCAAAAGATGTCGCCACTTTCGTTAGCAGGTCGCATGGGAACGTGCCCCAGGCAGGTATAAGTGCTACGAGTTTGTGGATTTGTAGTTTCTATATGGAAAGATTGACTGTTACACTCAGTTGTGAATAAAAGTATCAAGCGACTATATATTACATATGACGTTATTGCCTGTCCCGCTTTCTTTGTCCCGGTGACTAGCTATCACTGGATGACAGTGGATCCGAGGATCGGGCTATTTTCGGAACCGGTTCCTATAGGATTTGTAAAATGATCATCAACACTAGCTGGACGAAGTGCTAAGCTGAACCAAAAGCCGCCCGCAGGGCCTAGCAGCAAACCTGCGGAGTGGGTTTTCAACTGCTAGTAATATAATATTATTTTAGCGAGTTATAAATCTTCTCACTGTGCCGGGAGAAATTTCTAAATATCGCAAAGTTTCACAAACTTTTTACCAATTAATTAATACGAGTTTGGGGAGTATTTCAAGTAAACCAACCTTCAGTAAAAAAATGATTGGAAGAATTGGCTGAAAAAAGTTTCTGAATTATATATTACATTTCAGGAGCGAACAATTTAATTATTTCACTTAATTTTTTTTTTTATCAGGTCCTCAATAAAACAGTTATACACCAGAATATTATGGAGAAGATTACAAAATTTAAAGAAAAAAGGGTATGGGGGCAGTTTCACTATCTTGTGACGTATGTCAGAAGATAGTTACTGAACTCTCTGTAGGTGACATCGAAGATGTCGATGTTCAATACAGATTCTTTTAGCAGTTGAATTGCTCTGTTTAATGGCGCATTTTGATAGGAAGAAGTTCTCGCTTTCGGAGCATAAGAAAGTGCGTGGGATCTCCCACGAGTGTACGCGTTAGGGACATATAAGTTAATCTCCTTCAACATGGGCGGATTCAGTATAATGCCGGAGATTAGCTCAAAAAAGTGTTTACCCAAAAATATTTTTCGGTGGGCTTCTAATGTATTAAGATCGAGCATTCCTGTTAAGAACAACGATGGATACAGGAATGGGTAGTATGTATATTCCCTCATATACAGGTAACGCATAGACCTTTTTTGAACTCTTTCTCTTTCTAGGATATAGTTTTGTTCAGAGGGGGCCCAAATAATGGAGCTATATTCTAAGATGCTGCGGACAAGTGCTTCATATGTTCTCCGTATTGCAATTCCGTTAGTAAATGATCTCGCATTACGAAGAACAAATCCAAGCATTTTGTTGGCGCGGGAGACAATGTCAGATATGTGGGATTTGAAAGAGATATTATTAACAACGATAGCGTTTCTTTAGACGAAACTTTTCTGTACCAGAAGGTTTAGCATGGTCGATCGACTATATCCTATCTCAATACAGTATTTGATGTTGACAATTTTGCTCTATCCTAATTGCTAACAGGTCGCTCTTTTTTAAATATTTTTATCTTTATGTATTAAAATGAATGTGCATTTGATTGCTTGCGTACATGTGTGTGTATGTTTGTTTGTTTCTTGTTTTAAACCATTCATCGATTGCGATGTAACTTTGGAGATTTGATGTGTGCATGTCTGTGACGGTTTCTATATATAATGGTGAGCTATGGCGTCATGAAATTATGCGTTGCTAAACCTTTCATCCGATTGCGATGAAACTTTGGGGATTTGATGTGGGCATGTCCGTGACGGTTTCTATTTATGATGGTGAGCTCTTGCGTCATGATATTATGCGGTGCTAAACTAATCATCCGAGTGCTATGAAACTTTGGGGATTTGATGTGCGCAAGCCGGCAATGGTTTTTATATATGATATTTTCAATTTTAAACATTATCATAAATTTAGCTTTCGAAAAATTACGACATCTGCCAAAATTTTTAACAAAAGAAATATGCATTTTAAATTTTACACTTACTTATACTTCATCGCATGTCTGAATTCTCCAAACTGACATTTCCCGATAATTTTTAAAATGTCAAAAATATATAAAAGAATTTATGGATTTCACTGATCTGGGGTCAGACACAACCGAAATTTAGATTTTTATATGAATAATTAAGAAAGTTTGATCAATTTTATAAGAAGTAAGTAAAAATCTATCTTAATTTGGGTGAACGGACACTTCTATCGATTCGAGTCTTCGGTGGCAGGACTCGGTTATCGGTAAGACGGATGTACTGAGTTTATTTAGGTCATTCGCTGAGGCAGAGCGTCCCTTAAAGTTAAGTTAATAATTTATTTAACTAAGAGTCCCTTATCTTCAGGACATCTTATCAACTTAACAAACTTCTCAAGAGGAAGAAATTTTCTCTGGATTCCGAGAGTTTACAAAGTAAAGAAAAAATTCGAAATACAATTTAAATTAGATTCAATTTCTTGTTTCATTTAAACATTCTGTTCGATTGGTTGTTCGAGTGATTTGAAACATTGATTTCCTACTTGTCTATGGTTTCTCATGTTCGATTCCCTGCTGCTTTTATGTTCTCCATCATCGCACAAGCAACATTTTCATACCGTAGTGATGGGTGGGTGGAATAATTCTAATATTTTCAGGAAAAGTAAAAAAAAAACACTGATATTTTTACTCCAAATTGCGAAAAATTGTAGAAAATACGAAATTTTATAGATAAATCTTTTTTTGACGGCCTCCGTGGTCCCGAGGCAAGACTCTCGACTCACAATCCGAAGGTCGCGGGTTCGAACCCGGCGTGCGCAAATAAATTTTATTTGATTAATTTGTGTTATTTCACAATTTATTCATTAAAAATAATATATAGTATATTTGCGGCACGTTCCAGAGTGGAAGATACTATCAGTATCGCCCTGGTGTAAGACCACCATTCAGAATTGAAACGTTGCTTGAAATGGCTTTAGCCGTGTTTAGTGACCAGATCTGAATAGCCAGGTACTTCCCCACCTTCCTCTTACCTATCTCCTTCCCCTCCCCACTACCTTCAGCCTCACAGCATACCCCAATTGGGGATGCCATAGTCTCACTGGCTCCAGACGGGAGCAGTTGGGACTCTTGTGCGGTATTAACTGTAAAAAAAATAAAAATAAATCTACTGAGATTTGTCCGGGTATTGGTGGCGGACCTCTCTCTGGATTTTCTCATCTTTGCACCGCAGTGGGATGGATGGATACATACGTCCGTCACACCTAGACACACTGACCTGCAAATTCCTGCCCACCGCTCGCTTTCGTTCACAGGACTTCCTCTCCTTCCTTTACATAAAAAGACCCTCCACACGGAATCCCAAAAAATCAAGTAGGCCCTGAGGAATATTATTTTCCTCAAGACTTCCTGGGTGGAAATAATGTAAAAATACATATATTATTAGAACCCACACACGCACAAGACATTTATGTTATTAAAAAACATCATCTTAATAGAATTCTTTTTAAGTTCAAGCGGTAACAGTGAATTAAAAAAATGATACAAAATAACCTCAGGACAGGAGAAATGCAACGTTACCAGCTCTTTTAATTAAAAACATTTTTTATGTCTTCATTGTCTTTATTCAATGTGTAACTAATACATTGTTTAACATTTTGGGAAGTACTTTTTGAAGTGAAATCTTCGTTAGCATCGTGATTTAAAACTCGACGAAACGAAAAATAGCGACACTAAAAAGAGACAAACACATATATCTTTGGATTTAATCTGCGTGAGAATGAGATAATATATTCGGTCTCCTCTTTGTGTGGTGCTTCGTAGCCTTCCCACTCTTGTTTACTTTAGTTTTCTGAAGGTTTCGTTTCTACGACGTATGAATTGCACACTCTCATCATCAAACAGTATTAATAGCCTTCGATCTGCGTGGTTGAATTTCAGAACCGACCTCGATTGCATGTCTGACGCCACGCCTTACTTTCCGCGCCACAAATAACATCTGTGTACGTGGAATTTCAAACGAAGCTACCGTTGTAATTCGGTATTAAACTAAAAAATTCGTCACAAGATGTCGCCACTTTCGTCGGCAGGTTGGTGTGGACGTGCCAACTAAGCAGCTATACTAAACTAGCAGCATCCCTCCGAAAATGGAAAGATTGACGTAATACTCAGTTGTATCAAGCGGCTATATATTACATGTGACGTCATTGCCTATCTCGGTTACTTTGTCCCGGTGACTATCACTGGGTGACACTGGATCCGAGGAACAGGCTATTTTTTGAACCAGTTCCTATTGGTTATATTCCTATTTAATCCGAAGGTCGCGGGTTCGAACCCGGCGTGCGCAAATATATTTTATTTGATTAATTTGTGTTATTTTACAATTTATTCATTTAAAATAATATATAGTAAATTTACGCCACGTTCCAGAGTGGAAGATACTATCAGTATCGCCCTGGTGTAAGACCACCATTCAGAATTGAAACGTTGCTCGAAATGGCACTAGTCGTGTTTAGTGACCAGATCTGAATAGCCAGGTACTTCCCCACCTTCCTCTTCCCTATCTCCTTCCCCTCCCCACTACCTTCAGCCACACAACATACCGCAATTGGGGATGCCATAGTCTCACTGGCTCCAGAGGGGAGCAGTTGGGACTCTTGTGCGGTATTTCATATAAAAAAAAAATTTGATTTATAAAGTGGTCACAAACACTAACTGGGCGAAGCCGAACCAAAAGTTAACCCTAGTTTTTTTATTATTAGTAAAGCTGTTTTGTAAATTTTTTAATTATTGTAATTAATGATTTCATTGCTTCCTGAAATAATTCCAAGTATTTCTACCACAAATTATTTAGCTCATGGTGTTGATTATATAAAAGCAATTATTTTCCCAATTTATGAATTTTCCAATCATCCTCATCACACGATATTTACATAAGAATATTGGTTTTTGGCGGGAAATCTGACACGTTATTAATACATTAATCAACTCTGTGCGAAAATTATAATTTTTAAATTAGTCGCCGAGCGATTAAAATATATTTAATAACAGCCTTACTAAAAACGTCGTTGTGGCGGGTATTAATTCAAGTAAATAGTCGATTTTCACAATGTCAAATTTATTTAACTTATGTAGGTCTCACAACTTGTAAATTTAGTAAAGAGTACAGAACAGTTTAGCACAAAATAGAATCACTGAGAGTTTAAAAGAAAGTTCACGATTGTCCTCACTAAACACTTACACACAGCGTATTTAGTTAAACACTCCAACATAGGACCCGCGGTCTCTTAGTTGGGCAAAAGATGCACGGCAAGTAATGTCCGCAAGGAAACGGTTACTTTAATTCCCAAGGAGGACCCAGAGGGTTCTCTCGACTTGGTATTGGTTTGATGACTTAGCACTGACCACTAGGAAGCTGTTGCTTTTCTACCAGTCTACACTGATTTGATATAGGTCAGAACGCGCTTAAATAGCCCTTAGCGCTGGGTGGGGCCTGCAGTGGCCGGCTGGCGACGGAGGGTGGGAGTAGCTTGGGCCGATGGGGCGTCCTTTCGGCCGGGCAGCGAGGCGATAGTTGCTGAGCGAAACGGCGCTATGCGTGTGAGAACAAAATACCCGGCGTTACATCGTGATATTTTTAACAATTGATAAACAACCGTGTATGTCAAAACCTTACTGTAAAGAAACATAAAATAGTTCATGGAAAGACATACACATTGCTTATCCAGCCAAAGATGGTTGTTAATCTGTTTTATAAACTGTTGTGAGGGTGTGGCAGCATAACTTCCTTTTTTTAAATGCGCGCCATTCAGACGGTTGATGTCGTAGCGGAGCGCTAGTGATTTCGTTAGAGAGGCGGAACTATAAAGTTTTGTCCTGACACAGTTTAGTCGCCATTATGCGTTGGAACAGTGAGGAGCGTGCGTTTGCCGTTGAGGCTACTTTTCGAACGGATGTCCTGTGATCGCAACCCAGCACGCCTCTAATGTGTGGTAGCACGATGACGTCACATGTAAAAATCTAAATTATTAAAATGCAAAACAAAAAAATTTCAACTACTGTTTTCATTATTTTTAGATGTCAAATTGCAAAATATGTAACGTCACGCTAAGGGGAGGGGGTCTTATAAATGTAACGATGTATGACAGATGCGCAGATGTGCAAAAATGCATTGATGCCAGTTCTTTCGCAGCACGGTTAAGGCGACGCTTCCCGGCCCAAAAAGAAGAAGATGGAGAGTAATGTAATTACGAATGTTGGACAGAGCGCGCCAATATTTTCAATGACAAAATTGAGAAAAAGCTTAATAAAACATGACTCGTTTAAAATAGAGCAAAAATCTCGTGGAAGATATCTTAAGGCGGCGCTTCTCGGCTGAAAAAGAAGAAGATGGAAAGATATATAAATACGAATACTGGACAGAGCGCGCTAATATTTTGAGTGATAAAATTGCAGCGAAAATTGCGAAAAAGCTTAATAAAACATGACTCGTTTAAAAAAGAGCAAAATTTCGTGGAAGGTATCTTAAGAATCATTTAAAGAAACATTGTGAATTTTTTCACAAATTTAACTTGTAAAATTAAAGAAATAGACTTGTTTAAAATAATTTTCGGAACATACTTTGCGATTTTTTTCTATCGAGGGAATTTCATGTATTTTGCGTTTCAGCGTGGATCGTATCTAGATATTATCTTCAAAAATAACGTATATTTTTTAAGAGCTTAAAAACTTCAAATGTTTAAGTGAGATATGTAAGATATCGGTAGAAATTCGGGTAGCGGCGGCTGAACCATTGGGAAGTATTTTTTTATTATTTCCACAAAATTTATTATTTCCAATTTACTAAATAATTAACGCATTTTTAAAACATGTTTTATTCAGCAATAATTTAATTCAAATACAAAAATTGGGGGGTTTCAAAATTAACATAATAAGAATTATATTAAAATATGTTAATTCTCTTGTACAATATTGCGCCCCTAATCCCAGCAAATCCATCCCTTGTACGCAAAGAAGGGTGTTTCTACTGTCGGAAATGTTAAATTAATATTTGGACATACTTGTGTGCTTTACCTTCAGCATTTAATTAGCTCACAGCTCAAGAGTACCAACTGCTCCTAACTATCCGGAGCCAGTGGCACTATCGTATCACTAATTATTGAGTTAAGTTGTGAGGACGAAGGGAGGATGGTGGGGAAGGAAATGAAGGAGAGGAAGATAGGAAACTACTGGGATTTTCAGACCTGGTCACTAAACTCGGCTAAAGCAATTTCAAACGGCGCTAAAGGTTCGATTCTTAATTGCGGTGGAAATTGAGAGTATTAGGTATGCCATTGTAAGCTATAATATTGCAGGAAGGCATCTCCTTCAGATCAGTGCACTTTTTCATTATATTGTATAGGCAATTCTTGACCATAATTTTAAATATATTAAATGTTACCTTACCTTGGAAAAAATCAAGTCTCAATAGGTTGGGTTAAAATTTGGGAGGCGGAAATGGGTACCGCCGCCCCGGAAACCTTTATTGGATAACCAACACCTCTGCCGTAGGTCGCCCCAAGTGGTTTGCTGCGTTTGGTGAATTAGCAGGGATGCCCGGGCTCATGGGTTGAGGTTTGTCTAGAGGATGACCAGGACACACTGAAGCCCAGATTCTCACCCACCCCTTAAACCATTTTCCTTCCCAGAACTTTCCTCGCCCCCTTTTCCTTTAAAAAACCCTCTACACAGCATCCCCAAAGATGACATAGACCCTGAGGGAAATTATTTTCCTCAGGGCCTCCTGTGTGGAGCTCATGTAAAAAAAAGGTTAGGTTAGGTTAGGTTTGAAAATAATCAAGTCTCCATAATAGGTTAGTGGTCAGAGCGTTGGCCCGGTAAGACAGAGTTCACGGGTTCGATCCCCAGTTGCGACTGCTACCTACCTTCTTATTTTCAGTTTTTGTTCTGTTTCGTGTTTAGTTAAGTTATATTATTTGACTGAGCGTAGAAAGTTCTGTTTTTTTAATTATTATTTAGTCTGTCTGTAAATTTGTTTGTGTGTTCAGTTTCTGGTCTAAGATGGTGGCCATCATAATGGTTAAGAAAAGATTCTTTTATCAAATGTGAAATCGTTGAATGCGATTTCGAGATTTTCGCGGCTAAAAATATAAGTATCATCGTGATTATTTTTGGGGTGTTGTGCCGTGCTGCGCTACCTCCTTCTCCAGCCAACGTTTCGTACAGCGCTACAGCATCTATCATCAGGGCAGATGTGTAATATTACTATTACTGTTACACATTCAAGTCATCAATAAAATACTAAAACGCGTGCTGCTGAAATTATTAAAATTATGTACTTTTTGTAATTATTTTTTGATTATAAGTATTTATAATTTTTTAATAATGCGCAAGCCAAATAAGTGTGTAAAAAATGAACGAAGTATGTACGAAGAATGAGTTAATGATGAATGTAAGTAAGTCTTAAGTCATGGTGTTTGAAAGAGAGAGTACGAAAACAATGTGCAATATAGTTGTGAATGATGAATACTTTGAGCAGGTTGATGAGTTTGTGTATTTGGGAAGTATGTTTAGGAGAGATGGGAAGACTGTAACTCCATTAATGGAAGACTGAACGCCGTTGGCGCCAACAAAAAAACTGTCAAAAGAAGCGAAGCTAGCCGTCCATAATGGAGTGCTGGTACATACCCTGATGTATGGCAGTGAGGCATGGAACTGGCAGAGAAAGGATGAAAGTAGACTGAATGCTGTAGAAATGAGATCCCTGAGACGTATGTGTGGTAAAACCATGTATGATCGTGAGAAATGTGGAGATCCGCAAAGAATGCAAGGCTGATGTAAGCGTAATGAATAAGATTAAGAAAGGGACGCTCAGATGGTTTGGGCTTGTAGAGCGAATGAATGAGGAAAGGAGTGTAAGGAGAATATATGACGCAAATGTGAATGGTAGACGAAGTCGGGGACGCCCGAAAAAGACATGGCACGACCAAGTGAATCAGATACTTGATTCGGGCGATATCAAGAGTCAGAATAATACAAGAGCATGTATGAGACAATGTATGAATGTGAACGAAGCAAGGAGCGTGTGCCATGACTGAGTTGTTTGGCGGTCCGTCCTCTCTGCCTACCCCTGCGGGGAAACGGCGTGATGGTTAGTTAGTTAGTATAACTGAAGGCTGATAGAGATATTGAAAGAAGAGTAAATGCAGGTAACTCCTTTAATAGAGGACTGAATGCCATTGGCGCTAATAAAAAACTGTCAAAAGAAGCGAAGCTAGTAGTCCACAATGG
Source organism: Glyphotaelius pellucidus (assembly GCA_936435175.1). Lineage (NCBI taxonomy): Eukaryota > Metazoa > Arthropoda > Insecta > Trichoptera > Limnephilidae > Glyphotaelius > Glyphotaelius pellucidus. The sequence goes on from OW386563.1 coordinate 13,596,190, forward strand.
AGTATTGGTACCTAACCTGATGTTTGGCAGTGAGGCATGGAACAAGCAGAGGAAGGATGGAAGTAAACTGAATGCTGTTAAAATGAGATCCCTGAGGCAAATGTGTGGTAAAACCGTGTATGATCGTGTGAGAAATGTGGAGATCCGCAAAGAATGATTAAGTTTAAGAAAGGGATCATCAGATGGTTTGGGCACATAAAGCGAATGGACAAAAAGACAAATTAAAAAATATACGACGTAAATGTGAATAGTAGAAGAAGTCGGGGACGCCCGAGGCAATGATGTACGATCATGTGAATAAGATACTTGAGTCCGGCCCTGTTAAAAGTCAGAATAATAAAGGAGTATGTATGAGACGGTGTATGAATGTGAGTGAGGCAAAGAGTGTGTGCCAAGATTGAGTTGTTTGGTGGTCCGTCTTCTCTGCCTATCCCTACGGGAAAACGGCGTGATGGTTAGTTAGTTAGTTAAATAAGTGAAAATTATAAACGTAGTTTTTGGACGCGAAGATCTTCTATTCTGAGAACTAATAGTTTTGACAATTTGATTAAGAAATTCGCCATACATAACACCATTGCATTATCAGAGGTTGCCGAACTGTATGGAATTCGTGACCCCTCCGTTTTTGTAGTTTATTAATTAATTTATTCTGCCCCTCTTTCCCCTATTTCAGTGCCTACCTCGTAAGGTAGCTCAGTCGGGGTAGGTTTGAGATTCTAACTGTCCACCGCGGCGGGGGTCTGGAAATCCTCTAATATCATTTATACGAGTAGAGTGACGTGGGGTAAAAATACGCAAATCTTACATTAGGTTTTTTAGTATTAAATAGTTATGGATATTTTTTTACACCATAAACACTGATTACTAAATAATATAAAAATAGTACCTACATTTGATTGAGTAATGACACCAGAGATACAATTACATACAAAATTATATAGCACAAATAAAATTAATATTAATTGCATAGATTTGATAGCATAACCTTCATTTATCTATCAACCTTCCATACTTCATGTAATCTAGGTACAAGCGAGTGTTTTTTTAAATTTTTTATTTTTTTTATTTTTTTTATTTTTTATTTATTTTACATCAACAAACAAGTCCTGCTAAGCCAATTGCATTGGCTTGTCAGCAGGTCCTTATAATTTAATTACAAATACATTTTACAAGTTATAATTAACATCTTACATCTACAGATTCAACATTGTCTATCAATACAAATAATCTTTTTCTGATAACCAATTTTTCACCATTTATTTAACCTTATTCATAGAATTATGTTGCTTTATATTGTCAGGTAATAAATTAAATATCTTCGGTATGTTGTATTCAAACGTTCTCTGTCCGTACTTATTATTAAATTTCGGAACTATTAACCCGTCGTTGCGCGTGAATCTAGTGCTATATTTATGTTCTAGTTTCTCTTTATGCTGCGGGGTAAATATATGCTGAATTATAATTTTATACCATAGTATTGCCTTCACAGGTAAAATTTTTGCGCTCTGAAACAGCAACGGAGTATTGTGTCCCTAATATTTTCAAACATATTTCGTATACTCAGTCCTGATATTGTTGCATTTAAACAGGATTTTGGAACGAGTTGCTGTCGTGGATATATGAAATTGAATTAGGTTAATTAAATCACAATCAATATTTTCGTAATGATCATAAAAAAAACTTAAATTTTCTCTATCCAGTTCCACTGATACGATCTTCAATACTATCAACGTTCAAAGCAGCTTTTTGCATTTTAAGATATGCTGTGTGGATGGTATATTTAGGGAAAGGAGGTAGGAGAAGTTCTGAGAAGGAAAAATGTATGAGGGGTAGGTATGACTCTAGGGGTGTTATTGTTTCCGGGATACGGACGTACCAATCCATCCCTCTCATTTCGGTGCAAGGTGATGAATTGATAGAGTTCGGCTGGAGAGGTTAAAAGGTCTCCCGATACGGCCAGCCACGCATCCGCCGCCAAGACCCGGACAAACCTCACCCCATGAACCCGGGCACCCCTGCTAAATCACCAAACATAGCGAACCACTTTAGGTGACCTATTGCAGAGGTATTGGTTATCCAATAAATGATTGCAATTTAAAAGAATTTTAGATTGAGTAGTTCTTGTTGGTATGTGGAAATTATGTTCTTTAGTTGATGATTTGAATCCAAACCGGTTTCACAGTGCATCGCTAGCTAGCAGCCTCCGCGTGCCACAATCAGAAATGATTACAAATTGTATTAAAACCGCCCTTCTTGTTTGTGAAGGGGTGAATCCTCCCCCCCACTTCTATCCCCTCTACCACCTCGTATAATCTATAGCTGAAACAGAAGTATGCTGCTGGGGCCAGTGGCGTTACTTGGAATCGACGGCCCCTGGGCAAATCTCAATCTAGGGTAATTTTAGTTGATCTACTGTGGTTTTCTCAGATAATCAGAAGTTTTAATGATACTACCATCGAAGCCAGAGTTAAGTTAGCCTCTCAAAAACTGAGCGTACTGTACAGGGTCCGCAAATACTTTTACAGTACACAACTGCTAACCCTGTACAAATCACAAGTGCGCCCCATGGTTGAATTTGGCAGCCACCTCTGGTCTGGAGCCCCAAAATACCTGAAAAAACCCTCGACTCTGTGCAGAAAAGGGCGGTCCGATTAATAGATTCTCCTAACTTAACAAACGGATTGCAATCTTTAGAGCACAGGCGTCGGGTGGGAATGCTATCCTTGTTCTACCGGTATTTCGATGGAAGATGCTCCGAGGAACTAGCAACATAGATCATACGGCATACGTACACATTTGACATTTGTCACATGAGAACGGGACGCTTCATCGACTCGTTCTTGTGTTCAACAGATCGGCTGTGGAACGATTTGCCGGCCTCTGTGTTTCCTTTTTCCTACAATATGGGTCTCTTCAAGATCCAATATTCATTCCTCCTATCCTCATAAAGACCCTCCACACAGCATCCCAGATAACATAGGCCCTGTGGGAAATTATTTTCCTCAGGTCCTCCTGTGGGGAGTTAATGTAAAAAAAATACTCGGTTCTTCAGGTTACGAGTCGTGGTCCCTGGACCAAACGTCTCGACACTGAAGGTGCCCAGTTAACGATCGGACAACATCGGCTATTTCTGTGACTGTTCGAGTGTTAGACGCGAACGGGCAACAGTTGACACTATATATAGTACTTCTTTTCTGATTATGTTGAGACAACTCAAAACTACTCTTAACTACCTACATTAAAGACATGTGTTGAAGGATATTGAAGCTACATACATATTCTTAAACACTACAGGTAGGTACCTAAGTATACGGATTTTTTTAAATAGCTGGGGTAGCCGGCTTCCTCAGGGAATCTCGCATTATAATATCACCATTTAGTTATTAAAAGTAAAATCTGTTTTTGAATGAATAGACCTTTTTACATGGGAGCGCAAATTGCTCGCCACGTTTTGAACAAATTTTCGAAGTCCAAATACGGCAAAGTAAAGTTCACCTGTTTTTAGAGTCGAATATTTTGTTGCCGTATTTATTTAAGTCACTTTAACAATACTTCATAATTTACTTACCCCAGTAAACAGCGATGAGCACACTTGAGAAACGCCTACATTTGTTATGGTGATAGATGTGTTACTACTAAAACTGATAATATTATATAATCTGAATAAGCTTAAAATAAAGTAAAATAATGCTTACCTATGGAATGTAATACGACAATTTGGTTTATTATCTCTTTCACTTCCATTTTTACACCTTTTGATAGAACAAGCCACCATTTTTGCCGTGTTATTTCGTAAAATCGAGCTCGAGCTCCAGCGTCGAGCTCTCATCGGAAAGCTCGACGCTGGTTCACACAATTTTTAGACGTCACATTTTTTAGATTCGCTCGAGGCCCTTTGCGAGCCCAGCCGGCTCCAAATGAAACCGGTATGGGGAGGGGGGAATAATAGGCTTTAATTACTTAGGGTAGGTCTAGTAATATTCATATGTCTATGCGTATCGTGTATATTTTTTGCCTGTGCAGAATATAAATAAAACAATTTACCTATGTACATTTTAAAGTAACATCACATTCATTGGTCAAATGCATTGTACATAGAGTCTTATATTAGTGATCGATGAACCGGTGGATGCAATGTGTTAAAGCTGGTTCACACAGAGCTATAAATCTGCGAGCAGGTATCTGTTGAAGCGCGAGCGCTTATCTTTTGTGCTTTCACACGAGGCTATCAAATATTTCTTCCTGTGGTAGGAGAGGGGGTCAGTCGAATTAGGGAGCGGCAACGGAATGCATATTTTTGTACTGAAATCTGTCAACTTGACATTTGTCATCCACAATTACAATTACCCCCTCTCCTATTTTAGTCGGAGGGGAGAGTTATCTTCTGACATATCGCCTCTGGAGCGGTTACTCTAAGATGTGTATTGTCTATGATTGATCTGCGCTTAAAAACGCTTAGGTGTGAACGGTCGGAAGGGATTATATGGAGAGCGTTATTTGGCGTGCTATGATCTTTTATATTTGATAGCTGTGTGTGAACCAGCTTTTAACCATAAGATGGTATAAAAGTTCGCCTAGTTTGTAGTTAATGGTATGATAGATCATTATAGAAATATATTACAAGTTTGTACAGCGTCTTTGAGGTGTTTTTCACAAAATAGCGCTGCACAAATCATCCAAATAATATTATTGTTATAAAGAAAATTGACAACATTGGTTTTTGAAAGACTGAAATGATCTCGACGCTAATCTTTTGTAAATACTTTCAGATTCACAACTTCCGTGTTTTTTTTACGGTTTCTCTTATCATTATAAGATATGGAATTACAGCTTGGGGACTTTCCTATAAAACAAATGTAAATCGTGTTCAATCAGTTCAAAATTCATTAGTTAAATTATTAGCTCATAAAAGTTTATATGAACAAAGGTAAATGTTCCGTACTTTTACCAAAATCTCAAAATTCTCTCAGTAAGAGCAATTCTGTGGTATAAAATTATATTTCTGGACCACACTTACAATACTCGTTTTACGTTAAATGAAGGACTAATTGTACCTAAGCATTTAAACAAATATGGACAAAGCACGCTGGACTACATGATACCTAATTGCTTAAATATGTTACCTGCCGAAATTAAAAAATGTACAAATGGTAAAACATATATTGTGTTGAAAAATTGGTTTTCCGAAAAAAATAATTGTATTAGACTAACACAAAAATTCTAACTGCATAAAAAAAGTTAAATAAGTTTATTTATATCTCCAAAGTAAGAGTACCCATCGACAAACTGCTAAAAAGTAGTTTATTGGGACTTTTCTTTTTTCTGTATAATATTTTATTTTTTTGGCTGACATATTGTATTACTTTGTATTTATAATAAATAAATTAAAAATTTAACTAAATTATCACGACACCAAGGCGCCTGCCCTCTTTGCCGGTTCCTTCGCTACGCCCCTGCCATCCATTCCTCCCCAGTAATCTAATAGCTAAGGCTATTTGTACAAAATATTAGTTGGCAGTATTGTAGGAACTTTAATACCAAGCTTTCTTATATCTATCTCCTGTAGCTATTGGGCGGGGCATTGTTGAACAAATACATAATACAAAACAGCATTGCGGACTAATGATCCGTGAATTGCAAACTAGATGGTATTATTTATTCGTTATTTTTGAAGTGAAAACTTCTTTAGCACCGTTGTGATTTGAAACTCGATGAAACGAAAAAGCGACACTAAAAAGAGACAAGCACATACATGTATACAATTTAGTCTGCGAGAGAATGAGATAGACTAATCGGTCTCTTCCGTGGGCGGTGCTTCGTAGCCTTCTCACTCTTGTCTAATTTAGTTTTCTGAAGGTTTCACTTCTACCGCGTGTGAACTGCACTCAATTTTTGAAGTGAAAAGTTTTTTAGTACGTGATCTGGAACTCGATGAAACGAAAAAGCAACACTAAAAAGAGACAAACACATACATCTATAGGATTTAGCCTGCGAAATTTAGTCTAATCGGTCTCCTCTTTGTGCGGTGCTTCGTAGCCTGCCCACTCTTGTCCGATTTAGTTTTCTGAAGGTTTCACTTCTACCGCGTGTGAACTGCGTAATGATGAAAACGAATAGATTTTTCTGTGAATACCGCACAAGAGGCCCAACTGCTCACAGCTAATGGGACTATGGTTTCTGTATTTAAAAAAAAATCAACAACTCCATACAGGATGCCCTGAGGAAAATTATCTATGTCATCTTTGGGGATGCTGTGTGGAGGGTATTTTTGTGGAAAGCAAGGAGTGAACCTGTTATATTGTACGGGGAGGAAACACGTAGGTCGGAAAATCGTTCCACAGCCGAGCTGTTGAACTCAAGGACGAGTCGTACGAACGACCCGTTTTCATGTGACGAATGTCAATTGTATGTAAATATTGGGCACGTGTTTGGTGTGTTTCTGTACACCGGTGCCGAGGAAATCAATTGCGCAAGTTCTTCGGGGCATCTGCCATTGAAATACCGTTAGAAGGATAGCATTCCCACCTGACGCCTATGCTCTGAAGATTGCAATTCGTTTGTTGAGATAGGAGAGTCTATCAGACGATCAGCCCGTTTTTGCACAGAGTCAGGTATTTTGGGGCTCCAGACCAGAGGTGGCTGCCAAATTCAAGAGGGGGCATTTGTACAGGGTTAACGGCTGTGTACTATTAAAGTATCCGCGGGTCCTGAACTTCTGAGATTAATTAATCCAGATCTAGTCACCAAACAAGGCAAAAGTCAGTTAAAGCGACGTTTTGATTCTAAATGGAAGGTCTTTTATCGGGGTGAGTATCATCCATCCTAAAAATTGCCGCAAATAAACATAATTTTTTTTACAGGAGCTCCACACAGGAGGCCCTGAGGAAAATAATTTTCCTCAGGGCCTATGTCATCTTTGGGGATGCTGTGTGGAGGGTTTTCTTAAGGAAAAGGAGGAGACTCCTCTCCTGGGGAAAAAAACCCTCCACACTGGGAGGTTCTGGTTCTGGGAAAGAAAAGGGTTTAAGGGGTGGGTAGGAATCTGGGGTTCAGTGTGTCCTGGTCATCCGCTTCCAAGACCTAGACAAACCTCACCCCTTGAACCCGGGCTCCCCTACTAAATCACAAAACGTAGCGAACCACTTGGGGTGACCTATAGCAGATTGTGAAAAACACACAAATCAACTCAATAAAATTTGCTAGTGCCCGCCGTGATAATACTCCGCGACCACCGGATTCGTAGAAGGGAGTCTTACCCTTCGATTAAGACATCAAACAATATGTGAAATAGATTATGAATTAAATGTACGACCTCTGGATCAGGAGTCAAGGAGTCAACAGCTCCTATTAGTAACCTTTGTATTTTATCGAATTTCAAGTTACTTTCTAGATTTTTACACGTATTTAGGTAACAGTTCACTAAAATTACGCTCTGTAAATAAGTCTAACTTTTTCAAAATCAATAATATTAAAAAAAAAAAAAAAAGAATTTTCAAGTCTTTTCATTTCTGACATCAGAATATGAGTTCTCACTTCAAAATAAAGAATTTTCTGGCGTACCGCAAGGGACGAGTGTGGACCCTTTACTAAAGGACTTTCACTGATAATATCGGCTATAAGTCAGCTGGAGTGGTGCTAGAAATAAGGGTGTCAACTTGAGTTCTAGAACACTCTTAATGTGTGGGACTTTGACAGGTTGTGATGTATTAGGAATGTTTGGTGGATTAAAAGTTGTAAAAATAAACGAGGTTAGCAGTCCATAAGTGGGTGCTGATACTAACTTTGACATATTGCAGTAACGAATGGAATTGATGGAGGATGAATGAAAGAAGAATTAAATGAGATGGGTACGTGTAAATAACCAAATAACTAACCATCACATCGTGTCTCTGAAGGGGTGTTGGATGGACTGCCACATAACACTGTCTTAGTAGACGTGCATTGCGTCAATAACATAATCTTAAGATGAAGCCATGCAAAATCATACAAAATCAGGTATTTTTGTTTTGAAAATTTGATGACTTAAAGTTATTATAGATGCTTCAATTAAATACTGCGTGTAGAACATATCTTGGCCCTTAAAAATATCGGTAATTTTTTTGTCAAGTCTTTTAATAAGCCCAGAAACAATAAAGTATTAGGTCTATAAAAAACACCTTCAAGTGCAAACTCTCCGACCTACAAACCTCTTTTCGGAAATGATTTTATTGTTTAAAGTAGCAAATTTAGTTTATTTTTTGATAATCGCAAAAAAAAATGATATTTACGCCCGATATTCACAAAATAAAATAAAATGTGCGTTTTCGCGTTGTTATTTCACAATACGGCCGGCAGTCGACGAATTTGGATTTTCAAAGTGACCCTTATGTCGTTAACCGAAGGACTACTGGCTTGCCACACCCATTTCCTTTCAGTACTGCCCCGGCCGGAGCGGGGAACAGACGTATAGGCTCCGCGTCGCTTGAATCCGTGAAATCAATTTTAAATTTCCTTTTTATTACAATAAACAATGCGTAAAAAAGGAGTTAATGTTTTTTACAGGCCTTTACGAAATAACTTGTAAAAAAAATTCTCAAATACCTTTTCCAACCTTTTCAAAAGCTTTTTCTCAAGTATTTTTAAACTCCTCCCACAAAGGGGCGTGAATTCCGATTTCGTTTTTTTCCTGGACTATTAGATCACCCTAAGCCACATATATACTCTTCTGTAATTCTGACTGACTATTTGTGAATCTTGTGAATCGAATATCTTCCCCATTCTTCATTCTTTCCGGTTTTTGTAATACGTTGATTCGTAGTTTTACTCCACACACGCCTCAGGAATCTCAATTTTACTGCATCTACTTTCAATTTGGGAGGCGGAATTAGGTACTGCCGTCCCGGGGACCACTTATTTGACCAACATCTCTGCCATAGGTCATCCCAAGTGGTTCGCTACGTTTGATAACTTAGCAGGGGTGCCAGAGTTGATATGGTGAGATTTGTCTTGGACTTGGTGGTGAATGAGTTTGCCCACTTACTACGTGCAGGGCCGGATCGGGATAGACTGATTAAGAGAAAGCTAACATAGAACTGTCTGGCCGGACTATCTTGATCCATCGCCTTGCACCGCAATGGGAGGGATGAATTCATACGTCCGTCACTCCTGGAGACACTTACCCCCAACTTTCTACCAACCCCTTCTTACATCTTTCTATACCAGAACTACACCCCCTTCCTATTCTCAAAATACCCTCTACACAGGATATTTTTCCTTGTGGGGATATTGTTCCCGGGTCTCCTGTGTGGAGCTAATATGAAAAGAGGAGGATGGTCACGCCACCTCCCTGCTCCGCCGTGCAACCTAGTTTGTTTCCCCTTTCTTCATGCGGGCATTGGAGGCTATCCACCTCTTACCCGCTCTGGTGTAAGTAACAGATGGTTTCTCCTTCAAGGCTCTCGCAAGGACTCTAATTTATTTGAAAGAACGAAACTACATTTAGTTTAGAACGAATATAGACCTCCAATGTCCCTGCATACATTGTTAGTAAGCAGTATGAAAGTGCTTACATAATAAACATGAGGGCAGGTCTATTGTTTTTTACGGTGACCAGACAACTCGGAATGAAACCAACTCAGAACCATCTCAGATAAGTCATTTAGAGTGATAAAAAAAAAAAATATAAAAAAATGGTTGATGTGGTTACGTTAGGTTAGGGTTATCGGCTAATTTAAAAAAAATTCATAGCTTTTAATGAATTTTCAAGGAGGTGTTGAGTTGATTTCATTCTCAGTTGTCATGGAACCGTTTTTTACATCTCTGCGTAAAGGTTATTATTATTTTGAGCTAGCCCTGGGTTCGTTTTAATCTCAGTTCATCGTTACGCCACTGCTCAGAGATACGCTTTTAGGGATTTCGCGAATTAGGTGCTAGCCCCCCGTGTTTGAACAGTTTTAATTAAAATTCCGATAATCAGTCAAAAGACACGAATAGTTGCTACCCCCTCCGCTGTAGAGTCGCAATTCAGTGGCGCTTTCCGCTTTCCATTAGCCCCGCTGGAGGGTGCATATATTACCACGTGAGCACACACTATAACAGTAAGGCAGGGGTGCAACAAATGCCCTGGCCGTATGGGCAAACGGATAACGCAGACTGGTGAGTCATTAAAATAAGTCACTACAACTCGGTACAAATCAACATAGAAGTCATAAAAAGTGAAGAACAACTTAGGCCGCCGCTACCCGAATTTCTACCGATTTCTTGCATATGTCCCTTGAACATTTTTTTAAGCCCTTGAAAAAATATATGTTATTTTTGAAGGTAATATCTATACAATCCCCACGCCGAAACGCAAATTATATGAAATTCCCTCGATAGAAAAATACCGCAAAGTATGCTCCGAAATTTTTTATTTTCAAGCCTGTCTCTATTATTTAACAAGTTATATGTATGAAAAAATTCAGTGTTTCTTTGAACGTTGTTTTAGACAACCCCCATGAGATTTTTGCTCTATTCTAAACGAGTTGTGTTTTATTAAGCATTTTTACAATTTTTGTTTCAATTTTATCGCTTGAAATATTAGCGCGCTTTCTCCAACATTCGTAATTACATATCTCTCCATCTTCTTCTTTTCGAGATCGAGTACGGCGCCTTAAACACGGCCGGAACCATTTCAAGCAACGTTTCAATTTTGAACGGTGGTCTCCGAGAGTGTCTTCCACTCTGGAACCTGCCGCAAATATTCAATATATTGTTTTTAATTAATTGATTGTGAAATAACACAAATTAATAAAATAACATTTATTTGCGCAAGCCGGGTTTTAAACCCGTGACCTTTGGATTGCTAGTCGAGAGCCTTACCCCTCGACCACAGAGGCCATTGTTGTTACTCGATTACCGAAATAAGCACAAAATAGCTGAGAACAAATTTTTATTAATTTTATTAACCAGTATTAATAAATCACGGGATAGTCTGACTTTTTGACAAAGCACTTCCAATATATGATTCTCCTAACTTGACAAACGGATTGCAATCTTTAGAGCACAGGCGTCAGGTGGGAATGCTGACCTTGTTCTACCGGTATTACAATGGAAGATGCTCCGAGGAACTAGCGTCATTGATCTCCTCGGCACCGGTGCATAGTCGGGAAACACGCCAAACACGCGCTCAACATTTGTACACGGTTGACATTAGTCACATGAGAACGGGTCGTTTCTACGACTCGTTCTTGAGTTCAACAGCTCGGCTGTGGAACGATTTGCCGACTTCTGCGTTTCCTCCCTCCTTCAACACGGTCTCTTCAAAACCCATGTTCACTCCTTCCTCTCCTCAAAAACACCCTCCACACAGCATCTTCAAAGATGACATAGGCCTTGAGAGAAATTATTTCCCTCAGGGCCTCTTGTATGGAGTTAATGTAAAAAAAAAATTAAAATGACACATTAAAATTATATTTCTCTAAAAATATTATATTACGATTAGGTACTTAATCGCTTGTCTGAATTCATCACAAATCAGTTCTAGTTTTGAAAATGCCCCATAAATTCAAAGCAAATTAAATCGGAGTTGCGATGGATGCACAGACAATGGAAATTAGCATTTTTATGAACAGTTAAATATTTTTTGGTTTGTTTTCTTTGGCGTTTGCCCAGTCTGCCCACCATTCGCTACGCCACTGTAATTGTAATGTGTGGCATACAAGTGTTGCGAGCTAGATAACATGCGAAACGTCAATCCGGCGGTAGTCTGACAGGTGACACGGTGCTCATGTAGAGTGCGGGAGTCGCGTGAAGAGGAGTACCGCAAGGGATCGATCTGGGTCCTCTTTAAATAGGCATTATCATCATCACGACAAAAGCATCATTTTCCGTTTACTGTGGTGGTAGTAGGAAATTTTTAAATTTTGTCATGTTATTTGTAATCCATGAATGTCTTTATTAAAAAAAATCTAATGTAATATTGTAAGGCAGATTTTATTTTGAAAGTGGCTGAAAGTTGTGACAAAATAGCGAAAAATATAATAGATAGGACAGAATATCGGGCCACCCTTTTCAAGCTTGTATTAATAATAATTGGATAATTTGTAGAGCGCCGTTTTTGTGAAAAATCACCTCAAGACCTTTTGAGAATACCTGGCAGGTCACTTCCTAAAAACACACTTCAATTAGAAAGTTATGCTTGCAGAAGATACGGCTTTGCACGTTGAGGACATTATATTTTAAAAAACAAAAAACTGGACATGACATGATTTTACATTATTTGCTACCACCATCACGGTTGGTATTACATTTATTAAAAGACTAGCTTTTCCCCGCGGCTTCGCTCGCATGGTATTACGGGAAATTACTGTAGCGGTTGAACTTATCAATTATACCCCCTCCTCCCCACCCCCACCCCCTCCCGAATTCCATACATTCATTCCCTTACATTCAGTTTTCAAACATCTCGCCTGCCACCTAAATTTCATAAAGCTATAGCACAAAGAAAAAAAGAATTATCCAATATTGTTCATTCGTGCGGAATTTATGCGCTTACAAACATTTCGGATGTTTATTTTTAATTAAATATTTGAAAGTTTGTGAATATAATAAAAAATTACACTATTTATTCGGTTCATTTATTCAGTCTTTATAATCGTTACGAATTATATTTTTAGGACGGGTTGTTTAAAAAAATTTGATGGATTCATCAAATATTTGAAGTTAATTTTCACGTTTTGTGTAAGTTCTATTCAAGTTCTGTGATTATTTCAGTATTGTGAAGCAACTGTCCTATAACTATATAAAAACGGAACTTGAATAGAACTGACACAGAACTTGAAAATCAACTTCAAATATTTGATGAATCCATCAAATTTTTTGAAACAACCCGTCCTAAATGTAGTAAACTGACATTTATTCCAAAACAGAAGCTTGTCCAAAAAAATAAAACATATTCTAATATTTGAATTTTCTGAAGCAGTAGCAATCGTTTCCATGGAAACGATTTTTTTCTGACGTTAGCAAAAATTTGCTTTAGTTAGCGACAGAAAACGTATAACAAATATAATATATTAATATTTATAATTTCATTACGCCAGAGCTTACCATCATATACAAAATATAGTCTGCGCATATAATTTAACTTTCTATTGGTGAATGAATTTTTAAAGTCTTTATATTGTGTTATGCATGAAAAGGTCATAAACAAACTCGAGCAGTTTCGCATTTATAATATTAGTATGGATTAGTGGCAAAAGTAGAATTGATATTTATTTTGAGAAGACTGGAGAATTTAGGACTCTTAGGGCTGGATAATGATCATGGAATGACCTTTACCAACGCTTTTTTTTTCTTTTTTTTTTTAATTTCTACAAATGAATTATATACTATGTTGCGGGCATTGAAGGAGAAGGTGAAAAATATTTGATTTAACGGATACGACTGTCTGAAAAGGTGGGTTTTAAGTTTAGCTCTTTTGCATTTGTGATCATTCGTATAGTGTTTACGAAAAACACAGAAAAGGAATACCGCAAGGTTCTGACATGGGTCCTTCCTAAATAGGTATGATGCATTATGATATAGGAGATTTATAGATAAATTTAATTTTCAAAATTACTGTAAATTTAAATCCAAAGTTACTGAAAAAATGTCGTTTACTTTTAAAAAAACTTTAAATAAGGACCTTTTAGAACAGATCTTGATTTTTTTCTGCACAAACAGGAATACCACAAGGGATCTATGTGGATCTAACTTATTGTGGGGAAAAGGCAAAATTTAATTAAGCACTATAGGCATTATTCAATGTGGTAGTGTGGAGAAGATATAAAGGAAATTGGTATTCAAAGTAACTAGAAAAAGCTAGAAAATATAATTTTTTCTTTTATTTATTTAAAAGCCCATAGGGCTTAAGAATGTTCAGTACATGTTTTTTTTTTAATTTCAGTGAAAATGATGTTGACAAAATACAGGTAACATAATATATGTTAAAAACAATACAAAGGTCACATAAAATATAAGTAATACAGGTAACATAAAATATAATAAACAAAATAATAGGTTGCAAAAATATATAAGTTGACACAAAGTAGGTAATGTTTAAAATTGTTGTTCACATTAGGTAGAAATTCATAGTTGGGTCATATGGCGATTGCAGTTTGCTATTATATTGATTAAGTATTTGTTACCAAGACTATGTAAACGTTGTTTTGGAGAATGCAAATTATAGTTAGAATGTGATGTATGTATATAAAATGTAGATGTTTGTCTAGTGGTTTTTTAATTGCAGGAGTTTACAACAGTCGAATTTACAATTTAATAAAAAGGTTAGATCATTAATTTTTCGTCTGTTTTCTGAAGTAAGAATATTTAAAATATTCATTAGCGACGGGTAATTTATGTTCTCTAAAGGGATGTTAATTTAAAATTTACGAAAACACATATGCTATAAAACAAAACGCATATATTAACAGATTTGCTCTGATTACAGAAAACATTGTCATTTACTTAATAATAGAAAAATAAAAGTAATAACGACACCTCAGAAAAAACACTTCTTAAATGCCTATAAGCAATGTCATATTTTTGTATTATCAGGAATACCGCAAGGGATCGATATGGGTCCTCTTAAAATGGGAATTATTTAATCGGATGATGTAGGGGAGATTCAAGTATAAATTTTCTATTCAAAGTGCTAATAAGATTTTGTATGTGAATACGAGTACAGTGAAGTATATTGTGAGGTATCTTTTGGTTAAATTTGAGTTGATTTTTTTTGATGAGTTATTAAAACCAAAGTTATTACAACTTGATCGAGATACCAGAACCAAAGGGCATAATCTCTTTTTTTTAGATTAACTCCACACAGGAGGCCCTGAGGAAAATAATTTTCCTCAGGGCCTATGTCATCTTTGAAGATGCTGTGGGAGGGTGTTTTTGAGGAAAGGAAAGAGTGAACATGGGTCTTGAAGAGACCCATGTTGTAGGAGGGAGGAAACACAGAGGCCGGCAAATCGTTCCATAGCCGAGCTGTTGAACTCAAGAACGAGTCGTAGAAAAGACCCGTTCTCATGTGACTAATGTCAACCGTGTACAAATGTTGAGCGCACATTTGGCGTGTTTCCCGACTATGCACCGGTGCCGAGGGGATCAATAACGCTGTTCCTCGGAGCATCTTCCATTGTAATACCGGTAGAACAAGGACAGCATTCCCACCTGACGCCTATGCTCTAAAGATTGCAATCCGTTTGTTAAGTTAGGAGAGTCTATCAATCGGACCGCCCGTTTCTGCACAGAGTCGAGGGTTTTTTTTTTAGGTATTTTGGGGCTCCACACCAGAGGTGGCTGCCAAATTCAACTGTGAGGCGCACTTGCGATTTGTTCAGGGTTAACAGTTGTGTACTATTAAAGTATCTGCGGGCCCTGTTCTGAGAGGCTAACTTAACTCTGGGTTCGATGGAGCCCCCATACCTGAGCTGGTCACTTAGAGTTACACCAAGCATATCAATGGAAGGTCTGTTCGGAAGATCGCTTCCGTTGAAGGAGACTAGATTTTCATTTCGATCCCTTCTAGACGTAATCAGACATGATTGGGTCTTTGAAACATTGAATTCGAGGTTGTTCTTACCCCAAGAGAAAACACTTTCGAGGTAACCGCCCATTCTTTGCTTCAAAGCCCTCCGAGCCATTGGTGTTTGTGTGCTCTTTGGGGGCTTGTCAAACAAAAAGCTATCATGGACTGTTCTGTCATCCGCGTAACAATGAAGCGGTGCACATGACAAGAGGTCATTGATGTGCAACAAAAACAAAGGTTGAGGGAGACCTTTTGACTCAAGCAGGACTCTCTCGGAACATCATCTTGTACCGCAGTGGATGGAATGGATTTATTCTTCCGTCACTCCTGGGAACGCTGGCCCCCAGATTGCTACCCACCCTTCGTACCTTTTTCCTTCCCAGAACTTCCTCTCTTTCTTTCTCGTTCGCATTCCCAAAGATGCTGAGGGGAATTATTTTCTTAAGGCCCTCCTGAGTGAATCTTATATAAAAAACTGTACATAGTTTTTTATTTGTTTTTTTTCAAGTATGATTAAACTGGTGGGACCCCTGACGCGACACAGTTTTTGGGTACCTCTGGTTTTGGGAGTAACAACGGAATGTTTGTAACCAAGAATTTGTCGTCTTTCGCAACATTTGTCTGGTGAGAAACAGCTTATATTTAAGATTAGGGATCTTACAAATTAATTTAAACAAAGCAAGAGAAATATACGACTTTCCCAGAACCTTAACCATAGGCGACAAAATTCTCTCGCAAATGTTGCAAATAGTCCTGTAATTATGTTATTATGAAATTACGTGTGAACAATTCAGGTTTTCGGAACGAAATACCAAGGGTGAACGAATTAGGCACCCGGTTTCTCAAATTGATGTGAACGATAAAATTTTGAACATTTGATTTCTAGTAGTTAGGACGGTTTGTTTAAAAAATAAAGAAAAATTCGTCGAATTTGAGATTAATTTTCATGCTCTGTGTAAGTTCTATTGACTAACTAACCATCAAGCCGTTTCCACAGTGGTAAGCAGAGAGGATGGACTGTCAAACAACTCGGTCTTGGCGCACAGTCTACCTCTTTCACATTCAAACATCGTCTCATACATACTCTCCTATTATTCTGACTTGACGTGGCCCTACTCAAGTATCTGGTTCACTTGATTGCCCCGCATCTTTCTTAGGTGTCACAGACTTCTTCTACCATTCACGTTTGCGTCATATATTCTTCTTACACTACTTTCTTCATTCATTCGCTCTACATGCCCAAACCATCGTAGGGTCCCTTTCTTAATCTTACTCATTATGCTTATAAGCGCCCTTGAGGTGATTTTCTCACAAAAATGGCGCTATAGAAATTATCCAAAAATTATTATTATTATCAGTCTCGGATTCTTTGCGGATCTCCATATTTCTCACACGATCATACATGGTTTTACCACACTTTCTCCTCAGGGATCTCATTTCAACAGCATTCAGTCTTCTTTCATCCTTCCTCTGCCATATATCAGGGTAGGTATCAGCACTCCATTGTGGACTGCTAGCTTCGCTTCTTTTTAACCCCCGACGTAAGGAGCGGTGTTATAAGTTTGACGTGTCTGTGTGTCTGTGGCATCGTAGCTCCTAAACGAATGGACCGATTATGATGCAGTTTTTTTGTTTGAAAGCTGACGTAATCGAGATGGTTCTTAGTTACAATTCACGAAAATCTGTTCAGGGGTTTCAAGGTCATCAGCTCTTTTTTGTTTCGGGGTTTTTTTTTTTTTTTACATGAACTCCACACAGGAGGCCATGAGGAAAATAATTTCCCTCAGGGCCTATGTCATCTTTGGGGATGCTGTGTGGAGGGTTTTTTTAAGGAAAGGAAGGGAAGGAGAGTTCTGGGAAGGAAAAAGGTTTAAGGGGTGGGTAGGAATCTGGGGTTCAGTGTGTCCTGGTCATCCGTCTCCAAGACCTAGACAAACTTCACCCCATGAACCCGGGCACCGGTTTCTTATACTATTTTGACAGATCTTTATTGGCGCCTACGGCATTCAGTCCTCCATTAATGGAGTTACCTGCATTTACCCTTCTTTCAATATCTCAATCAGCCTTCCCATAAGTTCTTTTGAAGTTTTGTTATTACGAGTATATCATTATAGGCCAGTTGCTTCACAAAACTAAAATAATCACGGAATTTGAATAAAACTTTCACTTTACAATTAACTTCAAAATTTGATGAATTGTTAAAATTTTTTGAAACAACCCTTCCTTGGTGTTTCTCAAAAAATATTATATATCTACAAATTATTTAGAAAAACTGAAGAACGTAAACATAGCTTTGGCGACGATGCACTTAAAATACATACAGGAATATATATATACTTGACTTACTTTAACAAGTGATTTCTGATATTATTTGGAGTAAAAAATGTAATTGAAATTTTGGTATCCGATGACATTTTTGATGATTTTTTTTCAGCTTACAACTTTAAAAAATCAATAATGCACTGGTAGGGTCAGAGTGAGGGGTTGGGCGGTTACTCGGCTGAGTGACTAGTCCTTCCCCTATCGCTACCTTCAGCCCCTCAAAATAGCCCAATTGGTGATGCCATGGTTTTACTGGCTCCAGATGGGATTCTTAAGCGGTATTCACATAAAAATATGTAAATAATATACATTATAGTAAAATTTAAACACAGAATCGATGATTTTTGTTGTGGGTAATATATTAAGCATAGACTTGTCATAAATCACTGGATGGATCAGTTAAAATGTTGAGAATGGCAAATAAAATTATTTTCTGTTAAAAATACTTGATTTCAAAAAATTTCAAAATCCAAAAAATTTAAAAATTCTAAAAAAATTAAAAATTTAAAAATCTTCACTCAATTTCGGAGGCGGTGATGTATACCGCCGCCCCGCGACCCATTTATTGGAATACCAACATCTTTCATGGGTCACCTCAAGTGGTTCGCTGCGTTTGGTGACTTAGCCCGGGTTCATGGTGTGAGGATGGCCTACGTTATGGCGGCGGATAACTTGGATACACTGAACCTCAAATTCCTACCCACCCCTCATACCTTTTTCTTTCCCAGAACTTGCTCTCCTTTGTTTCCTTAAAAAGACCCTCCACACAGCCTTCCTAAAAACACGTACTTATTTTCCTCAGGTCCTCCTATGTGGAGCTAATGTAAAAATAAAAACAATCAGATAAATGCTCATCTGCCCTGATGATGGACACTGTAACGCTGTCCGAAACGTTGGCTAAAGAAGGAGGTAGCGATACACGGCATAACACCCCAAAAACAATAACAAAAATATTTTTTGGCCGTGAAAACCTAAAAACATACCCAATCGGATACAATTTTAAATTCGTAGCAAATTTGAGAACATTGAACCAGATTTCACGCAGGAATTACAAAAGCACATCACAGACAAACGAAATAGAAACTATGTTTGTAATAATTAATTCATTAGTAAAGGCTAACATTTTTCTTTGATTTTCAAGGCAAACTTTCAGGGAGTGAAAACCTTTCATGTGTTCAACTTAGTTTATTACCTAAGAAATGGCATCAATATGATCTCAAACTCCCCCCATCCCTTCTGATCCCCCCCATTACGTCACAGGTCTCCCATGGGGTAGGCGGGAAGCCTGGGGAAGGGGGGTGACGTATTAATGCTCACTGTAATTGTATCTAGCACACCCCTGTCTATGGCTACCATTTTCCCCAACAATCTATATTATATTGGAAAATTGGGAAACGAACGAATTTATTTCTTGGAGATGTCTTTATTAATTTCTTCAACTTTAAATATATAAACTTTATGTGGTCTCAAATAAAAATGGGTTCATTTTATTTTACAATTTATCTGGCCCCTCAGGCCTCGAGCCTATTTTCTCGGAAGGTCAAAATATTTCAGCTTTACAATAAAACTAGCTGGGTTACCCGGCTTCGCTCAGGACAACATTCGATAGTGTTCTGGAATGTTCCACAATTTATTTTATTTATTTATAGCGGACCCGACAGACGTTGTCCTGTACACAACTGTCGGGACAAACTAAAATTAAAATAGAATAATATTGAATATTCGATACTGCGATGGTAGCGCAGTCTGCCGGATCCAATGTAAAACATTCCAAAATCAACAACTCCTTAGAAATAAAAAATTAATTAAAAGAACATTTTCCAGTGGACCAAATTGTGAATCTAAACCATTCTCGAATCCCCTTGAACCCACACAAAAAATTTCATCAAAATCGGTCCAGCCATTTAGAAGGAGTTCAGTGACATACACACGGACAGAAGAAATATATATATATATGTATTAAGATTAAAATAAATGTAATATTTCTCCGAAAAGTAAAAACTGGGTTTGAGAGGTAATGAAATATGCTTTCTAATTTTTTATAAATATTTTTTAAATATAAAATTTTGAATGCAAAACTTTTATTAATGACCACCTTACATGGTTTCTTACTTAAATTATTAAAGAAATTGTTTTTCCCTGCGTGTCCTTTCCCATTCGTCCCGTTCCCTTTCCGCCTCCTTTTCCCCTACCGCGTCCCCATCCCCCCACCACCTTCCCCGCCTTCTCTCTTCCCTTTTCCGCGTTCCCCTCCCCACTCCAGCGTTCCATACATTCAGTCCCGGTACATTCAATTTTAAAATAGCTCGCGTGCCGGTTATTGTAAATATCATAATGCAAGAGCTCAACAGTTTATATAGAGAGACCATCGCGGGCGTGCGCACAACAACTCACCAAAGTTTCATCGCAATCGGATGAATGGTTTAGGGGCCGCGTAAGGGACAAACAAAGAAACATTCATTTGATAATTGTTGGTCTCAATTGGCTGATAATTATTTATTTAATATCAACGGTAAACATATACCATAAGCTCACATGTCACAAAATCATTGGAAACATAATAGAAACAGTAAATAAAGATTATAACAGATAATTGTGGCGTTTAAGAGAAATGACACTAGAGATGCGATCACATACAAAAATCTATAGTAAAAATAAAATTAATATTGATTGAAAAGATTTGATAGTATAGCCCTCTTGTACCTATCTTCCGTGCAGTAATAGATCTGCCACATCTGCATATCTATTAGTAACTTCATGTTATCTAGGTACAAGCGAGTGTTTCGTATACTCAGTCCGGTTATTGTAGCATTTAAATAGGATTTTTGAACGAGTGGCTGTCGTGGGTATATGATATTCAATGAGCTTAGTAAAATCAGGACTGTCTATTCTACCATTTTGAACATAGATATTAAGTCGGATATAATTCTTCGAAAAAAAAAATTATGAAAAAAAGCGCACACAAAATTTATTAGACATAACGTCAACTCACTTTTTTGTCGTTGCATGTGAAAATAATTAATAAAAATTTCAAAATTTTTTTTTTTAATTGCGGTCGAAAACTTTGGTTTCGTAAAAGTGTAAAAGTGATTTTGAATATAAAGAGTGGTATTTTCTCTTTTTAACATAAATGAAATTTTTAATATGTAAACATGTCACCAAATATTTGTCAGATATTTTTTTTTCAATAATTTTGGTTCACGGAATGAAGGCATGCGGGACATCTCTTACATTTGTTAAAGTGAAAATTACTATGTAACCTTTGTGATTATTAGTAAATTACAACGCGCGGAAACTTTTGAAATAATTACACTAAATGTTTAAAAATATCTTTTCAAATTGGCCACTTTGTGGCCAGCGGACCAATAATGTAATCTAGATTTACTGCGATTCTAAGAGTGGACTTCAAATCTGATTTGTGGACTTTGATGTTGGCACAAATATACATGATAGTAATGTGGAATTGGACAGGATCCGACTCCCTAAAGTTGTTCGCCTGTGATGATAAATCCTTCGTCTTGGTCAATCTCACGGTCCTGAGGGACACCTCTAGCGGCTGTCACTACACAAGCACTTGAGAAAACAAGAGAATTCCTGTACAAGTTTCCTAATATCCAGTTTAACATCCCTTCCCGTAGACTCCGAAATAATGAATTGCTGTTCAACATTCTACTAATTATGGATATCATTCTTCTTTATCCAGAATGTCGAGACTTGTTAACGCAAGTCAAAGCATTGAATTTTTTGGTGTCAGCCTAAATGACTTTCGGCAGTCGATACGAAATGTGTAATTTTTAAAGTCTTTTAAATCCATCTTCAAGCTTTGACTTGTACTCTTCTATATCTATATGTTCTTTATATTTTAATTTGTCAATGATCTTCATTTATATGTACTTTCCTTTCATTGTCATCTCTTTTTTTTATTCATGTTATTATTATGTTATTAATGGACTATTTATCCGTAAATAAATAAAATAAAATGATGGTCGATATGATTAAGGGAACAAGGTCATACATGTCGTAGCACAGCATTTAACAATAGACTTAAATACGTTATTATTGTAATCTTGTTCACTAGCCCGAGTATTGTCGTCAGCTCGGGAAAGGTTAATGTTGGTAGAAAGTATGGGTACGACTGTAAAAATATAGGGAAAGGTACGTATATTTGCGACAACAGTCGAGGGTGTTTGCAAATTGGCAAAAATGTGGTCAAAAGCGCTCTATTGGTTAGAGGAATCTGTGTCAATCTTCCATCAGTTATGCTGACCACTGTGGTAAAATGGCCTAATGCGTATACAGTTACAACAAACACGCGTTTATTAGGGGTGTTAATTCAATATTAACCGCCCCCCCCCCCACACTGCCCCCTTTTCCACCCTGAGATACGCAATATGGGGGCGAAATGTCTAATAAGGAAGCTATATAGAATGTTCGCTAGGGATTACGTAGGATAGTGGACGAACAATTTAGTCACAGGACAAAGGAATATCCTGTCTTTATTGGGAGGAGTGACACGTGTTATGTATCTTTATGTTGCATGTTGGATATCTGACTCATTGCCACGTAATTTTAATAATAAAAAAATAATGAATTTGTCACCGTGGTTATTCAATCTATACATGGATAATTAATTTTATGCAAGAATTGAAAGTAATGGGATTGGGCGCGAAATTGAGTAATCTGAAAGTATGTGGCTTGTTATGCTGATGATGCGGTGCTGATTTCTAACAGTATAGAAGATCTACAGTATCTCGTGTCTAGGATGAACGCAGTACCTTTGTATGAAAAATGAGTCAATGAATTTAAGTAAGTCTAAGAGCTGGTTCACACTCAGCTATCAAATATAAAAGATCATAGCACGCCAAATAACGCTCTCCATACAATCCCTTCAGACCGTTCACACCTAAGCGTTTTTAAGCGCAGATCAATCATAGACAATACACATCTCAGACGTAACCGCTCCAGACGCGATATCCCAGAAGATAACTCTCCCCTTCTCCGACTAAAACAGGAGAGGGGGTCATTGTAATTACGGAGCTGCCTAGACCCGTGGATGACAGATGTCAAGTTGACAGATTTCAGTACAAAAAATATGCGTTCCGTTGCCGCTCCCTAATTCGACTGACCCCCTCTCCTACCACAGGAAGAAATATTTGGTAGCCTCCTGTGAAAGGACAAAAGATAAGCGCTCGCGAATCAACAGATATCTGCTCGCAGATATATAGCTCAGTGTGAACTAAGCATAAAGGCATGGTATTTGAAAGAGAGAGTACGAAAACAGTGTGCAATATAGTTGTGAATGATGAATACTTGGAGCAGGTGGATGAGTTTGTGTATTTGGGAAGTATGTTTACAAGAAATGGGAAGGCTGATAGAGATATTGAAAGAAGAGTAATTGCAGGTAACCCCTGAACGGAGGACTGAACTCCGTTGGCACCACCAAAAACTGTCCAAAGAAGCGAAGCTAGCCGTCCACAAAGGAGTGCTGGTATCTAACCTGATGTATGGCAGTGAGGCATGAAACTCGCAGAGGAATGATGGAAGCAGACTGAATACTGTTGTATGATAAAATTACGAGTTACGTAGTATGTAGGTAGGGAGACTAAATCAGGAAGAGGACAGGAATACTCCCTAACAATGAAATTCCACCTAAAGTTTTACAAATCAGATCTTTACCATCTACCATAGTTGTGACAACATTAATTTTTTTTTTAATTAGTGATTTGCAATCCTTAAATTGTTTCCAAGAATATATGAAACTACACACCCCGTGTTAATTTGTTTTGCCTACAAACACATCCAACATTACTCCAGATTTAAGGCATTCTAGAGTCCGGCTTTGCACGGGTGAGCTAGCTACCTCTTGCTGAAGAAGCCTTGGAATGTTTCTAACATCTAACCCTAAGATGAAGCAGATTTCTTAGGGTGGAATTTCACAATTATCATTACCACCCCCCTTCCCTCTTGTAACCCTTCATTCCTGAACCCTGAAGGGCTGGGAGAACATTCTTGAACCTTTGATGTTGATTCTATATTTCTTACTTAGATATACAATACTGTAATATCGCCTAGAAACATAGATATCCAAATTGATAGACCGGCCGATCAGTGAAAGGAGAATAGACCAAGTTGCGTCTCCGTTTCTTTGATTTTTCAATAAATGAATCTGACAGTATTTTTTTTACATGAGCTCCACACAGGAGGCCCTGAGGAAAATTATTTCCTTCGAGGCCTATCTCATTTTTGGGGATGCTGTGTGGAGGGTTTTTCGAAGGAAAGGAAGGGGAGGAGAGTTCTGGGAAGGAAAAGGGTTTAGGGGTGGTTAGGAATCTGGGGTTCAGTGTGTCTTGGTCATCCGCCTCCAAGACCTAGACAAACCTCTTCCCATGAACCCGGGCACCCCTGCTAAATCACCAAACGTAGCAAACCACTTGGGCTGACCTATGGCAGAGGTGTTGGTTATCCAATAAAGGTTCCCGGGGCGGTGGTACCCATTCGCGCCTCCCATATTGAGTATACAGCCAACTTGCATGTAATATCTCTATTTGGTGACCGGACAACTCGGAATGAAACCAACTCAGAACCATCTCAGTAAAGTCATTAAAAGTGATGAAAAAAATATATTTAATAAATTGGTTAAATAGGTTACGTTAGGTTAGGGTTACGGGCTATTTTAAAATGATTTTTTTCATAGCTTTCAATAACTTTTCAAAAAGGTGTTGAGTTGACTTTTTTCTCAGTTGGCATGGAACCCACTATTTAGTCCTCGAAAATGAAATATGCTTAATTACTAGTACTGTTTTACAATGTCGCGCAAATGGCTGGCTGCGTTAAAACTTAACTACAAATCTCAAATCGGGTAAACAAAAATTCGGGCTTATCCCCAAAATTGAATATTTTGTTACACTATTTAATTAGACATTTTTATAAATATGTATAATTTACTCACCTCACTCATTTTTAGCGCTTGCGTCGCCAGGTGGTTCGTCTAAATACGAGAACATTCAGATCCTACCCAGAAAAGTCCGTCAATGGACTGCGCTGCAAACAATTGCCTTTGGCGAACTTTTCTGCGCGGGGTCTTGTTATTTCAATGGGCGCTCTTTGACGGTCAACAAACGACTGATTTCGTAGTTTATTCAGAGCATTTTCAAACCCTCCTGGTACCCAAAATACGGTCACGTGGATTGTCTCTAGCTCTTCGAATTGATACCCAGATGTTACGTTAGGGCAGGGATCGGCAAACTTTCAAGTGAGAAGATGGTTCGCTATGTTTGGTGACTTAGCAGGGATGCCCGGGTTCATGGGGTTAGGTTTGTCTAGGTCTTGGAGGCGGATAACCAGGACACACTGAATCCCAGATTCCTACCCATCCCTTATACCCTTTTTCTTCCCAGAACTATCCTCTCCTTCCTTTCCTTAAAAAAAAACCCTCCACACAGCATCCCCGAAGATGACATAGGCCTTGATGGAAATTATTTTTCTTAGATTATAACGGGGAGGGGCGGGGGTGTTTTAACTTTATGTTATCTACATTATTTCTGTAATATCACCATTTAAATTAATATTCCATTTAAATGTTTCTATAAACAGACTCCCACTTCACATTTAACACTGATGCTGATCGAGTCAAAGTCGTTCGGCGGCTCCATCTCATAAGGCTGGTTGAGTAGAGGTGAAATTGCAATTGATGTCTGCAGAGCCACAGACGCCTATGCAAAGAGCCGCAAATTCCGACCCCTGCGTTAGGGCAAGTCTGTTGATTTGGATGTCTGCGTAAAACGAAGCTTGGTTTTTATAACATTCAACGCAGACCCGTGAATCAATTTTAAGAATGTGAATGTTTTCCCTGTTGTGTAATTTTTAATAAATTCTTTTACTTAGCAATAAATGTTTATAATAATAACCAAATGGAAATATATAACGTAAATTTTATTTAAAACACTTCGTGAGTTCATCAGAGAGCTTTTATTTAAGTAGAAAGTGTAACAAAAATAATAAAACCAAAATAATAAGTACACGGGTATAAATATACTTCGTAATACACGCGGTGCGTAACCTCCTACTGAGGTCTTCAGGCTTACTATCTCTAAACGTTTCTCTACCGATCAATGTGGAGACTACGTTATCTCACAGTTGATTCTGGGTATTGAGCCTTTAGGACTGTTTGCTGGATCTCTGCTCGTTCAAGGCCGGGCAGGCGCTTAAATAGGCGGCTGGAGAATCTTATGGTAATTAGATGTCTGGGAGCGGGGAGCTGCACGCTGATTAGCCGTTAGTTTGAATTGTGCAACCAATGCAAGTCCTCCGGCACGCTGAGACGGCAGACAAGGATGCCGTATTATGTATGAGCAAGAAAGTATTCGGATCCTCGCGGTGTATCTCGTTACAAATACCAAATCATTTTTTTGTGCTCCTGTTATTTTGTTTTTGTCGGCATTTTCACAATTGTCGACATTAGTGCCACTGCGGAAATTATCACAAATTACTCTACGATATTTCTGTACTCCTTTTATTCTTGTTGACAGGTGTACGTTTTGACGTTTATTTTTGAAGTGAAAATTTCTTTGATACCGTTGTGATTTGTAACTCGGTGAAATGAAAATTTCGACACTAAAATGAGACGAATACATACATCCGTAGGATTTAGCCTGCAAGAGAATGATATAGACTAATCGGTCTCTTTTTTGTGTGCTGCTTCGTAGCCTCCCCACTCTAGTCTACTTCAGTTTTTTGAAGGTTTCACTTCTATCGCGTGTGAACTGCACACTTGTATTTTTACCTATATTCGTGGCGATATAAGGCACACTACGGACACATACATTTTTGGTATGTGGCTTCCTCTGAACCATTGGAGCGACAACGTATTTTAAAACTTTTTCTCCGTTTGCTTAACATTTTCGGAAGATAATTTTAAAAATTTTTCGCCAACATTAAAAAAAAAATCATACTTTAGAATTTTAACATGGAGACATAAAAACTTTATAGCCAATGAATTAACCTGTATTTTACCGATAATCTAATATTTGTAGGATTTAAAAATATATTAAAAAATCGTTAAGTTTATATCCGCGCGAATCCTGCGTGGTTGTTACTTTTAAACTGCCGTGAGAGATTCAAGTCAACAAATTATGTTTTCGATTTCTGTATGTTGTCTGTGGTATACCTATGTGATAATGGAAGGTGCATTTCTATGGGAAAAGGACTTAATTTTAACCGTAAACAGCTGATCAGAAATTCTAAAAAAAAATATTTAAAAAAAATCATTTTTAACATCATTATAAAATAGTCTACAAATTTCGGATTTGCGACATCTTTGGTCATAATAGATAAATCATTTCGATAGCTTCGTTTTAAGTCCAAAATAACAAACGTTTGAGCTACATATATGTTTTTAAAATTTGTTTTGCCGAATCAAGGAAATAATTGCCTTTTTCATCCGAAAAGCACTTGGAGACATTTGAAATGGCGCCAATATACGGCAAAAAGGTGGTTAATAATAGATTATGTAGGTAGAGTGAAAGCGAATCGGCTCTTCCTGCTTCCTGCTGCAATGGCCTTAATAAGTAAAGTTCCTCAGAAATAATTATGAAAATGGCGTAGATATCAGCCAGGGAGGGAAGGGCCGGATTAAACAGCTTCAAAGAATTCTTTACTCGACGGTTAACGATTGTAACAAAACTAATTTTAACTCTGAAGATATCGCCTGTGAGAAGGATGGAAATTGGGTTTGCGAATCCTGCGGGATTTTTGAATTTTATTAAACTAACTAGCCAACCATCACCCAGGGATAGGCAGAGAGGGCGGATCGCCAAACAACTCCGTCTTGGCACACACTCCTTAACTCATTCACATTCATACATCGTCTCATACACACTCTTCTGTTATTCTGACTCTTGACAGACGCACTTGGACTGTAAATACTTTATTTATTTATTTATACACGCCTTGGAGCCTTGGGGGCTTTTACAATATCATGTTATTAAAGATACATAGGTTATTCAGGAGTATAAGCATGTAGTATGTAGCATGATAATCTGGACATTTGGGAAACAAGCAGGTTCAATATAATGGTATGTAGTGTCATTATAATGAAAAGTTGTACAAATGAGTTAATTAGTTTAGTATAATAGTACAACTTAAGGTTTTTTTTTTTTTTAAAGAAGTTTATACAATGAACAAATGCCCTGTGTTATGGCGGATGAAGTTTACAGATTGTGTAGGTACAGTGTACAGTTATTAACTTATGCAATTCATTTAAGTAGTTTAAGTAACATATTTAGTAACAAATTAAGTTAGTAATTTAATTAACACAGGTACTATGAAATTTGTTAAAGAGGAAGCTAAATTTAACTTAAACATGAATAGATGGTTTTAAAGCAGTTTTAAAGAATAATGGAAAATTAACAGAGCGATAAATAGTTCATATTTATTGAAAAATAAAAATACATGAGTTGCATTATCGTACAAAGTTATACAATTCGATAAATTTAAAAATATAGTTCAAAAGATAGAGAGTGCAGAAAAGTAAGTACTTAGATAGTCTTTACATAAATAATAAAGTTTGTTGTTATTGTATCGATCTTGAAGAGACCATCGAATATAATTTAATCAATAATATATCATAATAGCAAGGGTACCAAGATATAAGCAGGTAATAATGTGAGATAGTTATTTTAATTATAAAGAGAAATACGAAAAGGTTGTAGTTATTTATGTTTATAATTGGCAATCTTTATAATACATATTTGGTTCTTGTTTATCGAATCATAGCTACAATAATATTTCTGATATTTATAGCTTTATTTTAAATGTTCTAATATGCTGAGTTTAAATTTAGACATCGAATGATGACGATAAACGTCAATTGAGGTATATTTGTTTCCCAGTATAGGAGAGTTTACAATATAATTATTAGTAGAATTTGTAACAAGGTGAAGCGCGTTTGAGCGAGTATCACGCGTGTACTAAAAATTAAACGAGACAGGATGTTTAATGTTTGCTTTAATCGGGTGATAATATACGTAGGAAAAACTAGGGATGCAAGGAAAAAGGATATCCAATCACTTACCAATTTACCTCTGTGAAGGAGCACACAACACAATCACAAAATAGTTATATAATTCCACCGCAACACTTCGAGGTAATTATCACCACAACAAAACGATATTGTTTACTTTGAAGATGGTCAAATACCTTCTTTTTAGTTAAAACACCAACAACTTGATTCCAAGGTAGTCCCAATTCTTCTTCTGTTTTTCAAAAACAAATGCACTTGATTTTGCTATTTTTCTTACCATTGTTCCAAATTTCAAATATTTTTTTTAGCAAAGTGACGGTTAGGGAGAGTTAGGTACTGGATAAATGACATCCCGGTAGGAACTATGCATATTCTCATTTCAAAACCAAACAGTACCCTTGGGCCACGTTGTATATTTTAAGTACTAGTGATTTCCCGGCATGCGTTTCAATGCCACTTAATAAATAAATTGTTTCTCCCTGTGTGTCCTTTCCCATTCGTCCCGTTCGTCTTCCGCCGCCTCTTCCCCTCACGCGTTCCACCTCCACCTTTTTTTTATTTTTTATATGAATACCGCACAGGAGGTTCAACTGCTCCCGTCTGGAGCCAGTGAGACTATGGTATCCCCAATTGGGGTATGTTGTGAGGCTGAAGGTAGTGGGGAGGGGAAGGATATGGGGAAGAGGAAGGTAGGAAGTACCTGGCTATTCAGATCTGGTCACCAAACACGGCCAAAGCCATTTCAAGCAACGTTTCAATTCTGAATGGTGGTCTTACACCAGGGCTATACTGAGAGTATCTTCCACTCTGGAACGTGCGCAAATATACTATATATTATTTTTAAACGAACAAATTGAATAAAACCTTCCCCGCCTTCCCGCCAACCCCCCTCACGTGTTCCCATATTCAGTCCCAGTACATTCAGTTTTCAAACAGCTCGCGTGCCACCTATTACTATGTTACATTAATTTTTATATATTATAAGAACAATCAATAAATCAAATTTTGCACCAAACACAAGTAACTATTTAAAATGCCTAAAATTCTTACTTATTACCTTAAGCAAATTCATTAATTTAAAGATTTTATTATAAAAATTGAACTAAACATGTCATTCTAAAATTGTGATATTTTTTACAGTTTCGCAAGAGTTTTTGTAAAGATTAAAAAGCTTTTCAGATATATTAATGTGATTGTAATAATCCAGAAACCTTCGCCTTGATGGAAAGAAGGTACTTTCAAAGTTTCAAACATTTCCTTTGCTTAATATAGCAATACATAGACAAGTCACCTATATACATACATAACAGGACATGTAACTATAATAACAAATTTGCAAATATAGACACACGTGCTGACGTATTTACTGCTAGTTACTGTCGCTACAGAACTTCACTGTATAACATTCTAGATGCGAATAACACATGAATTAATTGTATCTAATATTTTTATATTACTTGCGTGGCAACTTTCCCTTATCCCTCTCCTCCCCTTACCCTCCCCAACCCAAATCCCTATTTTGCAGTCTATTTCAGTTATAATCACACTTATTTTAATTTTGTGTATTAGTTTACCATTTGTTGAATTCACATTTGTACTCTTATTATTTTTTTAAATATTCTAGTTTATATTCAGTTAGTCTTGTTTCTAAATACCTATCTGTGAACATTAATAATTGGTCTGTTTTTTAACATCCTCTTATGTTTATTGTATTACTAAGACTGTTAATGTTCCTTAAATAAATAAATAAATATAAATATAAGCAAGCATACTTTTATTTTTTTTTATATATAGATTTATAACATACGTTTAGTATGGAAAAAATTTAAAAAGGTTTCCACATTTAAAAAATTTCTCCTGGTAGGTGACCCCTAGTTTTCGCTTTGTCAACGTTTATGCTTCTATGAAATTAAATTTAAAAAAAATCTCTAGTCGGCGTTAAAATGTATGTCGAAGATTGGGATCGAACTCCGGCCTGCCGTGCCGCAAGGCAAGCACGCGACCATTAGCGAATACCACTGGTCAACTGTGATTTACAAATCTATTTTACAGTTCAACGCATGACCTCGCCAAGTGGTACATACTGTCAGTATCCGATATTCAGAATATAAAGTTTTAATTATTTTTTATTTAACTTTTATGAGTAAAACCTCAAAATGTAATATTTAATTAAATTAAGACACTATGAGCGAAACTCAATCGAAAATCTGAAAATAGAAAAATCAGAAAAAGATATTTGCACCTCTGGGACTCGAACCCAGGACCTCTATGCTTTCCGGGCGAGTGCTCTTGACCACTGAGCTAAGGTGTCGATATCCAATTCGGTCACTTTTAACTGTACCATACTTCAACTAAGAACCACCCATATTATCTTCATTTTCTTAACGCATATTTTTATTGGCTGCCATCTTTATGTATGATTTTCGATTGAGTTTCGCTCATAGTGTCTTAATTTAATTAAATATTACAATTTGAGGTTTTACTCATAAAAGTTAAATAAAAAATAATATAATTCATCTTAGACTTGCACAAAAGTCAATAGATGTCGCACATTAAATAAAATGGATAAAAATTTATCCAGACACCATCTAGATTGCATTTAGTTCGGGTTTGAATCTTGTAATCATACATAAAGATGGCAGCCAATAAAAATAAGCGTTTAGAAAATGAAGATAATATGGGTGGTTCTTAGTCGAAGTATGGTACAGTTAAAAGTGACCGAATTGGATATCGACACCTTAGCTCAGTGGTCAAAAGCACTCGCCCTGGGTTCGAGTCCCAGAGGTGCAAATATCTTTTTCTAATTTTTCTGTTTCCAGATTTTCGATTGAGTTTCGCTCATAGTGTATTCATTTATAAAATTTTTGCTTGAAATTGGTATACACATGTTAAGTGTTCATTATTTTAGATTGGGTCCGTTTGCTATCCAATTTGTGAGGCGAATGTGTACCGCCGCCCTGGTAACCATCTATTAGATAACTAAGACTCTCCCGTAGGTGACTCAGCAGGGATGCCCGGTTTCATGGGGTGAAGTTTGTTCTTGGTTTTGGTGACGAATGCGTCTGCCCACAAACAGCATGGCGGGCCGGTTGGGAAACTGGTTGAGGGAGACCTTTTGATCTCCTCAGCAAGATTCTTTCGACTTATCGCCTTGCACCGCAGTGGGTGGATGGATTCATGGGTCGGTCACTCCTCTACACACTGACATCTAAATTCCTAACCTCATACCTTTTTCCTTCTCAGAACTTCCTCTCCTTCTTTTCCTTAAAAAGACCCTCCACGCAGCATACTCAAACATGATATGGGCCCCGAGGGAAATTATTTTTATTCACAAATTGCAAGTGCGCCCCATGTTTGAATTTGGCAGCCACCTCTAGTCTGGAACCCCAAAATGCTTGAAAAAAAACCTCGCCTCTGTGCAGAAACGGGCGGTCCGTTTGATAGATTCTCTTAACTTAACAAATGGATTGCAATCTTTATAACACAGGCGTCGTGTGGGAATGCTATCCTGTTTCTACCAGTATTTCAATGGAAGATGCTCCGAGGAATTAGCATCATTGATCCTTTCGGCACCTGTGCGTAGTCTGCAAACACGCCAAACGCACGCCCAACATATGTAAACGGTTGACATTTGTCACATGAGAACGGGTTGCTTCTTCGACTCGTTATTGTGTTCAGCAAATCGGTTGTGGAGCGTCATGCCAACCTCTGTGTTTCCTCCTTCCAACAACATAGATCTCTTCAAGACCAATGTTCATTTCTTCCTCTCCTCAAAAAGACCCTCCACACAGCATTTTAGATGATGTAGGCTAAAAAATCAAAACAACGATTTAATTGATGTCTTCAATTTACCATTAAACCTTAACGCATTATTTGCCTAAGTGCCTTACGTTAGCAATATTCATTAGCGAACGCTTAACGTTTTGTCTAACGCACCAACTAAGTAATTCAGTTGTCTAAGTAATTTGTTCTGAAGAGAGCCCATCAAAAACAACGGAAAGTCCATTGAATTCAGCTTACTAAACAATTTGCCAATCAATTCCTTTCGGAATCCTGGAGAGGCAGTAATTACTCCCCCGTTCTGGAAGTGTTAACCTGACAAAAACGGCAGTCTGTTAATTAAAATGGACTGAATTATGACCCGCCCGTAACTCTTTCCGGACCGGGCCCGCCCAACTCCTTTTTCTTTTGTACTTTTTTGCGCCGATAAAACGGGACTGTTGCTTTAAGTTTTGTTAAAATCATTTCTCAAGATTTTCTCATTGACAAAGAATACACTTACTGGTCTAATAACTACAGAAAAATACGTATTTTAATATTTTGTTTTACTTTAATTGACTGAGCTTAGCTTCCTGTTTTAACTCGATCATTTATCATTAAAACTGTCTGTTACTTTGTGTGTTCCGTTTCCGGTACAAGATGGTGGCCATCTTGGATACTGCCTTTTTATCCCGCCAGAGCGTTTATCTATGCAACGAGCTGTCAAATTTATTTAAATAATTAATTACCCATAAAACAGTACAATGGTACCCATACCGAGGCGGGTATGGGTACAACAAATGGTTTTCTACGTTTGGCGACTTAGCGGGGATGCCCGTGTTCATGGGGTGAAGTTTGTCTAGGTCTTAGAACCTGCCTTTGCCCACCTACTGCGTAGCGGGCCGGATCGGGGTAGAATGATTGAGGGAGACATTTTGGCCTCTCCAGCCGGACTATCACTGCGAGGAATGGATTCATACGTCTGTCACTCCTGGACTCTTTTACCCCCAAATGCGATTCCTCCCCAAATACCTTTCTCCTTCTCAGAACTTCCTCTTGTTTTCCCTAAAAATACTCCCCACACAGCATCCCCGAAAATGACAGGCCTGATGGGCCTCCACAAAGTTTGAAAAAATAATTGCCATTGAGATAGTGAAAGTGATGTTTCTTTAATTTCATTGTATGTTTTGTGTGTATATAAGTACCTACTTACAAATTCTATCATTTTGAACGAAAATAGATTTTTGATTTCCCTTCAGAAATTTGGCGTATTTTCAGACGGTTAAAATATTTCCGCTTTACAATAAAATGCAAATAAATTAAATATTTCTAAACATATCCGAAAACAAAAAACTGTTTTCGAAAGGTGATAAAATGGGCTTTCAAAATTTATAATTCGAAATAAAGATATAATTTTTGAAATATAAAAATTTTGCTTGCAAACCTAAAAAAGATATAATTTTTGAAATATAAACTAAAATTACTGATAACGAAAAAAAACCGCATATATATTTTTTTAGAAAAATGTATTATAAACGTTATCGTCACCCCATTTTTTTGAATTTTCATTTGAAAAGTTTCATAAAGGTATAGATTTTACTTTCTTGGTGGAATTTTTTTAAAAATTTGAACATAAAGCGTGCTTTTGGCTTTCCAACGCCGCTTAGAACATATTTATACAAGTGTCTCCATATATGGAGCTTCTTAAAAACTACTCGAGCCTCACGCGCGTAGCATGCGCACCGCTCTTGAGTACCCGCCATACAATTTTGCTGGTGTTCGTACACGGCGCTACGCGACGGATGTCCGGTTGAAGTCAGTAGCGCGCTACCGACGGTGCTGGTAGCGCGCTACGCGTTGCAGCATTCGTGTCTACTACTTTAGTTTGACGTTTGACAGAAGCGGTGTCTGAACATGAAAGGAATGTTAGATTTGTTCTGGAAGTGTAAAAAAATGCGTGTTTATATAACTATACATTACCAGAATACGTAAAAAAAGGATTTAGTGGAGAAGGCATAGATTGATGTTGGATAAAAAGTCATTTGACATCGCTTGACGTTGTGGTAACTCCACGGATGCACGTGAAAAATGATCAAGTTCAGTATATTTCGGGTAGCGCCGTGTACGGAAACCAGCATTAAAAAGTATTATAACTGCAGGGTATTTGTGGTTGTATCACAATCACGTAGTTTGTAAGTATCTCCATGAACGAAGGGCCTAATAGTAAGAGAGTTACAGCGGTTTATACGAGACCTATGTGAGCTGGGACAAATTTGGTCTCCTGTGATTAAACCTTCTGTGTTAAATAAGAGAAAATTAATATTAGAAACATACTTTTTGGGCGCAAGATCTACTGCTGCTGGACCGTTCCATGCCAACTGAGAAAAAAGTCAACTCAACACATGCTTGAAAAGTCATTAAAAGCTATGAAAAAACTCTTTTTTAATTAGCCGATAACCCTAACCTAACGTAACCTCTTTAAGTAATTTTTATATATTTTTTTATCACTCTAAATGATTTATCTGAGATGGTTCTGGGTTGGTTTCATTCCGAGTTGTCCGGTCACCCTGCTGGACTGCTGGTGTTGTGACATTACAGATTTTCGTGCTTTTCCTGCATCCCCACAGTTATATTATCTAAGACTGGCTGCATGTTGGCAGATAGCGTTGTACAATTTATTATATCTTTCGTCTTCCATCAGGATTTATGGAGAAAGTTGTGTTACATGCGATTTAACAATTGCGCTAACAATTGTACTTTCTCGCTGCATTACTTGAAGACAGTTCATTTTAATAAATTCCTAATATTCATACGAAGGGAATAATTGAGCACTTACTGGGAAAAACAGCATTACGTGAAAAAGTGTATTCTGAGCTATTGAGCGCTTTTATACACAACAGAGACGATTCACAGTTACGGTACCGTGACGGCAAAAAAGGCAATAAATATTATTTTTTATTTTTTATTGTAATATAAAAAACATGAGTTACATTTATACACATACATTTTACAAAACACTATAATAGAGGTCGTTTTTGGTCTATACCCCATCAAAAAAGAGGAGCTCTTGTGCCTGATAGGGAACATACTTTCCTTATTGCTATAATCTTTACGTCCTGGAAAAAAAAATCACACACGATCCGAAGGGGGGTCACTCGGGTCCCCCAATAGGTTTTGCTTTTTAAAGGATGTTAGTAAGATAATTTTGTACGTTTTGTTTTGGTAATAATTAGAGGGAAGTATTTTTATTTATTTTATTTATTGCTTCTTCACAATTTAAATTCATTTTTAGCATGTAATTATTAACCCCACTAGGGTTCGCCTGTATCGGGGTTAATAATTTCACAATTTATTCAAAACAACACACATTATATCGGTAAAATACTAACATGTTTAAAATAAAAATGATAAATGAAAAAAAATTGTAGAAAAAATAACAAATGAATTAACAACAAAGTGTTCAGGATCAAACAAAATGTTACCATTCATTGTGTCATTCGTTTATTTTAATAACATTTAAAATAGTTCAGACAGTAATATAAGTGCCCGTTTTCGTTTAATAATCAATAAAATACGATTGTATTTTATTGATTATTTATTGTATAAGTGACACCTTAGAAATGCTACCTGTGTGATTTTTTAGTTTTTACAAAATTGTGTGATGCGATAACTCGGATATATTTATTTATTGTTTCTTTACCTATTTTTAATTTAGGTGTTGTTATTAAAATTTAAACTTTCAACCTCACTTGGACATAGATTAACAATTTTATAAAAATACACAAAATAATACAAGTATTGAAATATTGTTACAATATTATTTTTCGCAGAATATATTCATAATATTTCAGTAGTCATTATCAAAATCGTTTGATAAATAAAGTCATAATAAATATTCTAATGAATTTAGATCATAACGTGCACTTTTCCATAGAAAAGAGAGAAGGCGGGCCGATAGCCACCATGACTCCTTGTTTCCGAATCTCGACTGGCGATTGGCGATTACAGCGTCCACGTTCATGACTAGTTTGTTGCACAGGGTGGAGGGGATAGGAACGGGGTGACGCCAGGCTATCTAACAGACGAAGTGGGGCGGGCGAGACAGATACTCCGCCCGAATTTGATAGAAATTATTTAATATTAAAAAAAGTAGTAATGCGATACACATTATTTACACGCAGATCGATGAACGAATAGTTTTTCAAGGATTGCCTAAATTATTGAGTACCTGGTTTAAAAAACAATTAAGATACAGCATAAAACTCTCGTTAGTGTAAGTGCGTTCCCCCGGTCCGGTACGGAAATGATAATGCTGCAGCTCTTTAAAAATATGAGATACACAATGTTCGTAAGTCTGTTTCCTCCAAAGAAAAATAGTAATAATTTTCTTGCATCTCCCTCACACACCGCACCGTTACGTCTCCGTAGACCCTTACAATACTACTAGCCCTGAGGATAATTTTGAAAGTATGGAATATAATATGTTATTAAAAGGATAATATTGAAGCGTGAATTGTGAATTCTAAAAATTCAAAAACGTCAAACGGCAGTACGCTGATGGTTTTGCTTTTGTTCTTAGACATCTAATGCTGCAGCTCTTTCTTACATACTAAATAACAACAGTCGAAAATGAGACAAACAGTGAACTTATGTCTGTATCCCCCGGCCCCCCACCCCCCACCCAAAGGAAACATACAATCATTATCATACATCTCCCTCAAACGTATAAAGAAAATGGAATGCAATTATCTATTTCCTCCAAAGGAAAAAAGTAGTTTCTACTTTGGAGGAAACAGTTACACGTATTTGGTGTTTCTCAACATTATTTAATGTGTAAGAAAGAGTTGCAGCATTATAGTGTTAAGGAACGTGTGTTTATTAGTCAATTAAATATTATTAATAACCAAATATTTTATTTAAATAGAAATCTGTTAAATTTATTTTCTTATTCATACATTAAATTTTGTTTGTTTTAAAAGTTTTTTTGCATATATATGCAATTTTTACTTCTAAAATAATTTTTATATTTCATTTTATTTAATTAGATTTTATAGAAAGGTTGGGCAATGAACTAACTCTTGTCGCTGACATATTTAATTTTAACTTCGACACATTTAGCCAAATTAATCCACCACTTTTTAGATGTAAATTATGAATGAGAAATCAATTTATTTTATTTCGATTTTATTTTGGTTTGTATTTTTTTGCATGAGCTCCACAGGAAAACAATTTCCCTCAGGGCCTTCGTCATCTTTGGGGATGCTGTGTGGAGGGTTTTTTTAAGGCAAGGAAGGGGAGGCCAGTTAGGATTGAGTAGGAATCTGGGGTTCAGTATGTCCTGGTCATCCGCTTCCAAGATCTAAACAAACCTTACCCCATGAACCCGGGCACCTCTGCTAAATCACCAAACGTAGCGAACCACTTGGGGTGGTCTATGGCAGAGATGTTGGTTATCCAATGAAGGTTCCCGGGGTGGCGGTACCCATTCGCGCCTCCCAAATCGTATTCTAGATGCAAACAACGAGTAATTAATTAAAAATTATGTTGTTTTTTTGTTGCTCATAAGTTTTTCTGAATTTTTTTCGGAAGAAAGGCTATTTACGACTCTCCATAACTCTAAAAATGTATACTTATTATAAAAACATACAAATATTAAATAAATAATTATAATATTTCTTTCTTGAGATATTCTCTTCTTTGGATATTTTATATTTAAGTCAATTTATATCTTCCTCTCTTTCCCCCATCAATTCCTCTCGAGTTTCATCTCCAAAGCTCTTGAAGAAGTTATCGAGTGGTCTTTGGTTCACATCTCCCAAGTCCTGGGTCCCTTAGGGGGTGGAATGGGGCGTTCGGACGGGTTTAGGGGTTGACTGCGGATTTTGGGATGTAAAAATTCTGATAGAAATTGTCGTTCGAATGTTGAGAACGACAATTTCGAACGAAGAGAAACGAACAGACACACTCACCACCAATATATATTTTTTTATTTTTTATTTTGGTTCTCCATAAAACAGTTGTACACTTAAATATTATGGAGAAGATTACAAAATTTAAAACAAGTGAACGGGGGCAGTTTCACTATCTTGTGACATATGTCAAAAGATAGTTTCTGAATTCTCTGTAGGTTGACATTGAAGATGTCGATGCTCAATGCAAAATCGTTAAGAGGAACGTATGCGCGTCCCATTTCGGCCAGTTACATACAAACTTAAATTTGGATTTGAGATCAAAATACCCAACCGAACTAAAAATTATTTTTGTAATCAAAAGGTTTATCAAATATCTAGTACGGATGTGAGCTACTTTATTTATTTTTGCTTTAAATTATAAGATATAGGCCATCAAAGAATTTAGTGTTTCACGATTTTAGAAGCAATTTGTGAGTAAATGAAAAACATTAAAAAAGTAATTTTACAATGTTTATTTTACAAATACAATGAAAAATAAAATTGTCTTCCAATGAAAAATAAAATTGGCGTCCTCGAGTTCTTCTACGTCTGCGTCACATTTTATTCTAACACTACTTTCTTCGTCCATTCGCTCTACATGACCGGGAACCTTTATTGGATAACCATTACCTCTGCCATAGGTCACCCCAAGTGGTTCGCTACGTTTGGTGATTTAGCAGGGGTGCCCGGGTTCATGGGGTGAGGTTTGTCTAGGCCTTGGAGGCGGATGACCAGGACTCACTGAACCCTAAATTCCTACCCACCCCTTAAACCCTTTCCAGAATTCTCCTCTCCTTCC
The DNA here is from genome assembly GCA_936435175.1 of Glyphotaelius pellucidus. Classification (NCBI taxonomy): domain Eukaryota; kingdom Metazoa; phylum Arthropoda; class Insecta; order Trichoptera; family Limnephilidae; genus Glyphotaelius; species Glyphotaelius pellucidus. The sequence goes on from OW386563.1 coordinate 13,635,570, forward strand.
TTTCCTTAAAAAACCCTCCCCACAGCATCCCCAAAGATGACATAATAGGGAAAATAATTTCCCTCAGGGCCTCCTGTGTGGAGCTCATGTAAAAAAAAAACCATCTGAAGGTCCCTTTCTTAATCTTACTCATTATGCTTACATCAGCCTTGCATTTTTTACGGTAAATTTGATATTCAAATTTACTAGAAATTGCGACAAAATATTGAAAAATCGTCGTTAACATTTTAAAAACTAGAAACTTAAAAAAACAATTTATTTGTCGATATTTCGGAGATATCTGACTAATCAACTGGACGATCGATGTGTATTATAAATCTCCTAGCTTTCCGTGTAGCTACCTTCTAAACACGGACATGAAGTGGGGGAGGGGGAAAAGGGGAGTAGGTACTACTACGTACGGTAGGGTATGCTGGGGAGGTGAGGGGTGCGCGGGGAGCGTAATAAACCCCTGACGCCAAAAGGTCGGGCGTCGCCGGCGTCTACATGGAGCGTCGATTTAAACGAAGGGATGTTGTATTTAATATGCACTGAGTGGTGTAAAATTTAAACCGACCCCTGCAATGCAAAATGATGAAATTTTTGAACTGAAGAATAAAATTCCGGTCACCTTTTTTTACAATATTCGCCTTATAACTTACGGCCTCCGTGGTAAAGGGGTAAGGCTCTTGACTCATAATCCGAAGGTAGCGGAATCAAATTTCGGCGTATTTGATTAATTTTTTTTTCACATTTTTTTTTTTTTTTAAATATGAATACCGCACACGTGTCCCAACTGCTCCCGTCTGGAGCCAGTGAAACTATGGCATCCCCAATAGGGTTATGTTGTGAGGCTGAAGGTAGTGGGGAAGAAGAAGGTGTGAGGTACCTGGCTATTCAGATCTGGTCACCAAAAACGGCTAAAGCCATTTCAAGCAACGTTTCAGTTCTGATTGGTGGTCTTACACCAGGGCGATACTATGAGTATCTTACACTGAAACATGGCGCAAATATACTACATATTATTTTAAATGAATAAATTGTGAAATAGCACAATTTAATCAAATTAAATTTATTTGCCACGCCGGGATTCGATCCCGCGACCTTCGGAATGCTAGTCAAGCGCCTTACCGCTGGACTACGCCGGCCGTCAAATCATTGTGTCTCCCTTACTATCATGGTTAGAAACACGTTTTAAACGGTGTTAGAAAGATAAAACAACACGCTTTATATTAAAATCTAAAAGTTTACCGCAAAATAATCAAAATATACACCTTTATGAATCTAAAATTTCCGAACGCTATTTGAAAAAAATTAAGAAACTTTGGGAATTTTTATGAATTATTTTTACATGAAATGACAAAAAAGTGAGCTGACAATAACGTTTATAATATTGTGTGACAAAAGGGGTATGGGGAGCAGGTCATCAGTTCTGTGACCTCACATGTTAAAATCTTAATTATTAAAACGCAAAACTTAATAAAATAAAAATTAAATTTTTTACCACTCTTTTGATTATTTTTAGTTTTAAAATTGCAAAACAAGTGACGTCGCACTAGGGGGGAGGGGTCACACATTAGTGTGACAGAGACCGGGGGGGGGGGGGGGGGGATGTTAAAATAATCATGAAATTCGTATGACGTAATTTTTGGATGGACCCTAAAATATGTGTTTTTTTATTTTTTCTTCGATATCAGTAATTTCCTTTACAAAAAACGTAAGCTTGGCCATTTTAAAAACTTTTTTATGTTTGCTATCAAAAATATTATATTTAAAAAAAACGTGTTTAATTCTGAATCACCTTTCAAAAACAATCAAAGTTTTTAGTTTTCGGAGCGCTCAGAAATATATTTTTAAATTTTATTGCAAAGGGGTAATATTCTGATCTCCTGACAGAATGTGCCCAAGCCTGCAGGGTTTTTTTTTTTTTACAGTTAATACGGCACAAGAGTCCCAACTGCTCCCGTCTGGAGCCAGCGAGACTATGGCATCCCCAATCGGGGTATGTTGTGAGGCTGAAGGTAGTGGAGAGGGGAAGGAGATAGGGAAGAGGAAGGTGGGAAGTACCTGGCTATTCAGATCTGGTCACTAAACACCGCTAAAGCCATTTCAAGCAACGTTTCAATTCTGAATGGTGGTCTTACACCAAGGCGATACTGATAGTATCTTCCACTCTGGAACCTGCCGCAAATATACTATATATTATTCTAAATGAATAAATTATGAAATAACACGAAATTAATCAAATAAATTTTTTTTGCGCACGCCGGGTTCGAACCCGCGACCTTCGGATTGTGAGTGTTAATGTTAGTTTTTAGTTTATGTAAATGTGGCGTATATCTAGTACGATTGATTTTCAATTAGCTTACCCTACCTAGTATTCCTCATTTCATTGCCTCCAAATTTCCCTATAATACAATAATTCCCATATGGTAATGGGTTGGCGGCATAAGTGGTATTTGACAGCGACACATGGGGCACCTCGATACAAGATGGATGGGAGGCCCCCACTACACATTATTACACCATTACATCTCCCAATATTGGATTATATTATGTTAAAATGATGGGATGATATGGTTATGACCTTGTTCACATTAGATTAAAAAGTCCCATCGTTTTTTTTTGACATGCCAATGAAATAAATAATATTATGCTTTAAGCTTTCACTTTTCGAATTTCGACGGATTTCTTACATATCTCCCTTAATATATGTTATTTTTGAAGATAATATCTATATACGTTCCACGCCGAAACGCAAATTATATGAAATTCCCTCGATAGAAAAAATCCTCCGTATGCTCCGAAAATTATTTAAAACAAGTCGATTTCTATTATTTTACAAGTTATATTTGTGAAAAAATTAACAAAGTTTCTTTAAATGATACTTAAGATACGTTCCACGAGATTTTTGCTCTTTTGTAAACGAGTCATGTTTTATTAAGCTTTTTCGCCATTTTCGCTGCGATTTCATCACTTAAAATATTGGCGCGCTCTGTCCAACATTCGTAATTACACATTTCTCCATCTTCTTCTTTTTCAGCCGAATAGCGCCGCCTTAAGAGGAAACACGGTAGCCGAGAAATTTTAATAATAGATATTTTACAAAATGTGTCTGTTACCCCCCCCCCCCCCCAAATGTGCGCTTTTATTATTATTGTGACGACCCAAGTTAACGGTACCGTGACGGCAAAAAGACAATAAACATACGTTATTTATCGCTATAATGCTGCAGCTCTTTCTTACAAGTTAAATAATGCAGTCAAAGAGAACAGACCGCCTAAAAATTTGGTCTTGGCAAACACTCTTTGCCTCGTTCACATTCATACATCGTCTCATACATGCACTTCTATTATTCTGACTCTTAACATGGCCCGACTCAAGCATCTGATTCACTTGATCGTGCCATGTCTTCCTCGGTCGTTACCGACTTCTTCTACCATTCGAATTTGCGTCATATATTCTTTTTGGTTCCACGCCAACTGAGAATAAAACACCTCCTTGAAAAGTCATTAAAAGCTATGAAAAAAATAATTTTAAATTAGCCGATAACCCTAACCTAACGTCACCTATTTAACAATTTTTGTATATAGATATATATTTTTATCACTCTAAATTACTTATCTGAGTTGGTTCTGAGTTGGTTTCATTCCGAGTTGTCCGGTCACCACTCTTCTTACACTACTTTATTTGTTCATTCGCTCTACATACCCAACCATCTGAGCGTCCCTTTAATCTTACTCATTATGCTTACATCAGCATTGCATTCTTTGTGGATCTCCAGATTTCTCACATGGTTTTACCACACATACGCCTCAGTGATCTCATTTCAACAGCATTCAGTTTACTTTCATCCTCCCTCTGCCAGTCCCATGCCTCACTGCCAAGTTAGGTACCAGGACTCCATTGTGGACTGCTAGCTTCGCTTCTTTTGACAGTTTTTTATTAGCGCCAACGGCAATCAGTCCTCCATTAATGAAGTTACCGACATTTACCCTTCTTTCAATATCTCTATCAGCCTTCCCATTTCTCGTAAACATACTACCCAGATACCCAAACTTTTTTTTTTTTATGACCCTCTGACAAAATATGGTTGAGGCCTGGGGGGTTAACCTTAATTTGTGCTCCATTATTTTTTGAATAAATTTTAATGTTTTTTCTTCTTTGTTTCAGGTAAGAAAAAAACTACAAATAAAAAACGTCAGAATCGACTCAACTTTGGTATTGTCGAGTTGCATTTCATCCTTCTGCACCCCAGGTCGTAATCCCGTATGCGTAAGTAGAGAAGCAAAAACTCCACAATTTATTAATCAAATAATTTCGTACACAAATTTTGAACTAGGCATCAATATACAAAAACAATATATTAACCTTCTCATAGCTAATTTCAAACTAAAAATAACACCACCTAAGAGTAATTTCACAATACAACTCCCCGTGTAGTTACGAATTCAAAAATTATATGTTTATGTCGATATAAAAAATTTGAAAGCGTATTTTATCACATTTGTATTAGCAGATATTACATTATGTATTAGCAGTATTAAAATAAATGTCCCCAATTTCAATTGCTTAAGACGCCATAACATTTTTCACCTGAATACATTTAAAAATAATATCGCCTACTTTAGCCCTCTGACCCAGATATGTCGGTTATATAACAAGATATAGTGTTCTGAAGTAGATATTTTCGTCGATAATTTGTACGGATTAAAAAAAAAAGTTCTGGCGCTGTTAAAAAACACTAACTAATTATATTGTGTCAATTGTCTCTCTATGCACGCCTCGCGTATTTCTTATGTCTTTTGCCACTCATTGTAATGTGTTACTTGAGTGAGTTTTTATGTAATTCTGTACTTTTATTTGTGATGTTTTTGTTTTTCTAATTGTACGTATCTGTAATTAATTGTTTGTAATTGCGGATTTTTGTAATTGTGTAATGACTGAGTTTTTATAACTGGATTGTTCTCACGTATGTGCGAACATCTGTAAAATCCAGTATAAATAAATAAATAAATTAATAAATAAATTTCCCATTTATTTGGACTTTATTGTAAAGCGGAAATATTTTGACCCTCTGACAAAATATGGCCGAGGCCTGAGGAATAAAAATACGTTGTCTAGTTTGTATACTGAACGTCTGTTGGTGGCCATCAAACCAGGCAATTTTAACGTGTCTTAACTCCTATAGAGTAACTTATCAAAAAAAGCAAGTGTCAAAATGTAGAGAGGAAATTGGGGAACACATTTGTATAAAACGGACAAAACGCCACCTAGTTTCCTCTTAAAGTTCGCGCTAAAAAAGTTAAGGGGGTATTCTAGTCTAATTTTTTTCTTCATATTTCCGTAGTTAAGATATTCAAAAATATTTCCTAAGGATTAGTCGAAATTTATATTATTTTAAAAGTTATATCCATACTAATATTATAAATGCGAAACTGCTCGAGTTTGTTTATGACCTTTTCACGCATAACACAATATAAAGACTTTAAAAATTCATTCACCAATAGAAAGCTAAATTATATGCACAGACTATATTTTGTATATGATGGTAAGCTCTGGCGTAATGAAATTATAAATATTAATATATTATATTTGTTATACGTTTTCTGTCGCTAACTAAAACAAATTTTTGCTAACGTCAGAAAAAAATCGTTTCCATGGAAACGATTGCTACTGCTTCAGAAAATTCAAATATTAGAATATGTTTTATTTTTTTGGACAAGCTTCTGTTTTGGAATAAATGTCAGTTCCTACATTAAAAATATAATTCGTAACGATTATAAAGACTGAATAAATGAACTGAATAAATAGTGTAATTTTTTTATTATATTCACAAACTTTCAAATATTTAATTAAAAATAAACATCCGAAATGTTTGTAAGCGCATAAATTCCGAACGAATGAACAAAATTGGATAATTCTTTTTTTCTTTGAGCTATAGCTTTATGAAATTTAGGTGGCAGGCGAGATGTTTGAAAACTGAATGTAAGGGAATGAATGTATGGAATTCGGGAGGGGGTGGGGGTGGGGAGGAGGGGGTATAATTGATAAGTTCAAGCGCTACAGTAAATTCCCGTAATACCATGCGAGCGAAGCCGCGGGGAAAAGCTAGTAAGTTATAAAAGAATCTAACCTAAATCTAAATAGAACAAAATTTTAAACGCATTGTTCTCAAAACTATTTTTTTCGAGACGGTTGACAAGATATCTCAAGTTCTACTAAATCAATTTATTTGAAATTTGGTGTGAGCCTTCTCTACACATTACTCTACCGCCCCTACCAGAACTATAACAACATTTCAATATGAACTTTTTTATAATTCCGAAAAGTCAAAAAACTGGTAAAAATGTATTTTTATAATTTTTTTTTTTACTTTTCCGAGGTACGGGTCATAGCAGCATTTGCCTGAATTGATTACAAGGAGTTTCTGAATGCAATCGTGTCAACCAGGACGCGCCATGTTTTTAAAACCCCCCACTTCAACATCCTGTAACTTTTTGAATTTTGAATTTTTTTGTTTGTTTTTTTTTTTAAATGTATTATTAGTACTGGCCACTAAAAAAATTTATTTTTATTTTTATTGCACCTGAAAAAACACCTACAATTCATGCTTCTACACTAGAATACCCCCTTAAGTTAGGGTAATCAATCAAAAGGACCGCCCGTTTCTGCACAGGTTTTTTTCGGGAATTTCGAGGCTCCAGACCAGAGGTGGCTGCTAAATTCAACAGTGGGGTACAGGGTCAGCAGTTGTGTACTATTACGTGAAATAAAGTCAAATAAGTAAATCAATTAAAAACAACTTTAGTTTTTAGATCAAAAAGCAGGGCTGTACTGAGAGAAGATAGTCTATATATTTTAACTTTGTCACCTTTAATATCGCTCCAGTGTCAAAAAGGGGTAAGTATATTATTTAATCGTCATTTTGATTATCCCGCATCGCCGTTATTTACTTTGTCCTCTTTCATCCGGCGATTCGCATCCCTTCACAATGTGACTTGCCCCCCTATGCTCCTGCTCTTTCCCTTGTTTTCCCCTCGCCCCTCCTTTCTGTTTCTCGGTAGACTTGAGACTGGCCCCCTTTATACCGCCCGCTGAAGAGATACAACGACAGAAGTTTATTGTGGGCGTGTCCGTTTGTCAAAAGTAAGCTCAATTTGACCCTACTTTTATTCAATTTATCAAAAAATATATTATTTATTAACTGATATCTAGTTCCTGGCATACGTTGCAATGCCGCTTATTAAATAAATTGTTTCTCCCTGCGTGTCCTTTCCCATTCGTTCCGTTCCCATTCCTCTCTTGCCCCTCCTTCCCCTCATACGTTCGCATGATGAAAGAATTAAAATTATTAAAACTCTGACATACAATAGTGAGCTCTGGTCTAATGAAATTATGCTTTGCATTCATGCCCGCGATGGTTTCTATATATACTGGAGAGCATTGTGAAATTTGAAAAAAAAAATCTCAATAGGTGGCACGCGAACTGTTAGAAAACTGAATGTACCGGGGCTGAAGGTATGGGATGCTGGAGGGGGGGAGAGGGAAGGCGGAGGCGGAGGGGGAACGAGACGAATGGAAAAGGACACACAGGGAGAAACAATTATGCCAAGAACTAGCTAGTATAAATATAAAAAATAAATCTTGATCAAAAACTCTTATTTATTGATCTTTCTGTGGCCTAAAAGTTTGAAATTGTAATTTAGCGACATCAGTTTTCTTCCAAATCAGTATGGATCACCCGTCTAAGATTTTTTCGTTCAGTGCGACCGCCCCTTCGTATCAGGGGAATTTTTTACTCTTCTTACTTTGTAGGGTAGAGAATTAATGTAAAGGAAGTTAAAACCCATTTTACTACGTACTACTGCTCAGTACGGGAGCCACCTTTGGGCTAGATCCCAAAATTTTGATAAAATACAACATTATGTTCTGTATAAACGGGCAATCTAAGGAGATTTGATGATTGGTTTGAAATTGTCAGTTGGCAATGCTGTTTTGCTCTGGTATTTCAATATTAAAGCTAACGCTGTTTTAACTCAACCATTTTGCATTTCGTCTGTCTGTAAATTCGTTATTATGTTTCAAGATGGTGGCTGTTTGATTGGTTCAGAAAAGGTTATTATTTTCAAATGTGAAGTCGTCGGGTTTATTTGAACATTCTTAATCCCTTATTTTCGATATTAGTGCCTTTGAGGTAATTTCTCACAAAAACGGCGCTATATAAATTAGCCAAGTATTATTATTATAACGGTACCTACCTGCCTGAAGAAAGTTTTAAAAATAATTCTTATTGAGATAGTGACATTTTTGTGGACAAACTGTATAATTACTTATTTAAAAAAAGTTACATAAATGTATGCCCCCTTACCAATAAACGCGTTTTAAAATTTCCGCAACTGTTAAGCAACCATTTAACCTACATTAACGGTTGTTCAGCAGTCGTCTAAAATTCAAAACACGTTTATCAGCAACGATATTTATTTATTTCGTTTCTCCAAGCACGAACAGATTCCATCGATCGCATATAAGAATTCTTTCAATTCTAAGAGCTTCCCCTCCGTTCATTAATAAGCTAATAAGTTTGCATTACGAACGACAATATTTTTTTGAAGAAGAAGATAACACTTATAATCTAAATGAAAATATGAAAGAAAACAAGACCTCTCGTCTAACCGGCACGTGCGCGTTTTCCAATTTCACACGCGCACGTCGAGAGACGAGAGGTCTGGGTTCGAGTCCCAGTTGCGACCATTGTCTTTTTCTATTTTTCTGTGTCTTGTTTTCTTTCATATTTTCATTTAGATTATAAGTGTTATCTTCTTCTTCAATGATATATTACGTTGATGGGAATAACCTTCAAAAGTTATAAAAAGAGAGTTTTCTCATAAAAAATTGACAATATTTTTGCCTGAAGATAGTTTTAAAAAGAATTCTTATTGAGATAGTTACGTTTTTGTGGACAAACTGTAGAATTCCTTATTTTAAAAAAAGGGTCCATAATATATGCCCCCTTACTAATAAACGTGTTTTAAAATTTCCGCAATTGATAAGCAACCATCTAACCTACATTAACGGTTGTTCAGCAGTCGTACAAAATTTAAAACACGCTTATCAGCAACGATATTTATTAATTTCGTTTCTCTTACGAGCAGATTCAATCGATCGCATATACGACTCTTTCAATTCTAAGAGCCTCCTTTCGGTTCACGAATAAGCCAGTAATTTTACATTACGAGCGACATTATTGAAAAAAGATGTGTATATTGATGTGACAGTTAACCAAAGCTTATCTGGAACATTTCTTGTCAATTGTCAATTGCAAATATCGCCTACTAACAATACAGTATTGATAAGAGGGCTTTATCGACCGACCGCTGTAGGTCCCAGATGGCTTCATGTTGAAATAAAGGGGTTTTCCAATAAGAGGTGTTATTTTGAATAGCGATTAGCGATCGAGAGATGATTAATGGTTTTTATGGTCGGAATTGGATGGTTTTGATCTGGCCAACGCTTACTTTCAACAAGACGGCGCTACGTGCCACACAAGCAACGAAACCATTGATCTTTTACGGGAAAAGTTTCCGGACCGTGTTATCTCTCGAAGAAGTGATCACAATTGGCCACCGAGATCTTGTGATTTAACACCTTGCGACTTCTTCCTTTGGGGCCACGTGAAAGAGAAGGTCTACGCTAACAGCCCAGCGTCGATTTAAGACCTCAAAGATTGAATTCGTGAGGCTGTCAAGGACATAGGGCAGCCACTTTGCGATTTGGTTATGGAAAATTTCATGAAAAGGATATGGTCCTGTAAGCGTGGTCGTGGTGGTCATTTGCCTGATGTTATTTTCCACTATTAACGGCATACCTTTCTCTTTATAATGAAATAAACATCCGATCATTTATATTAAAAATGGCATTTTTCTTTGAATATCAAAATAACACCTCTTATTGGAAAACCCTATATAAATATCCGAGAGTTCCAAGAATATTTAGGAAGTGCTTAGCTTCAAGATTTTCCCTCTTTTTCTTAAATATCCAATGTCCCTTCACTGTTCTTCTTGAGCCGTGGCTTAGCGTTGGTCCGATGAGTGTTTTATAGATATTGGATTTGGGACTTCTGAAAAGGGGATCTGGATTTTGAAATTCTTTTGGGACCTTAGAAACACATTTTGGCCAGGGGTTGATTATTTTTTATTGAAATATAAATTATATGAATTACCTCTTCAAACTTCGCAAATACACTGTGGCATCAAATTTGATATAGTGGTGTTTACAAAGTTATTTGTTTTCATTAAGTGGAACGTTTGCGCGGCCCTTTCGGCCCGTTTCATACAAATCTTAAATTTGGATATAAGATCAAAATATCCAACCAAACTGAAAAATTATTTTTTGTTGCTCATTTTTCATATATTACAAACATTCATTTTTGCGTATTATAAGAACAATCAATCAAATTTAATACATGGCATAGATACCTATTTGATATATATATATAATTATTGATTAGATTCAAATTATTCGATTTGGTTATTACCATTAGTGAGTAGGTACTTCAAATAAATTCATTAATTTCAAGAGTTTCAAAAATTGAATTTTGATTTAACAATCGATGGTTTGCGAAATGTCATTCTCAAATTTTGACAGTTTCGTAAGAGTTTTTGTAATGATTGAAAAACTTTTCAAATATATTGTCATCTGGTTGTAATAATCTAGAAACCTTCGCGGGGGTGAAAAGAAGGTATTTTGAAAAAACATTTCCTAAGCTTAATATAGATAGCAATACAAAATTTTATTTTTTTGAGAAAATAATTTCCCTCAGGGCCTATGCCATCTTTGGGGATGCTGTGTGGAGGATTTTTTGAGGAAAGGAAGGGGAGGAGAGTTCTGGGAAGGAAAAGGGTTTAAGGGGTGAGTACGAATCTAGGGTTCAGTGTGTCCTGGTCATCAGCCTAGACAAACCTCCCCCCATGAACCCTGGCACCCCTGCTAAATCACCAAACGAAGCGAACCACTAAGGGAGACCTATGGCAGAGGTGTTGGTTATCCAATAAAGGTTCTCGGGGCGGTGGTACCCATTCCCGCCTCCCAAATTGTAAGCATATAATATATATCCCCAAGCAAGCATTTATTGATTTTTGTATAAATAGATTTTCATTTTTTAATTATAATAGTTTTTTATATAGGCGCGCTCCCTCTCCTCTCCTCTCCCCTTCTAACCATCTTCTTCTTCTTTTTTATCGCTTTCTACGTAAACTTTCAATTTGGTATAAAAACACTCAGCGCATCATTTCCTCTTTATTCCATTTTCAAAAATTCTCGGATTATTTGAGACGGCATCTCTCGTTCCGGATACGTTAGATCCGTTGGCTCCCCCCGCGCCAAGGCGCGCAGTTTACCCCCGCGCAAAGTGCCCCGTAACGAGAACTAATGTCCCCGCCGGGATAGGCGGCCACCCCCCTCCTCTCCCCTAGCCAAAAGAATAACACGAAATGTCTACGTTTCCTAATGCAATGTATTTTGGGTTTCTGCGTTCTTGTGCGAAATTTGGCTAGGAGTTTTGGCTTGAAGCTTTTGGTTTAAATGAAACGTTTTGACTTAAAATTTTGGCTTCACTTTAAATAACAATAATTATTAATGGATACAGATCGTCCTGTTGATTAATCAGACATCTCCAAATACTCAAATACTAAGTTTTGAGATAATAAGGAAAGCAATATTCATTTGCTCACCAAAAATCAAATATTATTTACACGTTTCTATGTTTTACATATTAAAAATGCTGTTAATAACACTGGGAGGCATAACGGTACAGAACATTATTATAATATTTTGAATATCCTACTAATGGCCCAGAAAACATCAACATTTTGTTGAATTCACTACAAGTTTTTATTCATTATAATTGATTTGGTGGTGTGTCTGAGTAATGTACCAGATAGAGGGTGGGTTGTTCTTATTTTTAACCTACATAACTTTTACCACTCTGTCACATTTCCACCACTGTCACATTTCCACCACTGTCACATTTCCACCACTCTGTCACATTTTGTTTTTACTATAAAAGAATCTCTCTGGATCTCAGAGGGGAAATTGTAGCAAGGGGGGAAGGAGGCCTAAAATGCCTATTGGGGACAAACACGAGCTGCGTGTATACCTTTTCGAATGAAAACCCACGTAACAGAAGTATCGTACGACATAAACATTGTAGGATACAAGTTTTGAGATTTTTAAAAATATTTTATTAAACATCATTAAAAATAATAATCGCTGTTACTTGATAGAATACACGCAAGTCGAGGTGGCAGAAAACAACTGTGATTTGTATGAAATACACTTCTACCACGAGGAGTTACAACTCTGTCACATAATTTTTACTACAAAAATATAAACACATATTTTTTTTGAACGCACACAGTTGCATCTTTAGTACAGTAGATTTTAAAGTAATTATAAAAAATAATATTGGTGATTCTGTTGAATTTTTCTCCACTAACTGGTGGAGACAACTTTATGTAAGTTAACCTCGAAAATTTCGCGATGTTTTGACTTTGACGTAATATTTTGCGGATTTATTTTATGCTATCTTGTATAGTATTTACCGAAACACGTTCCCTGAACAATAAACTATGCTTACAAATAATATAACTTGCGTTTATTTGACAAATTGATAGGTTTATCGATCTTTTTATGACACGCGAATCGCGGCAGAAATGTCATTTCGAAAGTCATAGATATGTGCAAAGACGATTATCTGAGAGGCTAGGTGTGTTCCTTATATCTGTTACGCCAAGAACAAGAATGTCCCAAGCCATTCTGACCTTGTCCTTCATACATTTTCTTTATACATAAGGTTTAAAATCGCATATCAAAAAGTTTTTTTTTTTTATGGCGCGTCCCGGGCGCGCAATCGGCAGTCCAGGAGAAACATATAAAGAAAGAAGAACGACCCGGGCACACTTCTACATATTATAACTGCACATTTAACTCAAATTTAGATTTTTTGGAGATGTCTGACTGATCAACTGGACGATCGATATACGATGCAAATGTGAATGTGAAGTATTCGGGGACGCCCGAGGAAGACATGACATGATCGAGTTAATCAGATAGTTGAGTCGGGCCATGTCAAGAGTCAGAATAACATAATAATAGATGAGTATGTATGAGACAATATATGAATGTGAATGAGGCAAGGAGTGTGTGCCAAGACCGATTTTGCCTGCGTAACCCTGCGGAGAAACAGCGTGATGGTTAGTTAGTTCGTTACCAACAATCATCATCATCAAACAGTATTAATAGCCTTGCGTCTGCGCGGTTCAAATTTAAGAACCCGGCTTCGAGTGCATGTCTGACGCCGCGCCGTACGCTCCGCACCATGTAAACATCTGTGTACGTGAAATTTCAAACAAAGCTACAGATATAATTCGGTTTCAAATTCAAGAATTCGTCAAAGGATGGCGCCACTTCCGTTAGCAGATCGCGTGAGAACGTGCCCCCCCCTAGGTATAAGTACTACGATTTTGTATATTTAAGTATCTCTCCCGATATGGAAAGATTGACGGTAATATTTAGTTGTATCTATTACGTATGACGTCATATTAAGTATCATCTATTATCAGTATCGGTTACGTATTACGTCATATTACGTATCATAGAGTGTCGGGGTAACTTTCTCCCGGTGACTAGCTATCACTGGATCAGAGTATTATTATTATTATTACGTATTACGTCATATTACGTCATATTACGTATCATATTACGTATCATAGAGTGTCGGGGTAACTTTCTCCCGGTGACTAGCTATCACTGGATCAGAGTGGATCCGAGAAACGGGCTATTTTTGGAACCAGTTACTATCGGATTTATATAATGGTCACCAACACTCTGACTGAGCGAAGCCGAGCCAAAACCCGCCCGCAGGGCCTAGCAGCGGAGTGGGTTTTTAACTACTAGTTTAATTTATTACATGAGGATATTTCGGTGTGGTAATTTCTTTTTATTTGATTTTATTAGCAGTGGCGCGTTGACGCAGTCATTTTGACACGGCAATTTGCCTGCGGCGGTCAAATAATAATATGGAGTGATTGACGGGCTAATAAATTTTGATTGACGGCCGCGGGCGGTCCGGCGAGCGGTCAAATTGCCGATCAAAATAGAAATATGGACCATTTCAATGTAATTTCAAGCGACAAAGTGCCATGAGAGATTTCAACCGATTTATAAGCCAGGATTTTATATTATTATTTTGTTACCCGTGAAAAATCACGGGGATGTAACTTGACTTGACGAAAATTGAGACATGTTTTTTACAGCATAAAAAAGTAACATACAGGGTGTCCGGACATTCATAGTTTAAGCGTAAATCTGTATCACATAGAAAATCCAAAAAATGTTTTTTCTCTCTTAGCATTTTTGAAAAGTGACTTAAAGTCCTAAAAAGTAATGGAAAAAACTTGGTTACGTAGGTTTACTTACTAATTACTTTCTTTTAGTGACCGACCGAATGTTTGGTTTCGGCATCAGTTTCGGTTTCGGCAGAAAATCTGCCGAATCTTCGGCCGCACCGAAACTCTGCGTTCGTGAATTATCGCTCGTCGTTCGGCTGACTTCGGGTGAGTTCGTGGCTCGTGTGTCACCCGCCATCAGAATCAGTCTTACCTAGCGGAACCATTATTGCAATGTAATACCGACATATATTGTTATTGGAACAGCGGTCCATATTCCTGAGAATAGCGATCTTACTTTCCGCTCCGCACACTAGTGTTCCAAGCTAGCAGCTTTTTAGTGCCGCTGAGCAAATATATGCAGGGTAGCTATTCTCCAAGCCCTCATCGCTCGCAATCGCCGTCGAAAGTACGTACATTGGTCGACGTGGTTATTCTTGAGCCAGTCGACGGAACATTTTTAGACGTCAAACGCCAAAAGTCATTCGCCACAACAACGAGTGGGGTACACCAGTAGAAACGGAGAAGCGAGTGGTTGTTTATTTGCGTGTCTATGCAATTGGCTGTCAACATCTAGTATTATCGTTTTCCCGCGCGAACTTTCGCGCCCGCAAGACGGCGAATATTGTAATAAAGTCGTTTTAAGGTTACATATTACAATGGCTAATTTTCCGCTCATTATCATGATCAGAACTAACTAGTTCTATGAGCAGCTGCTTTTGATTATTAGTTATATGGCCATTTCGAAAATTATTAACCGACCCAACAAACTTACCGTTTCACTGTTTGACGTTTGACATTTCAAAGTTACACCATAGAAATCTCAAAAACATCAGGAACATAGACAACATTTACAGGGCTACCAATATAATCATCCTTGCGACCGCTCGCCGTTCAAGAATACATAAATATGAAACATTCGAAAAAGTTGGTCGCGACGACGAGGAATTTATCGCTCGCAGCTGGCGCATGGCGAGTAACGATTGATCGTTGCTCGGGAATAGCTACCCTGATCGTCGGAGCAACCTGCTTGAATTAATTAGTAATCCAATAAAAATATTTATTTTTATTTTATTTAATAATTGATTTTTAACTTAAGTACTTAATTGTCCTACAAAATAATTATAGTAGATTGTTGAAATTGATTAATTTATCCTAAGAACGGTATTTGCCTTTCTTTTCTATCTTGGTTGAGACTGATAATTAATTACTAGTTATTATAATCATGCAACTAATGATCTTATAAATAAACTTAGAACTAGCATAGATAATAAAAACTATGTCTTAGCAATTCTCGTAGACCTTCAAAAAGCCTTTGACACCGTAAGTCATGAAATACTGATTAAAAAAATAGAAAAAACAGGTGTAACCGGTCCAGCTATCAAACTAATAGAATCCTATCTATCCAACAGAAAACAATGTGTTAACATAGGAGATAAAAACAGTCAACTCGAGTGTATAAACTACGGAGTCCCACAAGGATCAATACTGGGGCCACTTTTATTCCAAATATACATAAATGACATCTGTCAGCTAAAACTACATGGTGAAATCTTCTTATACGCAGATGATACGGCAATTTTTTACTTCAGCAAAAACTTAGAAAGTCTATTAGAACAATCTCAAACGGATCTTAATGTACTAAACGATTGGCTAATAAAAAATATATTAACATCCTAAAAGAATAATACCATGATAAAAAATATATTAACAACCTAAAAGAATAATACCATGGCATAAACCGTTACAAATAGAAGAAAGAGACCTACATATTCTAGATAGCGAAAAATACCTGGGCTTATATATTGATAAACATCTAACATTTAAACAACACGTAGAAAAACTAAAAACAAAAATCATCCCATTAATTGGTGTATTTGGTAGAATTGCTCATCTTCTACCAACAGAGGTAAAGAGGGGCTTATACTTTAGCTTAATCCAGCCCCACCTAAATTATTTAATAGAAATATTGGGAAACACATACATTACGCACTTAAACGACTTACAAATAATACAGAACAAAGTTATTAAAAAACTCTTCAACTATAACCCAGACACTCCCACAAAAAAACTATACCAGGAAATGAACCTTTTGAAAATAAGAACATTGTACGAATATAACATATGTCTTTTAATCTACAAAATACAAAATGGACTTATACACACAAACACAACATTTATAAAAACATCACAAGTACACGAACATTATACTAGACAACACAATAAATTGTACACAAATACAGTCAAGACTGAAAGTGGCAAGAGAAGTATTGGCCACGAGGGAGTTCACATTTATAATCTCCTTCCAGATAATCTAAAAACGGAAAATAATATAAAAACCTTTTAAAAAAAAACTATTTAAACTTAAGATTTTGGAACAAAATTAAAAACTACTACATAATATGCTCTGTATTTAAGTTAAGAAAGCGAAATATTATATTTCTTTTAACTTAATAAAAAAAAAAAAAAAAAATTCTTTACTAACTGCAATTAAAACATTTTAATAAATGTTAAATTTAGTCTTAAGAATGTTGTGATTGTAAACGCAATTAAAATTAAAATACGCAATTAAGGAAGTCCTTCTTTTAAGTGTTAATTATTGACAAATTTTTGTTCCAAGAAGTAGTTAACATATGTTGTTAATTTTCATAATTTTTGTTTGTTTTATAGCAGTAATTAATATAAACAAAATAAAAAACCAAGAGCGTTCGATTCACACGCGGTAGAAGTGAAACTAGAAAGTCGCTAGTGGTCGCTTTATTTTCTTTTGCCTGTTTATTTTAAAGTGGTTTGAAGATTGGATATTAATTTCAGAAAAATAAAAATGTTTATTTTTTTGGATTTCGTGGGATTCGACCTCCGTTCACTGGATGTCTGTCTCTCTGGCCGCTTGGATTTGTCAAGCGCCTTATCCGCTGCGCTACGGGAAGTTCCAGCCGAGGCGCGAATTTAGCGCATTATAGTAGAACCGAGGACCCATCGAATAATACATTTTATTGACGCACATCCGAATTTCAAATTACTAACGGGGCTATACACAGAAGTTTCACTTCAAAAATTATAATTTGGTCATATACTACAATTATTAGTTTTTATTTCATTTAACACTTATTAACTGTTTGTATAAGTGTAAAAAATTTTCCAAATTTGAGTAAACGATAGGTGTTTAACATGTCTAATAAAAGTTTCGGTTTCAGTTTCGGCCGAAACTGAAACCGATACCGAATATTCGGTTTCGGTAGGACGTCTGTTTTGGTCGGACACTACTTTCTATCACTGTTCAAAAGTGTTTTGAATTGTCATTGTCCCGGGTTAACAAGGAAACTGACCCCCTACCCATTCGATGACGTACGCGCACTAACAACAATTGTATATTTTTAGAATATACACGTAACTCTGCGCTACAACTCTTGGGCCACGAGATGTATTTAAATATTTGGCAAGAGCAAAAGCGTGTACTGGCAGGATTTTTTCAACTTAAGGCGGCGCTTCTCGGCTGAAAAAGAAGAAGATGGAGAGATATGTAATTACGAATGTTTGACAGAGCGCGCCAATATTGTAAGTGATAAAATTGAAGCGAAAATTACGAAAAAGCTTAAAACATGACTCGTTTAAAATAGAGCGAAAATCTCGTGGAACGTATCTAAAGTATCATTTAAAGAAACTTTGTGATTTTTTTCTATCGCGGGAATTTCATATAATTTGCGTTTCGGCGTGGAACGTATCTAGATATTATCTTCAAAAATAACATTTTTTTAAGAGCTTAAAACTTCAAATGTTTAAGGGAGATATGTAAGAATTTGGTCGAAATTTGGATAGCGGCGGCTTAAAACAACAAAATTCACCGGAGACCAAAATTTCATTTGCATTTTGAACTCCAAATACAAAATAAGGGTTTAAAGTAAGTTAGGCATATATTTCAGCACCCTGTATAATATTACATCATCTGCGTGCAAAGCTGTATATAAAATTCTTTTGCGGTATTTTCAGAAAAAAACTTTTGTGTTGAGAGATATTTACACGAAATATACAAATCTTAAATTGGGAGGCGGGTATCGATACCGCCAACCATTTATTGGATAACCAACACCCCTGCTATTGGTAACCACAAGTAGTTCGCCATATTTGGCGACTTAGCATGGGTGAGATTTGCCTAGGTCTTGGCGGCGGATGCTTTTGCCCACCTGCTGCGTGGCGGGCCGGATCGGTAGAAACTGGTAGATGGAGACCCTTCGACCTCTCTTGCATCGTGGTGGTTCGTACGTACATCACTCCTGGATACATCAACCTCCATATTACTACCAACCCTCAAACCTTTTTCCTTCTCAGAACTCCCTTTCTTTCTTTTCCCTTAAAATACTCCCCACACAGCATCCCCAAAGATGACAATTTTAAAAATTAAAAAAAAAAAAAAAATTACCCAACAATAGATGATCCTAAATATTAACTAACTACACAGGTAATTCCCCAAAAGATTACTCGTGCTATAGTTCCACAGGCTCGAGACAGTTAAAATTTCGTTATCACATGAAAAAATAATAAAGTGCCATCAATATACTGAAATCAAGTTTTGAACAAACTCAACAGGTGTTCCATTTGATTCTAATATCGGCTAAAGCAGATATGATTGGTGCAGAGGGTAATTGGAGCGGATAGACCGCCCATAACTCAATTTGCAGCTTCGGGCTTATCCCGTTAACACTTTATACTGTCTTATTAAAAGGTCGTTTTTCATGATATGGATAAAATGCGATTTTTAATGATTTGCAGTGGCGTCCCTGTTAAATGAGACGAATTGGTTTTATTTTGTTTATAACTTTGGTACGTCTCACGAACTCTTAAGAACCCGCAATTCGAATTTTTACAGATTTATAACATCACAATATTTACTAACCAAATTTAACAAAATCCCGCCATGAATATAATCAACTGTTTTTTCATCGCGGGCCGCGGAGAACAAACGCGCAGGCGCGCCAATAACGCCCCTTGCGAAAAATATTAAAACAACAAAAAAAATTTCAAGTAAATTATAATCTTTAATAAATGAAGATACTATGAGTGAAACTCAATCGAAAATCTGGAAACAAATAAATCAGAAAAAGATATTTGCACCTCTGGGACTCGAACCCAGGACCTCTCTACTTTCCGGGCGAGTGCTCTTGACCACTGAGCTAAGGTGTCGATATCTTATTCGGTCACTTTTAACTGTACCATACTTCGACTAGACTAAGAACCACCCATATTATCTTCATTTTCTTAACGCATATTTTTATTGGCTGCCATATTTACGTATGATTGCAAGATTCAAACCCGAACTAAATGCAATCTAGATGGTGTCTGGATAAATTTTTATCCATTTTATTTAATGTGCGACATCTATTGACTTTTCTGCAAGTCTAAGATGAATATTATTGTTTTTTATTGAACTTTTATGAGTAAAACCTCAAACTGTAATATTTAATAAATTGAAGACACTATGAGCGAAACTCAATCGAAAATCATTCATAAAGATGGCAGCCAATAAAAATATGCGTTAAGAAAATGAAGTTAATATGGGTGGTTCTTAGTCGAAGTATGGTACAGTTAAAAGTGACCGAATTGGATATCGACACCTTAGCTCAGTGGTCAAGAGCACTCGCCCGGAAAGCATAGAGGTCCTGGGTTCGAGTCCCAGAGGTGCAAATATCTTTTTCTGATTTTTCTATTTTCAGATTTTCGATTGAGTTTCGCTCATAGTGTCTTAATTTAATTAAATATTACATTTTGAGGTTTTACTCATAAAAGTTAAATAAAAAATAATTAAAACTTTATATTCTGAATATCGGATACTGACAGTATGTACCACTTGGCGAGGTCATGCGTTGAACTGTAAAATAGATTTGTGTTTGGATAAATTTTTATCATTCATTTAAAAAAATTTTAAAAAATGAACTGGAGTTCTTTATTGTGAATCGCCACAAAGCGATAGCAAATAAGTAACAAATGTGCATTGTGAACTAAAAATAAAAACAAAAAACTTTATTTTTACTCTCCGGTTAAACCGCAACGTAATAATATAATTGGAATGCCAGTTAACAGCGAGCTGACTGTGGCCCCTTTGGAAGTTTTTAAGGCTTTTTTTATTTTGAAATTAGCGATCGTCCGAGATCGTACACCTATCATTAAAAATTTGTTTCGTGTAATTGAATTTGCTTTTTTCCTTTTTAGCCAACTGGACATGGGTTGGGTTGGCGTTGAAAAAACTTAATATAGAGTTCATTGATGGCTTCCGTTGCAGTAAATAATTCGAATGTGGTTCCGGAAGATTTCACAATTTTTATTACGTACACATTACACAGTTAGGCGAAAATTAATTCGAAATCACTATTTTCGACTAATCTTTACTACGAATCAGTTTACGTTATCTATACTAATATAATAAATGCGAAAGTGAGTGTGTTTGTTTGTCAAGCTTTTTTTTACATGAATACCGCACAAGAGTCCCAACTGCTCCCGTCTGGAGCCAGTGAGACTATGGCATCCCCAATTGGGGTATGTTGTGAGGCTGAAGGTAGTGGGGAGGGGAAGGAGATGGGGAGGAGGAAGGTGGGAAGTACCTGGCTATTCAGATCTGGTCACCAAACACAGCTAAAGCCATTTCAAGCAACGTTTCAATTCTGAACGGTGGTCTTACACCAGGTCGATACTGAAAGTATCTTCCACTCTGGAACGTGCCGCAAATATACTATATATTATTTTTAATTAATTAATTAATTGTAAAATACTCCAAATTAATCAAATTAAATTTATTATTTGAGAGTCTTACTTCGGGACCACGGAGGCCGTCGTATGAATCCATCCCTTCAACTGCGGTGCAAGGCGATGTATTCTGGCTGGAGAGGTCAAAAGACCTCCTCAACCAGTTTCTCTCGATCCAGCCCGCCACGCAGCAGGTGGAAAGATATATCAGCCACCAAGACCTTGACAAACCTCAACCCATGAATCCGGGCACTCCTGCTAAATCATCAAACGTAGCGAAACGCTTGGGGTGACCCACGGCAGAGGTGTTGGTTATCCAATAAATGGTTCCCGGGGCGGCGGTACCCACATCTGCCTTCCAAAATTCCTTTAAATAATTTGTGGCATTATTTATCTTGTTTTCGTTTTAACACTCAAAATTAATGTTATTTTTTTTTTTTTTTACATTAACTCCACACAAGAGGCCTTGAGGAAAATAATTCCCCTCAGGGCCTATGTCATCTGGGATGCTGTGTGGAGGGTCTTTTTGAGGAGAGGAAGGAATGAACATTGGTCTTGAAGAGACCCATGTTGTAGGAGGGAGGAAACACAGATGCAAATATTTATTTTTTGAACAATATAATTGAAAGATCAAATAATAATAACAATGATTTGGGCATATTTGAGATTTCCATCTTTTGGTCTTTTCATCTTTTAATGTTATCTTTTTGTATAAAGGCGGACGGACGGATGCCAGAAATGTAAATGTCTTCAATAATTAATTAATATTAAACATCGAAATAAAACTGAACAGATTGGTCCTATCTTAAGATGATCCACAACGCAAAGTAATACAAAATCATTCAAAATGAATAGACAGAATAGACAGTCCTGAAAGCTCATTGAATTTCATATACCCACGAGAGCTACTTGTTATAAATTCTATTTAAATGCAACAATAACAGGACTGAGCATACGAAACACTCGCTTGTACCTAGATTACATGAAGTTACTAACAGCTATGCAGATGTGGCAGATCTATTTAACTGCACGGAAGGTAGGTACAAGAGGGCTATACTATCAAATCTTTTCAATCAATATTAATTGAATTTGTACTATAGATTTTTTGTATATTGTCGCATCTCTGGTGTCATTTCTCTTTCAAACGCCACAATTATCTGTTATAATCTTTTTTTACTGTTTCTAATATGTTTTCTATGATTTTGTGACATGTGTGCTTATGGTATATTCATACCGTTGATATTAAATAAATAAATAAAATCACTTGTTTTTATTAATTTTATTATAAGTGTCTCAACTGCTTCCGTCTGGAGCCAGTGAGTCTATGGCATCCCAAATTGGGGTTTGTTGTGAGGCTGAAGGTAATGGGGACGGGAAGGAGATGGGGAAGAGGAAGGTGGGGAAGTACCTGGCTATTCATATGACCGGTCAGTGGTTGAGTGGGCATCGCGTTTGGGTCCCACCCGGGCGTCCCGTGTTCGATTCCTCGGCTGGTCAAGTCCTCCATCACAACACAAGCAACATTTTCTGCTTTGTGTTGCGGTAGTAGGAGTTTCTCCTCCTGTGTGGAATTAATGAAAAAAAATAGTATTTTCAAAATTTGAAAAAATAAGTTTTGTTATTGTTTTTGGGGTGTTATGCCGTGTTTCGCTAACTCCTTCTTTAGCCAACGTTTCGGACAGCGTTACAGTGTCCATCATTCGCTCATCTGCCCTGATGATGGACACTGTAACGCTGTCCGAAACGTTGGCTAAAGAAGGAGTTAGCGAAACACGGCATAACACCCCAAAAACAATAACAAAAATACGTTTTGGCCGTGAAAACCTAAAAACATACTTGAAAAAATAATGTTTACTGATCCATCAAAACGGCCACCATCTTGAAACGGAACGTGAAAATGAATTTACAGATATTCAAAATACATAACATGACTTTGCTATGCCTTTCTCAAAGCAAATCCCATCTAGTCCGGTCGATCCCAATGAGCAGACCCCGGCTTCTTTAGAACTCTTTTTTCTTTTTTGATCATCTTCGTCTTCTGGACTGAGATTATAAAAAATAGACCCTTAATAAACACAAATAGACGTCTTTTGGAGTGGCGAGGAGAAGTACGTTTTCTATTAATCTTGATTTTGAGGGCGTGTTTTAGAAAGTAAGTGATGGTCTAAGTCTACTTCGGTCGTTTTTCTTGCTACTCATGCCTAAAGCTCTATACAGATAATATATACATGTATATATATATATTTATAAAAATAAAAATATACTTTTTTTTTTTATTCATTATTAATTCAAAAGTTATACAACATGACAACAAAAATAAAATATTATACAGAAAAAATAAAAGTTCCAATAAACTACTTTAAAGCAATTTTTAATTAAATGAAGACAATATGAGCGAAACTCAATCGAAAATCTGGAAACAGAAAAATCAGAAAAAGATATTGGCACCTCTGGGACTCGAACCCAGGACCTCCCTACTTTCCGGGTTGGGACCCTACAACCCGGAAAGTAGGGAGGTCCTGGGTTCGAGTCCCAGAGGTGCCAATATCTTTTTCTGATTTTTCTGTTTCCAGATTTTCGATTGAGTTTCGCTCATAATGTCTTCATTTAATTAAATATTACAGTTTGAGGTTTTACTCATAAAGTTAAAATAATAAATTATAATACTTTAAAGCAGTTTGTCGATGGGTACTTTTACTTTGAAGATATAAATAAACTCGTTTTACTTTGTTATGCAGTTAAAATTTTTGTGTTAGTCTAATACAAATTATTTCTTTCGGTGAGCCAATTCTTCAACATAATATTCGTTTTACCATTTATACATTTTTTAATTTCGGCAGGTAACATTTTTAAGCAATTAGGTATCATGTAGTCCAGCGTTCTTCGTCCATATTTGTTTAAATGCTTAAGTACAATTAGTCCTTCATTTAACGTAAAACGAGTATTGTAAGTGTGGTCCAGTTTATTTATGTATATAGAGCTATTCATATGCTGAAATATAATTTTATACCACAGAATTGCTCTTACTGGGAGAATTTTGAGATTTTGGTAAAAGTACGGAACATTATGCCTTTGTTCAAATAAACTTTTATGAGCTAATAATTTAATTAATTAATTTTGAACTGATTGAACACGATTTACATTTGTTTTGCAGGAAAGTCCCCAAGCTGTAATTCCATACCTTATAATAGATTCAGCTAATGTGTGCCTATTGGAACATAAAATTTTTATTTAAATAATCTGCTAACAAAAGATCTGAGTCGTTCACAGACTTTATTTATTTGTAAATTTAAACTTGCTTGGGAATATGTACGTTCGCAAATGAGTTAGTTATCAGTTGTCTATGTATTGCTATATTAAGCATAGGAAATGTTTGAAACTTTCAAAATATCTTCTTTAAGCCCCCGCCAAGGTTTCTGGATTATTACAACCACATGACAATACATCTGGAAAGCTATTTTAATCATAAAAAAAAAACTCTTATGAAACTGTCAATAAGTCACAATTTGAGAATGACATTTTGCAAACCATCGATTGTTGAATCAAAATTAAATTTAGCAGGGGTGCGCGGGTTCATGGGTTGAGGTTTGTCTCAATCTTGGCGGCGGATGAGTTTACCCTTTTAGGCCGGATCGGGAGAGACTTTTTGAGGGAGACCTTTTCTCCAGCCGAACTTTCTCGACCCATCGACATACACCGCAGTTATAGGGATGAAATCACACGTTCGTCCCTGGACACACTAACCCACAGATTACGTGCTCTAAACACAGGCGTCAGGTGGGAATGCTGTCCTTGTTCTACCGATATTTCAATGGAAGATGCTCCGAGGAACTAGCGTCATTGATCCTCTCGGCACCGGTGCACAGCCGGGAAACACGCCGCGCGCGCGCCCAACATTTATACACGTTTGACATTAGTCACATGAGAACGGGTCTTTTCTATGACTCGTTCTTGAGTTCTACAGCTCGGCTGTCGAACGATTTGCCGGCTTCTGAGTTTCCTCCCTCCTACAACATGGGTCTCTTCAAGACCCATTTTCACTCCTTCCTCTCCTCAAAAACACCCTCCACACAGCATCTCCAAAGACGACATAGGCCCTGAGGGAAATTATTTTCCTTCCCGGGTTCATCGGGTGAGGTTCGTCTCGATCTTGGCGGCGGATGAGTTTAACCTCTAGGCCGGATCGATAGAGACTGTTTGAGGGAGACCTTTTTCCAGCCTTTCAGACTTGACCCATCGCCACACACTTCAGTTGAAGGAATGAAGTCATACGTTCGTCACTCCTGGACACAGATTCCTGATACCCCTTTTCTTCCCACAACTTCCTCTCCTTCTTTTCTCTTAAAAATACCCTCTTCAAATCATCCCCAAAATTACATAGGTCCGAGGGATTTTTTTAACTCTAGGCCTTCTGTGTTAGTTAGTTAGCTAATGTAAAAAATAAAAATAAAATGTTTATTTGGGGGGTATTGTTACGAAATAGAAACAAAACGAAAAATCCAAACTTTAAAGTCATTAATTTTTACGACTTGTACTTACTTGCCCGTACATAGTTTATTTATGGTGTAGATTCTAGACAGTATGTTAATTTTAAATATACAATGATGGGACTGACGAGAAGATGGGTACATCTTTAAAAACGAAAATGAAAAAGCGAAATCAAACCATGAATTAAAAACTTTATTTATTTAATTATTTATCGAGTTTTCTTATCAATTTATTACATATTTAAACTAATGCGAACAACATTACATTTCACTGTTCATAAAATTATATTTTTATAGCACGCGCAACTATTTTTTTAACACTTAAAAAATCGGGTGTATTTTGTCAGAAGGTATTTCCATATTTCCGCTTTGCAATGAAATACAAATAAATGAAATATTTATAAACATATCCGAAAATTCAAAACTGTTTTTGAAAGGTGATGAAATACGCTTCCAAATAATACGAATATTATTAGAAAGAATAGATGTTTTAAATATAAAATTTTTAAATGCAAGCTTTACAAAGGTTTAAAAATGGCTCAGCTTTCCTATTTTTCTAATTAAAATTACTGCTAACGAAAAAAAATAATTTCACTCAGGGCAAATATCACCTTTGGGGATACTGTGTGGTGGGTTTTTTTAGGAAAGAAAAGAGAGGAAGTACTGGGAAGGAAAATAGTGTTAGGGGTGGGTAAGAATCGGATATTTGAATCCATCCCTCTCACTGCGGTTCGAGGATGTTCCGAAAGAGTACGACTGGAGAAGTCAAGAGGACTCCTTAATTCCTTAACCATTCTCTCTCGATCCGGCTCGCCGTGCAGCTGATGGGCAGACGCATCCACCACCAAGACCCAGACAAACCTCTCTCCATGAACCCGGGCACCCATGCTAAGTCACCAAACGTAGCGAACCACTTGTTTGACCCATGAAAGAGGTGTTGGTTATCCAATAAATGGGGCGACGGTACCCATACCAGCCTCCCAAATTGATTACGATTGCGATGAAACTTTGGTGATTTGTAATGATTACCTGTTAAATAAATATTTATTTATTTTACAGGTAATCAGTTCCAATATAATACGATAAATCCACAGACCCACGCAAGTCTCCTTTGATCTAGCGGTATAAAGCGCCTGACAAATCTCAGCGGCCAGATATTCAGCGGACCGATGATCAAATCCAAAAAAATCAAAAAAAATAAATTATTTTAATGTATGTTAAATCAATATCCAATCTTCAAACCACTCCAAAATGAACACGCAAAAGAAAACACAAAAAATAGCGACATCTAGCGACTCTGAAGAAGAAAACAAAAATACTAATAAGATGACCAATTGTAAGGAAAAGGTGCACTGGAATTCGACGACTAGAATATGTGAAAAATAATCCTTCATTCGCATTGATAAAAAAAGTGCTTCGCAGTCTCCCCACTCTTGCCTACTTTGGTTTTCTGAAGGTTTCAGTTCTACCGCGTGTAAATTGCACTATGATATTTTTACATTAGCTCCACACAAGAGACCCTGAGGAAAATAAATCCCTTCAGGGCCTATATCATCTTTTAGGATGCTCTGAAGATGGTCTTTTTAGGAAAAGGAAGGAGTTTCTGAGAAGGAATATGATATCGAGGGATAGGTAGGAATCTGGGGGTCATTGTGTCCAGGAGTGACGGACGTAAGAATCTATCCCTATCCCTGCAGTGCAAGGTAATGTTCCTAGAGAGACTGCTGGAGAGGTCAAAAGATCTCCCTCAACCAGTCTCTCCCTGTCCGGCTTGCCACATAGTTGGTAGGCAGACGCATCCACAGCCAAGATCCAGACTCACCCCATGAACCCGGTCTTCTCTGCTAAGTCACCAAACGTAGGGGTGACTTACCGCAGAGGTGTAAGTTATCCAATAAACGGTTTCCGGGGCAGCGGTACCCATACCCGCCTCTCAAATTGACTCTTAGCACTTCAAGAATGGACATATTCGTGCGTCTGGCAGTAATTTTCCTCTAATTTCACCTTCTTTACAAAGCGTAACGTAACGAAATTATTCATGTTTAATAATTTTTTTCTTTGTTTTTTTAAACTTACATTCCTCTGCCTCTGAGCCACACTGTTGTATCCATTCGTCTTTTGTCCGAAGGCCCAAATTGAGTGATTAGTTCCAGTGTGACGGGTAGTTCAAAAAAACAGGCAATAAATCATTTTAAAGACGCTACCTTTTTCTACCTACCCTGTACCCAGTACCTACCCACAGGGGTTCCACATACGGAGAAGATACACTAATTAGGTAGTCGGACGCTTTTGTGATGTTAGTTTTTTTAATTTTTTTTATTATTTTGAAAAAGTTTTTTGGGCACAATTTGTTTTAAAATAGTAAGTGGGCATAAAAGGCAGGTACGTATTTCTTTCTATATTTAGGAGGCGGGTATGGGTACCGCCGTTTATTGGATAACTAACACCTCTGCCATATGTCACTCCAAGTGGTTCGCTACGTTTTGGTGACTTAGCAGGGGTGTCTGCCCGTCAGCTGCGTGGCAAGCGGATCGAGAGAAAGTATTTGAAGGAGACCTTGTGACCTCTCAAGCAGAACTCTTTTGGGACATCGCCTTGCACCGCAGTGGGAGCGATGGATTCATACGTCCGTCACTCATGGACCCACTGACCCTCAGATTCTTACCCACCCCTCATACCCCTCATCCTTACCACAACTTCCTCTCCTTTAAAATACCCTCATCACAGCATCCCCAATGATGACACAGGCCCTTAGGGAAAATATTTTCCTTTTTAAAAAAGTAAAATTCCTCAATTGTCACATCAGAACTGGTTGATTTAACGACTCGATCTTGAGTTTTACAGCTCGGCTGTGGGACGATTTGTTTTCCTCCCTTCTACAAAAAGACCATCCACACAGCGTCCCCAAAGATGACATTATTTTCCACAGTGCCTCGTGTGGAGTTAATGTAAAAAAGTGACGCCAATGTGAAACTGAAAGAAGTTGGGGACGCCCGAGGAAAACATGGCACGATCAAGTCATGCCATCTCAAGAGTTGGGCGATTATTTGTGAGTAAATGAAAAACATTAAAAATATATTTAACCATATTTATTTTAAAAATATAATGAAAAATAAAATAAAAAATTGAACGTCGTAAAAAATGCATTTTTAGGGTAGTATTTTTAATGTATAAACGACAAATTTTTGTTCCGCCGTAAATAGGTAATTTGTATTTTAAATTTGCACCTATCAAAATGATTTTTTTTTAATTTTTATTTTTTATTTTACATTTCATTATATTTCAGTGATAAACGTAGTAAAATTTTATTTTTTATTATTTTTCATTTACTCACAAATAATTGCCCAAGTTGCCTCCAAAATCATGAAACACTAAAATATGTAATGGCCTATATCTTATAATTGAAAGCAAAATAAATTAAGTAGCTCACATCAATTTTTCAGTTTGGTTGGGTATTTTGATCTCAAATCCAAATTGAAGATTTGTATGAAACTGGCCGAAATGGGTCGCGCATACGTTCCTCTTAAATTTCAACCGTACAGTCGCTAGCCTATTAATTATGTTTGATGACGATTGACGATGATTTATGGTGAGGATTAGAATTTTGGACAATCAGTGTGTTACTTCAATAATGGTTTAAAAACCGTCAAGTCAAAAATTAATGAATATTTGTCAATTTAGAAATTAATGACCAAGTAAGCAATTATTATTCTTTCATATTAATTAATTAATCACGATGTGAATTGTCAATTAAGAAATCTCTTTTAATCAATACTGACGGCAAATAAAAACTTAATTAATGTACCTAAAGTTTTAGTAATTTGTGTAGTGTTGTCCTTATGAAAAACATTAAACTAACTAACCATCACGCCTCTGCCCGCATGGGCAGGCAGAGATAAAGGATTGCCACATAACTAATGGGATTATTACGATGTGTTTTTTATGGATACTTGCTGGTCCGCTGACAGTTGGCACACTTATATACAATATGCAGTCGGTTTACCTAATTACACAAAATATAACTTAGTCACCCGAAGGGATGTGCAGAGCGGATATACCAGCGCATAAATACAAAAAATCTACACTGCATGTATAGGTGCCCGGGTTCATGGGGTGAGATTTGTCATGGTCTTGGAGGCAGATGACCAGGACACACTGGATGACGGCCTCCGTGGTCCCGAGGCAAGACTCTGGACTCACAATCCGAAGGTCGCGGGTTCGAAACCGGCGTGCGCAAATAAATTTTATTTGATTAATTTGTGTTATTTCACAATTTATTCATTTAAAATAATATATAGTATATTTGCGGCACGTTCCAGAGTGGAAGATACTATCATACTATCGCCCTGGTGTAAGACCACCGTTCAGAATTGAAACGTTGCTTGAAATGGCTTTAACCGTGTTTAGTGATCAGATCTGAATAGCCAGGTACTTCCCCACCTTCCTCTTCCCTATCTCCTTCCCCTCCCCACTACCTTCAGCCTCACAACATACCCCAATTGGGGATGCCATAGTCTCACTGGCTCCAGACGGGAGCAGTTGGGACTCTTGTGCGGTATTTCATATAAAAAAAAAATTTAAAAAAAAAACACTGAACCCCAGATTCCTACCCACCCATTAAACCCTTTTCCTTCCCAAAACACTCCTTCCCTTCCTTTCTTTAAAAAAAACCTCCACACAGCATCCCCAAAGATGACAGAAAATATTTTCCTCGGGGCATCCTGTGGAGTTAATGTAAAAAAAAAAATCGTTTGATGTTCATCTCATTATTCATCATCATCGTCTTCATCCCTTCATCCTATTCGGGTCGGGGATCCATTGCATCGACAGGGCTGCTCCATACGTGCCTGTCTTGTGCTGACTGTTCGGCCTCCGTCCATGGCAGTCCCATCCTCACACAGTTTCTGGAGTTGCCTCGCCCAGCTGTCTGGGGCGGCCCACTGGACGTCTACTCTCTGGAATCGCATTTAGTATCTTCCTCGGAATTCGGTCATCAGACATTCTTAGTACATGCCCAAGCCACCTCAGTTGCGATTTTTCTGAGAAGAGTAGTAGCAGTGGTTCAATGTTTAGATCGTCTCGGATCGTCGAGTTTCTTATGTGGTCCCATTTCGTAACCCCTGCCACTCCTCTCAAGTACTCATTTCAGCAGCTTTGACTCTAGAGCGCGTTCGTTCGCTTAGCATCCATATCTGGTGGCCGTAGGTGAGCGTCGGGCGATATACCATTTTGAACACTGCCATCTTCGTCTTAGTACTGAGCTCGGCTTTCCGTATCACTGAGCTGTAGAGAGGACGCGACACACCGCTTGCCGCACTAATTCTTCGATCAATTTCTCCGTCTTGCCGTCCATCGCTGGAGAATTCAACCCTGAGGTACTTGAATCTGTCTACCTGTTTCAACTGAGTCCCATTAGCGAGTACCAAACTATTATTAAGGATATTTTTGAAGTCGAATTTACATTTAAAATTGGTAAATGATGCACGAAAAATCATAATTTTATTTGTATGGGGGGCCAATTGTCATGTCACGGTGTTTTTTTTTATATATTAAAACCGGTTATTAGTTTAAACTGTTCCTTGGAAGAGCCAAAACGCATCGAGCTCGCCGATTATGGAAATAATTAAAATTCACAAATACCCCATTAACTCATTCAGGCCAATCACTTCCATGGTCTAATGTAATTTTAATGCTAACAAAAGATCCTTGAAGTGAATGTGTTAATTTTGAAAACCGATAGTAATAGCTCTTGGTATCGAGCACTTGACGGCTATACTAAAACTAAACACCCAATACCACATTATACTGCTAGTTACTGTCGTTACAGAACTTCATTGTATAACATTCTAGGTGCGAATAACACATATTCATGCGGATTAAATTAATTGTATCTAATATTTTTATATTACTTGCGTGGCAACTTTCCCTTAACTTTCCCTTATCCCTCTCCTCTCCTTACCCTTCCCAAACCAAATACCTATTTTGCAGTCTATTTCAGTTAAAATCACACGTATTTTATTAGTGTGTATTGCTTTATCATTTGTTGAATTCAGATTTGTTCTATTATGAATATTTTTTTTAATTGCTGCTTATTTCTGTTTTTTTCTTCATTTTTCTTAAATATTCTAGTTTACATTCAGTTAGTCTTGTTTCTAAATACCTATCTGTGAACATTAATAATTGGTCTGTTTTTTATCATCCTCTTATGTTTATTATATTACTAAGACTGTTTATGTTCCTTAAATAAATAAATACCCTTAATTATTATACGTAAAACCAACCCTAAGAAGATTAACACGTGGAACACGGTGTCACTTCTATTTACAAAAACACACACTTCGCCACAATCTAAATGTTACCCCTCCCTGAAGAAGGACACAGTAACGCTATCCGACGTTGGTCAAGCCTTGATTACATTGAGCGAGTTTACAAGCTACTAGCCGGTATGTTTAAAAGCTGGTGAATCGGCAAGTGAGATTGTCATGATGACGCACAAAACTCTCTACTTGCTCAGTAGCGACGGTAGCAGCTAAAATAACGACTCTCACGCAAACCAAATCTGTCGACATTTTGTAGAAAACTTGAGCTCGCAGCACTCCACACGCTAGCCAGTAGCGAGAATAACGCGAATAGCGCGAATTTGTTCTGACAGTTACGAAATCAGCTGTTGGTGGGCCGCCATCTTGAGGCACACGCTGGCGAGTAGCGAGCAAAATTGACCACCTTTCAACTTTTTTCGTAGATTGCCCACAATCTGCTAGTTAGCAAGTAAAACTATGACACTGAGTGAGTTTATTAACAGATATTGAATTTCTTAGCTAGTAGCTTTTAAACTCTCTTAATGTCATCAAGGTTTTAAGGCCCCGTAACCGCTCTCGAAAAGAAGAAGACGGAGAGATATGTAATTACGAATGTTGGAGAGAGCGCGTTTAATATTTAAATCGATAAAATTGAAGCGAAAATGGCGAAGAAGCTTAATAAAACATGACTCGTTTAAATAGAGCAAAAATCTCGTGGAACGTATCTTAAGTATCATTTAAAGAAACATTGTGAATTTTTTCACAAATATAACTTGTAAAATAAAAAAAATAGACTTGTTTTAAATAATTTTCGGAGCAATTTTTTTCTATCGAGGGAATTTCGTATAATTTGCGTTTCGGCGTGGAACGTATCTAGATATTATCTTCAAAAATAACATATATTTTTTTAAGAGCTTAAAAACTTCAAATGTTTAAGGGAGATATGTAAGAAATCGGTTGAAATTCGAATAGCGGCGGCTTAAAGGAGTTAATCAAGTTATAGTTTTGGCCATGAAAATCCCAAATCATATCTGAATAATTGATTTTGTTATTCAGATTTTAACGGTGATTTTCCAATCGCCGTGTACATAAAGCTATTCGGCCACAAGAAATAATAGTATCTACCCAGTACTACCTACTCTTCTTTTCGAATCTCCCGTAGAACCACTTGAAACTAAGTTATTTAAAAATCCCTCCCCAATATTTATCTTTCCAAGTCCACAGAAAGCCAGACGACTCCATTGGCATTAGATTCACAAGGTTGGACTATGTTGTACATTAAATGACGCAATATTGGTCAATAATAATAATAATAATAATAATTTTTTATTTAACTTTTATGAGTTAAATCTCAAATTGTAATATTTAATTAAATGAAGACACTATGAGCGAAACTCAATCGAAAATCTGAAAACAGAAAAATCAGAAAAAAATATTGGCACCTCTGGGACTCGAACCCAGGATCTCTCTACTTTCCGGGCGAGTCACTCTAAATGACTTATCTGAGATGGTTCTGAGTTGGTTTCATTCCGAGTTGTCCGGTCACCGTTGTGCGGTGGTGCTTACAATTTCAATCCGAATCACAAAAACATCTTAACACGTTCAATAAGTCGAGATAATTAGAGTAGTAGAAACGACCCATTCTCACGTGACTAATTTCAATCGGGTACAGAGATGTTGGGCATGCTTTTAGCGTGTTTCCCGACTGACTGGTGCTGAAGGGATGAGTACGCCAGTTCCTCAGAGCATCTTCCATTGAAATATCGGTAGAACATGACTCATGCGCTCTGAAGACTGCAATCCGTTTGTCAAGTTACGAGAATCTGTAAGATGAACTGCCTGTATCTGCACAGAATTAAAGGTTTTTATCTCAATTATTTTGGGGTTTCACACCTGAGGTGCCAAATACGACTCTTGCTATTTTTACAACAAGGACAGCATTCCCACCTGATTCGTGCGCTTTAAATATTGCAATCCGTTTGTTAATTAATTTATGGGGAATCTATTAAGTCGCCGCTACCTGAATTTCAACCGATTTCTTACATATCTCCCTTAAACATTTGAAATTTTTAAGCTCTTAAAAAAATATATGTTATTTTTGAAGTTAATATCTAGATACGTTCCATCAAATAAGTCTATTATTTTACAAGTTTTATTTGTGCAAAAAATCACAATGTTTCTGTAAATAATGATACTTAAGATGCCTTCCACGAGATTTTTGCTCTATTTTAAACGAGTCATGTTTCATTAAGCATTTTCACAATTTTCGCTTCAATTTTATCATTTAAAATATTAGCGTGCTCTGTCCAACATTTGTAATTACATATCTCTCAATCGTCTTCTTATTGAGCGGGTAAGCACCACCTTAAACGGCCGGCCGTTTCGCCACAGAATCAAGGATTTTTTTCTCAAATATTTTAGGTCTCCCAAATTGGCTGCAAAATTCGTCTCTTGTGGTTTGTAGAGGTTCACCAGTTTCGTAATATCATTTATGTAAACCCATCTAGTGTCTTATATACCATAGCCTCACAGCAAAGTAATAGGGAATGCCTTTATAGAGGTGAGCTTCGGCTATATTCCGATAGATGGCGTCTTGTTCATATCCGTTCTGTCTCCCGTCTTAAACTGTCTGTCTGTCTGTCTTCTGCGTTCTGTCTCCCATCTACCCTACAACGCCATCCTCTCTCTCTCACACTGAATTGAAAATATGTAGAATTTACATAATGATATATACTTTATTACATGTTACTTGTTTATATATATATATTATTTATACAGTAACAGTTTTCATATAGAAATGTGATCTACGCCAATTTGAATACTATTCCTGTCCTATCTATTTCAAGTAGGTATATTATTCGACGTCCCGACAGTTGCCCCCCGAAATTAAATTTATTATAAAATCATAATTTTTTGTGTTGTTTACCATTTTCAAACCTGAAATCGACCTCAACAATACACTCAACAGGAAAATAAACGCTAGAAATATTTCGATTCTCATGCCATACAAAATTTAAAATCGCACGTCGTATTTACAAGAGGCAAGTAACGTAAATTTTATAATTTTAATTTTATAAGAAAAAAGTTAGAACACACAAAACTTTAAAAATAGTCTTAGCCATAAAGGGGTATTTAAAAAAAAATGTTTCTTATAGTTTAAAATGTTTCTTCATAGTTTAGTCATGAAAAACATTTTTTTAGTGGTTTAGGCTTATGTTTTTTGTTTAGTAAATAATAATTATTATTTACTAAACAAAAAACAAGTTTTTGCAAGCTTTTCTTTGTATTTCCAATACAAAGAAAAGCTTCAATTTATCCGTAGCATATTTTTTGATGTTCACAATGTAAACCGATTCGTCGTAAAGATGAATCTAAATAGGATTTCACGTATAGCATCATCTTAATCAATCGAACACTTGTTTACACGATAATTTAACGTTGCCAGACAATTGATCCAATGACAATTGGCCCCCCGACAGTTGGAGACTATTTGGTAGGAATCTGGGGGTCAGTGTGTCCAGGAAATACGGACGTGTGTATCTACCCCTCCCATTGCGGTGCTAGTTGAGAGAGTCAACCTTAGATAGACGCATATGCATTAAAGACCAGAACAAACCTCACCACATGAACCAGAGACTCTGTGCAGAAACGGGCGGTCCGTTTGATAGATTCACTTACCTTAACAAATGGTTTGCAATCTTTAGAGCATCGGATGGGAATGCTATCCTTGTTCTACAGGTATTTCAATGGAAGATGCTCTAAGGAATTAGCATCATTGATTCCTTCGGCACCGGTGCGTAGCGATTTAGCAGGAGTGCCCGGGTTCATGGGGTGAGGTTTGTCTAGGTCTTGGAGGCGGATGACCAGGACTCACTGAACACCAGATTCCTACCCACCCCTTAATCCATTTTCCTTCCCAGAATTCTCCTTTACTTCCTTTCCTTTAAAAAAACCCTCCACACAGCATCCCCAAAGATGACATAGGCCCTGAGGGAGATTATTTTCCTCAAGGCCTCCTGTGTGGAACTCATGTAAAAAAAAACAAAAACACGCCAAACGCGTGCCCGACATGTGTACACGGTTGGCATTTGTCACATGAGAACGGGTCGCTTCTTCGACTCGTTCTTGAGTTGAAACGATTTGCCGGCCTTTGTTTTTCCTCCTTCCCACAACATGGGTCTCTTCAAGACCAATGTTCATTCCCTCCTCTCCTCAAAAAGACCCTCCACACAGTATCCTAGATGACATTGGGAAATCCTAGTCGACTGAGATCATCCTAGATGACTGAGGGAAATTATTTTCCTAAGGTGTGGAGTTAATATTTAAAAAAATCGTAAATATACTTTCTCTACTATTTTAAAAGTAAATTTAGGATGATGTCTTGCCATATAAACCAAAAGTTTCCAAAGGTTCAAACATACATAGGTGCACCACTTGACCTACTCATACCAGCATCCCAAATTATAAAGTAAAGATGGAATATTCTTGCATACCGACACGCCCACAATACACTTCTATCTGCTGATGTCTTCAGTGTACTGTCTAGTGCGCTGTATGCACCTGAAATCTATCTGCATTTTGTCACTGGTAGACTTTCAGATATCGAGGTACCAACAGAGTAAATATTTTATTTTCACAGTGGCGTACATTTTAATACTAAAATAAGTTTTACGAATTCTCAAAATTCAATCGAAAATATAAATTTTGTTTTGAAGAGTTTTATTTCACATGCGCATTTGTTACTTAAGCCGCCGCTACCCGAATTTCTACCGATTTTTTACATATCTCCCTTAAACATTCGAGTTTTTAAGCTCTTAAAAAATTATGTGTTATTTTTTAAGATTATATCTGTACATTCCTCACGCCGAAACGCAAATTATACGAAATTCTCTCGATTGAAAAAATCGCTAAGTATGCTCCGAAAATGTTTATTTTCACGTCTGTCTCTATTATTCGACAAGTTATATGTATGAAAAAATTCACAGTGTTTCTTTGAATGTTGTTTAAGACAACCCCCACAAGATTTTTGCTCTATTTTAAACGAGTCGTGTTTTATTCAACATTTTCACAATTTTCGCTTCAATTTTATCGTTTTAAATATTAGTGCGCTCCACCTTCTTCTGTTCGAGCGAGGATACGGCGCCTTAATTTGTATCGACACATCCGTGACATACACCAGTAGTCTTAAAACAGTTTAAACCAATTTCAATTTGGGAGGTGGGTATGGGTACCGCCGCTCCGGGAACCATTTATTAACTAACACTTCTGCCATAGGTCACCCCAAGTGGTTTGCTACGCTTGGTGACTTAGCAGGGATGCCCGGTTTGTCCAGATCTTGGCGGCAGATGCGACTGCCCACCAACTGCGTGGCAGGTCAATTCGGGAGAGGCTGGTTGATGAAGACTTTTTGAACTCTCCAACAGGACTCTCTCGGAACATCGCCTTGCACCGCAGTAGGAGGGATATATTCAGATATCCGTCACTTCTGGACATACTGATCCCCAGATTCCTACGCACTCCTCGTACCTTTTTACATCCCAGTTAGCTTTATAATTGAAATAATATTAAATTTTCCAATTAAATTGTTTTACGAAATGGAATGTTCTGTTTTTTCGCAGTTCTGTTTTGTCATGAAACCGTCTTTTCGGTGACCGGACAATTCAAAAAAGTACCACTTCATCACTCCTTTAAAAAGTCATTAACCACTCAGGTCTATCGCCTTTGTGCAAGTTATTTTGTCTTAAACGAACTGTCATATTTTTAAAATTTTTGTGTTATTTCCGCTTCGCAATTAAAGCTCATTAAATTAAATATTTCCGGACGTAACCGAATACTAAAAACCGCTTTTGAAAGGTTATTTTTTTATTTATTTATTTATTTATTTATTTCTATACATTACAGTATTTACCTATAGATCAATTTCGAAAACATTTTTACATAATATATTTTATAATTTTATTATTTTATTATTTTTTTATATTATGCATTATGAAATAAGATTTCAAATTGTATTTTTACAAATAAATATTAACATTTGTAATATTAAAATTTAGAATGCAAACATAAAAATAATGTTAAAATGACTCGAAGTTTTTTATGTGAAAACGGTACTAAAATCACAGATCATGTAAATTAAAAAAAAAAACGTTTATTTTATCGTTCAAATGTAAAATAAACAATTTTGTCACCTCATTTTTTTACCATTTCATACAAAAATATTAATTAAAAAATTAACACCGTGTAAAGGCGCGTATGCGATTTTGAGGGTGATAACTGTTTCTATAATATTTTTTACCTCTATCTATGGACAATGTTGAATAGAGATGTGTAGCGTGTTTTATTATGGATATTCTCCTTTTTGTTGTAGGGTTGTAACTAGAACAAAAACGGAGTTATAATGATTTCTGTGGGAACACACGCGTTAGCTTGAAAACAAAATTGTACTTGACTGCTATTGTTATATTGTCGTGTAAACAAGCTTAGGGGTCGGAGTGGTTAAAAGTGATTAAAAAACTAGGTTTAATAGGGGGTTATAGGCTATTTTCATTACTTTTAAGACCCAACATTCCGAATTTCTTCCGATTTATAACGTTTTTTCCACGAACACTTTATGTTCTTAAAAATATACTTGATTTTTGAAGATAATATCTTAATATATATATTTCTTCTGTCCGTGTGTATGTCACTGAACTCTTCCTAAACGGCTGGACCGATTTTGATGAAATTTTTTGTGTGGGTTCAAGGGGATTCGAGAATGGTTTAGATTCACAATTTGGTCCACTCGAAAATGTTCTTTTAATTAATTTTTTATTTCTAAGGAGTTGTTGATTTTGGAATGCTTTACATTGGATCCGGCAGACTGCGCTACCATCGCAGTATCAAATATTCAATATTATTCTATTTTAATTTTAGTTTGTCCCGACAGTTGTGTACATTGGAGGTTATCCACCACATACCCGCTCTGGTATAAGTAACATATGGTTACTCCTTCAGGGCTCTCGCAAGATACTAATTTTTTTTTGTTGAACGAAGCTACATTTATTTATTTTTGAACGAATCTAGACCTCCAGTGTCCCTGCATACGTTGTTAGTAAGCAGTA
Source organism: Glyphotaelius pellucidus (assembly GCA_936435175.1). Taxonomy (NCBI): domain Eukaryota; kingdom Metazoa; phylum Arthropoda; class Insecta; order Trichoptera; family Limnephilidae; genus Glyphotaelius; species Glyphotaelius pellucidus. The sequence goes on from OW386563.1 coordinate 13,674,620, forward strand.
TGCAAGTGCTTAACAGGAAACAAAATGCAAAAATATGTTAGTAAAGCAAATATGAATTAAACAGGGCAAAATGAGAAAAAAAAAACTCATTCATGAGACTCCGTGAGGCGGCATTGCATCGTGTAAAAAAAACCTGCAAGCACCTGTATAAAATGGAGAACATAAAAAATACAATAATTCTCAAATCAATAGGCAAGAACCAACAAAAAATGTGAATGGCATTCGGTCTGACCATAAACCACACTTAGCTTCCGTGTCCCTTAGCCAACCACTCAGTGAAGCCTCAAAGAATGTTAACTGAATATTTGGGGAAAAATACCCGAAGACTAAAAGAAAATTCAGCATTGAGTAGTCGGAGGCAGGACAAAGGACAGTCAAGGTCGCCTGATCAAGCCTCAAGCCTACACATGTCATTGGGGGAGGCGCAAAGATTTGAGAGGGACCTGCAAAACAGATAATGTAAGTAAATATGAAGCAGGAACGAGGTCCATCACACCCCCATACGGGGATAGGGAAATAAAATAATAAAAAAAATAAAAGTTGGAGTTCAGTTCATCCAGTAAAACAATGAAAAAGTTAAAGACAAATATAACAAAACAAGGAACATGACCTAAATAACAGGTATTAAAGTAATTATTAATAGAACAAATCGCAAGACAATTATATAATTTTTTGAAAATATAGTGAACAAAATAGATAAATAAAATATTGCAAAATAATTAACTATTATATACAATTAACTATTATATATTTATATATAAATAAAGAATAAACATAACGCAAATATGTAAAATATAATTGAAAAATATAACAAATAACTAATAATAAAATAACAAATAACAGAAACACAAAATACATATTACATAACAAATAAATCCAAGCAGTAAAGGAATCATAAAGAGTGTCCGTGGATTCAAAAGCAAAATACACCTGGTACCTAAGTAATTTTACAGCTAGTCAGCGACTCTAAGAACAGGCCATCTCTCAACCCAGACTTTCGTGAATTTCCTCAGGCACTCAAAGTTTACCTTATTCGAAACGAGATCTGTATTCCAAACAGGTCTCGTAATAACCTGCAAACCATCAATCATTTCATCTCGAGCATCCGTCAAAATCTCACAGTGCCACAAAATGTGCTCGGCTGTTTGGTCAGTATCACCACAAGCGCAATTGGGATGGGATGATAGAGTCAGTCTGGGAAGTCTACCTCTAAACTCTCCATGCCCAGAAAGCAATTGGGTGATGTGGTGGTCCATTAAAAGATATGCCCCTTCCATTCTGATTTTGACTGATGGAAAGAAGGAGAAGGTCCATCTTCCCATATTCGATCTATCCCATCTCATCTGCCATTCACTCAGCGTTCTTTTTCTCATCATCTTTAGAAGTTCAGGGAGAGGCACTGCTCCACCAGGTATTAATTCAATACCAAGGTGGTACAGTTGTGTACAGGACAATGTCTGTCGGGTCCGCTATAAATAAATAAAATAAATTGTGGAACATTCCAGAACACTCTCGAATGTTGTCCTGAGCGAAGCCGGGTAACCGAGCTAGTATATCTATGCACTTACCGAGTGAAACGGTAATTATATGAAATTCCCTTGAAAAAAAATTGCAAAATAGGGCTTAAAAAGCTTACAATTATTCATTTTTTTAAACTTTTCTTTTTAAAAAAAGATAGACATTTCCAAGTTACGAATAACCTGAAAGTATTTGAAAATCTACTTCGACCACAGTAAGCGGAAAATGTTGCTTGTGTCGTAATGAAGGAATTAGCCAGCCGAGGAATCGAACATGTGACGCCTGGTGGGACACAAACGCGATGCCAACTCAGCAACTGACCGGTCATTATCATCATAGTTTTTTTAATATTAGCGCGCTCCCCCAAAATTCGTATTTACATAATATGTAGAAGGTAGTGTTTTTCCTTCTTCTTCTACTTTCATGCACACTTTTTCTCTTCGCCTTAATGACTTTTCAAAGCGGTGTTGAAATGCCACTATGTTGAGTTGTCATGTAATAGTTTATTTCATATAGACACTTATTTGAATATTGTTTAATTTCCTTGTACGCCTCTGCATTTCCTAACCCCCAGGCCCTTAGTAAGGAGCCACTGTACAAAATCCCTCGGGAGGATGTAATAAAATCCCTCCGCCATCTTTACCACGTATCTACTGCGGATATAACTATATCTGTCTCTATCTAACGCTTTGACGTTATGCAACTTTATTGCTCATTAAAAATTGACATTTTATTCTTTTATTGTACTTGACTGTTATACACTTTTTGAAGTGAAAACTTCTTTAGCACCGTTGTGATTTGAAATTCGATGAAACGGAAACGAGCGACATTAAAAAGAGACAAACACATACATCTATAGGATTTAGCCTGCTTGAGTTAGCAATAAAATATTTATTTTATTCACGGGTACTCGGTTCCAAAAAATACGATAAATCCACGGTCCCACGCGAGTCCCCTTAAGTGTAGTGGTATAAAGCGCCTGACGAATCTTTGCAGACATTGAGCCGACCGGGGGTCGAATCCTACGAAATCTAAAGAAAAAAAAAATATTTATGGGCAAAAGAAAACACAAAAAAGCTTCATCTAGCGACCCTGAAGAAGAAAACACAAATATTAATATTTTGACTGTCCTAAAATGGGAAATCTCCTAGTTGGACAGTCAAAATATTTTTTTATAATGTATATGTATTTTTGTTTCAATAAATAAATAAAATAAATAATTGGATGACCAAATGTTTAGGAAAAGGTGCACTGGAATTCGACGACAAAAATATAGAAAAAAAATCATCCTTTACATTGATAAAAAAAGTGCTTCGTAGTCTCCCCACTCTTTTTTGCTTTAGTTTTCTGAAGGTTTCACTTCTACTGCGTGTGAATTGCACACTCTGATTTTTTTTACATAAACTACACAGAGGATGCCTTTAGGCAAATATTATCCCTCAGGGCGTATGTAATCTTTGGGGATACTGTGTGGTGGGACGTTTTAGGGAAAAGAAGTAGAGGAAGTCACACAGTAGATGGACAGATTTATCCGCCGCCAAGACCTAGATAATCCTCACCCCACGAACCCGGGCCTCCCTACCAAATCAACAAACGTAGCTTGTCACTTGGGGTGACCTATGGCAGAGGTGATGATATAGGGACGACGGTACCCATAGCCGCTACCCAAATTGTTAATCCAAAACCTTTCGATTTGAAAGAAGTTTGATGTTGACAGTTTCTATAAGCTTTTTTGAATAGCTATTGCACAGAACATGAAAATTAACTTCAAATATTTGATGTAACTTTCAAATTTTTTGACTCAATCCGTAATAAGGGTCTACTCTTTTGAAGTGTTGTTGTTATAGCTGGGTTCACCATTTATAGTTGGTGGTTTAGTATAACTTACCAGGAATATACCATGCTATAAGATCGTGGGAATCTATGAATAATAAATAAAACTTGGCCATAGTAATTTGCATTTATTTGTAACTTAAACATATTAGGTACAAATAGCGACAATTATCAGAAGGATTTAGATTGAAAAATACATGTGTTATCGACCCCGATACAGAAACCGAAATGAATGGTGTTTTTTCGAACATTCTCGGGGCTCCGGTGTGGCCAGCGTACGTGAAAAAATGATACCACTACAAAAATAGTCCGTTCGCAACATAGTTAAAAATCGAACTGACGAGTTAGGTTCAAGTTTTATATTAAAAAAATCCCATCTCTGTACATTTGAAAGTTTTGACCATCGGCATCAAGAGTTTAAGTGTACAGGGTACGAATTCAAGAACAACTCTTTTGATAATGTTTTCCCGAGATATCTGTACGGAATACTAAACACAATAAAATATTATTAATTCAGGAAACGAAACTAACTTTAACAAATATTTCTGTTTTTTTCGTCCCTTGTATTCTGCTACAAAGCGATTGTTTCAGAGTGCCCCATTGCGAAAACCGCTAAAGGTTCCCCACCTTTCCCTTCCCCATTTCCTTCCTTTCCCCACCATTTGGTGACTTAGCAGGGTTCATGATGTGAGGTTTGTTTTGGTGGTGGATGCATCTACCCACCGGCTAGTGGATCTATATGTCAGATCGGGAGAGACTGGTTGAGGGACCTTTTGACCTCTTCAGCAAGACTCTCTCGAAACATTGCCTTGCACCGCAGTGGGAGGAATGGATTCATACGTTCATCACTCGTGGAGATTCCTAATTCCTATCTATCCCTCATACTTTAACTCTTTTTTCTTCCCAGAAATCTCATTCCTTTCCACTAAATACCCTCCACACAGCATCCACAAAGATGACATAGAACGCGAGGAGAATTATTTTCTTTAGTGTGGAGCTAATCCCCTCGGCAACGATGCGCAGTCGGAAAACACACCAAACACGCGCCCAACGTATGTACACAGTTGACACTTGTCACGTGAGAACGGGTCGTTTCTACGACTCGTTCTTGTGTTCAACAGCTTGGCTGTAGAATGATTTGCCCCTCTCTGCGGTTCCTTCAACCTAAAACATGAGCCTCTTCAAGACTCCTTCCTGTCCTCAAAAAGACCTTCCAGAAGAGAGTCCTTAAAAAGACCTTCCACAGGAAATTATTTTCCTCTTTTCTGTTAAAAAAAAAAAATGACAAAAAATCTGTTGACAATATTATTTACTATTATTATTGAGCAAAAATCTATATATTATAATTATTCTTTTCGTTCATACCTTAGATAAAACACCCTTGTTGACTCCTTCATCTCCTCACAGCATCTCCAAAGATGACATCGGTCACGAGGGAAATTATTTCCCTGTGTAGAGTTTTTGTCAAAAAAAATCTAACGATAGATCAACATCAACCCCTATAACGTATTTACCAGGTACTTATTTTTCAAAAAAGTTGAAGAATTGAAACTCCACTCCTGTACAAAAAAATACCCTGTAGATTCAAACGCAAGTCGCCAGTATTCGATGGTACGGTATAAACTTTTCAGCGGAGAAACTAAGCTTGGTAAAATCTATAAGTAATGATATAATTTTTTTTATTTTTTTATTGATTTATTGTGACGCTTCATGGTTACGGTACTGCGACGACATATAAAAGCCAATAAACATACGTTCCTTAACACAATAATTCTGCAGCTCTTTCAAAAGATGAGATACACAATGTACGTAGGTCTGTTTTCTACAAAGGGAAAAAGGCATAATTTTCTTGCATCTCTCTCACACACCGCACCGTGACGTCTTCGTAGACCCTACAATACTACTTGCTGTGACGATAATTTTGAAAGTATGGAATATAGTTACAAGGATAATATATTGAAGTTTGAATGAATTCCAAAAATTCAAAAAACGTCAAATGTCAATGTGTTGATGATTTTGCTTTTTTCTTTAACATATAATGCAGCAGCTCTTTCTTGCACACTACGTAACAACTGTCTAAAATGAGACAAACGGTGAATGAACCCCCCTAAAGGAAACATACAATAATTATCATACATCTCCCTCACACGTATGAAGAGAATGAAACGCAATTCCCGTCGCCGTGGCCGAGCCGTTTTCTTTAGATAGTGTAAAATGAAGTCGCTTCCGCTGTCTGTACGCTTAGATCTTTTAAACTTAACGGATTTTCATGCGGTTTTCACCATTAGAAAGAGTGATTCAAGAGGAAGGATAATACATGCATATTGTAGTAGAGAAAAGCCGAGAAATTCAAATATTAATGCAGGCAGCGGGCTGGCAAGCGGGCTGTGTGGATTTGATATGATTGCAAATTAGAAGGCGTTGATTAAAAAGGTTGGGTAATGGCGTTGTGTTTCCTTAGCCAAAGCAACGTGTGGCCGGGTCTGCTAGTAAGATATATTTGTTTCCTCCAAAAGAAAAAAACCAGTATCTACTTTGGAAGAAACATACACACGCATTTTGTGTATCTCAAATTTTGTCTTACCATTACTTAATGTGTAAGAAAGACCTGCAGTATTATTAGACTAAGTCGATTACTTATTTGTTCCCTCAATATCGGTTCGGCTGTCAATAGTTCAACCGTGCTCGGGATATCGATATAAATTTATCGGAAGTTACCCCTATCGATCCGCTATTGTAAAGTTATCGATTGCTAAATCCTCAGATGAAAGAATAATCTTTCTACCCATATTACATGCTTACAAGAGGCACATACGGTCAGTGTACGTTTTCATTATTCGTTTAGGCAATTCTTGACCATAATATTTGAGATGAGAACGCCGCATACATAAATAATTATTTATTACATTTCTTAGGGTATAAAGCCCGCTTTTGTTGGGGTTATCTATTCGCTCGCCACCTATATTAAAAGTTTCTAATATTTTTTTAGTATTTTATTTTAAAAGAAAGACAAACATTACCTGGTTACGAACAACTTGACAATATTTGAAAATATCCTACTACCACCAGAGAAAGTGGGAAATGTTGCTTGTGTTGTTTTAGAGTACTTAGTCGGCCGAGGAACTGAACACGCCCGGGTAGGACCCAAATGCGATGCCAACTTAGCCACTGACCAGTAACATATGGCCACGCTATTAAAATTTTCAATAGTTGTTTTAATGCTATTTACCGTCAACGATTTATTTCTGTCTGCTGTTCGATTAATCAGATTAAGTGATTGATTAATTTACGATTTGTTTGAACTGTTTTTTATTCATCAAATCACAAAATTACGATTATTCGAAATTGTTCAATTACACTTACAAAATCAATTAATCAAATACTTAATTCCAGTGTAAATATTGACTTCGCTTTGCAATAAAATCGAAATAATATAAATCGAAGAAAATAAAAACTATTTTCGTAAGATGATGAAATACGCTTTCAAATTTTATCATTAGAAACAAACAAGTAATTTTTTAAGTATAATTTTTTTAATGCAAACTTTAAACAGTTTTAAAAATGACTCACCTTCCGTTTTTTTCTAACTAAAATAACTAAAAATACACACATATTTGATTAGGCAAATGAATTGTAAACTTTGTTGTCACCTCACTTTTTTGTCGTTTATGTAAAAATAATTCCTAAAAAATTCACAAAGTAGCTACCTGGCTATTTGAAATGTCGATTTTTTTTTATTTCACAGATAATTTATGTGTATCTAATATAGGCCCGTCTGGTGCGTTGTAGTCGAGAGGTGGTTTGAGATTTTTTTTTTAAATATATTTTAATAACTTGTACCTTCAAGTTTTCGATTAGTTTCTTTATTGTTTATTTTAAACCTAATTTATATTACGTTTCAAGTATTCTACGGTATTTTATTTTCTAAATTAATTTTAATGTTTTTTTCTTTCTTTGTTTCAGGTAAGAAAAACTCTTCGTCCCACCAAAAAAATAACGTCGAAATTAAGTAAACTTGGGTATTGTTGAATTGAAATTCATCACACTCCAAAAATAGGCCGTATTCCCGTGTGCGTAAGTAGAGAAGCAAAAACTACACAATTCAATCCCTCAGGCCTCGACCATATTTTGTCAGTAAGTCAGAATATTTCCGCTTTGCAATAAAATCAAAATAAATTATAATGTCTCCGAAAACTAAAAACTGTTGTTGAAAAGTGGTGAAATACGCTTTTAAATTGTATTATTATAAAATCTATAAAAATTATGAATGCAAACTTTCAAAAGTTTTAAAAATTGCTCTCCATACTTTTTTTTAATAAAAATTACTGGTAATAAAAAAATTACAGAAAAAATACATATTTTATTAAACAAATATATAAAAATCGTTATCATCTTCTCACTTTTTTGTCATTTCATATTAAAATAATTAGTAAAATTTCACAAATGTTTGTTTTTCAAATTGTGGTCGGAAACTTTGGTTTCATAAAGGTGTATTTTAATTATTTTTGATAATTTTTAGATTGGGAAATATATAGCGTGGTGTTTTTTCTTTCTAACACCATAATAGCAAGGGAGATACAACGATTTCAATGAGACCTATATGAGTGTTTTCCCGAAAAGCCACCAAATTAGCCTGAGGGGTTAATAATCTAATAATTTCACACACAAATTTGAACTAGGCATCTGTATACAATAGCAATAGATTAGCCCTCTTATATCTAAAACATTGACTTTTTCCAGAAAAAAAAACATTAATGTCTTTTGACTATTCAATAAATGAAATAAATTTAGAAAGAGTAACTGAAATTCGAGATCTTGGCATAATAATGGATGAGAAACTAGACTTCACGGTCCACATTCAACAAACTGTAAATAAGGGTAAGAAAACATTAGGACTTATATTAAGAACAATTAAAAACTTTGAATCGTTACAAATCATTAAACTATTATACATATCCCATGTTAGAAGCCTAATGGAACATAAATCCATAGTCTGGTCGCCCTCCTACAAAATTCATATTCATAATGTTGAAAGAATTCAAAGAATATCCCTTGTTAGAAGCCTAATGGAACATAACTCCATAGTCTGGTCGCCCTCCTACAAAATTCATATTCATAATGTTGAAAGAATTCAAAGAATATCACTTGTTAGAAGCCTAATGGAACATAACTCCATAGTCTGGTCCCATATATACATATCCCATGTTAGAAGCCTAATGGAACATAAATCCATAGTTTGGTCGCCCTCCTACAAAATTCATATTCATAATGTTGAAAGAATTCAAAGAATATCACTTGTTAGAAGCCTAATGGAACATAACTCCATAGTCTGGTCGCCCTCCTACAAAATTCATATTCATAATGTTGAAAGAATTCAAAGAATATCCCTTGTTAGAAGCCTAATGGAACATAACTCCATAGTCTGGTCGCCCTCCTACAAAATTCACATTCATAATGTTGAAAGAATTCAAAGAATATCCCTTGTTAGAAGCCTAATGGAACATAACTCCATAGTCTGGTCGCCCTCCTACAAAATTCATATTCATAATGTTGAAAGAATTCAAAGAATATCCCTTGTTAGAAGCCTAATGGAACATAACTCCATAGTCTGGTCCCATATATACATATCCCATGTTAGAAGCCTAATGGAACATAAATCCATAGTTCGGTCGCCCTCCTACAAAATTCATATTCATAATGTTGAAAGAATTCAAAGAATATCACTTGTTAGAAGCCTAATGGAACATAACTCCATAGTCTGGTCGCCCTCCTACAAAATTCATATTCATAATGTTGAAAGAATTCAAAGAATATCCCTTGTTAGAAGCCTAATGGAACATAACTCCATAGTCTGGTCGCCCTCCTACAAAATTCACATTCATAATGTTGAAAGAATTCAAAAAATATCCCTTGTTAGAAGCCTAATGGAACATAACTCCATAGTCTGGTCGCCCTCCTACAAAATTCATATTCATAATGTTGAAAGAATTCAAAGAATATCACTTGTTAGAAGCCTAATGGAACATAACTCCATAGTCTGGTCGCCCTCCTACAAAATTCATATTCATAATGTTGAAAGAATTCAAAGAATATCACTTGTTAGAAGCCTAATGGAACGTAACTCCATAGTCTGGTCGCCCTCCTACAAAATTCATATTCATAATGTTGAAAGAATTCAAAGAATATCACTTGTTAGAAGCCTAATGGAACATAACTCCATAGTCTGGTCGCCCTCCTACAAAATTCATATTCATAATGTTGAAAGAATTCAAAGAATATCACTTGTTAGAAGCCTAATGGAACATAACTCCATAGTCTGGTCGCCCTCCTACAAAATTCATGTTCATAATGTTGAAAGAATTCAAAGAAAATTTTGTTTGAAATTGTTTTCCTCGGGGCCTCCTGTGTGGAGTTAATGTAAAAAAAATGGCGCCGTCTTTTGGCATTGTTACAAAACACATTTGTATACAAACTCCACGTACGAAAACGGTTTTGCCTAAGGCGAGGCGTCAAAGTTATCTTCCTAGCCGGATTCTTAAATTTCAACCATGTAGTCCCTATGCTATAATACTGTTTGATGATCATGATTTAAAAAAAATATATGTAATATCAGACGTTACAAACTATTTGATGTAGCCTCCGCCAAAATAACATTTGGGGGCAGTCGTAGGGGGAGGATTGCAGGGGATGGTGGCGAGGCTGTTCCCCTCCTATCCCTCCCAGGGGGGCAATGTAAGAAAGTAGAAGAAGAAGAGCGCGAAGTGGTGGCGACTACCAAGTAGAACTGCCACCTATCTACTTTATATTGTACTTCTATTGCGGCTGGGGTTCTTACTGTACGCTGCATATCATCACTGAACAAAAATATTGACTTTGTTTTCTTTTTTAATTCCAAAAAACTATCATATATTCATCATCAATAAATAATAATAATATATTTATTTATTGGAATAACGTTCGGAGATTTTACCCATCAATGTAATACACTAATAAATCGAGCCACAACTGGGACTCAAACATTTGATCTCTTGTCTTACAGGGACACAGCGCCTTAACCAACTCGACCATTGGGACCTACATTTTAAAAAATCTTTTATTTTTTTTATTATTTATTTAGTTACTATTGAGTTCCCGGCATGCGTTGCAAAGCCATTTAAATAAAGAAATTGTTACTCCCTGCGTATCCTTTCCCATTCGTTCCCTTCCACCTTCCCCCTTTCCCTCTCCCGCTTTCTCCCGTCCCACAAACCCCCCTCCCCTCCTTCGTTCCCCTTCCTTCTTTTAAATAAAATTTCAGTCTCCGGTAACTTGTTTGATGTCGTTTAAAAATTTTTTTCTTTCTTTTAATTATTTCCTTCCCTTCCTGCCTTTAAACTATGTGAAATACTTTTCGTTATTTATTTTTGGGGTGTTACGCCGTGTTGCGATATCTCCTTATTTAGCCAACGTTTCGGACAGCGTTAGGTACATTGTCCATCATGAGATAGCGCAACACGGCATAACAAAAATAAATAACGGAAATTCTTTTGGCCTTGAAAATCCAAAATCCTATGTGAAATACACGTCCTATGTAAATAAACAACTCGCTCGCCACCGATAGCAATTTTTTTATACAAATTTCATAACATCAGAGCTCACAGCAACTCACCAATGTTTCATCGCAATCGGGCGAATAATATAGGAATTAATTTCATAACGCCAGAGCTCACTATTATATACAGAAACCACCACGGGCGTGCAGACAATCCAATAACCAAAGTTTCATCGCAATCGAATAAATGGTTTAGAAACGCTTAATGAATGCCGAAATGTTCACTTATTGTTTACATTGTTTTGCAGCTGACTGTCCCTTAGAAAGTTTTGTGTTGTAGATGTGACTGCTTACCATGTCTGGGCCTGTCTGCCTACTAAATAATTCACTCCCCGCCGGGGTAGTCAGTTAAATTACGGCGTACTATTGCTGTCCTTATCTCCTGTTTCAATTTAGGTGCTTTTTTACGACAGAGGCGTGAGGGTTTTGACAGTGGCCGTATTAGATTATTTTGCTAATGTAAAGCACCACAAGCAGTCAACTCGGAATAGAAGGTAAACTATTGGAATGAATAAAGAGCTAGTAGAATTCTTCAAGAAAAAAAAATTCTAACCTGTCTCACCAATTCACGACTACTAGCGGTGTTCCTCAAGGGACACATTTAGGCCCAGTACTTTTCTTCCTTTTTATAAATGATATTGTTACTTTTTTGATATTTATTTTTGGGGTGTTATGCAGTGTTACGCTACCTCCTTCTTGAGTGTCAGTGTCCATCATCAGAGCAGATGAGCTCATCTGCCCTGATGATAACAAAAATACTTTTGGCCGTGAAAACCTAAAAACGACATTGTTACTGTTTTTAATAATATTTGAAGTGTTGCTTTTTGTCTACGATCTAACACTTTTTAAACTTTTATCTAACAGTCCACAATGGAGTGCTGGTACCTACCGTGATATACAGCAGTGAAGCATGGAACTGGCAGATGAAGAGTGAAAGTAAATTGAGTGCTGTAAAAATGGGATTTCTGAGATATATGTGTGGTAAAACTTTGTGTGATCGTGTTTAAGATGAGAAGATCTAGAAATAATGCAAGGTGTAATAAATGCGATTGAAAATGGGATGCTTATATGGTATGGGCGTGTAGAGCGAAAGAATGAAGAAAGGAGTGTAAAGAAAATATTAAATATGAATGGTAGAAGAATTCGGGGACGCCCGAGGAAGACATGGCAAGATCAAGTGAACCAAATACTTGAGTTAGGCCATGGCAAGGGTCAGAATAATTTATGAAACGATGTATAAATGTGAATGAAGCAAGGAGTGCGTCGCAACACCGATTTAGTTATGGTTAGTTTTTTTTTAGGTCTTTCACCTTTTTTTAAAATATGAATACCGCACAAGAGTCCCAACTGCTCCCGTCTGGAGCCAGTGACACTATGGAATCCCTTATTGGGGTATGTTGTGAGGCTGAGTGGGGGGGGGAAGGAGATAGGGAAGAGGAAGGTAGGGGAAGTACCTGGCTATTCAGATCTGGTCACCAAACACGGCTAAAGCCATTTCAAGCAACAATTCAATTCTGAATGGTGGTCTTACACCAGGGCGATACTGAGAGTATCTTCCACTCTGGAACGTGCCGCAAATATACTATTTATTATTTTAAATGAATTATTTGTGAAATACCACAAATTAATCAAATTAAATTTATTTGCCACGCCGGGATCCCGCACCCTTTTTGGATTGCGATTCAAGAGCCTTACCGCTGGACTACGTCGGCCGAGCGAATCACCTGAACGATTCTGAGAGTATCTAACAAATCTGAAACGTACTAAATATTATTTTTAGTTATTTATAATACTTACCTTAAATCTATCTATATATACAAAGAAGAGTGTCTGGGAAGGCGGGCGGACATCGGGCAGGCGGCGCGATTTGATTTTATTTTGACTCCAATACACAGTCTCATTCCAGTACTGGTGAAATTTTGAATGACTTTCAAAATTATTACTTAATTATTAATACCTTAATTATTAATAATTGAGGTATTACTTGAATTGATAAGCTTCCGAATTCCACTTCGCAATACTAGAAGTCAGGATTTATTTCAGTGCAGAAATTCTGGGACTAACTACCATATGTATTCCTCTTTGCCCAGAATACTAATGGAGGGAAACAATTATACCAAGTCAGTGGACATCTTCAATTTATCTTTGAATAAATATAAAATATTGTTATTGAGGCAATTCAGTTATGTACAATAAAATGTTTTTCTTTTCTATGCTATATATGTAAAAGCCCCGAAAAAGGGCGTTTATTTATAAATAAATAAATAAATAAAACAAGAGTATGGTCACTGTGGTGACCGGACAGTTCGGAATGAAACCAACTCAGAACCATCTCAGATAAGTCATTTAGAGTGATAAAAAAAATATTTTTAAAAAATTGGTTAAAATTAAGATTAAATTTAAAATTATTTATTTCATAACTTTTAAAGACTTTTAAAAACTTTTAAAGGAGGTGTTGAGTTGACTTAGATCTCGATCTGTGTAAAGACCGGGCAACGACGGGTATTTCAGTTATTATTATGCAAAATTAATTAGCGCCCATTTAGAAGTTTGATCTATGCCGATTTTAAAGAAAATCGATGTCGTAAATACACAAAAACCTTCGAGGTTCAGACTGGTAAAGAAATTATTTATCTTTTTTTAAGATTATCTTTACTTAGGGGGCCTTGAGGAAAACTATTTCCCTCGGGGCCTATGTTGTCTTTGGGGATGCTGTGTGAAGGGCCTTTTTATGGAAAGGAAGGAGAGGTCCCGTTGCGATGCAAGGCGATGGGTCGAGAGTCCAGCTGGAGAGGTCAAAAGATCCGTTCTGCCATGCAGTAGTTGGGCATACGCATCGGCCGCCAAGACCCAGACAAACCTCACCCCATGAAACCTTGCACACCTGCTATTTTTTTTTTTTTTTATATGAATACCTCACAAAAGTCCCAGATGCTCCCATCTGGAGCCAGTGAGACTATGGCATCCTCAATTGGGGTACTTTGTGAAGCTGAAGATGAGGGGTGGGGGAAGAAGCTAGGAAAGAGAAAGGTGGGGAAGTACCTGGCTATTCAGATCTGATCACCAAACACTGCTAAAGCCATTTCAAGCAACGTTTCAATTATGAATGGTGGCATTACACCAGGGCGATACTTACACTCTGGAACGTATCGCAAATACACTATAAATTATTTTTAAATGAATTTATTGTGAAATAGCACAAATTAATCAATAAATTTCGGATTATAAGGAGTCAAGAGTTTTACCCCTCGACCACGCCGGCCGTCAACTGACTAAGTGACCAAACGTAGCGAATCACTAGGGGTGACCTATGGATGTTGGCTATCGAAAAAATGGTAACATACCAAACTCCCAAATTAAAAATCTGCTCAAAAAAGAATATCATATATTCATATTTTGACTTGAATTTTCTGACACCGTGTATGGGAAGGGGTGTTTATGCCAAAAGGGTTTATGGAAATTTTGGACGTAACAATTTATTTTGGATATATTCTTTAGTTTTTCGGACCTCGCATGATGCATGAAAGCGAATTTTGAAAGTGGCAGATAGGGACAGGGGAAATTGAAAAGATTGATGTAATCACTCAAGAAAAAATATGTAAGAGGGTAATCCCAAAAGTAAGGTCTCTTATCTATGTTTATATAAAATGAATGTATGTTCGCTTGCTTGCTTGTTTGTTTGTCTTTTATGTTTTGCTAAATTAAGCATCTGAAAAGCTTTTAATCATTACACAAACTCTTACGAAGCTGTCAAAAATGTCACAATTCGAGAGTGACATTTTGCAAACCATCGATCATTTCAATTTTCGAAAATTTATGTACAAGAATTATAGGTATTTTAAATAGAATATAAAAATGAATGTTTCTTTGTTTGTCCTTTATGCGTTCTTAAACTATTGAACCGATTGCGATGAAACTTGGTTAGATTTGATGTGTGCATGCCCGTTAAGGTTTCTATATATAATAGTGAGCTCTGGTGCTATGAAATTATTTCCTATATTATTCATCCGATTTAGACAGCAAGCTTTATTGCTGTTAGTCTGATTGCGCTTCATTGATTTTTAAATTGTTCACTTATTTTTAAATTGTTCACTGATGTTTAAATTGTTCACTGATGTTTAAATTGTTCACTGATGTTTTAATTGTTTATTGATGTTTAAATTGTTCGTCGATGTTTAAATTGTTCGTTGATGTTTAAATTGTTCGTTGATGTTTAAATTGTTCATTGATGTTTAAATTGTTCATTGATGTTTATATTGTTTAAATTATTTAAATTGCGGAAATATACATGCTTTAATTTAAATATTTTCTCTACTTTAAAAACGATTTGAAATTTTAATTTTGTTATGTTTTTAAAATTAATAAATTGAATTGAATTGAAAAAAAAATTCCACTTTAGGACGTGCCGCATGAATCAATTGTGAAATAACACAAATTAATCAATAAAAATTTATTTGCCACGCCGGGATTCGATCCCGTGACCTTCGGATTGCGAGTTAAAAGCCTTACCGCTAGACCACGTCTGCCGTCGAACAGATACCTGCATTTACCCTTCTTTCAATATCGCTATCGCCATTTCCACTAGAGGTAACTAACATTTAAATTTGAAATAAAGTCTTCAGAAACAAATTTAAAATTTTGATAATATATTATTATGAAAGTTTCACGTAATAAAAAAAAAATTGTAAAAAAATTCGAAACGAAAAAGTTGTAAAAACAAAATCTTCATAAAAATGGCTACCCAACATCTGTCGCTAAGCTCGTGTCGTGTATGTATACATAAATAAATAATAAATTTCGCTACGTATGCAAATGACTTTTTGGTCACCCGGCACAAAACCCTTGCGCGAGGGTCGCCTCGCGGAATTAACATAGAGTGTGTATACAGTGGGATAAAAAACTACCACCCTTTGGCGGAAAAACGACGCGAAAATGTTTCGTATCGAAATAATGGGAGTTTACTTTTTTATAAATTTCGACACCTTTTTTTTTAAGAGTAATTTTTGAATTTTTTTTCTGATATTATTTATAAGTAGAAATTTATATCTACATATTAGATAGAACATTGATTTCGCTAGTTAACATTTGTTAAATTTTGTTCTCCTAGGCCCCAGATGGGTCAGTTAATTATATATACATCTTTTCAATTTGGTAGGCGGGTATGGGTACCGCCGCTCCGGGAACCATTTATTGGATAACCAATGCCTCTGCCATAGGTCGCACCAAGGGGTTCGCTAAGTTTGGTGACTTTGCAGGGGTGCCCGGGTTTATGGAGTGAGATTTGTCTAGGTCTTTGTGGGGGATGCTTCTGCTTACCAGCTGTTTTCCTCGCTCTCCTGTGTGGAGCTAATGTAAAAAAATGCTTTCGTGTAACCTTTTTTTCTGTAATTAGGTAGGGGAACTATTTAGCCATCCGGTTGAGCAGCGTTGTGGGGCGGACTAAGGTAGGGGCTGTAGGAAGAGATATATTAATGCGGATCTTGATCCAAGATGTTGCCGTTACCGCCCCAAAATATTATTTCTTCTCTAATGAAAACTATCTGCGTGAAATCGTAAGAATGAAAATAATAATCGTGTAAAACAAAGATGTTATAATTGAATCCAGAGCTGTTTTTTTCAATTTAGACCTCCCCCCTTTGTGAGATTAAGAGATATTTGGTGGGACCCCACTTCCCCTCACGTGAGACTTTCACTACACTTATTAAATGACTATGTTTATTTTCATAAAGATAATAGCCATTAGATTTTTTCAGCAGGCAAAATTGGACACTTCAAAAGAAGTGAAAGAATTTAATTTTTGATTAGTGAGATTATAACGAACCCCATTTTGAGCTCACGTAATTAATGGATGACTCCTAATGCAAAATCATGTATTTGGGAGTAAAGGGCCATCCTTAAATTATATCACACCTTGAGGGGGGAGAAGGGGGGTCATCAGCTTTGTGACGTCACATGTAGTTAGGCTTACCAGATAACAGGAATTTTTCTAACAAGACCGTCCGATTGTAAGAATTTTCAAAACGGAAGAAAACATCAATGAAACCCCGTGTTCTCACATCCCATCTCGCCCCCTCCGTTGTGGTAAACATGACAGCGACGAAAAACATCAAATATTACCAGTTATTATTACTTATGTAAAATTGCAAAACGTGTGATGTCACGCTAGGGGGGTGGTGGTCTCACAAATGTGACGGGAGGGGTGGGGGGGGGGGGGTTAAAAGAGCGTATTTTGGGTAATAATTTTAATACATATGATAAAGATGTAAATATGTAATTTGCAATTTAAATTTTCACCCATCAAAATGATTTCTTTTATTAATTTTAATTTTTTTAATTATATTTCATCATATTTTTATAATAAATGTAATAAAATTATTGTTTTTTATTATTTGTGAGTAAATCGTGAAATGTTATAATCTTTAATGGCCCATATCTTATAATTTAAAGCAAAAATAAATAATTTTGGCAGAGGATGGACTGCCAAACAACTTGGTCTTGCCTCACTCACTTTCATACATAATCTTCTATTATTCTGACTTTTGACATGGTCCGACTCAAGTATCTAATTCACTTGATCGTGACATTTCTTCCTCGGGCATCCCTGACTTCTTCTAACGTAAACAAATATATTCTTCTTACACTACTTTCTTCATTCATTCGCTCTACATTCGCCCAAACCATCTGAGCGTCTCTTTCTTAACCTTACTCATTATGCTTATAATCAGCCTTGCATTCTTTGCGGATCTTCACATTTCTCACACGATCATACACGGTTTTACCACGCATAGGTACGTCTCAGGGATCTCATTTCAACAGCATTCAGTTTACTTTCATCCTTCTTCTGCCAGTTCCATCCCTTACTGCCGTACATCAGACTAGGTACCAGCACTTCATTGTGGACTGCTAGCTTCGCTTCTTTTGACAGCTTTTTATTAGCGCCAAGGGCATTCAGTCCTCCATCAAAGGAGTTATCTGCATTTACCCTTCTTTCAATATCTCTATCTTCCTATCTCTGATATTATAATTATTCTCGAGTTTCGTATTTACAACGCGAAAATATCATAAAATGTTTACGGTAGAGTAAACTTTAACGCGATGAAATGGGCCCTTATCGAAAACAGCCCTTCCCCTTTTCCCTCTCTGTTATTTGGCCGCGGAAATGTCTAAGGAAGGATCCCCGGGGCTGTGATCCCCCCGGGAGTCGATTACAAGACTTTCGAAGACACATACATAGAGCCTTACCAGGATAACGGAAATGGGGAACAAGAAACAGGGAAGTTTTTAGAATAATTATTTACACACAAATATTTTTTAAGTGTGATATTTGATAAATATATTCAGTACTAGTGCAGACCCGTATTAAATCATGGGATATTATTATTGTAGGATTTGTAAAGCTGAAAGTATTTATTAAAAAGATATTGCTCAAGGATTTTTTTTATTAGATCATCAATATCTTGCTTTTTTAATCAAGATGTTTGTGTCTCAAAATCTATGTCATCAATATATTGCTGTCTTAAACCTAATTTCATCAATATTTTACTGTATTTAAACTAATTTAAAAAAGATGTTGCTATCTTAAAACTAATATCATTGATGTCTTGCAATTCCAAAACTTTTTTTTATCAATTTCTTGCTGTCTTCATTTTATCGACACCTCGCTGTCTTGAAAGCCGACATCTTGCTGTCTTGAAAACCATTTTCACCAATTTCATGCTGTCTTCATGCTTATGTCTTCAATATCTTGATGTCTTAAAACCATTTTCATCAATATCTTGTTATCTTATAACTATGTCATCAAGTTTTTGCTGTACTAAACCTAATTTCACCAATATCTTGCTGTCTTAAAACTCATGTTTTAAATATTTTGCTGTCTTTAAGCTAATTTAATGAAGATGTTGCTGTCTTTAAACAAATGCCATAAATATCTTGCTGTCTTGTCTTAAAACCACTTTAATCTACTTGTTGCTGTCTTGAGACCATTTTCATCAATATCTTGCTGTATGTCATCAATATCATGCTGTCTTAAAACTAGTTTCATCAATTTATTGATGTCTTAAAACCATTTTCATCAATTTTTTGCTGTTTTAAAACCAACATCATCAAATTCTTGCTGTCTTAAAACTTATTTATTCAAGATGTTGACGTACCAAAACACATGTCTTCAATATAATGCTATTATAATATATAAACCAATGTTATTAAATATCTTGCTGTCTTTAAACTAATTTAATAAAGATGTTCCTGTCTTTAAACTAATATCTTAAATGTCTTGCTGTTTTAAAATCATTTTCATTAATTTCTTGCTGTCTTAAAACTTATGTCATTAATATCTTGCTATTAAAACTGTCTTACAACCAACGTCATCAAATTCTCCCATTCTTACAACTTATTTAATCAAGATGTTGGTGTACCAAAACATTTGTCATCAATATATTGCTGTCTCAAACCTAAATTCACTAATATATTGCTGTCTTAAACCTAATTTCACCAATATATTGCTGTCTTAAAATGAATATTATTTAATATCTTGCTGTCTTTAAACTAATTTAATAAAGATGTTGCTGCCTTAAAAATAATTTCTTAAATATCTTACTGTCTTCAAACCATTTTCATTTCTTGCTGTCTTATGTGATTAATATCTTACTGTCTTAAAACTATTTTCATCAATTTCTTGTTGTCTTACAACTTATGAAATCAATTTTATGCTGTCTTAAAGTCTTAAAACCATTTTCATCAAATTCTTGATGTCTTATAACTTACATCATCAGTACCATGTCTTTTAATCATTTTCATCAATTTCTTTCGGTCTAATAACTTATATCATCAATATCGTACTGGAGGTTATCCACCACATACCCGCCCCGGTATAAATAACTGATGGTTACTCCTTCAGGGCTCTCACAAAGACTCTAATTTTTTTTTATGGAACGACTCTACATTTAATAAACGAAACTAGACCTCCAATGTCCCCGCATACGTTGTTAGGCAGCAGTATGCAAGTGCTTGCTATGTACAAGTGTTAGTATGTGGGAAAAGTAAAAAAAAATATATATATATATCTTACCTGAAAAGAAAACCCAAAAGTAGGCGGTATGCCTTTTCTGAATGATTTTTGTGCATAAAAAACGCAGGGCATAAATTATATTTAAGAAATAGAAGGTAGTAAATAAATCCAGACGGAGATGGCACGACGCAGATCGCCCGGCAGTCCTGATGAGAGTTTGTCGGTGATCAGGCAGGCCGAATACAAGGTTCAGTTTCCGCGCTCCTAAGCCGACATCCCGGTGGTGCCTCGAAGATTAGTAAGTGGGAAGTGGGGGCCCGAAGTAAAACGCCCGAAGACCCTGAGGAAGTGAGCGTCGGGTTAATATCGTACTGTCTAAAAATCATTTATCTTAAAACCAACGTCATCGAATTCTTCCTGTCTTATAACTTATGTCATCAATATCATGCTCTCTTAAAGCCAATGTAATTTATTTCTTGCTCTCTTAAAAATATGTCACCAATATCACGCTATTTTAAATATAATTTAATCGTATTTGACTGTCTTGAAGTTGGTACATTAAAAAAAGATTTAGAACCGGTTGTTTCACCGAATTTGAACAATTTTTGTTAATAGCAATAGAACTGTGAAATAACCTTATATAGCACTCAGTCACATTTCCACCCAAAGTGAGAATTTTTTTTTTACTATATATGAATTCTCTCTGGATCTCAGAGGGGAAATTGTAGCAAGAGTGGAAGAAGGCCTAAAATGCCTATCGGGGGTGACAAATACGAGCTGCGTGCATACCTATTTCGAATGACAACCCACTTGACAGAATTAACGTACTAAAACATCAGTTGTAAGAGTCAAGTTTTTGAGATTTTTAAAAATATTTTATTAAACATCATAAAAAAATAATAATCGCTATTACTTGATGGGTTTTTTGGAGTTTAAAAATTGTTTTATATTTTATGTCGTCTATCATTTTTTTGGAAAATTATAGGATACTAGCTGGGTTACCCGGCTTCGCTCAGGACAACCTTCGAGAGTGTTCTGGAATGTTCCACAATTTATTTTATTTATTTATAGCGGACCCGACAGACGTTGTCCTGTACACAAATGTCGGGACAAACTAAAATTAAAATAGAATAATATTGAATATTCGATACTGCGATGGTAGCGCAGTCTGCCTGATCCAATGTAAAACATTTAAAAATCAACAACTCCTTAGAAATAAAAAAAAATAATTAAAAGAACATTTTCCAGTGGACCAAATTGTGAATCTAAACCATTCTCGAATCCCCTTGAACCCACACAAAAAAATTTCATCAAAAGCGGTCCAGCCGCTTAGGAGGAGTTCAGTGACATACACACGGACAAAAGAAATATATACATATATATATTAAGATACGCAAGTCGAGGTGGCAGAAGACTGTGATTTGTATGAAATACACTTCTACCACGAGGAGTTACAACTCTGTAATTTTTACTACAAAAATATAAAAACATTTTTTTTAAAACGCACACAGTCGTTACGTCTTTAGTACAGTAGATTTTAAGTAATTATAAAATAATAATATTGGTAATTCTGTTGAATTTTTCTCCACTAACTGGTGCAGACAACTTTTTGTTTGAAAAGAAGAAGAACCCATATGGACAAGACACCGCCCAGTTTCTTTGCAAAATTAATTTCTGAAAAATAATTTTTAACTATTATTATTTTAGGTATGTTTTTAGGTTTTCACGGCCAAAAAGTATTTTTGTTATTGTTTTTGGGGTGTTATGCCGTGTTTCGCTACCTCCTTCTTTAGCCAACGTTTCGGACAGCGTTACAGTGTCCATCATCAGGGCAGATGACCAGAAAAAAATTATTATTTTACATCATTTTGAATTTTTTTATTAAAATATTAACACATTTGACGGCCTCGATAGTCCAGGGGTAAGACTCTTGACTCACAATCCGTAGGTCGCAGGTTCGAACCCAGCGTGCGCAAATAAAGTTTATTTGATTAATTTGTATTATTTCACAATAAATTAAAAATAATAAATAGTATGTTTGCAGCACTTTCCTGAGTGGAAGATACTCTCAATATCGCCCTGGTGTAAGACAGAATTCAGAATTGAAAAGTTGCTTGAAATGGCTTTAGCCGTGCTTGGTGACCAGATCTGAATAGCCAGGTACTTCCCGATCTTCCTCTTCCCCGCCTTCCCCCCACTATCCACTACCTTCAGCATGACAACATACCCCGATTGGGGATGCCATAGTCTCTGGCTCCAGACGGGAGCAGTTGGGACTCTTGTGCGGTATTAACAGTAAAAAAAAAAATTGGGAATGCGCCAAAATTTCCGAAATTCCTTATTATTATCCTTCAAATAAAATATATATTATGTTTGCCAAAATAGCGCACCCTCTTTCGAATAATTCGAAATAATATTTACTCTTGCTGCATCGGGAGCAGTTCGAATCAATAACGCGCATAAATACTCCCCCACCCAACGTTTTATGGCATTCCTGAAATGTTTGAAGGGGCCCCCTATGTTAGGTTATGTCTGTAATAATCGCCGAATACATAAACCATGTTTTGAGCGTGTCCGTGCGCCCGATATAAGCCCATTTTATCTCACTTCTGGATAAATTGATAAAATTTTTGCAACTTCTTTATTTAACGGATTGTCAATTTTATTGACCTGTCTGGGGCCTAGGAGTGCCAATAATTGCCTTCCATGTAGATTTTAATGAAAACCTATGTAACTACTGATTATTTAAGTTTATCAAAAACAAACTACGCACAGCATTCATTTCTCAGAAGGACGTGCACAAAATACAATAATACCTTTTCAGACGCTGATATTTTTCATTTGTGCTCAGGCCAATTTATGAAATGCATAACAGAAAAAATTAAAACAAATTGTTAATTACGAACCTTACGTGTGATTTTTTCTTATTTTTTATCAGGTTTATTTTATAGTTCGCATTATATTGTGATGTGAAAATGAATTATTTGTATATAGGAATTTTTTTTTAAATATATTTTTTTTATATGACACCGTACAAGAGTTCCAACTGCTCCCGTCTGGAGCCAGTGAGACTATGGCGTCCCCGATTAGGGTATGTTGTGAGGCTGAAGGTAGTGGGGAGGGGAAGGAGATGCGGAAGAGGAAGGTGGGAAGTACCTGGCTATTCAGATCTGTTCACCAAACACGCCTAAAGCCGTTTCAAGCAACGTTTCAATTCTGAATGGTGGTCTTACACCAGGGCGATACTGAGAGTATCTTCTACTCTGGAACGTGCCGCAAATATACTATTTATTATTTTAAAAGAATTAATTGTGCAATACAAATAAAGTTTATTTGCCACGCCGGAATTTGATCCCGCGACCTTCGGATCGCGAGTCAAGAGCCTTACCCCTCGACTATGGAGAAAAATTCCAAATTCCTTCAAAAATTATTAATAAAACAAGCGTATACAATAGATGAACAAACCCCTTTTATGATGTAAGCAATGTTTATATCTTTCCATGAACAATTTTTTTGTCAATTTTCAATCAGTAATGTTATCACATCCACGGTCGTTTATCAATTTAATAAAATTTTAACGAGGCTTTTTAGTAAGGCTGTAAGTGTTTAAAAAAGATGGGTGTTACATTTTAATATAATTTTGGACTGCTGTGTCTTAAGAGGAAACCCGGTGGGGCATTTTGTCCATACAAACGTAGTCCCCAATTCCCTCTATCTACCACCATTCCACTTCAAATATTTTTTAATTTACTATAAATATCGACCACTAGCATGTCGGTAGGTATTGCTTTCTTGATAAATTACTTCTTAGGCTGGCTTTACATTCGTAAGTTTTTTCCCGTAATTCGCTCGTGTAAGTGAATTATGGCCAAATTACCAATGTAAACGACACCAAAAGTCACTTAACGTAATTTAAAGCATGTTACAGAACTTCTTCTCCCGGAAGTTTTTTGACAGGTCTAATCGCGTCCGCGCGAAATTACAGCCTTCTCACAGCTTATAAAATCAATTTGATAAGCTGAGGGACTTTTTGTAAGAAATAGTACCAAAATGCGCCTTTGCGAAATGTCAAAAACCAAAAGACATTTGTTTTTATTGGATTTTTTTCCTATAAAACTAGTATTTATTTCCACTTATTTGAGTTTTCTGAAAATGAGCATCCTTCTATTCAATTATCGGTCCAAACCTTTCTAATCTCAATGTTTCTGTTTTTAAAATTACGTATTTGAATACGAAGTCGGTTGCAGTCGGCAGCTGTCAGGTAGCTGTCATTCTAATAAAATGAAAGAAATCCATTAGTTTTCGCCTTTGACGGCACAAAAGTGCGTGGAGAATTGTTTAATTAAAGCCAAAATCCAATTCAGCACTTCATTTGGTCCTTTTCGACTTTATTGACAAAATCGCGTAAATTTGACAGTAGCAGGTCGTTGTTGAAAGGAAGCCATCTTACCGCAAATACATTTACAGATGTAAACGGTCGCATGAGCAGTTACACAGGTCGAACTTCCGAAAAACTTCCGTGATCATTAATTGCCACAAGTCAGATTCATATGTAATTTTTAAATACGAGTGTAAAGCTAGCCTTACAAGAGTTAGAACTCTCCAAAAATTGTTAAAATTTCCTGTTTTGTACGTCATTAAGATACTATTTAGATTCATATTTACGACGAATCGGTTTACATTAAGAACATCAAAAAATATGCTACGGATAAATTGAAGCTTTTCCTAGCTTTTCTATGTATCGGAATTACAATAAAATTATTATTTAAATAACAAAAAATATAAGCGAAAACCACAAAAAAAAAATATTTTCATGACTTAACTATACAGTAATATAAGAAACAATTTTTTAAAAATACCCCTTTATGGCTAAGACTATTTTTAAGGTTTTGTATGTTCTAACTTTTTTCATTCTTACAAAATTATGCACAAAATAAATAAAAACCACTTTCTCGCTTACTTGCCTCGATCAAATGTGACGCGCAATTTTAAATGAGGCAAGAGAATCGAAATATTTCTAGCGTTTATATTCCTCTTAACAGAAGTTCAGTATATTTAAAAAAAAATCAAAGCGAACAGAAAAATAATATTTTCTTCTTTTTTTTTATTTTTTATATGAAATACCGCACAAGAGTCCCAACTGCTCCTGTCTGGAGCCAGTGAGACTATGGCATCCCCAATTGGGGTATGTTGTGAGGCTGAAGGTAGTGGGGAGGGGAAAGAGATAGGGAAGAGGAAGGTGGGGAAGTACCTGGCTATTCAGATCTGGTCACTAAACACGGCTAAAGCCATTTCAAGCAACGTCTCAATTCTGAATGGTGGTCTTACACCAGGGCGATACTGATAGTATCTTTCTATCTTCTAATACAGTTAGTAAAAAAAAAATTTAAATTGATCCAATTTTGAAGGAGAAAAATGAGAAATACGATATCTCTATTTTGATGATTTTATTTAAGTATTATCAGCCCCTTATCAGAGGCAATTGTCCCTTTCGCTCAGTATTCAGGGGAGTAAGAGCGACAGAGACAGTAACAGTTTGGTATAATGCCTATTGTTCAATTATTATTATTCGGCGAACGGATTTCCTCTTAAGCCGCCGCTATCCGAATTTCGACCGATTTTTTACATATCTCCCTTAAGCATTTAAAGTTTTTAAGCTCTTAAAAAAATAAGTGTTATTTTTGAAGATAATATCTAAATACGTTCCACGCCGAAACGCAAATTATATGAAATTCCCTCGATAGAAAAAAATCGCAAAGTATGCTCCGAAAATTATTTAAAACAAGTCTATTTCTATTATTTTACGAGTTATATTTGTGAAAAAATTCACAATGTTTCTTTAAATGATACGTAAGATACCTTTCAAGAGATTTTTGCTCTGTTTTAAACGAGTCATGTTTCCCAATTTTCGCATCAATTTTGTCATTGGAAATATTGGCGCGCCCTGTCCAACATTCGTAAATACATATCTCTCCATTTTTTTTTCTTTTTTAGGCCGGGAAGCGTCGCCTTAATACAACCATACAAGAATTTCGTCGGTGTTGTGGAGGGCAATTAAGTCGACAATATACCCTAAAATATATTCAGAATCTTAACGACGCGACGTAAGTAAAGAAGCCGTGTATACAAATAGCGACTCGCGACCCGTGTATTGGACGGACCTACTGTCGAATTTGCCCTATCAAAGAAAAGAAGAAAAAGACGAATAATGTGGGAATCTTAATGATGTAAGTGAAGAAAGCTTGTAAACAAATATACGCCCGCGGCACGGCGTATTGGACGAACGTGTGGTCGAATTCGCTTTAGCAGGCATGGAGATCGACCTTTCCACGGCGTTCATTTTAATTAATTCTGAAGAACGTGTTACAAAGATGTTTCTAAATGAATACCTCTCGAAGTTATTAATTCATCGTCTAGAAAAATAAAATCTGGTGCTTACCGCTAACTTTATAGTTGAAAAAAACTGGTATAAAATTTTAAAATAGTTGTACGTAAAATAAATTAATGGTAAGATATCGTTTTTTATTAATTTTAAATATAAAGAACCTACATCCCCAGGGGTCTGTTGAAATAAAAAAGTTATTATAGTTACGAATTCGCTGGAAATGATTAAAATATGAGTTTTGAGCAAACAAAAATTATTAGGGTTGTGTTCCGCCTTAATATTAATAAATAAACATATTCTTATGTACTCCATAAAGAAAACATATTTTTTATTTATGTTCGAATTGGCTTGAGCATTTTTACAACCGTAAAACCCACAAAATTTTCAAAAATGTCATTCGCACTCCTCTCTCGTGTCACTTTTATGTCCCCCGTTTTAAATTCTCGAGATATGCAGGGGGAAGTCCATAAAAACCTTTTCCTTCTTTTTTCTTACCTGTGGTTCGGAATTCACTAGGGAACCACAACGCACTGATGGTTTGCGTCAAGCTAAAATATATCTGTTCTTGGTGTACATTATATCTTATATCACCACAAATACGTAGGTAACTAGCGAGTTCCCGGCATGCATTGCAATTATACTTTAAGCCGCCGCTATTCGAATTTCGACCGATTTCTTACATATCTCCACAACATTTGAAGTTTTTAAGCTCTTAAAAAAATATATGTTATTTTTGAAGATAATATCTAGATATGTTCCACGCCGAAACGCAAATTATATGAAATTCCCTCGATAGAAAAAAATCGCAAAGTATGCTCCGAAAATTATTAAAAACAAGTCTATTTCTATTAAATACAAGTTATATTTGTGAAAAAATTCACAATGTTTTTTGAAATGATACTTCAGACGCCTTCCACGAGATTTTTTGCTGTATTTTAAACGAGTCATGTTTTATTAAGAATTTTCTCCATTTTCGCTTCAATTTTATCGTCTGAAGTATAAGCGCGCTCTCTCCAACATTCGTAATTACATATCTCTCCATATTCTTCTTTTCGTGCTCGGGTACGGGGCCTTAAGAAATATTTTATTTCTACCTGCGTGCCCTTTCCAATTTGTCAACGTTCCCCTTCCGCCTCCTCTTCACCTCCCTCGTTCCCCCTCCACCATCCTTGTCTTTCCCCCTCTCATTTTTCGCTTTCACCTGTCCCGCGAATCCCACCCCCTCCCGAGTCCCCCCCTGCTTCCCACTTTCTCCGCCTTCCTCTCTTCCTCGACCCCCCTTCCGCGAATCTTCCTCTTCATTCTCCTCCGCCCCTTCTCGCAAGGCCTATGTCATCTTTGGGGATGCTGTGTGGAGGGTATTTTTAGGAAAGGAAGGAGAGGAAGTTCTGGGAAGGAAGATGGTATTAGGGGTGGGTAGTAATCTGGGTGAATCCATCCCTTCCACCGCGGTGCAAGGCAAGGCGATGTTCCGAGAGTTTGCGGCTGGAGAAGTCAAAGGAACTCCTTCAATCACTCTCTACCAATCCGGCCTGCCATGCTGCTGGTGGGCAGACGTATCCACCGCCAAGACCCGGACAAACCTCACCCCATGAACCCGGGCACCCCTACTAATTCACCAAACGTAGCGATTCATTTGGGGTGACCTATTGCAGAAATGTTGGTTATCCATTAAATGGTTCGCCACTTAAAAGCTAGAATATTCCATTTTTTATGAGAAAAACTCTTAGACTTTCATTTAGACTTTCATAAAGTCAATAGTTCCATATGAATAAATTCGGATACATTTATCCGAGACGCTATTCAGGTTACAAACCAATTCTTAGAATGATTGTTTCCAATAAAAAGAGTAGTTGCCTATAATATGGAAAAAATAACTATTTGAAGATAATATTGTTGATTCTAAATATTTGAAATATGAGATTGACAAATATGACGGTGTGACAGAAGGTGGCAATAGCGAAATTGGATAACGCGCACGTCCCGGTTAGACGAGAGGTCTGGGTTCGAGTCCCAGTTGCGACCATTGCTTTTTCTATTTTTCTGTCTCTTGTTTTCATTCATATTTTCATTTAGATTATAAGTGTTATCTTCTTCTTCAATGATATATTACGTTGATGGGAATAACCGTCAAAAGTTATAAAAAGAGAGTTTTTCTCATAAAAAATTAAAATAAATAATGTCCAAAACACAAATTCTCCTCAAGATGTCATCCAAACTTCTTGTAGTTAGTGGTTTTAAAACAATTTTTATAATTAGTTATGTTATCGATTTGAGTTCTTTTTAAAAATTCAACATTGACGATCTAGTTCATTTCACATCAATGCATACAATAGATAAGAGACCAAATACAGAACACACTTCTCGAAATATTCAATATTTCCTTTATCGTACATTATGAGATATGCCTATGTATTTCTCGATACGACTGTTGTGTACTTCAAAAGAATGAATTGGATATAAAGGTAGAAGAACGTTAAGAAGACTTGTAAAAGAAATAATAGAGAAGAGGAAAATATGGAAATGTTAACAACTTTCGAAGATATCAAAGAAACCACACAATTGCAATTAACCCTTCGAATAATGAGAAAATAATATCTATGAACTTTTGCCTGTCAAGATTTGCGCGCAAAATTTCCGGTTCTTCCCGTGCATTTTAAATGTTCCTTTTTATTGGTTATTTTTTAATTTTTTTGCAAAAACAAAAATTGTTCTAAAATCTGGATAAAATAATCTTTCCGATGTCTTTATTAGAAATCAACATTTTTGTTTTTAAATATTAAAATTTTGATATTGAAAATGTAAATTGGCTTAAAAATACGTTTCTGGGGATTCCTTAAAAAAGTACGTAAAATAAAATAAACTGTAAATTTTAAATATAGATAAATTTTTTTAAGAAAATTTGTAATAAAACTGTCACCTCACTCTTTATGACATTCATACAATTTTATTTTAAAATTAAGTGTTTGCTACGTCACAAATTGGCACAAAATAAAATCGTCACTTACGATCGGGTTTGTAAAATATCCAACCAACAAAGCTCGTATTTTCCTATGGCAATAAGAAGCATCATTTCTTTTGCTTTCTAACATAAAAGAAATTACAAATGTTTGAACAACAGGAAGAGAGATATCTAACTTTTAATAATGCACGGTCGCTCTGGGACAATCTGGGTCTCCTGTTATTATAACGGCATAAGATGTTTTGGGACAACTTGGGTCTCCTGCGATTAGACGGGTTAACTAAACGTAATAACGTTTTATTAAGGCTTTGAAGCAATAATAATAATTTTTATATTATATACTTGATGTGGTTATTTACAGCCTTACTAAAAAAACGTTGTACTTAAGATGAAGCCATAGTAAATAATGCAAAATCACACAAAATCATGTGTTTTTGTTTTGAAAATTCGATCGCTTAGAAATATTATAGATGCTTCAATTAAATACTGCGTGTAGAACATATCTTGGCCCTTAAAAATATCGGTCATTTTTTGTATAAGTCTTTTAATAAGCCTAGAAAAAAATAAAGTTACAGGTCTATAAAAAAACACTTTCAAGTGCAAACTCTCCTACTTATGAACATCTTTTTGGATATGGTTTTATTGTTTATTGTAGCAAATTTAGTTTCTTTTATGTTAATCGCAAAAAAAAAATGATATTTACGCCCGATATTCGCAAAATAAAATAAAATATGCATTTTTGCGTTGTTATTTCACAATACGGCTGGCAGCCGACGAATGTGGATTTTCAAAGTGACCCTTATGTCGTGCACCGAAGGACTACTGGCTTGCCACACCCCACTTCCTTTCAGAACCACCCTGGTCGGAGCAGGGAATAGACGTGTGACTCCACGTCGCTCGGTTCCGTGAGATCAATTTTAAATTTCCTTGTTATTACAATAAACAATGTGTAAAAAAGGAGTTTATGTTTTTTTTAGGCCTTTACGAAATCAACCTGCAAAAAAAAATTCTCAAATACCTTTTTCAACCGTTCCAAAAGCTTTTTGTCAAATATTTTTAAACTCCTCCCACAAAGGGCATGAAATCCGATTTCGATTTTTCCCCAAACTATTGGATCCCCTTAAATATTTTATTCAAATAAAAATATAAAACACATTTGGTTATGCATCATTATATTTTTAATGATTTTCTTTTTTCTCGATAATTAAATAAAAATATATCGCAAAGATAAGATGATGGCGACATCTATAGAGATATTGAATGAAGGGTAAATGCAGGTAACTCCATTAAGCCGCCGCTATCCGAATTTCTACCTCATTTCTTACATATCTACCTTAAACATTTGAAGTTTTTAAGCTCTTAAAAAAATATATGTTATTTTTGAAGATAACGATTCGTTACGTGATACGTTCCACGCCGAAAAGCAAATTAAATGATATTCCCTCGATAGAAAAAAATCGCAAAGTATGCTCTGAAAATTATTTAAAACAAGTCTATTTCTATTATTTAACGAGTTATATTTGTAAAAAAATTCACAATGTTTCTTTAAATGATAATTAAGATACCTTCCACGAAATTTTTGCTCTATTTTAAACGAGTCGTGTTTAATTAAGCATTTTCCCATTTTTCGCATCAATTTTGTCATTGAAAATATTGGCGCGCTCTGTCCAACATTCGTCATTACATATCTCTCCATCTTCTTCTTTTTGAGCCGAGAAGCGTTGCCTTAAGAGGAACGTATGCGCGGCCCATTCGGCCAGTTTCATACAAATCTTAAATTTGGATTTGAGATCAAAATACCCAAACAAACTGAAAAATTATTTTTGTTATCAAAAGTTATATCAAATATCTAGTACGAATGTGAGCTTTTTTATTATTTATTTTTGCTTTAAGGCGGCGCTATTCGGCTGAAAAGGAAGAAGATGGAGAGATGTGTAATTACGAATGTTGGACAGAGCGCGCTAATATTTTAAGTGATGAAATCGCAGCGAAAATGGCGAAAAAGCTTAATAAAACATGACTCGTTTAAAATATAGCAAAAATCTCGTGGAACGTATAACGTAAAAATGTATATAAAAACGTATATATGTAAAAAATCGGTCGAAATTCGAATAGTGGACTCTTAAATTATAAGATATAAGCCATTAAATATTTTAATGTTTCATGGTTTTAGAGGCAATTTGAGCAATCATTAGTGATTAAATGAAAAACAATAAAAAAATTATTTCACTTTATTTATCATAGAAATATAATGAAATATGAAAGAAATAATAAAAATTAACCAAAAAATTCATTTTGATGGGTGTTAATTTAAAATACAAATTACCTATTTACGGCGGAGCAAAATTTTTATTCTTTTCATATACATTATATTTTTTATTTTTTTCATATTTCATTATATTTCTATGATAAATAAAGTGAAATTATTTTTTTATTGTTTTTCATTTACTCACAAATAATTGTCAAAATTGCCTCTAAAATCATGAAACACCAAAATAACAAGTCTATTAATGGCCTATATCTTATAATTTAAAGCAAAAATAAATAAAGTAGCTCACATCCGTTCTAGATATTTGATAAACCTTTTGATTACAAAAATAATTTTTCGGTTTGGTAAGGTATTTTGATTTTAAATCCAAATTTAAGATTTGTATGAAACTCGCCGAAATGGGCCGCGCATACGTTCCTATTAATGAAGGAGCTAACGCAATTGTCGCTAACAAAAAAATGTCCAAATAAGCGAAACTACCAGTTCACAACGAAATGCTATAAATACTTGCCGTCAATGAAGCTGCCATTAAAAGATTGAATTTGTGAGGCGGGTATGGGTATCGACGCCCAGGCAATCATTTATTGGATAACCAACACTTCTGTAATAGATCACTTCAAGTGGTACGATTGGTGACTTAGCGAGGTGTCTGGGTTCATCGGGTGAGGTGTGTCCAGGTCTTGGCTGTGGATTTGCCTGCCCATCAGCTGCGTGGCGGGTACTATCTGGTGAGGCCGGCTTGGCCTCTCCAGATGGTCTATTTTGACCCGTCTTCTTGCACCGCAGCGGGAGTGATGGATTCATTCGTCCATCACTCCCGGACACACAGATTCCCGGATTTCTAATCACCCCTCGTATCTTTTTCCTTCCTAGAACTTCCTCTCCTTCCTTTCCTTATAAAACACTGCACATAGAATTTCCAAAAAATACACAGGCCCTGGGGGGAATTATTTTCCTCATATTGTTAAAAAAATTCTTATTTAAAAAAATCTCTATCTAATTCCCAAAAATCTTTTTTCTCGCGTTGGAAAACACTTGCGAAAAGTATGCAACAAGAAAGAATTAAAGTATAACATTTTTTTCGAAGATTTATGACCTTTCGTTCTCACTGTCTACAACAGAGTTGCTACTGTCGAAATATTTACCGACAAATTTTTCTTACAACCACCGAACAGATAAAAAATATAGAATTGTATAGTGGACGCACTGTTGAGCCCAAAGCAAGCTGAATTATTATATACTAGCTTTTCCCAGCGGCTTCGCTCGCATGGTATTAGGGGAAATTACTGTAGCTCTTGCACTAATCAATAATCCCCCCACCCCCTCCCGCACCCCATACATTAATTCCTGGTACATTCAGTTTTCAAACAGCTCGCGTGCCACCTCAATTTCATAATGCTAGAGCTCAAAGAAAAAAAGAATTATCCAATTTGGTGCAGTCGTTCGGAATTTATGCGCTTACAAACATTTCGGAGATTCATTTTTATTTGAATGTGGAAGTTTGTAAATATGATAAAAAATAACACTATTATACAGTCATAAACGTTACGAATTATATTTTTAATGTAGGAATCTGACATTTATTCCAAAACATAAGCTTGTCCAAAAAAAACAAAACATATTCTAATATTTGAACTTTCTGGAGCAGCAGCCGACCAGTAGGTAGGGGGCTGAGTATCTACCAGCATAGAGCACACAAGTATATCATATTTCTGACGTTAGCAATAACTCGCTTTTGTTAGCAACAGAAAACGTATAACAAATATTAATATTTTTAATTTTTTTAACGCCAGAGCTTACCATCATATACAGCCTATAGTCTGCGCATATAATTTAGCTTTCTATTGGTGAAAGAATTTTTAAAATCTTTTTATTGATTAATGCGTGAAAGCGTAGCAAACAAACCCGAGCAGTTTCGCATTTATAATATTAGTATGGATATATATTTTTACATTAACTCAACACAGGACGCCTTAAGAGGAATATAAGCGCTAGAAATATTTCAATTCTCATGCCTTCAAAATTTACAATCGAGCGTCTTATTTGCACGAGGCAAGTAAGCGAAAAAGTGGTTTTTATTTATTTTGTGCATAATTTTCTAAGAATTAAAAAAAGTTAGAACATACAAAACCTCAAAAAAAGTCTTAACCATAAAGGGGTATTTTTTAAAAATTGTTTCTTCTTTTACTTCATAGTCAAGTCATGCTAAAACATTCTTTTTATTTTTTACGCTTATATTTTTTGTTATGTTATTAATAATATTATTGTGATTCCAATAAATAGAAAAGCTAGTAAAAGCTTCAATTTATCTGTAGCATATTTTTTGATGTTCATAATGTAAACCGATTCGTCGTAAAGATGAATCTAAATAGTATCTAAATAGGATTTCACGTATAGCTTCATCTTGAGCAAAATAATTTCCCTCAGGGTCTATAATATCGGAGATGATGAGGAAGTAATGGACATTGGTCTTGAATTGACCCATGTTGTCCAAGTGGAAGGAAGAAACACAGAGGCCGGCAAATCGTTCCACAGCCGAGCTGCTGAACTCAAGAACGAGTCGAAGAAGCGACCCGTTCTCATGTGACAAATGTCAACCGTATACATATATGTTGTTTTTTTTTTACATGAGCTCCACACAGGAGTCCCTGAGGAAAATAATTTCCCTCAGGTTCTCTGTCATCTTTGGGGATGCTGTGTGGAGGGTTTTTTTAAGGAAAGGAAGGGAAGGAAAAGGGTTTACAGCGTGGGCAGGAATCTGGGGTTCAGTGTGTCCTGGTCATCCGCCCCCAAGACCTAGACAAACCTCACCCCATGAACCCCGGCACCCCTGCTAAATCACCAAACATAGCGAACCACTTGAGGTGACCTATGGCAGAGGTGTAAAAAAAATCCTGGTTACGAATAACCCGACAAGATTTGATCTGAAAAGTTCCATTTTGATGACACTTCCAGAGATTGTGTGTTCGGTGGTGGCAAGCTATAAATTTTGACGTGGAAATTTGAACAAACGCACAACATAATGATATTTTCGTAAATAGGTATTTGGGGTTATTGAAAAAAAGTTGTTTCCTGTCTCCATACAAAAAGGGGAATCTCAATAAGGCCACCCTGTATCAATAGACTCGGTGTTCAAATGGGGAATTTTCTAAAGGGAAATGTGTATACAAGATGTTCCAAAAAAAATGTATTTTTTTCCCTATTAATCATTCCTATTGGCTCTTCATATGTCAATAGCGATCCCACAACATTTTCACCTTG
Organism: Glyphotaelius pellucidus; assembly: GCA_936435175.1. Classification (NCBI taxonomy): domain Eukaryota; kingdom Metazoa; phylum Arthropoda; class Insecta; order Trichoptera; family Limnephilidae; genus Glyphotaelius; species Glyphotaelius pellucidus. The sequence continues at coordinate 13,709,446 of OW386563.1, forward strand.
AACCGACTGCCGGTACAAAATAACAGAAACCTTTCTGTTCCGGATTGCCGACGACGTAACGTAACAGCTCGTAAATCGCAACTTGTTTGCTCCTATTGTTCATATACGAATATTTTGTAAATATAAATTATGGTACGGATGTAAATTGTTATTTACTTATTTATTTATTTACGGACAAATAGTCCATTAATAACATAACAATAACACGAATAAAAAAAAATAGATGACAATCAAAGGAAAGTACATAATATAAATGAAGAGCATTGACAAATTATAATATAAAAAAAAACATATAGAAGACTACAAGTCAAAGCTTGAAGATGGATTTAAAAGACTTTAAATTACACATTTCGTATCGACTGCCGAAACTCATTTAGGCTAACACCAAAAAATTCAATGCTTTGACTTGCGTTAACAAGTCTCAACATTCTGGATAAAGGAGAATGATATCCATAATTAGTAGAATGTTGATTGAGGAAAAGCAATTCATTATTTCGGAGTCTACGGGAAGGGATGTTAAACTGGATGAGTTGTAACAAAGCAGGTGTGTCAGTGATACTGTTGATAATTTTGAATATGCAAATCAGATCAGTGTCCTTTCTACGTTTTTCTAAAGAAGATTTAATAAACTTGCAAGTACAGTGTTAATGCTTATTTGATTTGAACATAATCTATGCATCGTATCCTCCATAACTACAACTAATTGAAAACATTACAACGTCTCATCGATGGACCGCCACACATCTCTCTCTTAGCATGCCCTCCTTGCTTCATTCACGTTCACACTCTTCTGTTATTCGGACTATTGACATGACTCCATTCAAGAATTAGATTCACTTGATCGTGTCGTGTCTTCCGCAAGCTTCCCCTTTTCACTCCTGTCTCCGTTCATTCTCTTTTGTTCACTGCGTTTTCTTCAGGCATGCATTTTTTCCCAATTTCTACATTTGCAACATGGTCAAACATGGTTTTAGCCACACACGCCTCAGAGCTCTCTTTTCTACAGCATTCAGTTTTCTTTCACCTTTCTTATACCAGTTTTTTTTCATTGGCTCTACTCAGGAGGCCCTGGGAAAAAACATTCCAATCTCATCATTGGGGATGCTGTGTGGAGGGGATGGGCATATGGCTCCATCCCTCTCATTGCAGTGCATGGCGATGGGTCGAGACAGTCCGGCTGGGGAGATCAAGAGGTCTTCCTCAACCAGTCTCTGCCGAACCTGCCCACCACGCAGAAGTTGTGCAAACGCATCCACCGCTAAAACCTAGACACCTCACTCCATGAACCCGGGAACCCCTGCTAATCGCCAAACGCAGTGAACCATTCTGACCTGGGTGACCCCTGCAAGTCACCAAATGTAGCGAACCCCTTGTGTTAGCGAACGATGCAGCTATTTTGAATCGTGGAAGTATTCCTATTGGTTCCTCACGCCAATAGCGATCCCTCAACATTTCCATATAGTCACCGTCTGCCGGACAAATTAAAATGAACCATTCTGTTCCAGTGCCGAAGACATAACAGCTTTGTAAATCGCGATTTGTTCGTTCTCACTTTTCATTTATGAATATTTTATAAATATTAAATTATGATTCGGATGTAAATTGTTATAATAAACTTTTAAGTACAATTAGTTGTCTGGAATATAATTGTCCTTTCCCAAAATTCCTACCTACCTCCCTCTACCTACACATGCAAATCAGTGCAGTGGCAACCTTCGAACAGCAGGCAGTGTATTATTATGATCATATTTTCGAAGTGCAAATTACTGTGTATGCAAAGACTTCAAATAACTTATGGTGATCATACAATCTGTACAGTTTGGAACATTTTATGTGAATTCTTAAGTGGACATCAACCCAGCCCGCTACATTAACTACAGTGAATTTTTACGCCATTCCTATTTTCCCACCTACTAAGAAAGTTCCTAACAGCAGTGTTAGATTTTTTTTTGATTTATACGCAATCTGTACGTATATAACCCCTCATACCCTATGGTTGCCTATGGTAGAGGTGTTGATTATCCAATAAATGGTTCTCGAAGCGGCGGTATCCACACCCGTCTCCCAAATTGAAATAGCAAAAATAATTTTCATATTAACTATTTAATGAAAGAAATCACCCTGTATTCTTGTTTGTACTACAAAATCACACCGCTTGTATGAAATATGTTCCTTAGACGTTGGAATAAAGGCGCTCGCATATAACACATAGCACAAAAGGAACGGGGAAAGAAAGTCAAGAAAGAAAGGAAAAGGAGATGCGAGGAACTGGGGGGGAGGGATGTGGGGGAATTTCATAGGAAGCCGTAGAATGTGGTAGGTATCAGATGGTATACAGACTTGAGAGGGTGTTTTGTACATAGATGGGTTATTTAGGAGTTTTTATTGTTTCTCAATATTGCTTCTGCGAATTGAGATGTTTTCTACTTTCTTTCGCACAGCTGCTAGTTGTTAATTTAATGCCATTGGATCAAGGCGATGCACCGCGTTGTGTAACATTTAGAATCTGGCGGCTAGCAATAACACTCCTTGTGTAAATGGCAATAAGGTTCAAATTACCGCTTAAGACGACAATATACCCTAAAATATATTTGAGAATCTTAACGACGTAAGTAAAGAAGCCATGTATACAAATTGCGACTCGCGACCCGTGTATTGGACGGACGTACTGTCGAATTTGCCCTATCAAAGAAAAGAAGAAGAAGACTGTGAATGAAGAGTGGGAATCTTAACGACATAAGTGAAAAAAGCGTGTAAACAATATACGCCCGCGGCACGGCGAATTAGACGACCTTACTAAATGAATAAATCCCGAAGTTATTAATTCATCGTCTAGAAAAATAAAATCTGGTGCTTACCGCTACCTTTACAGTTGAAAAACTGGTTATAAGTTTTAAAATAGTTGTTCGTAAAATATATTAATGGTAAGGTATTGTTTTTATTCGTTTTAAATATAAAGAACTTGCATCCCCAGGTGTCTGTTGGAGTAAAAAAAATGATTAAAATGTGAGTTTTAAGCAAATAAAAATTATTAGGGTTGTGTACCACCTTAAAACCAGCAGCCATTTTTGACATATGCACGAAAAAAAAACAAAGCCAAAAAGTGTTTAATTTTCTTTTGCGAAATGTAGGCACAAGTTTTGAAATGTTTAACGACCATTTTTTAAAGAAATTAATTTGACCCATAATACCATGAAACCATAATCGAAAAGTTAAATTATTAGATTCTTAACTTTAAAGCAATTCTTATAGGCCTGATTCTTTTTTCTGGATTTAATAATGCTCGATTATTTCCAAGGTCAAAATGTGTTTTCCTAATTCAATTAAAGCATCTAAAATATTTTAAGCGATTAAATTTTCAAACCAAAAACACATGATTTTGCGTTACTTCGTTTTGCTTAGCCTTAAGAGGAAAATACCTACATATTTTTCGTAGCCACTTCACAAATCGAAAATAAACTCGTGTCAAAATTCTAAGTAAATTCAGTAAACCACTCCCGGTCATCTTCGGAGTTTCCCTACTTTGTTATGAAAGATCTCTGTAACCTAATGATTGATGGAAAAATCGAAAGTTTTGCGGGCGTCACTGTGCTACTCATTTAATATGAAAATGGGATCGACATAATACACAAAATGTCTGATAAATCAATAAATTCAGTAAACCTCTCCCAAACATCTTCGGAGTTCCCCAGGGAAGAGATATAGACCCTACTCTGTTTTTCTTTTATAATAATGATCTCTGTAACATGATGATTGATGGAAAAATCGTCAGCCAACTTAATCAAGCTCTTATAATGTAAGTACAGGATTGTATTGAAGATGCCCACTGTCAAATTGTCAATGTTCTTACTTAGATCGAACGGACTATATTAAATACTATAATAGACTACATTAAATACTGTACTAGACTACATTAAATACGTGTAAAGTGTTAATGGAATACATATTATTCAATTCTCCGTGGTCGAGGCTAGCAATCTACGACTAGGAATCCGCAGGTCGCGGGTTCAAATTTCGGCTAGTGCAAGATTATTATTACATTCACTCCACACAGGAGGCCCTGAGGAAAAAATAATTTCCCTCAGGGCCTATGTCATCTTTGAGGATGCTGTGTGGAGGGTGTTTTTGAGGAGAGGAAGGAGTGAACATGGGTCTTGAAGAGACCCATATTGTAGGAGGGAGGAAACACAGAGGCCGGCAAATCGTTCCACAGCCGAGCTGTTGAACTCAAGAACGAGTCGTAGAAACGACCCGTTCTCATGTGACTGATGTCAACCGTGTACAAATGTTGAGCGCGCGTTTGGCGTGTTTCCCGACTATGCACCGGTGCCGAGGGGATCAATGACGCTAGTTCCTCGGAGCATCTTCCATTTTAATACCGGTAGAACAAGGACAGCATTCCCACCTGGCGCCTGTGCTCTAAAGATTGCAATCCGTTAGTTAAATTAGGAGAATCTATCAAACGGACCTCCCGTTTCTGCACAGAGTCAAGGGTTTTTTTTCAGGTATTTCAGGTATCTGTGTTATTTCACAATTTAGTTAAAAAATAGCAAAAATAACCCTCAGTATCACCTTGGTATCGCTTGAAATGGTTTTAGACGTGTTTGGTGGCCAGATCTGAATAGTCGTGGGGTGAGGTTTGTCTAGGCCTTGGGGGCGGATGAACAGGACACACTGAAACCCAGATTACTACCCAACCGTTAAACCCTTTTCCTTCCCAGAACTCTCCTCGCCTCCTTTTCCTTAAAAAAACCCTCCACACAGCATCCCCAAGGATGACATAGGCCCTGAGGGAAATAATTTTCCTCAGAGCCTCCTGTGTGGAGCTCATGTAAAAAAAAAGTCCACCTTGATATTTCTCATTCCTTTCCCTCCCCACTACCTTCAACCTCGCAACATATCCCAATTTGGGATTGGGGATGATAATCTCACTGGCTCCAGGCGGTTGGTGGCAGTTGGGAATCTTTTTCTTACATTAACTCCACAGAGGAGACCCTGAGGAAAATAATTTTCCTCGGGCCTTACATCATCTTTTGACATGCTTTGTGTATGGTATTTTTAATGAGTAGAAGTTCTGGGAAGGAAAAATATACGAGAGATAGGGGAAATCTAGGGGAATCTAGGGGAAAGGAAGTGACGGACATATGAATCCATCCCTCCCGCCGAGGTGCAAGGCGATGGAGAGAGATACGCCGCCAAAATCCAGACAAACTTTACCCCGTGAATCCGGGCACCCTCGCTAAGTTACCAAACGTAGCGAACCACTTGCGGTGACGTAAAACAGGGGTGTTGGTTATCCAATAAATGGCTCCTGCGACGCACAGTTAATAATTTGAGGTATCTAGCGTAACTTTATTATAAAACCCAAGGTTTCTTTCTGAATTTCATTTTATTTTAATTGGGTACCTAAATATCTAATATTTTTAGAATAAAAAAAAACTAATATTTTAGCAGCTTGCGACGTATGTTACCATCGCAAATAATCACTACCTCGAAACGCGAACGAGTAATTTTATGTCTGTCGAGTTTGGATCTCTCTGCTGGTCGACGTGCGCACGTCATCATGATAATTCATCTATAACTACCGTGTTTTTCTGAATCTTTAAGATGAAATCTAGGAAATTAGGTGATTATCACAACTATTTAACTTGTGTTTTAGTGTAATAAAAAATATCGAAATATCGATTTTTCGAAACGTATTTTTTTCTTTAAGTTTAGAATTCATCGTGTCTTTAAAAAATGTATCCGGCAAAATTTTATGTTTTCTGTTTTTAATGGATATTAATGTGTCAAATTAACTTTAGTTTTGTGATGTATTCAGGATTTACTTTAACAACTTTTAATTTTTTCAGCACTTAGACGATTTTTGATAAACAGATCGATACACACAAATTTCATAACGCCAGAGCTTACCATTATATATAGAAACACTCTTCTGCTAAAATGCAATGTTCTGTAAAGATTTGGTGTCAATCTATCGATTAGTTTCCAAGATTTGCGAACGCAAACATACGGATCCTAAATTTGTATATAAATATAGATTGCTGTAAATATTAAAAACGACTGTACCAGGTTGAATCGCGCAAAATATTTTTTTAAACATTTTTTTCATTTAACGATAATTTGTGTTGTCAAAAAAACATACTAAAATTATAAATAATTGCTCCATGTGGAGTAAATAAAGATAAGGATACATAAAATTTGATGTTTTTGTCATCCCTGTTTTTTTGTCAATAACGCAGGGCGCGGTCAAAATGCCTACTTATATATTTTGTTATCTTCTTCGTACTTCATACGCTTTATGGCGTATACGCCTCGAAGCGAACGGGCGTCAATTTTCAAAATTTCATACACTTTTATGGGTGCGAAATGGGCCATAAAACCCCGGGTTATGCCGGGACTCCGGGTCAGAGGGCGAATTCTATAAAATTCCTTTAAAGGGCGATTGGCACTTGATGCGAAACGTTAAACAATAAATTGTTATGTACAAAGGGAAGAGACTCTTGTCTTTAAGTCGCCGCTACCTGAATTTCTACCGATTTCTTACATATCTCTTAAACATTTGAAGTTTTTAAGCTCTTAAAAAAAACATATGTTATTTTTGAAGATAATAAATACCTAGACGCGTTCCACGCCGAAACGCACATTATATGAAATTCCCTCGATAGAAAAAAATCGCAAAGTATATTCCGAAAATTATTAAAAACACGTCTGTTTCTATTATTTTACAAGTTATAGTTGTGAAAAAATTCACAATGCTTCTTTAAATTATACTTAAGGCCCCGTACCCGAGCACGAAAAGAAGATGATGGAGAGATATGTATGTACGAATGTTGGAGAGAGCTCGCTAATATTTCAAACGATAAAAGTGAAGCGAAAATTGTGAAAATGTTTAATAAAACACGACTTGTTTAGAATAGAGAAAAAATCTCGTGGAGGTTGTCTAAAACAACGTCCAAAGAAACACGGTGATTTTTTTCGGACGTATAACTTGTTAAATAATAGACAGGCTTGAAAATAAAAATTTTCGGAGCGTACTTTGCGATTTTATTCTATCGAGGGATTTTCATATAATTTGCGTTTCGGCGTGCGGGTTGTATAGATATTATCTTCAAAAATAACATATATTTTTTGAAGAGCTTAAAAACTTCAAATGTTGAAGGGAAATTTGCAAGAAATCGGTAGAAATTCGGATAGTGCCTCCTTAAGACGCCTTCCACGAGATTTTTGCTCTAATTTAAACGAGTCATGTTTTATTAAGGATTTTCACAATTTTCGCTTCAATTTTATCATTGAAAACATTAGCGCCCTCTGTCCAACATTCGTAATTGCGTATCTCTCCATCTTTTTCTTTTTTAGCGGGGAAGCGGCGCCTTGAATCAATTTTTGTATCAAATATAATTTATTTTAACCGCCACGATGAGACTGCCTGGATACGGTGAGACTATCACATTGCTAATTTATTTGTTTTTTTAACCCGTAGAGTCTATTTTTAGGGACAACTCATATAGGTCTCTTATAAATGGTTGTATCTCCCTTACTATCATAGTGAGAAATATGATTTAAACGACTAGAAAGAGAAAATTCCACGCTTTACACATATAAAAAAATAACCACAAAGAAGTGAAATGTAAGTTTAGAATCGAATTTATGAAATTTTGAGAATTTTTTAATAATTATTTTTACATGGAACGACAAAAAAGGGAGATGAGAATAACTTCTAAACACATTTGTTTTTTTTTTGTCTCGCTGCTGCGTCTGGAGACAGTGAGACTATGGCATCCCCAATCGGGGTATGTTGTGAGGCTTAAGATAGAGGGGAGGGCGATACTCAGCGGCACGTTCCACTCTGGAACGTGCCGCAAATATACTATATATATTTTTTAATGAATTGTGAAATAACACAGATTAATCAAATAAAATTTATTTGCCACGCCGGGATTCGATCCCGCGACCTTCGGAATGCGAGCCAAGAGCCTTACCGCTGGACTGCGCCGGCCGCCGGCTTGTCTAATAAAATATATACTTTTTCTTTATATATTTTATTAGACTTTGGTTAGATAAAACGTATGGTGAACCATTATTTAAACTTTTAATGTTTGCATGCAAAAAATTTATTTATCAAAAATACGAGTGTGCTTTAAACCACACGACTGAAGTAAAACTTCTATGAGAGGAAGAGAGAAGAAAATATGCGCGCGCACTGCTCTCTCTTGCTCCTACAGTGTGATACAGACAATAGGCCTGCACTGTGTCTTAGATATACGAAACGTAACTGGCTATGAGAGAAAGAGAGAAAGAAAATATGTGCTCGTTCCTCTCTCTCTTGCCCCTAGAGTAATATACGAAACGTAACTCTCTCTCTTTCTATCTTCGCTAATTTATATCTCCCTCTCAACTTCCGTTCGCCTCGCCCGACACTTTTTGTAACGCTATCTTCACGCATTCACCAGCTTACTCCCCAATTCAAGCGTGTGTAAAGAAGTTTTACTTCAATTATATTTTTATTTTGATTTATAAAGTTTGAAAGCGTATTTTATCATTTTTTAAAAACAGTTTTTATTTTTCGGATACCTTCGGAAATATTTTGACCCTCTGACAAAATATCGTCGAGGCCTGATCTATAAGTACTATTGCAAAGTACCAAGTACCAGTGGTTCTGTGGCCCAACCAACAACCGGTATTCCACGTTTGGTCTGGCCGGACTGAATGGACGCAGATCGTGACGTGAGAGCGAACGAAGCCACCTCGCCAACCGACATGCCTACAAACTCACCATCTATGTATTTATATATAGCGAGGCATGGTTATATCATGTTTTATGGGCTGGTATCTCTTGCTGTGACAGGGATGGCAAAATATTATATAACAATTAAATATTTATTGGATCTAGTGATTCGCTACGTTTGGTGATTTAGCAGAGGTGCCGGAGTTCATGGAGTGAGGTTTGTTTGATCTGCCCACCAACTGCGTGACAGTGCAGATCGGGAGGGATTGGTTGAATGAGATTTTTGAAATCTTCAGCAGGACTATCTCGAACCATCGCCTTGCACCGCATACCCCCTCACCCCTAATTCCTTTTTCCATCATCCTAAAAAGACCCCCTTACAGCGTCCCCAACGATGACATAGACCCTGAGGAATTTTTCTTTGGGGCCTCCTGTGTATATATATATATATATATATATGCAAACTGTCCAAAGACGCGAAGCAAGCAGTCAATAAAGGAGTTCTGGTTCCTACCCTGATGTTTTGGCAGTGAGGCATGGATTTGGCAGAGGAAGGATGAAATTAGACTGAATGTATAAATCAAATCCCTAAGGGGTACGTGTGGTAAAACCATGTATGATCGTTTGAGACATGCGGAAAAATTAATTAACGGCGCGAATCCTGCGTGTTTGTTACTTTGAAACTGCCGTGAGAGGTACTTATTCGAGTTAACATAGAATATTTTCGATTTCTGTATAATGTCTGTGGTATACTTGATAATGAAAGGTGCATATCTATGGAAAAAGATCTTAATTTTAACCGTTAACAGCTGATCCAAAATTCTGCGTGAAAAAATATATTTTAAAAATTTATTTTTAACATCGTTCCAAAATTTGCGACATCTAAGGTCATACTAGATAAAGCATTTCAATGGCTTCGTTTTAAGGCCAAAATAGCAAACATGCAAGCTACAAATATATATTTTTTTAATTTGCCGAATCAAGAGATGATAGGCTTTTTTTACCCGAAAAGCAATCGAAAACATTTAAATGGCGCCTTTATATGGCAAAAATCGCCCCAGTGGGTAAGTGATAGGCATATAATGTAGTCATTTGTTGTTCGAAACATTTACAGAGTTTTTACAATTATTACAATAATAGAATTGCTGTTGGATATACATAGATATTAACACTCCAATTAGAAATGTGCACAGCATGAGTAATCAATTTGTAATTGTTACTAGACGGAGATGCTTGCAGTTATAACAGTTAATGATAATCAAATTGAAATATAAAACATAGTAGTGTCAAATATAAAACATAACCAATTCAATTTGGGAGGCGGAAATGGGTACCGCCGCCCCGGAAACCTTTATTAGATAACCAACACCTCTGCCATACGTTACCCCCAAGTGGTTCGTTACGTTTGGTGATTAAGCAGGGGTTCCCAGGTTCATGGGGTGAGGTTTGTCTAGGTCTTAGAGGCGGATAACCAGGACACACTGAACCTCAAATTCCTACCCACCCCCTAAACCCTTTTCCTTTCCAGAACTCTCCTTCCCTTCCTTTCCTTAAAAAAACTCTCCACACAGCTTCCCCAAAGATTGCGTAGTCCCTGAGAGAAATTATTTTCCTCGGGGCCTCCTGTGTGGAGCTCATGTAAAAAAAAAAATAACCTGCATAGAAAGAGAAAAAAGAAAGGGTATGACAATAAAGCAGCTACATAACTGTTCTCCTCAAAGTATCATGGTAGGAGTTTGATAATTTGTTTTTTGAAATATGTGAGATTTTCTGCGTACATAGCTATATGGTCACATTCAATGGTATTATATAAATGACACATTCGAGACAGTGGATTGAAGTATGCAATATTGTTATTAAATAATTCACAATGGAAAATTTTATGACTCCTTAAATTACGTCTATAAGGAACTTAATATCGATACATATTTGTTGGCACAACCCTGTCTGTAGGCACGTCGCGCGTCGCACGGCCACTGAACCCAGTAGGGATATGTTTGACAGGGCGGTGATTTAATTGCCTTTAGCAAAAAGAAGTAACCAGCTTCCTCCGGCAACTGGCTTTTGGCAACCCTAACAGACATTATTTATCATTTAAATCGACTTCAGCAAAGCGAATCGACGATTTCGAAATTTCATTACCATCAGTAATTTTTTTGTAAGAGTCCCAACTGCTCCCAATCGTTTGAATTCTATGAGACTACGGCATCCCCAATTTGGTTATGAGGTTGAAGCTAATTGGAGGGGGAAGAGAAGGTGGAAGAATGAGAAAGGTGAGGAAGTATCCGGTTATTCAGAATTTTTATGCTACACCTCGAAAGAGCGCTCCTGTCTATACGGTTGTTAGGCGGGTTAAGGGAGGGGCTGTAGGAAGTGATTTATTAAGCCGCCGCAACTCGAATTTCTACCGATTTCTTACATATTTCTCTTAACCCTCAAAGCCCAATCTAGGTCATTTTTACCTATACACAAACAAATATCTGCTTTCGATTGCCCCGATTGATCGAACCAACTTAGTACCCGCCAAGAGCCCACAGGAAACAGCGGTGTTGCCTTGGTAAGTTCTTTCGTATTGGAGTTATCGTACTGTTGTAGGTCAATTTGACCTATATTTAGGCTTTTTATAATTTTCAATTGCTTTGTGTGAAAAGTGTTTATAAAGACAAAATAATTATATAAAACTGTTTAATTGTCATAAAACATTTATTGGTTAGTAGAAAAAAGAAGATTTTGTTAAGTTTTTTTTTTTAATATTTTTATTTTAAAAGAAGCAAACCGAAAGGATCTCATTTTGTACCAAATTTTTTGATCAATTTGTAATAGAAATAAACATTATTTTAATTATGCGTTTTTTCATTTCCTAAATAGTTAATACGAATAAATAATGATAACAAATAATAAATTACACACAATAAACTATGTTACAAGTGTATTTATTCATGTAGGTCAATTTGATCTATGATTGGGCTTTTTAGAAAGCAAAATATGATTGGGCTTCTAAGGTTAAACATTTGAAGTTTTTAAGCTCTTAAAAAAATATATGAAGACAATATCTAGACATTCCCCACGCCGAGAGGATGGAATCCACCTTTTAGAGGAAGACGTTATGCAAATCTTGCAATTCTTAGTTTTAACATAATCCATAACTATATTGACAGCCCATTCCTCTTGGAATGCTACGGTTTATACGTGCCTGAAAACTTCAGTCGTAGTCGTCGACACGACTTATTCAAAATACCATACGGCAGAACAGATGTTCTAGCACAGCATAGCATAACAAGAGGAATGGTACTGTTGAACGAAATATCAAAAACACTAGATGTATACAACTCTTCTTTAGATAGCCTTAAGATTTTTTTGTATAATGATCATCTTCTTAGGTGTTAAGCTTGTCTAAATGAGAAAATTGTACGGTAATTGGATTATTTATCTGTTGTACAATTAAAAAAAAAAAAAAAAAAAAAAAAAAAAAAAAAAAAAAAAAAAAAGACATAAGACAATAATGTATTTAAACTTAGTGTGCCTCATTTCGCCATGAATATAGGTATAAAAATCGCTTAACAAAATTAGTATAGAGGTCACGATTTCAAGCGGAAAAGTGGTTTTTATCTATTTGTGAATAATTATAGTAAAGAAAAAAAAGGAAATAAATTAAAAGTAAATTGAAGCACCGCACAAAGAAGAGATCGATTGTACTATCTCATTATTTTGCAGGCTAATCTGTCTATTCTGTAGATGTACGTGTCCGTCTCTTTTTAGTGTCGATATTTTTTGTTTCATCGAGTTTCAAATCGCGACAGTGAAAAAGTGACAACGTAAAACGTTTGAATTGCACACTCTAACTTTTATGATAATTGTTACGGAAATTTTTACCGAGTTTTTATCGTTTTTCTATAAGACTCCCTCCCCACCTTATAATGCCGTAGATAAGCAAAGAGTGGACAAATATGTATTATAACATTTTGTTGGTATTCTCCAATTCGCATTGTGCAAAGAACTTGAATGGCTTCCCAATAAGGAAATGGTGTCTTCACCAGCTCTTGTATGGGTGGACCACTTTTACCCTTTTATAAAATAACTTCTTCCTTTAATGGAGCTCGCTTTATAATATAAAAATAAATAACAATTGCTAAAAATGTTCTCACAACATTAAATGTGTAAGCTTTTGAAGAAGTTAACCCCTCAGACTAATTTGTTCGCTTTTGAGAACAACTCATATACGAGGTGTTAAGGGACATAGGTACTTGACTTACTTTAACCATTGATTCCTGACATTATTGCATCCCCAAGTGGTTCGCTACGTTTGGTGATTTAGCAGGGGTGCCCGGGTTCATGGGGTGAGGTGTGTCTAGGTCTTGGAGGCGGAAGACCAGGAAACACTGAACCCCTGATTCCTACCCACCCCTTAAACCCTTTTCCTTCCCAGAATTCTCCTCCATTTCCTTTCCTTAGAAAAACCCTCCACACAGCATCCCCAAAGATGACATAGGCCCTGAGGGAGATTATTTTCCTCAGGGTCTCCTAAGTGAAGCTCATGTAAAAAAAAAAATATTTGAAGTAAAAAATTTAAATGAAATTTGGTCTCCGGTGACATTTTAGATTATTTTTTCTACAAAAACAAAAAATATATGGTTTAGTAGATCCTCGTTTTACTCAACTAAAGGGGACTTAAAAATAATAATAGTATTTGGATAATTTATATAACGCCATTTTTGTGAAAAATCACCTCAAGGGCGCTGTACAAACGTACAATAATATATTTCTAAAATTTAGAAAAACTACAAACTAGACAAACAATTAAAAACCTGGATTTATCGTATTATATTGGAACCGATTGCTATTGCTATCTCATTCTCTCGCAGGCTGAATCCTATGGACGTATGTGTTTGTCTCTTTTTAGTGCCATTTATTTCAGTTTCACCGAGCTTAAGATCACAACGTTGCGAAAGAAGTTTTCACTTCAAAAATATTATATTATAGTCCTATCTTAGACATGTTCCCTTTCACTGTTCGTTCTATCTCCTCCCCCCACGCTTCACTATTTCCTACCAACGCCCCCACCCCCACTCCTACCACAACACTTAATAATAATTGTACTCATCCGCTGTTTAGTTTGAGAGATAACTGTTGTGTGGTATTCAAATAAGCAGCAATTAAGGCGACGCTTCCCGGCTCAAAAAGTAGAAGATGGAGAGATATGTAATTACGAATGTTGGACAGAGCGCGCTAATATTTTCAATGATAAAATTGATGCGAAAATGCTTAATAAAACATGACTCGTTTAAAATAGAGCAAAAATCTCGTGGAGGGTATCTTGAGTATCATTTAAAGAAACATTGTGAATTTTTTCACAAATATAACTTGTAAAATAATAGAAATAGACTTGTTTTAAATAATTTTCGGGAGCATACTTTGCGATTTTTTTCTATCGAGGGACTTTCATATAATTTGCGTTTCGGAATGGAACGCATCTAGATATTATCTTCAAAAATAACATATTTTTTTAAGAGCTTAAAAACTTCAAATGTTTAAGGGAGATATGTAAGAAATCGGTAGAAATTCGGGTCGCGGCGGCTTAAATAAATAAATAAAATAGGGAAAAAGAGCAAAATAATACAAGTTACAGCGGGACTCTCAGCCAAAGGATTTTACTCGTTTATAAAAAACCCTTTCAAAAATCGATTCAATTTGTATTTATTTTTTCTATGGAATTAAATACTTCTAAGTGGTGGACAGTGTTCGCAGTTTTCTAAGCCTTTAATCCTGGGAAATCTGCGTAGTTTTTCCGGCACAGGAAAGTTGGCACTTGGTACCTTTCGCCTTTGATGCAAAACCATTGACACCCGAGCCTAATGTTTTGGCTATTAATTGGCTTACGTCTGTACGGTTGAAATTTATTAAATAATGCTCTGTCTAATAATCTAATTTTCTAATAATTCTGCTAATAATGCTTTGACGCCGCGCCTTACGAAAAACCGTTTTCGTACGTGCAGTTTGTAGACAAATGTACTTTTGTATTAGAACCGAATTAAAGCAATGCCAAAAGATGGCGCTATTTACGTTAATAGCTAGCAGGGTTAGCAGACGTAAGTACTACTGGATTTGTAATTTCGTGTATCTCTCTGGATATGGAGAGATGGCAGTAGTTATGAATAATAATAATAATCTATATATGAATTCATTGCCTGTCACGGTTACTTTGTCCCGTTGACTAGCTGTCACTGGATCTGAGGGTTCCTCATCTATTTTTGGAACTGGTTTCTGTTGAATTGATAAAATGGTCACTCACATTTAAAAAGTGCGAAGCCGAACCAAGGCCGCACGCATGGCCCAGCAGCGAAAACCTTCGGAACGGATTTTTAACTGCTAGTATAGAATTATTAGCAGTTTATTTTGCCCAGTTTAATTTATTAATTAAAAATAACATAAAATATTGTAGTATATTTGGGAAATGTAGGAGAGGAAGTTCTGGGAAGGAAAAAGGTATGAAGTGTGGGTAAGAATCTTGAGGTTAGTTTGTCCAGGAGTGACGGACGTAAGAACACATTCTTCCCACTGCGGTGCAAGGCGATGGGTCGATACGGTCCTGCAGTAGAGGTAAAAAATTCCTCCTCAACCAGTTTCACCCAATCCGGCAGACACATCCGCCGTCAAGACCTAGCCAACCTGACCCCTATATACCCGGGACCTCTACTAAGTCACCAAATATAGCGAACCACTTGTAGTGACCTATGACAGAAATGTTGGTTATCCAATGAATGGTTCCCGGGGCCCAATACTCATACCCGCCTCCAAAATATAATAATAATAAAAATAATAATTGGACAATTTGTAGAGCGCCGTTTTTGTGAAAAATCACCTCCAATAATGCATACAATATAACCCAATTGGGGATGCCATAATATTCATATCACTGGCTACAGACGGTTGGGAGCAGTTGGGACTCTCATGCGGTGATAAAACGAAAAAATATATATCACGTCTGCAGTTCACACGTGGTAGAAGTGAAACCTGCAGAAAACTAAACTTCGAGAAAATGAGACGAATGCAGAGTATCAGAGGTGGGATAATTGTAGAGTTTATTTATTTTTATATTGTTACCAACTTTAAAATTATTTCTCATTTTATTCAACAATGCACCGCAAAAAGAGGACACCGATTAGTCTATCTCATTTTCTCGCTGACTAAATCCTATAGATGTATGTATTTGTCTTTTTTTAATGTCGCTTGTTTCCGATTCATCAAGTTTCAAATCACAACGGTGCTAAAGAAGTTTTCACTTCAAAAAAATATATATGTACCGGTTCGAAATACCACCGATTCATTCATTCATTCATTTATTCACTCACTCACTCACTTATTCGTGAGTGGTTCGCTACGTTTGGTGATTTAGCAGGTGTGCCCGGGTTAATGGGGTGAAGTTTGTTTAGGTCTTACAGGCGGATGACCAGGACATACTGAACCCCAGATTCCTACCCACCCCTAAAACCTTTTTCCTTCCCAAAACTATACTCCCCTTCTTTTCTTTAAAAAAATCCTCCACACAGCTTCCCCAAAGATGAGATAGGCCCTGAGGGAAATTATTTTCCAAATTATTTTTCTCAGGGTCTCTTGTGTGGGGTTCATGTAAAAAAAAAATTCTCCCTGCATGTCCTTTCCCGTGCGTTTCCGTTCCCTTCCACTTCCCTGCCTTCCCCTCCCTCGTCTCTTCCCTCTCCGCGAACCCTATCTTCCCCCTGCCTTTTCTCCCTGCCGCTTAAATATATGAAATAAACACATTTTCATGTATACAAATTTCATAACGCCAGAGCTTACCATTATATGCAGCCTACGTTACTCGCTGATAATGTAGCTTCCTATTAATGAAAGAATTTTTAAAATCGGTTAAGTGGCTTAGGCGTGAAAGCGTAACAATCAAACCCACTCACTTTCCATTTAAAATATTAGTTTAGATATATGTACAAAGCTCGCTTTCCAACGGTTATCAACCCCAATCACTCTAATTTACATTCGTAGTCCATATTGAAACGCCTTGGGGTCATTCACGGCTGATCGAACCATAGACAGGGGTGTTCAATTCCTGTTCCCTTCGCTCCACACGCCCATACATTCCCGTACCCACGAACTCACCCGACCCCACCCGGTTAGGAGTAGAGATATTTAAAGCGGGTTAAATTTACTGTTTATTTTCACATTAGCTCCGCATATCAGAAGGTTCTGATAAAAATAAATAATTTTGAAAAAAAATTTCGGAAAAATAATCTCAGGCGGTCCAGTGACAGCTAGTCACCGGGACAAAGTAACCGCGACAATCAGTGACGTCATAAAAATCCCAACTTCCAGTTACAATAACAATCATACCATCCATCTCTCGAAAATACAAATCCAGTAGTACTTACGCCTGCCAGTCGACGTTCGTCATGCTAGCTATTAACGGAAGTGGCGCCATCCTTTGGCATTGCTTTAATTTGGTTCTATTACAAAGTACGTTTGTATACAATCTCCACGTATCAAAACGGTTTTGCGTAAAGCGCGGCATCAGAGTTGCATTCTTAGCCGGATTCTTAAATTTCAACCGTACAGTCTCTAGCCTATCAATACTGTTTGTTCTTCTTCGTGTGCCTTATCAGGTCCCCCCGACATTGGCGATCACCCTGGAAAATGTCTCTCTATCTTGTGCCGCCCGGAGTAGCTCCTCCGCACTTCTAATGCCGGTCCACTCTTGTATATATCGCAGCCAAGACATTTGTCTCCTACCAGGCCCTCGGCGACCTTCTATTTTGCCTTTCAATATTGATTGGAGCAAGTGATACTTTTCCCCTCGAAGTATGTGACCCAGATATGAATTTTTTCTGACTTTTATTAATGTGAGCAATTCTCTATCTGCTCTAGCCCGCCTGAGAATTTCTGTGTTGCTGATCATGTCGGTTGGTCCATGGAACCTTGAGCATTCTCCGGTGAAGTTACATTTCATAAGCCGTACTTAATACTGTTTGATGATGATTATATAAAATACATTTTCATATAATAATAATAATAATAATTGGATAATTTGTAGAGCGCCGTTTTTGTGAAAAATCACCTCAAGGGCGCTGTACAGCTTATTATTAATTCCTAGGTTCTATCTAATTTAACTATTTACAAACAGATACAGAAACATACTTACCTGGCAGGTCACTTCCGAGAAATTAGAAAGTTAATAGATACGTTAAGATAGTTGCAGAAGATACGGTCTTGCACGCGGGGGGCATTATATTTAAAACACTGGATATATATATAACTATTTAATACGGTAGTTAATTTATGGGCAGGTTAGGAGGTAGTCACTTAGCAAGTTGAATGGCGGAAAGGCCTCCATTCAGTTATTATTTACCGCTTTGCATAGAATTGAATGACAAAGTAAACTGGAGAACAGCCTATTGAATGTTAATTTAAGTAATTTTGAGAATTTCGGCCGGTCTTATTCTTGCTTTGTTCGTTTTAGGCCTTTGTTTTATTTGGGGCGGCGATGGATGGAATTAGAACTGCTGTAGAGGATGCGTTATGATTTTGAAGAGTTAGGTCCAAGTTTATTTTTTCTCTTTTTTATTAAATTAAAAAAAAAAATCATCTGAAAGTGTGTATCGCACCTGAGCGATAATAGTGGCACAAGTCAAAAAATTGCATTTTTGAGTTAAGTATGCAGAAATTATCCTGGATATCCTATTCTACCTTCGACAAAAACGGCACAATTTAAAAAAATATTGTTATGGCCTGAAAAGCGAATTTTTTTTTTGTTATTATATAATATTTTACTCGAATTCAAGCAAAAATAGTGGCACAATGATCATATGAGCTGAACTATCCACTAGATGTGTAATGAAATCATAAAACGGCTTCCCAACTTTTGTAAAACAATGTTTTTTTATTGGTTAATAAACTGTTGAACGAATTATTCAAATTGCTCTCTTCCCTACTTACCTATGCCGTACAAGGTTCAATGCCAACTGAGAATAAAGTCAACTCAACATCTCCTTGAAAAGTCATTAAAATCTATGAAAAAAATAATTTTAAATCAGCCAATAACCCTAACCGTAACCTATATAACCAATTTTTTATATATTTTTTTTATCACTGTAAATGACTTATCTGACATGGTTCTGAGTTGGTTTCATTCCGAGTTGTCCGGTCACCGCCGTACAAGACGCCGTTAAGTACTTCTGCCGGCCTTCTGCTTCTGGAAAGGTCTAGAGCCATCACCAAAAATCTCTGTACCGCGCCGAACCTTCGCGAAGGATCTCGTGTGTTTTTTGCTTGCCTTTCCAGTAGCTACTGAACACGTCGGCTATTTAAGGCGTCACGGTCCCGAACAAATCAGTCAGCAATACGTCAGTCTACGAGTAAACAGTAACATCACGTAACAGTGGATCATGTATTTACGCAACTCCAGTGCCGCAGCATTTCCTTCGAGGACTCACACATCAGATTTATGGTCCATGGTATCAGCAGCTCAACTACAGCTCCGCTACTTTGACTGAGTGAGAGAGTGGGCTGAGAGAGTCCGGCTGGAGAGGTCAGAATGTCTTCCTCAACCAGTGTCTCCAGAACCGGCCTGCCACGCAGTTAATGGGCAGACGCATCTGCCGCCCAAGACCGGACAAAACTAACCCTGTGTTTATCAAAACCCCCGGGCACCCCTGTTAAATCACCAAACGTAGCGAACCACTTGGAGTAACCTATTTCAGGGGTGTTGTAATTTATCCGAAATAACCCATGTTTTTATGTTAACAATTTTAAAGCACTAAAACTGACAAAAATAACACAAATAATAGTAATTATAATAAATTATACTAATATAATAGTGAATTGGTTTTTACAACACAAATCATATTAAAAAACATTAAATGAAATGTAACTGAAATTTTGCCGCGAATTAATTAAAAACATAGCGGCCGCGCATGCGCCAATCTATCAAAGTTCAATGCTGCCAATATAAAAAAAATGTCATTATGTTATTAGTAACGTTTCAGCAAATAAAATGTACAGTGTGGAACAGAAACACTATATTCGCTCACCATTTTGACGAATTTGCCCTCTGCAGTTAAATTATCTAAAATGGAGAAAGAGAAATTATAGGGATTATTACGACGCGGATTAAAGCTGCTATTGTTTTGTCTTACAATAATTATTGAAACAATTACTTCGTTGTTTTGTTTAAACTAAACTAAAGAAGAATAAAAACAACTCTGTTAACACAAATAATAATAATCGTCCTTTGTTATTGTTTAATTTGTTAAGTCTCTGGTAGATAATAAATTCTTACTTTTAAATTTTGGTAGAAAGCAGTCACTTGATATAAAGATCGTCCAGTTGATTAGTCAGACATCTGCAAAAACTAAATTTTGATACAAAGAGGAAAGCAATATTTGAATGCTCACCATAAATCAAATTTCGTTAACACGTGTCTGTGTTTTAAAAATATAAAATAACATCGGGAAGCGTCACGGTCTGATACATTTTTTTTTCATTATTCTCAAAAAGATACAAAAAATAAAAATAAATTTTATACAGTACATAATTCATTACATGCTAGTCGTATTTAATGTACCCTTATAAATATGCAGGGCTTCTGTGTATGGGGGGTGTTATTATATTATGGTTTTTTTTTTTAAATGATTCAGTTTAAGTTTTCAGTATAATTTGGTGAGTTTTAAATTCTTTTATAAAAGTATTCATGGTTCTATTTTTTTCTGGTAATGAATTAAAAAGTTTAACTCCGAGATATTTATGATTTAACTGTCCTATTGTTTTTTTTCACATTTTGGAGTACGAATCATTGAAGTTTGTCTAAGATTTCTGTTATTTTTAAAGGGTGCAACTTTATTTTGAATATTATCTTTAAAAATTTGTAAGTTTGCATAGGAGAAGTATAATGCACTTAATTTTCTGACCTTAAATTGTTTGAATAAAAGTTCTGACGAATATGAATAGGGTTTTTTTTTTAAATTGTTTTTATTATTAGTTTTTGTGGATGTAAATTTTTGTGTTTGATTTGTATATGTACCGTCCCATCCTATAATGCCGTATTGTATAATTGATTGACAGAAAGCGAAGTATGTTAGTTCCCTTACTCTGTCGTTCGGAATATTTATATATGGGGACCATTTTAAATGTTGGTCTATTTCTACATTGGTATGACATTTTGAAATTTCCTGCTAGTAACCCTTAAAACATAATTTTTTTGTTTATTTCACTACAAGTTTAGTGCATCGTAATTGATTTGGTAGTGTTTATGAGTAATCTGAGTATTGTACCAGATAGAGGGCACACTTTTAAATTAACGCTAC
Source organism: Glyphotaelius pellucidus (assembly GCA_936435175.1). NCBI lineage: Eukaryota > Metazoa > Arthropoda > Insecta > Trichoptera > Limnephilidae > Glyphotaelius > Glyphotaelius pellucidus. Next base: position 13,730,500 of record OW386563.1, read on the forward strand.
ATATATAACTGTATACTTAACTAACATTTTGATTTTTCGGAGATCAACTGAAGAATCGATATTAAGGTGAAATACTACCATGTAATGCAAAAACATGGTTGGTTTGAAAATAAGATCACTTTAGAAACTTTAATTAGTAAATACTACTCTTAGAACACAAATATATATGCCTTTGAAGTAATCCAGAATTTTTTTTATAATAAGTCTTTTTATAAGCCCAGAAAAACATAAATTCTCAGGTTTATAAACACTGTTTTAAAATTCAAACTCTCGTACTTACGAACCCCTTTTCGGTTATGTGTTTATTGTAAAATGTGGAAAATTAAATTATTTAGAAAGTAATCGAAAAACATTGAAATATTTATGCCTGAGCTTCGCATTTCATGAAACACACGACAGTTGGCCCTCCGAAATGGTATTACTACAAAATTATTATTTTTGTGCGTTACTTACAAATTTTAAACGTACAATCGACTTCAAAATACCTTAAAAACCATTATGCCTAGTTCACACTGAGCTATATATCTGCGAGCAGATATCTGTTGATTCGCGAGCGCTTATCTTTTGTCCTTTCACACGAGGCTATCAAATATTTCTTCCTGTGGTAGGAGAGGGGGTCAGTCGAATTAGGGAGCGGCAACGGAACACATATTTTTTGTACTGAAATCTGTCAACTTGACATCTGTCATCCACCGGTCTAGGCAGCTCCGTAATTACAATGACCCCCTCTCCTGTTTTAATCGGAGAGGGGGAGACTTATCTTCTGGGCATATCGCCTCTGGAGCGGTTACGTTTAAGATGTGTATTGTCTATGATTGATCTGCGCTTAGGTGTAAACGGTCTGAAGGGATTGTATGGAGAGCGTTATTTGGCGTGCTATGTATGATCTTTTATATTTGATAGCTGTGTGTGAACCAGCTTTTACAGTAAGAAGATCTACTGGGTGAACAGAGAATACAGTAGGCTTCACTCGAACACGAAGTCCAGTTCAAACACAAATAAACCCTCATCCCCTAGTCCCGGGTTTAATCCCCAAACCGTCCTGTTTGTCACGTATCTCCCTAACTCTTTTTCCCTTCCCTTTTCTCTTTCCCTCTGCCCTGCCCTCATACCCCACTGTGGGACGTGACACGCGTCACCACTGAATACGTAATTCCTCGGAAGTGTTTTTTATTATTTTTTTATATTGTTTAAGTATTGCAAACAGTTCTAACTGCACCAACCGTTTGGAGCCAGTGAGACTATCCCTACATAAAGTGGTGAGCTCTGGCGTTATGAAACTATTTCCTAAACTATTCATCCGATCGCGATGAATCTTTGGTGAGGTGTTGTGAGCACGCAGTTTTCCACATATGCTGGTGAGATCTGGCATCATGAAATTTGAAATTTACAAATAAAAAATTGCAATGGGCGGCACGCAAGCTGTTTGAAAACTCAATGTACCGGAACTGAATGTATGGGAGTGGGGAGGGGAACGCTTGAGGGGAAGGGGAATGGGACGGATGGGAAAGGACACGCAGGGAGAAACAATTTCTTTATTAAGTGACATCGCAACGCATGCCGGTAATTCGCTAGTATTAAAATATTTTTCTGTTAAAACATTATATTATAGCTTGGTTTTTTTCAATTTTGGAGGAGGGTGTTGGTACCGCCGCCCCGGGATCCATTTATTGAATTACCAACATCTCTACCACAGGTCACCTCAATTAGTTCGATACTTTTGTGACTTAGCAGAGTTGCCCGTGTTCATGGGGTGAGGTTTGGTCTTGGCGGCAGATCCATTTGCCCACCAACTGCGTGGCGGGCCAGTTTGGGAGACATCGGTGGAGGGAGTCCTTTTGAACTCTCCAGATCGATTTTTCTCAATCCTGGATTCCTACCCATCCATCCTCATACCCTTTTCCTTCTCAGAACTTCCTCTCCTTCCTTTCCATAAAAAGAACCTCCACACAGCAACTCCAAAGATGACATGAGCCCTGAGGGAATCTTTTTCCTCAGGGTCTCCTGCGTGGGGCTAATGCGAAAAAAGTCAGAGTGCGCGATTCACACGCGGTAGAAGTGAAACCTTCAGAAAACTAAAGTAGACAAGAGTGGGGAGACTACAAAGCACTTTTTTTTAAATGTGCAGTATGATTTTTCCATATTTAACTCGTCGAATTCCTGTGTACCTTTTCCTATACATTAAGTCATATTATTAGTATTTGTGTTTTCTTCTTCGGAGTCGCTAGATGTCGCTTTCTTTTGTGTTTTCTTTACCTGTTCAATTTAGAGTGGTTTGAAGATTGGATATCGATTTTACATTTTTTTTAATTTATTTTGGATTTCGTAGGTTCGTCATACCACTACCGTTTATATCACCAGACTAAAGGACACTTGCGTGGGACCGTGGATTTATCGTATTATATTGGAACCGAGTGTGAAATAAATATATATTTTATTGCTATCTCACTCTTTCGCAGGCTAAATCCTATAGATGTATGTGTTTGTCTCTTTTTAGTGTAGCTCGCTTCCATTTCATCAAATTTGAAATCACAACGGTGCTAAAGAAGATTTTACAAAAAAAAAAAATTGGCGTCTTTGTTTTATTTTTATTTTTTCATGATACTATTGTTATCACCCTTAGGGCAATTTTTTACAAAGACAACGTTACAAAAATTATTCAAATTTTATTCTGTTTTAAATGTTTTAAAAAAAAATCTTTCATTGTACCTATGAGTACTCAATTAATGAGTTATTTCTTTTTCACAGAGATCTGCAAGGCAATAACATCAGCACCATCGTGGAAGGGGACTTTCGTGGCATGACCAAGCTGAAAACACTGTAAGTATTTTATACTGTTTTTTTTTTGTAATACGACTCAATAATTATTAAAATTAAATGTTTTTTTGTGACACCTGCACTTTAATAGTACACAACTGCTAACCCTGTACAAATCGCAAGTGCGCCCCACGGTTGAATTTGGCAGCCACCTCTGGTCTGGAGCTCCAAAATACTTGAAAAATACCCTCGACTGTGTGCAGAAACGATCCGTTTGATAGATTCTCCCGCCTTAACGAACGGATTGCAATCTTTAGAGCAAAGGTGTCGGGTGGGAATGCTATCTCTGTTCTACCGGTATTTCATTGGAAAATGCTCTGATTTGGCGTGATTGATCCCTTCAGCACCGGTGCATAGTCGGGAAACACGCCAAACACGCGCCCAACATTTGTACACGGTTGACATTAGTCACATGAGAATGGGTCGTTTCTACGACTCGTTCTTGAGTTCAACAGCTCGGCTGTGGAACGATTTGCCGGCCTCTTTGTTTCCTCCCTCCTACAACATGGGTCTCTTCAAGACCCATGTTCACTCCTTCCTCTCCTCAAAAACACCCTCCACACAGCATCTTCAAAGATGACATAGGCCCTGAGGGAAATTATTTTCCTCAGGGCCTCCTGTGTGGTGTTAATGTAAAAAAAAATTCTGAATTTGAAATATGAGATTGACAAAAATGACTTAAAAATAATAGGTGTCAGTGGCCAAATTGGTAAAAATCGCTTCTCTTGCTAAGACGAGAGACCCTATTGTTTTTCATATTTTCGTTTCGATTTATTATTATTATCTTCTTTTTCAATGATTAAACTAATCTGATTGTAGAGAGCTTTTTAAAATTATGACAGTGGATAAAGCAAAGAAGTGGGATGCTCGAAAATAGTTAATATTTTAAGGTGTTAATGTAATTTATGTATTCCGGCCGAGAGGTGGCCACCAAACTTAAAAGTTTGAAGGACAGGACTAATAAATGAAATTTAGTTTAATTGTCTGGGGGTATAAGGTATAATATTGGCTTTAATCAACCATTAATCATAGGGGTCACTTCGTCCAGTTATCCTTCATAAAACATCAGTCCAAAGCAAATTTGTATTTGCCTTCGATTACAAAGATGTCGAATGCAGCAGTGTTATGACAATATTCATAAAATGGGAGACTCGGCACTGACAAGCCACCTAGTGAGGCCAAAATTATTAAATTAACTGACTAACCATCACGCCGTTTCTCCGTAGGGGTAGGCAGAGAGGACGGACCGCCAAAAAACATTCATACATCGTCTCATACATGCCCTTCTATTATTCTGACTCTTGACATCGCCCGACTCAAGTATCTGATTCACTTGGTCGTGCCATGTCTTCCTCGGGCGTCCCCGACTTCTTCGACCATTCACATTTGCGTCATGTTTTCTCCTTACACTCCTTTCTACATGCCCAAACCATCTGAGCGTCCCTTTCTTAATCTTATTCATAACGCTTACATCAGCCTTGCATTCTTTGCGGATCTCCACAATTCTCACACGATCATACATGGTTTTACCACACAAACGTCTCAGAGATCTCATTTCTACAGCATTCAGTCTACTTTCATCCTTTCTCTGCCAGTTCCATGCCTCACTGCCATACATCAGGGTAGGTATCAGCACTCCATTATGGACGGCTAGCTTCGCTTCTTTTGACAGTTTTTTTGTTGGCGTCAATGGCGTTCAGTCCTCCATTAATGGAGTTACCGGCATTTACCCTTCTTTCGATAACTCTATCAGTCTTCCTATCTCTCGTAAACATACTTCCCAAATACACAAACTCATCCACCTGCTCCAAGTATTCGTCATTATTAAAATATATTTAAAATCTGACGTAATTATTACGCTGACGTCTGCACGGTGGAAATTTAAGAATTCTACCACCAGTACAACTCTGACGCCGCGTCTAATGCAAATCCGTTTTCGTGCGTGGAGTTTGTACACGAATGTATTTTTGTAATAGAACCGAGTTAAAGCGTCGCTTCCCAGCTCAAAAGGAAGAAGATAGAGAGATATGTAATTACGAATGTTGGACAGAGCGCGCTTATATTTTAAATGATAAATTTGAAGCGAAAATTGTGAAAATGTTTAATAAAACATGACTCGTTTAAAATAGAGCAAAAAATCTCGTGGAAGGCGTCTTAAGTATCATTTAAAGAAACATTGTGAATTTTTCACAACTATAACTTGTAAAATAATAGAAATAGACGTGTTTTTAATAATTTTCAGAGCATACTTTGCGATTTTTTTGTCGAAGGAACTTCATATAATATGCGTTTCAGCGTGGAAAGCGCCTAGGTATTATATTTAAAAATAACATATATTTTTTTAAGAGCTTAAAATCTTCAAATGTTTAAGCGAGATACCAAAAGATGCCGCCACTTACGTTAACCGCTTGCGTGATTTGCATCGCCTGGCAGGCGTAAGTACTACGGATTTGTAACTTCGTGTATCTCTCCGGATATGGAAAAATTGATGATAATATGACAGTTGTGAATAATAATTCCACGCGACTATATATTACATGCGTCGTCATTGCCTGTCGCGGTTACTTTGTCCCGGTGACCAGCTGTCACTGGATCACAGTTGATCCGAGGAATCGGCTATTTTTGGAACCAGTTCCTAACGGATTTATAAAATGGTTGATAAAGTTTTTAACTGCAAGTGTAAATTATTGTATCAAATAAAAAAAAATTGAGATTTTGCCAATGGGTCACCATAGATTTTTTTAATCATTTTATATTTTTCTCTACATAATATATTATTTAAGAGCCTATGACATCGTTGGGGATGATGTGTGAAGTTCTTTTTAAAGAAAAGAATGAGACGGAGCTCTGGGAAGGAAAAGGGTATGAGGGGTGTGTAGGAATAAGTGTGTTCAGGAGTGACGGACGTATGCATCCAATTTTGTAGATGGGTATTGGTGCTGCCTCCTCGGAAACCATTTATTGGATGACCAACACCTCTGCTATAAGTCATCCCAAGTGGCAAGCTAAGTTTGGTGACTTAGCAGAGGTGCCGGGTTCTTGAGGTGAGGCAATACTGCGGGGCAGGCCGGATCGGTAGGGACTGGTTGAGAGAACATTTTGACCTCTCCAGCAGGACTCTGTCGACCCATCGCCTAGCACTGCAGTTTTATTTTCCTCTGTGTATTTAGCTTTTGTAAAAAAACAGCAATGAAAGACAAGCATTAAGTGTAGAAAGGTTTCTTGAAATAGAACCTAACCTAATCTAACGTAAACTAACCTTCTTATTTCTCATCTTCTTCTTCTTCTCAAATCCTCCAAACTCAAAAGTGCAGCGAATGATATAATTGATAAAAAAAATTATTTTTATTTTTCTTAAAAATTTGTGTTTAAAAAAAAACGCGTTAAAATTATTTTTTCATCAATTCCCTCACCTAACCCCACTCCCCTCCCCCCCACAAGAGTGAGGAAAGGGGTGGTATTATAAAAGGGGTACATCGTATCCAAATTCTAAAGAGCTGGGCCCTATTCTCGAATCGCAAAGTGGCTAAATTCGTATGCGCTTTTGTTTATAAGTCAACACATAGGACTCGATTTTCAAATCTTACATGTTTTTTGTTCAAATTTTCTTTAAGTGTTTTGTTAGATTTGATAAGAACCAATTTTTTAGAATTCACAACTCTGCCTTATACGTTCACACTGTTTTTGGCACATGTACGCAGTAAATCATAAAAAATGTACAAATATGTAAAAGCTTATAAGGGTGTTAATGATAATAATATATATATATATATATTTTTTTTACGTTGTAAGTTAAACCTCAAACTGTAATATTTAATTAAATGAAGACAATATTAGCGAAACTCAATCGAAAATCTGCAAACAGAAAAATCAGAAAAAGATATTTGCACCTCTGGGACTCGAACCCAGGACTTTTCGCTTTCCGGGCAAATGCGCTTATTTTATAACTTTATAACAATGAACAAAAAAATTGTGTTAATTCATCCGTCATGCTAGGGATGTCCCTGTGTTATGGCGGATGAAGTTTACAGATTGTGTAGGTACAGTGTACAGTTATTAACTTATGCAAATCATTTAAGTAATTTAATTAACAAATTAAGTTAGCAATTTAAGTAACACATTCAATTAATTTAAGTTACAAGTTGTATTTATTATATTACAATTCAATTAAAATAGCAAGTTTTACATATCATCGATTCTAAATGTAAGTATCCATTGTGATAATTTTTATTAAAGATATGGGGTTGGGTTTCGGTTTTTAGGTTCTCAGGGAGAAGGTTAAATATTTTATGAGCTAGGTACATGAAATGTCTTCGAGCTGATGTGGTGCGTAGTGTAGGAACATTGTAGTGTCGGCTGGTTATTGTTCTGGTGGTGTAACTGTGATGTAAGAGGGCTTTTTTCTTGTATTTGAACATGAAATGCGTTAGAGTAAATTTTAGATGAAGTTGCCGTATGTTTAAGACATTAAAATTCAGTGAAGAGCCTAGTGGAGGAATATCTAAGTTTCTTAGTAGACAATATACAAGTGTTAATTTCAAGCGACTTCCCAGGTAAGTATGGTCCTGTATGCATTTTTAAAAATCATCGCGATCATTGGTCGAGACATTGTACATATATTTGAGTATGAACCGGTGGATGCAATTTTTAGTAATAAGTTGTTTTTAATTGTTTGTCTAGTTTGTAGTTTTCTAGATTTAAGAAATATATTGTAAGTTTGTACAGCGCCCTTTTTTTTTTTTTACAGTTAATACCGCACAAGAGTCCCAACTGCTCCCGTCTGGAGCCAGTGAGACTATGGCATCCCCAATCGGGGTATGTTGTGAGGCTGAAGGTAGTGGGGAAGGGAAGGAGATAGGAAAGAGGAAGGTGGGGAAGTACCTGGCTATTCATATCTGGTCACTAAACACGGCTAAAGCCATTTAAAGCAACGTTTCAATTCTGAATGGTGGTCTTACACCAGGGCGATACTGATAGTATCTTCCACTCTGGAACGTGCCGCAAATATACTATATATTATTTTAAATGAATTAACTGTGAAATAACACAAATTAAACAAATAAAATTTATTTGCGCACGCCGGGTTCGAACCCGCGACCTTCGGATTGTGAGTCGAGAGTCTTGCCTCGGGACCACGGAGGCCGTCAAAGTGATTTGAGGTGATTTTTCACAAAAACGGCGCTATATAAATCATCCAAATATTATTATTATTATCTTGTTGGTCGCTTGTTGATAGCACGTATTATAAAACTGGTCGACATCGTGTCAAATAATTTTCAGTAGAAATTTGAGAATTGATGTACAGAAGAACAGAGAAGAGCAGGGCGTGTTTCCACTTTCCAGTAGAGTGGATAGCGGTAGGAGAGGGGTGTGTGGGTTCATGAATAATTAAGCCCTTAAGGGAGTCCCGATTGAAACAACGGTACCTTCGCCGCTTCGTTTTAATTTCAAATTAGAGGTTTTCTCAACGTTACGAAATTATTAAATGGTGGTTTTTTGTTATTTTTTTCTCACCTGCGTTAAATTGCCTCGTTTTAAAGTGTTTGTGTGTTTTTTTTTAATTGTCCCAAAGGACAATAGAATTGTATTTATGGCCAAAAAAGATTGCGGAAATCAAATTTGTGGTTAAAATTCATTGTTTTGTGTTTTCGTAGGACTCCATTTATTTTTAAATTTCAAGTACTATTTTTTGGTAAGTACTCTCAGTATCGCCCCGATGAAAGACCACCATTCATAATCGAAACGTTATTGCCTGAAATGGCTTTAATTCGGTTTAGTAACAAATTTAAACCGACAGGTTATTTCACAATTTATTCATTTGATATATATACCTAGGTTTATTTGTGGTAAGTTCCAGAGTATGAGATACTTTCAGTATCGGACTGGTCAAATCCAGCAATCAGAAAATAAACGTTGCTTGAAATGGCTTTAGCCGTGTTTGGTGACCATATCTGAATAGCCTTTCAATTTGGAAGGCGGGAATGGGTACCGCCGCACCGTGAACCTTTATTGGATAACCAACGCCTCTGCCATAGGTCACCCAAGTGCTACGTTTGGTGATTTAGCAGAGGTGCCCGGGTTCATGGGGTAAGGTTTGTCTAGGTTTTGGAAGCGGAAGACCAGGACACACTGAACCCAGATTTCTACCCACTCCTTAAACCCTTTAACTTTCCAGAACTCTCCTCTCCTCCTTTTCTTTAAAAAAAAAAATCTTCCATACAGCATCCCCAAAGATGACATAGGCCCTGAGGGAAATTATTTTCCTCAGGGCCTCCAGTGTGGAGCCCATTTAAAAAAAAAGCCTTGTACTTCCCCACGTTCCTCTTGAAAGTGGAAGATACTCTCAGTATCGCCCTGGTGTAAGACCATCAGGGCGATATTCAGAATTGAAACGTTTCTTGAACTGGCTTTTGCCATGTTTGGTGATATCTGAATAGCCAGGCACTTCCCCACCTTCTTCTTAAGACTGTAAGATCTCCTCAGTATCGCCCTGGTCGAAAATCACCATTCAGAATATAAACGTTGGCGTTGCTTGAAATGACTTTAGCCATGTTTGATGACCATATCTGCACGGCCAGGCACTTCGCCACATTCTTCTTGAAAGTGGAAGATACTCTCAGTATCGCCCTGGTGTAAGACCACCATTCAGAATTGAACTAACTAACTAACCTTCACGCCGTTACTGCAGGGGTAGGCAGAGAGGACGGATCGCCAAACAACTCAGTCTTGGCACACACTCCTTGCCTCGTTTACATTCATACATCGTCTCATACATGCTCTTCTATTATTCAGACTCAAGTATCTGATTTACTTGATCGTGCCATGTCTTCCTCGAGCGTCCCCGACTTCTTTTGCCATTCACATCTGCATCGTATATACTCCTTACACTCCTTTCTTCGTTCATTTACTCTATACGGCCAAACCATCTGAGCGTCACTTTCTAATCTTATTCATTACAGAATTGAAGTTGAAGTTGCTTGAAATGGCTTTAACGTGTTTGGGACTAGATCTGAACAGCTAGGTACTTCCCCACATTTCTCTTCCCCATCTCCTTCCCCTCCACACTACCTTCAGCCTCACAACATACCTCAATTGGGGATGCCATAGTCTCTCTTGCTCCAGACGGTAGCAGTTTGTACTCTTGTGCGGTACGTTCATCCCTCCTGGATACACCGACACACCGACCCCAGATTCATACCCACCCGTCATACCTCGTACCATCTCAGAGCTTCCTATCCTTAAAAAAACCCTCCACTCAGCATCCCCTAAGATAACAAAAACCCTGAGGAAATTATTCTCATCAGGGCCTCCTGTTTGTTGCTTATGTTAGAAAAAGGACATTCACTAAACTTGAATTTAAAGTTATTAATTTGATGAACTGTTCAAATTCTTGAAACAACCGATCCTAAATTTATTTATTTATTATTTTTTTTTTATTGATTTATTTATTTATTCACCCCTTGAAGGCTTTTACGGGTAAACGTTATTCTAGAAACATGAATTGTTCAGGACTGCAATAATAAGATTATAATAAATTACATAATAAACCTAACATTAAAGATATAAGGAGGTACAATACAGGTAGGTATAGTATTTTAATTAAGAGTTGAAAATATTAAAAATGGAACTACAAATTTTTTTTAAAGTTTTTTTTTTTACATGAATACCGCACAAGAGTCCCAACTGCTCCCGTCTGGAGCCAGTGAGACTATGGCATCCCCAATTGGGGTATGTTGTGAAGCTGAAGGTAGTGGGGAGGGGAAGGATATAGGGAAGAGGAAGGTGGGAAGTACCTGGCTATTCAGATCTGGTCACCAAACACGGCTAAAGCCATTTCAAGCAACGTTTCAATTCTGAACGGTGGTCTTACACCAGGGCGATACTGAGAGAATCTTCCACTCTGGAACGTGCCGCAAACATACTATATATTATTTTAAATGAATAAATTGTGAAATAACACAAATTAATCAAATAAAACTTATTTGCCACGCCGGGATTCGATCCCGCGACCATCGGAATGCGAGTCAAGCGCCTTACCCCTCGACCACGGCGGCTGTCAAAAGATCTGTTCATATAACAAAATATAAGAATCACTGATGGTGAGTTTAGTTACACTACTTTTAGATCTGAATGAGTTAAATATATTCAGATCTAAAATTAGCGACATGATCTAAAGCCCAGGCAACGCTAGGTACTTAAACAATTATTAAATAAATGTGAGCAATTTCTAAACTGTGCTTTATATTTTATTGCAATATTGTTATTCTTCATTGTGTTAACAATTCTAATTTGAATCTTTATTGCAATGAAAAAATATATTTTTTAATTTTTATGCTTTTTTATTTTTTTTTTACAAAATGTACATTACACAGCTTTACATTTCAACCATGAGTTATATTTTTATTATTGCCATTTGAACAGCAGTGGCGCCCTCCTATGTTTTCTACTCTTATATGATAAATTATATGTAGTTTCATTACCATGTTAAGTTGTACATTGGAGTTTAATACGTTTAAGTATCAAAAGAGTAAAACAGAAGTGCTTGAGGTTCTATGAAAGTTATAGAAGAATGTATAAATATATCCTTGTATACGTCATTGGTACGTAGTCAAGTCGAATATAACTCTTCAATCTGGTCCCCCCATTTTAAAACACATTTAAATTCAATCGAAAAAAATCAACATAAATTTCTAAAACACATTAATTTTAATCTCTAATTGTATTCCAATTGAAAACATAAACTATAATTACTGGATGAAAGAATTAAATTTACTAATCTGACTATCAGATCAAAGAATTATATCCGAGTTAGTATTTATGTTCAAAATTGTAAATGGTAGAATAGACAGTCCTGATTCAACTAAGCCCATTGATTTTATATATCCACGAGAGCCACTCGCTCTAAAATCCTGTTTAAATGCAACAATAACAGGACTGAGTATACCAAACACTCGCTTGTACCTAGGTTACATGAGGTTGCTAATGGTTATGCAGATGTGTCAGATCTATTTAACTGCTCGGAAGGTAGGTACAAGAGGGGTATACTATCAAATCTTTTCAATCAATATTAATTTTATTTGTACTATAGATTTTTGTATGTAATTGTATCTCTGGTGTCATTTCTTATTCAAGCGCCACAATTATCTGTTATACTCTTTTTTTTACTATTTCAAATATTTTTCCTATGATTTTGTGACGTATGTACTTATGGTGTATTTATACCGTTGATCCATATTTTTAATATTATAAATGCGAAACTGCTCGAGTTTGTTTGTGACGCTTTCACGCACAACACAATATAACGATTTTAAAAATTATTTCATCAAAGCAAAATTATATGCGAAGACTATAGGCTGAATATGATTGTAAGCTCTGGCGTTATGAAATAATAAATTTTAATATATTATATTTCTTATACGTTTTCTGTTGCTAACAAAAACGAGTTATTGCTTATGTCATAAAACAAATCGTTGCCGTGGAAACGATGTTGATATATTTGTGGGCTCTATGCTGTTATGTACTCAGCCCCCTACCTACTGGTCGTCTGCTGCTCCAGAAAATTCAAATATTAGAATATGTTTTGTTGATTTTTTGGACAAGCTTATGTTTTGGAATAAATGTCAGATGAGAGTTCCTACATTAAAAATATAATTCGTAACGATTATAAAAACTGTATAATAAATAGTGTTATTTTTTATTATGTTTACAAACTTTCGTAGGGGTGGGGGGAGGGGGGATAATTGATAAATGCAAGCTACATTAATTTCCCTTAATACCATGCGAGCGAAGCCGCGGGGAAAAGCTAGTATTAAATAAGTACGTATAAGTGTCCATGTGCAAATGTTTCGAAAGGTTTAATTTCAAGTCTCCTTTGTAGCGACATCAATATCCGCCAAATTCGAAATATTCGAAACATGTGTGTGATTTTGTACAATGATGCACGTCACTGAGTGAGAAGCAGGTTTCGAAATCGCAGGCCGCTAAATGCTAACTAAGCGCATAACGCCGCAGCACCCGGCGTTGCTCGCGCACATTAGCGAGCCAATTATCGGATATTATACTTGTCAAAGGGCTCCGTCGCCCAAACGAGACTAATTTGACGCACGACCTGGCAGGTGTACCGCAGGGATTCTCAATGAGTCCGCACTTAAATTCACGTGTGCAGATTATGGTTATTCAAAGAAATATTTATTGTTTAATGTTATTTACATGTAACAGCAAGTAGCTAGTCAGCAGGAGATTATTTAAAAAATATTATACATGGTGTCCGGAAACTAGGAATCTACATCACACTTGCAGCTTTTTTATTTGTGAATTCCGCATAAGAGTGCGCCCCACACGTTGAATTTGGCAGCCACCTCTGGTCTGGAGCCCCAAAATACTTGGAAATACCCTCGACTCTGTGCAGAAACGGGCGGTCCGTTTGATAGATTCTCACACCTTAACGAACGGATTGTAATCTTTAGAGCACAAGCGTCGGGTGGGAATGCTATCCCTGTTACCGTATTTCAATGGAAGATGCTCTGAGGAACAAGCGTCATTGATCCCTTCGGCACCGGCGCATAGTCGGTAGAGACGCCAAACGAGCGCCCAACATATGTACACGGTTGACATTTGTCACATGAGAACGGGTCGTTTTTTCGACTCTGCGGTGTTACGTAAAAGCTTCCGCCTTGTAGAGACAGATGGCGGTGACATCAGCTTTCGGTAAAATCCGCTAGATAGCAAGCCGTAGTGCTTAAGCTCTCCGACAGGGGGTCAGGACAGCTCAGAGGCGGTGTTTGAATGTTGACTGGACAGAACCATTTTAGCCAGCTCCTAGTTAGGTTGACTACCGTAGTCCCAATTGTATACGCGAAGTATAAATAAATTGCAGATAACCAACCAGAGTTTATTATTTAAGAAGTTATCTCCATCCAGGGGTGTTGGAGAATCTGTTAGTGTGTCTACAGAATAACAGAACACTACAGACTCATTCTTGAGATCAACATCTCGGCTATGGAATGATCTGCCGGCCTCTGTGTTTCCTCCCTCCTACAACATGGGTCTCTTCAAGACCAATGTTCATTCCTTCATCTCCTCAAAGACCCAGATGACAGCCTCCTGTGTGGAGTTAATTTAAAAAAAAAGATTCCCAACTAATCTAAAAACTTCCACGCTTAAAATATACTTACACAACGTTTTTATGTCAACACATTATTTCTGACAATTTCAGTTTATTTTTGTTATTTATTTGTTACATACCCTAATGGGCTTTTACATTCTAGTTTATAAATTTAATATCACAGTTATTTCAAATACTTTAAAACTAAAACAAAAAAGAAAAAATAATGCAATGAAAAAAGTGCAACACCAAAAGCATAATAATAAAATAAAATACATTGGATAAATGTATTACTATTGTTATAACTAACTGACCCGGCCACGCGTTGCTGTGGCTAACGAAACAAAACGCCATCTGTTAATTTACAAGCAAATCAAATCCAAACCGTCCGCTTGCCAGCCCGCTCACAGACATTCTTATATATTTCTACCAATTTACACAAAACCTTGACAAATTATATACCTAAACCTTCCTCATGAATGACTCTATCTATTGGTGAAAACTGCATGAAAATCCGTTCAGTAGTTTTTGAGTTTATCGCGAACTTTAATTCTTAATATGTAGAGATGTTTTTAAATTTTATCCAATTGGAAACCACTGTATTGTAAGAAATTATTTTTTGAAACTTATTGTTTATTAATCACTTGGGGTGACATTTGGCAGGGTTGTTGGTTATCCAATAAATGGTTCCCGGGGCGGCGGTAAACACATCCGCCCGTGCACAATTTATGCAGGTTTAGTCTTATTACTTGAAATGGCTTTAGCCGTGTTTGGCGACCCCTCCCCACTACTTTCAGCATCACACCAAACCAAAATTAGGGATGCCACTGGCTCGAGACGGTTTGTGCAGTAGGGACTCTTGCGTTTTATTCAGATAAAAAAGTTATATTATATGCAAGTAGGAATCTAGAGCGGTTTTTTGCTAAGTCGACTGCACGTATAAGTATGTCGTATTTTGTTATTGCCGCATGCTTCTTCGGAGAGTGTTAGTAAAAATATTTTTACAGCGGATTTTCACTCGTGATGCCTTCAAATATAAGAATATCGACGTTGGTTGTACGGCCGTATATCCTTTTTGCATACTTATTTGAAGAAACAATCTTCTAAAGGATCAACTGTCGGTAAGATCAATTGTTGGCCGCACGGACTGTCGGCCGGATCAACTAACTGTCGGCCGGATCAACTAACTGTCGGAAGGATCAACTGTCGCAGGATCAATTGTCGGCCAGACCAACTAACTTTCTGAAGGATCATCTTTCGGATGAATCAACTGTCGGTGGACCAACTGTCGCAGGATCAATTATCGGCCGGACCAACTGTCGGAATGATCAACTGTCGGAAGAATCAACTGCCGGAAGAATCAACTGTCATGGGACCAACTGTCACAGGATCAATTGTCGGCCGGATCAACTGTCGGAAGGATCAACTGTCGGAAGGATCAACTGTCAGCGGACCAACTGTCGCAAGATCAATTGTCGGCCAGATGGACTAACTGTCGGAAGGATCAATTGTCGGAATCATCAACTGACGGCGGACCAACTGTCGCAGGATCAATTGTCTGCCGGACCAACTGTCGGAAGGGTCAACTGTCGGAAGAATTAACAGTCGGCGGACCAACTGTCGCAGGATCAATTGTCGCCGGACCAATTGTCAGGTCATTCACACATATACATTTATACACATACTATAGAACTAAGGCATAAGTAGGTGAATCATTCAATAATTGCAAAGCGGCTCTAAGCGGATCGTCAGGTATATGCTAGCATAAGTTCCTTCTGAAGGTAGTGATTGAATTCGAATATAAATCCAAGCCTTCATGTTCGCAATATTTATTGTATAATCGAGTAATTATTGACTTTAGTTTGAAAAAACTTGTATTATTAATACGGTTAGTATCGATCCAAAAGGTTTCAAGGTTTCTTGTGAATTTTGGCCTTAATAGTTCATTATTATGCTATATTAGTTAATTTATTTCTTACTTCAGATAATAATATAATTTCCTTACCTTATTCTATTCTATCTACTCCCCAATTCAAACACGAGAAAAGTTCCCTTTATTGAGTTGGGTAGTTCGTAAATAAGAAAACACTTTATTGTAATTAGTTTTAAGAACTGTCTGTTTTAAATTTGTTATATGTGTATGTACTAGGGTCAATAAAAAATAATTCCTCCTATGTTTTTTCTCCTTTAATTGTCAAGAAATAAAAAATGCAATTACATGGGTTGAAATCCATTTTAATAATTAATTAATAATTTTTTACTTTTCAATATAATATCCCTCCATTTCCATAGCTTTGGTCCACCTTTTAAAAAGGGCATGTATCACAGTATTGTAAAAAGCACGATCACATCCAGAACACCATCGGTGTTGTTGAGTTTGTGTGATGGGTTTAGTTAGTGAACACTTGGTGAGTTTGTGTGATGACACTCCATTGACTGCCTCTTTGATTCAGGTTAAATAAATGAATCCATATTTCGTCTCCGGTCACCTTTTTTTTCTAGAAATCAAGCGCTGCAAGTGATGTGAGGCTATTTTTTTCTTGTTTCTTTATTCTGGCCCACCCTGCACAAACTTTTGTTGAATAATCAGTTGTCGAATATGTGTCATCACACTGACTTTACTGAGGGAGAGAATGCGACATCATGCGCCGTTCCGCTTTTTGTCAGCCAGCTGTGTTTGTCTTTCAGCTTCGTTACAGCAACGAATCCATCATCTAGCAATTCTGATATCCAATGTTGCATCATGGTACACATTTTTCAGTGTTTCATGAATGCGAATGGGCGTTTCACCTTCTACAGTCAAGAATCAATCACAGAATGCTATCTGTTACGAACATGGACTATTGCAGTAGATTGAAGAATTTTTTTTTACTCATATTGGAAAAAGGAGGAAGAGTTTGTGTATTTGGGAAGTATGTTTATGAGAGACGGGAGAGCTGATAGAGATATGGAAAGTAGGGTAAATGCAGGTAACTCCATTAATGGAGGAGTGAACGCCATTGGCGCCAACAAAACTGTCCAAAGAAGCGAAGCTAGCCGTCCACAATGGAGTGCTAGTACCTGCCGTGATGTATGGCGTGGAACCTACACTGATGTATGGCATAATGTGAAGCATGGAACTGGCAGAGGAAGGATGAAAGTAGACTGAATGCTGTAGAAATGAGATCCCTGTGCTTATTTGTGTTAAAATGTACAATCGTATGAGAAATGTGGAAATCCGAAAAGAATGCAAGGTTGATGTAAGTGTGATGAGTAAAATTGAAAGGGACGCTCAGATGGTTTGGCCATGTAGGGCTAATGAATGTGGAAAGGAGTGCAAGGCATATAACGCAAATGACATTTGTAGAAAAAGGTGGGTCGTCCGAGGAAGACATAGGACAACCAAGTGAATTAGATACTTGAGTTTGGCCATGTTAAGAGTCAGAATAACAGAAGAGCACATATGAAACGATGTACTATGGGAATGAAGCAAGGACTGTCTGTCTTGGTAGTTCGTCTTCTCTGCCTCCCTTGCGAGGAAACGGCGTGATGGTTAGTTAGTTAGTAGTTAATTAGCAATATAAGGGTTAAGATACTATATTTGAGAAGCTCTGTTTCATATTGTGAACGTGGCAGCGCACAGAGCATCTATTAATAAAATAGCTTCCATTAGCTAGTAATAAATTGAGTCTCTTCATTCCTAATTGCTCCGTGATAATGTATTCATTAGCACTCCCGCCACCTCGCGGCTGGAACTAAAAGCTATTCCTACGAAACACACTTTGGGAAGGGCTGACGAAATAGAATCCAATTAAAATCCCAACAATTTAACATGGAAGCTAATGGAAGTTTGGGAATCATTTTAAAATGTCACAATGGAATTAGTGCTGTTAGAAACGTGGTACAGGAAGTCGGGGACGCCCGAGAGACCATTGCAACTTAATCAAAGTTATACGAAAACTTGGGTTGGTCCATGTCAAGAGTCAAAATTACAGAACAAACTCGGTCCAGGCACACAATCCCTGCCTCATTTACATTCATGCATCCTTTTCTATGTTTCTGATTTGAGATTGCCCGCCTCAAGTATCTAATTCACTTGATCATGCTATGTCTTCCTCGGGCGTCCCCGACTTCTACCATTACGTGCCCAAAACATCAGAGCAGTCCCTTTCTTAATCTTACTCATTACGCTTACATCGGCCTTGCATTCTTTGGGGATCAAACAATTTTCCAAAAAGGACCCTTTTACATGGCCATTAAAGTATATAACAACCTTCCACATGATATTAAACAAATACCAGATACACTCAGATTTAAGTCATCACTCAAAACATTCCTTCTGAACAGGTCTCATTACACATTAAGTGAAAACCTCACATAGGTACAACTGTTTTTATATTTATGTTTATATAATAAATTAAAACAAACTCAATTTGTATTACACCACTTTTATATTTATATTTTATTTGTGTTCATTTCTGTATAACATGTTAGGTTAACTGGAAGAAATAGGATGTAGGTACTTATAAGTTATACCTTTTGTACTTAATGAAAATTTTGTACAATAAATGATTTTGATTTTTGATTTTGATCTGCACATTTCTCACTCGATCATACCACACATGCGCCTCAAGGATCTCATTTGAACAGCATTCAGTTAAGAGGAATATAAACGCTAGAAATATTTCGATTCTCATACCTGCAAAATTTAAAATCGCGCGTCGTATTTGCACGATGCAAGTAAGCCTCATTATTACTTCATATTTAAGTGGTGCAAAAACATTTTTTTTTGTGGTTAACGCTGATATTTTTTGTTATATAAATAATAATTTTATTGTAATTCTAATATATAGAAAAGCTACTAAAAGCTTCAATTTATCCGTAGCATATTTTTTGATGTTCATTATGTAAATCGATTCGTCGTAAAGATTAGATTAATAGCATCTTAATTGGATTTCACGTATAGCTTCATCTTAACTTTCATCCTTTCTCTGCCAGTTCCATGCCTCACTGCCGTAAGGGTAGGTACCAGCATTCCATTGTGGACTGCTAGCTTCGCTTCTTTTGACAGGTTTTTGTTAGCGCCAACTGCATTCAGTCTTTCAAATGGAGTTACCTGCATTTACTCTTCTTTCAATTTCATTTTCAATCAGCCTTCCCATCTCTCGTAAACATACTTCCCAAATACACAAACTAATCCACCTGCTCCAAGTATTCATCATTCACAACTATATTGCACACTGTTTTCGTACTTTCTCTTACAAACATTATGACTTTAGACTTACTTATATTCATCATTTAAGGCCCGGCTTCTCGCATTTCTACCGGTTTATTACATACTTTCCTTAAGGGGTTATATACAGTTAGAATTTCGAAGAAATCGATTTTTTATTACTGTATTTTCATATTGCACGTATATTTTAACTACATAAAAAAAATCGAGTCAATCCGGCGATTATTTTCGAAGTAACACGCATATTTGTAAAGACGTGTCAGAGCATTTGAAAGTAGGAGGCAAACTTTAAACGCGTTTTTCTCAAAACTGTGTTTTTAAAGTCGGTTACCAAGATTACTCCAAAACGGCTAAACCGATCAGTCTCAAATTTTAACACAAGCTTTGTAAGTATATTTTACACTTATTAATCGAATGCTTGTTCTCACCGATAAATACATATTTTTTTTATAAACAATAAAAGGCCAAAATTTTGGTAAAATATCGATTTTTTTTCTTGAGAAGCCGCCATTTTCTCATTTTTTTTTTATTTTGATCTGTCCTTCGATTAATTAGAGGAATGTGTATTATTATAACGAAATCCATTTGGTTTTTTCATTTTAAATGATCCAGTCCAAAGATGTGATGGTCACCGCAAGACGCCTTTTTTGAGAGGAGCTTCTGGAGATCAGCTATAGCAGCTTTCAAAATTATTATTTTTACAAAAAAAAATCTTAAAATACTGATAATAGTTATCACAAAATGTGTACGCACACATTTTTAGTTTGATAAATTTAAAAGTCTTCTCAGGAAAAAATCTTGAAAAATCCCTTTTTTTGAGCCTCCTGACTGTATATTTTGCCCCTTCGTTTTAAAGCTCTTAAAAAAATATATGTTTTTCTTGAAGATAATATTCATAGTTTCCCCACGCCAAAACGGCAGTTATATGGAATTTCTTCTGAAGAAAAAAATCGCAAACTTTGCTCGGAAAATTATTATAAACATTTTTTCAGATATTTTACAAGTTATATGTATGAAAAAATTCACATTGTTTCTTCAAATGCTATTTTAAACAATCCCCACGAGATTTTTGCTCCATTTTAAACGAGTCGTGTTTTATAAAACATTTTCACAATCTTCGCTTAAATTTTATCGTTTTTAATAGTAGCGCGCTTTGCCCTAACATTCGTATTTACACATCTCTCCATCTTCTTTTTGAGCGGGTACTGCCGGGCCTTAAAACGCCTACTGGCTGGTAAGACGGCTGTCACCAAAGTTGCCCGGAGTGACGTCAACGCCGCCGAATTCACGAATAAAAACGCCTACAGGCTGGTAAGACGGCTGTTACCAAAGTTGCCCAGAGTGACGTCAACGCCGCCGAATTCACGAATAAAAACGAACGTGACGTTTGACGACTAATCGAAACTGGAACATTTTAATTCGTCACAGAAATTTATTCGCCAACATTAAAATAAAATAAAAATTTCGTTCATTTTGCAAATTTTTTTTTTAAATAAAAAAATCATCGGAAATACCTTTTTGAATATAGAACAACATCCATTATTTGAACAGAAAACGGCCAATGAAGATAATTATTGTTTCTCGGCTCATTTTATATAGCGCAGTTTTATACCTTTTTATAGGTATTTGTATACATTAATAAAATGTTAATGCTTTAATCATGTTATAGAATCACTTTCCCCATAGAATTCCACGCATTTATAATGTGGAGCGTACCACTAAGGAAGACATAATATTATTAAATAGGTGATATTCGACATTTCATTATTAATTAATTATTGTGTTTCCGAGGAAGATACTAAGTGCGATTCCAGAGGGTAGCCGTCTAGTGGGCCGCCCCGGACACAGCTGGGCGAGGCAACTCCATAAACTATGTGAGGAGAGGATGGGACTGCCATGGACGGAGGCCAACTAGTGGGCCGCCCCGGACACAGCTGGGCGAGGCAACTCCATAAACTATGTGAGGAGAGGATGGGACTGCCATGGACGGAGGCCAACTATTGGGCCGCCCCGGACACAGCTGGGCGAGGCAACTCCATAAACTATGTGAGGAGAGGATGGGACTGCCATGGACGGAGGCCAACTAGTGGGCCGCCCCGGACACAGCTGGGCGAGGCAACTCCATAAACTATGTGAGGAGAGGATGGGACTGCCATGGACGGAGGCCAACTAGTGGGCCGCCCCGGACACAGCTGGGCGAGGCAACTCCATAAACTATGTGAGGAGAGGATGGGACTGCCATGGACGGAGGCCGAACAGTCAGCACAAGACAGGGACGTATGGAGGAGCCTTGTCGATGCTATGGGTCCCCGACCCGAATAGGATAAAGGGATGAAGATGATGATGAATTATTGTGTTTAAAAAATGAATTCAAATTTATGGATATGAGTGGTAGATTATCTCAGGCGGCCTCCGTGAGGGGTAAGGCTCTCGACTAGCAATCTGGAGGTCGCGGGTTAAAATCTATATTTTTATTCATATGGAAGTTATGTTAGGTTTCTAATGCAAATCAATATAATATACTCCAGCTTTCAAAATTGCGAAATAGATTTGTTTGCTTATTGTCAACATTTGGTACGAGGGCCAAAAGATTTTGGGAAAGGGGTCCGTGGGACTAGACCTAAGGAGGCTTGCGTGGGACTGGATTTATCGTATTATATTGGAACCTGTTACCCGCGAAATAAATTAATATTTTATTGCTATCTCATTCTCTCGCAGGCCAAATCGTATAGATGTATAAGTTTGTCTCTTTTTAGTGTCGCTCGCATCCGTTTCATCGAGTTTCAAATCACAACTTGAACTCCTCGACTCTCCTTGCAGCGCAAGACCCCCGGGAGTTTCCCTTGTTCATCAGGGAAATTGTAGTGAGGTCACAATCCTTAGAAATGAGGAAACGTCTAAAGAAGACCAATTTATGACCTCTGCAGTGTTCCCCCTGTACGGTATCGAGCGACAAGCCCAGCTACCTGCTTATTAGCCGAGGAAAGGGCCCACCTTAGCTAAATTAGTTCTACTGAAGTAATCACGCGAATCCATTGACATTTAATACCCTAGCGTCCTCGGCTGTCTCGGAAATCATTACCTCCTTGCGTTGGGCACACCGAACAACTGACAATAACAGGAAGTAAATGAGATAATTCATATATTTTTATATTGTATTAAATGCTTTAAAAAAGAGTTACAAATTATTTAATTTTCTTCAAAATTCGCAAATTCACTTTGTGGCATAATTATTTAATTTAATGAAAAAAAATAACTTTTTGTACACCACTATTAATACATATTTTTGAGTAATTTTAAAACAGAATTAAATACTATAAAACAAATTGCAATAAATAACGGTTATACTTCACAATTAATAGATAATATGTTAAACAAAAAATATAAGAAAAAGTTTTTTAGATCTTTTGTTTATCCACACGTAGTTGACAAAAATAATAATTGGAGAGAAATTGTATTTTTAAATAATAACACTTCAAATTTGATATTTAAAAACATGCCAGATAATATCCAACCAGCTTTTTACGCCAATAACAAATTAAAAAATTATATATTAAATAACAAGGACAAAGGTGTTTTTTGAACAAATCTGGGGTTTACAAATTAATTTGTAATGATTGTAACTTTTTATATTGGAAAGACTTATAGAAATTTTAACATTAGAGTTACGGAACTAAGATCCTTAAATAATAATAATTATTCAGAATTTGCAAATCACATTTTGGAAATAGGTCATTCTTTTGATATTAATAAAGGTTTAAAAATTTTACACACTCACACAACGGGTATACAATTGGATAATTTAGAAATTAGAAAAAGTGTCAATAGTAAATTAAATATTATAAATAACCAAACGTGTTTTAAAAATAGACATCTTTTAAATTTATTTTCGTATTAATACTTATATTTATAATAATTTATTTTGTTATATAGACTTCTTTTTTTGTTTTAAAAGATTTTTTATTATGTTAATGTAATTTTTTTACACATCCTAATTTTATATAATTGTTTTTTATGATATTTTAAGTAATAAATCTAATATTTTGTCTATGTTTTAATTATTAGTCTATACTTGTTTGTCTTTTGTTATTTTTTATTAACTTATTATCCTGACGAAGAAAACATAGTTTTCGAAACATGTTGATATTGTTAATTAAATAGTGGTGTACACAAAGCTATTTTTTTTTTCATTAAATTATTTAATTTTCTTTTACATACCTCACTATTTATTATACCTATTACTGAGGTGACTACATTATACGGTTCCATGACAGCTGATTCGCCGACAGTTGGCCCCCCGACAAACTTATATACAATATGCAGTCGGTTTAGGTATACCTAAATACACAAAATATAACTAAGTGACTCCGTAGAGATGTGCAGAGAGGATGTACCGCCGAATACCAAAGTATAAAATATATTTTCTTTCAAAATCACCAAGGAATAATCTGCTTCTTTGTATACTGTATACAAAAAATTGAATCTGTATATAAATTCGTTTGATATTCATACCAACTTATTATTAAGGGTATTTTTGAAGTCGATTTTACGTTTGATTTTGCTAAATAATGCACAAAAAATTATAATTTTGTAGTAAATATCATTTCGGGTACAATAAATATTGTTTTTAATAAAAAAAATGTACATCAGCCTAACACAAATTCCCTCAGGGCCTATGTCATTTTTGCAGATGCTCTGTATATTTTTTTTATTTTTTTATATGAATACCGCACAAGAGTTTCAGCTGCACCCGTCAGGAGCCAGTTAGACTATGGCATCCCCAATCGGGGTATGTTGTGAGGATGAAGGTAGTAGGGAGGGGAAGGAGATAGGGAAAAAGGAAGGTTGGGAAGTACCTGGCTATTCAGATCTGGTCACTAAACACGGCTAAAGCCATTTCAAGCCACGTTTCAATCCTGAATGGTGGTCTTAAACTAAGGCGATACTGATAGTATCTTCCACTCTGGAACGTGCCGCAAATATACTTTATATAATTTTAAATGAATAAATTGTGAAATAACACAAATCATCAAATAAAATTTATTTGCCCCGCCGGGATTCGATCCCGCGACCTTCGGATTGCGAGTCAAGAACCTTTCCGCTAGGTCTTTTTAGGGAAAGAAAGGAGAGGAAATTTTGGGAAGGAAAAATGTATCAGGAGTGGGTAGAAATCTGAGGGTCGTGGGTCCAAGATTGAATATGAATCCATTCCTCCCACCGCGGTGCAATGCGATAGGTTAAGAGAGTCTGGCTGGAAGTTTAGGACGGGTCCCCTTCAACCAGTATCTCCCGATCCTTCCCGCCACGCAGTAGGTAGACCAACTAGCAAGGACTTCCCCACCTTCTCCTTCGACATCTTGTTCTCCTCCCCACTTACCTTCAGCCTTACAATAAAACACAATTGGGGATACGGGACGGGAGCAGTGGGGGCCTCTTGTGCGGAATTCACATTAAAAAAAAAAAAATTGTGATCGATCGGAAAATTGGGAACAATGGCCTCAAGATTACACACATTTTTAAATTGTGGCTTCCTCTCAATAAATTTACGAAAAACACATTTCTTTCAGAAATGAAGGTGCTATCTTGTAGGTTTTATATCTACGGTAAAATTACTCTGAGTTTAGTTAAGTACCACTTTAAAACGAATGGGCGAAGTAATAATTAGACTTGGAGCAGAATATATACTGAATAATTCTCATATTATATAATTTAAATTAGGCCCTGTGATGTTATGTGTACTTGAGCGCAGTGAAACGGTTAAGGATCTGTTTGAATCTTATTTAAAGATACAGCAAAACAAACATAAAGGGGTGAGGTTTGTCTGGGTCTTGGCGGCAAATGCGTTGGTTCCGTGAGTTTTCTTCCCATGACAAAATATCCTCGACAAAATATCCTACGGACAAAAGATCCCCCAACAAAATATCTACTAAAACCTCACCTAACCTAACTTAACCTAACCTAACCTAACAAAAAAAGCACAAAAATAATACAGACATCCTGTAAAGACAATAAATTATTGTTCAAAAATAGTTACAAGCAAGAATTCAGCGAAGTGGAGATATATTTATATTTGTCCTTGAGATATTTTGTTGGAGGATATTTTGTCGGGGATATTTTGTCTGGGATATTTTATAGGGGATATATTTGGTCGGAGGATATTTTGTCTGAAGATATTTTGTCGGAGGATATTTTTCCGGAGGTTATTTTGTAGGGGATATTTTGTTGAGTATATTTTGTCGGGGACATTTTGTCGGGGCTATTTTGTCAGGGACGTTTTGTCGGGATATATTGTCGGAGGATATTTTGTCGGGGATATTTTGTCTGGGATATTTTATAGGGGATATATTTGATCGGAGGATATTTTGTCTGAAGATATTTTGTCGGAGGATATTTTTCAGGAGGTTATTTTGTCGGTGATATTTTGTTGAGTATATTTTGTCGGGGACATTTTGTCGGGGCTATTTTGTCAGGGGCGTTTTGTCGGGGATCTATTGTCGGAGGATGTTTTGTGATATTTTGTCGGGGGATATTTTGTCGAGGGATATTTTGTCAGAGATATTTTGTCCGGGGATATTTCGTCGGGGATATTTGGTCGGTAATATTTTGTCGGAGATATTTGGTCGGGAATATTTTGCCGAGGGATATTTTGTCAGAGATATTTTGTCCGGGGATATTTTGTCGGGGATATTTGGTCGGTAATATTTTGTCGGAGATATTTGGTCGGGAATATTTTGTCGGGGATATTTTGTCGAGGATATTTTGTCGAAGGATTTTTTGTCGGAGGATATTTTGTCGAAGGATATTTTGTTTGAAGCCAGTGAAACTATGGCATCTCTAATTGGATTATTTTGTGAGCGACTACGACGACGACGTGCGACTGTGACAATAATAGTTTGATAACACCTCAGGACTCGAACCCTATATTATCGGAAGGTCGAAATATTTCCGCCTTGCAATAAAATCCAAATAAATGGAATTTTTCTGAATATGTCCTAAAACTAAAAACTGTTTTTGAAAGGTGATAAAATGCGCTTTCAAATTTTACATTTCATACATACAATTTTTGAAATATAATTTTTTTTAATGCAAACATAAAAATGTGTTATAAATTAATCTCCTTACTTTTTTTCTAACTAAAATAACGAAAAAAATAAAAACACACATATTTTTTTAGGCAAATGTATTATAAACGTTATCACCAACTCACTTTTTTGTCGTTTCATGTAAAGTTAATCAATTACAAATTCTCAAATTTCATAAACTGTTTTAAAATTGCAATCGGAAACTTTGGTTTCATGAAGGTGTACATTTTAATAATTTTGTGATTTCAATATAAAGCGTGGTGTTTTCTCTTTCTAACACCGTTTAGATCATAATTCTAACCATGATAGTAAGGCAGACCCAATGATTTCTAAGAGACCTATATGAGTTGATCAGAAAAGCGAACAAATTTGTCTTGGGGGTTTAAAATACTTCAACGAAAACAGTTTCTCATGTAAAATTTATATATACCATTAAACTTACAAGAAGGTAAAGAAAAGAGGAAGGGAATATAGGACGGGGATATGAGATGCTTTCGATACATTTTAAAATCTAAAACAAATATTTTTTCTCCTTGTTTCAGACAACTAACGGATAATCAAATTCACACCCTGGACAGAGACGCTTTTCAGGATCTGGCATCACTAGAACGATTGTAAGTATTTTATAATTTTATATTTATCATAGATAATAGATACAAAGGAGATTGGTCATGACGCGCGGACAACGCGTGTCGCCGTGTATCGCTCACCCCTACGAAAAAACCCGAAAAAAATCCCTCAGCGCACATTTCATCTTTGAGGATGCTGTGTGGGGGGTCTTTTTAAAGGAGTGGAAGTTATGAGAAGGAAAAAGGTATAAAGAGTGGGTAGAATTCTGGGGGTCAATCTGTCCAGGAGTGACTCTACGAATCCACCCCTCCCACTGCGGTGCAGGGCGATGGGTCGAGAGAGTTCGGTTGTAGAGGTCTAGATTATTTATGCATCAAGCAATCTCCCAGAAATGCATTCGCCATTCGCTAAGACGAACCTCACTCCAAGAACCCGGGCACCCCTGCTAAATCACCAAACGTAGCGAACTACATGGGGTGACCTATGACAGGCGTGTTGGTTATCCAATAAATGGTTTCCAGTGCGGCGGTACCCATATCCGCCTCTAAAATTGAATTGTATAGCCGTTTTGACAGCGACGCTCGATACACACGCCATTTCTCCCTTGTCTCTTTTACCTATTATGTTTATCAATCCTAATAACTTATTTTTTATAAATATATGGTCAATTGTTGACAATTGTTGACATCGTCTCAAATCGACGATCAGCAACCATTTTGAATATTTTGACATTTGAACGGTCCTCGTTAATTTTCGATTTTCTGCCTGAGCGGTTTGTCGAATTTCATGTTTTTTTTTAAATTATTATTATTTTTTTTTTAAATATGAATACCGCACAAGAGTCCCAACTGCTGCCGTCTGGAGCTAGTGAGACTATCCCCAATTGGGGTATGTTGTGAGGCTGAAGGTAGTGGGGAGGGGAAGGAGGTGGATAAGAGGAAGATGGGAAGTACCTGGCTAATCAGATCTAGTCACCAAACACGGCCAAATAAAGCCATTTCAAGCAACGTTTCAATTCTGAATGGTGGTCTTACACAAGGGCGATACTTAGAGTATCTTTCACTCTAGAACGTGCTGCAATATATTATTTTAAATGAATAAATTGTGAAATAACACAAATCAATCAAATAAAATGATTTGGTTAAATGAACAGATCTTTTGACAGCCGCCGTGGTCGAGAGCTAAGGATCTTGACTCACAATCCGAAGTTCACCGGATCGAATCCCGGCCTGCACAAACAAATATTTGATTAATTTGTGTTATTTCATAATTAATTCATTTAAAAATGTGTATAGCGTATTTGCGGCACGTTCCAGAGTGGAAGATACTCTTAGTATCGCCCACCATTCAGAATTTAAATGTTGCTTGAAATGGCTTTAGCCGTGTATGGCAACCATATCTGAACAGCCAGGTACTTCCCCACCTTCCTTTCCCCCACCTCTTTCCCCTCCCCACTACCTTCAGCCTTTCAACATTCCCAATTAGGGATGCCATTGTCTCATTCAACAGGTTGCTAAAGGCTCCAGACTGGAGCAGCTGGGACTCTTGCAAGGTATTCACATAAAAAAACCTTGATTAGGCCGTCAAATAAAATTTACCAAACGCTGACAGGCCGAAAATCGGCGGATAAAGGGAACCGTTTAAATATAAAAATGTGCAAAATGGCTGAAATCAACTTATTTTGTTTGTGTATATATTTTGTTGTGTTCAGATATTATTTTGAAATGTTTTTTTTACTGCATTTTTCAATTTGGTCGCATATTTGTTGCATTTTTACAATCAAACCTAACCTAATGCATTGTGATTTTGGAATTTGACTTAATACAATATTATATCAACCTATTAATACAATATTATTTTATTTGTATAGCGCAGAGGTTCCCAAACTTTTTTTTCACGTGGACCACTTTCAAAATTTTACTGGTTTCGGTGGACAGGGGGTCCACCGAAACCAGTAAAATTTGGAACATTTCAACCATATTCCCAAAACTCGACACGCGTTGTACTAAATATTGAATATAACGCTGGAATTGTGGTCTGTTACAACGGAGAGGGGGGGGGGTAATTTGATATGAGATGGGGGCGGGATGGGATATGGGCACGGGATGGGTCTCAAAATAACCATTTTTCACCGAAATACTAGTGGACTATCTGCCTACATTGACAGGTAAAGCCAAGCCAACATTTTTGTTTTTTACTATCGAAACTAGCAGGCTTATTCTCTATCATTTGTGGGATCATTATTGAGATAACGGACGTGATTTCCTGGCATATTTGTATGATTTATTTGCTTTTTCTATATACAACGTACATTAAATGAATAAATAATCACGCAATCTTGCAGGAATTAATGTTTAAAACGATCTAAACTAAAATATGTTACAGTAAATATGTAAAAATCACACAAATCTGACAGGAGATCACGTCCGTTATCTCTATCCCACAAAAGATAGAGAATAAGCCTGCAGATAAATTTTCGTGGACCCCCACTTACAACTTGTGGACCCCCATTTTTTTATCACGCCTACGTGGACCCCCGTCGAGTCTCCCGTGGACCCCTGGGGGTCCACCTGGACCACTTTGGGAATCACTGGTATCGACAGTATAGCGTATCCACAACATTTCGTCACCTCAGTTGTACAAGATTTTAATTGATTTATTTTTTGACGTGATAACGTCTTATAAATCGATGAACGCCGCCTGCACTCACGAAAAAGCGTGACTCATTGTCACGTTGTCACGTTCCGCCTGAGCCGAGCGTGAAAGCAGAGCGCGGAACAAGCGTTCGGCCTAAGCGCACTCCGTCGTTACTATATGACGTTATCACGTAAAATTATCGTCTGCAAACCAACTTTACAGACAACCAATTTTTTGATTGCACAACCATTTATTTTGTCAATTTATAAAACCAAAATAATTTTCAGATCCCTCTGTGTTTTTATTTCCATAGTTATTTCTATGACGAAGTTTTAACATCAAGTATTTAAAGATTCCATTTATTTTACAAGGTTCTAACATAATTTTGTAAATTCCATTTTGTTTGTATCTAACAGTTGATAGTTTTTACGATACGCAGGTTCATCACTTTAGTTGGATAGGGTTCTAACTTTGGGTTCCCGCGACAAAATGACCCCGAAAAAATATCCTCCGACAAAATATGCTACGGACAAAACATCCCCCAACAAAATATCTACTAAAACCTAACCTAACCTAACAAAAATGGACAAAATAATACAGACATCCTGTAAAAACAGTATTAATACGGTAACATCTGCGTGGTTGAATTTCAGAACCCAGTTTCGAGTGCATGTTGACGCCACGCCGTTTGCGTTTTGCCACAAATAACATATGTGTACTTGGAATTCCAAACAAAGCTACCGTTATAATTCGGTTTTGAATTCAAGAATTCGTCACAAGATGTCGCCACTTTCGTCAGCAAGTCAGACGGAACGTGTCCCCCCTAGGTATAACTGCCACGAGTTTGCTAAAAAGTCTATTATCTCTCCGGATATGGAAAGATTGTCAGTAATACATAGTTGTATCAAGTGGCTATATATTGCATATGACGTCATTGCCGCTCTCGGTTACTTTGAACTGGTGACTATCACTCGATGACAGTTGTTACAAGGAAAAGGCTATTTTTGAAACCAGTTCCTATTGGAATATAATGGTCAAACACAATCACTAACTGGGCGAAGCCAAACCAAAAGCCGCCCGCAGGGCTTAGCAGCAAAAACCTGCGGAGCGGGTTAACTGCTAGTAAATTATTGTTATCTGTATTATTTTGGTTCCATTTTACTATTTTTGAATAATAATTTATTGTCTTTACAGGATGTCTGTATTATTTTTGTCCAATTTTTTATTAGGTTAGGTTAGGTTAAGTTTTAGTAGATATTTTGTTGAGGGATGTTTTGTACTTAGAATATTTTGTCGGAGGATATTTTGTCGGCGATATTTTGTCGCGGAGACATTTAGCAGACGTATAAAATATTAATGAAAATAATATTAATATAAAATTCAGAACTATAGGGTCCGCCAAATAACTTTTTTTTTTTGAAAATGCTATAAAAAAAAAAACTACTGAATATTTTCTCAAATTTCTTTTTTTATTTATAAGTACAATCCTTCCGGTTAATCCGGCTTCAACTCCTGAACCAATTGGACTTTGTATGACGTCTTACCAAGGTCTTTATGCAAAATTCGTCTCAATGATGTCTCCGAAATGTTCAATTGTTGAGAACGACGGTGAATTGATGTTGATGGCGCTTCACGCACACTTTCTGCCACAGCATCGATATTCTCGGGTGTACGCACTGTTTTTGGCTTTTCACGCTTTGGTTTATCGATGAGGATGCCAGTTTCTTTCACTTTTTTCACAAGATAACGAACATACGGAGCTGACGGTGCTTCTCTTCTTCCAAAAACCGTACGCAATTTTCGCACACATTCTGCAACATTACCATGATTTTCAAAGTAATGTCGCAATATTATCGCTCAGCGGAAGGATAAAACTAATTATCTGTCAAATCAGACATGAGCTAAGTGTTACCATTCACGAAATAAGCACTAGTTGAAAAAAAAAACTTTAGATGGCGGACCCTATATAATATCTGATTCGTGACAATATTCATAATTTAGTTAAATATCTCAATGTTGTGTTGTTTTTTTTTTTCAAATTTTTCTTAACCTTCGAAACGCCGAGATGCAAAACAAAACTTGTGTTAGCATGTGGGGTCACTGAGATACCCCACAAACCTTTTCATAGCTATGTTACCAAGTTTATAGGATTTGCAGGAGTACAAGAAATATATGCACTACAATAAACTGGTATCACTTTAAAGCTGGTACGTGGAGGAAAGTAATTTCAGAATTACCTCTGTTGATATTTTGAATGATGTGATAGCTGTTTCGCCTGTATCCACACATCATTTCAACCCTCCGCACAGCATCCCCAATGATGAAAAAGGAAAGCCTCCTGCGTTGGATAAAAAAAACTAAAAAAATGTATCTATATATGTTGCAAAAAAAGGCATTACAAAACATGTGTTGATTTTTCCAAAAACCAGTGAATTTTTGTAAAAATTTCAGGCGTTTGAACAATAATCGTCTGCGACAAGTCCCCGAAGCCGTCTTTTCGCCCCTCGGAAGTCTCGTGAGACTGTGAGTAGAGAAACACTGACTAGATCTGGCTTGGTGGGTCCCCTCTAGTCGCTATATACCAAATACCTATCTGTACCCCGCGATGATATATATTATTTTTCCAATAATATTTTGAATGCTTTTCTTCCCACTAACAACGAACTAATACAATATATATAATATTTGAATTATTTTTGGTGTTTGACTTTCATGCTAACATTTAAATCGTTTTTCTCTTCATCCTTACTCTTGAGCCAACATTTCTGACAACCTTACAGTGTCCACCATCAAGACAAATGTGATACGTTGGTTTAAAAACCATCCTCGATAGCCACTTTTTATTGGTCGCTAGCGTGGAGAACCGGTAAGCCAACGTTTTACATATGCCCTGATGGAGGACATTGTAAGGCTGTCCTAAACGTTGTTGGATCAAGCAGAAGAAGGAAGCGAAGCACTACATTCACCTCAAAATCATAACAATTTTATTTTATCAATTGTGAATGTTAAATCTTTACCTCCATTAATGTAGAGCTATTTTAAGAATATTTTTTGTGATATTCACAAAGTTATTAGTTACCCTGCTTGAATAACAGTAACCCCAGCTTTCCCGATGTTTTGGAAATTGAATCTGCTTGTGTAATAATTGAATGAAATAATTCTAACAAGCAAGTAACCCAAGCTTATTACGAAATTGTTCAGGTGATGGTGCCAACGGAATCTTTTTGTAACCCCAATTTATCATTTCCTCTGTTATATAACCCCAACCTTTCCAGTGTTTTAACACATAACATAACCTAGTTTATACAATGTTACATGTTAATATTTTGTCTTTGATCCTTTCGGCACAAACACGCCGAGAGCGCGCCCAAGGTTTTTGCAACGGGTTGCTTCAACGACTCATTTTATTGTGTTCAACAACTCGGCTATGTAATGATTGCAGGCCTCTGTGTTTCCTCCCTTCCACAGTATGGATTTCTTAGAGATCCCGATTCACTCCTTCCTGTTCTCAAAAAAACCCTTCACCAAGCAACCCTAAAAATGTGGAGTTTTTGTCCAAAAATCCATCGTATTTTTTTTTCAGGAGAAGTTTGTCCTACTCGTCTTACAAACTTTAACAATTTTTTAATATAAATTTATGTTTGGTGTTGTGTACTTGTTGTGTTCGGTACTTTTTAGATGAAAAAAAAACTTTAAAAAATCTGTAGGCATTCGGCAGTCAGGGACGAGAAGAGGGGTTAGGCGGTCATTTGGCTGAGTGATCAATGACGACACGTGGAAGAAAATTTTTTGTTGTTTGGATTTAAGGTAAAAAAAAAATGATGAAAAAAAGTCACCAGAGACCATATTACTTTTTACATTTTTTACTTCAAATAATGTCAGGAATCACTGGTTAAACAGGCCTTCCATTGATATGATTGGTGTAACTCTAAGTGACCAGCTCAGGTACGGGGGCTCCATCGAAGCCAGAGTCAAGTTAAACTGGGCATACTGTACAACTGTACAGGGCCCGCAGATACTTTAATAGTACACAACTGCTAACCCTGTACAAATCGCAAGTGCGCCCCACGGTTGAATTTGGCAGCCACCTCTGGTCTGGAGCCCCAAAATACCTAAAGAAAACCCTCGACTCTGTGCAGAAACGGGCTGTCCGTTTGATAGATTCTCCTAACTTAACGAACACAAGCGTCAGGTGGGAATGCTTTCCTTGTTCTACCGGTATTACAATAGAAGATGCTCCAAGGAACTAGCGTTATTGATCCCCTCGGCGCCGGTGCATAGTCGGGAAACACGCCAAACACGCGCCCAACATTTGTACATGGTTGACATTAGTCATTTGAGAGCGGGTCGTTTCTACGACTCGTTCTTGAGTTCAACAGCTCGGCTGTGGAACGATTTGCCGGCCTCTGTGTTTTCTCCCTCCTACAACATGGGTCTCTTCAAGACCCATGTTCACTCCTTCCTCTTCTCAAAAACACCCTCCACACAGCATCTTCAAAGATAATAAATAGACCTAAATAAATCCGTGAATTCTCTGAAATTTTGATTCCTTAAGCTTTTTCCTGACTTACGTGTAAATCCACTGAAATTCCTGTACTCTAAACTAAACCCAAGTAATTTCCGGTGTTTTAGACATATTCTAGAAAATATTAATGATAAAACATGTACATTGAAGAATTCTAAATAAAACCCAAATATGCATAACACAACCTTTTTCCACGGGCTTTTTTCTAAATTAAACATAATATTGTAAAACCGTATTTAGATAACACCTGAAATACCCAGTGAATTAATCCCTGTTTTTTGTATGTATAAATAAGTGTTTAGAAAGGTAACGAACAATCTGAAGCTCTGTTATAACCCTCCAATGTGTGTGCCCCAGGCTTTTACCCAACTTTTAGTGTATATTTCCTGAAATTACTCTAAATATTAGTGTATAACACAATAATTGTTCACGCATTAATTAAAACGCATCCCAGTGTAGATTGTAGATGATATCTGAAATTCTAAAATAAGCTTTAAGTATATGTCTATGAATCGAACTTTTCTCCGAAAACCCAAGAACGTGTATGACTAATGTATTTAAAAATATACCTGACAATGACTAAAATAATCATCCAAGGGAATCAATCATCCAAGCTTTTCCCGATGTTTGACCCCATCCATATCTTACTTAGTAAATAAACTGAATTTGTGTTACATCACTATTGTTATATTCTGAATATTTGTTACATCACTATGAATATATTGTTGTGAATATTCATTCTGAATATGTGTTAAATCACTATTGATGTATATGTCACATCACTATTGTTGTGAGTGTCACATCACTATTGTTGTGTGCGCCACATTTCTATTTTTGTGTGTGTCACATCACTATTGTTAAGTGGGTCACATCATAAGTGTTACGTGTGCCACATCACAATTGTTATCTGTGTCACATCACTAATGTTGTGAGTGTCACATCACTATTGTTGTGTGCGCCACATCTCTATTGTTGTGTGTATCACATCACTATTGTTAAGTGTGTCACATCATTATTGTTATATGTGTCACATCACTATTGTTAAGTGTGTCTAATCACTATTGTTGTGAGTGTCACATCACTATTGTTGTGTGCGCCACATCTCTATTGTTGTGTGTGTCAGATAACTATTGTTAAATGTGTCACATCTCTATTGTTGTGAGTGTCACATCACTATTGTTGTGTGCGCCACATCTCTATTGTTGTGTGTGTCACATCACTATTGTTAAGTGTGTCACATAACTATTGTTATATGTGTCACATCACTATTGTCAAGTGTGTCACATCATTATTGTTGTGTGCGCCACATCTCTTTTGTTGTGTGTATCACATCACTATTGTTGTGAGTGTAACATCACTATTGTTGTGTGCGCCACATCTCTATTGTTGTGTGTCACATCACTATTGTTAAGTGTGTCACATCACTATTGTTGTGAGTGTCACATCACTATTGTTAAGTGTGTCACATCATTATTGTTATATGTGTCACATCACTATTGTTAAGTGTGTCACATCACTATTGTTGTGAGTGTCACATCACTATTGTTGTGAGTGTCACATCACTATTGTTGTGAGTGTCACATCACTATTGTTGTGAGTGTCACATCACTATTGTTAAATGTGTCACATCACTATTGTTGTGAGTGTCACATCACTATTTTTGTGTGCGCCACATCTCTATTGTTGTGAGTGTCACATCACTATTGTTAAATGTGTCACATCACTATTGTTGTGAGTGTCACATCACTATTATTGTGAGTGTCACATCACTATTGTTGTGTGCGCCACATCTCTATTGTTGTGTGTGTCACATCACAATTGTTATATGTGTCACATTACTATTGTTATACGTGTCACATCACTATTGTTAAGTGCGTCACATCACTATTGTTGTGTGCGCCACATCTTTATTGTTGTGTGTGTCACATCACTATTGTTAAGTGTGTCACATCACTATTGTTGTGAGTGTCACATCACTATTGTTAAGTGTGTCACATCATTATTGTTATATGTGTCACATCACTATTGTTAAGTGTGTCACATCACTATTGTTGTGAGTGTCACATCACTATTGTTGTGAGTGTCACATCACTATTGTTAAATGTGTCACATCACTATTGTTGTGAGTGTCACATCACTATTGTTGTGTGCGCCACATCTCTATTGTTGTGAGTGTCACATCACTATTGTTAAATGTGTCACATCACTATTGTTGTGAGTGTCACATCACTATTATTGTGAGTGTCACATCACTATTGTTGTGTGCGCCACATCTCTATTGTTGTGTGTGTCACATCACAATTGTTATATGTGTCACATCACTATTGTTATACTTGTCACATCACTATTGTTAAGTGCGTCACATCACTATTGTTGTGTGCGCCACATCTTTATTGTTGTGTGTGTCACATCACTATTGTTATATGTGTCACATCACTATTGTTATACGTGTCACATCACTATTGTTAAGTGCGTCACATCACTATTGTTGTGTGCGCCACATCTCTATTGTTATGTGTGTCACATCACTATTGTTATGTGTGTCACATCACTATTGTTATATGTGTCACATCACTAGTGTTACGTGTGTCACATCACAATTATTATCTGTGTCACATCACTATTGTTAGGGGTATCACATCACTATTATTATGTGTGTCACATCATAATTGTTATTTGTGTAACCCCACTATTGTTGTGTGTGTTACATCACTTTTGTTGTGTGTCACATAACTATTGTCATGTGCGTCACATCACTATTGTTACGTGTCTCCTATTAATCGCCCTCAATAAATCAGAAAGAAAAAAATAAATAACCTTTAAAATCTCTTTAAAAGTTTTACCTTTTAACCTACTATAAAATTATAAATGCATTAAATACAAACATTTCATCAATGTTGCGTGGCGGGCCGGATCGAGAGAGGCAAGTTGCGGGAGACCTTTTGACCTCTCCAAGCTTCTCTCGACCCAAAGCCTTCCACCCCAATTGACAGATGAAGTTATAGATACATTCCTCACTCCTGAACCCACTGACACCTAGATATTTTACCCACCCACATATATTTTTCCTTCTCAGATCTTCCTCTCTTCTCTTCCCTTAAAAACACTCTCCACACAACATCCCTAAAGATAACATGGCGCTAAGGAAAATTGTGTTCCTTACGTCCTTCTTTATTTTAAAGAAAAACAATTGAAAAATAGACATCTAAAAAGTCCCAGGAGACCGAAATTTCACTTACATTTTTACTCCAAATAATGTCAGGAATCACTGGCTAAAATAAGTCAAGTACGTCCCTAACAATAAAATGTGCTTTCCGTATCCCAGTAAAGATTCAATCTGATTCTTGGAAATAATCCAAATATGTATATGACCCAAACTTTTCCTTGGATCCAGATGTATCCCGATTTAGATATCACAATATGAATCACAGAAATAATACCTAAATGCATTCTCAATCTTTTCCCAGAATTTTTAAACTTATCCTAATTAGAAATTTTCTGGGAGGTGGGAAAATGAAACATAAACTCACATAATGCAGGATAATGATATATCTTGTTCAAATTCAACTTTGCACCGATTGTACTAGGGTCAGTGAAAAAGTAATGCCTCCCTATAAATCTTCTTCTTTAGTTGTCAAGAAATAAACAAATGCAATTATATGAGTCAAAAACCACACTCTTGACGATTAATTTTTTTCTTTTCAAAATAATATCCGTCCATTTCTACAGCTTTGGTCCATCTTTTAATAAGGGCATGTATCACGGTGTTAAAAAGCACGATCACATCCAGAATACCATCGCCATAACTTTCCCCGCCGATCACACAGTTTTGAATTTTTTTTTTGTCCTTGGTTAGTTTGTGTGATGTCATTCCATTGACTGTGACATATTTCGTCTCCGGTCACAATTTTTTCCAGAAATCAAGCGCTGCAAGTGTTGTGGGCTATTGTTTTTCTTGTATCTTTATTCTGGCCGGTTAACTTTCTTGGTACCCACCTTGCACAAACTTTTGTTGAATAATCAGTTGTCAAATAATCGTCATCACACTGACTTTACTGAGGGAGAGAATGTGACATCTGTAGTTATCTGGGGTCACCACAAATGATGTCATTAACTCGCGTGCAGTCACTGCAATCAACGGCCTGCGACGTTCCGCTTTTTGTCAGCCAGCTGTGTTTGTCTTTCAGCTTCATTACAGCGATGAACCTATCATCTAGCAGTACTGACATCCACTGTTGCATCATGGTAAACATTTTTCAGTCTTTCATGAATGCGAATGGGCGTTTCACCTTCTACAGTCAATAATCAATCACAGAACGCTGTCTATTACGAACATCGATGTCGGCCATTTTGCAAGCGACTGCCACCTGTTGACGCAAAAAGTTACTACTGCAATAGATTGTAGAAGAAGGCTTGAGGAATAGCCAAATTAATTAATAACCAAATTCAGAATTTTCACATAACTAACTTTCTTTAAGTAGAAAGACTGACCCTCGTAATTTCATCACCAATTTCATTTTGAAAGTTTTGTACGTAACTCCTAATTTTATCATCTGCAGTCAAGATACAATAGACACTGAATCATAGAACACTGCTGTCATGTTGAAGATTGTCAATGCACTGACCTTGTGACTTCATATATGTAGGTAGGGGGACTCAGTGTGGGTATGAATCAGGAAAAGACAGGAATACTCCCTAACAATCCCAGCTTCGATATTTTCTGAAATAAGTCTGAAATAGACGGTTGAAAAGGTTATAAACATAAATTCTTGGGAATAATTCTAGACGCAATGAAATCTCTTGAAGAAAATGTCGTTTTTATTGCAAAACATCCCTAAAAATGTGTCTTTCATTCTAGAATAGGAAAAATTTTGAATCAGGAAATCGACTGTTGAAAAGATTAAAAAAGTTAATACTTGGGAATAATTCTAGACGCAATGATATCTCTTGTGGAAATGTCGCTTTCATTGCAAAAGTGACTAAAAATGTGTCTTTCATTCTAGAATCAGGAAATGAACGGTTGAAAAGGTTAAAAACATAAATACTTTGGAATAAATCTAGACGCAATGATGTCTCTTAAAAAAAATGTCGAATTATTGCAAAAAATGGCTAAAAATGTGTCTTTCATTCTAGAATCAGGAAAAAATTTGAATCAGGAAATGAACGGTTGAAAAAGTTAAAAACATAAATACTCGGGAATAATTCTAGACGCAATGATATCTCTTGAAGAAAATGTAATTTTTTTGACGTGATAACATCTTATAAATCGATGAACGCCGGCAGCACTCACGAAAAAGACTCATTGTCACGTCGTCATGTTCCGCCTGAGCCGAGCGTGCAAGCGAGATTGCGGAACAAGCGATAGAAAGGCACAATCGGCCTAAGCGTTCAGCTTGTGACTGTAAAATTCCATGTAAAAGTGTTCTTATGAAGTTATCACGTAAAATTATTGTCCGTTAACCGACTTTTTTATTGCAAACAATCCCTAAAAATGTGTCTTTCATTCTGGAATCAGGAAAAATTTTGGATCAGGAAATGGACTGTTGAAAATTTTAAAAACATAAATACTCGGGAATAATTCTAGATGCAATGATATCTCTTGATTTTATTGCAAAAAATGACTAAAAATTTCTTTCGTTTTAGATTTAGAAAAAAAATTGATGAAAAAACAGGTTTAATATTTATAAAACAACTAGCGAGTTTTCAGCATGCGTTGCAATGTCACTTAAATAAAGAAATTGTTTCTTCCTGCGACTTCTTTCCCATTCGCCCCCGTTCTCCTTCCCCTCCTGCATCCTCTTCCCCTCCCGCGTTCTCCCCTCCCCTCTTCCGCTTCCACCCGTCCCACGTAACCAAAACCCACGAAACAACTCGCCAAAGTTTGGCTCTTTTGACTAGTGGAGGCTCTATTGACCAGTATTTTTACAGAATTCCAGACTCAACAATAAAAGTTTTATAACAATGATTGTAGTGAAAATAAAAGTAATTAGAGATTGTACCATTGTGTTGGTATAATGCAATGCCTGGGTTGGATTTCATAGCTACAAATAACAATTCGTTTCGTCGCTGCTTTGATATATTATTTTCATGCAAATGATATCAATACTGGAAATTTGAAAAGCTGTAAAGGACAAAATGTTAATTGTTTAGGAGACCGAAAATAAAGTTTTTGAAGTGAAACCTTGTTTAGCCCGTTGTGATTTGACACTCCATGAAACAGAAGCGAGTGGCACTAAAAAGAGACAAACACATACAAATAGAACTTAGCCTGCGAGAGAAAAAGATAGTAATAAAATATTTTTAATGAAAACAAATAACTTTGTGTACACCACTATTTAATTAACAATATCGACGTGTTTCAAAAACTTTGTTTTCTTCGCCAGGATTTTTTTTTTTATACATGAATACCACACAAGAGTCCCAACTGCTCTCGTCGGGAGCCAGTGAGACTATGGCATCCCCAATTGGGGTATGTTGTGAGGCTGAAGGTAGAGGGGAGGGGAAGGAGATGAGGAAGAGGAAGGTGGGAAGTACCTGGCTATTCAGATCTGGTCACCAAACACGGCTAAAGCCATTTCAAGCAACGTTTCAATTCTGAACGGTGGTCTTACACCAGGGCGATACTGAGAATATCTTCCACTCTGGAACGTGGCGCAAATATACTATACATTATTTTAAATGAATAAATTGTGAAATAACACAAATTAATCAAATAAAATTGATTTGCCACGCCGGGATTCGATCCCGCGACCTTCGGAATGCTAGTCAAGCGCCTTACCGCTGGACTACGCCGGCCGTCAAATAAGTTAATAAAAAATAACAAAA
This sequence comes from Glyphotaelius pellucidus, assembly GCA_936435175.1. Lineage (NCBI taxonomy): Eukaryota > Metazoa > Arthropoda > Insecta > Trichoptera > Limnephilidae > Glyphotaelius > Glyphotaelius pellucidus. Next base: position 13,771,272 of record OW386563.1, read on the forward strand.
GACAAACAAGTTTAGACAAATTAGAACAAAGACAAAATATTAGAAAGGATGAAAGGTGATTAATTACTTAAAATATCATAAAAAACAATTAAATAAAATAAAATATAAAAATTATTTTAGGGTGGGTAAAAAATTACATTTATTTACATAATAAAAAATCTTTTAAAACAAAAGTCTAAATAACAAAATAAATTACTATAAATATAAGTATTAATACGAAAATAAATTTAAAAGATGGCAATTTTTAAAAAACGTTTGGTTATTTATAATATTTAATTTACTTTTAACACTTTTCCTAATTTCTAAATTATCTTTTTGTATACCTGTTGTGTTAGTGTGTAAAATTTGTAAACCTTATTGAATATCAAAAGAATGACCTGTTTCTAAAATGTGATTGGAAATTCTGAATAATAATAATTATTTAAACATCTTAGATGTTCCTTAACTCTAATGTTAATTAAATAGTGGTGTACACAAAGTTATTTGTTTCATTAAATTAATAATTTTATTTTATTTTATTTTATTTTTTTTTTTTATTAATCTATAAACATAGGGTTATACATAGGGTTTAATTGATGCCTGTCTCACTAGGATTTACCTGTGTTGAGACAGGCTTAGAGGTACATATTTAAAATTACAAGAATATTTTAAGTAACATACAAATTCAATTGAATACTATAAAAATGGAAAGGTGATTGGAAGTGTGGGTTCACTTTAAAGAGAGTTATGTAAATGTAGGAAGAGATGATGTACAGTAAATGATGATGTATAGTAAATTCTGTCAAATCTATTTATGGGATTGATTAATTAATTTGACATGATTCTATTTTTAAGTTATTTTACATGGATTAGGTCGTATGCAAATTGTTTACTGTCTATTAATGATTTACTTTACAGATGTTTGCAGTAGTGTGGCGTCCAATACTAACAATCCATTTCTTTACGTCTTGTTTGAATTTTGTCAAGGATTCAGTATGTCTGATTGTAGCTGGTAGTGTATTGTATAGTTTGCAAGCTATGTATTTGAAGTGTCTTTGTCCAAAGGTAGTTTTGGAAAAAGGAGTTTGGAGAGGTTCTTTGTTTTTGGCTCGGTTATTGTGCGTTGTTTGTGTTGTTTTGTATGATGTTTTGTTGTTTTTGTGTAAATTAACTAATATGGATCTTGCGTAGAGTTGTTTAATGTCCATAACGTTGAAAGTATTGAAGATCGTATCAGTGCTGGTAGTAGGAGGCAGTTTAAGAATAATTTTTATGATAAGTTTTTGTGCTTTAATGATGGGATCGAGGGCACTGGAATAAGCATTACCCCAAGCTAAAATTCCGTATTCGATGTGAGATTGGCATAGTGAGAAGTACACTGTTTTTAAAAGTTTTAAGTCAAGGAAGTTGCGTGTTTGTTTGAAAAAGTATATAGATTTGCGGATTTTGTTTGTAGTGATGCCACAAAGTGAATTTGCGAGGATTGAAGAAATTATAAAGTATTTCACGGGTACTCGGTGCACTCTTGGTAAATCGGTACAAGTAGTGGATCAACCGATTCAACGAAGAGTGCACGGCGCACAGTGGTCCCAAATCCCATTCTAGCTAGACAAAAATATTTAAAAAATTTACATTTATTTCAACCACTGTTACAGAATTTTCAAAGTAAAATAAAATACAAATAAATTGCGTGTGGTACAATGATTCAAATAAGTCGTAACAATCTGTTTACAGAATGAAACAAGTTCTTTGTTTAAAACCACTTTACTTTATTTTTAAATAAAGTGGTTTTAAACAAAGAACTTGTTTCATTCTGTAAAATGTCAAGCCACAAAGTGTTTGCTTTCTTCGATAACAATCTGTTTATTTTAAGTAATTAGTTTAAAATATTACTTGTAGCACAATAAAAGAATAAAACTGAATGATATTTGTTTATGGTCGAGTCACTATCATCACTTTTGTTAAATGATAAAATTCCTATGTGGCACTGTCATCAGATCTCTGCAGTTTCTGCGTTGGTACTTCCGAAATCGACAATAATTTCAAGTCATCACTAGATAAGACATTGGGATGTTTTCGATATTGCGGTTATTTCGGATATTACAGCTTCCCGTTTTCCATCAGACCTCAAGCTGACTTAAGCAGCATGAAAGAGTTCTTTTAGACTTCGAGAATTCAGAGGACATTTCCTTTTTCTTATTTTACTTTTTAACGATCAAAAACCAAATTTTTTTCTCGTTCACCACGTAGTCTATACTGGAAGAAAAAACTGTATTAAACTATTTCCGTATTTTTTTACATGAATTTTAGAGTATATCTTCGACCATTTCCAATGAAATATTAATAGAAATGAAGCGATATTCTTCTTTTCTATTTTATATGACATATTAATAGAAATAAAGCTATTCTTCTTTAGGAAATTTTTTTTGAGACCTATAAAATAATTTTTCTCAACCAAAATTTGTCCGTGTTGCAGCATAACTTGACTTTGATGAGCCTTTTTCTTCTAACATCTTCAAAATATCAAAAATATAGATCAAGGGTAGAGGCTCTGTAAAAGTCAAAGAGCACGTAAGAGCAGACATTCTATAAGAAAATATAGATAAAGAATGGTTTTATATGAAATATTTTTAGTTTGGAGGTACAAATTGGTACACGATTTTGAAAGTTTAATCAAACTTTGGCAAATAATTGTAAATATTGATAATGGTTTCCCGATTTTTAATCTATACTAATATTATAAAGAGGAAGGATTTGATTGTTTGTTTGTTTGTTTGTTTGTTTGTTTGCATCGAATAGGCTCCGAAACTACTGAACCGATTTGAAAAATTCTTTCACTGTTGGGAAGCTACACTATTCCCGGGTAACATAGGCTATATTATATTTTTAAAAAAATTAGGGATCCTTACTAAAACTCCAATAATGTAACCCAAGGTGTAAAAAAATTACCTAAAATATTCTTTACATCACGTTGCGCTGCGAAAACTATTGATGATAGAATAAAATAATGTACTACGACTTTGCAGAACACATTATTATCTACAAAAAGTGTCGCGACAGCATATGTCTAACTATTATAGTTATGCCACAATAAGTGTTCTTTTATTTTAAAAATTTAATTGAAATGCCGCCGCTAGAAAAGACTCTTTATTTGTATCTTGGTATTAATTCTTATCAAAATAAATTATTTTATATTCGAGACTGCTTCAATGCCTTTATATAACTTTTTGAATTATTCAATTCGGACATCCCATTTCAAAGATATCACGAGTTTAAAAATGTAAGTATTATACGACGTAAGCGTCACTGGGGAACGGACCGTACGGGAGGACACCAACAAACAATCAAATCTTTCCTATCTTATATATAAAAATCAAAATTTGTTTGTTCGTATTTTATGCGCTGCCATACCGTTCATCCGATTGCGATGAAACTTGGCAGGGGGGAGGGGAACGGGGGAGGTGGGGTACGTGGGTGGGAAAACGAGGGATGTGAAGGCGGGGAAGGTAGAAGGGAAACGCAAAAGGGGAAGGGGACTCGGGAGGTGAACGGGGACGCACGGGAAAGGACATTCAAGGAGAATCAATTGATTTCTTTGCATTGCAACGCAAGCCGTGCTTTGTGCTTTGAGTTTTGGCTTTAAGCTTTGAACTTTAAGCTTTGAGCTTTGATTTTTGAGCTTAAAGCTTTGAACTTTATGCATTAAATGTTAAGCTTTACGTGTTGAGCTTTAAGCTTTGAACTTTGAGCTTTATTTTTAAGCTTTGTGCTATGAGTTTTAAGCTTTGAACTTAAGTTTAGAGCTTTGATATTAAGCTTAAACTTTGGCCTTTAAACTTAAAACCTTGCCTAAAGCTTGAGCTTTAAGATTGAGCTTTAAACTTTAAGTTTAATGTTTGAGCGTTACGCTTTCGGCTTTAATCTCTGAGCTTTAAGCTTTGAGCTTTGCGCAAAGCACAAGGCTTAGTGCTAAAAGCTTAAAGCTTAAAACACAAAGCTTAAAGCTCAAAGCTCAAAGCTTGAAACTCAACGCTTTAATCTTAAAGCTCAAAGCTTAAAGCTAAAAGCTCCAAACTTAAAGCTCAAAGCTCAAGGCTTTAATCACAAAACTTAAAACTTAAAGCCCAAAGCTTAAAGCTAAAAGCTCAAAGCTAAAAGCTCAAAGCTCAAAGCTTGAAGCTCAAAGCTTAAAGCTCAAAACTTACAGCTCAATGCCAAAATTTTAAAGCTTCAAGCTCCTAGCTTTAAGCTCAAGGCTTTAAGCTCAAAGCTTTAAGCTCAAGGCTTTAATCACAAAACTTAAAGCTCAAAGCTTTAAGCTCAAGGGCTTTAATCTCAAAGCTTAAAGCTCTAAACTTAAAGCTCAAGCATAGTGCCCAAAGCTTATGGCTCAAAGCTTAAAGCTCAAAGTTTTAAGCTCAAAGCTTGAAGCTCAAGGCTTTAATCTCAAAGCTTAAAGCTCAAAACTTAAATTCAAAGCTTAAAGCTCAAAGCTTGAAGCTTAAAGCTCAAGGCTTAAATCTCAAAGCTTAAAGCTCAAAACTTAAAGCTCAAAACTTAAATATCAAAGTTTGAACTTCAAAGCTTAAAGCTCAAAGCTTAAAGCTCAAAGCTTAAGGTTGAAGCTCAAAGCTTAACCCTTCAAAAATTTTAAAGCACAAAGCTTGAATCTCAAAGCTTAAAGCTCAAAGCTTAACCCCTCAAAAATTTGGCGTATTTTGTCAAAAGGTATAAATGTTTCGATATATATCGGCTTTGCAATAAAAATTCAAATAAATGGAATATTTGTAAACGTATCCAAAAACTAAATACTGGTTTTGAAAGGTGATGAAATACGCTTAAATAAATGGTATTATTAGAAATTACGAAAACATTTTTTAAATACAAAATTTTTTAATGTTAACTTTAAAAAAATTTAAAAATGCTCAACTGACATTTTTGATATTAAAATTACTGATCTATAGAAAATGTGTTTGTTTCTGTCTATGTGTGTGAGATGTTTTGCGTTGCTAAACCGTTCATCCGATTGCGATGAAACTTTGGGGTTTTGATGTGCGCATGCCCGCGATGGTTTCTATGAACGATTGTGAGTTTTGGCATCGCTATCATACATTGCTAACCGTTCATCCGATTGCGATAAAACTTTGGGGATTTGATGTGTTTAAGTCCGCGATGGTTTCTATACGTGTATAGTGAGTTCTGGCATCATCTGGGACGAACGGGAAAGGGTTAGTAGAGCGAATTTTTTTCTTTATTAAGTGGCATAGCATATGCCGGGAACTCGCTATTGTATTTAAATGGGTGACCGGCCAACTCGGAATGAAACAAACTCAGAACCATCTCAGATAAGTCATTTAGAGTGATTAAAAAAATATATAAAAAATTGGTCAAATAGGTTATGTTAGGTTAGGGTTATCGGCTAATTAAAAATTAAAATTTTCATAGATTTTAATGACTTTTCAAGGAGGTGTTGAGTTGACATTATTCCCAGTTGGCATGGAACCAATGTAGCTTTCTATTGGTGAAAAAAATTCTAAGATCGGTTTATTAGTTTATGCGTGAAAGCGTAACAAACAAACACACGCAGTTTCACATTCATAATATTAGTATAGATTTAGAATTTTAGGGTAGGTACTTTCTATTACATAATTCAATTTACCAAATTCTGACACAGGCATTTAAATGGTTCCATGCCAACTGGGAATAATGTCAACTCAACACCTCCTTGAAAAGTCATTAAAATCTATGAAAATTTTAATTTTTAATTAGCCGATAACCCTAACCTAACAAAACCTATTTGACCAATTTTTTATATATTTTTTTAATCACTCTAAATGACTTATCTGAGATGGTTCTGAGTTTGTTTCATTCCGAGTTGGCCGGTCACCCATTTAAATACAATAGCGAGTTCCCGGCATATGCTATGCCACTTAATAAAGAAAAAAATTCGCTCTACTAACCCTTTCCCGTTCGTCCCAGATGATGCCAGAACTCACTATACACGTATAGAAACCATCGCGATTTAAATGCCTGTGTCAGAATTTGGTAAATTGAATTATGTAATAGAAAGTACCTACCCTAAAATTCTAAATCTATACTAATATTATGAATGTGAAACTGCGTGTGTTTGTTTGTTACGCTTTCACGCATAAACTAATAAACCGATCTTAGAATTTTTTTCACCAATAGAAAGCTACATTATATGCGAGTAATATAGGCTATATATATTGGTAAGTTCTGGCGTTACGAAATTATAAATATTAATATATTATATTTATTTTACGTTTTCTGTCGAAAATGGCGAGTTATTGCTAACGTCAGAAGAAAAGCAAAACAAATCGTTGCCGTGAAAACCATGTTGATATAGATTTTTTTAATTCGGGCATTGTATGTAATACTTATCTCTAAAAAATGAATCGCCGAAATGTATTTACGCGCATGACTTCCGAACGACTGCACCAAATTGGATTTTACTACTGGTGAGCTCTGGCATTATGAAATATGCAAAAGGTGGCATGCGAGCTGTTTGAAAACTGAATGTACCGGGAAAGAATGTATGAAATGCGGGAGGGGGACTCGGGTAGGGGGTTCGCGGGAGGGGGAGGAGGGAAACCCGGGAGGGGGAGGGGAATCTGGGAGGGGGAACCTGGGAGGGGGGAGGGGAGCTTGGAAGGGGGGTTCGCGGGACGGGGAAAGGAGTAGTGGAGTGGGGGGAGGGAAGGTGGAAGAGGCGGAGTGGGAACGCGAGAGGGGAAGAGGACGCGGGAGAGGAAGGGGAGGCGGAAGAGGAACGGGACGAATGGGAAAGAACACGCAGGAGAAAACAATTTATTTATTAAATGGCATGGCAACGCATGCCGGGTACCAGCTATGACTAATAAAAGTAATATACAAGAAGCAAATTACTAAATACTTAAATAAATTTGAAAGAACATACTATGGACTTCAATTTTTTTCTTGACGTAATTTCTCTCCGATTTCAAATAACACCACTAACGACCGAACAGCGCGTACACCCGAAAGAGATGGGCAGCAGGGAGGCCGCCTGGCACATTCAAAGTGACGTGTTTACATTGTTGCCACGTGTAGCGCGTATTGTTTTCATTTTTTTATCGATGCGAACATAATGCTATAGACTATTTTCTATGCTGTGGATATGTTTTTGTACATAAATAAAAACATCGTTGAAATCTTTTTGTCTAGCTAGATTGTTCTAAGGGAACCACCGTGCGACGTTGGCAATCTCTCTGGAAAATGTCTCTCTATCTTGTGCTGCCTGGAATAGCTCCTCCGCACTTCTAATGCCGGTCCCTCACCAGGCCCTCGGCGACCTTCTATTTTGCCTTTCAATATTAATTGGAGCAAGTGATACTTTTCGCCTCGAAGTATGTGACCCAGATATGAAATTTTCCTGACTTTTATTAATGTGAGCAGTTCTTTACCTGCTCTAGCCCGCCTGAGAATTTCTATCTTGGTGATCATGTCGGTCCATGGAAACATGAGCATTCTCCGGTGAAGCCACATTTCAAAAGCCTCCTACCTGTTCATGGTATTTACACTTCCATACAGCAAGACTGACCGTACATAACATTTTAACTATAACAATTGTTAACACTCTGTAAATGTTTCAAACAATAAATAAAAAAATAAATAAATGCCTTAAAATAAAAAATGCCACAACTGACATCTAACATTGGCTCACTTCACCCATAGAAAAAGCAATTGAAAATTATAGAAAATCACACAGATTTGACAGTCGATTCCGTATTGAAGCTTTTCCGTACCCACAAAAGAAGCAAGATCGCTCCTCTGGTTAAAAACTTTAGGATTTGTTACAACTTGGCTTCGAGCGCCATGTTTCGGGATTCAGTTGGATTCCAACATTAGGAAAAGGTCAAAAGGTTATTACCAACATATTTAATGGACTTTGTAGGTAACAAACTTTGGGGTGTTAGTTAATTAATTAGTTTTAACGTGTTTAATTGGAGTTTAACATATTTGTTATTATCTGGAATGATTTAATATAACCATTAGAGCAACAGCGCAATTTAAAACTTTTTTCTCCGATTGCCCGATATTTTTTGGTGATCGTTTTGAAAATTTTCCGCCCGAATTAAAAAAAAAACGAACATATATACATACTTATTTCTTCAAAATTCGCAAATTCGCTTTGTGGCATCATTATTTAATTTAATGAAAACAAATAACTTTGTGTACACCACTATTTAATTAACAATATCAACATGTTAAATAATAACATTTAAATAATAACCCTTCAAATTTGATAATTAAAAACATGCCAGATAATATCCAACCAGCTTTTTACGCCAATAACAAATTAAAAAAAAATATATAAAATAACAAGGACAAAGGTGTTTTTTTGAACAAATCTGGGGTTTATAAATTAATTTGTAATGATTGTAACTTTTTTTATATTGGGAAGACTTCTAGAAATTTTAACATTAGTGTTAAGGAACATCTAAGATGTTTAAATAATAATAATTATTCAGAATTTGCAAACCAAATTTTGGAAACAGGTCATTCTTTTGATATTAATAAAGGCTTAAAAAATTTACACACTAACACAACGGGTATACAATTAGATAATTTAGAAATTTTAGAAATTAGAAGAAGTGTTAATAGTAAATTAAATATTATAAATAACCATCTCATAAATTTATTTTCGTATTAATACTTATATTTATAATAATTTATTTTGTTATTTAGACTTCCTTTTTTGTTTTAAAAGATTTTTTATTATGTTAATGTAATTTTTTACCCATCCTAAAATAATTTTTATATTTTATTTTATATAATTGTTTTTTACGATATTTTAAGTAATTAATCACCTCTCCTTTCTAATATTTTATCAACGTTTTTTGTTAACACTGCCGAAGGTGTTAGGAATCATGTCGGTCGATATAACCGACATAATTTTCCATGAAATTAGGACATAATTTATTAAAAATGGGTCATAATAAGCGAAGTCATTATTTCCGACTTTGTTATAAAGAATTTTATATGAAAACCAAACTTCGCTGTGTAATTAAGTCATATTAAGCGGTTGGTCAATATAGGCGGAGTCATAATAAACGGATTCTACTGTCTATTAAAGTAAATATTCTAACTATTCTATGCTTGTTTGTCTTTTGTTATTTTTTATTAACTTATTATCCTGACGAAGAAAACATAGTTTTCGAAACATGTTGATATTGTTAATTTAAAAGTGGTGTACACAAAGTTATTTGTTTTCTTTAAATTAAATAATGATGCCACAAAGTGAATTTGCGAATTTTAAAGAAGAAAAAAAAAGTATTCTACTGTACTTACGAATAAGGGAAAATTTGCCAAAATTGGCAGCAAACCAATCCGAGGTATTTTAAATAGGGCCATATTGTGGCGAAAAGCGCTCCAGTGGTTAAAGAATTTAATTAGCAACATTATACAATAAACTATTGACATCCTGTCTATAAATTAAACCATATTCTGTAAGGGGTTTGTCAGTAAGATATTTTGCACTTCAAAGCATTTATGACCTTGATATTTATTGCTTTTAAAAATGCTTGATTATACTAAATGACAATCTTGTCTCCTTGATCAGAAGCAATCTTTTCAACATGCCTTTCATTGGTGTACTAGGTGTAACACTAAGTGACCAGCTCAGGTTCGGGGGCTCCATCAAAGCCAGAATCAAGTTAGCCTTTCAAAAACTGGGCGTACTGTACAGGGTCCACAGATACTTAATGGTACACACTGCTAACCCTGTACAAATCGCAAGTGCGCCTCACTGTTGAATTTGGCAACCGCCTCTGGTCTGGAGTTTCAGAATACCTGAAAAAAAACCTTTACTGTTCAGGAACGGGTCCGTTTGATAGATTCTCCTATCTTAACAAGCGAATTGCAAGCTTTGGAGCACAGGCGTGAGGTGGGTATGGAGTCCTTGTTCTACCGATATTACAATGGAAGATGCTTTGAGGAACTAGCGTCATTGATCCCTTCGGCACCGGTGCATAATCGGGAAATACGCCAAACGCGCGCCAAGCATATGTACACGGTTGACGTTTTGACTTGTTCTTGAGTTCAACAACTCGGCTGATGAACGATTTGCCGGCCTCCTACAACGCCGTCCGTGGTCGAGGGGTAAGACTCTCGATTCGCAGTACGAAGGTCGCGGTTTCGAACCCAGCGTATGCAATAAAATTCTATTTGATTAATTTGTGTTATTTCACAATTAATTATTTAAAAAAATATATAAAGTGTATTTGCGGCACGTTCCAGAGTGGAAGATACTCTCAGTATCGCCCTTGTGTAAAACCACCATTCCGAATTGAAACGTTGCTTGAAATGGCTTTAGCCGTGTTTGGTGACCAGATCTGATAACAAGATACTTTCCCACCTTCCTCTTCTCACTACCTTCAGCAGTGTACCCCAATTGTGGATGCCATAGTCTCACTGGCTCCAGACGGGAGCAGTTGGTACTATTGTTGAGTATTCATATTTAAAAAAATTAAAAATACTGTGAAAAAAATCACGCATAGATTGCAATTCTCCGCATTTCGATACTAGACCACCGGGCAACGCCGGTAATTTATGTACCTCCCTCGAGTGCCTCTCGGGTTCGAACCCCAGATCCATATCAGGCACGTCCGTCGATTAACACGCATTACCACTAGGCCGTCGATACCATCACTGCACACGATACATGTTAATACTAGATCCGCACAGGCGGGTTTCCACCCTCGTTAGTTTGTATATATCTATTATTTATTTGTTTTAATGTGGTTAGAATAACCGAACTGGAAACATTTGAAATTACAAGTAGTGTGAAAATTAAAATCGTCAAAAAATCAGTACGGGTGAAAACCCAGTTGTTTCGCAGTAATTCAAAAGTAACGTTGTCTTCAACGATTCCGCGACTTTTCATCCCGTGGTAAAATATCCCCGACAATATTTCCCCGACAAAATATTCCCGACAAAATATCCTTCCGACAAAATACCCGCTACAAAATATCTCCGACAAAATATCCCCGATAAAATATCCCCGACAAAATATCCCCGACAATATTTCCCCGACAAAATATTCCCGACAAAATATCCTACTGACAAAATATCCCCGACAAAATATCCTTCCGAAAAAATACCCCCTACAAAATATCTCCGACAAAATATCCCCGATAAAATATCCCCGACAAAATATCCCCGACAATATTTCCCCGACAAAATATTCCCGACAAAATATCCTACTGACAAAATATCCCCGACAAAATATCCTTCCGACAAAATACCCCCTACAAAATATCTCCGACAAAATATCCCCGATAAAATATCCCCGACAAAATATCCACGGCAATATTTCCCCGACAAAATATTCCCGACAAAATATCCTTCCGACAAAATACCCGCTACAAAATATCTCCGACAAAATATCCCCGATAAAATATCCCCGACAAAATATCCCCGACAATATTTCCCCGACAAAATATTCCCGACCAAATATCCTACTGACAAAATATCCCCGACAAAATATCCTTCCGACAAAATACCCCCTACAAAATATCTCCGACAAAATATCCCCGACAATATTTCCCCGACAAAATATTCCCGACCAAATATCCTACTGACAAAATATCCCCGACAAAATATCCTTCCGATAAAATACCCCCTACAAAATATCTCCGACAAAATATCCCCGATATAATATCCCCGACAAAATATCCCCGAAAAAATATCCCCGGCAAAATATCCCCGACAAAATATCCCCGGCAAAATATCCCCGACAAAATATCCTATGGGCAAAACATCCCTCAACAAAATATCTACTAAAACCTAACCTAACGTAACAAAAAAAATGGTATAAAAATAATACATACATCCTGTAATAGACAATAAATTTTAGTTCAAGAATAGTAAAATGAAAAAAAAATAGTACAGACATCCTATAAAGTTAGGTTAGGTTAGGTTTTAGTAGATATTTGATAAAGTTTTGTCCGTAGGATTTTTTGTCGGAGGATATTTTGTCGGGGATATTTTGTCGGCGATTTTTTGTCGCTGGATGAAAACGCGCATTACTCTCAGTATCGCCCTGGTGTAAGACCACCGTTCAGAATTGAAACGTTGCTTGAAATGGCTTTAGCAGGGTTTGGTGATCAGATCTGAATAGGAAGGTACTTCCCACCTTCCTCTTCCCCATATCCTTCCCCTCCTCACTACTTTCAGCATCTCAACATACCCCAATTGGGGATGCCGTAGTCTCACTGGCTCCAGACGGCAGCATTTGGGACTCTTTTGTGCGGTATTCATATTAAAAAAAAGAAGGTTAAAACATTTCCGCTTTGCAATAAAATCCAAATAAATGGAATATTTCTGAACATATCCGAAAACTAAAAACAGCACTTGAAAGGTGATGAAATATATTTACAAATGTCATTATTAGAAATAAAAACAAAAATTTTGAGACATAAAATTTTTTAATTCTTTAATTAATTTTTTTAATTCTTTAATAATTTTTTTTAATTTTTGAGACATGTTTATAAATAGCTTACCTTAAATTTTTTCTATCTTAAATTATTGAAAACGAAAAAAAAATACTCACTGTTTTATTAGGCAAATGTTGTTATAATTATAACCGTTATTATCACATCAATGTTTTTATCGTAAAAAAAAAACAGCGAATAAAAAATTCTCGAAATTTTATTCATTTCTCTCAAATTACTATTTTATCGGAAACTTTGGTTACATAGAGGTGCACATTTAAATTTTTTATGTTCAATTCGAGATTTTAGTATAAAGCGTTTTCTCTTTTTAACACCATTTAGATCACATTTCTCATTACGACAGTAAAGGAAATACAACGATTTATATGAGACCTGTGTGAGCTAATTAGTTGGAGATAATTGTGTTTTTAAATGTAGTTTCTTATAGGCGTTCATAAATTCGAAAAAATACTTTTTTTAGAAGCTTATATTTTTTATAAAGTAATTAAGAATTTTACTTAAATTCTACTCAAGCAAAACGATAGGTTAAACGTCAATTTTTCCAAAACATATTTTTTGTTTTCAATAATATAAACCGATTCATAGTAAAGATTGATCTAAAATAGTGATTTTCATTTTAATCGCCTTGAAAGTTCACGAGGAAAAACAAATTTCTGTCAGAAGTGTCATCCTTTTGATACGTTGGCATACAGAGCTCAGGGCCAAAAAGGCCAGTTTAAAAAATAGTTTGTTGAAAAATAGATGAAGTGTGATCCTTCCTCTGTCACTTACATGCCTTAGGGTTAGTATCAACACTTCATTACGTACTAGGTACTGTTTGACAACTATTTAATTATTTCCCGCCTAACAAAATAAGTCCAGTTTCATTTAGGATGTGTCCAGGCCCTCTTTCCAAAATAAGATTATTAACGGATGTAGTGATGTGACGAATGTCTTGGTTATTTCCTCCGTTTGACAATGGACCTCTCATTACCACCAAATTCCCTTCGTCTTTCCCTTCTCTCCTGGTTACGTCTAGGAATGCACCTATGGCGGCGTTGATTCGGCCGAATTAGGTCCAATTGTGGGCCCTTGCGGTACTCCGCGCGGTCTGCTGCGGGCCCCGTGTTTAGGGTTATCAACATAATTTTTGATATTTAAAAAATAGCTAATTTTATAATTATGAGCAAATAACATCATATTATGAATTGATATGTTTTTCCTGTCTTCTTATGGTTACAAAATAATGATAAATCTGACTATATGTACGTATGTACACTGAAGAAAAAAAGTTTTTCTGAATTTTGATTGTCATGAGTGAGTTTTTTTTTTTGTTGTACATAGTTCTGTATTGATTTTAATTAATATTATATTTCGAGAGATAATCTTTCGATTTTCTGGGACTAATGTTACACTAGAATACCTGACTTATATTTCAAAATATTGTGTTCTGTTTAATGGGCTGTGGAAATGTATTGTTTAGTTTTGTTGCAAAATATCTAAAATTTATTTGACAAAAGTGATTTTTATAAAATTTAATGTTTTTATTTATTCCATGCGAAAAATTGTATGCTTGGCATATTGTTGAAATTCAAAGATTGGAATAATTATACATAATATGTTTTCAACAATGCAACTGAAACTCCACTGCCGCGGCGACCAACAGTGCTGGTTTTTCAGTTGCATTGTTTTCAGTTGCATTGTTGACAAGTTGCCATGAACAACTGAACTCAGAACTATCAAGTTTTGACATGTCAGATCAAAAAAATATCGATTTTGTTAAGGAGGCTGATTGCAATTGCGTTGAGAACTGATTTTTTTCAGTTTCTCCATGAGCGAAGGCCCTAAGAGTGTAAAATGTATGGGTATTAGGATTAAAATGTATTGCAAATGTAAGCGTTAAGCCACAACGTTATGTGCGCTTTGAAAATATGGAGTTGGGAATCGGTTTTAAGTTATCAGGGAGAAGTTTGAAGATTTTACGAACCATGTAGACAAATTGTCGTTGTGCTATCGTAGTATGTTATGTTTTTACAATAACTCTACACAGGAGGCCCTGATGCTGTGAAGAGGGTCTTTTTAGGGAAAGGAAGGTGAGGAAGGAAAAATATATGAGGTTTTGGTAGGAATCTGGATTATCTGGAATCCTATCATTCCGGTGTCCAGGAGTGAGAGACGTATGAATTCATCCCTCTCACTGCTGTGCAAGGCGATGGGACGAGAGAGTCCGGCTGGAGAGGTCTAAATTATGTCTGCCTTAAGCAGTATCTCCCGATCCGGCTCGCCGCTCAGTAAGTGAAGAAACGCATTCGCCACCAAACCTAGACAAACCTTACCCCAAGAACCCGTGCACCTTTGCTTAATCACCAAATGTAGCGAATCACTTATGGCGACCAACGGCAAGGATGTTGACTATCCAATAAATGCTTTCCGTTGCGGCGGTACCCATACCCGCCCCCCAAATTGTACGCAGCTTAGGTACATTTTAGTGTCGGTTGGTTATACTTGTGACGGTAAACAATTGATTTTTGGCAACCCTGATTCTGCAACAGTCCCGTGGTCCCCCTGGACGCTGCGACCATTGGCGGGGAGGCGAAGGGAGGGAAGGAGAAGAGAGGGGAAAGAGGAAGGGCTGGGACGAGAGAAGAGACGGCCAGATTGCAGGATATTGTCAAATCGAGCCATTGTAATTGTGTTACGTTAAGGGGTATTCAACTCTCTGCGGAAATATAATTAATAATGATATTTTTTGTATTTTAAGGCGGCACTATCCGAATTTCTACCGATTTCTTGCAAATCTCCCTTGAACATTTGAAGTTTTTAAGCTCTTAAAAAAATATATGTTATTTTTTAAGATAATATCTGTACAACTCCCACGCCGAAACGCAAATTATATGAAATTCCCTTTATAGAAAAAAATCGCAAAGTATGCTCCGAAATTTTTTATTTTCAAGCCTGTCTCAATTATTTAACAAGTTATATGTATGAAAAAATTCACAGTGTTTCTATGAACATTGTTTTAGACAACCCCCACGAGATTTTTGCTCTTTTTTAAACGAGTCGTGTTTTATTAAACATTTTCACAATTTTCGATTCACTTTTATCGTTTGAAATATTAGCGCGCTCTCTCCAACATTCGTAATTACATGTCTCTCCATCTTCTTCTTTTCGTGGTCGGGTATGGGGCCTTAAAGCGCATTTTTTGGAAAAAAATTACGTCAGTATTTAACTGCTGTGGCACACAGAATAAAGAAACACTCTAGAAATACAATGTGGGCGTGTTTCGTGGCCGAAAATCTGTCCGAAAATCTGGCCAATCGGCCAAATTTAAATTTTCATTACAAAACTATGTTTGTTATTTATTTTTGGGGTGTTATGCCGTGTTGCGCTACCTCCTTCTTTAGCCAAAGTTTCGGACAGCGTTACATTGTTCATCATCATGGCAGGTCTCTTATTCCTTTGGCTAAAACAGCGCTTGGCCAAAATTTTTTTTAGATAATTTGCACTGATGATGGACACTGTAACGCTGTCCGAAACGTTGGCTAAAGAAGGAGGTAGCGCAACACGGCATAACACCCCAAAAATAAATAACAAAAATACTTTTGGCCATGAAAACCTAAAATCATTCAACACTACGTTTTTTTACAATAACACCACATAAGGAAAATAATTTTGAAATCTGGGAAGGAAAAAGGCATGAGAGTGTAAGAATGTCCAGTAGTGACGGACGAATGAATCCATCCCTCCCACTGAGTGGGAGGGTTGAGAGAGTCCTGCTGAAGAAGTAAAAAGGTCTCCCTCAACCAATCTCTTCAAATCCTGCCGGTCACACAGTAGGTGGGCAGACGAATCTGACGCTAAGACCTAGACTATCTTCACTCCATGAACTCCGGCACCCATGCTAAGTCACCAAACGCAGCTTTACATTTGGGGTGACATATAGTAGAGGTGTTGGTTGTCCAAATTTTCCCAGGACGGCGGTACCCATACCCGCCTGCCTAATGTGAATGCATAAAAGTCGGGCCATGTCATGAGTCAGATTAAAGAAAAACAATTTGTGAAGAAGACAGGGTTTCTCTCTGCCTACCCATGCGGAGAAACGGTGTGATGTCTATTTAGTAAGTAGTTTTCAATGGCGCCACTTGTGTTGAACATCGCCCAAGTAACCGAATGCTATTGGTATTTCAATTTTCTTTCTACATTAATTTTACACTAATTGCTTTAGTGATATTCGATTGCAACATCCCTGTTAAGAGGGAATAACCAGACAAAACGGAAATATGTCATTTTTAAATGAACTTTTAGACGTTTTTGTTATTGTTTTTGGGGTGTTATGCCGTGTTTCGCTAACTCCTTCTTTAGCCAACGTTTCGGACAGCGTTACAGTGTCCATCATCAGGGCAGATGATGATGATGGACACTGTAACGCTGTCCGAAACGTTGGCTAAAGAAGGAGTTAGCGAAACACGGCATAACACCCCAAAAACAATAACAAAAATACTTTTTGGCCGTGAAAACCTAAAAACATACCGAACTTTTAGACGTATTGACTCTTTTACACAACATTATAAATTGACTAGCTTTTCCCCGCGGCTTCGCTCGCATGGTATTACGGGAAATTACTGTAGCGGTTGAACTTATCAATTATCCCCCCTCCTCCCCACCCCACCCCCTCCCGCATTCCATACATTCATTCCCTTACATTCAGTTTTCAAACATCGAGCCTGCCACCTAAATTTCACAAAGAAAAAAAGAATTATCCAATTTTGTTCATTCGTTCGGAATTTATGCGCTTACAAACATTTCGGATGTTTATTTTTAATTAAATATTTGGAAGTTTGTTAATATAATACAAAATTACACTATTTATTATTCAGTCTTTATAATCGTTACGAATTATATTTTTAATGTAGGAACTCTTATCTGACATTTATTCCAGCTTGTCCAATAAAAACAAAACATATTCTAATATTTGAATTTTCTAGGGCAGTAGCTGACCAGGGGGCTGAGTACCTACCAGCTTACCCACAAAAATATCAACATTTTTCCATGGGAATGATTTTTTTCTGACATTTGCAATTAACTCGCTTTTGTTAGCGACAGAAAACGTATAACAAAAATAATATATTAATATTTATAATTTCATGACGCCAGAGCTTACCATCATATACAACATATAGTCTGCGCATATAATTTTACTTTCTATTGGTGAATGAATTTTTAAAGTCTTTTTATTGGTTAATGACTGAAAAGGTCATAAACAAACTCGAGCATTTTCGCATTTATAATATTAGAATGGATTTCGAAAGACTGTTCTTTTATCTAGTAAAGTTTTTTTTAATTTTGAGAAAATATGTTTATTTTTAGTACAAAAAGGTTTTACCGTATGTCGTAGGCAGATTTGTTAAATTTTCAAACAATTTTTTGCATTATACAACATACATTTCAAATCATGTAATAATGCAGTAAAATAAATCAATAAATTATTTGGGAGAGCTTCTTTTCAGAATTTTAATTTTAGTTCAAATAAAATCATTAAAAAAATTGCGCGCCCTTGTTTTGTGTAAACACCAATCTAAGACTATTTTTTTAAGTGAAACTTCTTTAGCCCCGTTGTGATTTGAAATTAGGATGAAACGAAAATGACACATTACTCCACCTATGTATGTATGAATTTTTTTAAGTGAAACTTCTTTAGCCCCGTTGTGATTTGAAATTAGGATGAAACGGAAATGACGCATTACTGCACCTACGAAGCATCAAACTGCGCTCATTGGCCGCTTTGATTACGATGTTACTTTTCAAGGCTCCTATTGCTTGCGATATGAAACGGAAATTACGCATTACGGTACCTACGAAGCGTCAAACTGCGCTCATTGGCCGCTTCGATTATGACCTCATTTTTCAAGGCTCCTATTATATATCCCCATGAACCCGGGCACCTCTGCTAAGTCACCAAACGTAACTAACCGCTGAGGCAGAGGTGATGGTTACCCAATAAATGTTTCCCAGGACGGCGGTACCCATTACCGCCTCTCAAATGTGAATGAAGCAAAGAGTGAATGCCAAGCCAAAATTAAGTGGCGATCTATCCTCTCTTCTTACCCCTGCGGGGGAAATGGCGTGATATTTAATTTGATAAATTAAATTAATATACGATACGTAATATTTTCTTCTATAATAATGAAATAATTCATTTAACAACGTCTATAATTATTATCAAATTCAATTTTGTCTTAAAAGCTTCGATATTATCATCTCGTTTCTTTAATGGAGACCGCGGCCCCGTGTTGGCGCCCCCTGGGACAACTATAATCGAATTATCGTGCGCCCCTTGGCCACTTACTGCCGAGCTCACCGCGCATACTAATGTGCAGGGATAACTGAGCTGCGGCCCGCGTACGGCTTACAATAGAGAATTCCAGTCCAATTTTTTTTTATTTTTTTTTATGAATAATGACCTTCTAAATTAAATAATTGAATATTTATTTTTATTTTTAGAGTTAGTTTTAATAGTTAAACTAAATGTCAAATTTTTAATTTTTTAATATCCCCAAAAACCATCGAATCTAGTGTGACGTCATCATGACTAACCGAAGTATGAATCTTGTAGGGAACTGGAATCAGCTGTTCGACTCCCGCCATTTTGAATTTCAGCATTGGAGCGTTTTCATAGACATTACTGTGCAATACGATCGTTTTTTTGTACAGTTTTTGAATATTTTAAATAATATAGATAAACTAATAGAGATACTTTATTTTTGATACTGAATTATTTAGGCCTATATAATGTTTCAATAAAAACAAAAACTATTATATGTCCAATTCTCTATAAACCAATAACACGGAATGCCGAACGGCTTGCGTCTTCATTTCTATTGATTTCTCTACAACTTTGACCCAGGTGACGCGGCGCGGTGACGTCACGCCGCCAAAATCCAGCAATAGGGTGTTTTAATGACACGTTTTAAAATGGACTTTTTAATATTTTTTTAAAAACTCTACGTTAAATATTATGTAATAAAACTTATATATTCAGAATCAGCGTATATTGGTCTATACGAACATATTTTTTTAAAGCCATAATATTTTTCACTGGAGTTCCTTATTAATACTTTTAACTAACTTGCTAATTTGGTCTTTTAAAAAAAAAAATATATTAACATAAATGTTTATCCTAGACTTGCAGAAAAGTGAATAGATGTCGCATATTAAAAATAAAAATCGATAAAATTTATCCAAGACACTATCTAGATAGCATTTAGTTCGGGTTTGAATCTTGCAATCAAACGTACCAAAAAATGTGCATTTAGTCCCCGTATCCGAGCACGAAAAGAAGAAATATGTAATAACGAATGTTGGAGAGAGCGTGCTTATATTTCAAACAATAATAGTGAAGCGAAAATTGTGAAAATGTTTAATAAAACACGACTCGTTTAGAATAGAGCAAAAATCTCGTGGGGGTTGTCTAAAAAACAACGTTCAAAGAAACTGTGAATTTTTTCGTACATATAACTTGTTAAATAATAGAGGCAGGCTTGAAAATCAAAATTTTCGCAGCATACTTTGCGATTTTTTCTATCGAGGGAATTTCATGTAATTTGCGTTTCGGCGTGGGGGTTGTATAGGTATTATCTTAAAAAATAACATATATTTTTTAAGAGCTTATAAACTTCAAATGTTCAAGGGACATATGCAAGAAATCGGTTGAAATTCGGATAGCGGCGGCTTAAGAAAATGAAGATAGTGTTGGTAGTTCTTTGTCGAAGATACAGTTAAATATGACCGAACCGGATAGGGACCCACTAGCTCAGTTGGTAGAGCACCGCCCCGGCAAGGTGTAGGTCCTGGATTCGAGTCCTAGATGTGACAGCATCTTTTTCTGATTTTTTTGTTTTCAGATTTTCGATTGAGTTTCGCTAATATTGTCTTCATTTAATTAAAATATTTTTTTTATTCTAAACTCAGTTCTAACAGTTAAAACAACTGGCGAAAGGTAAAGCATGTATGAAAATTTCTACCTTAGTCATCATCACGACTTGTTCAAGATGCCACACGGCAGAACTGATTTTCTAGCATTGCGTAGCCTGGGAATTCTGCTATTAAATAAAATATCCAAAATAGTAGTTATTACAATTTGGGAGGCAGGTAAAGGTATTGGTTTCTCCTTCACTCCTTTCACAGGTCACTCCGAGTCGCTTGTTACATTTGGCGTCTTAGCAGGGGTGGCCTTGTTCGTGGGGTGTGGTTTGACTAGATGCGTTTGTCCACCTACTGCGTGGCGGACCGGATTTGTAGAAACTAGTTGAGGGAGACATTTTGACTTCTCCAATTGGACTCTGTTGACCCATTAGCTCGCACCGCAGTGGGAGGGATGGATTCATACGTCAAATTCCCACTCACGCATCCCTAGCTTTTTCCTTCCCAGATCTTCCTCTCCTTCTTTTCATAAAATGACCCCCACAAAGCATCCCCAAAGATGACAATGGTCCTGAGGATTTTTTTTTCCTTAATGGAGCTAATGTACATCTCGAATTAACTAGATTGCTCACTATACCATTTCATTTTTACCAGGGCGATTCTGAGAGTATCTACGACCCCGAAACGTTGAACACACACGTAATTATATTATGAACGGTTAACAGTGTATTTGAAGAATTACTCATTCCCTTTGAATCATTGTACCCACTCATTCACAAAGGAATGATAATGAATACAGTAGGCACCCTGTTAATTGTCACCAGATAACCAGCATGCGATTTAACCGGCATTGAAATAATAATTTATTTTTTTTTTATATTAACTCCGCACAGGAGGCCCTGAGGGAAATAATTTCCCTCAGGGCCTATGTCATCTTTGAAGATGTTGTGTGGAGGGTGCTGTTGAGGAGAGGAAGGAGTGAACATGGGTCTTGAAGAGACCCATATTGTAGGAGGGAGGAAACACAGAAGCCGGCAAATCGTTCCACAGCCGGGCTGTTGAACTCAAGAACGAGTCGTAGAAACGACCCGTTCTCATGTGACTAATGTCAACCATGTACAAATGTTGAGCGCGTGTTTGGCGTGTTTCCCGACTATGCACCGGTGCCGAGGGGATCAGTGACGCTAGTTCCTCGGAGCATCTTCCATTGTAATACCGGTAGAACAAGGACAGCATTCCCACCTGACGCCTGTGCTCTAAAGATTGCAGTCCATTTGTTAAGTTAGGAGAATCTATCAAACGGACCGCCCGTTTCTGCACAGAGTCGAGGGTTTTTTCAGGTATTTTGGGACTCCAGACCAGAGGTGGCTGCCAAATTCAACCGTGGGGCGCACTTGCGATTTGTACAGGGTTAGCAGTTGTGTACTATTAAAGTATCTGCGGGCCCTGTACAGTATGCCCAGTTTCTGAGAGGCTAACTTAACTCTGGCCTCGATGGAGCCCCCGTACCTGAGCTGGTCACTTAACATGCAGTAACACAAATATGCAAAAGCATCAATTAGATAAAATAGGAAATATTTCATTTTTAAATCAACTTTTAGACGTATTACTCTTTTCCACAAAATAATTATAAATTGATTTTGAAAGACTGTTCTTTCATCTAGTGAAGCTATTTTTGAAATTAAAAAAAATTTGTTTATTTTTAGAACAATAAGGTTTTACCGTAGGTCGTTGGCAGATTTGTTAAATTTTCAAACAAAATTTTGTGTTATAAAACATACATTATTTCCTACTTTTCAGAATTTGAATTTTAGTTCAAATAAAATCATTAAAAAAGATTCGCGCCCTTGTTTTGTGACGAAAATACTTCAGTTTGTCTATTTATTTACAATCTTACAAACTAATATATTTAAAAAAAAGTTTCATTCATATTTTGCTTAGATATTATTGAAAAATTTTAAAAACTTTTGATCAAAAAATAATTACATAAAATACATAATTTTAATTGTTTTATCATCACGAGTTTGAACATTTTTGAATTTGGGTAATTTATCAAAGCAAATTTGGACTGAATTTTTTTTTTTTACATGAGCTCCACACAGGGGGCCCTGAGAAAAATAATTTCCCTCAGGGCCTATGTCATCTTTGGGGATGCTGTGTGGAGAGTTTTTTTGAGTAAATGAAGGGGAGGGAGAGTTCTTGGAAGGAAAAGGGTTTAAGGGGTGGGTAGGAATCTGGGGTTCAGTATGTCCTGGTCATCCGCCTAGACAAACCTCCCCCATGAACCCGGGCACCCCTGCTAAATCACCAAAAGTAGCGAACCACTTGGGATGACCTATGGCAGAGGGGCGGCGGTACCTACCCATTCCCGCCTCCGAAATTGTGAAATAAAATCGGTATTGAATCATTATGTTAAAATGTTGGTTTGGAGAATAATTGATCTTTTTCATCGGAACCGCCCTGTACAATCGCAAGATCATCGTTCGACGAAATTTAAATTCTCGGCCGCTGGTTAATTGCTCTTAAGCCACATTTTTTGAGAAAGTTATTTTGATTTACAACATGATTAATTATTTTCAACTTACCTACCCTTTTAACCTCTCAGGCTTATTTGTTCGGCTTTCGGAACAACTCATATAAGTCTTCACATGTAGCAAACACATTGTGGGAATACATAATTATAATAAACATGATGGTATAACTTTGTTTAATTCCACTTTTTATTTTCTTATCCAACTAGTTTCGGTTCAACCTGAACCTTCTTCAGGGAAGAATAAAAATATACTGGTATATTTTTATTATATTTTTATTTTAGTATATTTTTATTCTTCCCTGAAGAAGGTTCAGTTTGAACCGAAACTAGTTGGATAAGAAAATAAAAAGTGGAATTAAACAAAATTATACCATCGTGTTTATCATATAAGTCTCGTAGAAATCGTTGTGTCTCCCTTACTATCATAGTTAAAAATATGATCTAAACGGAGTTATAAAGAGACAGTGAATTATGTATTTTTATCCTGATTTGGTTTTGCAGCTTGCAGCCTTTCCGAGCACTGTAAACTGAGCTGCGTGTGTAGGGGAAATTTGCTAATAAGAACTCTTGATTATGCGGGTCAAATATATTTACAAGTAAGGTTATATTTTATAATAAACTTGATACAAAATTAAAATCGTAACAACTTGAAGGTGACACGAGAGGGAATTTAAAACAGCTGAACTGAGCATACGCGGGAACCGGAATGAATTTGCAATATCATGCACTGGGCCGGAGAGCGACTCTCAGGGATACCAGTCGGTAAAATTTAACTTTAGTAATGTTTGAAGGTTGTTCAGCCATAACACAGCGCTTTATATTCAAATCTAAAAGTTAACCACAATATTATTAGAATGTACACCTTTATGAAATCAAAGTTTCCGACCGCAATTTGAATATTGCGCTTGGTGTTTTCTAACATGATTTAGATCATATTTCTAACTATGGTGGTAAGGGAGACATAACTATTTTTATGAGACCTATATGAGTTGTTCTGAAAAGCAAAAACATAGCCTAAGGGGTGGTTAGTCCGTAAAAAATACTTTGCCATGTTGTACTTTGAAATTGACTGTATTATTTCTGAAACTACTAAAAATGTGGCTTGAAGTGTTTTACAAATTTGTATATTTTTTAAATGTGGCTTGAAGTGTTTTACAAATTTATATATATTTTTTCAATGTGGCTTGAAGTGTTTTACAAATTTATATATGTTTTTGAATGTGAGTTAAAGTGTTTTGCAAATTTATATATGTATTTTTTAACGTGGTTTAAAGTGTTTTACTGATTTACATTTAAAAAAAGTGGCTTGAAGTGTTTTACAAATTTATATATTTTTTAAATGTGGCTTGAAGTGTTTCACTAATTTACATTTAAAAAAAATCATGACAATATTTTCTAACAGATTTTCCACTGTAAAATTATAAAATGATTCACTGTTCAACGGTACAACGCACTTGTTCAACCGTCCGCCCCATTTAAGTTGTACATACTTATCTGTGCAGCTGGGGAGACCCCCGTTGTAGATAATTACTGCATTGTAAGGACGGGAATTGATCCCGAGACCCCCTTACAGACCCCCCCCCCCCCATACCGCTCTAAGTGCTCTAAGAAGACCTCTTTGAAGGGTGCCCGCATATATATTATTTTATAATGCACGTTAATGTACTTGATCAAATACTTGGAAGACTTTTGAATACAAGTAAATGGTTTAAAATTAAAAAAAGTATTTTTAATTCTTTTGTTACTTAATTTATTTATTTAGCGCCCAGAGGGCTTTTACATGATTTGTAGTGTAATTTTAATTTGACAGATACTTTGAAACTTAGGAAATAATAAAAATAAAATTACATTAGATCAAAGTCATACAACAAACAAGTCATACAAACACATAAACAAAAACAGAAAAAAACAGCTATTTTATAGATTTACAAAATGTGTTTAGTAATAGTGTTGAAATAAATGATTTAGATGATCCACAAAACTCGCCAAGTTGATATTGAAAATGTCAACATCATCCAAGTACTTATTTCCCATGGTGTGAAGTCGTTATATCGGAGAGTGGGCAATGTAGTTACGCTTATGAGTGCTGCTATAGAATATTGTATTTTATCGTGTTGTTACTGTGGGTGTTCGTAAGTTAATGAGTTGCAAGAGTTCACAATAGTTAATGGTTTAATAATTGTGTGTCTGCTATTGACTTATTCAAATGTGTTATATTGTTTGGGAGGCGGGTATGGCTGCCCCGGGAACCATTTGGTGACTAGATCTTAGTAGCTGGGTACTTACCCACCATCCTCCTTCCCATCTCCTTCCCCTCCCCACTTACCTTCAGCCTAGTGGCATAACTCAATTGGGGATGCCACTGGCACCAAGCGGTTGGGAGCAGTAGGGACTCGTGTGCGGTATAATGTTGGTTTTTAATTCGTAGAATCCATTTAATTTTTTTAAATTTTATTCAAATCAAGTATTTTATTTTTTTCAGTTGGCGAACGAATGACCCTCATATATATAACACTAATTAAAAGATAAAGGAAAAATATTTATTTCTCGTTCTCAGTATGTTTACAAAACCTTTTTTTACATAAGCTCCACACAGGAGGCGCTGAGGGAAATAATTGTCATCTGAGGGGATGCTGTGTGGAGGGTCTTTTTAAGGAAGGGAATGATATATAGTTATGATAGTTCTGGGAAGGTGAAAGATAAGAGGGGTGGGTAGGAATCTGGGGTTCGGTGTGTCCAGGAGTGACGGACGTATGAATCCATCCCTCCAACTGCGGTGCAAGAAACTAGGGTTGAGAGAGTCCGATTGGAGAAGCCAAAAGGTCTCCCTCAATCAGTTCCTTCCGATCCGACCTGCTACGCAGTAGGTGGGCAAATGCGTCCGCTGCCAAGACCTAGACAATCCTCATCCCATGACCCCTGGCTGCTAAGTCACGCTTAGCGAACCACTTGGGGTGACCTACGGCAGAGGTGTTGGTTATCCAATAAATGGTTTCCGGGGCGGCGGTACCCATACCCGCCTCCCAAATTGATTGGATACTTATATCTTTCACCCTTTTTTGGGGAGACACATCCTCCCTCGCCTAATAGCGTAAAATGGTACATCATTTTTATATGTTCTGTTTAATAATCGATTTGTGACATTCACTGTTTTCGCCTCAAATTCTTCAATTATTACTTCCACCTCATTAGCTTATCTTAATGCATAAATAATACATTTGACAGATAGCCGTCGCCATTTTGCTTCCATCGCCGCTATTTTTAATGCTATTAATGGCAACACAGGTGAGATAAATCCTAGAAGTGTGTTGGGGGCGTGTCCGGGTGTCCTAAATAAGCGCAAATCATTACTTACCAGCAGTTTAAAACCCGCTCCGCAGGTTTTTGCTGCTAGAACCTGCGGGCAGCTTTAGGTTTGGCTTCGCCCAGTTTAAGTGTGATTGACCGTTTTATAAATTCGATAGTAACTGATTCCGAAAATTGCCGGTTCCTCGAATCCAGTGTCAGCTAGTCACCGGGACAAAATAACCGCGACAGGCAATAACGTCATATTTATTTATTTATTTATTTATTAAAATATATAGATGTACATAAAAACATAAACTGCACATCTCACTAGGGCATTCCTGTATCGAGATGTGCAGTTTTACAATAAAAATAAAAATAAAAAACAATAATCGAATAAAAATAAAAAACATACGTATAAATTCACAAGAAACACTAAATATAGTTTACTCAAATATTAATTACAGCTGGGCGGTATGCTCATATTGCTCTTAGTTGGCCACAATAATATTCTACTGTAAACTAAACATGTTCAAGGTACCTGCAGTGGCTTAACAAATGCATTCATAGGGTGACCATACCGTCAGTAACAGTAGATTTACGAGTATTAACAAAAAATAAATAAAAATAAAGGTAGGTAAATAATAATAGATAAATAATAAAAAGTAAATAATAATAAACAAGTATGTAATAAATGTATAAAGATTATGTAATAAATATAATATAGTAAGTAATAAATATAATATAATAAGAATAAATATAATATAGTAGGTAAATAAATGTAAGTAAATTAAATACATAATATAAAATATAATTATGAATAAACAATAATAAACTATTTAGTAATCGTAAGAAAGTAAATAAAAAATAGTAAATAAAAATAAACATAAATTAAGTAAATACATAATAATTATGAGTAAATAATAATAAACAATTATGTATTATAGTGAGTAAATAATTATACAAAAGTTAATTTGATAATAACAATGAGTAAATTCAAAAGTATACAGCAGTAAGAAATAACAATAAGTAGTAATGTACACACACAGTAATCAAATATGGATTGTATCGATTATAGCTTAATTCCATGCTGATTTATGACAAAAGTGACAACATGGGTAATCCAAAACCATCACTCTCAGTTAGTATACATATTTTGACCGTTTTTTTGAATATATTTAACGTACCAATAGTTTTGATTTTTTCACTAAGCATGTTATAAAGCAATGGAGCTTTATATGCAAAACTTCTTTGTCCAAAGGATGTTCTGGTATATACTGGTTGATACATTAAAGAAGAACACATTCTAGTGTTGCGCACTTGTTGTGATCTTTTTGCAGTAATAATGTTGTTAAAAAATTTACAGAGAGCCTGTATTATGTACAACTGCCTTACTGTCATAATTTTGCTTTCGCTATACAATAACTGTGATGGATACATAAAACTTCTCTTATACATTATTTTTAAAATTAATTTTTGTGCAATATTTAAAGGCTCTAAAATAGTCTTGTAACATGAGCCCCAACAAATAACATTATACGAAAGCATTGATTGAACAAGAGCATAATATACAGTTTTTAGTGTTACTTTGTCCAATATATTTCTTAGAGTCTTGAAGATGTAGGCTAGCTTTCTTATTTTGTTTGTTAATATAGCAATATGATTATTCCATTTTAAATTTTTATCAATTATTAAGCCAAGATATTTGATACTATCTACTCTTTCCAAAGATTGACAATTACACTCCTGCACGCAACAATGTATTTTTAAAGAACGGTCCAAAGATGGTTGATTTACAGAAGAAATACTAAAAGTGATATATTTAGTTTTGTTCATATTTAAGGTTAACAAGTTTTGATCAAGCCAATTTTTTACTGCCCTTAATCCTATCTCGCACTTAGCATACGTTTCATCCCATGTATCACCAGCAAATACCAAAACAGTGTCATCAGCAAATACAATTGAAGAACCAGAAAACGGCAGTTTACAGAGGTCATTTATATATAACAAAAATAAAATTGGACCCAGAACACTACCCTGAGGAACACCATATACAATTGATTTGTTTGAACTAAAGTGATCATTAATCATTACTCTCTGTGTTCTATCTTCAAGATAAGTTCTGAACCAATTTAAAGTTTTATCACCAATACCCATTGAGCTGAGTTTTTTTAAGAGTAAACCGTGGGAGACGGTATCAAATGCCTTAGACAAGTCTAAAAAGACAGCCATTGCTTTTTTGCCAATATCGAGAGCTTCTACGACTGTGGTGATCATTTTTAATGCAGCATTACTAGTTCCCATGTTTTCTCGGAAGCCAAACTGGTTATCTGAGAGAATTTCATATCTTTTTACAAAAGACATCAACCTAATTTTTGCTAATTTCTCTATTATTTTTGATAAGGTGTTTAGCAGGGAGATAGGTCGATAGTTATTGACATCTGTGTTATCCCCTCCTTTAAATAAAGGAATGACTTTGGCATTTTTGCAGTGATTAGGAAACAAGCCGTTATCAAAGCTAACATTTACAATGTGTGTAATAGGTATAACTAGTTCAGAAGCATTTTGTTTGTAGACCATTGCACTTATACTATCATTTCCACTTGAAAAACCTGATTTTAGCTCATTAATCACCTTTAGAACTTCATTGCAATTTGTTGGATTGAATTCGAAACAGGCATTTTGC
Organism: Glyphotaelius pellucidus; assembly: GCA_936435175.1. Taxonomy (NCBI): domain Eukaryota; kingdom Metazoa; phylum Arthropoda; class Insecta; order Trichoptera; family Limnephilidae; genus Glyphotaelius; species Glyphotaelius pellucidus. Next base: position 13,800,148 of record OW386563.1, read on the forward strand.
ATAGATTGTGTTGGATTGCAATTTTCGATTAAACATTCTTCACTGGTATTATTTACACTGCACAAAAGATTAGCAAAATTTTGACCTATATCACTGAAAAAATCATTTACATGGTTAGTAATGAGTGTTGGATTATCATTAATAGATACAATGTTATTATTTATTTTCAGTTTATTTATGGAAACCGATTCCTTTTGCATATCCAATGCTTGTTTTATTATTTTCCATTCTTGCTTTATGTTTCCTTTAACCTCGTGAAGCTTCTTTTTGTAATATGACTGTTTGATCGATTTTACAATTTTAGAACACCAATTTCTGTAACTTTTATAATATGCAAACAGTTCAATATTATTTGGTTCTTTACTACAATTTTTGTGTAATTTATCACGTTTTATGAGACAGTCAATAATTCCAGAAGTTATCCATGGTTTTAAGTATTTTTTATTACTATGGATTGTCTTTAGAACAGAGCAATTTTCGATGTGAAATTTTAGACATCTTATGAAATTATCAGCTGCTGTATTGACATCACTGGCAGATAAAACATCATTCCATTTTTCCTCTTTTAGTCTTGTAATTAGTAGGTTATTATCAACAATTTGTTTAAGTTTTGAGGCTATTTTTTTTGATTTGGTTGCTGTAGATTTACGATATGTCAATATAGTAGCAAAATGGTCTGTGATGCTAGTCCTGAATACAGCACTCTGTGGATCATCTTTAGACTTGACCATGATGTGATCAATACAGCTCTCAGTATTTGTAGTAACTCTCGTTGGTGAAACAATAAATGGTTTTAAACCGTGGTAAATTAAAAGTGAAAGATATTGTTCAGTTTTTGTACAGTTCACATCCAAAATATTTATATTTATATCACCGCATAAAATCACTTCATGGTTAAGTCTTGATACAGAACGGAGTAAATCGTTTAAATTGTCAAAAAAGTTATCAGTGTATGTTTGAGAAGGAGTTCTATAAACTGCTATAACACATACATTATTGGATAGTTGTAATTTAAGGCAATTGGCATGTGGAATTGCTATTTCTTCCACAGAAACTATGACATCATTCCGAGTGTAAACAACAACTCCATCATTTTGTAAATAATTTTTTTTGGTGCTGTGCGATGAATATCCAGTAATAACTGGGATATTGATTGAATCTTTCAACCAAGCCTCACTAAAAACGATAATGCTAAATCTATGTCCGATTGCATCGAGAACAGCTACAGTATCATCGAAATTTTTTTTTATGCATCTTATATTCATACAGTATATAGAGAGGGCAGAATGGTTCAGAAATTCATTACATTTTGATGGGTCACTTATGTTGATATTGATTTCTTTGTGATCATTTAGTTCTTGGTCCAGTAAAAAATCCATATTATCAGAATAATAAGATACATAATATATTAATTTTCCTCAAATTAGTAGTTCATCTCGTTTGCAGGTTTATCATTTGAGAGTTTAAAAAGGTCATCCTCATGCTTGATTGTGAATACTTTTGTTTCTTCATTCTTTTTAATTAGGATCTTACCGTTTTTGAACCAAACGTAAGAAAAGTTGTGACTTTTTGCTTTTACCTTTGCTTTCCACATGAGCTCTTTTAAGTATGGAGTCATCTTTTCTCCAATGAAAATTTTGTTTTTGTTGTCGACATTGTGAATCTTTGCTTTAGCTCTCAGAGCTAATAGAGCATGACGCTTAGTCGGATCCTGTATTTGAATAGTTAGTTTTTTTTGCGCGCCTGGTCTGGGATTATAAGTGCGTAATGCACTTTGAATGTCAGTTGGGATAAGTTTTAGCCCGAGGGTGCCCGCCACTCGAATTGCTGCATCGGCTGGCTGTTCACCGGGTCGTTCTTCGGCCCCAGTAATTTCAATAAATTCGTTGATTGATTCCTGTTCCCTTTCGGCCAGTCTTATTTCAATGGACTTGATTTTTTTATCTTTTATCGAGTTTTCCTCCTTTAACTGGTCTATTTCCTTCTTTAGACCTAGCACATTTTTTAACGTTTTTAAAAGTTCATCATATTGCGAACTTATGAAATCTGCATTTTTTTTAAGTTCACTCATTTCATTTTCTATTTTCTTAAAAACGTCTTGTTTTAGTTCTTCAAACTTTTTTTCCATTAGAGACATGAAGTCATCAGGTGAAAAACCGATCCTTTCATTGCCATCCGTATTCTGCTTCCCTGATCTTGTATTGCTTTTCATATTTTTAAATATTAATTTTCCGATAAATTATTGCTGGCAGTGGTCACCCTACTACTAAGCAGGAAATCCAACAAGTGTGAGGGAGAATGTGGTGACAGTCGCTCTCCACTGGTTAGAGCAGGACAAGTAGAGTTCTCAGTAAGCTTTCACTTCACAGGATTAATCGTGAAGATTTTTTAATTGACGGTATTATTTTATTATATTTAACTTCACAGAACACTTTAAAATATATAAGTTCACTTGAGAGTATAACCGGAATCTTAGAACAGTTAAAATATACGTTTAAAACGATTAAAACACACAGTATTTTATAAAATATTCGGGAGCGAAACTTGACAGCTGTCAGTAAGAAGTATGTTATTGTTGTATGGCATATATATAATATATAGACGCGTGGTAAGAATAAGAGTCAGAATAATAGAAGAGCATGTATGAATGTGAACGAGGCAAGGAGTGTATGCCAAGATCGAGTTGTTTGGCGGTCCGTCCTCTTTGTCTACCCCTGTGGGGAAACGGCGTGATGGTTAGTTAGTTAGTTAGTGGTATTATTATTTACAAGTGTCAGTTACGATTATAATCATATTATTATAATCCATCTCTCAATATCCGGAAAGATTCACGAAATTACAAATGCAGTTTTTCTTACGCCTGCCAGCCGACGTTCCTCACGCTAGCTGTTAACGTAAATGGCGCCATCTATTGGCATTATTGGCTACTTGCTTGAATTCGGTTATATTACACAAGTAGCTTTTTAAAAAAACTTTCAAGTACGAAGATGGTTTTGCTGCATAAGGCGCGGCACACTTTCTAAATTACACCGATTCTATTAAATTTCATCAGTTCAACTCCCTTCATACACGACGATTAATTTTTGATCAAATTTTATTATTTAAAATTTTAAACAATGGCCTGGACTCACCAGAGCTTACCAATTTAATAAAACTCCATATTCCTTCAAGATTAACCCGACAATCGAATTTACTTCATTTGCCCACTTGTAGAACAAACTTTAGAAAAAATTCCCCGATTCCTCGAATATGTGCGCAATACAACGAATTGTTTCACAACGTAGACATTTTTAATTTAAACCTTCAGAAGTATCGAATAGAAGTAACGCGTGCGATATTGGATTGATACGGAGTGTGGAAGGTATCGAGAGCATCTCATATCCTTATCCTATATTCTCCCCTCCCCCTCCTCTCCCCTTCCTCTCCCCTTTTTCTCCCCTTACTAAGTCTAAAAAATTAAAACTCCATCTAGAAAATATATTAACATAAGAAACTCTTTTGGCTTCACTGCACTTAACATGTATAATGTTTATGTTTATTGTATGTGTATAAGCTGTTTGTTTCTTACAAATAAAATAAAATCAGAGATGTTTTTGAAGTCGAAATTTCGACTTCAACTTTTTTAAATTTCAACCGTACAGACCCAAAAAATATTAATAACGTCCGATTTTGATAAAAAATTATTTGAACTTAGCATTCCTGAAGATATCAAATTATAGTAGAAGCGAACGGCTTCCGTGGTCAAGGTGTAAGGCTCTCGACTGGCAATCCGTAAGATGTAGGTTCAAATCCCGGCGTGCACGAATACATTTTATTTGATTAATCTGTATTATTTTTAATTAAAAAAATGGTGTTCAATTCTTAATATATCGACCAGCAACTCTCTAGTTTTCTCAAGTGTTTGTGCAGTGATACCGCTAGAGGTGTCCCTCAGGACCGTGAGATCGACCAAGAAGAAGAATTTATCATCACAACCGAATAACGTTAGTGATTCAGTCAATTCCACATTGTTATTCCGTATATTTTGTGTCAGCATCAATGTCCACAAAACAAATTTAAATACAGTCCACTCTTTGAATCGCAGTAAATCTAGATGACATTATTTATTTGCGATTACAGTAAGAGACTTGTCTTTATTTTTTATTATTTATTTATTTATTATGTGCATCCATATAAAAAGGTTTACATATATTTTTTTATCCTTTCCTGTCTCACTAGTAAATCCTGTGTCGAGGCAGACTAGTTTACAAATATTTTACAAGTATTAATTAAAGTACATTTTTCAATAAAGCAAAAATATTTGACGAAAATTTTCACGTTGGTATGTAGTGGTAACAATAATGAGATATAGGATTATATTTGGGTGAGGTGACTAATTATTGCACGACCTTCTTCGATGATCCATTGTTTGATCAGGATTTTGTATATGTTAATATTATTTGATTGTCTTGTTTTGTCAGGTAGTTTATTGTATATTTTAGACGCAATGTATTTGAAATTTCTTTGACCAAATGTTGTGTTATTTTAGGTGTTTGTATGAGTCCTTTGGTTTTGTACCCAAAATATTTGGGTATTTTCATAAAATGTGTGTTTTATTTTTAAACAGATGAGTTAAGATATTTTTGTGTAAATTTGTCGAATATCTAATACATTTATGCAAGGGATGTGACGGTAGTAGGTGAAAATTGGAGGAAAGATCCGACGTTGTTCTTTGGGACCGTCGAAATGGAGGGAAAGATATAGGAAATACAAATCGTAAAGGAGAAATCGTATAAAACAGGCGTTTGACTGGAAACGAAACAGTTCGAAGAGTAGAGATTAAAGACTTAAAGAACACACTTCAAAGGTAGGAAATACAAGAACAGGGGTAAATACGGAAAAAAGTGCCAAAAATAGAAAATCGCTTACTAAGCGGCGGACTAAATTGCTGAGAGATCCGTACTGCCCCACTCTCCCCCTTATTTCTTCACAAGAAACTTTTTGTGTTTATAAGGCGCCCCACTCTCCCCCGAGATTCGTAGCGGAAGAGTATACGCGTACACGATGAAAACAATCGGTTAGTTGATTGAGTGTTCCATAGAGTCCTCCATCACTGCACAAGCAATAGTTTCTCACTATAATGTTGAAATGTTTGTATTTGTTTAAAAACCATTTTTTACGTGAGCTCCACACAGGAGGCCCACCGGAAAATTATTTCCCTCAGGACCTATGTCATCTTTGGGGATGCTGTATGGAGGAGGAAAAGGAGGAGAGGAGAGTTTTGGGAAGGGTTTAAGGGGTGGGTAGGAGACTTGGGGTTCAGTGTGTCCTGGTCATCCGCCTCCAAGACCTAGACAAACCTTACCCCATGAACCCGTGCACCCCTGCTAAATCACCAAACGTAACGAACCACTTGGGGTGACCTACGACAGAGGTGTTAACTAACTAATTAACTAGAACGCCGTTTCCCCGCAGGGGTAGGCAGAGAGGACGGACCGCCAAACAACTCGGTCTTGGCACACACTCCTTACCTCGTTCACATTCATATATCGTCTCATACATGTTCTTCTATTATTCTGACTCTTGACTTCGCCCGACTCGAGTATCTGATTCACTTGGCCGTGCCATGTCTTCCTCGGGCGTCCCCGACTTCGTGTACCATTCACATTTGCGTCTATTCTCCTTACACGTGTTGGTTATCCAATAAAGGTTCCCGGGGCGGCAGGAACCTATACCTATCCACAGTTTCACCTTCACAAACCTACCTTACACCCAACATAATAAAATTGCAAAATATATTATGTAAAAATGTTTTCAAAATTGATCTATTATGTAAAAATGTTAATTAATAGTTAAATACCGTAATACATAGAAATATATAAAAAAAAATTAAAATAAAACACCTAAAACAAACACAACCTTTGGTCAAAGAAATTTCAAATACATTGCTTCTAAAATATACAATACACCTACCTGACAAAACAAGACAATCAAATAATATTAACATATACAAAATCCTGATCAAACAATGGATCATCGAAAAAGGTCGTGCAATAATTGGTCATCTCACCCAAATATTTTTTTTTTTTATGTTAACTCCACACAGGAGGCCCTGAGGGAAATAATTTCCCTGAGGGCCTATGTCATCTTTGAAGATGCTGTGTGGAGGGTGCTGTTGAGGAGAGGAAGGAGTGAACATGGGTCTTGAAGAGACCCATATTGTAGGAGGGAGGAAACACAGAAGCCGGCAAATCGTTCCACAGCCGGGCTGTTGAACTCAAGAACGAGTCGTAGAAACGACCCGTTCTCATGTGACTAATGTCAACCGTGTACAAATGTTGAGCGCGTGTTTGGCGTGTTTCCCGACTATGCACCGGTGCCGAGGGGATCAGTGACGCTAGTTCCTCGGAGCATCTTCCATTGTAATACCGGTAGAACAAGGACAGCATTCCCATTCGCAAATATAATCCTGTATGTCACTATTGTTACCACTACACACCAACCTAAAAATTGTTGGTCAAATATTTTAACTTTATTGTAAAATGTACCCTAATAATACCTATAAAATATTTGTAAAATAGTCTGTCTCGACACAGGATCTCCTAGTGAGACAGGCAAGGACAAAAATATATGTAAAAATTTTTAATATATTTTTTTTAAATTTTTTTTTTAAGGTGCCGGTAACCCGGGCGTTTATTAATATAAAGAGTTATTTACATTTAGATGTACATTATAAATCTTCTTCTTCGTATGCCCTATCGGGTCCCCCCGACGTTGGCGATCATTCTGGAAAATGTCTCTCTACATTGTGCTGCCCGGAATAGCTCCTCCGCACCTCTAATGCCGGTCCACTCTCGTATATTTCGTAGCCAAGACATTTGTCTCCTTACCAGGCCCTCGGCGACCTTCTATTTTTCCTTTCAATATTAATTGGAGCAAGTGATACTTTTCCCTGCGAAGTACGTGACCCAGATATGAAATTTTCCTGACTTTTATTGATGTGAGCAGTTCTCTTTCTGCTCTAGCCCGCCTGAGAATTTCTATGTTAGTGATCATGTCGGTCCATGGAACCTTGAGCATTCTCCGGTGAAGCCATATCTCAAAAGCCTCTAACCTGTTCATAGTATTTACTTTCAAGGTCCATGTCTCACATCCATACTGCAACTCTGACCACACATAACACTTTAACATTCTCTGCCTTAATTTTAAATTGAGGTTGTCATTGCACAAGAGAGATTTCATTTTATTGAATGCAGTTCTTGCTGCCTCAATTCTGCACTTAACCTCTACTAAGGGGTCAAGAGTCTCCGTGAAAATGCTGCCGAGGTATCTAAATCTTGCCACCTTTTCGACATTGCAACCATTTAATTGTATCACTAATCCAAAGTGTTCTAGTCGCCCAAATGTCATCCATCCATTTACATTATAAATAAAATAGAATAAATAAAATTCACTTGCTTACTTTAAAAATCCACATACTTATTCTCCTTGCTTCTTTTCCCAAATTCTGTCAGTAATGGCTCTCTAAAAACAAAGGCCTTTCTTCTGAAAAGGGTAGCCCAGGAGTAGCTACCTCCGCCCCTGTCGGGTAGGTCCTACCGCCTAACTACCCCCCCCCCTACTAACCCCACCCCCGTGTGGGGATGGGGGGGGCAGCCAGCCCCGAAGCAACCAACCAACCCATCAAGTTAAAATCCCTAAACAGAAACTGGGCTTGGGGACCAAACGTTCCTCAGAATTTGGTAAAATAAAGAAATACGATAATTTTTGGATAACTAACACTTCTGCCACAGGTCGTCACCCCAAGAGGTTAGCTACGTTTGGTAACATAACAGGGATGCCCGGGTTCATGTGGTGAGGTTTGTTCGGGTCTTGGCGGCGGTTGCGTCTGCCCACCAACTGCTTGGCAGAGATAGATTGGTTGAAGAAGATCTTTTGATCTCTCCAGGAGGGCTCTCTCAGAACATCGCCTTGCACCGCTGTAAGAGGGTCGGATTCATACTCCGTTACTCCTGGACACACTGATCCCCAGATTCCTATCCACCCCTCATTCTTTTTGCCTTCATAGAACCTACTATCCATTTTCTAAAAATACCCCTTACACAGCATCACCAAAGATGACATTTATTATTTATTAATTTTACTAAATTATTTTCAAGATGGCCTTCTAAACCGAACTTATTTCTAACCTAACCTAACCCAAACTACCTTTTTTTATATGAATACCGCACAAGAGTCCCAACTGCTCCTGACTGGAGCCAGTGAGACTATGGCATCCCCAATTGGGGTATGTTGTGAGGCTGAAGGTAGTGGGGGGAGGGGAAGAAGATGGGGAAGAGGAAAGTAGGAAGTACCTGGCTATTCAGATCTGATCACCAAACATGGCTAAAGCCATTTCAAGCAACGTTTCAATTCTGAATGATGGTCTTAAACCAGGGCGATACTGAGAGTATCTTCCACTCTGGAACGTGCCGCAAATATACTATATATTATTTTAAATGAATAAATTGTGAAATAACACAAATTAATCAAATAAAATTTATTTGCCATGCCGGGATTAGATTCCGCGACCTTCGGAATTAGAGTCAAGAGCTTTACCGCTGGACTTCGCCTACCTAATTCCTAACTTAATCTAACCTAACCCAATCTAACCTAACCTACTACCTAATCATATGTCCATCAAATCGATAATCAACAATGTTCAATTTATGTACGGTACCTCTTAAACACCCATTCTCGGCCCGTTGCCGCTTTTGATAAAATATTTACCAGCTGTAAAGCATAACGACATACTTTCATTAATAATTTTAAGTCTCAAATTTTATAGTAATATTTTACGATCTAAACGTATTGAATTTTTTAAAAATTATTTTGGTCCCAAATTTGAATGACTAAAATGGTCACTCCAAAAAAGGAGTAACTTAGTTTCACGTTTCAGAGTGGGCCCACATTTCAGGAAATGGGGGTATCTCGATAATAGTTTGCCATCATCATCATCATCAACTCGTGACCTTGGAATGACCTGGATGAATGTTTCACCGAGGCAGCTCAACATTACAAAACCACCTTTTCTAGTACTGACCTGAAAAACTACTGCGGAAATAAATAGAGAGAAATGCGTTTTGGGCGTGTGCGTGTGTTTAAAACTATCTCACTTTTTTATTACTTCTGGCGAAATTTGGTGAAAAAAAACAAGAAAATAGACAATCTAAATAATATACCTCTGTGTTTTGAGAAAGAAGTACCTATACTTTATTTCCGTTGTAAGTAAAAATACAGTTTTTTTTTCTGGATGATATTTTGTTTTACTTACCACTGCTGAATAATAATAGTACGCAACCGCTGGCGCAACTCCGTTGAATTTGGCAGCCACCTCTGGTCTGGAGCCCAAAAATACTTTAAAATCTCTGCTTTCACGCTCCATTAACTCCCACACGAGTTTTTACTTACCACGACTGAATAATAATAGTACACAAGTTTGTTTTTAAAGTGAATAAATTGAATTGAATTGAATTGAATCAAGGCGTAAAAAAATAAATAAATGTAGGTAATATTGGCACACATTGTCAGATAGGATAGGAACATGGAAAGCATTTGAAGAAAGGGAGATGTGTACAGTTGCTTCAACGTAGGTACTATTTATTTAGTACGTAAATAAAAATTTTGGCAAACACTTGGCTTACAAGATGAAGCCATGCGAAATAATGAAAAATCATACAAAATCATGTATTTTTGTTTTGAAAATTTGATGACTAAGATGTATTAAAGATGCTTCAATTAAATACTGCGTGTAGAACATATCTTGGCCCTTAAAAGTATCGGTAATTTTTTTAATAAGCTTAGAAAAAAATAAAGTATAGGTCTATAAAAAAACACTTTCAAGTGCAAACTCTCCTACTTACAAACACCTTTTCGGAAATGGTTTTATTTTTTAATGTAGCAAATTTAGTTTCTTTTATGATAATCGCAAAAAAAATGATATTTACGCCCGATATTCACAAAATAAAATAAAATATGCATTTTCGCGTTGTTATTTCACAATACGGCCGGCAGTCGACGAATTTGGATGTTCGAAGTGAACCTTGTGTCGTCCACCCTAAGACAACTGGCTTGCCACACCCATTTTCTAGCATTTCTGCCCCGGCCGAAGCGGGAACAGACGTATAGGCTCCGCGTTGTTGGGTTCCGTGAAATCAATTTTAAATTTCCTTTTTATTACAATAAACAAAGCGTAGAAAAGGAGTTTATGTTTTTTTTAGGCCTTTACGAAATCAATCTATAAAAAAACAATTCTCATATACCTTTTCCAACCTTTCCAAAAGCATTTTCTCAAGAATTTTTATACTACTCCCAGAAAGGGGCGTGAATTCCGATTTCGATTTTTTCCTGGACTATTTGGATCACCTTAAGGCTCTTTTTCAGGAGCTGCCTTATATTTTGAGTTTATATCGCCTTGTAATAACTGAGTTAGGGTTTCGCCACAAGTTGGGGCTGGCAATATAAAAGTTTTCTATCTCGTTGGGACAGGATCCCTAAGGACTTTGAAAATACACAAGACTGCGAATTCAGGATGAAATTTATTGTTAGGTACGTGTTACGAATTGTGTTTTCTACAAGTTGCTACTTGTAGAGTCTCTCGGTATCGGCATTGCACGAAAGCCCAAAATCGATAAGATATGTGTATCGATAATATATCGATTATTTATCAACACCCCTGGGGGTTGAACACAGAGAAATCAATAACTTTACAATATTGGATCGATAGGCGTAACTTTCGAAGATTTTATATCGATATACCGAGCACGGTTTCATTGTTGACAGCCAAAAGGCTATTGATAGGGATTAAATAAGAAATATGCATTGGCAGTCCGCATTTACTTTTTCACACCAAATGGGAGTTGATTAGTTAATAAAGTCTTTCGTCGTATTTCAACCACTTTTGTTTCTTAACGATCGAACGGAATAAATTGATTGCGTCTTAGATGCATTACTAAAGTCTATGGATTGCGTATACGACTTCTTTCAATTCTATGAGCTTCGTTAGTTCAATCGGTTCATTAAATAAACCAGTAATTTTGCATAACGAATGACGTTTTTTAAAAAAATACAAGTGTGCAGTTCACACGCGGTAGAAGTGAAACCTTCAGAAAACTAAAATAGACAAGATTGGGGAGGCTACCAAGCACCGCATAAAGAGGAGACTGATTATTCTATCTCATTCTATCGCAGGCTAAATCCTATAGATGACAGATGTTTGTGTTTGCCTTTTTTGAGTATCGTTTTTTCGTTTCATCGCGTTTTAAATCGCAACGGTGCTAAAGAAGTTTTCACTTCAACATTTTTATATTGAGAATTAAATATAATATAATGAAAAAATGTAACAACATTAGCATATAATATAAAATAAAATACATTGGTAAAAATGATAAGAGAACAGAAGAAGAAATTGCAGAAATTATCTTCGACTATTTGTGTATAGATTTATAAAAGAATTGAAATAAACAATGTTTATACTTTAGGTGAAATATATCTCCTAAATCAGAATATTTATTTCCGAGATTGTGAAGTCACGGAATCGGGAAATGTTGGTAAGAGAGTGTCCTGGTGTTGTTAAAATAAAAGGGTAGTAAATGTCGGCAAGATCTTTTGGGAATGTGGATGTTGATTAATTAAAGTAATTCAGAACAGTCAATTTTTTGTAATGCAGTATTTTATGTAATAATATTAAATCTGTATTAATTCTCCTTTCTGAAAATTTTAAAAGGGACATTTTAACCAATATTTTGTACAGGAATATGCAATTTATAGTTTATAAACCTCAGGAACTTATGTGGAATCTTTTCAATGCTGTCGGAATGAATATTGTAAAATGGAGACCATAACGTAGAGTTATACTCTAGTTGGTATCTGACAAGGGTATTATATAATATGATAAATGTGCCTAAATTATTCAAGTATTATTGATTAAATTTAATTAAATAAAGATAGGATAAGGTTTCATACTAGATAGGATTTTTAAACAATTAAGTATTTGTGAGGTAGCGGGGTTTTGTCCATTCACACACATTCCCCCATTCACTATGGATTTTGACACTAGCGCAAGTATTTGTGAGGTAGCGGGGTTTTGTCGATTCACACACATTCCCCCATTCACTATGGATTTTGACAATTAAGTATTTGTGAGGTAGCGGGGTTTTGTCCATTCACACACATTCCCCCATTCACTATGGATTTTGACAATTAAGTATTTGTGAGGTAGCGGGGTTTTGTCCATTCACACACATTCCCCCATTCACTATGGATTTTGACACTAGCGCAAGTATTTGTGAGGTAGCGGGGTTTTGTCGATTCACACACATTCCCCCATTCACTATGGATTTTGACACTAGCGCAAATATTTTTTAAATTTATATAGATATCGACCATTAGCATGTTTGTACGTTTTCATTTTTTTTGATAATTTTCTTCTTATAGGAGTTAGGACCCTCCAAAATTGTTAAAATTGCCTGATTTGAACGCCATCAACAGACCTTCAGTATACAAACTAGACAATGTATTTTTAAAAAAAGTAAGACGTCAAAACATAGCCCATTTTCTTCTTATGCAGTCGGTAAAAGAAATCTTAAAAATTGGTTCAGTTTTAGAGGAGAAAGCGGGGAATACAAAACCTCGCGTTTGATGATTTTATTTAAGAATTATCAACTGAGGAGCAGTTGTCCCTTTCGCTCATTATACGGGGTAGTAAGAGCGATATCTATTGTTGAAATGTCTCGGCGATTCCCTTTGAGTCTTGGATTCTGCTAAATTCTGTATGTTAGCAATATTTGGGTATAGCTTATTCCATGTGACCGGGTCAGATATACGAAAAGTGCGCACAAAGTAGATGGGATTATTTGACCGAGAGGGTTCAACTAATCGGTTAATAGCATTAATATCTGCTGACTCAAGTTAAGCTGTCTGTCACTTAGGTCTTTTCAGCACAATGATCTGATATATAGGCTGGTGCCATTCTCTGCAGTGCTTGAAGGTCGTTCGAGGAAACCGGGCCGCGTTTTGTCCGTACAAACGTGTTCCCCAATTTTCTCTCTGGAATTTGACACTGCTGCAAATATTTTTTTAATAAGTTACTTCTTATAGGAGTTAGAACCCTCCAAAAAATCGTTAAAATTGCCTGGTTTGAACGCCATCAACAGACGTTCAGTATACCAACTAGACAATGCATTTAAAAAAAGCAAAACATTCCGACAATCGAGATAGATATCGGGCGAGATCTCCTGTCCGATTTGTGTGATTTTCTACGGCTGTTAAATGAATAAATAATCATGCATACTTGCAGGAATTCGCGTTTAAATTGACCTAAACGTGACAACTCACAGCTGAAATTTTGACATCGGCCCATCGAAAAATCAGATAACAGCCGCAGAAAATCACACAAATCTGACAGGAGATCTCGCTTGAGATATATCTCGATCGCACAAAAGATAAAGAATAGCTCTTCAGATTTTATTTTTCTAGATTTGAATTCCTAACTTTCCGAGCGATTCGGTCAGAAACATTTGAGATTTTATTAACATGTTCATTTTTTAAAATTTTTTATACGTTTTTGTTTATTTTGAAAAACAATTAAACAGTTAATTTAGGAAGCGGGTATCGGTACCGCCTAACTATTAATTGCTAACCGTTTTTTGCTAACTATTTATTTGCTAAACTTTTGCAAGTGTTTCGCTACGTTTGGTGACTTAGCAGAAATGCCCGAGTTCACAGGGTGAGATTTGTGTGTGTCTTAGCGGTGGATGAGTCCGACTGCGTGGGGAGCCGAACCGCGAGAGACTAGTTGAGGGAGGCCTTTTGTCAAACACCTTTCAAACATCTCCGGCCGGACTCTGTCAACTCATCGCTTTGCACCGCAGTGAAAGGGATGGATTCATATGTCCGGCAATGCTGGACTCACTGTCCCCCAGGTTTTTGCTCTCCCTCGTTTTTACGCTTCTCAGAACAATCTCTCCTTCCTTTCCTTAAAAAGAACCTCAACACAGCGACACCTTACATGACATGGGCACTGAGGGAACTTATTTTCCTCACGGCCCCCTTTGTGGAGTGTGATTTATAAATAAAAACAAAGGAATTTAAGTACCTACCTACAAATGTAATGATTTCTGTGGAAGTTTAATTTTTATTTATTAGATTAGCGAGTTTTCCGGCATGCGTTGCAATGTCGGCATTAAATAAAGAAATAGTTTCTCCATACGTGGCCTTTTCCATTCAACTCCGTTCCCCTTCCCCTCCCCTCCCACCTTCCCTCCATACAATATGAAATACAGCCATTTTTCAAACTTCTCGCGCGCCACCTTTTGCAATTTTTTTATAGAAATTTCATAACGCCAGTGCACGCCAGTATATATAGAAACCTTCTCGGGCGTGCGCACAACTCACCAAAGTTTCACCAAAATCGAATGAATAGTATAGGAAATCATTTCTTAACGCCGGAGCTCACTATTGCGTATTGAAACCATCCCGGGCTTGCATACATCAAATAACCAAAGTTCATCGCAATCGGATGAATAGTACAGGAAAAAAATTCATAACGCCAGAGCTCATCATTATATATCCATCCCGGGCATGCGCACGTCAAATAATCAAAGTTTAATTGCAATCAGAAGAATGGTTTAGAAACGCATAAGGGACAAAAAAGCAAACATACATTCATTTTTATATATATATAGATAAAAATAGAAAATTCGGAATTTTTGGACCCGGTCTTAGCCCAGGAAAATTGACGTCTCTTTTAAGAGAAAGTTCTTCAAAAATGTCCTGTATTTTGAATATAAAGTAAATTTCCTCCATTCTCCTTCAAGTTTGATAATATTCCAGCACTCCTTTCTCGTCTTCCTTTTTCCTTCTCCCGGGCCATTGTACGTTATTTGCAATCCCCAACGGGTTAGCCTGTGGGCTGTACGGAGTACCTAAAGAGAGGCTTTGTTCAGAGTGCTTTACGAAATGTTTGCGCGTCTCTAGCGGATCTATTGGATATAAATTAAGCAAAACTTCATAAAAATAATTTAAGGATGTGGTTGAGGGGTAAGACTCTCGATTAAAAATCCAAGGTCGCGTGTTCCAAGTCCCGGCGTATGCAAGTAAATTTGATACACAATTAATTAATTTTAATAATGTATAGGTACCTACGTAGTATTTGTTATGACTCTTAATTTCCAAGGAATGTTTTGGATATATTCCAATATTAAACTGGACGGATGTCCTTACTAGACTATGCTCTAAGTGGTTCTGCAGTGCTGTAAGCAGACTGTAGGAGCCCTCCCAACCTCGCCGATGTTTTTGACCATCATCGTAACCGTTCGTACCTAAGACACGAACTACGATTGATGGTACTATTCTGATATCATTTTCAGCTGCCATCTGTTGGAATATGGCAGAACTTCTGCTTGACATCGGATGCTTTCGGCCATCGTTGAAACCTTTTGTACCTAAGACACGAACTACGATAGATGGTACTCTTCTGATATCGTATTCAGCTGCTATCTGTTGGAATATAGCAGAACTTCTGCTTTCCATCGGCCATCATCGTAACCACTCGTACAAAATACACGAACGACGATAGATGGTACTCTTCTGATATCATATTTAGCTTCCATCTGCTGGAATATAGCAGAACTTCGTATTATTAACTAAGCTACCGACATCTATTGAAGAAATCTGAAACTACTCGTACATGAATAATCAAAACACTTCAATATATTTGCGGCACGTGGAAGAGAGTGGAAGTAATTCTCAGTATCACCTTGGTGAAAAACCACCACTCTGAATTGAGACGTTGCTTGAAATGGCTTTAGCCGTGTTTGTTGACCAGATATTTTTTTTACATTATCTCTACACAGTAGGCTCTGAAAAAATAATTTCCCTCAAGGCCTATGTCATCTTTGGGGATGCTGTGGGGATGGTCTTTTTAAGGAAAGGAAGGAGAAGAAGTTCTGGGAAGGAAAAATAATAGGTTGGAATCTAGGTTTCAGTGTGTCCAGATCATCCGCTGCCAGATCCAGACAAACCTCAACCCGTGAATCCGGGCACCCCTAAGTCACCAAACGTAGCGAAACACTTTGGGGATAACCAACGTCTCATGGCAGAGATATCGGTTATCCAATAAATGGTACTTCCCCACCTTCCTCTTTCCCACCCCACAATCTTCAGCCTCACAACATTCCCCTATTGGGGATGCCGTAGTCTCACTGGCTCCAGACGGGAGCGGTCGGGACTCTTGTGCGGTGTTCATATAAAATTTAAAAAAAAATGGTTCCCGGGGCGGCGATACCCAATCCCGCCTCCTTAATTGAATAGCCAGATACTTCCTCTCATTCCTCTTTCCAATCTTCTCCCCCTCCTCACTACCTTCAGCCTCGCAAGAAACCCCAACTTGGATGCCATAGTATCGCTGGCTCCAGACGGTTGGGAGAAATGGGGGCCGAGGCCGCCGCTGCCTAAATATTTACTTTCTCCATACCTCCCTTGAACATTTGAAGTTTTTAAGCTCTTAAAAAAATATATGTTATTTTTTAAGATAATATCTATACATTCCCCACGTCGAAACGCAAACCACATGAAATTCCCTCGATAGAAAAAAATCGCAAAGTACGCTGCGAAAATTATTTTAAACACGTTCATTTTACTTATTTTAGAAGTTATAGGTATGAAAAAATTCACAGTCTTTCTTTAAATGCTATTTTAGACATTCCCCGAGAGGTATTTGCTCTATTTTAAACGAGTCGTGTTTTATTAAACATTTTCACAATTTTCGCTTCAATTTTATCATTTTAAACATAAGCGTGCTCTCTCCAACATTCGTAATTACATATTTCTCCATCTTCTTCTTTTTGAGCGGGGATACGGCGTCTTGGGATGACACAATACCCTAAAATATATTCAGAATCTTAACGACGTAAGTAAAGAAGCCATGTATACAAATTGCGACTCGCGACCCGTGTATTGGACGGACCTACTGTCGAATTTGCCCTATCAAAGAAAAGAAGAAGAAGAAAAATAATGTGGGAATCTTTACCACGTAAGTGAAGAAAGCGTGTTAACAAATATACGCCCGAAGCATGGCGTATTCAACGGACGTACGGTCGAATTCGCCCTAGCAGGCCTGTAAATTCGACCTTTCCGCCGGGTTCATTTTAATTAATTCTGAAGAACGTCTTACAAATATTTAATTTGTTTCTAAATGAATGCCTCCCGAAGTTATTATCTAATTCATCGTCTAGAAAAATAAAATCTGGTGCTCACCGCTAAATTTATAGTTTTATACAGGAAATAAAATTTTCAAACCGTTCTACATAAAATATATTAATTGTGAGATATTGTTTCTATTTATCTTAAATATAAATAACTTACATCCCCGGGTCGGGGTTTGAAAAAAAAAGTTATTAATTTTACGAATTCGTCGGCATTTATAAAAATGTGAGCCTTGAGCAAACCCCCAATATGAAGGTATTATATAGCCTTAAACACTGTGATTTCGCTTTTCCAAACACCTTATCGACGGAGTTGGTCCGTCGCTGCCAGGTGTCGCTTTTGGCGCGAAAGGCGGCCATTGTCGCCAAAAGGCGGGGGGGAGATTTCCCGCGCTTTTTTTGGCGCTAAAAAACAATTGCCCGCCAGGAGCTAGGTGACGCCGTGGTAGGTAGCTTTCGAATTTCTTCGCCTTTGTTTTTTTTTGCTCCTTTGTTTTTTTTTTTATTGAACTTGGTAGTAAAGGAGGACGCTTTTTAGGAAACAGGAATTGAAGTGAAAAATATAATATTAATATTCTTTAAGCCGGTTTATAATATGATTTTAAGCTAGGCTTTGTTGTCGAGCTTAACGCGGCTAGGAACATAATCCGTTTAATGGAGGACTGAATGCCTTTTTTACATTTGCTCCAGAAGACGAGAGAAAGAGATCGTAATAAAATATTTATTTAATTCACGGGTGCTCGGTTCCAATCTAATACGATAAATCCACAATCCCACGCAAGTCTCCCTTGTTGTAATTTTATATAGCGCCCGACGAACCTAGGCGGCCAGATATTTAGCGGATGAGGATCAAATCCTACGAAATCAAAAAAAAAAATTAAAAAATCAATATCCAATCTTCAAACCACTTCGAAATGAACACGCAAGAGAAAACACAAAAGAAAACGACACCTAGCGACTCCGAAGAAGAATACACGAATGCTAATAAGATAAAAAAAAGGTTTTTTTATTTACGGAAAAATAGTCCATTAATAATATAACAGTAACAAGAATAAAAAAAAGAGATGACAAGAAAGGAAAGTACACAAAATGGAAGAGCATTGACAAATTATAACATAAAAGATCAAATAGAAGACAACTACAAGTCAAAGCTTGAAGATGGATTTAAAAGACTTTAAAAATTACACATTTCGTATCGACTGCCGAAAGTCATTTAGGCTAACATCAAAAATTCAATGCTTTGACTTGCGTTAACAAGTCTCGACATTCTGGATAAAGGATAATGATATCCATAATTAGGAGAATGTTGATTGAGGATCAAGCAATTCATTATTTCGGAGTCTACGGGAAGGGATGTTAAACTGGATGAGTTGTAACAAAGCAGATGTGTCAGTAATACTGTTGATAATTTTGAAAATGCAAATTAGATCAGTGTCCTTTCTACGTTTTTCTAAAGAAGAAATGTTTAAATAACAGTAATAAAATAACAGTAACAGAAAAAAAAATAACAGTAATAATATAATGCAGGTTTTTACAATTATAACAGAGAGAAAGTAAGATGGATAAAAATTAGTCGGAGTAGGTTTTCCACAAACCACCCGGCAGTCCCAATGACAATGTGCGTGGCTATCGGCCCAACCGCTGACGGAACCCGAAGTCCGCGCCCTTTAGCCGGCTCCCCGATTTTGCCTCGAAGAAGTATATATAGGAAAGAAGAGAAAGTCTTAGAAGACCCTATGAGAAAGACGAGTGTCGGGTTGTCGGAGGGGGGGGGGGGGGGGGGGGGGGGGCGGAATTACGCCGGGACCGCGCGGCTATTCCTCAGGCCTACGCATGTCATTAGTGGAGGCGCAGGAGGATCGCAGGAAGACCGCTCCGGTGGACAGTAGGTATGCACGGATGGGTTCTATCCCACCCCCTTTTTCTGGGGTGACGTGGATACATCATATATGTACAGTTGCGCCTCCAAAGTACAGAAACCAAAGCTAATTTAAAGTAAAAAAATAATAAGAGCATATATATGTGAAACGTAAATCAGTTGGGACTCTTATGAGGTACACTCAAGAAGAAAAAAAATCTTTATAATCCAATTAACTCTGACCACGCGACCTCTGGGCACGGAGCCAAGAAGTCCGCCTCCTTCCACCGAGCTCGTCAAAATGTAATAATAGTCGATATAATAATCATTTCCTTAAAGAAAAGGCTTTTGAGCGGTAAAAGGCTTTGATGATTTCCCTTGCTAATCTTTCACCGATTTTCCTAAGCAACCTCGAAAATTAAACCGAAACCTCAAAGACTTCTAAAGATCAAAAGAATTTTAAAATATTAAAAATATCATTAACCGCTAAAAACAACGTTAAAAATCATTTTTTGCTTCTGCCGTATTATGATGAAAAGTCTATGGAGGTCGAGTTATTCATAGAATTTATTCAAAATTATTAGATTTCAAGAGTTATTCATAGAATTTATTCAAAATCAATAGATTTCAAGAGTTAAGGCGGCGCTTCCCCTCTCAAAAAGAAGAAGATGGAGAGATATGTAATTACGAATGTTTGGACAGAGCGCTCTAACATTTGAAAAGGTAAAATTGAAGCGAAAATTGTGAAAATGCTTAATAAAACATGACCCGTTTAAAATAAAGCAAAAATCTCGTGGAAAACATCTTAAGTATCATTTAAAGAAACGTTGTGAAATTTTTCACATATATAACTTGTAAAATAATAGAAAAAGACTTGTTTTTAATAATTTTCGGAACATACTTTGCGATTTTTTTCTATCGAGGGAATTTCATATAATTTGCGTTTCGGCGTGAAACGTATCGAGATATTATCTTCAGAAATAACATACATTTTTTAAATAATAAAATAATATTTTTAAATAATAAATAATAAAATAATTAATTTTATAAACTTCAAATGTTCAAGGGAGGATATGTAAGAAATCGGTAGAAATTCGGGTAGCGGCGGCTTTACCATTTTATTAACCAGTTTCGTGATGCTCAATTCCTTAGGGCTTACTTAACACTCCTCCCGTCGCGTCTTTTTTGACGCGGGATGTCGCGTGGGGTCGCCAAGGACCCCAAAAATAAATATGGTTAAATTGTTGTTAAAGCATACATTTTATGTGTTATTTAAACTGATTATAGTCAGGTGATAGGGGCTGCATTGAAAAAAAAAGAAATAATCAAAAATTATTTTTTAATTTTGAATCATAATTTTTCATCATTAAACTTAAAAAATCTAAACAATTTCTTTCAAGCTTATAACTGTTTGAGAATGATACAGATTTATTATTTTTACAAAAAAATCAACAAAATACAATGAAAAAAACATATACAATTGGTTTTTCATTGTATTTTGTTGATTTTTATTGAGCCACACGCGAAATCTAAAATCGTTCCTTATTCAGTTGTTTCACTTCCATTAATTGGTCACTTATTTAAATTTTGAAAAAATAATTATTTAATAATGTCGCTACATCCCTACAGTTATATTATGATTTTTCTCTGCAACCTTGGTTTAAATTTAATAATAAGAATTACGCGCTTTTCTCACAGGGGGTGAAAAATTGGAGCATTGAAAATACGCGTTTTCGCAAGATTTGTTATTTTTACCTCTCTAGAAAGTAAAACAAAAGTGCTTCGATTTTCATAATATTTAAAAAAAATCTTTTGTTACAATTTTTCAATGTGTTACTGCATTAACCCTTAATTAGGCGCATTAAGAAAATTACCCAATTCGTCCGCATGGGGTCACCATTGACCCCAAATAAATAAACGAAAATGGAGTGGAAGAAATAAATAAAACGAAGTATGTATAATCAAAAAAATTATAACACTTTGTTATATTTTACATCAAGAAACAGAAACACAGCTTCGACTTTAATAGTACACAACTGCTAACCCTGTACAAATCGCAAGTGCGCCCCACGGTTGAATTTGGCAGCCATCTCTGGTCTGGAGCCCCAAAATACCTAAAAAAAAAACCTCGACTCCGTGCAGGAACGGGCGGTCCGATTGATAGACTCTCCTAACCTAACAAACGGATTGCAATCTTTAGAGCATAGGCGTCAGGTGGGAATGCTGTTCTTGTTCTACCGGTATTACAATGGAAGACGCTCCGAGGAACTAGCGTCATTGATCCCTTCGGCACTGGTGCATAGTCGGGAACATTTGTACACGGTTGACATTAGTCACATGAGAACGGGTCGTTTCTACGACTCGTTCTTGAGTTCAACAGCTCTGCTGTGGAACGATTTGCCGGCCTCTGTGTTTCCTCCTCCTTCAACATGCGTCTCTTCAAGACCCATGTTCACTCCTTCCTCTCCTCAAAAACACCCTCCACACAGCATCTTCAAAGATGACATAGGCCCTGAGGGAAATTATTTTCCTCAGTGCCTCCTGTGTGGAGTTAATGTAAAAAAAAAAACAATCAAAAGATTTTCTAAATAACCTCTCTTAAAACTGCTAATATTTGGTATAGGCGACATAAACTTAAAAAAAAACGCGTTGGCTTTCTGGCCGCGACTAATTTGCGTGCCCCGTGGTAAGAAGGTAGGAAGATAGAAAGAGCGCTGTCACATTTCAAACACTCTTAACATATTTTGTTTTCAATTTGAAACGGTCTTGATTCCATTCGCCAAAATAACCACTGTACGATTTTTGCCATATATTGGCGCCATTTCGAATGTCTCCGATTGATTTTCGGATAAAAAAGGCAATTATCTCTTTGATTCGGCAATTTAAAAAAAAAAAAAATTGTAGCTCCCACATTTGTTATTTTGAACTTAAAACGAAGCTTTTAAAATGCTTTTATCTGTTATGACCATAGATGCTGCAAATCGGAACTTCATAGACTATTTTATAACGAAGTTAAAAATAAATTTTTAAATTAATATTTTTCACGCAGAGTTTCTGATCAGCTGTTTACGGTTAAATTAAGTCATTTTTCCATAGATATACACCTTTCATATCAAGTATAACACAGACTATATACAGAAATCGAAAATATTCTTTGTTGACTCGAATAAATACCTCTCACGGCAGTTTCAAAGTAACAAACACGCAGGATTCGCGCGGTTACAAACTTTACGATTTTTTTAAATATATTTTTTTATTAATCCTACAAATATGAGATAAACGGTAAAATACAGGTTAATTCATTAGCTATATAACACTATAATAAGTTTTTATGTCTCCATGTTAGAATTCGAAAGTATGATTTTCTTTATATTAGCGAAAAATTAAAAAACTGATTTTCTGAAAATTTCGATCAAACTAAAAAAAGTTTTAAAATGCGCTGGCGCTCCAGTGGTTAAGGCTTATGGCCCCGTAACCGCTCTCGAAAAGAAGAAGATGGAGAGATATGTAATTACGAATGTTGGACAGAGCGCGCTAATATTTTCAATGATAAAATTATGAAAAAGCTTAATAATGCATGACTCGTTTAAAATAGAGCAAAAATCTCGTGGAAGGTATCTTAAGTATCATTTAAAGAAACATTGTGATTTTTTCACAAATATAACTTGTAAAATAATAAATATAGACTTGTTTTAACTAATTTTCGGAGCATACTTTGCGATTTTTTTTCTGTCGAGGGAATTTCATATAATTTGCGTTTCGGCGTGGAACGTATCTAAATATTATCTTCAAAAATAACATATATTTTTTTAATAGCTTAAAAACTTCAAATTTTTAAGGGAGATATGTAAGAAATCGGTGAAATTCGGATAGCGGCGGCTTAAAGAAGTTCCGAGAGAGTCCTGCTGGAGAGGTCTAGGTTAGGTTAATCAGTCTCTCCCAATCCCGGCCAGCCATGCATTCGTCACCAAATGTCACCCCTGCTAAGTCACCAAACGTGGCGAACCACTGGCAAACCTCTGACTCATGGCAGGGGTGTTGGTTATCTAATAAAAGGGGCGGCGGTACCTATACACACATCCCAAATAATTAATTCTAAGGTAATTTTTTTAGTCGTTGTGTTTCACTTAACTTACGACCATGACTGTACTGCGAAAGAATTTCCGCTTAGAAAAATTGTCTTTGTAACACGCGCCGCGTAACAAGTACACAGGGGGGACAAATGAATGGCCACACATTAATAAAAATAATGTTTTTTAAGGTTCTGGCGTTTTAACGTCCTTTTCACATTTTTAACGGTTGACACGCTTTGTTAATATGATTTTTCCTTTTATTTCGTTTCGCTTCAGTTGAACACTGACTTTTGTTACGCTGTAATGGTAGGGTAAGAAATTTATTACTTCTGATCACAGAGGGCGTTATATTACAAGTTGTAATGAACGCAATTGGATAGTTTTTATAGCGCTGTTTTTGTGTATACAACGAAAGAAAATAAAATAGCGTTTTTTTTTTGTAATCAGCAGTTTTCAAAACGGAATTATTCAACATTTATTGGAACATCTCTCTTTTTATAACTTTTTATTCGTTTATTTATTGATTAACGCCCTTTTACTGGGCTTTTACGAATTAATGGTAAGAAATATACAATATTTATTGTACAAAATTGAACTGCCTCAGTAACAATCTTAATATATATATTTCTTCTCTCCGTTTGTATGTCACTGAACTCCTCCTAAACGGCTGGACCGATTTTGATGAAATTTTTTGTGTGGGTTCAAGGGGATTCGAGAATGGTTTAGATTCACAGTTTGGTCCACAGGAAAATGTTCTTTTGATTAATTTTTTATTTCTAAGGAGTTGTTGATTTTGGAATGTTTTACATTGGATCCGGCAGACTGCTCTACCATCGCAGTATCGAATATTCAATATTATTCTATTTTAATTTTAGTTTGTCCCGACAGTTGTGTACATGACAACGTCTGTCTGGTCCACTATAAATAAATAAAATAAATTGTGGAACATTCCAGAACACTCTCGAATGTTGTCCTGAGCGAAGCCGGGTAACCCAGCTAGATTTTATATTTGTTTAAAGATAATTGAAATGTCCACTGACTTGGTATAATTGTTTCCCTCCATTAGTATTCTGGGCAAAGAGAATACATGTGGTGGTAGTTAGCCCCACAATTTCCGCACTGAAATAAATCCTGACTTCTAGTATTACATATATTAATAAGATTCAAGAAGAGACAAGAAGAGCCAAGAAGGGGCAAGAAGAGCCAAGATAAACACAAAGACAAGAAGAGCTAAGAAGAGACGAGGAGAATCAGAAAGAACCAAACAGTTGCAAGTTGTAAGAAGAGGCAAGAAGAAGGAAGACACAAAGTTGCAAGGCACTGTAAGAAGAGGCAAGAAGAAGGAAGACACAAAGTTGCAAGGCACTGTAAGAAGAGGCAAGAAGAAGGAAGACACAAAGAAGAAAACAACAACGCTCAATCAAATCCTTTATTCCTACCCACCCTTAATTCTAATATTGGCTTATTAGGTTGCCATGTATACCGGTCGACTTAAATCCAACTTCCTTCCCATCCTCATAGCACGTGTTCCGAGTCCTAACAAATCAATGCCCCCTGGTGTACCGGTCTCACCGGTACAGGAGTGCTCCTGGATGGGGTGGTACAATCGTATCGTATCGCCTCTCTGTGTTTTACCAACACTTTTTAAGCTTATTTTTTATATGATATTAACATTTTTGTTTCTTTTCCCAGGGATCTAAGTCATAACCAGTTGACAGCCATCAACAAGAAGGTGCTTCGGGGATTGAACTCGTTGAAGAATTTGCAACTCGACAATAACAGGTTGAATTGTGTCGACGATCAACTGTTGAAAGTCTTCAGGGATTTGGAAATTCTGTGAGTATATTTTATAATTTTAATATTTTTGAATGTTAAACCTGTTAAGAAGAATATAAACGCTAGAAATATTTCGATTCTCATGTTTTCAAAATTGAAAATCCAGCGTCTTATTTGCACGAGGCAAGTAAGTGAAAAAATGTTTTTTTAATTTATTTTGCGTATAATTTTATAAGAATGAAAAAAAGTTAGAACATACAAAACCTCAAAAATAGTCTTAGCCATAAAGGTGTATGCATTTTTAATTTTTTTTTCTTTGATTATATCAAAGTTAAGTCATGCAAAAACATTTTTTTTACTGGTTTACGCTTATATTTTTTGTCATTTAATTAATAATTTTATTGTAATTTCAATTACATATTCGTAGGATTTATTAAAAAAATATTATAAAATAGTAAACTTCTACTTAATTACTTACAAAAAGGGAAAATTTGCTAAAATTGGCAGCAAAGCAATCCGAGATATTTTAAATAGTGCCATTTTGTGGCAAAAAGCGCTCCGGTGGTTATAATCTAAATTTTAGAAGAAGATTCATATAACGTTTAGATGAAACAGATAAACGTTCAGCTACGGCGACGAGAATTACGTTTAATTTTTTTAATACGTGTGAGGGAGATGTATGATAATGATTGTATGTTTCCTTTGTGGGGATGCAGACGTACGTTCACCGTTTGTCTCATTTTCGACTGCTGTTATTTAGTGTGTAAGAAAGAGCTGCAGCATTATATGTTTAAGAACATAAGCAAAACCATCAGCGCATTGTCATTTGACGTTTTTGAATGTTTGGAATTCTTTCACACTTCAATATTATCCTTGCAACTATATTCCTAAAGCCTCAATTACATAGAGCGAGTTTACAAGCTACTATCTTGAAAATTCACTATCTGTTAGTAAACTCGCTCATTGTCATCGTATTACTTGCTAACTAGCAGAATGTGGACAATCTACGAAAAAAGTTGAAAGATGGTCAATTTTACTCGCTACTCTTAAAGATGGCAGCCCACCAACAGCTGATTTCGTCTGTCAGAATTAGTTCGGGCGGCAGCCGTTATTCTCGCTACTGGTTAGCGCTGCGAATTCAAATTTTCTTCAAAATGTCGACAGAGTTGCATGGCGCCAGAGTCGTTATTTTAGCTGCTACTGTTGCTACTGAGCGAGTAGACAGTTTTGTGCGTCATCATAACAATCTCACTCGCCGATTCATCCGCTTTTAAACTTACTGGCTGGTAGCTTGTAAATTAGCTTAATGTAATTGTCGCTATACTTTCAAAATTATCGTCCCGGCTAGTTGTAGCATGGTAGGGTTCTACGGAGACGTCACGGTGCGGTGTGTGAGAGAGGTGCAAGAAAATTATTAATTTTTGCTTTGGAGGAAACAGACCTACGTACATTGTGTATCTCATCTTTTGAAAGTGCTGCAGCATTATTGTGATAAAGAACGTGTGTTTATTGCCGTTTTTGTGCCTTTACGGTACCGTTACCGTGGATCGCCACGGTAACAATGAAAGTGCTCAATCAATTATTCTTTTTTCGTATTGGAATTATAATCCGGATGGATTTAACTTAATTTAAAATGTCCGGATTTCGGGGAGAACGACTTTTTTGTTCAATTTCCATAATCGAAACTTGAATTTAGAATGGTTTTTAAATTTAGAACGCAATCGTACCTGCTACATATCCAAGATCACAATGTTTTAGAGGACGCAGCACGATGTTTTTTTATCAGTTAATATAACAATTTTTTGGGACAAAACAATATGGCGCCTAGTCATAAATTTGATGACTTCATTGATAATTCAACGCTTCTTAGCTCGTGATGGCAATGATGTTGCAAGCTGAGTTTGCTAGTTAAGGCGGCGCTATTTGGCTGAAAAAGAAGGAGATGGAGAGATGTGTAATTACAAATGTTGGACAGAGCGCGCTAATATTTTAAGTGATGAAATCGCAGCGAAAATGGCAAAAAAGCTTAATAAAACATGACTCGTTTAGAATACAGCAAATATCTCGCGGGGGTTGTCTAAAATAGAGAAAAAATCTCGTGGAACCTATCTTAAGTATCATTTAAAGAAACATTGTGAATTTTTTCACAAATATAACTTGTAAAATAATAGAAATAGACTTGTTTTACATCATTTTCGGAGCATACTTTGCGATTATTTTCTATCGAGGGAATTTCATATAATTTGCGTTTCGGCGTGGAACGTATCTAGATATTATCTTCAAAAATAACATATATATTTTTTATGAGCTTAAAAACTTCAAATGTTTAAGGGAGATATGTAAGAAATCGGTCGAAATTCGAATAGTGGACCCTTAAGTTGATCTATCGATTGAAGGCAGAACTCTGCAAATTTGTTGACGTCAGAGCGCACATTTCGAGTTTTTTTCTCAGTATCAGAAAATAGATATTCTGCTATCTAGTTATTTATTTTGTAACACTGCGAGTGTGAGAGAGTTCTAACAGTTGGAGCCAGTGGAATTATATCTTGTCAAATGCCTTTGACAACCTCGTGTTGAGTGGCAACGAAACTTGGCTACGAATCCGGGGATCACGGGTTCAAATCTCGGCGTGCACAAATAAATTTTGTTTGATTATTTTGTGTTATTTGACAATTATTTCATTTAAAATAATTTGCGGCGCGTTCCACAATGAAAGATACTCTCAGTATCGCTCCGGTGTAAGAGCACCAATCAAAATTGAAACGTTGCTTGTAATGGCTTTAGCCGTGTTTGGTGACCAGATCTGAATAGCCAGGAACTTCCGCACCCTCCTCTTCCCCATCTCCTTCCCCTCACCCCTAGTGCTCCCCTCTGGAGCCCGTGAGATTATGGCATCCCCATTTGGGGCATATTGTGAGGCTGAAGATAGTGGGGAGGGGAAGGAGATGCAGAAGAGGAAGGCGGGAAAGTACCAGGCTGTTAAGATATGGTCCCCAAACATGGCAAAAGTAATTTCAGTCAACTTTCAATTCTGGGTGGAATGGAACGCTTGAACTGGATTTAGACGTGCTTGGTGATCAGATCTGAATAACCAGTTACTTTACAACCTTCATCTTTCCCATCTCTTTCCCTTCCCCACTACCTTTTCAATTTGGGAGGCGGGAATGGGTACCGCCGCCCCGGGCACCTTTATTGGATAACCAACACCTCTGCGATAGGTCACCCCAAGTGGTTCGCTACGTTTGGTGATTTAGCATGGGTGCCCGGGTTCACGGGGTGAGTTTTGTCTAGGTCTTGTAGGCGGATGACCAGGACACACTGAACCCCAGATTCCTACCCACCCCTTAAACACTTCTCCTTCCCAGAACTCTCATCCCCTTCTTAAAAAAAAAAAAAAACCTTCACACAGCATCCCCAAAGATGACATAGGCCCTGAGGGAAATTATTTTCTTCAGGGCCTCCTGTGTGGAGTACATGTAAAAATAAAAAAAAACACCTCTGCCATAGGTCACCCCAAGTGGTTCGCTACGTTTGGTGATTTAGCAGGAGTGCCCGGGTTCACGGGGTGAGGTTTGTCTAGGTCTTGTAGGCGGATGACCAGGACACACTGAACCCCAGATTCCTACCCACCCCTTAAACCCTTCTCCTTCCCAGAACTCTCATCCCCTTCTTTAAAAAAAAAAACCTTCCACACAGCATCCCCAAAGATGGCATAGGCCCTGAGGGAAATTATTTTCCTCAGGGCCTCCTGTGTGGAGCTAATGTAAAAAAAAAAAACCTTCAGGCTTACAACATACCCCTATCGGTGATGCCATAGTCTCGCGGTTTAGAACAGTTGGAACTCCGGTGCGGTACTTGGTAGGGAATATTCTTAATAGGTAGGGAAATAGGAACGGCATAAAAACTCACTGTATTTAATGCAGCAGGCTGGGTTGGTGTCCACATAAGAATTCACATAAAATGTTCCAAACTGTACAGACGGTATGATCAACATAAGTTTTTTAAGTCTTTGCATACACATGTAATTAGCACTTCGAAAATGTGAACAAATACGAACTTCATAATAATAGACTTATCTGATTCTCTGCAATTCACATGTTCGTCCTCACCTGGAATACTGTTCACAGGTTTGGAACCCGCGCTATATTGTTTATGTTAACAGGTTAGAAAGAGTTCAGGAGCGATTTCTCAAATTCCTCAATTTTAAATCATTCAACATATACAACTCTTACGACGAAATCGAGAAACATTTTCGACTCACAAAACTACTCAACAGAAGGCTTGTCGCTGATCAGATGCTCCTGTACAAAATTATTAATTCAAAAGTTGACTGCCCGGATTTGCTAAACAAAATAAATTTCCACACGTCCATTCGATATAGTAGACAAAATACCCTTTTCTATATTGATAGATGCAACACCAATTCCAATCAAAATGAATTTATACAAAGGACATGTAACTACTATAACAACAAATTTGCAAATATAGACACACGTGCTGACGTATTGACTGCTAGTTACTGTCGCTACAGAACTTCACTGTATAACATTCTAGGTGCGAATAACACATATTCATGAATATTAATTAATTGTATCTAATATTTTTATATTACTTGCGTGGCAACTTTCCCTTATCCCTCTCCTCCACCTCTATCCCTATCCAATACCTATTGTTTTAGTTATAATCACACTTATTTTATTGTTGTGTATTGGTTAATCATTTGTTGAATTCAGATTTGTACTATTATTATTATCTTTTTTAATTGCTGCATAGTTCTGTTTTTTTTCTTAATTTTTCTTAAATATTCTAGTTTACATTTAGTAAGTCTTGTTTCTAAATACCTATCTGTGAACAATTAATAATTGGTCTGTTTTTTTATCATCCTCTCATGTTTATTATATTATTAAGACTGTTTATGTTCCTTAAATAAATAAATAAATACACTGCGTATTGTTCGAAGGCTGAAACTGCACTGTAGGTAGTGTAGGAAGGGAGGTGGGTAGGAATTTCAGGAAAGGACAATTATAATTCCAAACAGTACTAACATAAAAAAAAACATATATTTAGATTTCCAGCAAGTTAGGGATCTTGATCAGTAACATCCCGTTAGGAACAAACCATATTCTTATTTCATGACAAAATAGTGACTATTCGAAAGATCGTAAATTTAAAGTAGTATTTAACACTAAATAAAATAGGTCCTAAAGTACTCCCTTGTGGTACACCAAATATTCTGTTGGTTGGATAGCTTAGAGAGAATATTATTTCATCAGTGTATTGACACATCCTTGAAAAGCGTCCACCGCTCAGTCTCGGGTAAATGGAGGGGGGGAGGGGTGGGGGGAGGGTATCGCATGTCAGGCCGCAAATTGAATCTCGCCGCCATTGGCCGGTTCAAATTTCGAATTCCGTGTTCCAAATTTAATTTGGACAGCCAATCGCGATGGCCGACACGCTACCCTGTATTTTTATAAAGGAGCAGCAAAACACCTTTCAAAAATATGTTAAATTTGTTTTTTTTAAACTATCTAGTCTTCTTATTTTTTTCTTTTTTTAAATTGATAATTTGTTGAGCGTAGCCATGTCCTGTTTTTACTCGATCGTTTGACATTTCTTCTGTCTGCAAATTTGTTTATTTGTTACGTTTCCGTTTTCGAAAATCCGCTGAATCAACTTTATTATTAAAGTGTCTAGATGGGTTTAAACTTTGACTAGAAGGCTAAACTTGACTAAATGGCAAACTTTGGCTGGATGACTAACTTTGACTAGATGGCTAACTTTGACTAGGTTCAGTAAAGATTATTTTTTCAAGCGTGCACTGTTGTATTTATTCGAATTTTCTTTGAAATTAAAAAAAAAATTGTCCTTGAGACAGTACCATTTTGCGATATTTGTCAGAGGGTCAAAATATTTCCGCTTTACAATAAAATCCATACAAATGGGATGTTTCTTAACGTATGCAAAAAATTAAAAGTGTTTTTGACAGGTCATTAAATACGCTTTCAAACGCTTTTATAAAACAAAATAAACATAATCATTTTGAAATACAAAAATTTTGCAAGCAAACATAAAAAGTTTTAAAAATGGCTCACCTTTCCTTTTTTCTAACTAAAATTACTGATAACGAAAAAAAAAACACATACACATTTAAAAGACATATGTGTTACAAACGGTGACCGGACAACGCGGAATGAAATCAACTCAGAACCATCTCAGATAAGTCATTTAGAATGATAAAAAATATATATAAAAAATTGGTTAAATAGGTTACATTAGGTTAGGGTTATCGGCTAATTTAAAATTATTTTTTTCATTATTTTTGACTTTATTTTCAGTTGGCGTGGAACCGTTACAAACTTTGTTGTCATTTCACTTTTTTAAGGCAATTTTTTTGCCTTAAAGGCGAACCTATTTAAGCTATTGAGGCAGTGTACACGTACAGAATAATTGAATATTTGGGGACGAAATACATTAATTATTTCACTAACCGCCGCATTTTCAGGAACAGATTATGGGAATTACACTTCATTCTAACAATTACTATAAGAAACAACTATTAACGTGCACAGAATAGGTTATTAGGTTCTTAATTTGGGCAAACTAAGTAATTCATGCGTATTTAGATTGAAACGAAACTTCGCAAATGTCAAATCCATGCTATATAACTTTAAACGTACATTAATTGGATACATTTATTTATTTATTTATTAACGCCCTTTTTAGGGACACATGAATAATAACAAATATACAATATTTATTGTACATAATTGAATTGCCTCAGTAACAATATTTTAAATTTGTTTAAAGATAAGTTAAAGTTGTCTACTGACTTGGTATAATTATTTCCCTCCATTAGTATTCTGGCAAAGAGGAATACATATGGTAGTTAGTCCCAGAGTTTCTGCCCTGAAATAAATCCTGACTGGTATTACGTAGTGGTATACGGATATACGGAAGTCTATCAGTTCTGGCAATACCGGACTATCAACTAAATCATTTAGAATTTTATATAAAAAACTAGCTTTTCCCCGCGGCTCGCATGGTATTACGGGAAATTACTGTAGCGCTTGCACTTTTCAATTATCTCCCCCCCCCACCCCACCCCCATCCCCTCCCGCATTCCATATATTCATTCCCTTACATTCAGTTTTCAAACATCTCGCCTACCACCTAAATTTCATAATGCTATAGCTCAAAGAAAAAAAGAATTACTTATCCAATTTTGTTCATTCGTTCGGAATTTATGTGCTTACAAACATTTCGGATGTTTATTTTTATTTAAATATTTGGAAGTTCGTAAATATAATTAAAAATACTCTATTTATCATTCAGTCTTTATAATCGTTAGGAATTATATTTTTAATATAGGAACTCTCATCTGGCATTTATTCCAAGCTTGTCCAAAAAAAAAACGAATTCTAATATTTGAATTTTCTGCAGTAGTAGCTGACCAGTAGACTGAGTACCTACCAGCATAGAGTCCAAAAATATATCAACATTGTTTCCATGGAAAAGATTTTTTTCTGACGTTAGCAAAAACTCACTTTTGTTAGCGACAGAAAACGTATAACAAATATAATATATTAATATTTATAATTTCATAACGCCGAAGCTTACCATCATATACAACCTGTAGTCTGCGCATATAATTTAGCTTTATATTGGTGAAAAAATTATTAAAGTCTTTATATTGTGTTATGCGTGAAAAGGTCATAAACAAACTCGAGCAGTTTCGCATTTATAATATTAGTATGGATACCAAGTCAGTGAAAATTCTTCTGTCTGACAATTTGAGCATATTCATATCATTTAACAGTGTTATAGTTCAACATAATTGCTGGAGTACCCATTTTAAAATTTAGAAAACGTAAGAATTTGTTTTGTATTCTTTCAACAGCTTGTACATGAGTATTATAATGTGGATTCCAGGGAGAATTGTACTCAAGCTGACTTTTAACATAAGCAAAGTATTACAGTTTAATGTATTTTAAATGGTTAAAATTTCTAGTTAGCCTGGTTATAAATCCCAACACTTTTAAGTCCTTATTACAGATTTCTGTTATGTGGTTAACAAATGAAAGATTTGATTGAAAAGTGATGCCTAGGTCTTTAATTTGTATTAACGTCTTAAGAGCATGCTATCAATGTTGTAATTAAAGATCACTGGATTTTTTATTCGAGAAAATATAACTGTTTGGCATTTAGAGATCTTTAAGTAAAATCTATTTTCATTACGCCAAATTAACAATTGTTGATATTATCTTGAGGCATCAGCAAAAAGTAAGAAAGATACATCATTAAATATTTTTGTAAGATCATTTATAAACAAGATATAAAGATTGGGCCAAGGTGTGAACCCTGTGGAACTCCACTTGTTGTATAATTTTTTTCTGACAGGGATGATTTTATTCTAACAATTTGTTGCCTCCCAGTAAGATAGCTTTCAAACCAGGCTAGTATGTTGCAACGTATACCAAGCTTTCGTAATTTCCAAATGGGAATTTAAGGGAAACTGTATCAAAGGCCTTACTAAAATCAGTGTGAACAGAGTCTACTTGTTTCTTTTCTTTGAAAGCTTTGGTTATAAAATTTTCATAAATAATTAAGTTGGAAAGAGTACTTCTCCCTGGCATAATTACAGGTTTTATTTGTGTAAAAAGTTTGTCAAGTATTAGGCTTTCGAAGAGTTTCGGTATGGTGGATTGAATGCATATTGGTCTGTAATTACAAACATCACTTTTATCGCCCTTTTTGAAAATTGGAATCAAATAACTAATTTTCCACTTATCGGGAAAAATTCCACAGGATAAAGATTTTAAACGTTTGCTTAATGGAAGAGCAATTAGGTACTTTATAATCTTGCATACTTACAGTATTTCGTGTTTTAAACTAGTTTTTTTTTAATATGAATACCGCACAAGAGTCCCAACTGCTCCCGTCTGGAGCCAGTGGGACTATGGCATCCCCAATCGGGGTATGTTGTGAGGCTGAAGGTAGTGGCGAGGGAAAGGAGATTGGGAAGAGGAAGGTGGGGAAGTACCTGGCTATTCAGATCTGGTCACTAAACACGGTTAAAGCCATTTCAATTTCAATTCTGAATGGTGGTCTTACACCAGGGCGATACTAATAGTATCTTCCACTCTGGAATGTGCCGCAAATAAACTATATATTATTTTTAATTAATAAATTGCGAAATAACTCAAATTAATCAAATAAAATTTATTTGCCACGCCGGGATTCGATCCCGCGACCTTCGGAATACTAGTCAAGAGCCTTACCACTGGACTACGCCGGCCGTCATAATAGAAAAGCAATTGCAAGCCGTAGATAGACAATCACACAAAGTTGACAAGCGATTACGCATAGAAACGGTTCCGTATCCACAAAAGATACATAATCGCTCAGTTTGCAGTTTAGATTCTTGTGCGGTATTCGCATAAAAAATATGTAAGTGTCTAATTAAAATGATTTTTGGTGTACAGCTGGTTAATGTGTTTCTTTATTGCAGAACTCTGAATAACAACAATCTGTCATCCCTCCACCTGGACGGGCTGAGCGCCGCGCCCCGCTTGCGGTCCCTGCGCCTCGCGGACAACCCCCTTCGCTGCTCCGGCCCCGCGGCCGCCTGCCTCGCCGCGGCTCTGCGCGCCGCCCCTCGCCTCGCTGGCGGGGGGGCGCGGTGCGGGTCTCCCACCGCACTCAGGGGATCGCCGCTCTACAGGATGACTGGACCGGCTGCCGTCTGCGAAGGTGAGATCTGACGTTATGATATGTTTTGGATGGTAACACGACTTTTCAATCGGATAACCAACACCTCTGCCATAGGTCACCCCGAGTGGTTCGCTACGTTTGGTGATTAAGCAGGGGTGCCCGGGTTCATGGAGTGAGTTTTGTCTAGGTCTTCGAGGCGGATGACCAGGACACACTGAACCCCAGATTCCCTACCCACCCTTTAAACCCTTTTCCTTCCCAGAACTCTCCTCCCCTCCCTTTCCTTAAAAAAACCCTTCACACAGCATCCCTAAAGATGACATAGGCCCTGAGAGAAATTATTTTCTAAGGGCCTCCTGTGTGGAGCTCATGTAAAAAAAAAAAACAACAGTATTAATACCCTCGCATCTGCGTGGTTGAATTTCAGAACCCAGTTTCGAGTGCATGTTGATGCTACGCCGTATGCAAATAATATCGGTGTACGTGGAATTTCAAACGAAGCTACCGCTGTACTCGGTTTTAAATTAAAAAAATTCGTCACAAGATGTCGCTACTTCCGTCGGCAGGTTGGTGTGAATGTGCCCCAGGCAAGTATAAGTACTCGATTTAGTGAACTAGCAGCATAAATGAACTAATACCTAGATCGATATCTTCGGGCTTTTTGGCTGCACTCCGCTTCAACACTATTTGACCATGAACTACTACAGTACTTACTTAGTAATACAGCATGATGTCACAAACCATCGACAAGGATAGAGGAAAGTTAAATAAAAGGTACTACCATAGACAATATAAACCCCCACCTAATTCATTAGCCTAATAACATAATTAAATGGTCCCACGACAATGGCATTATTATTAACGCAAAAAAAACCAAATATATGCTTATACACTCACCATATGCAAATTGTCAGGAAAAGGAATTACATATAAAAAGTCATTCATATGATTGTTTGCACACAAAAAACCAATTCCAGCAGTGTAATTGCCCGAATATAGAAAAAGTGTACCAATATACATACCTTGGTCTTACAATAGATGTCAACTTTAACTGGTCAAATCATATTGAAAATGTATGTAATAGATTAAGATCCATATTAGGAAAATTTTACCACCTAAAAAATTTTGTAAATAAAAATATATTATACTGTATATACAACGCATTAGCAGAATCAATTATAGGATACGGAATAAATAGTTACGGATTAACGTACAAAACATACTTAAATAAAATAGAACAATTACAAATCCGTTTCCTAAAATTGATATCAGGCAAAAAAAAAGGTCCAGTTATGTGAAGGTGATTATAAAAAAATGTTCTCCTTGTGTAATGTCCTCTCTATACACAGTAAGGTAAATTACCAATTAACACTAGATGAATTCTGGAATACAGAATTCAAAAAACCTGTAAACCACAACTACCCTACTAGCCATAGAGAAGCACAAATGTTTATTGTCAATAAATCTCAAAATGTATACGGAGATAGAACAAAAAGTCATAAAATTCCGGAAATATTTAACGCATTACCTGAAAATATCAAAAATGAGACATCTTATTCAAAAATCAAAACAAAAGTTAAATCTTTCTACCTCCGAAGAACATGAAATCAAATAAAATAGTTCCTATCTATTTATTTTCTCACCGTATGTTTGTACTGTGTAAAATATTTTTACTACAACGCAATTCATAAACATTAAAACATTGAGATAATTAGTTTGTCGTAATAATTAGTATTTTAATATTAAGTATTATATTTAGTATATACTATGTAAAACTGAAAAGTATACTGTATTAAATAATTAGAAAAAAATGAGAGATTTCTTACAATCAAACTGATTGATCAGTTTCGTAAGATTTGTAAAATAAAGTATTGTAAAATTAAAACTGAATAAACATATTTAAAAAAAAAAAAAAAAAAATTATTTTAAAAATAAAACGTTAGAAGCTTTTTTTACTTATGTATTTATTTATGTACCTATATTTGTATATATACATGTATACATTCACACAAGAATTTATACAATAATATAAAACAAAATTCAAAGAAGTTGAAAGATATTCATTACAAAGCAGTCTTTTTTGGATAATTGCTGATTTCCAAAAAAAAAAGATGTTCATTGTGATGTCGAATACATAATAAAAAAGAACTAGACAAGTAAGATAAATAAGGACAACCATTTCATCATATATTCAGCATACTTTAAATATATGCATTCAGAAAGAGCGGGAAAGAAAATCTTCAATACTCATAGCGAGGCGTTCTGTTGCATTGTTTCGTTGGGCGCATCTCAATTGACGTCTGGTCCCCGTCATTAGCAACTGCATTCTCCTCTTTCTGGGTGTTAGAGTTGAGATTGGCCCAATGAAAGTTGAAATGGACTACTTCTTTACCTAGAAAACCACAATATTTCAATCCAATGATCACATTATTCAAAACAAAAACCTATAATTGCACCGTGTAAAAAGGTAGTCCAGTTAACTGACTAACTAACCACCAAACAACTCAATCTTGGCACACACTCCTTCCCTCATTCACATTCATACATGCTCTTCTATTATTCTGACTCTTGACATGGCCCGACTCAAGTATCTGATTCACTTGGTCATGCCATGTCTTCCTCGGACATCCCCGACTTCTTTTACCATTCACATTTGCATTGTATATTCTCCTTACTCTTTTCCTCATTCATTCGCTCTACATGGCCAAACCATCTGAGTGTCCCTTTCTTAATATTACTCATTGCGCTTACATCAGCCTTGTATTATTGGCGGATCTTCACGTTTCTCACACGATCGTACATGGTTTTATCACACAGAGGCCTCAGGGATCTCATGTCTATGGCATTCAGTCTACTTTCATCCTTCCTCTGCCAGTTCCATGCCTCACTGCCATACACCAGCACTCCAGAGGTGATTTTTTCACAAAAACGGTGCTGTACAAATCATCCAAATATTATTATTATATAATAAACACCTATAAACATACCCAATATCTCATTTCTACATCTGCCTCTTCTTCGAGGTCGTTGGTTTTGTCCTCGTCGAAGGTAAAGCTCTCCACTTCGAATGCAGAAAGCAGCTGATCTTTGACCGTTTCATCACGTGTCTCAGTTCTTCTCATCCATGAAGAATTCCTTGGCCCCAACTTGAGGATGGCGTTGAAGTCCACCTTGTATCATTGATATTTCATTCTAGTATTGATTATCAATCCTTTTACCCAGAAAAACGCAATATTGCAGGTCAATTATCACATTATTCAAAACAAAAAGTACAAAACATCGATTACCAAACGAAGCTTACCCGGGATGCTTTTAGCGATCGAATTGCTGCTGACGGGCTCCGGGACTCTCCTTAAGTAGGTCGGTAACTTATGTCGAATTGAATCAATATCTTCACAGCCTTCGACACCGTAATGAAATCTAGGAATCATTTTCACAAATATTTACGTCGGCGTTCGGAGGTTATGAAATGCCATTTGACGTTCATAGTGACCACAAACATCGCAATCAGTTCTCGACAGTTTTTCTATGAAATTTGAAAGGTTCCTATTGGTAATCATTACTATGACATCACACAAGCCATAGATATTGCGCATCTTTTGATTCGGTCACAAAATAAGCTCCAAGTTATACCCCCCTGACTAGCAGTATCCCTTTGAATATGGAAGGATTCACGGTAATACTCTGTTGTATCAAGCTGTCTTTTGTCATTGCCCATCTCGGTTACTTTGTCCCGGTGACTATCACTGGATGACAGTGGATCCGAAGAACAGGCTATTTTTGGAGCCGGTTCCTATTGGATCTACAAAGTGGTCACAAACACTAACTGGGCGAAGCCGAATAAAAAGCCGTCCGCAGGGCCTAGCAGCAAAAACCTGTGGAGTGGGTTTTTAACTGCTAGTTAACATTATTCTTCTTAAGTATATTCCTCATTGTTGAGGACCCCTACACCAATTTCCATGGTGGACAAGGCTCCTCTACTCCAAGAGAGAGCCAAGGACACCCTGGTACCGGGACTCCATTGAATCCATCTCTCCAACTGCGGTGCAAGGCGATGGGTCGAGATTCCGGCTGGAGAGGTCAAAAAGTCTCCCTCAACCGGTCTCTACCGATCCAGCCCACCACTTCGCAGACACTTCCGCTGAACACCCGCTACACCTCGTGAACCCTGCTAAGTCGTCAAACGTAATGAACCACTTTAAGGCGACCTATGCCATAGGTGTTGGTTATCTAATAAATTGTACCCATATCCGCTTCCCAAATTGAAATGAAGTAATTTGAATTTAAGTATAAAATGACCGGTAGAAAATGAAGTAAATTTTTTTTTGTGTACACCCAGCTGCTCCCGTCTGGAGCCAATAAGACTATGATATCCCCAATTGGGGTGTGTTGTGAGGCTAAAGGTAGTAGGTAGGGAAAGGAGATAGGGGAGAGGAAGGTGGGGAAGGCCAATCATGGCTAAAGCCATTTCAAGCAACGTTTCAATTCTGAA
Source organism: Glyphotaelius pellucidus (assembly GCA_936435175.1). NCBI lineage: Eukaryota > Metazoa > Arthropoda > Insecta > Trichoptera > Limnephilidae > Glyphotaelius > Glyphotaelius pellucidus. The sequence continues at coordinate 13,839,280 of OW386563.1, forward strand.
TTGTGGCCTTAAACCAGGGCGATACTGAGAGTATCTTCCTGTCTAGAACGTGCTGCAAATATATTTATATTATTTTAAATGAATTAATTGTGAAATAACAAAATAAAATTTATTTGCCATGCGGGGATTTGATCCCGCGACCTTCGGATTGTAAGTCCAGAGCCACACCCCCCGACAACGGAGGCTGTCAGAAAATAAACATTGCAAATATGACGACACACATATTTAAAAGCCTGATGGTTTAAAGTCATTCAATAACACGCTAACCTAAAACTCTCCGCTTGCTAATGAGGTTTGTTTGTTATATTTCAGGTCCAGTGGCGACGATGGAGTGTTCCTCTGAAGCCTCCTGTCCATCCACCTGCCGCTGCACCGATGGGGCTGTTGACTGCCGAGAGCGCGCTCTAGCCAAGCTGCCTTCGTCTCTTCCTCACGACACCACCGAACTGTGAGTTGTTCCTAGACCTTTTTGATTAATACACAGACAAAACAAACTAAGCTTGTAAGAGACTATGCAATGAAATCTATGCATTTGGTGTGTACGTAGAATCAAAGACGGGCGCCGCTGTGCGCAGGTACAAGCGTCAGTAGTATGGGCAGACGATGTTGGCGATATGCGATGTCTGCGCTGTGCAATACTTACAATGGTTCATGGCCTATCTCATTTGGCACGATTATGCGTGAAGTAAAATGATTGAAGTGGATTTTATGCCATTTCTTTGACGCATCATTGGTGGTCAACACTCAACAGGAATCCTGCACTTTCAGAATAAAGTTAACTCAACACCTCTTGAAAAGTCATTAAAAGCTATGAAAAATATAATTTTAAATTAGCCGATAACCCTAACCTAACGTAACCTATTTAACAAATTTTTTATATGTTTTTTTTATCACTCTAAAGACTTTTCTGAGATGGTTCTGAGTTGGTTTCATTCCGAGTTGTCCGGTCACCATTAAAAAGAACAAACAAACCTAATCTAACATATTCATATATCTTTTTCTGACTGCAAAGGTATACAAATTCAGTAATGATAATGTATGTCCAAGTGCAGTCGATATTTTAAATATATTGCAAAGTAATAGGTGTCCTATTATAGTCCTTAACATGGGTAACCTGATTCAAATTGATTTTTCGATCAATTTTCGTGTTTTAATTGCTAATTTACAGCATATTTTTTAACTTTCGTTAACATCCTTAATTTTTCCGACCATCTCGAAACTTGACTCGAAAAGGAGGAAAAAAGCAACAAGGCTCAAAGCCTTAAAATTCAAAAACATTTTAAATACTGCAATTCCAGAAACATTGTAATTCTTTGTGACATAATTTACACATTACTAAAATAGGAATAGCAGAGGTCCAAGAAGAGATCCATGAGGTATTCCGCGTATGATTTTTCTTAAACAGCTTTTAACACTTTTTCACATTCAATAACCGCTAGACTAGTCTATAGTATTTTTTTTTTTTTTTTATTTCTTTTATATATTTAATAATACTATTATTCAATTTATAAAAACAGTTTATTTATAAACAAGTTCTGCTAGGTAATTATTTTTACACGTGACAGCTGTTTCGCCTTCTGAAGGCATTATCAAACTGTGGTCTTGCCACATACAGACGAGGTATTTATGTTATTTCTAGATAGGATTTTGATGACTAATTTTTAATTATGAGTAAACTGACTAAAATTATTAATGGTTATTACCCTTTTAAAAGATACCCAATTACTTATATTGTTTAAATTCGACTGAAGGTCGTTAAGTGCACTAATCGTTATTTCTAATATGAATCATTTCCAAATGATGACTCATGGTTTTATTTTCTGTATAATTAAGTTTAAGGTCGTTAATACTCTAATCTCATTCCTAATGTGAATTATTCCCAAATGATGACTCGTGGTTTTATCTAGTAAAATTATTATTATTATTGTTTTAAAATTGGTTTGAACATATCTAACAACGGTGAGTGAATTATATTGGTCTGTTCATTTATTAAAATAGCTTTAGGATTATTAAAGTGCTTGTTAATTTCTAGTTGTTCTAAAAGATTTAGTTTATGTCCTTTATTTTGTATATGTAAGGGAGTTGGCTTATTATCGCCGCTAAGTGAGTGATTATCATCTAGGAGATGTTTGGCAAATTGTGATTGCATTTTATTATTATTTTTAAATGATCGCATATGTTCTTTGAACCTAGTATTAAAGGACCGGCCAGTTTGTCCAATATAAACAGCGTTGCATTCGTCACACTGGAGTTTATAAATGCCGCTATTTTTTAGTTTGGGTATTTTATTTTTTGAATTTTTGAGAGATGATCCCAAATTATTATTAGTGCGGAAGGCAATATCTAATAAACAATTTTTGAGAACTTTAGCAATTTTATTGGATGCCGGTCAAAAAATAAAATAAAATTCAAAAAATAAAATACCCAAACTAAAAAATAGCGGCATTTATAAACTCCAGTGTGACGAATGCAACGCTGTTTATATTGGACAAACTGGCCGGTCCTTTAATACTAGGTTCAAAGAACATATGCGATCATTTAAAAATAATAATAAAATGCAATCACAATTTGCCAAACATCTCCTAGATGATAATCACTCACTTAGCGGCGATAATAAGCCAACTCCCTTACATATACAAAATAAAGGACATAAACTAAATCTTTTAGAACAACTAGAAATTAACAAGCACTTTAATAATCCTAAAGCTATTTTAATAAATGAACAGACCAATATAATTCACTCACCGTTGTTAGATATGTTCAAACCAATTTTAAAACAATAATAATAATAATTTTACTAGATAAAACCACGAGTCATCATTTGGGAATAATTCACATTAGGAATGAGATTAGAGTATTAACGACCTTAAACTTAATTATACAGAAAATAAAACCATGAGTCATCATTTGGAAATGATTCATATTAGAAATAACGATTAGTGCACTTAACGACCTTCAGTCGAATTTAAACAATATAAGTAATTGGGTATCTTTTAAAAGGGTAATAACCATTAATAATTTTAGTCAGTTTACTCATAATTAAAAATTAGTCATCAAAATCCTATCTAGAAATAACACAAATACCTCGTCTGTATGTGGCAAGACCACAGTTTGATAATGCCTTCAGAAGGCGAAACAGCTGTCACGTGTAAAAATAATTACCTAGCAGAACTTGTTTATAAATAAACTGTTTTTATAAATTGAATAATAGTATTATTAAATATATAAAAGAAATAAAAAAATTAAAATGGAGTTCTACAAAATAAACTTGATAACAATAAATATAGTCTATAGTATGTTCTTCTTTCTAAGTCGGTTCCTCATTGCTGAGGATGGTGACCCATACTCAAGTTTTCATGGTGGACAAGGCTCACACATTGTTGAAATGAGAGTAACAGAGGTCCAAGAAGAGATCCTTGAGGTATTCCACATATGATTTTTCTTAAACAGCTTTAACACTTTTTCACATTCAATTTCCACTAGGCTTAGCCTATAGTATGTTCTTCTTCCTAAGTCAGTTCCTCATTGCTGAGGATTGTGACCCCTACTCCAGTTTTCATGGTGGAAAAGCTCCTTCTCTCCTCACTGTTCTGCGCTGCGTGGAAAGCCAAGGACACCGACGTACCAGACGCCAGTGATACTCTGATTGATTGATACTGATGATTGGTCGCTCCAGCGCTTTGGTGACCTTCTCTGCCTTCCACTTTACCGGTGACCATGAGTTTTTCCAAGTTGGAGTCAAGTATCTTAAAATGTGTTGTAGGCAGATAGTTGAGAGCCTATTGTGGATGCCTAGCTCTTCCAGAATGGATGCATTTGTGCGTCTGTCTGTTCATGGAATCCTGAGCATTTTCCTCCAGCATCACATTTCTATTTCTTTTGCTGGCTCTCTCTGTGTCCATGTCTCCACACCGTACAGAAATATGTATATAGTGTGTTACGTGAACCTTGAACCATATCTGATGTTGGCATTTGTACCATAATTATTTGATTTATTTTTCAGACGCATGGAGCAAAACGTCCTGACGGAGGTGCCTCCCAAGGCTTTTTCTGGTCTCCGCAGACTGAAAAGGATTGACCTTAGCAACAACAGGATATCAAGGATCGCAGCTGATTCCTTCACAGGACTAAGGAGCCTTACCTCACTGTGAGTATATCTTACTGTAACCTATTTTCTTCTCTTTGTTGATGGTACACCTGCTTGTATTTTATCATGGGGTAGTCTGATTTCTTGTTTCTTGACAAATTGGGAGGCAGGTATGGGTACCGCTGCTCCAGGAACCATTTATTGGATAACCAACACTTCTTCCGTAGGTCACCCCAAGTGGCAAGCTTTGTTTGGTGACCTAGCAAGGGTGCCAGGTTCACGGGGTGAGTTTTTTGACACTTGCGTTTGCCCACCTACCGCATGGCGGGCCGGATCGGGAGAGATTGGTTGATAGAGACCTTTTTCCTATTTTACTTGACCCATATAGTCTTGTACGCCAGTGGGAGGGATGGATTCATTCGTCCATCACACCTGGACACCCCTCTTACCCTTTTCCTACCCAGAACGTCCTTTCATTAAAAAGCCTTTCACACAGCATCTTCAAAGATAACACAGGTTCCGAGGGAAATTGTTTTCCGCAGGGCCTCTTTTATGGAGCTATTGAAAAAAAAATCAGTTCCAATTTTTTAAATAATAAAATATTATATTAATTGTGGTAGGTACTTTATCCCTTGTCTGAATTATTCACATAACTTAGAAAATGACCAGATTTTACGCAGGACTAACTAACGCACAGCACGACACACTGAGAATGGTATGTTTGTCTAGCGCGGGTTCATAAATATGAATATTCACGGTTTAATCTGAATTCTCGATTTTTGACAAATCAGTTCCAATTTTTTAATTTTTGAAATAATTAAATATTTAATTACATAGGTAGGTACTTTACTGCTTGTTCAAATTCTTCACACAACTGATTCCAATTGAAAGAGACACTTAAATTCAAAACAACTTTATGAACCAGATTTACTAACGCACGCACAGACAGCAGAATTAAATCATCAAGTTCGATTATCCAGAGAGGAGAAATAGATTTTGGATTTTACACAATTTTTTTCAGCTTTCTTAATTGTTTGCTTTGTTATCAAATATGGGTTGGATTCTTGGCTGAGTGTGTGTAACAGAAATATTGGAAAGTAAATTCATATAAAAACAATAAAAAATCCTCCAAATTTTTGCTGTATGCCATCTGATTCTATTTTCGTAATAACTTACTGGTTTTTGAGAAATTATGTTTTAGTAAATTGTACTGTCTTACCAGATAATGTATTTATATATTTATAGTAATAGTTTATAGTAATATTTATATAATCTTATTATTTTTTTTATTTTAACTTTTATGAGTAAAACCTCAAATTGTAATATTTTTAATTAAATGAAGACACTATGAGCGAAACTCAATCAAAAATCTGGAAACAGAAAAATCAGAAAAAGATATTTGCACCTCTGGGACTCGAACCCAGTATATATTACAATTTGAGGTTTTACTTATAAAAGTTAAAATAAAAAAAATAAAAATATTCATCCTAGACTTGCTGAAAAGTCAATAGATGTCGCACATTAAATAACATGGATAAAAATTTATCCAGACACCATCTAGATTGCATTTAGTTCGAGTTGAATCTTGCAATCATACATAAAGATGGCAGCCAATAAAAATATGCGTTAAGAAAAATGAAGATAATATGGGTGGTTCTTAGTCGAAGTATGGTACAGTTAAAGGTGACTGAATTGGATATCGACACCTTAGCTCAGTGGTCAAGAGCACCCGCCCGGAAAGTAGAGAGATCCTGGATTCGAGTCCCTGAGGTGCAAATATCTTTTTCTGATTTTTCCGTTTCCAGATTTTCGATTGAGTTTCGCTCATAGTGTCTTCATTTGATTAAAAAAAGTATATTATCTACGTTATATAGTTTTACCAAAATAGCTAGATATATTCAGAGAAATATTTTTTTAAACGTGTCATTATAGATACGCTGGCGTTTAAAAGGTTAAAGCTTTTTTTTCTTCTTTACAGGGTTCTCTATGGAAACAAAATCAAGGATCTACCTTCTGGAGTATTCTATGGACTTACATCTCTCCAGTTACTGTAAGTGTGAACAAGCTCCTCGGTTTCCGTTAGTTAATCAAACAGTATTAATAGCCTTGTGTCTGCGCGGTTGAAATTTAAGAACCCGGCATCGAGTGCATGTCTGACCCCGCGTCATACGCGCCGCGCCACATAAACATCTCTATGTAAAGTTTCAAACAAAACAACCGTTGTAATTCGTTTTCGAATTCAAGAATTTGTCAAAGGATGGCGCCACCTACGTAAGCAGATCGCAGAGGACATGCCCTAAGCAGTTATAAGTACTACGGATTTGCAAATTTTAGTATCTCTCCGGATATGGAAAGATTGAGGGTAATACTTATAGTAGTGAATAATAATATCACACGGCTATAGCTATATATTACATATGACGTCATTGCCTGTTGCGGTTACTTTGTCCCAGTGACTAGCTGTCACTGGATCACAGTGGATCCGAGCAACCGGCAATTTTCGGAACCGGTTCTTATCGGATTTATTAAATGGTCACCAACACTCAAACTATTGATGTTCTCTGGGTCACTAGTAGGAAATTTCAAATCATGTTGTTCTAATGTATCAGGCCGTTACGCCTCTTGATATTATTTTATACCAAATTTAATATTTAGAACACAGACACTCGCAAATAATATTTGATTTATTGTGAGCATTCGAATATTGCTTTCCCCATTTTTTTTTATTTTTTTTATATGAAATACCGCACAAGAGTCCCAACTGCTCCCCTCTGGAGCCAGTGAGACTATGGCATCCCCAATCGGGGTATGTTGTGTGGCTGAAGGTAGTGGGGAGGGGAAGGAGATAGGGAAGAGGAAGGTGGGGAAGTACCTGGCTATTCAGATCTGGTCACTAAACACGGCTAATGCCATTTCGAGCAACGTTTCAATTCTGAATGGTGGTCTTACACCAGGGCGATACTAATAGTATCTTCCACTCTGGAATTATCTCAAAATTCAAAATTCCCCCATTATCTCAAAACTTAGTATTTGGAGATGTCTGACTAATCAACAGGATGTAATAGATGTATTGCAGTTGGGCTGCTTTCTTGCAACCTCTTTGGCTAAGAATAACCTTGTCGAATTTAATGTTTCCAAAGATCCAATCATGGCTGATTACATCTAAAAGGGATCGAAATGAAAATCTAGTCTCCTTCAACGGAAGCAATCTTCCAAAGAGACCCTCCATTGATATGCTTGGTGTAACTACAAGTGACCAGCTCAAGTATGGGGGCTCCATCGAAGCCAGAGTAAAGTTAGCCTCTCAAAAACTGGGCGTACTGTACAGGGCCCGCAGATACCTTAATAGTACACAACTTCTAATCCTGTACAAATCGCAAGTGCGCCTCACGGTTTAATTTGGCAGCCACCTTTGATCTGGATCTCCAAAATACTTGAAAAATACCCTCGACTCTACAGAAACGGGCGGTTCGATAGATTTTCACACCTTAACGAACGGATTGCAATCTTTAGAGCACAGGCGTTGGTTGGGAATGCTATCCCTGTTCTACCGGTATTTCAATGGAAGATGCTCTGAGGAACTAGCGTCATTGATCCCTTCGGCACCGGTGCATAGTCGGGAGACACGCCAAATGCATGCCCAACATATGTACACGGTTGACATTTGTCACATGAGAACGGGTCGCTTCTTCGACTCGTTCTTGTGTTCAACAGCTCGGCTGTGGGACGATTTGGCGGCCTCTGTGTTTCCTCCTTCCTACAATATGGGTCTCTTCAAGACCAATGTTCATTCCTTCATATCCTCAAAAAGACCCTCCACAGCATCTCAGATGACATAGGCCCTGAGGGAAATTATTTTCCTCAAAAAAAAACAATACAAATACATAAATATGTTTTCTGCGTTTCAGGTTGCTGAATTCTAACGAGATATCTTGCATACGGAGAGACACTTTCAAAGACCTCCACAGCTTAAACTTATTGTGAGTAATAATTCATTTTTTTGTAAATATTTAGATTCTAAATTTGAATCCTGATCACCCTAATAACAACCAGTAATTTTTATTCCTTCCCACTAAATTATAATTACTCAAAGTTTTTATTGCTGCTTCTAATATTCATCATCATCATCATCAATTTGGGAGGTGAGAATGGGTACTGCCGCCCTGGGAACCTTTATTGGATAACCAACACCTCTGCCATAGGTCACCCCAAGTGGTTTGCTACGTTTGGTGACTTAGCAGGGGTGCCCGGGTTCATGGGGTGAGGTTTGTCTAGGTCTTGGAGGCGGATGACCAGGACACACTGAACCCCAGATTCCTACCCATCCCTTAAACCTTTTTCCTTCCCACAACTCTCCTCTCCTTCCTTTCCTTAAAAAAAACTCACCACACAGCATCCCCAAAGACGACATAGGTCCTGAGGGAAATTATTTTTCTCAGGGCCTTCTGTGTGGAGCTCATGTAAAAAAAAAAAAAATCTTCGTCCCCTTATCGGGCCGGGGACCCATTGCATCGACAAGGCTCCTCCATACGTCCCTGTCTTGAGCTGACTGTTCGGCCTCCGTCCATGGTAGTCCCATCCTCTCCTCACACAATTTCTGGAGTTGCCTCGCCCAGCTGGGTCTGGGGCGGCTCTCTGGACGTCTACCCTTTGGAATCGCACTTAGTATCTTCCTTGGAATTCGGTCATCAGACATTCTTAGTACATGCCCAAGCCACCTCAGTTGCGATTTTTCTATGAAGAGTATCAGTGGTTCAATGTTTAGATCGTCTAATATTCATTACAAAAATTAATCAATTATTATTCTTTTGTTTGTTTAAAGGTCGCTGTATGACAACAATATTCACACTTTGGTCAATGGGACCTTTGACCAGATGACAAGCATTCAAACTCTGTAAGTATTTCAGTTGAATTGTATTTTTTTTTTAAACTTGGCTTGACATAATTATCGTTATTTATTTTTTGGTTATTATGCCGTGTTGCGCTACCTCCTTCTTTAGCCAATGTTCTGGACATCATTACAGTCTATCTTCAAGGCAGATTGATTGATAGTGGTAAAGTGTGTGCCTTTGTACGCAGATGCGATATCGTGTTGCCAACTCCAATCCAAGTATTGTATATTCGTAGATACTTGTACAATGTAGTTCTAACATCAAGTTTTAAACGCCATTTATTTTAACCACTGCAGCAATCATGCGAATAAATAACGTTGCAACATTAAAAAAATCGTACCTTCGAATTTTAACATGGAGACAAAAAATTATTATAATGCTATACAGCCAATCAATTAACCCTTCGAATAATGAGAAAATAATATCTATGAACTTTTGCCTGTCAAAGTTTGCACGCAAAAATTCTCGGTTCTTCCCATGCATTTCAAATGTTCATTTTTATTGGTTATTTTTTAATCTTTTTGAAAAAAAAAATTGTTCTAAAATCTAGATAAAATAATCTTTCCGATGTGCTTATCGAAAATTAAGATTTTTGTTTTGAAATATTAAAGTTTTTATATTGAAAATGTGAATTAGCTTAAAAATTACGTACCTGGGGTTTCCCCAAAAAAGAACATAAAATAAAAGAAAATTAAAATTTTAAATACAGATTCCTTTTTTTAAGAAAATTTGCAATAAAACTGTCACTTCACTTTTTATCACATTCATACAATTTTATTTTTAAATTAATTGTTTATTACGTCACACATTGGCGCAAAATAAAATCGTCACTTATGATCGGGTTTGTAAAATATCTGATCAATATAGCTCATTTATTCCTAAGGCAATAAGAAGCAATATTTCTTTCGCTTTCAAATATAAAAGAAATCACAAATTTTTGCTTGACAGGAAGAGAGATATCTAACTTTTAATGACGCTCAGTCGTTCTGGGACAATCTGGGTCTCCTGTTATTATAACGGCATATGATGTTTTGGGACAACTAGGGTCTCCTGTGATTAGACGGGTTAACCTGTATTTTACCGTTTATCTCATATTTGTAGAATTTATAAAAAAAATATAAAAAAATCGTAAAGTTTATAACCACGCAAATCCTGCGTGTTTGTTACTTTGAAACTCAGTGATAGGTACTTATTCGAGTCATATCTGTAAATTGTCTGTGGAACACTTGATAATAAAAGGTGTATTTCTATGGAAAAAGGACTTAATTTTAATCGTAAACAGCTGATCAGAAATTCTGCATAAAAAAAAAAATTTAAAATCTATTTTTAACATCGTTATAAAATAGTCTATGAAGTTCGGATTTGCGACATCTATGGTCATAATAGATAAAGCATTTCAATAGCTTCGTTTTAAAATAAACGGCTGACCATGGAATTGTTTAAAATAATAACAATAAATGTTTTACGAATGGTAGGAAAATGTGGTCGAATTTTGGAGCGCTTATTAGAACGTGGCTCTAGCTTGGTATGGCATTAGGGAAATGTACTTAGTATTGTTCTCTCTTCTTGTTTAGGTATGTTCTAAAACCGTAAAATAAGACTTATTTCAGTATTTTCCTTAAATATTTGTTAAGCTAAAATATTGTACACAAGATTCAACCTCAAAATCAGCATTCGGTAAATAGATTATGAGAAATCATCTTGGTAAGGCTTATCGACTAGTAAAGCAAAGTTAGAACCTTCTCCAACCAAAGGGATGATTTCTTGCATCCATTTACAGATTGAATGATAACCAACACTCTTATTAAATGAAATTGATTGTATTTTCCTCTAGTCACCTGGCAAGGAATCCCTTCATCTGTGATTGCTCCATGCGCTGGATCTCAGACTATCTACACCAGCACCCCATTGAGACCTCTAACGCCCGCTGTGACTCTCCCAAGAGAGTGCATCGCAGGCGACTGGAGGCTTTACGAGAAGACATGATGAAGTGTAAAGGTAATTATCTTTATCTGTGACTGCTCCATGTGCTGGATCTCAGACTATCTACACCAGCACCCCATCGAGACCTCTAACGCCCGCTGTGACTCCCCCAAGAGAGTGCATCGCAGGTGACTGGAGGCTTTACGAGAAGACACGATGAAGTGTAAAGGTAATTATCTTTATCTGTGACTGCTCCATGCGCTGGATCTCAGACTATCTACACCAGCACCCCATCGAGACCTCTAACGCCCGCTGCGACTCCCCCAAGAGAGTGCATCGCAGGTGACTGGAGGCTTTACGAGAAGACATGATGAAGTGTAAAGGTAATTATCTTTATCTGTGACTGCTCCATGCGCTGGATCTCAGACCATCCACACTGGAACCCCATCATCAGACAGACATCCTTATAACTGGGAAGCAAGTTTTGGTCTGAAGAGCTCTCGTAAAATAATGATTTTGCCTACCTGTCTTCGGCGGAAAGTTGAAATACACACAAATTCTGACAGAATATGCCAGAGGTCTGAGAGATTAAGATACATTAATATTAAAGTCAAACACACCCACAGACCAAAGAAAAGATGGACCTGCCCAAAAGGATGAAGGGATCAAACCAACTTTGGCGGAGTAGGAAGGTGATGTGGAAGTGTCCCTTTCTGTGATTTGTCGATAAATTAATCCGACAGTCCAAAGGCAACTCACAATGTAGAGTCACAATTAGTCCTTTTTACAATGGCGTGCAAATATTTTTTTGTGGTGTCCGTGCAAGTTAATAATTCCCAATGATCTAACCAAACCCAACTTTTCCAGGTTCAGAAGACCTCAGCCTCGGAGACGGGTGCCCCATCGAGGCCCCCTGCCCCGCCCCTTGCTCTTGCCGAGGCACCCAGCTCAACTGTGGAGCCCTAGGCCTTCACGAGATGCCAAGAGATGTGCCCCTGCATACCACTCAACTGTGAGTTCAATTAATTATTTTTTCGTTGAATATTTAAAGATTGAAGACAATATTGAAGACGACTTTAAAATGAAATATGTTGAACAAAAAAGATTGAACTCAGCGGGTCAAGCACAGAGAAATCAAGAACTTTACAATATCAGATCGATAGACATAACTTTCGATGCTTATACCGAGCACGGTTTCACTGTTGACAACCGAACAGATATTGTCAGGGAATAAATAAGAAATCGCATGTGCACATCAAATCCCCAAAGTTTCATCGCAGTCGGATGAATGGTTTAGCAACGCATAAGGAACATGCATACATACATGCAAGCAAGCAAATATACATTGATTTATCTTAATATATATATTTCTTCTGTCCGTGTTTATGTCACTGAACACCTCCTAAACGGCTGGACCGATTTTGATGAAATTTTTTGTGTGGGTTCTAGGGGATTCGAGAATGGTTTAGATTCACAATTTGGTCAACTGGAAAATGTTCTTTTAATTAATTTTTTTTATTTCTAAGGAGTTGTTGATTTTAGGATGTTTTACATTGGATCCGGCAGACTGCGCTACCATCGCAGTATCGAATATTCAGTATTATTCTATTTTAATTTTAGTTTGTCCCGACAGTTGTGTACAGGACAACGTCTGTCGGATCCACTATAAATAAATAAAATAAATTGTGGAACATTCCAGAACACTCTCGAATGTTGTCCTGAGTATATATATAGATATGTATATATATATATAGATATCGTAATAACATTGCCTCAATTAATAATCAAATACTTTTCAGAATAATGTCCGACAACCGTCTAGGCAGTGTGCGTTCTGACGGCTTGTTGGGGCGTCTGCCCAACCTGGTACGGCTGGATCTTCGCAGGGCTGGAGTTCGCACCATAGAGGAAAACGCTTTTGAGGGCGCTGCCAAGCTGCAGGAACTAATGCTCGATGGGAATCTCATCTCTTCCATCACTAACAAGATGTTTCTTGGGCTACACAGCTTGCGAGTGCTGTAAGTATCTTTGAAGTTATCTTATTGCAGGTTGGCTAGCATTAAGGGTCTGTAGAGTTTGTATAAATTTATGATTACCACAGATCAAAGAAACTTTTTTTTTTTTTTTTCAAGAGCGGAGACGGTTTACATAAATAAAGTTCCCGTGAGCACTTAGGCCGTAGGCCCATTGTGCTATCTCCCATTTTACCTCATTCCTTTGACAGTAATCCAGTCCCTTTTACAAAGTTCACCAGGATTGTCACTGGAAATGAAGCTGTATCTTCTGGTTCGACAATGTGTCTTCCCAGGTCTCATTTCTCCTCTTCACCTCCGTGGTTCCCTGAAGGCCCCACGAGGGAAGAGGGCTTCATCTCTCCTCTCCACTCCTTAGTTCCCCGAAGGCTCCACGACGGAGAGTTCACCTCCCTTTGGTTCCCTAAAGGCCTCAAAAGGTAAGAGCCCACCCCACTTTGGCTCCCCGAGGGCCCCAGGAGGGAAGAGGACTTATCTCTCCTCTTCACTCCTCCTTGGTTCTCTAAAGGCCCCATAAGAAAGAGTTCACAGAGATGGCCTTATTTCTCCTCCTCACTCCTACATGGTTCCCTGAAGGCCCCACATGGGAAGAGGACATCATCTCTCCACTTCACTCCTCCTTGGTTCCCCAAAGGCCCCGTGCCGGAAGAGTGCCCTTCCCCTTGGTTCCCTGAAGGCCCCACAAGGGAAGGGTTCATGGAGGTGGCCTCAGCTCTCCTCTCCATGGCTTCTCCTCTTGGTTCCTCCTAAGGGCCCCAGGAAGAAAGTCCACAGAGGTGGCCTCAGCACTCCTAGGTTCCCAAAAGGCCCCTAGTTTTCGAATGGTCCAATTTTTTTGTCCCACGAGTTACCAGGGAAATAGAAGGTCCACTCCAGTAGAGCCCCGAATGTTGGAGTAAGGTCTAAATACTCCGAGATGCGACCTTGTTTCTCGGAGGCAGCGTTCTTGACACTGTTCCCCAGGACATTCAGCCTGAGCACGATAGCTCACACCTTGGGTTGGGATGGCTATTGCAGGTTTGTGTTTCCACTCCCTGAGCGATGGGTTTGCCACACTCCCTACGCTAGGATCAAAGAAACGCTATGCCCATAAGGGCGAGGGGAATAAACCAACTTGCACAGAGCAAACATTAGTTTAGAGCAAACAGTGTTTTGACAATTCTCTTATTTCTCATCATTGATTATGCTATTTGAAGGGTCAATTGATGAAAGGAAAGAAATCCTTAAGAAACCCCTGTTATGGGAGGGAAGAAACACAGAGGCCGGCAAATCATTCCACAGTCGAGCTGATGAACTCAGGAACAAGTCGTAGTTTAGGATTTTGTGCCATGTAACTAAACTTATCCTTATTTTTTCAGATCACTGAATGAAAACGAAATATCTTGCGTTATGCCTGGATCATTTGACTACTTGACAGCTCTGCATACACTGTGAGTACAATCAGTATTTTCCATTGCAATTAGCAGATTCAACCCAATTTTCCTCTTCCCCCAAAATGCCCCGTTAAGATAAATATGGTCAGTCAAAAACTAACGCCTCCTATTTTTTCTTCTTTTAATTGTCAAGAAATTAAAATACAATTATGTAGGTTGAAAACCACACTATTGACGATTAATTTGTCACTTTTGAATATAATCTCCGTCCATTTCCATGGTTTTGGTCCATCTTTTAACAAGAGCATGTATCCCAGTGTGGTTAAAAGCACGGTCCTGCTTCCTAAGCCATTGACGCATAGACGTTTTCACGGACTCCTCATCTTCAAAGTGAATCCCTGAATGAGCTCTTTTAGCAGCCCAAACAGATGGAAATCTGATGGCGCCAGGTCAGACTGTACGGAGGGTGGGGCAAGACTACCCATCCAATTTTCACAATCTTCAGTAGTGTGACGACTAGTGTGTGGTCTGTCTGTCTTCTGTGCGTTGACATGCAAAAGAAGAACATCCGCCATAGCTTTTGTTGCTTACTTGCTGAAGAAGTGCTTTATTAAGGATTGTGATGTATTGGACAGAATTTATTGTGCATTCCTGCTCCAAAAAATCAACCATAATCAAACCCTTTGCATCCCGGAACATTGTCGCAATAACTTTCCCTGCCGATCGCACAGTTTTGAATTTTTAGTCCTCCGTGTTTGTGTGAGGCCACTCCATTGACTGTCTCTTTGGTTCAGAATGCGAATGGACGTTTCACCTTCTGCATTCAAGAATTCAATCACAGAACTAGAATCAGCTGTCTAATACGAACATCAATGTCGGCCATTTTGCAAGAAAGTTACTACTGCAGTAGATTTATAGAAGGTTTGAGGAATAGCGCCAAACACAAAATTTTCACTTAACTAACTTTATTATAAGTAGAAAAAAATAGGAGGCATTAGTTTTTCACTGACCCTCATAGATAGATAAGTGACGAAGGAGGTTGTGAAACAGAAGTGAAAAGAAAAATTTGCATGACCAAAGACACCATGAGTAAAAGATATGGAGTGACAGAGGTATAATGAAGACCACCAAGATGAGACTTGTCCGAGTGTTGATTTTCCCCATATTTCTATACGGTATGGAAACATGGACACTTAGAACCAGTGAAAGAAACGGATAGACACCAGCCAAATGCATAAATGTGTCCATTCTTGAAGAGCTAGGCATCCACAAAGGCTTTCAATTATCTGCCTACAACGTGTATTAAGATACTTTGCACACGTTGCTCGCCAAACTGGCAAAGTGGAAGGCAGAAGAAGCACAGGAAGGTCATCAAAGCGCTGAAGTGACAAAGTATTACTGGCGTTCGGTACTAGGGTGTCCTTGGCTCTTCACGCAGTGTTACCGGGGATGAGGTGGCAAATGTACAAGGTAGACATCCTAAATAACTAAGACTGTCTGACAAAGGGCTTGCTTAGGTTAAGCAGTTCATGTTGATACCGTGGTAAGTCGAATTGAAGCATGATGAAATCTTCTTTTGTGAAATGAATTTCACATTGTGAGAAAGGCAGAACTCCAGGGGATTGACTCCCAGCCATAAGGACCCTCCAGAAGCAGAAGAGGCGGATGATTCTCGATGCTAATCCCTCCAGGATGATTTCCAGTCCGCTCTCAAGATGGCGAGTATCATGACCAAGGTCCACAATCACGATCGTAGCAATCTTCAAAAAGGATCCATCGTGTTGCGGTCCAGAGGACCGCCCCAAAGCTCTCGGCTGCCCCACAAAGAATGACTGGCTTTCTTTTCAAATTTGCTGATTTGAATCTGTGCGGGATCAACAACTGTTGCATTCCAAAATATTGCAGGGCTCGCAATATAACCAACGCCCAAATGTCAATGGGCAAGCATTAGAGGTGTCACACACCGAGACCATAAATAAAATGTTTATAAGAGGGTGCACACACCTTGTCACAAATACTTTTATGTAACAGCAGGGCAGATCCGCGAGGAGTGGAGCAGCCTTGTCCACATGGAAATTGGAGTAGGGGTCATAATCCTCAGCAATGAGGAACCGATTTGAGAAGAATAATTCAACAACACACATAATGATGTTCTCTTACTTAGTTGAAATAGTAATAAATATTTTTCGTGCTTTTTTTTCAGGGCACTAGATGGCAACCCTTTCCGCTGCAACTGTCACTTGGCCTGGTTGGGATCTTGGCTAAGCACCAATGAACTGGCTGGCAGTGCCACCTGCAGTGAGCCAGCCAAACTACGAGGTTCTCTGCTGAAGGATGTTCCGCATCACGAGTATAAATGCAGCAGTAAGTTTATGATAACCATTAATCTAACCGCAGGGGTAGGCAGAGAGGATAGGACATCAAATAACTTGGTCTTGGCACTCATTTACATTCATACATCGTCTCATACATACCCTTCTTTTATTGTGAATCTTGACATGGCCAGACTCAAGTATTTGGTTAACTTGGTTGTGTCATGTCTTTTTAAATTTTTTTATATGAATACCGCGCAAGAGTCCCAACTGCTCCCGTTTGGTGGCAGTGAGACTATGGCATCCTCAATTGGGGTATGTTGTGAGATTGAAGGTGGTGGGGAGGGGAAGGAGATGGAAAGAGGAAAGTGGGGAAGTATCTGGCTATTCAGATCTGGTCACCAAACACGGCTAAAGCCATTTCAAGCTACGTTTCAATTCTGAATGGTGGTCTTACACCAGGGCTATACTGAGAGTATCTTCCACTCTGGAACTTGCCGCAAATATACTTTAAATTATTTTTAAATGATTTAATTGTGAAACAACAAAAATTAATCAAATTTTGGGATTTGATCCCGCAACCTACGGATTGCGAGTCAAGAGCCTTACCGCTAGACCACGCTGGCCTGTCTTCCTCAGGCATCCCAGATTTCTTCTACCATTCGCATTGCCGTCATATATTCAATTTTTTTTACATTTATTTATTTAAAATTTACGGCACAAAGTGCCATTTACAAGCTTGTGTATATTTAATTGCAGTCGTAGTACATTATACAGGCATTAAAAATAAACAATAATATCAAAAACTCATTATGTAGTGACCTCGTTAACGTATAATTGGCTGAAATGTTCGATCAGTACAACCTTATATTTCAGTATGGAAATATTAAAAATATCAGCCACATTGGCATAAAAATTTCCAATGGTGTGTAATCTATTTACAACTGAATTGGAGCCTGATACCGACATGTAGTTGTCACAATAAAACAAACTAGGGAACCTTGATCTTATTGTAGGTATATGAAAGTGAATCAACTTTAATATATCAGGGCTATCCAACTGATAGTTAACGATTTTATACAAAAATATCAGATCAAAAATTTTTCTTCTGTCACTTAATTTCAACAATTTTAATGAGTGCAACAAAAAATCATAATTTATTGATTCTAAAGGAATTCCAAGTCTAAAATTAATACACCTCAAAAATTTGTGTTGGACTCTTTCAATGGTATTGATGTGATTGTTGAAGACAGGTGACCAAATTGTTGAATTATATTCTAGAATGCTTCTAACGAGAGATGTGAACAGAATTTTTAATGTGTAAATATTTTTATAATCCTTGGAAATCCTTAATATAAAACCTAACATTTTCATAGCCTTAGCATAACATTAGCTCCATACAGGAGGCCCTGAGGAAAATAATTCCCCTCAGGACCCATGTCATCTTTGGGGATGCTGTGTGAAGGGTCTTGTTAAGGCAAGGAAGGGAGGAAGTTGTAGGAAGGAAAAGGTATTAGGGCTAGGTAGGAATCTGGAAGTGGTAGAAGTGACAGAAGTAGAATCCATCCCTCCCACTGCAGTGCAAGGCAACGTTCCAAGAGAATCCTGCTGGAGAAGCCAAAAGGTCTCCCAACCACTCCCCCGATCCGGCCTGCCATGCAATTGGTGGACAAATGCATCCGCCATCAAGAACTGTATAAATCTCACCCCGTGAACCCAGGCACCCCTGCTAAGTTAACAAACGTAGCGAACCACTTGGGGTGACCTATGGCAGATGTTTGGTTATCCATTGAATAGTTTCAGTGGCAGCGGAACCATACACGCCTCCCAAATTTTTTTTTATTTTTTTATTAATCTATAAACATAGGGTTTTACATAGGGTTTAATTGATGCCTGTCTCACTAGGATTTACCTGTGTTGAGACAGGCTTAGAGGTACATATTTAAAATTACAAGAATATTTTAAGTAACATACAAATTCAATTGAATACTATAAAAATGGAAAGGTGATTGGAAGTGTGGGTTCACTTTAAAGAGAGTTATGTAAATGTAGGAAGAGATGATGTACAGTAAATGATGATGTATAGTAAATCCTGTCAAATCTATTTATGGGATTGATTAATTAATTTGACATGATTCTATTTTTAAGTTATTTTACATGGATTAGGTCGTATGCAAATTGTTTACTGTCTATTAATGATTTACTTTACAGATGTTTGCAGTAGTGTGGCGTCCAATACTAACAATCCATTTCTTTACGTCTTGTTTGAATTTTGTCAAGGATTCAGTTTGTCTGATTGTAGCTGGTAGTGGTAATTACACCTCCTTGCACTCCTTTCTTCATTCATTCACTCTACATGCCCAAACCTTCTAAGTATCACCTTCTTAAGGGGGAGGTAGGGTTTTGAAACTCATTTTTCAAATTATTTTTTTTCTAAATGTACAATATGTCAAGAGTATTGTGCCAAAATTTCAAGTAAATCGGAGCAAAACTAACACAGCATTTAACTAAGTTACAGCATTTCAAGCGACCGGCCCTCTTGCTCTATTCAAGTATAACAAAACTTTAAATTGATTTTCTGGCAAATAATGTTTTTTAGTCCGTGAACATCATAACTCAAAATCTACTTGACCGATCTTTTTGAAATTTTGCACACTATTTTTACACATAAATCAACAGGTAGTGACGTAGGGTTTTTTTTTTTTTACTATTTTTTTCCATTTTATAATAACAAATTCACGGAAAATTTTAGCAAAAATCTCATTTTTGACTTCAACATGCTGCAAAAAAAAAAACGCTTCGTCACTACCTGGAAAAACATATTAACTTTAAAACCCATTTCAATTTTTTTGTTTCAAATGATTCGTTAATGAGTTATAATGTTCACCGCGAAACACCTTTTTTTCGAAGCGCCTCCGAAGATTCGCTCTCACGGACTTATTTATTAATATTTTTAATCAAAAAAATTTTCAAAGATACTTCAGATGTCATACTATAAGATGTACTTAAAAGAAATAAGCCAACATTATTCATATCTCCAAAAAAAAATCATGAAAATATGCCTTTTTTTTTGCCTTTAAAACCCTACCCCCTTAATCTTTAACGCTCTTACATCAGCCTTGCATTTTTTGTGAATCTCAGTATTTCTTACATAATCCAACATGGTTTTACCACACATATGCCTCATGATTCCAGAAAGACTTCTCAGCATATTATTTTTCGACTGAATGTACGTATGGGAGGAAAAAGTGGAATATGTTATTGAACTGTCAGCTGTTCGCCTTTATTCACGTTTAGTTATAATTTGTTTGTGTTGCAGGCGACACTGAGGAGGGTTGCCTGGTGGGTGGCTACTGCCCAGCCCAGTGCAAGTGCGCTGGCACTGTCGTGCGCTGCGCACGCGCACAGCTCACGGCCATTCCCGAAAACATACCTGCCGAAACTACTGAACTGTGAGTATCACCAAAACTAAAAACCTTTGCCTTAATTGATAGAAAAATCTGCACACTCGTTTTCTGTACACTCAGTTTACATAAGGAACTTAATAATAAATGTGTTTTTAATTTTTCACAACTGATAAACAATCATTAATATGTGATAAATGGTTGTTTAACATTTGTTTAAAACTTAGAACAAGTTTATTAGTAAGGGGATTAGAGTTTTGTTTAAACCCCTCTTAGACTAATCTGTTCGCTTTTGGGTAGGTCAAATAGAAATCTTGTATCTCCCTTACTGTCATGGTGGGATATATGATCTAAATGGTTTTGAAAAGAGAAAACACCAGGCTTTATATTCAAATCTAAAAGTTAATCACAAAATAATTATAATATACACCTTTATAAAACCAAAGTTTCTGACCGCAATTTGAAAAAAACTATGAAATTTTGTGAATTTTTTATTAATTATTTTTACAAGAAACGACAAAAAAGTGAGGTAATTTTAACAATTAATTTTTAATTAGAAAAAACATAGGTGAGTCTTTTTGTGACTTTTTTCTTTTACTAACTCCACACAAGGCCCTGAGGAAAATAATTTCCCTCAGGGCCTATGTCATCTGAGATGCTGTGTAGAGGGTCTTTTTGAGGATAGGAAGGAATGAACATTGGTCTTGAAGAGACCCATGTTGTAGGAAGGAGGAAACACAAAGGCCGGCAAATTGTTCCACAGCCGAGCTGTTGAACACAAAAACAAGTCGAAGAAGCGACCCGTTCTCACGTGACAAATGTCAACCGTGTACATATATTGGGCATGCGTTTGGTGTGTTTCCCGACTATGCACTGGTGCCGAAGAGATCAATGACGCTAGTTCCTCTGAGCATCCTCTATTGAAATACCGGTAGAACAAGGATAGCATTCCCACCCGACGCCTGTGCTCTAAAGATTGCAATAAGTTTGTTAAGTTAGGAGAATCTATCAAACAGACCGCCCGTTTCTGCACAGAGGCGAGGGTTTTTTCAGGTATTTTGGGGCTCCAGACCAGAGGTGGCAGCCAAATTCAACCGTGGGGCGCACTTGTGATTTGTACAGGGTTAGCAGTTTTGTACTATTAAAGTATCTGCGGGCCCTGTGCAGTACGCCCAGTTTTTGAGTTTTATGTTTGCATTCAAAATTCAAATAATTCAAAATTTATATGTTTATTTCTAAGCATATTTCATTACATTTCAAAAACAGTTTTAAGTTTTCGGATACATTAAAAAACATTATGCTTATTTGGATTTTATTGCATAGTGGAAATTTTCTGACCTTACGACAGAATATATATGAGGCTTGAGGGGTTAAAGTTTTAGCATATAAGACAGCGCTTTCCAAGTTAACATGTCAAGTTTTCCAAGTCTTCACTCTCCAAGACTGGCAGAAAATCTGTTAATGTCGTTCCTCATTTAAAATAATAATTTTGTTTATTTCAGATACCTGGAGTCCAATAACATCTCTTCGATCGACCCCGATCTCATATCGCATCTCTCCGGCCTGACTCGACTTGATCTGTCCAACAACCTGATCGGCGTGCTTGCTAATGGCACATTCGCGGGACTGTCGCGACTGTCAACACTTATTGTGAGCTATAATAAACTGCGCTGCGTACAAGCGCGCGCGTTATCTGGACTGCCTGCCCTCAGGGTATTGAGCCTGCATGGAAATCAGCTAAGCACGTTGCCCGAGAGGCTGTTTGAGGGACTGCATTCTATTACGCACATGTAAGTTTTGATTTTATTACGATAATCTAATACAGTGGAATCCGTTAATAATGACATCGAAGGGAAATGAAAACACGTCATACTAAGCGGACATCATACAAAGGATTTTCTAGAAAGTAAACAACCTCCTGTTTTTGTTAGGTATAGATGTATGTATTTATTTTAATAGAGAGAAACACAGCATATTAAGACTCGTGACGTGAGAAAAGAGCATGTTAAGACTCGTGAAGAGAGAAACACAGCATATTAACGTCGTCGGGCGTCACGTGAAGCTTCTAAACACTGCCAAAAGTGTTAGGAATCATGTCGGTCACTATAACCAAAATTTTTCATGAAATTAGGTCATAATTTATTAAAAATGGGTCATAACAACCCACGTGTCACTTTGTTATAAAGAATTTTATATGAAAACCAAACTTCGCTGTGTAATTACAGGCGGAGTCATAGTAAACGGATTCTACTGTAACTAATTTTTATTAGAATAACTCTCGTTATTGTAGCGATCGCCTTATACGGGTCACAGTTTGTCGGTATGCAAGCTCGGCCAGACCGTACCTTCCTATCTACTATCGTAGCCCCATGTACCTTGGTACCGATCGTACCTGGCACTGCCCGACACCAGACGTAAATTATTAAGCCACCTACTAGAAAGGTGGAAAAGTGGCTACCAATGCTTTTCAGTACTGTGCTGAATGTTCGGGAGTTTTCTACCAAGATCGCAACATCCAAATTGCCTGACGATCGAGAAGCTACTTAACGAGTCGGCAATGCTATAAAACCGTCAGTGAATTGCAGCCAAACATTCATTCAGACTTTTAAGTCTTTACAGTAAACACTCACACAGACAGCCGACATTCCGGTGTATTCTTATGCAAATTTTCACACCATAACACAATTTTATGCATTATAGTTTTGGTGAATAAAATATTAATCAACTATCAGGTGTTTATCATTTCTTTTTAGAACACGCAAAGGTATGGTAAACACCGTACCCCTGCATTATATTAACTTCAGGATCTAACAGGATCTCTTGTCTTAGGGCCTCCGCTCATGGAGAAACTGAAAAAACTAGTTCTCGACGCAATTGCAATCAACCTCCTTAACAAAGTCAATATTTTTTTAATCTGACCTGTCAAAATTTGACGAGTGAGTTTGTGAGCCGCTACCATTGCAATCTGTCAACAATGCAACTGAAATGCGAATGCTGCGGCGACCAGCAGTGCTGGTTTTTCAGTTGCATTGTTTTCACTTGCGTTGTTGACAGATTGCCGTGGTAGCGGCTCACAATCTGACATATTAGGTCAGAAAAATATCGATTTTGTTTATTGATTGCAATTGCGTCGAGAACTGGTTTTTTTCAGTTTCTCCGTGAGCGGAGGCCCTTACCGAGACAAACGCCGCCATTGGAACCTCTTATTTTTAAGTAATTTTTGTTGATCACAATGTTATCTCAAATTCAGAATTGACAATATCATCTCAATTTTAGACTGCTACTTTTTTAAATGATCACAAAGTTCTATTACGAATTGCTTTGTAACCTAAATAGTGTCTCGGATAAACGTATCCGATTTTATTCACTTGGGAAATCTATTGAACTTTTCTAAAAGTCTAAACGAATATTCAATTTTTGTTGCAATAACTCGCATTATAGTAATTTTTGAAATGCAACCACCAGGTATATCAATGTAATATATCATTGACAGTTGCGTAATTCAATTGAAGATGCTTGGAGGAATGTGCTGCATCATTGATCCCTTCGAAACTGGTGTTCAATTAGGAAACACGCTAAATATGAGCCAAACATTTGTACACAGTTGACATTCGCCACCAGGGAATTTCTCACTTCTTCGACTCGTTCTTGAGTACAAAAGCTCGACTGTGGATGATTTGGAAGCCCAGAAGCTGGCAAATCAGTCTGTTTCTCAAGATCCAGGATCACTCCTTCCTGTTCTGGAAAAGACCCTTCGGACAGCATTCTGAAAGATAAAAGGGAAACATTCTCCCCATTGGAAACATTGCATAGCATCTAAAATATCCTGAATCGAGTCAAGAATTTCCAAGTCTGGTAGCACAGATATTGAATTTACGTTTATAATGAATCTTTCATGTTTGATATATTGCAGAGCTCTCGGTTCCAACCCTCTGTACTGTGACTGCTCCCTGAAGTGGCTGGCCGACTGGGTGAAGGTAGACTATGTGGAGCCGGGTATAGCACGCTGTGCCGACCCCTTCTACATGAAGGACAAACTTCTGCTCAGCACTCCTGCAGCTGCCTTTCAGTGCAAGGGTATGAACTTTCTCTTCATTTCTCTGCAATTAACCCATTGGCTCCAACCCTCTGTACTGTGACTGCTCCCTGAAGTGGCTGGCCGACTGAGTGAAGGTAGACCTTGTGGAGCCGGGTATAGCGCGCTGTGCCGACCCCTTCTACATGAATTTTTGGCACCATTAGGGTTTAAGAAAGCTTTGAATCAACTACAACACCAGTTGTAAGTTGACCGCCGAAGAGTGCACATTGAAATAACCAGACCCTGCGCAGAAACGTAAAGTTTGCTAAAGTATGGCGATGGTTTGCAGCGCAGTCCATTGTGGGGATTTTCTGTGTAGGATCTGAATGTTCGTTTAACTTGTGACTTGCCTCTGGAGGAAACTTGTAAATTACGCAATGTTTTGACTTTGACGTAATATTTTGTGGGTTTATTTTATGCTATCGTATGTAATATTTACCGAAACACATTCCTCAAACAATAAACTATGCCTAAAAACAATATTACTTGCGTTTATTTGACGATTTCATATGTCTTACGATCTTTTTTACGAGAGTGACGCAACCGAACTG
Source organism: Glyphotaelius pellucidus (assembly GCA_936435175.1). NCBI lineage: Eukaryota > Metazoa > Arthropoda > Insecta > Trichoptera > Limnephilidae > Glyphotaelius > Glyphotaelius pellucidus. The sequence continues at coordinate 13,863,933 of OW386563.1, forward strand.
ACAGCTCAAATGCTCCGAAGAAACTCGGCCAGAGATCATAGATAATTCTAGAAGAAATTATTCCGCTTCCATAGATGTGTTCAAGGTATTCTATACCTTAAGAACAAGAATGCCCCAAGCGATTCTGACCTTATCTTGCATACGTTTTCTTTATAATTAAGGATTAAAATCGTATTTCAAATTTTTTTTTTAAAGTTTTGTTTGGCGCGCGCCAGCGCATACTCGGCACGCAACCAGTTTTAAATAGATGCCAAAAAAGAGTGAGGTGGTTAAATTCGTCAAATTTGTAAAAGAGTCAAATATGAATATTGTTTCAAAATATTCGATTTTGGAAACAAGCCCCAACTTTTGTTTACCTAATTTGGGATTTGTAGATAAGTTTTTTACGCAGCCAGCAATTTCCGTGCCATTGTAAAAAGGACTAGTGTAATGTTTCTCTCTCTGTAATCCTTTACAGAGATGTTTTGTCTTTATTAATATGCTTAATGATTTAAAAACTTTGGTTTTTTAAATCACGGTGATTGTTTATTGTTATATAAATATGGTTTAAGAGAGCACACATCCTTATAACTCGCTAGCTAGATTTTGTCTGGTGAGCTCCTGTAATTAAAATGACTTGTCTGTTTCTGATCGGCTATCTTCGGCATACGTCGTAACCGACAACATGTAGCATATACAACAGAACAATAAAAGAACTGATCGCAACTAATATTCAGATATATTACAACTATTCTTAAGCAATCCAAAGTACTTATAAAAGGACCAGACCCTAGACGAACCAGGAAACTACTCAATATAGACAGAAACTCGCTGAGGGAACTGGTAGGACTACTAACGGGACACTGCCATCTCAGGAGATACATGCAGATATTGGGAGTGGAAAACACCAATAGATGCAGGAAATGTGAAGAGGATGAAGAGACTCCAATTCACCTACGATGCCAATGTCCTGCCCTGGTGGGAACTAGGCTCAGATACCTGGGGAGACATACAGCAGAACCAGAAGACATAGCCACATATCCAGTGACAACTCTGGTGAACTTTATTAAAGGGACTGGGTTGTTATTAAAGGATTGAGGTAAAATGGGAGATAGCACAATGGTCTCCGACTTTTAAAAAAAATAAAAAATTCTTAAGCAGATCTTATTTTCTTGGATTACATAGTGATAACATAGTGATATTACAATGCCAGATGCCTATATATGCAACTTAGTCTGTTCCCCTTCCATTGATCGGCTGATCTATGTAAAATTATGATCGCTTTTATAAAATTCAGGTCCAGTGCCAGAAGCCGTGGCCACAAAGTGCGACGCCTGTCGCTCCTCTCCGTGTCAACACGGCGGCCAGTGTTCGGCCGGACGAGCCGGCGGTTTCCGCTGCTCGTGTCCGCCCGGATACCACGGCGATACATGCGCCAGACCCATCGATGCGTGCTACGGACAGCCGTGCGCTAATCAGGCCACCTGCTTACTGTTGGAGGAAGGGAGATTCAGGTAACCTAACCTAACTTAACTCCTCACATAAGATAACCTAACCTAACCATTTCAGATTTCTGGATGTTTCGTTTTCGATTCTGCCAAATCAATTTCCGAATATTAATATATCGATTGCCCAGTTGATTAGTCAGACGTTTTCCAAATACTAAGTTTTGAGATAATGAGCAAAGTAATATTCGAAAATGCTTAACGTAAATTGGAGTTTTATGAAAACAAATAAAATTGAAAACAAGGAAAATTTCATATCTGGGTACTTGGAAGGGAAAAGTATCTTTTGCTCCAATTAATATTGAAAGGAAAAATAGAAGGTCGCCGAGGGCCTGATAGGAGACAAATGTCTTGGCTACGAAATATACGAGAGTGGACCGGCATTAGAAGTGCGGAGGAGCTATTCCGGGCAGCACAAGATAGAGAGACATTTTCCAGAGTGATCGCCAACGTCGGGGGGACCTGATAGGGCACACGAAGAAGAAGAAGAAAACAAATAACTTTGTGTACACCACTATTTAATTAACACTATCGACATGTTTCAAAAACTATGTTTTCTTAATTTTTATTAACTTGCTATCCCGACAAAGAAAACATAGTTTTTGAAACATGTCGATATTGTTAATTAAATAGTGGTGTACACAAAGTTATTTGTTTTCATTAAATTAATAAGACGCCACAAAGTGAATTTGCGAAGTTTGAAGAAGTAAATTGGAGTGTTCATCAGGTCCATTGGAGCGGGGTTCATGATCCTCAGTAATGAGAAAACATCTAAAGAAGAAGTAGCTAATATAATTTTTCTATTTCCAGTTGCCAGTGCGTGCTCGGATTCACGGGAATGCGTTGTGAGACCAACATTGACGACTGCGTGGTCCACACGTGTCTGAACAACGCCACGTGCCTGGACCAGCTCAACAACTACACCTGCCAATGCCAGCCGGGATATACGGGTGAGGATAAGATAGGAGCACCTTATACCAATTTGGGAGTCGTACCTCTGCTGTAGGTCACCATAAGTGGTTGGGTACATTTGGTGATTTAGCAGGGATGCCCGGGTTCATCTGGTGATGTGTCCAGGTTTTGGTGGCGGATGCGTTTGCCCATCAGCTGCGTGGCGGGCCGGTAAGGGGAGACCTTTTGACCTCTGCAGATGGTCTCTCTCGACCTATCATCTTGCACTGCAGCGATAGAGATGGATTCATACGTTTGTCAATCCTAGATTCCTACCACCCCTCTGAACCCTTCTTAAAACTTCCTCTTCTTGAAAAGACCCTCCACACATCTCCAAAGATGACATAGAGAAATCATTTTTCTCAGGGCCTCAGAAATTCATTTTTATTGCAACAACAATATTAGACTTTTTTTAAACTTTTTTATTAACTCCACACAGGAGGCTTTGAGGAAAATAATTTCCCTCAGGGCCTATGCCATCTTTGGAGATGCTGTGTGGAGGGTGTTTTTAGGAAAGGAAGGAGAGGAAATTCTGCGAAGGGTATTAGAAGTGGGTGGAAATCTGGGGGTCAGGGTGTCCAGGAGTGACGCACGTATGAATCCATCCCTCCCACTGCAGTGGAAGGCGATGTTCCGAGAGAGTACAGCTGGAGAAGTCAAAGCGACTCTCTCAACCATTCTCCCCGATCTGGCCTGCTATGCAGCAGGTCGGCAGACACATCCGCTGCCAAGACCCGGACAAACCCCACCCCGTGGACTGAGTCATCTTTTAGACACTCGTTTGTACCTAGATTGAATGCAGTGAGCAATACTTTCTCAGAAGGACTAGATGTGTTCAAATGTAGGGAACATAGTTATAAGAAGGCTATAATAACATACCTCAATAATAATAATCAATGTTAGCATAATACTATTCTTCTGGATAGGTTCTATATAATTTAAAAATCATATTTTATGTGAACAGTAGAATATGCGTAATGTTGATTATTCCGTTTTGACAGCTCGTATCGCTCCGGTGGAATAAAAAGGAACTGTCCAACATGGCTACCATCTTGAAATGATTATTTAAAACAAAGCTTATTTACAGACAGACGAAATGCAAAGCACTCAAGTTATAATGATCTTATATAAAAAAATTTAATATTTTTTTGTTTGTTTGTTCATATTTTATGTGCTGCCATACCATTCATCCAATTGCAATGAAACTTTTTTGATTTGTTGTGCTCACTCCCGCGTAAGTTTCTATATATAATGGCAAGCTCTGGCATTATGAAATTTGTATCAATTAAAATGTGTGTATTTCACATATTTTAGCAGCAGGGAGAGAAGGCAGGTAACAAAGGAGGTGGGGTGCGCGGAAGGGGTACGAAGGAGGGGGAGGGGGGCGTGGGAGGGGAACGGGGATGCATGGGAAAGGACACGCAGGGAGAAACAATTTATTTCTTTGCATCGCACTGCAACGCATGACGGGTACCAGCCAGTAGTTAAAAATGATTAGTCAGTCAACAACACTGAACAAATAGTTTCTAGAAATGTGATCTACATCTATGTCTGTTTTATTTTTCCAGGGGACAAGTGCGCGGAGAAGATTGTGTTTTGCCCGTTGGGAGCGAATCCCTGCGGAGTTCGTGGAACATGTGTGGATCATTCCACGCACTACACGTGTGACTGCCTGGCCGGATATTCCGGCGTCAATTGCTCTGTCAACATTGACGACTGTGCCACTCACATGTGCCAGGTACTTAACATATTATTGTTTAATTGTTGTTGTTATTAGTCAAGGGTGCCTTGGCTGATGAGGATTGTATCCACTGGAGCGCTTTTTGCCACATATGGCACTATTTAAAATTTCAAAGTTGATTCGTTTACTTCTTATACATTTGCTGCCTCGAGTGGGGTACCACAGGGATCTCATTTGGGCCCGATATTATTTTGCTTATTCATAAATGACATAGTTAATATTTTTAGTAATGTTAAAGTCCTATTATTTGCTGATGATCTGAAGATTTACAGAACAATTAGAAACGATGACGATCGCGCCATTCTGCAGTTAAACCTGAACAAACTATGCGCGTGGTGTTCTGTCAATGATTTACAACTAAATATTGGTAAATGCCAGATTATTAGTTTTTACAAAGGTAAAAATCCTTTTAACTTTTCTTATGATATGAATGGTGTTAATCTTCTTCGTGTATCGCAGATTAGTGATCTTGGTGTTATATTCCACGAGAGTCTACAGTTCAATGTACACATCGATGAAATAACAAGTGATGAATGAGAATACTAGGTTTTATCTTGAGAATGGGGGCAAATTTTAAAAGTATGTTAACATTAAAACATCTGTATTGCTCACTAGTACGAAGCAGATTAGAATACAATACCTCTGTATGGTCACCATACTACAATGTTCATTCTCAATCATTGGAAAAGGTTCAAAACAAATTTCTTCGGTACATCAATTTTAAAATGAAAATTCCAATCGAATTTATAAATTATAATTACTTACGCGCTGAAACCAGACTTCTTAAATTATCAGATAGAAGAGTGTTAATTGATTTATTATTTTTATACAAAATTATAAAATCTTTAATTGACAGCCCTAATTTGTTGGAACTAATTTGCATTAGCATACCCGCTAGACAAACTCGTAGTAAAGATATTTTTAAATGCAACAATAAAATCAACACTAATTACTCTATATACTCACCAATTCCAAGAATCCATAACCTTGCGAATAAATACTGCGAATCTATAGATATATTTAGTATTGAGAGTTTTGAATGTTTCAAAAATCAATTAATCTCGATTCTATCTGCTAATAATTAACTTATTATTTTTTTGTTTTTCTCATAAAATATTTTCTCATCTAAAACCTCACCAGTAAAATGTATACTTACTTTATAATATTTTTGCGGTTCTATTTACACTTTGTTCTATGCCAGGTCTTATTATTAATAATATGTATAAATATTTAAAGTTGAATTGTTTTAGTTTTTTGTAAGTACAACTTGTACTATTTCATTTCATTTCTTTTTTATGTTGTAATATTCTTTACCTAATGAGTCAATTGCATTCATATTTATTCTGTTTTATTGATTATGTAATACATGTAATTAATATTGTTAATTATATATTTGCTTCTTTTCTTGTAAAAGCCCACTAGCGCATTAATAAATATAAAATAAAAAAAAAAATAAAATAAAATAAAAAAAATTTAAAATACCTTGAATTGCTTTGCTGCCAATTTTGGCAAATTTTTCCTTATTTGTAAGTAATTAAGTAGAAGTTTACGATTTTATAATATTTTTTTTATAAATCCTACGAATATGTGATAATCAACAAAAGATAGGTGAATTCATTGGCTTTATAGATCTATGATCAGTTTGTATGTCTCCATATTAAAATTCGGAGGTATGATTTTTTTTTAATTTGGGTGGAAAATATTCAAAATGTTCACCAAAAAATGTCGAGCAATCGGAGAAAAAAGTTTTAAATTGCGCTGTCGCTCCAGTGGGTATAGGTCTTGGCGGTGAATGCGCTTACCCACCTACTGCGTGGCGGGCTGGACCAGGAGAGACTGATTGAGGGAGACCTAATCTCGACCCATCGCCTTGCACCACAGTGGGAGGGATGGATTCATACGTCCGTCAATCTAAGAAACTTTGTTCCCCAAATTCCGACCCACCCCTCATATCTTTTTCCTTTCCAAAACTTCCTCTCTTCCTTTCCCCTAAAGAGATCCTTAAACACAGCATTCGCAAACATGGCATAGGTCTGAGGCAATTTTTTTTTTCTTGAGGACTTAATGGAGTTAATGTAAAAAAAATAATAATTGAATTATTGTCACTTATTCCAGAATGGCGGCACTTGCGTGGATGGCGTTAACGACTACGCGTGTCGCTGCCCCGCAGACCACGCCGGCCGTTACTGCGAACTGGGCCCCGCCCTGTACCCGGCGGCCTCTCCTTGCGCGCATCACGAGTGCGTGCATGGCGTGTGCTATACGCCCGTGCAGCACGATGCTAGCGCGGCACCTAGTGACTATCTTTGCAAATGTGCTCCTGGCTATAGCGGTGAGTTATATTGAGAACATTCTAAAAAAGTTACAAAAAAAAACAAACCTAACCTAAAAATTCAATTGTCATGTACAACACAAAACATTAAAAGCTGCTGAGTCACATTGTGCTATATATATCACCAACTGACTCGCCCTCACCTCCTCATTCATAATTTGATCTATCTTATTTTCTGTTATGGTCAGATATATTATATACTAGATTCCCCCCCTTAAAAATACCCTCCACGCAACCCCAAAAATGACATAGGTCCTGAGTGAAATTATTTTCTTCAGGGCCTTCTGCATGGTACTAATTGATCGTCCAGTTGATTAATCAGACTTCTCTGAAAAATCGAAATTTGAGTTGACAAAAAGTTTACCCTCTACCTGGTGCAATACTCATAAACACCAGCAAATCAATTGCTTACTAAAACAAACCTCATGAAAATTTTATTCAATTGATAAACGACTGTGGATGCGAAAACATTACTAATTAAAAAATTACAAAAAATTGTACGTATAAAATTCCACGTGTCACAAAATAAATTTTCCCGAGATGTGATGAAACAAGGTGGCCGCCAAGCTTTTGCGCAAATCTAGGGAAATTCAATGCAACCAACATAAAAACGTGATCATATTTTATTTATTTATTTATTTATTTATTTAAACGCCCATAGGGCTTTTACATATAGTGCAGTACATGTTTTTGGAAAAATATAAGAAATAACATAATATAATATAAACATAATATAAATATAAGAAACAAAATAAAGATAACATTAGATATAAGATATACAAAATATAGATAACACCAAATATAATAGTTGACACAAAGCAGGTAACATAGAATATATGGTAAGTAAATTAATGTGAGATTGTTATTTTAATTATAGTGGGAAATACGATAGGATTGTCAATATTTATGTTTGTAATTAGCAAACTTTTTTAAAGTATTTATTACGTGTTTATCGAAACATAGCTACCATAATATTTCGATTAAGGTGCTATATAGTGCATGATATTAATAGATTTATTTTAATTGTTCTAATACACTGAGTTTAAATTTTGACATCGATTGATGACGATAAACGTCTATAGAGGAATATTTATTTCCGAGTATATGAAGTCTTTGCAGAGGAGAGTTAACAAAATAATTACTAGCAGAATTAGTTACAAGGTAAATCGCATTAGAGCGAGTATCGCGCGTGGGTATTCTCAAATTAATTTTACTGATTAAATCAAGGGCGTCCAGTCTGCCATTCGAAATATTAAAAAGACAAACTAAATCGCTCGCTATGCGCCTTGACGCTAAATCGCTTATATTAAGTAATTCCATTAAATATACATAATTTAGATCTTCGACAGGTATACCGAGTTTATAATTAATAAATCTTAAGAACTTATGCTGTACTCTTTCAATTCTTAGTTGGTATGTCTTATATAATGGAGCCCAGATGGTTGAATTGTATTCTAAATTTGATCTCACCAGCCCAGTGTACAGCAATTTAAACGAATTTAGTGATTTAAATTCTTTAACCGTCCTCAGGATGAACCCCAGACTTTTCATGGCCTTGTTAGTTATTACATTAATGTGAGGAACAAAAGTTAATTTACTATCAAATATAATACCGAGGTCCTTGATTTGATCTACTCTTTTCAGGAAAATGTTGTTGATGCTATATTGAAAATTAATGGGATTTTTGATTCGCGCAAAAGTAATTGTTTGGCATTTTTCAATATTGAGGAACAGTTCATTAAGGGCGCACCACTCTTGTAACCTCACTAGATTTGATTGTAATATACAGCAGTCGTTAAGATTCGTAATTGTTTTATATATTTTAAGGTCATCCGCAAATAAGAGTATCATAACTCCTTCAAAGATGGTAGTTATGTCATTTATAAATAAGGAAAATAACACTGGGCCCAGATGTGACCCCTGTGGAACTCCGGTGAATATTTCGAACTGATTTGAAAAGTGTGAATTTAGTTTGACTGATATTTTTCTTTTGTGTAGATAACTTTAATATTATAAGTAAAGGTGTAAAAATGCCGTTCAACAGTCACCCAACAGATGTCGTACTAATGTAATATACCCCTTTATCTCCCTGTGTTATTTTATAGCAAATTTAATACGTAAATTGTAATTAATATGTGGTTTATGATGTGCATTCGAATATTGCTTTCCTCGTTATCTCAAAAGTTAATATTTGGAGATGTTGTGAGAACTTTCTGGAAGATAGAAAGAAAAGAAACATAAACTTTCTGAAGCAGGAAAATGATGTGGCTTGTCCAATTTCCACTTTCCTCTTTGCACCGATTATCACCAGTTGTAATTTTGAAGATTTTCACGAAACTTGTAATTTATCAAAGAAGTCAAGATACTGAGCATAAAACACAGCTGTCACTTTGAAGATTGTCAAAGCACTGATCTTTTCAATTCAATTCAATTTATTCACTTTAAAAATATAACAAAATTAAAATTTCAAATCGTTTTTAAAATAGAGAAAATATTAAGGTTAAACCATATTTAAGCAATTTAAATAATATAAACAATTCAAACAAATCATACAATATAAACATCAATGAACAATTTAAAAATCAATGAAGCACAATCAGACTAACAGCAATAAAGCTTGCTGTCTAAATTGTACTTCATTGATGCTAAACATGTCGATATTCAAAGTGATTCTATTTAACAACAAGACTGCTCTCCCGACTGGCACAACCATTGGCCAGTTAGTTCTGCAAGCCGGGAGATAAAACAGTCTATGCTGTCGGTGACGGAGACAACCATCGGGAACATAGAAACTAATGCTCTCCATAATAGCCGAGTTTTCGAACCGTCCACGAATCAGTCTGAAGAAATGTGTTATAATGAGCACATCTCTTCTGACCCGTAGACGGTTCATACCGAGCATGCCCAAGAGAAAGTCGGTAGGGTAGGGCCACGAATAGTAGCCGTACTCCCTCAGGTAAAGAAATCTCAGAAATTTCTTCTGAACCTTCTCCAACATGAGGGAATACTTCACTTGGTGTGGGCTCCAAACCACCGAACCACTCTCAAGCCTACTTCTAACCAAAGCATTGTATAGTACTGTGAGAACCCGGGTGTCTCTGAAATTTCTCGCAGTACGTAGGACAAAACTTGTGACTTCTGAGATGTAGGTAGGGACCAGGTGTGGGTAGGAATGAGGAAAATAACAGGAAAAATCAATGAATTCGTCTGACGCTAAAGCCTCAATTACATTAAGCTAGTACACAATCTACTTAGCCGGTTAGTTTAAAAGCGGGTGAATCGTCACAATGTGGAAATTGTCACAATGACACACAAAACTGTCTACTCGCTCAGTAGCAACAGTAGCAGCTAAAACAAAGACTCTCACGCCAAGCAACTCTGTCGACATTTTGTAGAAAACTTGAATTTGCAGCGCTAACCAGTAGCGAGAATAACGGCTGCTGCCCAAACTAATTCTGATAGACGAAATCAGCTGTTGGTGGGCCGCCATCTTTAGGCAAACACTAGCGAGTAGCGAGTAAAGTTGACCACCTTTCAACTTTTTTCGTAGATTGTCCACAATCTGCTAGTTAGCAAGTAATACGATGACACTGAGCGAGTTTACTAACAGACGGTGAATTTCCCAGGTAGTAGCTTGTAAACTCGCTCTTTGTAATTGATGCTTAATCAACTGGACGATTCTTCTTCTTCTTTCTTGCACTCTCCCAACTCATTACCTAGGTAAGCTGTTGGGGTCGTTTTTTCTCATTCTCAAGCTATATCTTTCAAACCCAGAATGATTGGCTTTCCTCTGGTTCATTTTGCTTGCCCCTGGAGTCCTATGTCATCAGTCTCTGGATCACCGGGGAGAAAATCATCCTCGCTGCCAGACAGAGTAGTGCATTTTTCAAGAAGCTTTGGTAGATTTGACTTTTAATCTTTCAAATGCCAGCCGTATTTCGAAAAACCGCGCAGAAATTACCTTTCTGATTTTTGGTGAAATATCCATATAAAACAAAGGAATTGTTTTTTTTTGCGATTGTTTTCTATTTACCAAATAATGTTTCTTGTTATTATTAATATTGTAAGAGGTTTTTCCAGAATAGCTAACTAACTAAAAAAAAAGATTGAAAAATCTCAAATTTTGGAAATAAAATGCCAAAAAATATAATCACACAAATATAAATAGATTTTATTATTTCCACACAAACCTGAATACATACCCACCATGAAAAAAGACAATTCAAAGGAGTTTGCAAATAATTAAAGACCTTAAGCATTTCAAAAAGTAAATCTTAGAATTTTCGACTTAGTGTTGCAAAATGAATGATACTATTGGCTACGTCAATAATGCAACTGGCGCAAGCGATTCTAACCTTGTCCTTCACACAGTTTCTTTATACATAAGGGTTAAAATTTCATTTCAAAAAAAAAATTTAAAAATTATTTCCACGCACTTCGGTGCGCTTCCGGCAAATGAGAGATTAAAACACCGATGATCATCAGACGTGGAATCACGTCTGATTCAATTATCAGATGTGATAATTGCCCCAGCTAGTTGGGTCACCCTGCATCCGCTATCATTTCCCATTTATGGTCAATTTTCGGATTAAACTAATGAGCCTGGATACCTATTAGATACGGTGTAGCGACTGGTATCCGAATATGTCACCCACAATTTGTGAGCTCCCACTAACATGTGGGATAGACGCTCACTACTTCTTACTTTAGCGGTACTTTTGGGATCCCCCGACAGATTGGTTACCATCAACTTCACCCTCAAGTCCGTTGCCTGTTGGTCACCGATGAGAAGCGTGGGGGGGGAGAAGCTGTGTTGGTTCAGGCCCTAGTACGAATGTATTGTGCTATAACCACCTAGGCCAACTGGACGATTGTAATGTAAAAAATAAAAACTGTGTCGAGGTGTGTTGTAAATTATTGTTTTTAGAATACTTACAATAACTTATTTCTTCAGGAAAACTGTGTGAATATCTCACATCGTTGACACTCCTGCACAACAACTCCTACGTGGAACTAGAGCCGTTGAGAACCAGACCTGAAGGGAACGTGACTCTGGTGTTTAGCAGTGCCCAGCAAGATGGAGTGTTGCTCTACTTTGGTCAGCACGAACACCTGGCAGTGGAACTCTTCAACGGACGTATTCGGGTCAGCTACGATGTGGGGAATCACCCTGTGTCCACCATGTACAGGTAAAACTGCTTTTTTTGTTTGTTTTTGATCCTGCACAAGAGTCCTGACTGTTCGGAGACTATGGCTTCCCACAGCGGCGCACCCAGGGGGAAGCACAAGGTTACGACGGTGCCGATTTAAAGAGCGGGGAAGTAAACAAGGAATGCCAACTCACATATTGTCTCTGATATTTATTTCCAAGCACCAAAAATACTAATTTCAGTCGACTGTGTGTGAAATGTTGGGAAATCTGGTTCAATGAACTCAAATTTTCTTTGAATTTAAGTGTCATTTTCAAAATTAAAATCATGTGAAGAATTTGGACAGTGATAAAGTAGATAATATAATAGCTGAGCAGAAAATTATTTTAATCCTGGTTTTCAAATATCAGATAAAAAATTCTTAACCCATTGGCCACAAACGCCGGCGTCCTGCTGGGTGTGCAACTGAGATACTTTACCACAAACCCTGGCGAGCCGCCGGCCTAGAGTATGCCCGCCAAAAAACGTAAAAAGGAGCATGATAGTGACATCTTTGAACAAAACTTTAAATGCTGAACGTTTTGTAGATAACAAACCATTCATTTGGTAGAATTGGCAATCATAAGTTTCTTAGGTTTTTCCCTAATATTTGTATTACAAGTTTTGTAAGTAGCCAGCCGCCATTTAATTTCTTCAAAATTGCGAGTGGTTCTAGGCTTTTCGTAGTGACCCTGCACGTCCCTGATTGCTTTGAGGACTATCATTAAAAATTATTTTATTAGTTATTTGTATACATGTATGTAAAAAACAAAAATCATTAATGTTAGATTTATGAAAATTATGTTTTTTTTGTAAGTTTATGGATAAAAATGTGAAAAAAAAACTTACGAAAAAAGAGAAGGTTATATTTGTATCCTTATTTACACGTATTTTAATATTTTTAAAATTTCTATTTTTCTTTACCATAATCTAATATGTAAACAAATTTAAAAAAATTAATTCATTTGAATTTGTGGTTCAAAAGTTACAATAGATTTAGTACATCAAGGCAGGTTTTCAATTTTTGGTATAAAAATAATTCAGTGGTGAAGGCCAATTTTTTAGCTCAATAGTTCTGAGGCCAATGGGTTAAGGGGGTATTCTAGTCTAAAAGCATGAATTGTGGGTGTTTTTTCAGGTGCTATTAAAAAAAAGTAATAATATTTTTACCAGCCATTACTTTACAAAATATTTACAAAACATTAAAGAATACATTAAAAAAAATCAAACAAAAAAATTAGAAATTCAAAAAGTTACAGGGTGTTGAAGTGGGGGGTCTCAAAAAAATGGCGCGCCCTGGTTGACACGGTTGCAACCCTCCTAGTAATCAGAAAAAAAAAACGCAAATTAATTCTTAATCCAAACAAATGCGGCTATGGCCCGTACCTCGGAGAAGTAAAATTTTTTTTTTCGCAAAATGGTGGCTGTCTGAAATAAAAAGACGTTTTTTTTATTTATTTAAAATTTACAGCACAAAGTGCCATTTACAAGCTTGTGTATATTTAATTACAGTAGTACATTATACAGGCATTAAAAATAAACAATAATATCAAAAAACTCATTATGTAGTGACCTCGTTAACGTATAATTGGCTGAAATGTTCGATCAGTACAACCTTATATTTCAGTATGGAAATATTAAAAATATCAGCCACATTGGCATAAAGATTTCCAATGGTGTGTAATCTATTTACAACTGAATTGGAGCCTGATACCGACATGTAGTTGTCACAATAAAACAAACTAGGGAACCTTGATCTTTACTCTTGATCTTCTTGATCTTTACTATTTACTCCTTTTTTTGACTTTACTTTTTAAAAAATAGTAAAAATTGAAATTTTGTAACAATTCTGATGGGGGCGATAGAGAAATGTGTAGAGAAAGCTCACACCAAATTTAAAGCAAATTGGTTGCGAAGAACTTGAGATATCTTGTCAACCGTCTCGAAAAAAGTGGTTTCGAGAAACACGCGTTTATTTAGATTCTGGTAAGATTCCGTCTAAACTGCGACATTAAAATGGTTATAAATTTTAGAATAATGCGAATTTCGAAAAATCTTTTTAAGAAGAAATTTTTTAATATGAAGAAAAAAATTTTTTTTTTTTTTTCTAGACAAGAATACTGCCTTAAAGTAGTTACCTCTCCGCAGTGCATCAATGAAGACGATAATATGCTGCATAATCTTTGAATGAGTAATGAAGCCCACAAATGTGTGCGACAAAATGGAGGCCACCCTTCGGACATTATTTAAAAAATACAAACGGTTTTACACTTACACGATATTTCCATTTGTGTAGATTATGTTTTCACCAGCAGATTGCCAGTCGTGCGCCGGCGCACCGGCCAAAATGCTCCAAAAATTTTAATTTTGAAATGCGATTTTAACCCTTATGTATAAAGAAAACGTATGAAGAAGAAGGTCAGAATCCCTCGGGGCATTCTTGTTCTTAAGGTACAAGATACCGTGAACACACCCAGCGAAGCAGAATAATTTCTATGGAATTCTTCAAGGTCACTATCCAGATGTTTCACGGCACTTAAACTATCAAATTTGGTGGCGTTGCATTCTCATGAAAAAGATCGTAAAACAAATAAATTCATGTAACAAACGCAAGTAATGTTGTTTTTAGGCGTAGTTTATTATTCAAGGAATGTGTTTCGGTAAATATTATGTACAATAGCATAAAATAAACCCGCAAAATATTACGTAAAAGTCAAAACATCGCGAAAAATTTTCGAGTGTCCTCCTGTGGCATTTAAGGGGTTCATCAATAAATTTTACAAAAAGTGATTCGTTGAATGTTTTCCGATTATTTAAAATTGTCCCATTTCATTGGCTTACCTGTTATTGATTTATTTTTAGTTTCGAGATGGTGGCCGATGGCGCCTACCACAAAGCCGAGCTGCTGGCGGTGAAGAAGAACTTCACACTGCGGGTGGACGGGGGCCCCGCCCGCTCCATAGTCAACGAGGGCCCCAAGGAGTTCCTGCGCTTGAGCACCCCGCTGTACCTGGGCGGGCTGCCCGAGGGACCGGGAAGGGAGGCCTACACCAAGTGGCACCTGAGGAACCTCACTAGCTTCAGAGGTAACATTTGTTTACATATTTAATTGTATTATTTTAAATATAATACGAAACATGAAATAGAACAAGACCCAGAAAAATAAAAAGGTAGCGGTTGCAACTGGGAATCAAATCCGATTGAATCATGTCTTACCGGGACACAGCGCCTTAAAAAATTTGGCCATTGGGACCTATTTATTTTACGTTCTTTTTGTCGACCTCATATTTCAAATTCAGAATTAACAAAATTATTTTCAATTGCGCATACGTATGTATGTATATGTGTATGTTTGTGTGTATGTGTTTATATGGATAAATATGTATATATATATAGGTGATTTAGCAGGGGTGCCCGGGTTCATGGGGTGAGGTTTGTCTAGGTCTTGGAGGTGGATGATCAGGACACACTGAACCCCAGATTCCTACCCACCCCTTAAACCCTTTTCCTTCCCAGAACTCCCCTTCCTTTCCTTAAAAAAAACCTCCACACAGCATTCCCAAAAATGACATAGGCCCCTATGGAAATTATTTTCCTCTAGGCCTCCTGTGTGGAGCTCATGTAAAAAAATATATATATATTTATATATATGCGTATGTATGTATTTATGTGTACATGTATGCATATTTATGTACCCGTCTCAGAACAGACATTGTCTAGTGAGACGGGTTTCTTAATTTTTTTTGTATGTGATAGTGTTATTTCAATAAACGCCCGGGTTGCCGGCAAATAATAAAAAAAAAATAAATTTCCAGTATTTTTGGATGATTAAAACCTAATATAACATAACCTATCCTAAGGTAACGTATCAAAACTTAACCTAACCTAATGATATGTAACATTAACCTCGCCTAACTTAACCTAACCTTACCTACCTCACCTAACCTAACATAACCCAAACTGAGAACCTAGCATAGTTGTAACGACAACTAAACAGATATAACAAATAACAGAGAACAAAAAACTATTAAATGTTTCGTACGCATGATATGATTGAATAAACATGTCGATTTCAGATATCTGATATAGCTGTGAAATGGGTAAATTCTTTTCTATGTTCCCCAGGCTGCTTCAAGGAGGTGTGGATCAACCACAAGCCCGTGGACTTCACCAACGCAGCCAGGCAAGTGCGTATCAATCCAGGATGTGCGCTGTTAGAGGAGGCCGAAGCAGAGCCCACTGCCGACATGATGGGGGACATCCGGGGCGCCCAGGAGGCTTGCACGCCCAACCCCTGCAAGAGGGGCGGCAAGTGCGTCCAAGAGGGGGACTCCAAGAGCGACTACTCGTGCAGGTGCAAGCCGGGGACCAGAGGCCTGCACTGCGAGATGCTGGCTTCCATTGGTAAGCCAGATATATCTCCTTATCTAGAAATATTCAGGATTTGAAGGAAACATGGATGGCACAAAATAGGATAAACATATGTTCTTTATCCTAATAATGGTGCACTGGTAATAATGGTGCACTGGTTTACTGGTGCACTCACCCAAATCCGAAACTACTAATAGGTATCAACGTATTGATTGTTATTATTTGAAAGCATTGTTGATATTAACAATATACCAAGTGTAGGTATGATCATAGGCATTTTAAATTGATTTAAAAATAATTGCCTCAACACAGGCTAGCCCTTCGAATAATGAGAATATAATATCTATGAACTTTTGCCTGTCAAGATTTGCGCGCAAAATTTCCGGTTCTTCCCGTGCATTTTAAATGTTCCTTTTTATTGGTTATTTTTTATTTTTTTTGCAAAAACAAAAATTGTTCTACAATCTGGATAAAATAATCTTTCCGATGTGTTTATTAGAAATGAAAATTTTTGTTTTTAAATATTAAAATTTTGATATTGAAAATGTAAATTTGCTTAAAAATACGTTTCTGGGGATTCCTTAAAAAAGTACATAAAATAAAATAAACTGTAAATTTTAAATAAAGATTCATTTTTTTAAGAAAATTTGTAATAAAACTGTCACCTCACTTTTTATGACATTCATACAATTTTATTTTAAAATTAAATGTTTGCTACGTCACAAATTGGCACAAAATAAAATCGTCACTTACGATCGGGTTTGTAAAATATCCAACCAACATAGCTCGTATATTCCTATAGCAATAAGAAGCATCATTTCTTTCGCTTTCTAACATAAAAGAAATTACAAATGTTTGAACGACAGGAAGAGAGATATCTAACTTTTAATAATGCACGGTCGCTCTGGGACAATCTGGGTCTCCTGTTATTATAACGGCATATGATGTTTTGGGACAACTTGGGTCTCCTGTGATTAGACGGGCTAGCCTAGTGAGGCAGGTTATGAAAAACCTCAACTTATAACTAGAAATTTCTAATCTTAAATATACTTTTAAACTACTGTTAATATGTTTATCAATTTTATATGTGTAAATTATTTTATGTTTGTTAACTATTTGAACGAATGTTTATCTATAAACCATTGTAAACAATTATATCGAAATATTGTAAACTACACTAAACTTGTAAACAAAGATATTGAAATACTATAAACTACACAAAACATGTACTTTCTTAGTTATAAATATTGTCAATTTCATTTTTGTCTCTTCAAGACCCATGTTCACTCCTTCCTCTCTTCAAAAACACCCTCTACACAGCATCCTCAAAGATGACATAGGCCCTGAGGGAAATTATTTTTCTCAGGGCCTCCTCTATGGAGTTAATGTAAAACATGTGAAAAAAACTCTTCAAAGCACAATCTCAACAAATTGTTACATAGTTAATGCCCAAGTAATACAAAAAAATTGATTATTGTATTAAATATTTATATTGCAGGTGGATCGACCATCCTGGGAGGACCCAAAACTAACGGACCTAAAACAAGGCAGCAAGTCAGTGTGGACTCTGGTACTGGTCTCACTCATGGTAAGTTAAAATAATAAATAATGGATTATCACTTCAACCCTCTCATTTGTGGCTTGCCTGCCCATGGGCACCAAAAAAAAATTTGCTTTTTTTTTTAAAAAAATGCCATTTTAACCCTTATGCTTAAAGAAACTGTATGAAGGAAAAGATCATAATCGCTTGCGCCCAATATCGTTCTTGATTTGATTAATCTAGCGTCTCAGAATGATTTTAAATGAATTTTCTATGGCTTTGTGGGTCACTTTCAACAGCTGTCAATGGCTAATATATCAATATTTTACATTTTCAAAATAGTATAAAGAACATTATTTCTTTGAATTGTTTTTTTTTTTTATTGGTTATGTGTTCAGGTTTGTGTAGAAATAATAAAATCAGTTTACATTAGCATGAATAGGTATATATTTTTGAATTTTTTTTCCAAAATGGAAAATTTTTAGTTACTTACGATATCGTCATTTAATAAACATTAATAATAAGATATATTATCTGGTAAACAGAAAACAATTGTAAAAAAAAATTGCATTGTTTTTATGTCGATATTCAACCAGAACTCATCAAGGTAATTTCCACGCGGTTTTTGAAATATCATCCGAGGTGGGTATGGGTACCGCCACCACAGAAACCGTAACCACCGTCCCTGCCATACGTCGAACCAAATGGTTTGCTATGTTTGGGGTGCCCGGGTTCATAGGGTGAGGTTTGGCTAGTCTTGGTGGTGGATGCGTTTGCCTACCTGCTGCGTGGCGGGCCGGATCGGAGAGACTGGCTGAGAGAGACGTTTTGACCTCTTCAGCAGGGCTCTCAGAACATCGCCTTACACCCCACTGTGGGAGAGATGGATTCATAAGTCGTATCACTCCTGGATTGTCCCCAGATGTCAATTCACTCCTTGTACGTTTTTCCTTCCCAGAACTTCCTCTCCTTCTTTTTCATAAAAAGACCCTACACCCACCATATGATGACATCCACAATAGACAAAAGGTTCAGCTCTCCTACTGTCCTTTCCCTAACCCCTAGTGTGCCAAAAATCTACCGCGGATTTGCTAATAGCTCTCTGCACTTGCCCCGATTTTATCCTGTGAGCGCTGAGTGAGCGCTGGGCCCGAGCTTGAAGAATAGAATTGATTATTTATTTATTTTTTAATTTTAATTTTTAATTATTTTTATTTTTATTTTGTTTTTTTTTTCCTATTCTATGTTCTAAAAAAAATCTGTTGTATTAAAATATGTTATAAAATGTATTATTTAAATATGTACAATCATATGGGACGTGTGGGATTGCACTATCCTCCCCACATCCTGAAATAAAACTTTATTATTATTATTATCCTCTATTTTTTCCTCAATGTCCTCTTAAATGAATTACTAAGTCACATTTTAAATGTATTTTTATAATGTACTGGTCTCATCTTCGCTAGTCCCAGTCAGATATCGTATGAGACGTCATCGTTCTAGTATTTTCTGTCTTTTACATTTTCAAGCAAGATTTGAATTTCTTTTTTTAATTTATTTATTTATAATTTTATTATTTGTTTATTTATTTTAGGAAAATCAAAAGATTGTTTACATCTTTAACAATAAACTTAATTAGACAAATAAAAACTAATACTTAATTAATTAACAGATTATTAATTTCAAATCATTTTCAAAGTCGACATCAGTACGAGCTTTTGCTGGGACTAGTTTAGTAACAAGATACAAAATGATAAAAAAATGTTGAAATTACTAAAATTTAATACCTCTTAATAATACCACAAATCCTACAGGATCCTGATTTCTAAATTCTGTCCCGCAATCCCACGTGATTCGAAAAAGGTGTCAGATTTGTAAACCCTAATATGTAAGCTATGTCCCTAATTTTGAATTATCATCTTTCCAGTGGGACTGTCTCCCCCGGGACCTTCCACTGCACCCGGAGGTTCCTGCCGCAAGGAGGCTCTTCGCGAGCATGTGGCGGACGGAGAGTGTCGCTCGCGGCGGCCATTGCGCACAGCGCGCTGCAAGGGAGGCTGCCCTCGCGGTTGCTGCTCCCCGCGCAACACCAAACGGAGGAAGGTATGACACTCTCAACCCCGCAAGTAATTTTGGGAGATATTTCTCCCAAACTTCAAACGCGTTCTTTTTGTGAGATATTTCTAGTCACATCGGATCAGTACAACATCGCTTCCTACGAGGAATTGCTTGGAGATTAGGACTTGAAAGAGGCGAGTACTCATATGATGAAATTGAACAAACTTTAAACATTTCTTCTTAAGAAGTAGAAAGGACACTGATCTAATTGCATATTCAAAATTATCAACAGTAATACTGACACACCTGCTTTGTTACAACTCATCCAGCTTAACATCCCTTCCCGTAGACTCCGAAATAATGAATTGCTGTTCCTCAATCAACATTCTACTAATTACGAATATCATTCTATCCAGAATATCAAGACTTGTTAACGCAAGTCAAAGCATTGAATTTTTTGGCATTAGCCTAAACGTCTTTCGGCAGTCGATACGAAATGTGTAATTTTTAAAGTCTTTTAAATCCATCTTCAAGCTTTGACTTGTAGTCTTCTATATGTTCTTTATATTATAATTTGTCAATCCTCTTCATTTATATGTACTTTCCTCTCATTGTCATCTCTTTTTTTTATTCGTATTATTGTTATGTTAATAAATAAATAAATTTCTCCTAGACTTCAAACACATTCTTTTTGTGAGATATTTTCCCAACCTGACACGTCAAATTTTGTATTACAGTGAAATATATAATTTAAACAGTGTTAGGAAACTCCAAGCTTTGTATTTAGGCCATCCCCTCGTGGAGAAGCTGAAAAAAACCAGTTGGAAATCCACAGGAAAGGAACTTGTGAATTTCATTGGCAGTTTGCATACAGGCAACTTGTTAAAGACCAGTTGTTAAGGGCGACGCAGTGACTAGCAGTGCAGCTACCATGGCAACCTGTCAACAAGGCGACTGAAACGTGATGGCCGCGTGACAAGCAGTGCTGTTCGCCACGGCTGTCGCGTTTCAGTTGCCTTGTTGACAGGTTGCCGTGGTAGCGGCTCACGACCTGTCAAATTTTCGAATAATTTGCGATATGTCAGATCAGAAAAATATTGATTTTGTTCAGGAGTTTGATAAATTAAACTGTGCTGTAAATTTGTGAGTTGCCAACCAAGTTTTTGGTTTCTCCATGAGCGGAGGCCCTTTACCTTTAAAAGTTCATAATAGAAAAAGTTTGAAATAATTGTCTGTATCCACATTTAGAATTTGAAAAATAATATTTGTCAAGGCTCGTAAATTTTCTAATAGACAATATTTTTTATTTAAAACCCCTTCCTCTCTGTAGGTGATCTGTAATTAATTTTTAACTTCTACATTTACTCCTGATGATGTGAACATCGTTCACGAAACATGTAGATTGTATATATTTAAATAAAATGATGTAAACTAAATTATTTTTCCTTTTAACCACTCAGGTATTTTGTGATTATGCAAGTTTTTTGTCTTAAACAAACTGTCAGATTTATAAAAACTTTGTGTCATTTCAGCTTCGAAATTAAAGCTCTATAAATTAAACAAAAACTGTTTTTGAAAGTTTATAAAATAAGCTTTCAAATTGTTATAATACAAATTAATATTAACATTTGTAAATATTAAAATTTAGAATGCAAACATGAAAAAATTGTAAAAATTACTCACGTGATGTTTTTATTTGAAAACGGTATTAAAATCATTGATTATATAAAAAAAAAACTTATTCTATTGTATAAGTGTATAATAAACAATTTTGCCATCTCACTTTTTTACTATTTCATACGATTATATTTAATAAAAAATTAACAATGTGTAATGACACGTAGGCGATTTGGCGGGTGAAAACTGTAACTACAAAATAAGTCTTTTTTATGTACTTCTATGGACAACTTTGAATAGAGATGTAAAGCTTGATTTAATATGTATCTTCTACTTTTTGTTTTAGGGTTATCACTAGAACAATAACAGAGTTATAACGATTGTGGGAACACACACGTTAGCGTGGAAACACGCTTATTTTACTTGACTGCTATTGTTATATTGTCATGTAAACATGCTTACGGGTTGGAGTGGTTAATAAAAGAAATGCATTGCAAAATACAGAGGCTTTAGGGATTAACCCATCACTTAACTTATCGATTATATGATTTGTTTCCCCAGGTCCGACTGTTCTGCCCCAATGGCTCCCGCCGTACCAAGGAGGTAGAAGTGGTTCGCAAGTGCGCTTGCAGCCGTCGGTGCTCGAAGCCCGGCCCCAACTGACTGCCCGGCGCGGCCACGCCCTCCCCCGACCGTTCTGACCACCCCCCTAGCCATAAGTCACACCCTAGCCGTAAGTCACACCCTAGCCGTAAGCAACTCTCTAGTGTTAAGAGAACCCCACGCCCTAAGGGGCTGTCTAGTAATAAGAGATTGGGCCCTGGCCGCCTGAGAACAAGCCCTAATGTTGAGAGAACTCATCTCCGCAATCGGAAAATCGATGCTAGAGTTAATATGGCAGCAAATCCTAGGTTAAGCAATCTTAAAAGTAAGAATAGTCGTAAAATTAAGAATGAAAATCTTGACACACAAGTAACTCTGCCTAAAGGTCACCTAAGTGTTGCTTCACGCAGTTTCGACAAAGAATTTGAAAACGAGGATACTCAAAAACCAAATGTTGATACTCTTTATGATGATGATCACGATTTTCTTGAAAGCGATTATGACAGTCGTAAAAACAGTCGTAATTTTGGTGGTTTTGATGATTTTGATCACGATTTTGATGATAAAAACGCCAAAGCTGAAAGTTTTTATGATGATGATGAAGAAGATGATTTTCATGATTATGAAAAAGTCCATGATAACAGACGCAATTATGATTATGTGAATCGTAACATCGACGATTTTGGTAGTGATTTTGATAATGTAGGAAGCTATTCAAAGCAAGGAGAAGATCACAGCAACAGTTATGTAAGTAGTCATCTGATTGGTGATTACGTAACGCAGAACTCTGGTCGCGAAGGCGATGAAGTCGTCGTTGGAATTTCAAGTGACCGAAAGGATATAGTAGATGGTTTTGAAGATAAAAAGATACATAAAGCTAGCGGTGTACACCAAAGACATAGCATACATTCCGATCATCATCACGCCACTGAAGATATCATCATTGATGAAGGCATTTCATCGAGCTTTCTCAAAGCCGACGAAGAATCAATTTATGGTGATGACAAAGACGACCGTGTTAGCATTAGCGACTTTAGCTTTAGCAACTCATCTCAAATCGATGAAGACTTTGACAGCGGTGATGAAAAATTAATCATCGTTCCGAGCATCATCGACATCAACGGACAGTTGAAAACAAAAGACAATGAAGAAATTGAAAAAGACTTGAAAACTATTGAAAGCGACGATTTGTCGCATTTCAATTTTGAATTTGAAGCGAGAAATTTTGATGAAACCACAACTCAGAAAGTTGAAATGAAAGAAAAAAATATTGTTTTATCTACTACTGAAGTTGTTCAAAGTTTTGAAGACGATTTTGATATTGTGGAAGATGTGGAACAAATCAAAACAGATGACTACAACGAACCAATTGTAGGTGATGATATTGATGATGAATCAACAACGAGTTACAGCACCAAAAATGAACAAAACACACTGGAAAATTTTGTAAAAGAACCAAATATTAGTCAAATGACTTTCGTAAGTGAACAAATTGATAGCAGATTTGCAATGATTGAACAAAACACTGAATACTTTAAAGAAATCGATGAGGAAGAAATTGCGATGACTACAGATGGTGGTAATAATTATGTCAATTTAGAAAATGTAAATAATTTGTTGGGAGATTCGCAAGAATCGGCCAATTTTTCCTCTAGTACAATCCAAAGTATCCAATCAGAAATTATACAAAATATCTCAAAAGAACATTCTTTAAATTCCATTAAAAGTTTAACCCAAGAATTGGCACAGAAAATTGTACAAAACCATAGTCAGAGTTTTGAGCAAGTTGATGAAACATTGGAGCTATTCAATGCCTTGGAATACGGAGTGATGGATCAAATATATGTCCTTGTTAAGAAAGATGTCGAAGTCAATTTACATAAAGCAATTATTAACAGTGTCAATTTTACAAAAACAGACTTTGAAATCTTAGTTTCAGAAATCCATAAAGACTCTTCTTTGAAAGTTGAATTCAAAGAGTATTTGAGAGCTCTTGTGAAGATCGAATCGGAACATGTTGTTATGGATAGTTTTGAAGATCTGAGTGAACCAGAACATAATAATTTTGAGGATTACAATGTTACAGAAATTGAGCAAAAACAAATTATTAGAGACGATAATGTCACAGACAGAGTTGAACTGACTACTATAAGAGAACTGAATATAACAGAAGATGTCACAACTGAGGAAATCAAACATTTCCATGTAAAGAAGAAAGAGCTAATGGTTGCAGATTTGAGGAATGAGTTCAAAGGAGTATATTCAATGATTTTCAACTTGCCACATTTAAAGAATACTTTGTCAATTGATAAACGCCTTAACACAGAAAATTACACAGTTTTAAATGATGATACTGAGAGAGAATTAAACGACCAAGGAAGCCTTAGCTCTTTGGAGATGGCCCTGGCACTACCAAGCAGACAAGATGCCACGGATGACTATTATGACACTCCGGACAAAGATTTGAAAAGCGACGAAGAAACCAAGAAGAGGAACAGAGTTGGAGCGGACACGGAAAGAAGTACCCCTGAAAAGGCTTTTAAAACATTTGACACTCCGAGCGGCAGAGTTAAAATTCTGTACCAAGTCAATGAGAAAGACCAAGCAAAGAAACTCAAAGAAATTGACATAAGGAATATAGATGCTTCTATCCAAAATACCAGGTTCATGCAAGAGTCAGAAAAACACAAAGTTTCAGCGGTTATGACGCCAGACGGAAAGATTGGCATTCTCGTCAAAGCCAAGGGTAAAACAGATGATCAAATCGTCAGTTCTGATCAATACGACGATAGAAGTTACCCAAATCCAAAGATGGTACCAACCAATGTTTTGGTTAGCGAGTCTACTTTAAAAACCACAGTATTAAGGCCGGTTTCTGGAACTTTGGAGGGTTTCGATGCGGATAGAACGGTTTTAAAACCGGTTGGAACCAACGTTTGGACGGCTCACAGAAAAGAAACAACCGAATCAAAGAAAGCGAAGAATGATAATTTAGGAGACGTCCCTTACGACGACGACTACTATGATGAAGACGATCTGACAACGAGAAAAACTCTGACCGAAGAGCAAAAAGTTCTCTGGGGATTCAAAACCGAATCAGATAACGAAGCTACCGAAAAGATAGGCGTCGATTCAAAGAATAGCGATGAGTCAGCAAGCGAAATAGATTCTACAGAATCTAGAGATAAAAATGTCATCAGAACCTTCGACGAAGACTTCTTAAAAGGTTTGCAGAAAAATTCAACCGAAGAAAAACGTGAGCGGAAGCCAGATTATCCTGGAGGTATCCGAAACCCAAATTCAATTGACTATCGCAAAAATCACGAGAAATCGGTTTATTTGAATATGTTGGATATTTTGGGACCAGATTCGAGAGATGTGATACAGTTGTTGAAGGATGTGAAACATATAAACAACGACAGAAGCTCTTCTGGCAAAAAGCAATCAAATTCTAAAGACATTTCAACCGAAAATGACAGAAAAACTAACTCCGGTGAAGGTAGCATACCAATTTTCAACAGAACTCCATCGGAATCGGATAAAATCAACCAAGAAGATGACAGATTGAAGTTAGACGAAGAACGAAGGATTCTTGAAGACGGCGTCTCGGGTAATCGAGACAATTTGCGAAACCGGGTGGATTTTCACCTCAATCGAAACCTCAATTCTGAAAGCGATAACGAAAAAGATTGGAATACTCACAGACCGAAAAACATAGACGATATATGGACGGACGCGGAAGACGAACTAGCGGAAGATTCAATGGTTAGAATCATTCCGGTTCACACCGGTCATTCCATTTTCCAAAAAGTCGGACCTAAGAAAGGAAGAAATACGGACGGAACTGATCCAATACTCGGAACTATTCCGTCCTTAACTGATTTTGAATTCACAACGGAACATTTTAACAAAGATCGAATTCTCATTGCAAACAATTCTTCTCATCGAACTGAAAACTCAAGTTTCACATACTTTATCTGTTTTTGTACCATTTTTGGTTTTGGATTTTACACCGTATTTTCCTGGATTAAATTACAGTCTCGGATTTTAAATCTAATACAAATGCACTGATGTAAGTTAATTTATTATTTTTTAATTTTAAACAATCGATAAATTGGCCTAATTTTATTCACACATTAAAAAAAATTTAAGTGTTGTATCTAATTAATTTGAAAGATAATCGAAGTATTGGCACTAAAAATCAATTATGAGATGCGTTGAAGATTAAACAGGGAATTTAAAATCACAAACGAATATTAGTTATATCTATGGTCGTATAAAATAAGTCAACAATTTTATTTATTTTAATTATAAGAAATAGACTTATGTTTTTCAAACACTGCCACAATATTGTATTAATTATAATGGAATTATTTTCTACATGATTATGAGTGATAATTTTTTGCTTGCCAAACTAACGTAAGTTTAAGACAAATTTAATCAAATATAATCGAGTCATTGTTCTCAATCAAACTTAGCGATCACACTTCATCACAATGTTTCTTTATTCATCTGCCCTGATGATGGACACTATGATGCTCTCCGAAATGTTGGCTGAAGAAGGAGGTAGAGCTACACTGCATAATATCCCAAAATTAAATCGTGATGAAAGAATCTTTTTTTTAAACTTTGACAATATAATCGGTCTGCTAAATCAATAATAATATGTATGAGGGCCGTCTGTTTCAACAGGAAGCTAAATGTAAACTAAATTTAAACTTCAACTGTCAGTTAAAGTAACAAGGATGTTAAATAGGACCATGCGCTGTTTCGCATGTACTTTTGCTAAAGTAATTATTGTTAGTGTGGCCAGTATAAGAAGCAGAATATTACTTGAAATTATTTAAAAAAAATGCACCGCATTATTTTTTGGTGCGGCCACACTGTAAATTAAATTTTAAAACCAGAACAGCTGTCAAAATAACTGGCTGTATTTTGTTTCGCGTCATTGTAAAATATTTATATGAATATTTAAAAATAAATGACAACCTTAATACAATATACGATTTTACACAGAAAAAAATATAATTTACCTTCTAGTAGTTGTAATAATATCACCTTGAATTTGATGAGTCAAAAATTTTAAGAAATCTTTCGACAGGCGAAAAAATCGAAATTACCAAACATTCGGCATTGTTCCAAATAACCACATTATTACCACGGAATCAAATTGTTTTTGGTTTTATAATCAAAATACCGGAGTAACTCTAGAGTAACTATCGGTTTTCTGAAAGTAAAAGCAAAAGTTAAAAGTGATGTAAAACAGTCAGTTAAATTGGTTGAACAATGCATTTTTTGTGATATTTAACTATAGCAATTTCTTTTGCTTCTACTTTAACTCTAGCGACCGTTGAAACAGACGCCCCTTTCAATTTGAAATTTGACATTCTGAATTGCAACAATAAAATTCAATAATATTGTAATATTTTTGATTTCACTGAAGCAAGTACTGATAATTCACCAAACTTTCAACATTTTCGTAGAATTTAACTTTTGCCTAAACAATGAAACAAATTCTGCCTTTCTTGAAAAATCGATTTTTTTTAAAGGTGATGCACTGCTAAGCAATGCAAAATTATGTGATTTTGCTTTAAAAATTAGATTGCTTAAAAATATTTTATATGCTTTAGTTAAATACTGCGAGTCATATTTATTTGCCTTTGAAATAATTGAGTGTATTTTTGAATAGTCTTTTTATTGGCCCAGAAAAAATTAAAGTATCATGCCTATAAAATTTGCTTTAAAGTTCAAAATCTGCTACTTATGAACCCCATTTTCAGTTATGGTTTTTTGTATGATATGAAAAATTAAATTCTTTAGAAAATGATCATAAAACATTTAAATATTTGTGCCTGAGCTTTGCAAAATAAAATAAAACACGCTTTTTGGCAATATATATTTTTTTTAATAAATTGAAACAGTTGACTGTTATTAAGCGGGAATTGTTATTGTTTGCGGCCTGATACTGAACTGAATTTTAAATGACTTGGTGCATCACCTTAAGCATCTAATACTTATCGTAGCTACAATGCAGAGATAGCTTAGCCATCGCTAAGGAAAAATTGGATACAGTGACCTTGAAATTTAGATTTCATAAAAAATAACTTGATTTTTTGTACCGATTTTGAATTATTTTGATCGAAACATGTAAAGAATATATTACTTTGTATAAATATTTAAATAGATCTATTATATTACTTATAATAATAATAAAATGTATGTATTAGAATAGTATCTAGATTATTACCTAATATTAATTAAGAAAATATAAAGAACGGTCGGTTGGGTCTGTTGGTCGCGCTACCTAGTTTTTTACGTAAAACTAATATAATAAATTATATACATTTTAACTAATCGTATTAATGTTGATGTTTTGAGCCAACAGAAATGCAAATTGCTCAAAAAACCCTGATGATTTATTTTGGAATTATGTGAACAAGGTTTATTAAATCTCATTAGAACACACTTGTTTAAACTGTAGCAACCGTGGTTTAAATGTTTGTGAATGTTTATATCTATCTTGTTTGCACCGTGGCAACTGAATTATGTGAACAAGGTTTATTACATCTCATTAGAACACACTTGTTTAAACTGTAGCAACCGTGGTTTAAATGTTTGTGAATGTTTATATCTATCTTGTTTGCACCGTGGCAACTGAATTATGTGAACAAGGTTTATTACATCTCATTAGAACACAAGTTACTTGTTTGAACCATAGCAACTGAATTATGTGGACACTGTCAACTTAATTCTGAATTTATGTGAACATGGTTTATATCTCTTTAGAACACAAGTGTTATGTTTGAACTGTGGCAACTGAATTGCACATACACTGTCAACTTAATTCTTAAATTATGTGAACTTGGTTTATTGTGAAACTCGCTAGAACTTCTTTGAATACTCTCGAATTATGTTAACCCTAGAAGCCCAATCATATTTTGATATCTAAAATGCCCAATCATAGGTCGAATTTACCTACATGATTAAATACACTTGTAACCTAGTTTATTATGTATAATTTATCATTTTTTATCATCATTTTTTCGTATTAATTATTTAGGAAATGAAAAAACAGATAATTATAATAATATTTATGTATTCTTCTTTGAAAAAACAACTATTACTATTTAATCAAAAAATTGGTAAAAAATGAGATCCTTTCGGTTTGCTTCTTTTAAACCAAAAATATTAAAAAAACTTAACAAAATCTTCTTTTTTTCTACTAACCAATAAATGTTTTAAAATAATTATTTTTTCTTTATAAGCTCTTTTCACACATTTAAAAATTACCAAAAGCCTAAACATAGGTCGAATTGACCTACAACAGTACGATAACTCCAATATAAAGGGACTTACCAATGCCGTCTCCTGTGGGCTCTTGGAGGGTACTAAGTTGGTTCGATCAATCAAGGCAATCGAAAGAAGTGTGTGAAAGAGAAAGCAGATATTTGTTTGCGTGTAGGTAAGAATGACCTAGATTGGGCTTCTAGGGTTAACTTAATTATGTGAACATGGTTTTTATCTCAGTAGAATACTGACAACTTCATATTAAAATTATATATGTGAATTTGATTCAAATTTAATATTTAAACCACAAGTTACTTCTTTAAACACTGATTCATTCTAGAACTTTTTTAAATATCTCACTAATGTGAACATGTTAGTTCTTTTGAGATAAAATTTTACATCTAAACAAAACTTTTCAAAACTTTCAAAAACCTTGGAACATAAAAAAAAACATATTTCAAATTCTCAAATGGAACAAATAATTTAAAAATTAAATGTGTTTATCGCTTATGTAATATGAATACAAATTTAATATTAAATATTTAATTTCTATTGGCTTAGAACTAAAACAATGAATTAAATGTAATATATTTTTATGTGTTTTACATTATAGAACGCTTGTTAATAATATTTATGTTGAAATAATATAAAATCGACGAATTCATGACAAAAATAAAATATCTAAAAAAAAATAATTTAGTATTGTCAAACATGTTTTTTTATTTTTTTTTTATTTGCTGAATGTGAATTATTATAAAAAAATATTGTATTTTATGAAAAATAATGATTTTTTTATTAAAATCGTTTTTATTGAAAATAACATTATTCTGCTTTCATAAATTAGATTGATTTTAATTATTAATTTATTCCAAGCACTGAAGAGATAAATCCATAGAAGTGTGTTGTTTCCGAAGTAAGCGCAAATTTTCCTTACTTCCGATGATATTATTAAAAACTTTTCTAAAATCGAAATAATAAAATTTCTTGAAAATTTTATCAATTTCATTGGCATGTCTGTGAGTGAGTGAGTCGCGCCTGTGAATCTGTAAATTGATCGCACTCTAAGGATTGTTTGTTCAGTGGTTCGGTCTAACATTCAGTATTATTTTGTTTATAATAATAATAAATTATATTTTATATTAAAAGTTGTGTGCTGTATAGAATATCCTAGATTACCCAGTTTTTTTTTCACTTTTTCCATTAATTTTGATATGGAATAATGATTCTTCTTACTTGTCGTCCACATTATATAATATGCTCTAGGCTTTTCAGCAGAGTTTTTCTGTAAAGTGTGCGAAATTTCGTCAAAAAGTATCAAAATTCTGCTTTAAGAGTTGGGAAAGGGGGTAGGGTGCTTTTTTCAAAATCTCATATAAACAGCGATCTTCCTGTTGTTTTGAAAGTCAAGTGTGTAAAATTTCATCAATCTTAGAATAAAACTGTAGATTTGGTTAAAAAAAACAAAACTGGGCCACCCTCCCACTGCGGACTTTCAATTTGGCGGTTCGCTACATTTGGTGACTTGTAATGACATTGGGTGAAGTTCATCTAGGTCTTGGCGGCGGATTCGCTTGCACACCTACTGCGTGGCGGGCCGAATCTTGAGAAACTGGTTGGACCTAGACCTCTTCGACCCGTCGCCTTGCACCGCAAAGGGAGAGATGGACTGCCTACAGTCACCCCTAGATTCCTGCCCACCACTCATACCCTATTCCTTCCAGAACTTCCTCACCTTCCTTTACTAAAAAGACCCTCCACGCAGCATCTCTAAAAATGATTGACACTGGAGGCTTTTTTTTCCTCAGGGCCTCCTGTGGAGTTAATCTAAAAAAAATCTAGGGTATTCTATAATAACAATGTTTAGAATTTGTGTATGTTTTAATTTATTTCTGCATGTTTACATTTTTTTATTTATAATGTACCTACAGCATAATTTAAATGATTTTTGACAAATACAATCAAATACCCTAAAATATTATTAATTCGCCCAACTCCAGTAAAGTACTGACGGTATCAGCAACTCTGGCCACTAGAGGCGCTAGTGTAGCATATTGATGTTGACATTCCTTTCAATGGCTGTGTTTAATTTGTGTTATAATCCAGGGCTTCCCAAACTTATTTCAACTGTGACGCCCTTGGGAAGTTGCCATATTTTAGTCTAGAAAAAAAAATTCTTCATATTTCGATGGTTTAAATATTTAAGAATATCTCTTTAATAGGATTTTTAAAAATTCTAATTATTTTAAAAGTTACAGCCATTTTAGTTCGACCGGTTTAGATGAAATCTAACTAAAATCTAAATGGAGCAAAACTTTTAACGTGTGTTTCTCAAAACTACTTTTTTCGAGATGGTTGACATGATATCTCAAGTTCTACTGAACCAATTTACTTGAATTTTGGTGTGAACCTTCTCTACACTTTACTCCATAGCGCTAACTAAAACTATAACAAAATTTTAATTTTTTCTGCGTTTAAAAAATTTGGAAAGTCAAAAAAATGGTAAAAAATGTTTTTTTTTTTATTTAATTTAATTTTTACTCTTCTTTAGTTCACCGGAACTAGCGGTATTTGTTAGGATTAAAAATTGATTTGTTTTTTTTTTTAGATTACTAGGAAGGTTGCAATTGTGTCAATCAGGGTGCGCCATTTTTTGGAGACTCCCCCCTTCAACACCCTGTAACTTTTTGAATTTTTTATTTTTTCATGTATTCTTTAATGTTTAACCCGTCTAATCACAGGAGACCCAAGTTGTCCCAAAACATCATATGCCGTTATAATAACAGGAGACCCAGATTGTCCCAGAGCAACCGTGCATTATTAAAAGTTAGATATCTCTCTTCCTGTCATATAAACATTTGTGATTTCTTTTATGGTAGAGAGCGAAAGAAATGATGCTTCTTATTGTTTTAGAAATATACAAGCTGTATTGGTTAGATATTTTACAAACCCGATCATAAGTGACGATTTTATTTTGCGCCAATTTGTGACGTAACAAACACTACATTTAAAAATAAAATTGTATGAAAGTTGTAAAAAGTGAGGTGACAGTTTCATTACAAATGTTCTTATAAAAATGAATCTGTATTTAAAATTTTAAGTTTATTTAATTTAACGTATTTTTTTGAGGAATCCCCAGGTACGTATTTTTAAGCCAATTTACATTTTTAATATAAAAAATTTAATGTTTAAAAACAAAAAAATTGATTTCTAATAAACACATCGGAAAGATTATTTTATCTTGATTTTAGAACAATTTTTGTTTTTGCAAAAAAGTTACAAAATAACTTATAAAAAAGAACATTTAAAATGCATGGCAAGAATCGGGAATTTCGCACGCAAATCTTGACATGCAAAAGTTCAAAGATATTATTTTCTCATTATTCGAAGGGTTAATCAATATTTGGTAAAATAATTGCTTGCAAAAAAATTATTGTTTTTTTTTATTGCACCTGAAAAAATACCTACAATAAGGAACTCCAGTGAAAAATATTATGGCTTTAAAAAAATATGTTCATATAGATCAATATACGCTGATTCTGAATATATAAGTTTTATTACATAATATTTAACGTAGAGTTTTTAAAAAAATATTAAGAAGTTCATTTTAAAACGTGTCATTAAAACACCCTATTGCTGGATTTTGGCGGCGTGACGTCACCGCGCCGCGTCACCTGGGTCAAAGTTGTATAGAAATCAATAGAAATGTAAGACGCAAGCCGTTCGACATTCCGTGTTATTGGTTTATAGTGAATTGGACATATAATAGTTTTTGTTTTTATTGAAACATTATTTAGGCCTAAATAATTCAGTATCAAAAATAAAGTATCTCTTTTAGTTTATCTATATTATTTAAAATATTCAAAAACTTTACCTGTACAAAAAACGATCGTATTGCCCAGTAATGTCTATGAAAACGCTCCAATGCTGAAATTCAAAATGGCGGGAGTCGAACAGCTGATTCCAGTTCCCGACAAAATTCATACTTCGGTTCGTCATGATGACGTCACTCTAGATTCGGTGGTTTTCGGGGGATCTTGAAAAATTAAAACTTTGACATTTATTTTAACTATTAAAACTAACTATAAAAATAAAAATAAAAGTGCAGTTATTTAAGTTAGAAGGTCATTATTCATAAAAAAAAAAAAAAAATTGGACTGGAATTCTCTATTCATGCTTCTAGACTAGAATACCCCCTTAAGTCACCAAACGAAACGAACCACTTATGACGGAGGTGTTGGTTTTCCAATAAATGGCGATCGCCATACCCGCTTCCACAATTATACAAAAGAAAATGTATGACTATGAATGTATGTACAACTCACGCCGCTAGGAGGCGCTAGTGTAGCACGCTGCTGTCAAAATGTAGGGGAAATATCTGAAGTTGGAGAAATTATTAATATTATTGGGTATTTGATAAAAATAAGGTCAAAAGTTATGTTAAATTGCACGCCATTTGTCTTATTATTTTATCTATATGTCATTCTTACGTTGATGCGCATTTTCATCCCGCGACAATATATCCCCAACAAAAAACAAAATATCCTCCGATAAAATATTCCCGACAAAATATCCTCCGAAAAAAAAATATCCCGAACAAAATATACTCCGACAAAATATTCCCGACAAAATATCCTACGACAAAATATCATCCGACAAAATATCCATCGACAAAATATTCCCGACAAAATATCCTACAACAAAATATCATCCGACAAAATATCCTGTGACAAAATATTCTGACAAAATATTCTCCGACAAAAAACCCGTTGACAAAATATCCTGTGACAATATATTTATTCTCTGACAAAATATCCTCCGACAAAATACCCTCTGTCAAAATATCCTCCAACAAAATACCCTCTGTCAAAATATCCTCTGAAAAAATATCCTCCGACAAAATATCCTCCAACAAAATACCCTCTGTCAAAATATCCTCTGACAAAATATCCTCCGACAAAATATCCTCTGACAAAATATCCTCCGACAAAATATCCTGCGGGCAAAACATCCTTCTACATAATATCTACTAAAACCTAACCTAACCTAACCTAACAAAAAAATGGGACAAAAATAATACAGACTTTTTGCAAAGACAGTAAATTATTGTTAAAAAATAGTAAAACTTCCCCACCTTCATCTTTCCTATCTCCTTCCCCTCCCCATTACCTTCACCCTCACAACATACCCCAATTGGGGATGCCATAGTCTCACTGGCTCCAGACGGGAGCAGTTGGGACTCTTGTGCAGTATTTCATATAAAAAAAAATGGGACAAGAATGTCTTTACAGGATGTCTGTATTAGTTTTGTCCCATTTTTTTTGTTGGGTTAGGTTAAGTTTTAGTAGATATTTTGTTAGGGGATCTTTTGTCGGAGGATATTTTGTCACGGGATAAAAAGTAGCGGAACCAATTCTTACAGTATTTTAAAATTTATATTTAATTTATTTATTTTCACGACTGCGTAGAATTAATTATATTAATTTGACTACACTCCTTAGTACACCATTATTTATTTAAATAATGGACCTATTTTCCCGGTGCCCTTTCCGATGGCAGGTTGGCTAACATCATAACAAAAAAATGCAATTTAAATTTACTTACAGCATATTTTTATCTCATTTCAGTTAGACGTGTTTAGTGACCAGATCTGAATATCCAGTATTTAGCTCTTATTTCTTGTCACACAATATTTTCCTTAGTTGGGTTGCCATAGGCCCACTGGTTCCCGGTCGTAACATTTTATGTCGCATAAAACAATAGATAATCCTTTTTTTTTATTTGGTCTGAAATATGTTTCTATTATTTCTTAAATTATGTTTGTATATTTCTGAAAAGTGTACGTAGGCATTTAAAAATATGTTATAAAAATATTATCGAAACAAAAAAATAATATATTTATAAATAAGCATTGTAAAAATGTGTGTTATTCGGAAAAAATAAATAAAAAATATTCAAAGAAATTATGTTGTTTTTTTTTTTAAATTTATTTTTTGAATTTTGTTAAAATTTTATATTATAGGTACCTACACAAGTTTTTTTTTTCAATTTGGGAGCTATGGGTTCTGCCTCCCTAGGAACAATTTTTTGGATGACCAACACCCCTGCCTTAAGTCACTCCGAGTAGTTCGCTACGTTTGGTGACTTAGCAGGGTAACCCCGGTTTGTGGGGTGAGGTTTGTCCAGATCTTGGCGGCGGATGACCTGGACGCTCTGAACCCCAGATTCCTACCCTCCCTCATACATTGTTTCTTCCCAGAACTTCCTCTCCTTCATTTCCTTAAAAATACCCTCCACCTAGCATCCCTAAAGATGACATTGATAAGACACAGAACTTCTTCTCCTTCATTTTCTTCAAAAGTCCCACCACCATAGCATCCCCAAAGATAAATTTGACAGGACACACTGAACTCCAGATTCCTACCCATCCCTCATGCCCTTTTCCTTCTAAAAACTTCCTCTCCTTCCTTTCCTTAACAACAAATATTTCTGGAGAGAAAATTGGATATATTGCAATCACTAAACAAATTATCCATTGAAATGTGATCTGGAAGAAAACTGACGTCGCCTGTTATTTCCACATGACCTCTCGACTCCTAGGACCTAGACAAGCCAACTTAACCAATTATTGGAAAACCAACACCTCTACCATAGGTCCCCCAAGTAGTTCGCTATGTTTGGTGACGTAACAGGGGTGCCCGGATTCATTGGGTGAGGTTTGTCCGGATCTTGGCGGCAGATGCGTCTGCACACCGGCTGCGTGGCGGGCCGGATCGAGAGAGAATGGAATGATGGAGTCTAATCTCTCAAAACATCGCCTTGCACCGCAGTGGGAGGGTTGGATTCATACGTCATACACGAAAAGATACAGGGTTTGTTGTGCGAAATCATCTAAAAATCCTACACCATTTCAGTTGCTGTAGAGCGCTGCCACGACTGAAAAGATACAAAGTTTGTTGTGCAAAATCATCTGAAAACCCTACACCATTTCAATTACTGTAGAGCACTGCTACAACTGAAGAGGTACAAGGTTTGTTGTTCAAAATCATCTAAAAATCCTACACCATTTCAGTTGCTGCAGAGCGCTGCCACGACTGAAAAGATACAAGGTTCGTTGTGCAAAATCATCTAAAAACCCTACACCATTTCAGTTACTGTAGAGCACTGCAACGACTGAAGAGGTACAAGGTTTGTTGTTCAAAATCATCTAAAAATCCTACACCATTTCAGTTGCTGCAGAGCGCTGCCACGACTGAAAAGATACAAGGTTCGTTGTGCAAAATCATCTAAAAACCCTACACCATTTCAGTTACTGTAGAGCACTGCGACGACTGAAGAGGTACAAGGTTTGTTGTTCAAAATCATCTTAAAATCCTACACCATTTCAGTTGCTGCAGAGCGCTGCCACGACTGAAAAGATACAAGGTTTGTTGTGCAAAATCATCTAAAAACCCTACACCATTTCAGTTTCTGTAGATCGCTGCCACGACTGTAAAGGTACATGGTTTGTTATGAAAACCATCTTAAACCAAATTTCAATTACTGTAGCGCGCTGCCGCGACTGAATTCTTACTCGGTGACTACACAATACACAGAAATGCACATGATGGCCTTGTTTACCGAAGAGCGAAGCCTAACGTGAAATAACTATTTTTGATAAATCTTTATTACGAAACGGTTTATATTTTGAACATAAAAAAAATATGCTTTGCACAAATTGAAGCTTTTCCCGTCGTTTCGCTTGAATAGAATTAAAAAAAAAAAAATGTAAATTACTTTATAAAAAAACAAAGCATAAACTACTAAAAAAATGCTCGTATAAATTTAACAAATACAGTTTTATGGCTAAGTTTATCTGTGACACTTTCCCTTGATTATATATTTTTTCATTGTTATAAAATTATTCAAAATAAATAAACTGTAATGTTCTGCTACTTGCAGACACACAGTCAGTTTCTCCAACTCCCTTGAATGGAGATTACTTTGTATAATAAAAGAGTCTGGTTCTTTATCTGGTTTTATTTACACTTTGCGTATACAGTTTGAGACTACGCTAGTCAACCTAACTGAGAGCTGGCAAGCTGTCAGCAGGAGGTCAGCTGTCCTGACCTCCTGTAGGAGAACTCAAGCACTACGGCTTGCCATCTAGCGGATTCTACCGATAACTGATATTTTTTTTTTTTTTGGTTTTAGGCAATTCACCCTGGAGAGAGTGCTTTGTGCCGGTAATATTTAAAATGGATAAGAAATTTCGGTTAATCTAATGGGAAAATAATAAAACAAATTAAATATTGGACTCATTTAGATCACTAAAACAAATTAAATATTGAATTCATTCAGGTTAATAAACTTACATAAAGCTGTATGAACACGAGAATTGTTAAGAGATAAAAGGTATGAAATGTTAAGGGGGGACTGGTGTGTGATTTTAATAAGCCGGCGGTATATGTTCTTGAAAGATGAATGGTTTTTACAGTTAAAGAAAACGTGGTCGAGGGTTTCCTCTTCCACACCGCACTGGCAGAACGGATCATCTAAAACTCTAATTCTAGACAAGTGAGATGCAATTGAACAGTGGCCAATTCTCATTCTCGAGATACATGAAATGAATCGTTTTGAAAGTTTTTTACCGTGAAACCATGGCTTAGCAGGGATATGGTTTTGAATTCCCGCATAGAAAGATCCAGATCTTATTTTGGAGACTGCCCAATTTTCTTCCCAGGCACGAGTCATATTGGATTTAAGAATCGGAAAGACATCGGATATAGGAATTCTAAAATTTAGTGGGATAGTTCCGGAATCTGAACCAGATTTGGCGAGAAAATCGGCCATCTCATTACCCTCGATACCCAAATGGGCAGGGACCCAGGCCAATATCGTCTCAAACCCAGATTCACTAAGAGAATTGAGAAGATTTTTTATTTTACATATAATATTGTCTTCCGGATAACGTAAAATATTTGACCTAATTTTAGTTAGAGCACTTAGCGAATCAGTACATAATAAGGCTCGATGAATGTTGAGAACCTGGATTTGATTAAGCGCTTGTTCAATTGCAAAGCATTCGGCTGTAAATATGGAAGCTTCTTTCGGTAATTTATAAGTGAGATTGATGTTGAATTCTGGACTATATATAGATGCTCCACATCTTTTATTTTCAAATTTGGAACCATCCGTGAAAAGGATGGAAAATCCAGGGAATTTCGAAGCCACTATGCTTTTAAAACAATCATCCACATTTTGAAATTTATTTGGGGAAGATAAAATATTCTTCCGAAAGACTGATGTTATTGTGTTCGGCATAAAAGTGATTGCCTTAAATGGAATATTGTATATAGGAAGATTGGGAACTTCTTGAAGATATTGGAGGGAAGATTATAGAGAATTATAGAGATGAAAACTTTTAATTAAGAGAGGAAAACATTGTTTTTCTCTCAATCTTTTGTTAGAATTCAAATTAACACTTAACGTATTAAGACTTTGTTTAATAGGATGATGTGATAACGATAAAGCCTTGAAAATATATTTATTGGCAAGGAATTGCCTTCTGAAATATAATGGAGGCTCCACACATTCCACCTGAAGCGCATTAATTGGAGAAGACTTCATAGCTCCAATAATCATTCTGAGGGCTTTTGATTGAATTCTTTCCATTTTCTTATCTAGATATTTAGGAAGTGGGTCAAAAAGGAATGAGCCATAATCCAAGTGGCTCCAAACTAGGGAATTATACATTAATTTAAGAGTGGTAGGATGAGATCCCCACCATACTCTGGAAACTGCTCGCATTATGTTAAGTCCCTTTTCACACTTTGTAGAAATTATCTGAATGTGTGGAAGCCAGGAAAGTTTATGGTTCAAAAGAAGACCAAGGAATTTGATTTGAGTAGCGGTTTGTAGAGGCACATTATCAAAAGAAATTGAGAATTGGGGAATTTTTCTTTTGCGCGTGAAAGCCACGACCCTTGTTTTAGATGCCGCCAGATTCATCCCATTTATTGACAACCAGATTTTAATATATTGTAAAGCCAAATTCATTTCCTTAGCTGCAAGAATAATATTTTTATGTAACAAATATATAAGGATATCATCCGCAAAGTAAAGACGCTTGATAGAAAAAGGAATTACTGAGTCTAGGTCGCTTATATAAATATTAAACAACAGAGGACTAATAACAGAACCCTGGGGCAAACCTCTCCATAGTTTGCGCCTTAAGCATTTAGAGGAAGACTCAATAATAATGGACCTATCTGAGAGCAAATTAATAATAAATTGGACTAATTTCGGGGGGATTTGTTTTTTAATTAGCTTTTCTTTCAAAACATTCAGTAAAACATCATCGTAAGCTGATGAAAGGTCAAGGAATGTGGCCAATGTATAAGAATTTAGGGATTGGGAAACTCGGATATCAGTTGTGAACAAACTTAAATTATCCATTGTAGATTTCTTTTTCCGAAAACCATACTGATTTGGTGAGATAATATCTTGACTTTCAACAAACCACTCTAATCTGTTCTTCATCAAACGCTCCGCTACTTTCATCAAACATGATGAAAGAGCAATAGGCCGATAAGACGAAATTTCAGATGGATTTTTTCCAGGTTTTAAAATGGGAATGATTTTTTGAGTTTTCCAATCATCCGGAATTAGTCCTGTTTCAAACATATTATTAATAAGAGATAAGAAATATTCAACCGCCATATCAGAAAATGATTTAATGAAACTATTAAGTATTCCATCGGGACCCGGAGCAGAGTCAGAAAGGGTTCTTATTACTAGTTTCATCTCATCAATGGAGAAAGGAGCATCTAGCCAGTTAGAGTGAGATGGATATGGCTTAATAGAAGGCATTTCTTCACATCCGGCCACTGATGGGGGGGCTATTTTATCCGCAAATCCTATAAGAATTTCTTCTGATATATGCTTGGTACTCGGCGGAGAATACGATGATCCGAATTTTTTTAAGCTAGACCAAACTGAAGATTGGGGAGTTTCCGGAGACAGGTTCTCACAGAACTTCCGCCATCCAGCGCGTTTTTTATTTTTCAAAATTCGTTTGGTTTCTGCCTGGGCTTTTTTAACTGATAAAAAATTTTCTAGTGTCATACACTTACGAAAAGAGGAAATTGCTTTTTTACGAGAGTTGACGGAGCGAGTGCATTCCTCGTCCCACCACGGATTAGAGTGTTTTATTTTAATGTTCGCATTGCGTTTCGGGATGGATTTTTCTGCTGCATTTATAACCATAGAGGGAAACGTCTCACATTGCAATCTGATGTCTCCCGGGGACGATTTTTTTTTAAAAATAATAAGGTTATCTAGTTCAGAAGAGAAAGTGCTCCAATTCGCATCATTTATTCTAAATTTGAGATTATTTTTAACTGGTGGAGGATAAGTGTTAGATTGATGTTGGAATCGGATTATAATTGGAAAATGATCACTAGAGAGGGGATCGTTTAGGATGTCCCAAGAGCATTTAGATGCTAACGAATATGAACAAAGAGATAAATCAACAGCACTTTTCCGTTGATGAGGGGGGGGTGAATCTGGTTGGAGATCCGTCATTTAAAAAACATAGGTTATGGGTATCAATAAAATCTAAAAGATTGCGGCCAGAACGATTTGTTATTTTGCTACCCCAAGAAGGGGAATGTGCATTAAAATCTCCAAGGATCATAAAAGGGGAACAAATCTGGGTTAAGATTGGTGCCCATTCATTTTCAATAAAAGTGGTAGAGGGAGGAATATATATTGATAATATTGTGATATCAGATAAGACAGCTGCTATTATCTGGATATCGTCGGAGGGAGTATGTATATTAATTTGTTTAAACGGGATAGAATTATGGATTATCAGAGCCGTGCCGCCTTTACCATCCGGTCTGTCGTGTCTGAGACAATAATAACCCGGAATTCTTAAGTGAAAGGAGGGTTTTAACCACGTTTCAGAAATGGCGGCCACTGAAACGTCGTG
Source organism: Glyphotaelius pellucidus (assembly GCA_936435175.1). Taxonomy (NCBI): domain Eukaryota; kingdom Metazoa; phylum Arthropoda; class Insecta; order Trichoptera; family Limnephilidae; genus Glyphotaelius; species Glyphotaelius pellucidus. The sequence continues at coordinate 13,905,077 of OW386563.1, forward strand.
TTCGTCGAGTAATTGAATTAGGTCAGATTTGTTAGCGAAGAGGCTTCTACTGTTCCACTGAAGAATTTTGTTCAGTTTCGAAGTCATTGGGGAGGCAAGATAATAAAGATTTAATGTAATCGGCAGCGTTGGACGGTACAGTATTGTTGTTTGTAAGGATAGAAATTAAAAGGGTAATTAAAGTTTGTATAAAAGAATTATTATTCAATATTTCGGGGAGAGCAGGAGGGGATGTATTACTATTAATGGCACACCCATTGGGGGTCCGAGATTTGGCATTCCCATTCGGGCTGGTCAAAATATTATTCAATTGTTTTTTATCAAGGTAAGGAGTATATTTTGGGTTGGGTTTGACTGGCTTGAGAATGGTTTCTCTGTGAGAAGATGACGTAGAATTTAAAAAGGTGGTTGATTGGAAAGGAGCTGAGGACGATGTCATCTCTGCGAAAGATTTTTTCGCAGGAGAGAATAACTTTGAGGCCTGGAAGTACGAAACGTTGTCGGTAGCCATTTTATGTTTTATGTTCCTCTGTCTTGTCAATTCCGGACAGGCTAGACTGACCGCGGTATGTGCACCCGAACAGTTAATGCAAATGGGATTATTGGAAGATTTTGGACATTGATCAAATGGGTGACCTTCTCCGCAAAAGTAACAACGTGGAGGGGAGCGGCATACGGATTTTGTATGTCCAAACCGGCAGCAATTGAAGCATTGAACAGTTGGAAATTTATAAACTTCGACGGGAAGCGAGGTATAATAAATAAACACACGAGACGGAAGGGATTGTCCCTCAAATGTAACAACAACAGATTGGGAAGGTTTTCATATCTTGTTTCCATCAGTAGAATCCTTGTAGTTCAGTCGACGTGCTTTTATTACTTTCGGGGTTCCTTGGGAATTATTCAAAGCATCAACAATTTCAGCCTCTGGGATATCCGTGGGAATTCCTCGAACAAGACCCATTCTCGTAAGGTTAAATGACGGGATGAACGATTTATATTTATGTTTTGAGAGCGAGTCAATTTTTTTTACAAATCCATTTGCGGAAGCGGCAGTATTAAACTCGATAGATAATTTATATCGCCCTTCCGGTTTAATTGAACCATTAACAATACCAAGGTTATTATTTTTTGAGTCAAATAAGAATTTTCCAAAATCTAAAGGATGAATAAGTTTTCCTTGTTCAGTTCTCTGAACAATTACAATAAAAGGACCGGAAGCGGAAGCAGGATAAAGTAAGTCAGTACTTTTTGTATTATCGCTAGCTAAAGTACTTGTCTGGGTGTTACTATTGGGGTTAAGGTCGTTAGAGGTCGAGGTTTGTTGAATCGGCGGTATAGATTTAACTTTCGATGGGATGTAAAGGCTATGCGATGGTCGTCGTTTACGAGATGGAAGCGTAATAGAAGCCTGGCTAGTGTTAGATTCCGAATCAGAAAAATCTAATATCGATCCTGGGTCGGGAGGTCTATCTTCGTCTTCCTCCATTATATAAAAAAAAAACTTAACTTTTAAAAATTAAACTGAAAAAATAATACGCAGTCTATTTCATTGACTGTACAAACAAAAACGGATTAGCCGTAAGTAGGAATGCAAACAAATAAGTATGCGATAAACAGAATTAAATAAAATGTAACAATAATCTCTTATCTGTATGAGGCACGGGAACGGGCGAACGGCACTAAGCAATAGGTAAGGTACACACAACCACTGTTGACCGCGGCTCGAATCGGACTGTGATGGATATGGCTTAATAGAAGGCATTTCTTCACATCCGGCCACTGATGGGGGGGCTATTTTATCCGCAAATCCTATAAGAATTTCTTCTGATATATGCTTGGTTCTCGGCGGAGAATACGATGATCCGAATTTTTTTAAGCTAGACCAAACTGAAGATTGGGGAGTTTCCGGAGACAGGTTCTCACAGAACTTCCGCCATCCAGCGCGTTTTTTATTTTTCAAAATTCGTTTGGTTTCTGCCTGGGCTTTTTTAACTGATAAAAAATTTTCTAGTGACATACACTTACGAAAAGAGGAAATTGCTTTTTTACGAGAGTTGACGGAGCGAGTGCATTCCTCGTCCCACCACGGAGTAGAGTGTTTTATTTTAATGTTCGCATTGCGTTTCGGGATGGATTTTTCTGCTGCATTTATAACCATAGAGGGAAACGTCTCACATTGCAATCTGATGTCTCCCGGGGACGATTTTTTTTTTAAATTAATAAGGTTATCTAGTTCAGAAGAGAAAGTGCTCCAATTCGCATCATTTATTCTAAATTTGAGATTATTTTTAACTGGTGGAGGATAAGTGTTAGATTGACGTTGGAATCGGATTATAATTGGAAAATGATAACTAGAGAGGGGATCGTTTAGGATGTCCCAAGAGCATTTAGATGCTAACGAATATGAACAAAGAGATAAATCAACAGCACTTTTCCGTTGATGAGGGGGGGTGAATCTGGTTGGAGATCCGTCATTTAAAAAACATAGGTTATGGGTATCAATAAAATCTAAAAGATTGCGGCCAGAACGATTTGTTATTTTGCTACCCCAAGAAGGGGAATGTGCATTAAAATCTCCAAGGATCATAAAAGGGGAACAAATCTGGGTTAAGATTGGTGCCCATTCATTTTCAATAAAAGTGGTAGAGGGAGGAATATATATTGATAATATTGTGATATCAGATAAGACAGCTGCTATTATCTGGATATCGTCGGAGGGAGTATGTATATTAATTTGTTTAAACGGGATAGAATTATGGATTATCAGAGCCGTGCCGCCTTTACCATCCGGTCTGTCGTGTCTGAGACAATAATAACCCGGAATTCTTAAGTGAAAGGAGGGTTTTAACCACGTTTCAGAAATGGCGGCCACTGAAACGTCGTGTTCGTCGAGTAACTGAATTAGGTCAGATTTGTTAGCGAAGAGGCTTCTACTGTTCCACTGAAGAATTTTGTTCAGTTTCGAAGTCATTGGGGAGGCAAGATAATAAAGATTTAATGTAATCGGCAGCGTTGGACGGTACAGTATTGTTGTTTGTAAGGATAGAAATTAAAAGGGTAATTAAAGTTTGTATAAAAGAATTATTATTCAATATTTCGGGGAGAGCAGGAGGGGATGTATTACTATTAATGGCACACCCATTGGGGGTCCGAGATTTGGCATTCCCATTCGGGCTGGTCAAAATATTATTCAATTGTTTTTTATCAAGGTAAGGAGTATATTTTGGGTTGGGTTTGACTGGCTTGAGAATGGTTTCTCTGTGAGAAGATGACGTTGAATTTAAAAAGGTGGTTGATTGGAAAGGAGCTGAGGACGATGTCATCTCTGCGAATGATTTTTTCGCAGGAGAGAATAACTTTGAGGCCTGGAAGTACGAAATGTTGTCGGTAGCCGTTTTATGTTTTATGTTCCTCTGTCTTGTCAATTCCGGACAGGCTAGACTGACCGCGGTATGTGCACCCGAACAGTTAATGCAAATGGGATCATTGGAAGATTTTGGACATTGATCAAATGGGTGACCTTCTCCGCAAAAGTAACAACGTGGAGGGGAGCGGCATACGGATTTTGTATGTCCAAACCGGCAGCAATTGAAGCATTGAACAGTTGGAAATTTATAAACTTCGACGGGAAGCGAGGATAATAAATAAACACACGAGACGGAAGGGATTGTCCCTCAAATGTAACAACAACAGATTGGGAAGGTTTCCAGATCGTGTTTCCATCAGTAGAATCCTTGTAGTTCAGTCGACGTGCTTTTATTACTTTCGGGGTTCCTTGGGAATTATTCAAAGCATCAACAATTTCAGCCTCCGGGATTTCCGTGGGAATTCCTCGAACAAGACCCATTCTCGTAAGGTTAAATGACGGGATGAACGATTTATATTTATGGTTTGAGAGCGAGTCAATTTTTTTTACAAATCCATTTGCGGAAGCGGCAGTATTAAACTCGATAGATAATTTATATCGCCCTTCCGGTTTAATTGAACCGTTAACAATACCAAGGTTATTATTTTTTGAGTCAAATAAGAATTTTCCAAAATCTAAAGGATGAATAAGTTTTCCTTGTTCAGTTCTCTGAACAATTACGATAAAAGGACCGGAAGCGGAAGCAGGATAAAGTAAGTCAGTACTTTTTGTATTATCGCTAGCTAAAGTACTTGTCTGGGTGTTACTATTGGGGTTAAGGTCGTTAGAGGTCGAGGATTGTTGAATCGGCGGTATAGATTTAACTTTCGATGGGATGTAAAGGCTATGCGATGGTCGTCGTTTACGAGATGGAAGCGTAATAGAAGCCTGGCTAGTGTTAGATTCCGAATCAGAAAAATCTAATATCGATCCTGGGTCGGGAGGTCTATCTTCGTCTTCCTCCATTATATAAAAAAAAAACTTAACTTTTAAAAATTAAACTGAAAAAATAATACGCAGTCTATTTCATTGACTGTACAAACAAAAACGGATTAGCCGTAAGTAGGAACGCAAACAAATAAGTATAGGATAAACAGAATTAAATAAAATGTAACAATAATCTCTTATCTGTATGAGGCACGGGAACGGGCGAACGGCACTAAGCAATAGGTAAGGTACACACAACCACTGTTGACCGCGGCTCGAATCGGACTCCCGATAACTGATATTATTGCCATCTGTATCTACAAGGCAGAAGCTTTACGATACATTACATAAACCATTTTTGCGTCTAGACTCAGTTTGCCAACCGATTATTTTGCCATTTGTGGTAATAAAGGCACTCTAAGAATGTACACTTTTTGGCTTGTCCATTTATGAAAACGTACATGGATAAGAATTGAACGTCACAACATAGAATAACTTGCAAATTATTACATAAAATAGCTCTTAACACATCAGTGTCTTAGCGGGAAAATCACAAAACCCGGGCAGAAGTGAATAAAAAAATATTAAAATTAACAAACTTTCAAAGTGAACTGCTCTACGATTTTATATTTGGCCAATGAAGGAAATTTGAACAAGCTAGAAGTTATACAGAACAGAGATATGAGATGTATCCTGGAGAAAAGTAAGTATGCAAGGGTTAATCAAATGAAAGAGGATTTAAAATCGATTCCAATGAAAATGATACTGTATTTAACCCTAGAAAGATCATCTACGTCTTAGAGACGTAAGCGATTACCGAGAATTGCTGTTTTATTTAATTCTGTCTGCTGTCTATCTCAGTTAGCTCAGTTGCCGAGCAGAGATTGCGCGGGGCGGCTCTGTCATCACGTTAAGAACAATAATTGCAGAGAAATACATAAATCATACGTCTTTCAGACGTAAGACTACATTTTTTATCAAATTAGAGAGGATTTAAATTGGATTCCACCAAAAATGAGACTGCTTTTAAACCCTAGAAAGATAATCTACGTCTTAGAAACGTAAGCGATACACGAGAATTGCTGTTTTTAACCCCCGACACAAGGAGCGGTGTTGTAAGTTTGACGTGTCTGTGTGTCTGTCTGTCTGTCTGTGGCATCGTAGCTCCTAAACGAATGGACCGATTATGATGCAGTTTTTTATGTTTGAAAGCTGACGTAATCGAGATGGTTCTTAGCTACAATTCATGAAAATCTGTTCAGGCGTTTCAAGGTCATTAGCTCTTTTTTGTGTCGGGGGTTTCTTAAAATTTAGTAAATTTTACTTATTTTAATTATCAACTTAGCGTGCTGTATATCTCAGTTGCCGAACAGAGCTTGCGCGGGGCGGCTTTGTCATCACGGTAAGTACAATAATTACGGAGAAATACGTACACCGTACGTCCGAAAGGCGTAAGACTACCTTTTGTTCGCTAAATGTGATTTAGCGAAAAATAAAAATAATATTTTTAAGTACAACGACTGATTAACATCTAAACTTTCATAGCATATAAAAAATTAGACATAAAATGAAACATATTTTTCATAAAAAAAAAAAATATTTATTTTGTATTTAATTTATTCAGTTTCTGTGGTTTTATAATGTCTCCATTGCTGCTTTAATTTTGTTCGAAAATGAATTCAGAGTGTCAAAATTTTTCAATATTTTTTGTAATTTTATTTTTTATTGTTTGAACGAGATAAAAAAGTGAGGTGACAGTTTCCTTCCAAATTCATTAAATAAAAGGACTGTGTTTTTTTAATTTAGAATTTTTAAAATTATTTCTACATTTTGATTAAAAATGTTTTAGGTAAGATTTTTTTTTTCAATTTTTTTCCGTTAAGAAGCTTAAAATATGTAAATTTTTAAATACATTTCAAATATAAAATTCTCACAGGTAATTTTATCTAGTTTTTATAATGGTATTTGTTTTTACAACATCTTCAAAAATAAGAAATATATGGAACATTCAAAATACTTTGAAAAAAATCCAAAATTCGTTCAGAAATCATTACCAAAACAGCCTTATATAATGGATAAACTACCCCCTCTGTGGCTGTGCAAGCCATGTATATCCTTCCATGAACAATTTTTTTAATAAGTAACTAATTAATTTTCACATCCGCGGCCGTTTATCAAATGCATAAATTTTTCACGGGGTTTTTTAGTAAGGCAAATGTCTAGTTTTTTTACTGAACGTCGATTGATGACCTTCACACCAGGCAATTTTAACCATTTTTGGAGGGTTCTAACTCCTACAAGAAGTACATTATCAAAAAAACAAAACGTACCGACACTCTAGTAGTCGATATCTATACCCGTACTAATATTATAAACGCGAAACTGCTCGAGTTTGTTTGTTACGCTTTCAAGCATTAAAAATATTTTGAAAATTCTTTCACCAATAGAAAGCTACATTATATGCGAGGACTGTAGACTGTATATAATGGTAAGCTCTGGCGTTATAAAATTATGAATATTAATATATTTTATTTGTTATACGTTTTGTGTCGCCAACAAAGGCGAGTTATTGCTAACCTCAGAAAAAAAATTGTTGCTATGGAAACGATGTTGTTGTATCTGTGGGCTCTATGCTGGTAGGTACTCAGCCCCCTACCTACTGGTCGGCTGCTGCTCCAAAAAATTAAAATATTAGAATATGTTTTGTTTTTTTCGGACAAGCTTATGTTTTGGAATAAATGTCAGATGAGAGTGCCTACATTAAAAATATAATTCGTAACGATCATAAAGACGGTATAATAAATAGTGTTATTTTTTATTATATTTACGAAGTTTCAAAAATTTAAATAAAACTAAATCTCCGAAATGTTTGTAAGCGCATAAATTCCGAACAAATGCACCAAATTGGATAGTTCTTTTTTTCTTTGAGCTCTAGCATTAATAAATTTAGGTGGCACGCGAGCTGTTTGAAAACAGAATGTACCGGGAATGAATGCATGGAGTGCGGGAGGGGGTGGGGGAGGGGGGATAATTGATTAGTGCAAGCGCTACAGTAATTTCCCCTAATACCATGCAAGCAGAAAAAATCCCCTAATACCATGGAGCAAAATCCAGACAGGAAATATTGGCGAACACAATTTAATATGCACGAAAAAAACGCCGCCCGATTACATCTTAATTTACATTTCTGTGATCCGTTCAAAACCCTCGACAGCTGCCCAAATTGCCAGACACTCGCGACGCCTCTGATTTTAAATCAAAGCGAAACAATTATTTTAAATATAATACATAAGAAGCAATAATCATTTTGTTTAATAATGTCTTATCTTTCATAATAATTTGTTTGTTTCACCCGACCCGGTCGTGCGCTCCGCTCATCTTAAAACGCAATTAGATAAAAATATGTTTTTGGAAGCGTTCCAATATTATTTTTTTCTCTGACAAAAAATTAAATTTGCTTGTTTTTTTCTGTTTTGTTTTGTCTGACAAAATGGTGTCGGTTGTGTTTTTCGTTTTAATAGTGTTTTTGATAGCTGCTAAGTTTGGTGATACGCAGAATTTAAAACCAGGTAAGTTAATTTTTAATGATTAACTAAATATTAATTAATTAATCATGGCACCATTTCACTGAAGTGGGTAGTATCAATTGTCTGGAACCAGTGGGACTATGGCATCCTCTTATAGGGTTTGTTGTGGGGGTTTAAAGGGAGAAACACCTGAGTTTATGAAGTAAGATTCCCCTATCTTGACGGCCGGCGTAGTCAAGCGGTAAGGCTCTTGACTCGCATTCCGGAGGTCGCGGGAAAATAAATTTTATTTTGATTAATTTGTGTTATTTCACAGTTTATTAATTTAAAATAATATATACTATATTTGCGGCACGTTCCAGAGTGGAAGATACTCTTAGTATCACCCTGGTGTAAGACCACCATTCAGAATTGAAACGTTGCTTGAAATGGCTTTGGCCGTGTTTGGTGACCAGATCTGAATAGCCAGGTACTACCCACCTTCCTCTTCCCCATCTTCTTCCCCTCCCCACTACCTCCAGCCTCACAACATACCCCAATTGGGGATGCCATAGCCTGACTGGCTCCAGTGGGAGCAGTTGGGAGTCTTGAGCGGAAAATCATATTAAAAAAACGGGCGCCAGGCGGGTATGCTGTCATTATTTCACCGGTATTACAATGAAAGATGTCAATTTGGGAGGTGTGCATGGGTACCGCCGCCCGGTGATCAACTTATTGGACAACCAACACCCCTGCCACAGGTTATCCCAAGGGGTTCGCTACGTTTGATGTCTTAGCCCGGGTTCACGGGGTTTGTCTAGATCTCGGTGGCACATGCTTTTGCCCACCTGCTGCGTGGCAGGCCGGTTAGGGAGACCTTTTTATCTCCCCAGCCGGATTCTCTCGATCCATCGCCTTGTAACGCAATGGGAGGGATAGATTCGTACGTCTGTCACCCTCACTTTTTCCTCTCTTTCCTTTCCCTAAAACGACCCTCTACACAGTATCCTCAAAGATGACATAGTCCCTGAGAGAATTTTTTTTCCTCAAGGCCTCCTGTGTCTTCACAAAAATTGATTGAGTTGATCCTTGACATTTGTCACATGAGAACGGGTCGTTTCTACGGCTGGTTCTTTCCGTGTTTCCTTCCCCCCGGCACTCCTTCCTTTTCTCAAAAATACCCCCAAACAAAATCCCTTGATAAAGGCCCTAAGGGGGGGGGGGGTAAGATTTTAAAACGAATTTCTTAATATTTTTTTCTAAATATACAACATGTCGAGAGTACTGTGTCAAAATTTCAAGTAAATCGAAGCCAAACTAACGAAGAAACAGCGTTTCAAGCGACCGGCACTCTTGCTCGATTCGAGTATATTTCGCGTATAAAAAAACTTTAAATCGATTTTCTCGCAAACAAATTTTGAAGTTCGTGAACATCATAACTCAAAATCTACTTGACCGATCCTTTTGAAATTTTGTACCCTTTTTTACACATCAACAGGTAGTGACGAACAGTTTTTTTTACCATTTTTTTCCATTTTAGTACAAATTACAAATTCACCGAAAATTTTTGTAAAAATTGCATTTTTGACTTCAACATGCTGCATAAAAAAAAAATCGAAAAAAAATTGCTTTACCACTAATCTATCACCTATTAAACGCATCTCTGACGGCCGGCGTAGTCCAGCGGTAAGGCTCTTGACTCGCATTCCAGAGGATCGAATACAGGTGTGGCAAATAAATATTATTTGGTTAATTTGTGTTATTTCACAATTAATTCATTTAAAATAATATAAAGTGGAAGATACTCTGAGTATCGCCCTGGTGTAAGACCACACTGTGGACCTGGATCTTTGATATTTGGTCTAATTTAAATTCAGAATTCCATTTTCATAAAAATAATCTTGTTCAAATACACTAAAAAGATTTTTTTGAAAAGTATACTTTACGTTTAGGAAATTTTGTTAAAATTGTGGAAATGTTAATAAAAGTCCTAAAACAGAGTTGCTGCAGGAGTTACTCGTCTCGGAGGACCATTTTTGGTATTTCATATTTGAGTATGGAATTTGTGTCGTAGCTAGAGATAGCGAGGGTTTTCGTGGCCTGCTGTACATAAAATAAAAATATCTCATCCACTAGAGCGCTTTTTTTCCACAATATGGCACTATGTATTTAAAATACCTCGGATTGCTTTTTTGCCAATTTTGGCAATTTTATTCCCTTATTTGTAAGTAATTAAGTAGAAGTATACGATTTTAAAATATTTATTTTATAAATCCTACAAATATGTGATAATCGACACAAGATAGATGAATTCATTGGCTATATAGAACTATAAAAAGTTTGTATGTCTTCATATTAAAATTCGGAGATATGCTTTTTGAATGTGGGTGGAAAATATGATTACCAAAAAATCTCGAGCAATCGGAGAAAAAGTTTTAAATTGCGCTGTCGCTCCAGTGGTTATGGAGTATTCTTACGCGAGTTCCTGCTTTCTCGGTCCATCCGCTCCACATGTTCATCCAAATGTGACTTTTTAAAATTGTTTATATATTTCAATATCATAAGCAATGGGGCATTTAAATACTTAATAAAAAAATTATATTTGAAAAAATCTCTAATTTTTTTGAAAATTTGAAAAAAATCAAAAATTTAAAAATTTCAGTGAATTTTTTTTTCAGGAGGCGCGTGCATTCTGGAAGAATCTGGCGATGCCGGAGTGTGTGTATCTCTCAAGGACTGCAAGTCAGCCAAGATGGGGCTGAGATTAGGGAAGCGTCCACAGGTAAATAATAGCTAAAATTTGCTGTAATACATGTATATTCAATTGAACATTTTTACTATTTTTAGGTAGTGTAAATGAGAGCAAATTGTCTGCAGGGTAAAGAGTCTGCTGTAAAGAACCAGAAGTTTTTATTCTATCCAGTTTAAACACCGGCTCGGTCCTCCTGAATTTAAGAAGTAACTGTTTGTTCCGCTTGCAAACTAGAAAAGAGAAGAATTCAAAGAATCCTCTTGTTTTTATATAAATACCTAATACTAAAAAAAACATCCGTCAGCGTATTAGGAACAAATAAAAACAATGCTCCTGGTTACCGACTGAGGCAAATAGAAATCTGTTCGATCATTTAGTATTTATTTAACATAACTGAAGGTAGGTTTTAGCTAAGTACAGAACCTAATACTTAAAGTTTTTACTCTACAGAGGTCAATGATAGTTGTTTACAAGAATATTACTTTGTGAACAAAAGTATAACACAGTTACAACTGAGTACGTTCACTTACAATATTAACTACTTGTATTACAAACCAATAAAACAAAATAAATAAGAATGTAATTTATCATTGAAGAAGAAGATAACACTTTTAAATCTAAATGAAAATATGAAAGAAAACAAGACACAGAAAAACAGAAAAAGACAATGGTCGCAACTGGGACTCGAACCCAGACCTCTCGTCTAACGGTTTGACAGAAGGTGGCAATAGCGAAATTGGAAAACGCGCCGTCCCGGTTAGACGAGAGGTCTGGGTTCGAGTCCCAGTTGCGACCATTGTCTTTTTCTGTTTTTCTGTGTCTTGTTTTCTTTCATATTTTCATTTAGATTTAAAAGTGTTATCTTCTTCTTCAATGATATATTACGTTGATGGGAATAACCTTCAAAAGTTATAAAAAGAGAGTTTTTCTCGTAAAAAAAAAAGTATGTAATTGCTTAAGTTCGTAGCTATCTCACTTGCTCCAATCTATATCAAAACCAAAATGAGAAGGATGGGTACACTAAGGACATATACTTAGCCATGACGACCTCCTGGTCGAGGGGCAAAGCCCTCAGCTAGTGAACCGTAAATCGCGAATTTAAATCCCGGCGTGCCCAAGTAAATTTTATTTGATTGATTTGTGTTTTCACAATTTAATCATTTAAAATAATATAAGGTATATTTGCGGCAAGTTCCAGAGTGAAAGATACTCTTAGTATCACCCTGGCGTAAGGCCGCCATTCCGAATTGAAACGTTATTTAGAATCGCCTTAGGCTTGTTTAGTGACTAGATAGTTACTTTCCCACTTTTCTCTACCCCATCTCCTTCCCCTTCCACTTACCTACAGTCTCACAACATACCTCACTTTATCTTTATCATCATCCGCTCCAGTTGGGACTTTTGTGAGGTATTCACATAAAAACAAAAACAAAAACAAAAACAACAAACGGCTTTAACCTTGTTTGGTGACTAGATCTGAATAGTCAGTTACTGCCCACATTCCTCTTTCCTATCTCCTTCCACTTACCTTCAGTTTCACAACATACCCCAATTGAGGGTGTCACAGTCTCACTGGCTCCAGACGGGAGCAGTGGGGACCTTTGTGAGGTATTCACATAAAAACAAAAACAAAATAAAAAATGGCCTTAGCCTTGTTTGGTGACTAGATCTGAATAGCCAGATACTTCCCCACCATCTTCTTCCCCATCTCCTTCCTCTTCCACTTACCTTCAGCCGCACAACATACCCCAGTCGGGAGTGCCATAGTCTCACTGGCTTCAGACGGGAGCAGTTGGGACCCTTGAGGCATTGAGGTATTCACATTAAAAATATATATAATAAACCGGTATCCCCCTCAGTTTCCTCGGATGATAGCGGAAAAGTCGTTAATTTTTAGGTTATGGACATTTCTGCTATAATCCGAGAGAGCTGGACTTGCCTCTATTATTTACCATTCTAAAGTTGTTATTGCTCTCTTTTTCAGGTTTGTTTCTACGAGGCAGGCGGGTCTATAGTCTGTTGTAACACTATCCAGAATAGTAACGTCAACCCAGTGACAAGTGGCACCAACCCGGCATCCTTGGGGCGAAGCTCTAGGGCTGTGGACTCTACTTGTCTAGACAAGCCACCTAAAGCGGTCAAAGTTCAGAAAAGGGGTCAGAAGGCTTGGGATAGTAAGTAACATATTATTTAATTTTTTTTTATTTAATGAAAACAAATAACTTTGTGTACACCACTTATTAAGCTGACAAAGAAAACATAGTTTTCGAAACATGTTGATATTGTTAATTAAATAGTGGTGTACACAAAGTTATTTGTTTTCAATAAATTAATAATGACGCCACAAAGTGAATTTGCGAATTTTGAAGAAAAAATATTATTTTATTGTTTATACGGCGCAACATTCCGGGAGGGATTTGGACCCTTCGAGTTAATAGAGACGGTTAAACGTTGTATAATTGATAATTTATTGCAAGTCACTGGGTTGGTGAGAAGCAACTTAGAGTACAATTCAACAATCTGGGCTCCATTTTATAAGATTCACCACAAAAAAATCAGAGAGTGCATCATAAGGTTCTGAGATTAATTGATTATAAATTAGGAATTCCAATCAAGATTTTAATTATAAAATTTTCACATTTAGCAAACACTTTGTGGGAATACATAATTATAATAAACACAATGATATTACTTTGTTTTATTCCACTTTATTATTTTCTTCTTCAACCGGTTTTCGGTTCTGCATTTCATTCTATGGTTCATAGACTTGTCACTATTCCTCTATCTTACGCTAGCTTTACTGAAGAACTCTCTAAAATCAAATCAATTGCATTAAATAACGGATACCCTCATAGCCTAATCGATAGAATTCTTTCAAAAAAACTTAATTTCATCTCTACCAATAAATTCCTTTATAATAATAATACATCCAACATTAGAGACAATAAAAACCACTGTTGGCGTAGAATTTTATTCATAAATAATTTTTCATCCTCTTGTGTTTCTAAATTCCCTACCGAAATTAAACCTGCTTTCTACACAAATAATAACCTTGGTGAACTGTTAATAAATTCTAAAGATAAAGAAAATAATTTAAGCCATTCTGGCATATATAAACTTAAATGTAATGATTGTCCAGCATTTTACATCGGTAAAACGGCTAGAAATGTTCACACAAGGGTGGTCGAACACTTGAGATGTTTAAACAGTGTAGGGTTTTCAGAATTTTCCACCCACCTAATAGATACAGATCACTCTTCTAATAAATCTTCCGGGATAGATATTTTACACAGAAATGCCTTAATAATCTTGAAGCCCTTGAAATAAAAAATTCATTAAAAATAAACAAAACTAATTTACTTAATAAACAATTTGATTTGTCTAATAGCCCCATTTATTAAATATTTCCACTACCCCCGCCCACTTTCACCCCTCCTTTGTAGCCACCTCCCTTCCACGCCCCCAATTAAGTTGATGTTCTTTCTCCCTCTTCTAATTTTCTTATCTAAAGAAGAGTTGTATACAACTAGTGTTTTTGATATTTCGTTCAACAGTACCGTTCCTCTTGTTATGCTATGCTGTGCTAGAACATCTGTTCAGCCGTATGGTATTTTGAACAAGTCGTGTCGACGACTACGACTGAAGTTTTCAGGCACGTATAAACCGTAGCATTCCAAGAGGAATGGGCTGTCAATATAGTTATGGATTATGTTAAAACTAAGAATTGCAAGATTTGCATAACGTCTAGTTTCCAAACTAAATCTATTTGTTGCCTCAAGTAACTCCATATGGTGCATGAACCTCGGATAAATTCCGTGCATTCGCATATAGACGTACCTAAGGAATTTTTTCTGGATTTGTTCCAGCATATTAATATATTTAGTCTGGTGCGGAGTCCACACACCACTAGCATACTCCATACTTACTAAACTTAACCGGCTGATCATCAAGACGCACAGTTATTTAGTTAATCTTTCAAAATATCGAATGGTAGATTGGATGCCATTGATTTAACTAGCCTTATTATTTTGCAGTTACCTACCTAATTAACTATTTGCTGAACATTTTGTGTTTTTTGTTGTTTCGATGAATAATAATATTGATTCTTCCTTCTAGAATGCATTGATTTGTCCGATAGCGTACATCCGTGCGTTTCCGCTTCGAATCTTTACGGCGCCCCGAACGTCCGATCTTACGAGTGCGCCCATTCGGCCACCCCTCTGGTGGTCGGGGGTACAGAAGCCGGCAAGTCCGAATTTCCTCACATGGTAAATATAACCACAGACTTATTCAAATTGTAAAAAATCAACCCGTAAAACACAAAGCTTTTTTTACTATAATAAATCGATTTTCGATTATCGACCTAGTTGTGCCATCTATTTGGCAGGTGGATATGGGTACAGTCCCCCCCCCCCCCCCCCCAAACCATTTATTGGACAATCAACGCTCCTACCAAAGGTAACCCCTAGTGGTTTGGTACTTTTGGTGATATAGCAAGTGTGCCCGGGTTCATGGGGTGAGGTTTACTAGGTCTTGGTGGCATATGCGATTGCCCACCTATTGTGTGGTGGGCCGGATAGGGAGAGATGGTTGATGGAGACATTCTACCTCTGCAGCCGGACTCTTTTGACCCATCGCCTTGCACTGCAGTGGGAGGGATGGGTTCATTCGTCTGTCACTCTTGGACATTAATCCCAGATTCTACCAACCCCTTTTGCCATTTTCCTTCTCAGAACTTCCTCACCTTTCTTTCCCTAAAAAGACCCTCCACGCAGCAACCCAAAAGTTGACGTTGAAAAAAACTGAGGGTTGATGGGTCCAGGAGTGACGAACGTATGAAACCGTCCTCCCACTGTGGTACAAGGCGATGGGTCGAGAGAGTCCGGCTAGAGAGGTAAAATGTCTCCATCAATCATTCTGTTCCTATTTGGCCCGCCACGCAGTAGGTGGGCAAACGCATGCGCCACCAAGACCTAGACAAACCTCACTCCATGAACCCGGACACCCCTGCTGGACAACCAAACTAAGCGAACCACTTGGATGTTGGTTATCTAACAAATGGTTCCCGGGGCGGCTTTACAAAATTGAACTAACCGTTCTGCTAGGAGGTTTTAATTTTTTTTACATGAGCTCTACACAGGAGGCCCTGAGGAAAATAATCTTCCTCAGGGCCTTTGTCATCTTTGGGGATGCTGTGTGGAGGGTTTTTTTAAGGAAAGGAAATGGAGGAGAATTCTGGGAAGGAAAAGGGTTTAAGGGGTGGGCAGGAATCTGGGGTTCAGTGTGTCCTGGTCATCCGCCTCCAAGACCTAGACAAACCTCACCCCACGAACCCGGGCACCCCTGCTAAATCACCAAACGTAGCGAACCACTTGGGGTGACCTATGGCAGAGGTGTTGGTTATCCAATATAGGCTCCCGGGGCGGCGGTACCCATTCCCGACTCCCAAATTTATTAATATTAATAATGTTCTACCAATGCTTTCAGGCTGCTGTGGGATACGGAGACCCTGAGGTCCCCGCCAACATCTGCTGGTATTGCGGAGGTAGCCTCATTAGTGAACTTTGGGTCCTCACGGCCGCACATTGCCTCAACTCAGCTATGGGACAGTGAGTCTGAGGCCTAATTGTTTCGCAGAAATTCAAATGTAACATTGTTATCAAATTAAACAGCACTTTTCCAGATGCTTATTTACAAAACAAATGCAACAACTAATTCCATATTCTTCATACGTTCAATAATATTTGTCTAAACTCTAACATGAAAATTTTCTCCGATTCACTGCCCAAATTTAAAAGAGCTTCGTGTCGATAATATAAATCAAAGATATTGAAATACAAGAGATGTGCTAAGCAGTTTTTACAGGGTGGGACTGTGTTTCCTGTATGTTTATTTTATTTAACAATATCGGCGTCGTCGATTGAACTAAATGAATGAATTCTTTCCGTATTTAAGGCGGCGCTACCCCACTCAAAAAGCAGAAGATGGAGAGATGTAATTACGAATGTTGGACAGAGCGCGCTAATATTTTAAATCGTAAAATTGAAGCGGAAATTTTGAAAACGCTTAATAAAACACGACTCGTTTAAAATAGAGCAAAAATCTCGTGAAACGTATCTTAAGTATCATTTAAAGAAGCATTGTAAATTTTTTCACAAATATAACTTGTAAAATAATAGAAATAGACTTGTTTTTAATAATTTTCGGAGCATACTTTGCGATTTTTTTCTATCGAGAGAATTTCATATAATTTGCGTTTCGGCATGGAACGTATCTAGATATTGTCTTTAAAAATAACATATATTTTTTTAAGAACTTAACTTCAAATGTTAAAAGGAGATATGTAAGAAATCGATAGAGATTCGGACAGCGGCGGCTTAAACTATGCCCACTAAGCGACCGTCACAGCATATCTCTTGTATTTCAATATCTTTGATATAAATTTTTCAATGCGCATACATATCCCACAGATCATCACTTCTCATACCTACACTCACATGTACACACACACATACACACAACGCACATCGTCCGGTAATTTTTAAATATACGTATCACAAAAATAAGACACTACAAAGAAACATATCATATGTACCAACCATGAAATATTGTTTAAATCTGTAAATTGTCACATCACCGTAACTAAATTTGTTTCTATGTAAATAAATCACATAATAAAAAAGAAATAAAATGGCCATTCCGCGCAATTTTTTTAAACATTTTATTTAAAATATTCATTAACCAGCGGCCGAGAATTTAAATTTTGTCGAACGATGATCTTCCGATCGCACCCTTGCAACGGTACAGGGCGGTTCCGATGAGAAATATTAATTATTCTCCATACCAGCATTTTAAAACGATAATTCAATATCGATTTATTTCATTCCAAAATTGCATTGATAAATGTCTACATTAAAAAATGCTCAAACTCGTGATGATAAAACAATCAAAATATGGTATTTTTGTAATTATTTTTTAATTATAAGTATTTATAGGTTTTCTCGGCCAAAAAGTATTTTTGTTATTGTTTGGTCAGTTCCAAAAGTTTGCCAAAACTCGGATTAGAACTGACGAAACTCACCGGCGCACTGGAGCGTAACGGCTACCCAGCAAGGCAGACAAGGCAAATCATAAGATCCAAATCAGCACGAAACGAAGACAGGGGTGAACAAGAGTCAAAAGGCTGCGCTTTCCTGCCTTACGTCCATAATGTAACAGACAGAATTGCCAGGCTGTTGAGAAAAGAGAACATCAAGACGGTCTTCGGAACCACGACAAAAATCCAAGACCTACTGAGGTCGGCAAAGACTAAGTTTCCTCTGGAAACAGATGGAGTATATAAACTCAGCTGTTCCGGATGTGACAAGGTCTATGTAGGCCAGACAGAGTGGACGATCTCCAAAAGGATTTCGGAACACTTTCGTGCTTGTACACTTGGCCACCCTGACAAATCGGCAATCGCCGAGCACTTAATCGAAACCGGCCATTACTTTGGATTTGTTCCTGAAGTCCTGGGAAGACCCAAAACTTACAGAGCACGCCTAATTACGGAGGCAATTGAAATCCATAAAAACCCCATCAATATTAACAGAGACGACGGAGCTAAGCTCAATAGTTCTTGGTATCCAGTAATTGACGGCTACACCAAAGCTAAACGCAAAAAACCATGCTGAATGTTTTCTAATACCAGCTCGTAGAGAAATGGAGCTGGCAGCACGGTATCGATTCGACACACATAAGTAAACACTCTCACCAATATCATTTATTCATCTGTCCTGATGATGGACACTGTAACGCTGTCCGAAACGTTGGCTAAAGAAGGAGGTAGCGAAACACGGCATAACACCCTAAAAACAATAACAAAAATAAGTGTTTATATTTTTTCAATAATGTCTAAGCAAAATAAGAATGTATTTTTTT
Source organism: Glyphotaelius pellucidus (assembly GCA_936435175.1). Lineage (NCBI taxonomy): Eukaryota > Metazoa > Arthropoda > Insecta > Trichoptera > Limnephilidae > Glyphotaelius > Glyphotaelius pellucidus. Next base: position 13,923,591 of record OW386563.1, read on the forward strand.
TAAATATAATACTAATATTATTAGTTTGTAAGACTGTACATAAATAGACAAACTGAAGTATTTTCGTCACAAAACAACGGCGCGGATCTTCTTTGTGATTTTATTTGAACTAAAATTAATATTCTGAAAAGCAGCTTTCGCAAATAATTTTTTGATTTATTTTACTGCATGATTATATGATTTTAAATGTATGTTGTGTAAAACAAAATTTTGTTTGAAAATTTAACTGCCAACGACCTACGGTAAACCTTTATTGGACTAAAAATAAACATGTTTCGCAAAATTTTAAAAATAGCTTTACTAGATAAAAGAACAGTCTTTTGAAATCAATTTTGAAATTTTTTTTGAAAAAGAGACAATACGTCTAAAATATGATTTAAAAATGACATATTTCCGGTTTTGTCTGGTTATTCCCTCTTAACGACGGGTAATTAATGTTCTCTAAGGGATGTAAGTTTAAAATTAACGAAACGTAGATTTTTTCTTTGAATTCCTTCATATAGGAATAGGAATTTTGAAGAAGGGCGACCAGACTATGGAGTTATGTTCTATTAGGCTTCTAACAAGGGATATGTTCTTTAATATTATTATTTATTATTTTAACTTTATGAGTAAAACCTCAAACTGTAATATTTAATTAAAATAATAAATAATAATATTCATCCCAGACTTGCAGAAGAGTCAATAGATGTCGCACATTAAATAAAATGGATAATAATTTATCCAGACACCATCTAGATTGCATTTAGTTCGAGTTGAATCTTGCAATCATTCATAAAGATGGCAGCCAATAAAAATATGCGTTAAGAAAAATGAAGATAATATGGGTGGTTCTTAGTCGAAGTATGGTACAGTTAAAAGTGACCGAATTGGATATCGACACCTTAGCTCAGAGGATAAGAGCGCCCAACCCGGAAAGTAGGGAGGTCCTGGGTTCGAGTCCCAGAGGTGCCAATATCTTTTTCTGATTTTTCTGTTTCCAGATTTTCGATTGAGTTTCGCTCATAATGTCTTCATTTAATTAAATATTACAGCTTGAGGTTTTACTCATAAAGTTAAAATAATAAATAACAAATAAAATTTATTTGAGATGCCGGGATTCGATCCCGTGACCTTCGGATTGCGAGTCAAGAGCCTTACCGCTGGACTACGCCGGCCGGCTGAATTATGATTTCTTTACTTATAAATAAAGGTAATAATAATAATAATCGTTTGTTCTAGACACGTGTCGCACGTGCGCCTTGGTGGTGGTGACAACAACGCTCCCCCAAACAAAGAAAACCTTTTCTTGGTGATTTTGCCCCTAAAACACCCCAACTACAAGAGACCCAGCAAATACAACGATATTGCTCTCTTGCAACTGAACCGAAGGTAAGTTCGCTAATAAGCCGACAACACATATCGCACATCCCGTAGAAAAGCGTCGTAAGTCAAAAATGAAATTTTACAGGAGAGCGAAAACAAATGATGATTAATGAAACAAGCGGTCCCGTCGAAAAGAGACACTAGCGACATCTCGCGGAGATAGTGATTTAATACGGGGCATATACGTATACAGTCAGAACCACTTCACTATTCAGAAATGAAAATATTTTGATTTACGACCCTTTTCTACGGGATATGCGATTTTTTTTTCATTAGCTCTTCACAGAAGGCCCCAAGGAAAATTAATAATCATCAGTATATTGATACGTGAAGCAAAAACTTTGTGCCCCTTTTCACGAAAATTGCGCGGACGGAGGAGTATGAAATTTCGCACACTTGTATAGAGAAAGAGTGCAGATTGCTAATATTTTTTTTAAATTATGCATAAACAAATTCATTGAAATTAAATTAATTGTGGTCGAATTTCGACCTCTGGGCGACCACTAGTTCTCCTTAATTTGGGCCTACGTCATCTTTGGGGATGTTGTGTTGAGAGTATTTCAGAAAAGGAAGGGGAGTAAGTTCTGGGAAGAAAATAGGTATGAAGGGTGGTAGGAATCTGGGGGTTAGTGTGTCCAGGAGTAATTGGCATCTAACCCTTCAAATGAGGTGTAAGGTGAGAGAGTCCTGCTGGAGAATAAAAGGGTCTCCCTCAACCTGTCTCTCCCGATCGAGCCTGCCACGCAGTTGTTGGGCAGACGCCTCCATCGCTAAGACCCAGACAAACCTCACCAAACGTAAGGAACCACTTGGGGTGACCTGTGGCAGAGATGATGGTAATCCAATAAATGGTTCACGGGATGACGGTACCCATACCCGCCTGCCTTTATCAAATATCATTTTACAAACTATAAAAAATAATTTTTATACTTTTGAATGTAGCTATAACTTTGTGGTTATCCATTACAAATAAATGAAACAATATAACTTTGTTAAAACCACTTAATATTTTATTTACGCCGACCGGTTTCGGAACGACCGTTCCTTCCTCAGGGCAAACATGCAAACATACATCCTTGAGGAAGGAACGGTCGTTCCGAAACCGATCGGCGTAAATAAAATATAAAGTGGTTTTAACAAAGTTATATTGTTTCATTTATTAATATTTTTTGTATTTGAAATAAACATTAACATATCTAAATAATAAAATTTTAATAACAAACATGAAAATTTAAAAAAAATTATCGAAACATTTTATCTTGAAACATTTAATCTTGAAACACCAAAATTGGGATTTGAGGGTTGTTGTGTGGAGGGTTTTTTAAGGAAAGGGAAGGAAGGAAGTTTTGAGAAGGAAAAATGTATGAGGGGTGGGTAGGAATCTGGGAGTCTGTGTATCCAGGAGTGACGGACGTGTGAATCCATTCCTACAACTGCGGTGCAAGGCGATGAGTCGCGGGATTCTGGCTGGAGAGGTCAAAAGACCTCCTTCAACCGATCTCTCTCTATCCGGCCCACCACATGGCAGGTGGGTAGACGCATCGGTCGCCAAGCCTTGGACAAACCTCATCCCATAAACCCGGGCACCCCTACCTTCACCAAACGGAACCACTCGAGGTGACCTGTGGCAGAGATGATGGTTATCTAATAAATGGTTCACGGGGCGGCGGTACCCATGCCGCCTCCCAAAATGAACCTTGAATAGATTCCATATGTTCGCATATAGGCATAATTGGAGAATTTCTTCTGGATTTGCTCCAATCTTCCATTCTTCCGATGGTATGGTGCCCAAAAATGATTTGCTATAAGGTTTATAATTTACTGTGAAGCACTTGTTTTTGTCAGGGTATCTTTCTCCAAGGACATCAGACCTATCTGCCTTCACACCGGGGATCCCGTTGATGATGAAAAGGCCATGGTGACAGGATGGGGAGTCACCGAGAATCGTGGAACTGTTACAAGCAATAGTCTGCTGAAGGTAAGCTTCCATGTTCCAAAGGAATTCATGATAACACAAAAAAGTGACTAAATCGATCATTCAATCGATACTAAGTTTTGATATAATGAGGCATACAATATTCTAAGAGCTGGTTCACACACAGCTATCAAATATAAAAGATCATAGCACGCCAAATAACTCTCTCCATACAATCCCTTCAGACCGTTCATACCTAGCGGTTTTAAGCACAGATCAATCATAGACAATACACATCTTACGACGGAACCGCTCCAAAGGCGATATACGAAAAGATACGTCTCCCCCTCTCCGACGAAAACAGGAGAGGGGGTCATTGTAATTACGGAGCTGCCTAGACCGGTGGATGACAGATGTCAAGTTGACAGATTTCAGTACAAAAAATATGCTTTCCGTTGCCGCTCCCTAATTCGACTGACCCCCTCTCCTACCACAGGAAGAAATATTTGATAGCCTCGTGTGAAAGTACGAAAGATAAGCGCTCGCGGTTCAACAGATATCTGCTCGCAGATTTATAGCTCTGTGTGAACGAGCTTTAAAGCTCACCATAAATTAAATATTATTTATACGTGTCTCTGTTCTAGATGTTAGGTTTGCAATAATGTAACACCGGGTCCATTTTTTCCATTTTATCCACCATTTTTATTATTATTATTTTTTTCTGAATTTACAACACGTCGAGAGTATTGCGTTAAAATTTCAAGTAAATCGGAGCAAAATTAACGAAGATACAGCGTTTCAAGCGACCGGACATGCTCGATTCGACACGACACGACACGACACGACACAAAATAAAATTAGCCTTTATTGCTGTTAAACTTATCTAATATCTAATCTATTTAATTAAATTTACTGCTAAGCGAATTAAATTTATTAGGCCTGCTTGGAGCTTTTTCGAAGGATCAAATTAACATATATGATTCGAGTTGGTGAGCTACTTCTTGGTACACGACGTTTAACGACGATTTAATTTATTTTCAGACAACAGTGCAGAAGTTCACTTTTGAGGAATGCGGTGAGACCTACGAGAAAAAATCCCCTAAACTCAAGCAAGGGATCCTGAACAACACCCAGACTTGCTATGGACACAAAACAGAGCGTCATGACACTTGCCAGGTTTGATATGATTTTAGATTTTCATGGCCAAAATTATTTTCTTTTTGGGATGTTTTACCGTGTTGCGCTACCTCCTATAGCCAACGTTTCTGACAGCGTTAGAGTGCCCATCATCATGGCAGATGTGTGATTGATGGTGGTGAAGTGTATAAGATGCGATACCACGTTGCCAGCTCCACTCCTCTACGAGCTGGTATTGGAAAATAATTCAAAATGGTTTTCTGCCCTTAGCTTTAGTGTAGTCGTCAATTACTGGATACAAAGAACTTTTGAGCTTAACTCCGTCGTCTCTATTAATATTAATGGGATTTTTGTGAATTTCCTCTTTGCCTGAATTTGCTTGAATTGCCTCATAAGTAGGTGTGCTCTAAAAATTTCAGGAATAGTTACATATGTAAAGAAAGGGTAGATCTTAGATTAAATTCGCTTGAACAATTAGAAATCAATAAACGAACAAATGAACCCAACGTAACGCTAATTAATAAAGTAAGGAATGGTATTTATTCCCCACTACTTAGTAGGTATGTTTACCAAACCTAGAAAATATAATGCACTTAAATGAGTCATAGTAATAACGTCATCATAAAACAATTAAGAAAACCCTAATACTTATTGCAAGGGAAACAGATTCCGAACCCCAAATAATACTCTCTCAATTAGTGTCGAGCAAATTGGTTTATTCGGTAATAAATCGATTTAGACATCTTCAAAAATTGATATTTTAAATCGTATAAATAGGTCGTCTCAATGTGGATTAACCACAATTTGAATATGTTCTTGTAAACCGAAACAGCTGCAACAAAATACATACAAAAATACATACTAAAATAGGTCCTTGCAGAAGTCGACAATAACATTATCAAATTTAATTTGAATTAAAAAAAAACTCTAAAGAGTAGGTAACTTATGGTAAGGATTTGCAAATGAAACATGGACTTTGCCTACGCATCCGCATAGTAAAAATCAATATTATTAGCTTCCCCTTCTGCTTTTGGTAAAACTGTTAGAACAATAAATTACACTTCTTTACTTAAAAAAAAGATATGTAGTTACAAAAAAAATCGTAAAACTGGTATGCTTTTATTTTCAGGGTGACTCCGGTGGTCCTCTTCAGATTTACAACAGCGAGAGAGTGGATTGCACCTATCTGCTGATCGGTATCACCTCCTTTGGAGAGGTGTGTGGAGAACCCGACATTCCAGCCATTTACACCCGAGTGTCCGGATTCATTCCGTGGATCGAAGAGACCGTATGGCCTGACAACTGAACACAATATATACCGCAAGCCTGGAAATAGTGCTTCGCGTACGTCAGTTGACCGACGACGTAGCGTTGACGAGCTGGACCAATGATCCTCGTACACATCGCGTGGCACTACAGCTCTTCATTCATTCATTCACTCACACATATTACCGCAAGCGACCGACGCACGGTGGTTCCCTTAGAACAATCTAGCTATACAAAAAGATTTCAACGATGTTTTTATTTATGTACAAAAACATACTCACAGCATAGAAAACAGTCCATAGCATTATGTTCGCATCGATAAAAAAATTAAAACAATACGCGCTACACGTGGCAACGATGTAAACACGACACTTTGAATGTGCCAGGCGGCCTCCCTGCGGCCCATCTCTTTCGGGTGTACACGCTGTTCGGTCGTTAGTGATGTTATTTGAAATCGGAGAGAAATTACGTCAAGATAAATTAGCTTAATTGCTAAAAAATGTTTTACACCACTGCCACCAGTACGTTTCTAGTACCCGAGGTGCACTGGAATCATGTTTTGCGTAATATTGTGGCAATAATTGCTGAATCGTATACTGTAAGCCTGAGCCCAAATACGAATCTGCTTGTTGAACTCCATTGTACAATTTACTTATTGAATTCTTATACCTACGCGTGTTGTGCCTGCTTATGTCTTTCATGCTCTGTTTATTATTTATGTACTAAAGGGTTTTCCAATAAGAGGTGTTATTTTGATATTCAAAGAAATGCCATGATGATTAATGATTTTTTATGGCCGGATTGATCTGGACAACGTCTACTTTCAACAAGACGGCGCTACGTGCCACATAAGCAACGAAACCATTGATCTTTTACGGGAAAAGTTTCCGGACGGTATTATCTCTCGAAGAGGTGATCAGAGTTGGCCACCGAGATCTTGTTATTTAACACCTTGCGACTTCTTCCTTTGGAGCCACGTGAAAGAGGAGGTCTACGCCAAGAGCCCAGCGTCAATTCAAGACCTCAAAGATGGAATTCGCGAGGCTATCGAGGACATAGGGCAGGCACTTTGCGATTTGGTAATGTAAAATTTCATGAAAAGGATATGGTCCTGTAAGCGTGGTCGTGGTGGTCATTTGCCTGATGTTATTTTCCACTATTAACAACTTACTTTCCTCTTTATAATGAAATAAACATTGGATCATTTCTTCAAAATAGGCAAATTTACTTTGTGGCGTCATCATTTAATAATGAAAAACAATTACTTTGTGTAACAACCACTATTTAATTAACAATATCAACATGTTTCGAAAACTATGTTTTCTTCGTCAGGATAATAAGTTAATAAAAAATAGCAAAAGACAAACAAGTATAGACTAATTAGAACATAGACAAAATATTAGAAAGGAGAGGTGATTAATTACCTAAAATATATTAACGAAGAAAACATAGTTTTCGAAGTTTTTTTCATACACAAAGTAATTGTTTTTCATTATTAAACATTAGATCATTTAAATTAAAAAATGGTATTTTTCTGTGAATATCAAAATAACACCTCTTATTGGAAGACCTTTTATATACTTGTTATGATGCTCTTGTACAGTGTACAGCTTACTAATGTTACACGTAAAAGCCTTCAAGGCGTAAATAAATAAATAAAATTCATTAGAAAACTTTCAGTTTTTATTTGAATTCCACATCGTGATAGATTTCATTCAGCAAAATGCCGAAAGAAATTAAATTTATCCTCCAAAGTTTTTTGTATAGATCAGTCGGATGGCGAACAATGAATTTTCTTTGACTCTTTGTCAAGCAGTAGGCCAAACTATGTCTTCTATCCAGCCCATATATTCGGAGACTCGGGTGTACACTCCGGGGGAGTTCTTAAATCCGCAGAATCTTCCGAAGGATGTCACCCCGAGTATCTCGTAAAGGAAGAATGAATCTTTGCAGTCTGGATTCTGGAATTTGAAAAATCACAAAATTAAGTCTATGCGACGGTGGGGCAGATCGAGGAAGAGGTGAATAGACTGGTGGAACTGAATTTGAACAGCACAGGAATAACGGAGTACTCGAGACGAATGACGATGGACCGGAGCACGTGGAAAGCGTAGAGGAGACCATATCTCACTATAATACTGCCGTCATAAGCAAAAATGAAGCTGCCACCCCAAAGCCGTACGTTTGATGACTTAGCAGAGGTGCCCGGGTTCATGGTATAAGGTTTGTCCGGATCTTGGCGGCAGATGCTTCTGTCCATCAACTGCGTCTGCAGGTCGGAACGGGAGAGACTAATTGTTAGGAACTTTCTTAGAGGTTGGGAAAATTAGGAAGCGTAACTCACTGTACTGTTAATGTAGCGGGCTGGGTTGAAGTCCACATAAGAATTCACATAAAATGTTCCAAACTGTACAGATTGTATGATCACCATAAGTTATTTGAAGTCTTTGCGTACACAGGTAATTTGCACTTCGAAAATACGAACACAATTGAACTTCATAATAATACACTGCTTAAAAAATTAAGAATAAAAAATGAAAAATGAAAAATGAAGAACAAAAAATGAAGAATGAAAAATGAAGAATGAAGAATAAGGAATGAAGAATGACGAAAGAAGAATGAACAATGAAGAATTAAGAATTAAGAATTAAGAGTTAAGAATTAAGATAAAGAATTAAGAATTTAGAATTCAGAAATAAGAATTAAGAATCAAGAACGAATAATGAAGAATGATGTATGAAGAATGAAGAATGTAGAATGAAACATGAAGAATGATGAATGACTAATGATGAAAGAATAATGACGAATGATGAATGATGAATGACGAATGACAAATGACGAATAAAAACTGTCAAACGACGAGTGACGATTGAAGAATGAGGAAAGATTACCTTTGGATATATCTGCAGAGGACCCCCAGAATCTCCCTGGCAGGTATCTTTCCCTCCATTGGCGAGATCCCCAGCGCAGATCTGACTAGATAAGACACCATTCTTCAGGACCCCTCCCCGTCGCATCATCGTCTGCAAGATAGAATTGAAAAACAAAATTGATAATTATTTTTATTCTTTCAAGGCAACGTTCTACTCACTGCCCTACGTACACCCACCGATCTTTTTTATGAAGAAGCACAGTTAATATAAATAAATACAAAAATAGGAAGTTACCTTTAATGAATTGTTGCACTGTGTTTGAGGTATTATATCCAGATCTACATGCATCATAGTGAGGCTTCCGTCTGTATTATCTAAAAATATGCAATAGTTAACAATTAACTTATATACATGTAGACTAGGCCAGTAAGATGAGGTGCACTCGAAATGTGGTGCTGGAGAAGTTCGCTCAGGATTCCATGGATAGCCAAGCGCAAAGTCAAAAAATAGGCTGAATAGTTTTGGACACCACCAAACAAAAGTGAACATTTTGATTTTGTATCTTTGTGTTAAGTCAGTGTTACAAAACACAAAAAAGGCGAAATCCGCAAAAAAATAATGACACACTTACTTTCGCTTATAAAAGCAGAAAGAAAACTTTAAATTACATTTACAATTGCAGAAAATTAACAATTTTTGTATTTGTTTGCTAGAAAATGTTTTACACAACTGCCACCGGTATGTTTCTAGTACTTGAGCTGCACTGGAATATTTTTTTTGTGTAGCATTGTGACAATAATTGCTGAATCGTGTACTGTAAGCCTGAGCCCAAATACTAATCTGCTTTTTGAACTCCTTTGTACAACTTTCCTATTGAATACTGTTGTGCCTGCTTATTGCTGTCTTTCATGCTCAGTTTATTTTATATATTATAAACTTGTTATGATGCTCTTGTACAACTTACCAATGCTGCATGTAAAAGCCATCAAGGCGTAAATACATAAATAATTAAATAAATATGCCTGTCCCGGTTACTAGCTGTCACTGGATCCCAGTGGAACCGAGGTACCAACTATTTTTGGAGCCAGTTCCTATATTAATATATATATATATATTTCTTCTGTCCGTGTGTATGTCACTGAACTCCTCCTAAACGGCTGGACCGATTTTGATGAAATTTTTTGTGTGGGTTCAGGGGGATTTGAGAATGGTTAAGATTTACAATTTGTTCCACTGGAAAATGTTCTTTTAATTATTTTTTTTATTTCTAAGGAGTTGTTGATTTTGGAATGTTTTACATTGGATCCGGCAGACTGCGCTACCATCGCAGTATCGAATATTCAATATTATTATTCTATTTTAATTTTAGTTTGTCCCGATAGTTGTGTACAGGACAACGTCTGTCGGGTCCGCTATAAATAAATCAAATAAATTGTGGAACATTCCAGAACACTCTCGAATGTTGTCCTGAGCGAAGCCGGGTAACCCAGCTAGTCGGATTTGTAAATTTTTTACAATATTCAAACCGGGCGAAGCCGAACCAAACGCCGCTCGCAGTGCTAGTTAATAAAAATTTGTTTAAATAAATTTTCTTACCATAACTTGTTTTACCAAACCCAGAAGCTCTGGCGGTTGTGATGTTCTCGCTGTGGACCATCTTGAGGCAAGCTATTTTTATGAACTGTCCAAGATCCGAAATCGGTTTGTCCATTTTCATCAGGGCAATATCGTTGTATCTGTAAAACAGAATAAAATGGTAGAGTATTTCTGGAGCAAAACAACTAATCGCGAACTCGCTTCTCGGCTGAAAAAGAAGAAGATGGAGAGATATGTAATTACGAATGTTGGACAGAGCGCGCTAATATTTTAAGTGATAAAACCGCAGCGAAAATTGCGAAAAAGCTTAATAAAACATGACTCCTTTAAAATAGAGCAAAAATCTCGTCGAACGTGTCTTAAGTATCATTTAAAGAAACGTTGTGATTTTTTTCACAAATATAACTTGTAAAATAATAGAAATAGACTTGTTTTAAATAATTTTCGGAGCATACTTTGCGATTTTTTCTATCGAGGGAATTTCATATAATTTGCGTTTCGGCGTGGAACGTATTTAGATATTATCTTAAAAAATAACACATATTTTTTAAAGAGCTTAAAAACTTCAAATGTTTAAGGGAGATATGTAAGAAATCGGTCGAAATTCGGATAGCGGCGGCTTAGTTATCTAAACGACCATTAAAAAATTTGACAGGAGGAGAAGGTTCTCTTTCATTATTTCAATGAAACTTTGTGATAGGTATTTAAGATAAAGCTTTTTTCGTAAAGGCAAATAAAAATCTCTTTATTTTAAATATTTTTTTATTAAGTGACTACTATTTTTGTACTGTATTTTTAATTTTAAAAGTGGAGATTGAACAAAACTAAAATGGTCGTTTGGACGATCAAGAACTATTGCGACTTTTTCAACATTTATTATTCTGGGTATCCGAGTGGAAGGGATTGGATAGAGAACTACTGAGATAAAAGCAAAGATGGGGGTCAAATTAGCCTCTCAGAAGCTGGGCAGATTTAAAAAAAATAAATTTATATGAATACCGCACAAGAGTCCCAACTGCTCCTGTCTGGAGCCAGTGGGACTATAGCATCCCCAATTGGGGTATGTTGTGAGGCTGAAGGTAGTGGAGAGGGGAAGGAGATGGGGAAGAGGAAGGTGGGAAGTACCTGGCTATTCAGATCTGGTCACAAAACACGGCCAAAGCCATTTCAAGCAACGTTTCAATTCTGAATGGTGGTCTTACACCAGGGCGATACTGAGAGTATCTTCCACTCTGGAACGTGCCGCAAATATAATATATATTATTTTAAATAAATAAATTGTGAAATAACACCAATTAATCAAATAACATTTATTTGCCACCCCGGGATTCGATCCCGCGACCTTCGGAATGCTAGTCAAGAGCCTTACCGCTGGACTACGCCGGCCGTCATACTTTCATTGCAATAACAACTTAACCTGTACAAAGTTTTAGACTTTACCCGCTGTATTATTTATTTGTTCTGTGCACCTATAATAATTGTCATGTAAATGCCTAAGTATATGACTATATGAGTCCGTGTTATTGGGTTGCATAGGCAGTTTTTTTAGACTCTTAGATACTGCGAAGCCGGATACAAGGTCAGTGGTGATCCACGACATATTTTTTAATTTGAATTTGTGAAAGGAGTCTTACTTGACGGGCGGCTTGTAGTCGGGGTGTCTTATCAGCTCGACCAAGTTTCTTTCCTGTATGATGTCTTCTTCTAGTTCCTCGTCTTCCAGCGTGGTCGTGCCTAGCCTCGCTTTCACTGGGGGACCACTGGAAACAAATATTGTACTTTCGTAAGTTAAAATGCACACAAATATAACACGAGTTACAAGAGGTTACATTGGATTATATGAGATATCATACAGATTACATGAGACTACCTGAAGGGTACACATAGATAAAATGAAGATTGCACACAGATTACATGAATATATGATAATTTCAAGATTTCATGAATATTACACGATTAAATTAATATTACATGATTACATTAAAACAATTAGATTACAAGATTACGTAAATATTACATTTATTGATATTTTTTTTCTTTAAGTGGTAGGTATTACAGTTTTATTATTCAATTTAATTTATATGATGTCATTAATTCTTGATTATTACATAACGTGATTAAACAAATATTACAAGATTACAATAACATAAATATTACATGATTACACATAGATTACAAGAATAAAGCATTATTTCATGATTACATGTATATTATATAATTACATGTATATTACATTAATATTAAATGATTACATTAAAATCACACGATTACTTAAATATAAGAAGTAGAGTACATGATTACGAGAATATTACATTTATTGATTTATTGTTTCCTCAAGAGGTAGGTATTACAGTTTTATAATTCAATTTTATTTATTTTATGTCATTTATACTTGATTATTACGTGAATTTTGCAATATTACACGATTGTTACGTGATTAGACGAATATTACAAGATAACATGAATATTACATTATTACACATATATTACATTACACGATAACATGATTACATGATTATTACACGATATCATGAATATTACATGATTATACGAAGAATATGTGGCAACACGAAGATTAGATGATTATGTGCAAATTACTTGATGATATTACACGATGTCATGATATTACATGAATATTACATAAGATTACATGAAGATGCTCACGTTCTAGTATCCCCCAGGCAGTGGGCTGCCGAAAGCACCCAGAGTGAGCTGATGAGGGAGCCGCCGCAGTTGTACACTATCTCCCCTTTGCGCTGAGGGTCGAAGCCAAGCATCACCTGAAAACAATATTTTTCCACCGAAAAGTGAAAGGGAACGTGTGTCCAATTGGATGAAAGAGACAACCGATAATGAACGAGATAGCACGACAGTCAACGTCACCCACCACTTTCTCGAACTGTTTTAAGGACCAGATGGGTCCCTCCATCGGTTCTCACATCAAGACTCTACATTTGTTTTTAAGACGAAGTTATTATGAAATGCTTCTAAAAACCCCCAACAACATACATTTATACAAACCAAAATCTTTTAAGTAGTGTTCTCATCCGAGGCAGTTTGTTCCTGTTCTTGAAGCTAGCGGAGAGACAACATTTATACACATAGAGGAACATGCAAATATGATTTCTCGAAGATTCAACAAGTGTAGCCCAGGTGCAAAAAGGCAACTTTATAACACGTACTGTACGAGCCTATATACCTCGGAGATGTGGACCAACTTCAAGAAAGCATCACTAAAATAATGGAAGTACAACAATTCATATTGAACGCTTTTTGGATTGTCCTGGTACTGCAGTACCACCGAGATGTTTGAGGAAGGGCGCGTTTCCGGATTCCGAGCACTAACGAAAAAAACGAATCACCAACTACAGAACGCCACTAGCCTCGAGCGAAAACCGTCTTGTGATGGCAGCAATCCACTTCTGGCAGGGCTCCATTTACAAGCGATGGAGCCACTTCCTGAGGACATAGATTAAACAAAAATTTTTTTTTTGTATTATTGTTATTTTCTTTTTCAATGTAATTTTTCTTTTATATCTTGCAATATTTTTAGCTTTACTTGATTATTATATATGTACATATTATATGGAACTCGTGGGACTGCACCACCCCCCCCCCCCCCGAGATCTGGAATAAATATTTAAAAAAAAAAAATTAAAAAGTAGAAGCAAATTCAAACACGTTCCTTTGCCAGCGTACAACACAAGAACAGCATCTAGAGCTTCTGACAAGCCACAGGCAGTCCCGAGGAGAGGCAGTGAGTGATGGGACAGGAAGGTAGTCCATAACACCGTCCCTGGCACCACCACTTGGAGGGCACCACCACTTGGAGGGCACCCACCATTGGAGAGCACCACCACTTGGAGGGCACCCACCATTGGAGGGGACCCACCACTTTCCCTACGGCTTTGTGAGGAAACTGATTGTTTAACCTCCTTAGCTGCACACGTCAGGACTCAATTTTTTTTTTTGTACAAAGGAAGCTAAATTTATTTTTAGAACGAATCTAGACCCTCTAACGTCTCTGCATGCATGATTTTTACTAAGAAAGAAAAATGTATGCATACTTACACTAACAGTAATAAACAAGATAGAGACTCATCAGAAATGTGTTCGCCTGTTGGTTCAGCATCTAGTTAGAGTGAAATAATAATGAAAGAGAACAATATTGACAGGTGTAAGTTTTCTTAAAACCAAATAAAATTCATAAAAAGAAAGATATTTGGGGCAGTTTGTCCCACTATCGCGGGGCAGTCCCGGCGAGAATGAGCGGGCGAGCGGTCTGGCCGCAACGACCCCAAACACCCGCGTCCCTTAGTCGGTTTTTCAAGAGTACCCTGGCAGTACAGTGGTCAGACGTGACCCCTATGAAGATGGTGGGATAGTGGAGAAGAGACTTCTGAAGAACTAAGGGGTATCACTCCAGACGACAGGACCACAAGGGAAATGAAGATCAGGGCCGAAGGAAACCTCGCCACCCCTTTCACTGCTACCGCTACGTCAGGGGTGGCGCAGTGGACAGTGCAGGAAACACAGACAAGCAGCACGACAGTTGAGTGTTGTGTTGTCCTATCAAATTTCATTTATTTTTCATAACTTCCATGTGTAGAATCTTTTACCCTGATTCAACGTCTGTGTCACCTTTCGTTTGAATTTTCTATGTTATCATTTATCTGTGGTCGATCTGTCAGCTTTCTCTTTAATGTTATTTTAGCTTTTACCCGCGGCTTCGCTCGCATGGTATTAGGGAGAAATTACTGTAGCGCTTGCACTTATCAATTATACTCAATTAATTCCGTTCTCAATTCATTTCCGCCTCCGAATTGTCAATTTGGGAGGCGGGAATGGGTACCGTCGCCCCGGGAACCTTTATTGGATAATCAACACCTCTGTCGCAGGTCACTCCAAGTGGTTCGCTACGTTTGGTGATTTAGCAGGGGTGCCCGGGTTCATGGGGGTGAGGTTTGTCAAGGTTTTGGAGGAGGGATGACCAGAACACACTGAACCTCAGATTCCTACCCACCCCTTAAACCCTTTTCCTTCCCAGAACTCTCCTCTCCCTCCTTTCCTTAAAAAAACTCTCCACACAGCATCCCCAATGATGACATAGGCCCTGAGGGAAATTATTTTCCTCAGGGCCTCCTGTGTGGAGTTCATGTAAAAAAAAATACTCCCTCCCGCCCAAACAAACAAGCAAGGAATCAAACATACATGCATTTACATATATATATATATATATATATATATATAATTAATCATATATATATATATATATATATATATGATTAATTAATTATTTGACAAATCTATGAATAAGAATTATATTAATCACTAATTGACATAGGAACAATTACTAACCATGTGAGGAAACTCTAGTATATCGGCTGGAACCCTCTGCTTTGAGTGGAAGAGAATTCTCTTGCATTCTATCATGACCTGTCCATATCGCCTACATTCTAAAACACAAAAAGGTAACATTACTCTCACAAGTACCACCAGCACCATGCTAAGTAACATCTCTCTAAACAGACTAACATCATCCTCACAACCGTCACCATTATCGCTGTCATGGTAACATTATTCTAAACACATTTATTTATTTATTTATTTATTTATTATTTACTAGCTTTTCCCCGCGGCTTCGCTCGCATGGTATTACGGGAAATTACTGTAGCGGTTGAACTTATCAATTATACCCTCTCCTCCCCACCCCCACCCCCTCCCGAATTCCATACATTCATTCCCTTACATTCAGTTTTTAAACATCTCGCCTGCCGCCTAAATTTCATAAAGCTATAGCTCAAAGAAAAAAAGAATTATCCAATTTTGTTCATTCGTTTGGAATTTATGCGCTTACAAACATTTCGGATGTTTATTTTACATTAAATATTTGAAAGTTTGTGAATATAATAAAAAATTACACTATTTATTTAGTTCATTTATTCAGTTTTTATAATCGTTACGAATTATATTTTTAATGTAGGAACTGACATTTATTCCAAAACAGAAGCTTGTCCAAAAAAATAAAACATATTCTAATATTTGAATTTGCTGAAGCAGTAGCAATCGTTTCCATGGAAACGATTTTTTTCTGACGTTAGCAAAAATTTGCTTTAGTTAGCGACAGAAAACGTATAACAAATGTAATATATTAATATTTATAATTTCATTACGCCAGAGCTTACCATCATATACAAAATATAGTCTGCGCATATAATTTAGCTTTCTATTGGTGAATGAATTTTTAAAGTCTTTATATTGTGTTATGCGTGAAAAGGTCATAAACAAACTCGAGCAGTTTCGCATTTATAATATTAGTATGGATTAACAGACTTACGTCCAATTTACAAGCAAGCGACACGAAATTTTGTTAAATGTACATTGTAAGAAAAAAGGATGGTACATGAAAGCAAAGACAAACAGATAAAACATTAGAAAAGAGAAGTGAAATAGAAGTCTCAAGTCAAGTCAAGACTCTGCTAAAAATAGAGTAATAAAAAATATCTTCAATTGTTTAGTGAGCGACAAAAATCATTTAGGCTTATGCCAAAAAAGTCAAGGTCTTGACGTGAGATGACCATTCTAACATTCTGAATAGTGGAGAATTATAACCATAATTAGTCGAGGGTTGATTGAGGAAGAGCAGTTCTTTATTTCTGAGTCTACGAGAAGGTATATTGAATGAGATGAGTTGTAATAATGTAGGAGAGTCAATAATATAGTTGATATTTTTGAAGAAACAAATGAGATCAGATTTTTCCCGACGGTTTTCTAAAGGAGCAAGGTTCAGAGTTTGTTCGATTTCATTATATGAGTAATTGCCTCGTTCTAATCCTAGGAGCAGAAAAAAGTTCTTAGGGTATTTATGTTTTTGATTCTAGTGATGAAACCAAGTAGTTTGAGAGATTTGTCAACAATCACATTTATATGTTCCCGAACAGAAAGCTTGCTATCAAGAGTGACACGAAAGTCTTTAATAGATTGAACAGTTGTTAAGCAATTCTTATTTAGTGTGTATTCGAAAACAATCGGATTTTTAGCTCTATGGAAGGACATAATTTTGCACTTATCGACATTTAGTTTCAAGCAATTAATTTTGCACCAGTCATTCATTACACATCAATCTAACATCTTTCTCACGTCTATAACGGTAACATTATTCTAAATACACCGATCTAATCTCACATCTATCACCATTAGGGTATCTTTTTTACATTAGCTCTATACAGGAGGCTCTGAGAAAAAAAATTCCACACGGCTTATGTCTTAGAGTATATTTTCATACCAAGTCATATCATCCTCACAAGTGTCACCATAATCAAGTCAGCGTCATTCTCACAACTAACACCGTTATCAAGGTAACATCATTTCGAACACACCAAGTAACATCATTCTCACAACTATCACCATAACTAAATAAGCGTCATCCTCACAAGCGAAGTCATGTCGAACACACCAAGTGATAACATTCTCACAACCATTTCAAATACACAAAGTGATATCTTCCTCACAACCATCACCGTAATCAAGTTAGCATCATTCTCGCAACTAATACGATTATCAAGGTAACATAATTTCAAGCACACACCAAGTAACATCATCTTCACAGCTATCACTATAGTGAAGTTAGCCACATTCTCGCAACTACCACCAGGATAATATTATTCTAAATACACTATCACAAAAAAGGCTCTTAAAACTATCATCATTACCAAGGTAACATTATCTAAATTAATATATTCATTTATATACAGTGGTAACATTATCCTCACAACTGTCACCATTAAACCTCAAGTTAGATTAGATTATATTTCGTTAAGTTAGATTAATTTAATTAGATTAGATAAATTACATTAGTTTTTGTAATAACTTCTTGACAATGGTCTGTTTCGTCACTGTTTTATTTTGTCTTGGAGTAAATTTATTTTACCTGCCATGGCTCTGTCGCCAACATTTCCATCCGCAGTTTTAAAAACCAACACAAAACATAACCCGAGTACTCGTGAGAAGAAATACATTGTTCAAGAAAACAATTCAATTGATTTTTTAATCAGCTGGAATGTGCAATTCAAATCAGAGTTATCGCTTTTGTCCATACTAGAATTATAATAATAACAATCGAACAGAGCTATGCGCCAATTGTGTCGCTAATGCATCGCCAATGTTTGGTTTTGAATGATGTAGCGGTCCCAAAGGGGGCCCGCCTACCTTTTGCCGTCGGCCAGCTCAAGTCGTCGGGCAGGCAGGAATTCTCTCCTCGTCGGGGTCGTACAAATATCTATGTATTTGATATGACAAATATCTAGATATTTGCCAAAGCCCGCCCACGTGATCCCAATCAAATAAAAGAGGAAGTTGGGTCAAACATAACTATATTGTCGGGTTTACACATTTACAACATCTTGCAAAACACAATATAAATCACAAAACAACACAATGCCTAACTAGGTAGTTTCTAACGTAAGGCTCCCTCTCAAATCTCTCTGGTTTAACCGGGAATTTACTGTGGGACACATTACAATCAAGAGGGGAATGGTGGTTACTCACAGCTGGTGATCTGATGCAGGAAACCGGGAAAGCAGGCCATGGTCAGCGCAGGTCGCTCCAACGCTCCGCGACCTCGTAATTTACTGTTCAAATCGGGTTGTAATGGTCCGCCATTGCAGGTGGCGTCGCGCGGGAATGAGGGGAGCGTGCGCGATCGACACGGCTCCTTTTGACGGCGGTCGGCTGGTTTCTGGCCGGAGTGGAGGCCGGCTCGTTTACTGCCAGAATGGCGGGGGGATTCGGTGTGTGCTTTCTTGCGAGGGTCGGGGAACGGAGTACACTGCCCGCGCCAAGGCTGCTTGCTGGACTTGTGACGTCATAATGCTTGAAGTGCGTATCGTAACAATGAAAGTTCCTGCAGGGATGTCATTTATCCAGTACTAACCTCTCCCTAACCATTTTCTTGCTGGATAAGTATTTGAAGTTTGGAACAATGACCACAAAAATAGCAAATTTGAATGCATTCGTTTTTGAGAAGCAGAAGAAGAATTGGGACTCCCTTGGAAGCAAATTGTTGGTGTTTTTCGTGTAGGTACATAATCTCGTTTTTGAACTAAAACGAAGGTTTTTGACTATCTCGAAAGTAAATAATATTGTTTTGTACTTATTCATTTTGTTGTGGCGATAGTTACCTCGAGGCGTCGCGGTGGAACTATATAATAATATTTAGTTATTTATTTATTAACGCTCTTTTTGGGCGCCTTTACACATGAATAATAAGAAATAAACAGTATTTATGGTACATAATTGAATTGCCTCAGTAACAATATTTTATATTTGTTTAAAGATAAATTGAAGATGTGCACTGACTTGGTATAATTACTTCCCTCCATCAGCATTCTGGGCAAAGAGGAATACATATGGTAGCTAGTTCCAGAATTTCTGCACTGAAATAAATCCTGACTTCTGATATTACGTAGTGGAATCCGGAAGCTTATCAGTTCAAACAATACCGGACTATCAACTAAATTATTTAGAATTTTATATAAAAATACAAAGTCAGTGAAAATTCTTCTGTCAGGCAATTTGGGCATATTCAAATCATTTAATAGTGTTGTAGTTCAACATAATTGCTGGAATACCAATTTTAAAATTTAGAAAACATAACAATTTGTTTTGTATTCTTTTAACAGCTTGTACATGAGTATTATAATGTGGATTCCAGACGGGAGAATTGTACTCAAGCTGACTTCTAACATAATGTGATTGTGTTGTGTGCTCCTTCGCAGAGGTAAAGTGGTAAGTGATTGGTTATCCTTTTTCCTTGCATCCCTAGTTTTTCCTATACATATTATCACCCAATTCCAGCACACATTATTTCGTCTCCTTTCATTTTTGTATTTTCAGTCCATTTCCAAGTGCATCTAATGCTGTAATATGTAAACAGTTTCACGCTTACAGGATGCAACAGCTAATACACAAGTATATGTGTCATTGGGTAGTATTTTCACATCGATGCAACTACTGTAGATATTTTCGGTTTAGGTTATGTAAATTGATGGTTCTTTCTCAAATATAGAAGACGGGTGAGAGTTGAAATCTTCCATCACGATGGTTTCAGAGAATTCGTTAATGTTTTAATGTTAAAAATTGGAATGTTTTTCTTCAATATTTGAATGTGTGATGTTTTAGTGTTTAATTTTTTATTGAAAACTTTTTATTATTTGATGTTTGAATGTTATAAAGTTTTAATGTTCAATGTTTTAATGTTAAATGCAATAATGTTCCAAAGTTTTATTTATTTATTTATTCAAAATTTACGGCACAAAGTGCCATTTACAAGCTTGTGTTTATTTAATTACAGTCATAGTACTTAAAACAGACATTAAAAATAAACAATAATATCAAAAAACTCGTTATGTAGTGACCTCGTTAACATATGTTTGGCTGAAATGTTTGATCAGTACAACCTTGTATTTCAGTAAGGAAATATTAAAAATATCAGCAACATTGGCATAAAAATTACCAATGGTGTGTAACCTATTTATAACTGAATTGTAGCCTGAGACCGACGTTTAGTTGTCACAATAATACATACTAGGGAACCTTGATCTAATTGTAGGTACATGAAATTGAATCAACTTTAATATATCAGGGCTATCCAATTGATAATTTACGATTTCATACAAAAATATCAGATCAAAAATTTTTCTTCTGTCACTTAATTTCAACAATTTTAATGAGTGCAATAAGAAACATAATTTATT